>OV725082.1:3417350-4717850 GCA_928085145.1 Nezara viridula
TTTCGTTTAGGCGCTACAATCTATAGCAACGCAAGTTTTTCGGTCGCCATCTTGAAAGAAAAAGGTGGATAAAAATATCGATGAAGGAGGATCATCTTCGGGTGACCTCTGATTTTAAATCCAAATTTGAAAAAAATCGGTCCAGTAGTTTCGGAGGAAATCCGCGGACGGACAAAAAATTGTATTCGTTTTTCGAATTCTACTCTCTACGAAGTTTTTGAATATTTTGGTCGATCACAATAGTTCATTATTGAAAATAATGAACCAAAAGATATGAGTAAAACATAATATCAAAGACGGAAATCTGGCATTTTTGAAAAGTTATGAAATTTGTTTTTTGTAATATTGATTCGAACCAATTCTAATGTTTTTTTTCATGATTTAATTGAAGATTTTAAAATAAAATCATCAGAAACAGTTTTAGTTGAACCTAAAAAAAAAACGAAAATTGTCTTTTTTTTCATTTCATGAAAATTACAGATGTTAGTTTTTAATATGAGGCCAGTCATATTTAAAATTATTTTTTCTTTATTTTATTGAAGCATAATAATACAAGGAAATTCTTAAGGACTTAAATAATTATTCAATCTGCATCATGTTTATTGACAGATATAAAGTAATACAGTGATACCCAGAATTAATAACCAATATAATGAAATTAGGTAAAATTGAAATAAATCATTTTGACACAATTTTATATTTGTACGTAATATTTTCAATTCAACTTTATGAGCTCCGAACAAAACCTTTATGTTAAAAGCAAAACAGGATTCGGGAATATTTTAAAGGTTTGGAATAAATTAGGTTTAGACGGAGAAAATATAAATAGTTCTTCTATCCCCAATAAAAAAAAAAATAAAAAAATAAAATAAAAAAGGAATTGTAATAACTACATATTGGCTCTGAGATTTCGTATAAAACTAGCCTCAAGTATCTCTCGTGATTGAAACTCAGATATATCGTTATCCGTCAGTCCATTCCATCAGTCTTAAGCTAACACTACCAATTATAATGTCAATCTTCGACTTCATTCCGACTGACCATTCAGTCCTACAACCACAGCAAACCGATATCCTGAGACCAGAGACGACTCGATAATAAATCGCTTTGTTTCGCGAGGTACACCTCCCTTCCTCATTCTCTTCTGTTTATCTTTCCCATTGTTCCGCTAATCTTCCTCCCTTTATCCTGTTCGTCCCACATTTTTTCCCTCCTCTCCGTTCATTAAAACGGAGGATTAATGGGAAATGTTAATTTATTTATGCGTGCCGCAGTTGGATATATTGTCTCCGGAAACATTTTGCTGTCAGCGTTAATTAAATGTATACAACAGTTGGAACCTTGCTAGGATTTGCTGTGATTTTTAATTTTATGAGAAGTATTATAGAAGTTGCAGTATAGAAGTGTTGTATCAATAGATAACAGACGTATGGCAGAAATTTTTAACTAGGAAAAAATAAAAAACGATTCGTATCAAAGTGAATCCCTAATCGATTTTTATCGTAGTCGAGATGAGTTTCGATTTCCATGTAAAAACACGCAATGAATCCGTTGCTATATTTCCATAACAGGCCTTTAAAGCAAGTAGTATTTCGATTGGATAAAATTTCTCATTAGTGATTTTCAACAGATCATTACGTTTCAGAGACCGAAAACATTTTTTTTTTTTTTTTTTTTTGAAAGGTTATTAAATTTCCGAAAAAAATAAAACCAATTGTTCAAATCAGACCAGTTTTACTACAGTTATTGTGCATTGAATTTTATGAGCTGATTTTAATTTTAATTTAATGGTTCACGTGCATTGGTTTAGTTCATCAAGGAAATCGCACCATTTTTCCAACCGGTTTGCAGGAAACGTTCTCTAATTCATTACTTATTTAAATCCATAAGAAAGTAGAGTGGACACACCATTTTTTCCAAGAAATGTAATGAAACATACAATTCTCCAATAATTTTAATAAAATAATTCATTTAAAGGTTTTTTAACTGTTTTATTCAAATAAAAAATAAATTTATTTTTTCATACTTTTTTTTCTCCTGAATCGTGCACCACTTTTTCTCTCTAAAACAAATCTCAATCAACATTTGTTTGTTTTTTTCAAAAACGGTGTTTGAAGTTTAAGTCTTTCTAAAAGTTAAGAAACCCGTGAACAATAAAAAAGTATGTATATAGAAATACCTACGTACTGAATTGTAAATTTCATTAGGGAAATTAATGTAGTTAAAAAAATTTAAAAAACAACACTAAGGTTGTAATTACGTTATTTCGAGGTATTGATAACTCAATCGATGAATACAGAAACGGGTTGAATTCCATTTATGAATTTAGAAACGGATAGATTTCCGATACCCATCAATGAGTATTGGATTCAGTTCAACGCTGAGTTTAAACTTGCCCTTACCTGATGTCTAGAATTTTTTTTTAAATATATAAGATAATATAAAATATTAAGATAATTTTGATTTATATTATCTGATGGAACCGCTGAGTAATTGGTAATTCAATAGATGAATACAGGAACGGTCTGAATTCTATCACTGATATTTTAATCACAATCTGAAAGTTTTTCGATGCCATCGATCAGTTTAGCGCTGAGTTTAGTTATTTAATGCTTTAATAACATCTTGATTCTAATTTATAGATAAATTAATATTTACTTGAATAGAGAAGTAACAAAAAATAAATTGCTTTTCGACTTTCGTGAAAAAATGTCATTAATGACTATTGTTTACTTTGGAAACGACAAATCAATAAAATTATGTCTTAAATAAAGTGCGTGGTATGATTATCAAGTCAAATAAACCAGTGTCTTAAGTAGATTACATATATATATATATATATATATATATATATAATATATATATATATATATATATATATATATATATATATATACAATCATATATACATATATATAGCACAATAGTGTTAGACATGACAGCCCATATAGCATGCAACATCTTGTGTTCAAACCGAGCTCGTACTAAAACCCTGAAACCCCACACTCGGGACCACCCCATGTGACGTCTGGCTGATGTGTTGAGCTCTCAGCTCATCATAGGATTGTTTTTTTACTTCTATTTTTTTTCTTCAGCTGCCAAATTGATATTTTGTCAAGTATATTTTTAGTTTTCTTAATGAATGTCTAACCAAGTGAAACTTCTTGGTTTTCATACTACGGAGATCTTAATAATATAATAAACAATTTTTACAAAATTAATTAAAGTCTTATATATTTCAAAAGACAAATTACCATTTATTCTTGAACAGTTTGTACTTTTTGATTGCTCATTTAGGAACATTTCTATTAACGTTATTAAAAATATTCCGTGTTCTAATATTAAAATACAAAATAATAGCTATATCTTTAATAACTATCTTTAGATTTTTAGAATTCGATATTTTTTATAGAATCTTTTTCCTAATTCCTAGGAAGAAAATTCGGAAAAGAGTTCTAAAAGTAAGTCGTTAATTTTAAATGGAAGGAAATTACCTGGAAAAGTTGATTCCCTAAATGGAAGGTCTCCGGCCATCTTGCATTATTCAAGTCCTATTTATTTCCTCTGTAAAATACTTGTTCTCTTCGTTATTTTAAGAAAACAAAGAAAAATCCTCTTGTCCTTTCGAGAAAAAAAATATGGATAAAAAATCATTTATTTATAACTCGCTAATTTAATTTTTATAATGATTTGTAAATTTATATTAAAATCGAAAAATGTTTTTATTCGCATTGGCAATAACTCCATTATGTAAACAGCTATACTTCATATATTTACAAATGTAAAATATATTTCCGTTTGTTTAAACTGTATTTGGGTGTTGAATTGTAATGTGACATCTTCTCTTCATAATGAAAACCACAGTTCGGAAGAGTTGGTTTAATATAGAAGGGCTGATTGTTATGAAACATTTAATGTAATATATATATATATATATATATATATATATATATATATATATATATACATATATAATGTATATTATTCTTATTTTTAGTGGTACGTTTCTTGTGTCCTTTCCCTTCAGCTGAGTCTAACTGACAATAACTTAAGCCAATGACTGATTAACTTATAAGTGTGTTTTTTAAATTTAATATAGGCAAGCAAGGTTGTTGAGAACATAAAAATTAATGAATAATGATCAAGAATATCAACTAATACATTTATTTTTAATAATATTTATTTAATTTTTTATTTTTTACGACATTTATTACTATGCGCAACTAGCAAATTTGATATGCCTGATTGATTCATGTGATTTTGCTTGATAATAGCCATATGATTTGGTTGGTTGTTGTATAGTAAAGCCGTAAAACCTGTTGGTTATCAACGCCGTTATTTGAAATTATATCTTCTGGTTTTGGATAATACGAATAAAATTAAATTAAAAAGACGTAAAATTCAGGTTAAGTTTAAAGTTATTTAAGGTTATCAAAGTTTAGTTATTTAAACTTAGCACGTTATGTAAAAATAAAAAAATAAAATAAAATAAAAAATAAGGGGTGGTTTGTAATACTGCGTGAGAGATTCAGAGATTTTTAAATATTCCTTCTTCAGTTAGAAAACATGATTTTGCAACTTTTTGTCATAATTTCTTTAAGCAGTTGATGTATTTGCCGTTATTCCTCTTTTGTTTAATTCTCTGATGTAAAAGGCACAATTCTTGAAGATATGGACCACTGGCATTCTCTATCCACACTACCGACAAATGCGGGTTTTCTTTTGTAATTAAGTGTTAGATTATTGGATGAGTTATTGGAGAAACAGTAGATCTCTGTGCTCTTTTCTTTTCAATTTTTCGTCGTGCAGGTAACAGGGAGGAGGGATTTGATAGGACGAGTCGTTTGAGGTAATTTTGGGTTGATGAAAATTCACTATATATGTCGTGGATATAAGATTATACTGTGTTGTTTGTGTATTTTGTTTAAGTGCATTTGTTTGGCCGAATCACAAAGAAGCCGAACGTTTAAATTGATCTGTAATTTATCGGATCAAACGCTTTTTTCTTAAGTTAAGTAAGGATCTGTAGACTTGAAGATGGGAGGGTTGATTATATCGTCCGGGCTACTACCGTACGTAGTTTTTTGTAGGCACTGTGCTATCGATGGTTAAAGGTGGTTATGGTGCCTTTCTTAAAAAAAAAAAACTGACGCGATTTGATTTAGAAGGGCTAATTATATATTTCGATTTACAGAACCACTTTTCAATGTGGTTTCACATCTATTTTTTTGTTAATTATAAAAAAAAACTAATAATCATAACAAGTATAAACTTAAAGAAGGCACATAAACCTCAAAATAATATTTAAAACTAGAAGTGTAATAATTAGCAATGTTTTCCCCATTATCCTTGAATAATAATATTTTTGTCTATTTACACTTAAGTTACCTAACAAGTCATTATAATAAAAATAAAAATCCCACTCCTCAGCTATCTAAAAAAAATATACACTAATATATTTTAGGTTCAATAAAGAAACCACTCATAAGTGGAATAAATAAAATATACAACACTTTTCAAATAAATATTAATTATTTTTCAAAATTTGTTAAAAATATAGATTACTTACATTTTATTCTCCCAAAAAAATATTGGATAAGTCAATATAATGTAATAAGTTTGGTTCAGTTTTTAATATGCAACTTAAAGGATTTTTTTTTTTTAATATTTAGAGGAACACACCTGTAAGTCTCTAATCTTATTTTTTTCTCCTGTAGATTTTGTAGAATTATACTCACATTTTCATTTGTTATATATTACACTACAACAATTGTTAGCATCTATTTACTTTATTTTAGGATCTTGTTACTCAGCTTACTTAGTCCATATTTTATTGTACTTACTGTTTATAATTCTAATAAGCTTATTCACATTGTTTATAAATTATGTCTAAATATTATGTAATTGCCACAATTCTCTATCTTTTTGTATCTTGTCCGTTCTAGCCCTGATGAAGACCTGCAAAGTCGGGTCGAAACGTTGGCTTTCAATAAAATAGTTTTACCACTATTTAACCTTTTTATGACCGCAACCCCGGACCATCTCCTTCCTTGATTTTTTTTTTTTCTGTTGGCATTACAGACTATGTAGATATTTTGCCGCTTTAACAAGCCTGATCCATCTCTGCCTGTCTTGGGATATTTCTTTCCATTTATTTGCACGAAGCTCTATTGCATCTTTGTCGATTTTCTTGAGGCATTCATTGTTAAGTAGATGCTTCCAGATGGATTGCTGCGAGCTACATGCCCCGCCCATCTTAACCTCCGTGCCTTCATACCTTTCTTCTCCATGTACTCTGATCCCAGATTGCTCCGGTTATCGTACAGAAGATGTTCCTCTCAAATCTTGCAACCCTTTTTTTTTAAGGGTACCAATAAGTATCCAGGTCTCACAGCCAAATATTAGATCTGGCTTTATCATACCATTGTACACTCTTAGTTTGAGATTTCTTGATATTTTTACGGGATTTCAATTCTTTTGAAAGTTAGAAGAAAGCTCTGTTGGTCATTCATTTCATCAGTGTTGTAGTGAGTTTCTCAATGTCTTCAGAATGAAACTAAAAGAATTATGGCAATGAATAGGATTGGTGGTAGGAGATGGGGACACAGATTCTCCGAAACGTACAACAAATAATTATAATGATTAAGTGTAAATAATGTAAAGGTCCAACATTTTAAATACTATTAATAATATTTTTGTAAAACGTGAGCCGGCGATCCTTAATTTTAACGAGTTCCACTACCATGGTTATCAACAACTTCCTAGGACCCCTAGCGCGAGATTCGACGCCCCCAGCTAAAGGCGATTACACGGATCTGAACAAAAACTCTTCGAGATTGAGACGAAACGGTCAGCGACAAAGGAAAGCAAACAAACGCGATGCGGGCACGGCCTGCCCCAAGACAAAGTGGGCCCCATCTTCCCTACCTTCCCTACCTGCTAATCGTCCGAAATAACTAACTCTATTAGCCACGAGTTTTTTCTCCTGCGCGCTAGCAGATGTATCTTGTGGGAGAGGTCTCAATCTACCTGAGGGACCTTCTCATTACCTGGGCAGCTGTCTCCATTACTGCCGGTGTTAACACGATTATATTCGGTCGGAACCCTCCCCTCCATTGTACGCGCTAAACACGGCGGGTATCCTGTTCATCGCCGCTGGCTACCGGAGCGTTAAAGTAATTACCACGAGGAGAGGGTAATGCCACCTTCTCCGGGATATCGTCGCCTCCTGGGAACTCTAATAGTAGTGTAAGAAGCGGACAATAGGGGGCGTTTTGTTGCCAGTTTTTAGGATAATTCCCCACCTCCTACTTCCTCTCATTTGTCACAACGTTTTGATGCCTTAATTTTCTCCAGTTCTTTTGTCCAGGATGAGACTGATTGTTTAATTGCCAATTTTCTTTACTTAGTCTCTTCTCTAGCCGTATATTCTTGTATATCGCTCTATAATTATTTTTTAGAAGTACTTCTGGCGCGGACAGAATATGTTGTTATTGATAATCCTATTGATAAATGAATTGAGGAAACCAAAAATAATATATAATATGGTATAAATCTGAAACTAGTAAAAAAACTCAACAAGAGGTATTAAAACAATTCCAAACCACAAGAAAAAAAAATGATACAAAAAAACTTAATAAAAAAATAAGGTGTGGTTTAGTCCGCACGATAGAAGTAAAAACATTAACGAGGCGAGATTAATTATACGAAATATAAATTATAAATAATAGCTCATTATAAAAAGGATGAAATGCTTTACATTTATCTCTCTTTTAATATGCAGGTCCGATTTTTATTTTCTGAGATATTTTAGTCCATATACAAAAACACTTCAATTGGTCAACTCCAGCCGACTTTACCCGAGAGTTACACCTCGAGATCTGACTGGCTAAACCTAATTCACTCTGTAAAAAAGAAGTGCAAAACGCGCCTAAAGAAATTTCCACTTTAAAAATAATAGCTGAGAAATACACACGGTGGACGTTGGAAATCGCATTTTGCCTTAAACTGTTGGAATTTTAAAAAGAATTAAAATCCTATGGAGTATAAATAAAATATATTTAATCATATGTGTAATAACATCTCCCATGCACCACAAACAGCAAAGAAATGTATAAGAGCGATCCAAACGTTTGGTTTATCTTCAAAAACTGACTCGAGATATATCGGTCATTAACAGAGGGACACAAACGCTATCCTAGAAAAATACCAACGTCAATCGTTTGTGATCATAGTTTAATACTTAACGTAATATTTGATTTTTACTTTCACTTACGTATATATGTAATATATAGTAAGGGTAAATATTGGGATCGAAAAAATGTTTTTTATTGCGACTCCGTCAATCTACCTTTTTTTTTTTTTTTGTTTATTTAATGAAATTTACAACTGTATACAAATACAACTAGTAAATATGCGCGAATTATAAATAATGGCATGTACAGGCTTGAAGAGTTACTACCCAGTGGTAACACTCCCTAAATAATTTTAAGTAAGAAGATCACGAGGCCATCTCTTTTTCAGACGCCTAGGAGGATTATCAGGAATCGAGAAAGAAGCAAGAGTGGAAACAAGCGGATTTGTATGGGACTGAAGTTTATCATGAAAGGATAGATATCTGGCTCGATCTAAATCAGCGACATGTGGTACATGAAGGTCTTTATGAATGGCTTTATTTGTGACAAAGTAAGGAGCATTGAGAATTTTACGAAGGATTGTGGATTGTAAGGATTGGATAGGAGGGGAATTCGATGGTTTGGTGGAGCCCCAAAGCTCAACTCCGTATTTATAGTAGGTCTTATTATAGTTATGTAGATAAGTCTTTTGTAATTAATTGAAAGTTTAGAGCGTTACCTTCTTAAGTTTCGGAAATTTATCTTTTCAAATTATATTTGTTTCTGTATATATATATATATATATATATATATATATATATATATATATATATATATATATATATATATATATATTATGAAGAAGTTGATGGCTGTTATTTTGGGACTCATGTAGTGAACCAGACGAGCTGTATGTGATGGCTATGAACGAATGATGACCGAGTCGCCTCTGGCCGGTAATTGGCCGTCATGTCGTGCCGCCCTCAACACGTTCTCTGTTGACAATAAAGGCGAGATACCTTGAATCGAACTGCTGACCGCAGCTGAGCGCTGGGCAGTCGTTAGTTCGATGTTTTCAGTCAGCTGTTCTCGGAAAGCCACTTCACGCCGACCTTTCAACACGTGGTGGGCAAAAAAGGAAAAAAAAATATAAACAAAACCGCAAGTTCTAACCGACTCAGACAATCCCCCAACCTCTCCCCCCCCAACCTACCCCAGGATAAAAAAAGAGAAGAGGAGGGGAGAACTCTTCAGAATTTTTCAAATATTCTACCACGTTTTTATTATCGGGTTATTCGACGGTATTCAGCTTGCAGAACGGAGTTGTTTTTATTAATTTAATTTTTTTAATCCAATATATAGTAGAAATTTAACATGCTACATTATGACAAAGTAAAATTATTTTATAAATAATTTATTTATGCTGTACTAGCTCCTGCTTCATTCGCATTGTCTGCAATTTTACGGGATAAGATTCTTAGTAGCAGTTTCCGGCATTCGTTGTCATTTCACTGAAAGAGTGATAGTTTGGGTTTATCAAAGTATCTACTTATAGATCGTGTAACTGTATTTCTGCTCTCCGTATGATTAAATAAGGAGAACAGATCTCAATGAATCAAGAATTTGAATAAATTAGAAATAATTTGAAATGAAGTATCGAAAATATAGAAAATGTAGGGAAGTTACTTTTTTTTACGGTTTTGTAGCATGATGAGGCTAAAATATATTCCCCCCCCAAAAAAAAAAAAATCAACTAAATTTCAATTCCTGTTGTCATTATCAATAAAAAAGAAATATATTATCATAAAAGTTTTGTTTAAAAATCTGAATAAAATATTTGGATCGTGCAATAGTTCTTTTAAATAAAATAAGTGGTAATTTTATTTTTTAATTCATTATTTGTTGTTTTTTATTAAATACTTGTTCGGAATTGTTATTTAAAGCAGTTTATGAAATAAGAAAATATTATTTGAAAATAACTCATATTAAAAAGCGTATAGATTTATGTGTATATTATAATCAATAAAAAAATAAATATTGTTTCATCTGAAAAATGATTGCATTTACTTGTTTCCATGATATATTATCACTCTTTAAGTGGTAATTATACCATGGGAATTTCCCTCACAGGGAAACCGATATTTTATTGATGATTTTTTTACCTCTTCAAGAAGTTTTTATTCTTTTATGGTATCTGTCTAAATTAAGGACAAACAACATTAGTGTTACCAAAAATCTGTCTTGGTCTTGCACTTTGCAAGACCAAGACCAGGACTGGTTGAAAAAAATCGATTTTTTAAATTAAAATTAAGGCAAAACAGTTATTAATAATTAGTATAACTAATATACTTTTGCATTTAACTCTTCTATTTTTTCATTCGGGCTTAGTTTCTCCTATCTAAATATTACTGTAATATCTCTATAGTAATAAGCTAATAATTAACTGCAAGACTGTTGCGAGATTCTTGTGTAAGACCCAGACTAAGTTTGGATAACACTAAAGACAATATTGATAAAAGAGTTCATTGATACAATATTTACAGGGAAAAAAATTACATAACAGCTATATAATTCATAGAAATAAGAACACAGAAAGAACTTATAAAGTAAAATAAACATCTTAAGGAAACCACCTGTGGAGGGAAAAGAAAGATTCTAGTGGATGTAGAGGAAGTATTTAAAAGAGGTTAATGCTGAATAAAATGGAACGATCAAAGTTTGTTCTATCAGTGCTTACATAACATCACATCTGCTTTTTTACCCCCACCACTTAATAGATAAATATTTGTTAAAAACTATTTAAAATGTTGACCCTCTCCCCGGAGAAGCAGACTTTCCGATCTAAGAACAACAGCATTAGCTCGCTTGGATATTTGCTGAGGTGACAGGAACCCTTGGGCCAGTACCGTCTTGTTCCTTTATTACTTGCGTAGGCGGGCGGTACTCGAACCCGCTTCCTCTGAGTCACTGCTGGCCGCAATAAAAATAAGATTTGTTGCCCGGTCCGCTTTGAGTTATAGTTGTCATCGTCGCTTTATTAGGAATTTTATCATTATTATTTTTACAAATCAGTTTAAGACAATCTTTTCATGTATTTTTTTAACACTTTAAACTGTCCAGTATTGTTTAAAATACTATTTCATTGTACTTGTGTGAAAGAAGAAGTGAAACATAAAAATATTTCATAGATATGTTTATAACCTTACAAATACATTTGCTGTAGTTTAATTAACTCTAAATCTGATATTATTTAAATAATTCATCATGTAATTTTTTAGAAAATTAAATTAGTCAATAATTTTATGAACTTTTCTTCAGTGATATTCCAACAGTATCCACTTACAATCAGTGTGACAACTTTTGACCCATTTATGACAGCCAATGCAAATCTCCTAATTCCATTTTAGTAAACTTTGCAATGGAAAATAACTGTTTAATAACTAACAATCGTACAATCCATAATCAGCCGTTGATATAATATATAAAATTTTTGTAATTTTAATGGTCTCAATGATTTTTAAGCAGTTAGCATTAATCTGTAGCTCCGTTAAAAATGCACTTCAAAAGTTTGACGTAGTTAGTTACGAATGCACTTCAAAAGTTTTATAATAGCCCACCATTTCCAGAATACATTTCTATTCAAAGCAGATCGGTAAGTGAAATTTGTGTGTTCCGTGCACAACAAATTTGTGTGTTGGTGCACCGTTGAAATACCAAAAAAAATAATGATGGAGGAGCTGCACCTCGTAAGACGGGTAGGAAGGCCGAGGACGAGGTGGTTGGACAACGTGGCTTATGATGCGAGAACCCTGCTTGGTGTACGGAACTGGAGAGCTGCAGCAGAAGACAGAGCCAACTGGCGGAGGCTCTTGGAGGAGGCCCAGTCTCGGTAACGGGATGTTGTGCCACACATGAACATGAATGAAACTTTCCAGTGGGTTTGAATACGTTTATGAGTATATAATATATATGCTAACATTTTGTAGGTATCGCATCCTCGTTTGTTTAACTTTTTTTTATAATAATGGAATAAACTTATTAAAATTATAAACTGTGTGAATAGAAAGTCCTTATATTCCTTGAGATTTGTAGGATTATATTCAAAATTACATATATTATCCATCCTCCTTGTTACATTCAATTTTCTCTATCTACAATAATTGTTACCATTTATTTACTTCAGTTTAGGGTCTTGTTACTTAGTTATACTCCGCTTACTCTGTTTGTATAGTTTATTGTTATTAATATTTCTATGTATTTTTATTATTATCTTGCCTACAGTTCTTTATGGATGCGAAACTTGGCCGCTTACATTAAGGGATGAGCAGCGTCTTAAGGTTTTTGAAAATAAAGCGTTGCGTAGAATATCGGGATCGAAGAAGTATGAGTTAACCGGAGAGTTCAGACGGTTACACAACGCCGAATTGCGTGAACTGTATCCGGGTAATATAATTGAGATAATTTCATCGCGGCGAATGATATGGGCTTGTAAAATTGTTGGGCTTAGTAACGAGAGAATTCCTAAAAGGTTAATATTTGCTGTACCGAATGGTAAACGTCCGAGGGGTAGATCGAAGCGAAGGTGGGAAGATTACATTAAAGCCGATCTGAAGGGACTGGGTTTGGACGGCGAACGGTGGAGGGAGGTGTGTAACAAGCGATTGGTGGTGTCGGCATCGAACCTTCGGGCTAAGCCTTTTATTATTATTATTATTATGTGCTTTTTATTAACACTTTTTATAATTTTAATAAGTTTATTTATATTATCTATAATTTTTATCTAAATATCACATAACTTCTACATTATTGTATATCCTTTGTATCTTGTCCGTTCTAGCTCTGAATAAGATCTGCAAAGTCGGGTCGAAACGTTGGCTTTAAACAAAACAATTTTTTCACCATTTCAGTCCTTTAATGACCTCCACTCCGGACATTTTCCTTCCTCAAAATATACCATGATCAACAATCGAGTATTCAACAAGTTTTATTGTATACTATGCAAGTTATCACGGAGCAATATATATATTGTACTATACTATCTAGTCTGTTAGTATCTATTCACATCATCTGTGCAGATGAATGAAAAAAATATTGATCCATATTAATAAATCATTTATATTCATAACAAATAATAGTAAACAGCTGCATTAATTACAGAAAAATAAACATTTAATTTTCTGTAAGTTGGAAGTTCGTAATTATTTACAATATTCACACCCAACCTATTAAAATCCCAATCAAGCCTTGTATAGCAAATAATAATATTCCGTGGTATATTTTATTTACGAAAAATCTTGGAATTGGGGCTTTTTCTATCTGAAAATCGGTAAAGTTTATCTATTTATTAAGTAGTAAAAACTCGTAAATACACATTTGCTTTCCACTTAAATCGTAAATTGCACCCTTTGGCGTGACCTACATCACAACATGTCTAAATAACGAGGTTATATAGGCCAAACGGTCTAATATTTTTGTAGGCCACCGATTTGGTTATTAAATTATCGTACGATCCAATTGAAAAGCGTATTTACGAGTTTTTAGTACCTAATTAAATAGGCAAAGTTTGATAATCCCCAGATTAAAAATTTTGTAGTTTACGATAAGATAAACCTATTCAAGAAGTTCCAGACGGATGTTAATTATTTTATAAAAAGGGGTCTATACCACGGATTATGACTCCAGGAAATCCCAATGTGACTTGAGTACTGAGTAGACTGAATAGAGAACTTGAACCATTTTTTTTAATTATTATTTTATTTAAATTTACAACTGTAAACATATATACAACTAGTAAATCTGCTATACGAAAGTACTTGTGAAGCCAACCACTCATTGGTAACACTTCGAAGATAAATTAATTTAGGAGGTCCCTTGGCCATCTTTTCGGACGCCTCGGAGGGTTGTTAGGAATTGTATTGGATGAAAGAGGATTGGGTTGACCAAAGAGTTCGGAATTAAAAGAGGAATATCTAGTTCGGGTCAAATCTTCCACAAGAGGAATGTTGAGGTCTTTATGGATAATTTTATTTGTTACATAATAAAGACAATTTAGGATTGTAAGGTTTGGATACAGGAAGAATTTGATGTTTTTGTAGAGCCGCATATAACCTATTTAAATGCAATTTTAATTCTATAAAGCCATACTATTCTCTTAGTAAATTTTTTTCTTCTAAATACTGAGTTTTAGTTCCCACTCTCCATTCCTCGTTCTCCAGGTGTGTTGCCATGGCACCTAGAACCGCCAGGTAGAACACGGCCCAGAATTGGATATGAAGCTAAATGACTCGGCGATCATCGGGAAGTCTTCGGGTCTGTCTTTAATTACCAACAGGACCGGTTCCTCCATTGTTAGCCTCTTAGCTCAGTCATCCTCCAGCTCTGGGAACGTGTCCTCTGTGTGAACATTGGAGTCATTCGGTGGTGTAGCTATAATTATAACCAGAGCTGGGGCATATTATATATATATAATTATAGCAAGAGCTGGGTCATATTATATATATCTCTGCCAAATATCTTAAAACCGAACATTTGCTTGTATCATAATAATGTGTACGGTTTGAGTGAGATATCTATTAAATATTGGTACTACCAATGGCCTAGAAACAGTACTTACAAAGTACTTAACCCAAAGTCCTTCATTGGTTGTGAAAAACTCCAGAAATCGGTTTCTAACAAGTACATAATTAAATATAACTCAGATGTTTTTATCCGATTTTCATTTGTTTGTCATTTTATTGGCTAATCACAAATAAATAATATTTCATGTACGCATTACGATTATAACTTAGGCAGGGATTTCTAGCCTCTGCATCGAACCTTCGGATTCAATAGGACTTTTATTATTAATATCTCTTGTATACATGGTGTCCCGTAAGTAGAAGAAAATATTTAAAATGTTGATAGTAGACATTAACATCAACAAAAAAGTTTCTATAAAAAATTGGCCAATTTCCAGTAGAAAAGTAGGAAATTTAAGATTTTTTTTTTTTATGTCAGCCGGATTTTTTGTTGTATAGGGAGCGATAACATAAAAAATATTTAATTTAAGTAAATAAACATTGCTCCATAGTAAACAAGACAAAATTTACTTTATTATAATGTTGAGTTTGTCATTATTAAAAATGTTTAAAGAGGGCTATTGGGCGAACAAACACAGCTGAGTTCCGAAAAAAAAATCATAAGTTATTTGTGATTTTATTTTAACATCCTTTAACTGTACTACATTTATCCTACTTTTAGAAAAGCTTTCTCGTTTAATTAGCTTTATGTCTATATTAATTAAGTTGAGATTTATTTGGAAAAATTTTGAGATTCCCTTGAAGTTATATAAAGTGGAGTGAATTCTTATCCAGTAACCATAAAGTACCTGTTTTTTTCTGCAAAAATTACTACAATTATCTGTAACAAAGCTTTTATTTACAAATCTTGTTTTGTTTTTTTTCATATTAGGATGTATTGTAATAAACATAATTGCCTGAAAACACATTTTATTTATAAATATAAACAATTTAAAAATAATAAAATTGTCTTTTTCTCCCAGATCTCAGTCATATTAATTGATATGTATTTATAAGTGATCAAAGTTAATGTTTGTAGCTGTAATATTTACGCATAAAATAAAGAAATCAAGTGATAACTTAAATTATTTCCATGAAAACGTAAATATTAAGGCTAGAAACATTAATGTTGTCACTCTTCTGATTTTTTAACTTTTCTATCAACATTTTAAATATTTCCCTCTACTTACGGGACACCCCATAAAATATTTAATGTTTTATATATAATATAATATGTTTTTAAATTTATTATTTTTTATTTATTTTGCCGATGCTATTTACTCCTTGATGGCATTGAAGCCGATCTAATTGCTACCATTTTCCTTAAATAATTCATGCCCTGCCTTTTAAATTGAGTTATTATTATCCTTTTTTTTTGTTTCTTCTTTTACCTAATGGTTTTATTTTTCTATTTTTCAGGTGAGCCCTTTATAAGATTGAGATGGCCGGCCTGATCGTAAGTAATTTGAGTGAGTTCTCTCCGGCCAGAGGGAATGTTAACTACATAATAGCCCCCTCATTTGAATTCTATATTTATTCATGACGCGGGGTGCGAGATCCACGGTCCGTACGTGGAAGCCGCCGTTTAATAAAACTACTTATTTTACGAATATGCTTTGAATGTATAAGCTCTCCCGATAAATATATTCGGCCGTGTAGGAAGCGCTCAACTACTTGGGGTACAATCTGTAAGTCCTACCATCAGCCATCACCATCAATTCTAAATATTCAATAATTCTAACTCAATCTCGACTAGCTTTAATACTAGTGTGGCTTTAATAGTAGCGGTGGGATCTCTTTTGATCGTGTTTTCCTTCTAGATTGGGGACAATAAGCTTGGTTCGTAATTCCCTATGAATCGCTACAGGTGGGTCGAATGAGTTTTCGGGCTAAAGTTCTTCAAAATGTATATATATTTTTTATTGGTCTATGTTTGTTTATTTGAGTGATATAAACCAAAATACTTTAATTATGGGGGTGTACCTGCGCGCGTGTGCACATCACCAAAGTTTAAGAAAGATAAATAATTACGAGTTCAAATTCCGGTGCCTTGTGAGACTTTTAACTCAGTATAATTCCCTGCCCTCTCCCTCGTTTCGGAATAAAAACCCTTATAGCCTAAAAGGCAAGGAAGAGGAGACAAAAACTAAAACTAAAAAAAAAAAAAACATCACATTGCATTCTTTTTTTTAAACGCATATAAAATTACTAAATGTATTATTTATCAAGAAAATATATTAGAAATTTATCCCTGAAAGGATTTCTCTCCTATAACAACCTTAAAGATGGTGTAGCCAAAATGCGTGACCAAGACGATTCTTGGTCTTGTAAACTCAGTCTTTGTCATGATCTTGGTCTTGCACAAGAAACTCGCAACAGTCTTGCAATTACTTATTAGCTTATTACTATAGAGATATTACCGTAATTTGTTGGAGAAACCTAACAAAGCCGAAATGAAAAATTAGAGGATTTAAGTGCAAAAGTATATTGGTTATATCAATTATTAACATTTAGTAACTAAAATTGTCTAGTATTTTTTCTTAATTTTTATTTTAAAAATCAAATTTTTTTATTAGTTCCCTGGTCTTGATCTTGCAACGGTTAAGCGGCTTTCGTCTTGGTCCAGCACTTTGCAAGATCAAGAACGATTTTGGGCAACACTACTTAAAGATCTTTTCGTATTGGTAATTTTCTTTTTCAAGAATAATAAGTGTTAAAAAAAAATAAGCCCTTCTATCAAAATAATTGGATTATTAATCCGCTACTAAACTGTTTAAAGGCGAAGCTGTTTAATTGTTTCACAAAGAAAAATAAATTATTTACGTACAAGCAATTATAGAATATCTCAGGAGTGAAATTTTCAGAATATATTTCCTAATGAATAGTGAACTTTGCAGATAAAAACTTTGATTAAAAATATAGAAATTAATAAAAAAATGTTTGCTACATGCCAACATTTAACGACCGGAAACGGCATTACTACAAGCAATATACCCGATATCAATTTAGAAAACCGAAATTAAACCAGATGAAGGATCTCCTTGCCTATCATTATTATCATGTATATATATATATATATATATAATAATAATAATAATAAGGCTTAGCGAACCCGAAGGTTCGATGCCGACACCACCAATCGCTTGTTACACACCTCCCTCCACCGTTCGCCGTCCAAACCCAGTCCCTTCAGATCGGCTTTAATGCAATCTTCCCACCTTCGCTTCGGTCTACCCCTCGGACGCTTACCATTCGGCACAGCAAATATTAACCTTTTAGGAATTCTCTCGTTACTAAGCCCAACAACTTTACAAGCCCATTTGATTCGCCGCGATGAAATTACCTCAATTATATTACCCGGATACATCTCACGCAATTCGGCGTTGTGTAAACCGTCTGAACTCTCCGGTTAACTCATCCTTTTTCGGTCCGAATATTCTACGCAATACTTTATTTTCAAAAACCTTAAGACGCTGCTCATCCCTTAATGTAAGCGGCCAAGTTTCGCATCCATAAAGAACTGTAGGTAAGATAATTGTTTTATAGATTCTAATTTTTAAGTTTCGGGACAAGAGGCGCGAACTAAGTAGTTTTGTCACAGAAAAATAACAAGCGTTCCCCGCCTTCAGTCTAACCTTAATCTCTTCTTCAATTTCGTTTTTTCTAGTTATCGTAGAACCTAGATACCTAAATTTATCTACCTGTATAATATATATATATATATATATATATATATATATATATACCACAGCCACGGAGACCAGACACCATAAACCCTACGGGACGCAGGTAGGAGTAGGATAGGGGCTGTTCGGGGGAACATCTCTACTAATGCCACCATTAAACACAGACTGCTCCCAGAGAGGCATACCTTACTTCCAGACTTAATGGCTACAGATTTAAATTAGGCAGCGTTACAAACGGCCTACGAAGGGTGTTTGTTGTTTGTAGGCCACCTCCGGAAACCAGAGCTGACTCGTCCCACGGTCATCTATCTGGAAAACATGGTACAATACTGTTAGGCTAGAACTGCTTACTGTCCATAAATTAGTGTTAATGCTGTGTGACTATAATTTATGAAGTGGGAGAATCGATGTTGGAATGTTTACGTAGTGATTTAAAACAGAAAACTATCCGTGGGTTTAATTCTCTCTTAAAAGTACTGCCCGGAATTTTAGGTGTTTGGATGTACCCATATCAATTTCATCAAAAACTACTTCCGCTTACGCATGAGAAACGTATTATCTTTGGCAAGCATATTCTTGCCCCATAGTATTTACTATGAAACTCAATCAAATTGACCCATTGAGACAAACTAAATAGCATGTATGTCATTTTTTTTTTAAGCCAACAATACTCGACTAATTCACTTTTTAGGACACTGATACCGACGGGACGGTCACAGAGGTGACAAACACGTGCAAAAGTCTCCAGCTTGACTAGACTGAAGGTTACTAACGAATCTAGGATTTAATTGAGGTTTTTTTTTTAAATTTTAAATAAGGGTATCCGACTGCTCCAACACTTACTAGACAAACGCTCCAAACTTTCTATTAATTACAAAAGACTTATCTACATAACTATAATAAGACCTATATGGACATATGGAGTTGAGCTTTGGGGCTCCACCAAACCATCGAATTCCTATCGTATCCAATCCTTAAAATCCAAAATCCTTAATGCTCCATACTTTGTCACAAATAAAACCATTCATAAAGACCTTAATGTACCATATGTCGCTCATTTAGCTCGAGCCAGATATCTATCCTTTCATGATAGAAAGTCCAGTCCCATCCAAATCCCCTTGTTTCCACTCTTGCTTCTTTCTCGATTCCTGATAATCCTCCTAGGCGTCTGAAAAGGAGATGGCCTCGTGATCTTCTTACTTAAAATTATTTAGAGAGTGCTACCATTAGGTAGTAACTCTTCAAGCCTGTACATGCCATTATTTATATTTGCGCATATTTACTTGTTGTATTTGTATACAGTTGTAAATTTCATTAAATAAACAAAAAAAAAAAAAAATATTGTAGCACTACAACCCATGAAGGGACTTGGGTTCAGTACTATTTAGGGAAAGCACTGTTTCTAGGTCAACGGTTGTGGAAGGAGGTGATTTGACCGAGATCATGCTCAACCGTCATGTTTTCCCTCTTAATCAATTATTTAATTAAGGGTACTGACTTCATAGAGGCTGGCTGTGCGCCAAAAGGTTTTACCTACCCAGGGTCCCCTCACGGCCAATGAAACAGAATAAAAATTTTTTTCTGACATGAACTGGTATTCGGACGTTGCACCTTTAACATTTGAAGCTCAGTACCCTAACACTGAGCTATCCTACTCTCATTTTAAATTAAGGTAATTACTTTTACAGAAAAAACATACCTAAGGTAAATGTAGCGGTAATAGGAGTTTACAGAATTTTCACCATTAATGTGGATCACAACATAAGTTCTGGCGGTGGATCTTTCCAAATGGGTTTAATATATAGAAAGTTTAGTCTTTTACCATTTCTTTTCTTTCTGTACAGTTAATTAGTTAATTATTTGTGAAAAACTAAGAGAATTCTGACAATGTATTTTGCACCAATAATAGAATGAATGATCCAGGTTTTGGGGTCTATAATTTTTTTTTGTATATTTGAAAAAAAATCATAATAAATTCTTTAAAGTTTTAAACAAGGAAATATCAAACTACATATAAAAAAATACCTGCCTACTGTATAACTGTCGGTCGGTATGTACAGTTTTATTGACGTACCAGGGGGCTGCAGTTATTAGTCTTAAAATTTTAGATTGAAAATATTGTAGTTTTTGTAAGTGAGTCGTTTTTGCTCAAACGTAAATCTGTGAGGCGTTTGTTGAAGTGGGTTTGAGCAAGTAAGTGTATGTATTTAGTTTTTGTCTGATTTTCAATTTTGATTTCTAAAAAAGTGAGTATAGTATTTTCAGTCGCTTGTTCAAAGTCTTTCGTTTAATTATTGACGTGTGGGCTCAAGTCATCTTTCTGTCGAATATTAGTCTGAGGTAACGTAGAATATGATATTCGCTGATATAAACTTGCCGCCATGTATCTCGTCGAGGTTAAGTTATATGTTGTGATCTGTCATGATTTAATCTAATTTTCCCAAGTGAATACCGATTTTGACACATACACCCAGAGTATTTGTTCTGACCCTACTTCACAGCCTTTTTTTTTTTAATAATATATCTTGAGTAATTAAAATCAATGTTTTTTTTTTTTAATACGACAATATGCCACCTATTGAGCTAAATATTAGCCAATAGATGAATGGAGGGCTTAGCGTGTGTAGCAAATTATGAGAAAGAACTGTGGCCTGAGGGATGGTGGAAGAGAAGGAGTAGCTAAATGGGCGAGGAGTGAAGAGTGAATACCGGAGGAGGGGGAGCTTTTTCATTTCGTCCGGGCCACTCCAAGGCGCGGTAGTTAGGGGACAATGAGCCCCCGCTCTCGAGCGAGGTGTGAAGATAGGGTGATTAGGGGCGGCTTCTTAATGAAAACATCTCCCGGCTGTAGGAAGTAGGGAGAGGGTGGAGTATCTGCATATATACCTTATCGATCATCGCTGTATCCAATACATAGATAGCTGCTTAGTAAGGAGTCAACTAGATGCTTCATTTAGGTCGGTTGGTTAGATGTTTTAGCCGCAAAATATTTAAGTATTCAGTGCCCGATCAGGAAAATAATACTATTCTTAAAATATTTAGATTATAAGCAAAAAATAAAGATAAACAATTAAAAAAAATAAAATTAAGGTTTATGGTTTAGACCATACGATAGAAGTGAAAACATCAACACGAGACTAATAATATTAAATATATTATAAAAAATAGCTGATTACAAAGAGGATAAAATGCTGAATATTTCTCTTGCTTACAGTATACAGGTCCGATTTTTAGTTTCTGAAATATTTTAATCCATATGTTCAACTAACACGGTTTCGTGTTACGATTTTGAATTATAGTCTACTATAGAGAGCATGGAATGCTTTATAATTTCTTCGCTTATAGTACGCAGTCCCGATTTTTATTTTCTTAGATATTTTAATCCATATATAAAGATATTTCAATTTGATTCTAGCCGACTTTAACTAAATAATAACACTTCGGAAATCTAATGCATCAATCTAATTAAATAACCACCAAAAAGTACCAAAGTACCAAAGAAATTCGCGCTTCAATAATTTAAAAAATGTAGTAATAATAATGATAAAAAAAATCTACATACTTAAATAAATAAAGACAATCTACATAAACAAAATAAAATAAAAGTTAGGTAGGTTGGATGATAAAGAGTCAGTAAAAATAAAAATAAATATAAAATTAAGAACAAAATCATCCTATTGAGAAAAAACAAGAAGTAAGATAGCTGATATTGCAGTTCTGTATCTTAGAGTTCAATAAAAGCTGGTGTGATAGTGTAGTATCCGCATTAAACCTCTGTTTTCATTGGTTTAATTTTAAATTGTGATTTTATAATTAAATTTAAATTGAGAAATTTAAATTTAAAAGACATCCATAAAATCCTGGAACACCAAAATGTCAATAAATATGTGTATTACACCCTTATGTCCTGAAGATACGTTTTAGTACTAATTTTGTTTTAAAAATAAATAATGCAAAAATATATACATATAAACGGTTAAAAAATATTAAAAAAAAAAACAACAAATAAAATGATCTTAAAAATTAAAAAAATATATGTATATGTTGAGTTGAAGCTCTTTCCGCTAGCTATCTTTATTTGGCTTCCTAAGAACGACATTAGACTGAATCGGCCACAAACGCGGGGAAGCATGCGCGAGCCAATTACACCATAAACACGTTCGTGCTCGCCATGTTTTGAGAAACGTGTAAACGCGCTTCAGCCGGCAAGTACAAGCATCATACGTGAGGCGAATAGATATTTCGCTCGATCCAGTTATTTTGCTGAATATTTTTCTTAATGTCCTGCTTTACCTATGCTGACCAAAAAAATTTCAATACATTGTAAAAATAGGTTCATACATATGGATTTTCCTGGCCCAAAAATGGTTAAATCATATGTTTTGGTGTATTAAAATCTTTGAAAATGGACCTGTTTGAAATTAATCCCTTTACTCTTTCATTGTAATGCTCGTGTTCAATAATTGAGATCATTTAAGTAATCGCAAAAATGTTGAAACTTTGATCTTGATACAAATGTAACCTATCACAAAAACAATTACATAATTTTATTTTATTTGTATTTGCCTCTTTCCTACAGGGTCAAATACAAAACTTTCCACTTGAATCGTAAGATAATTTGAGCTCAAAATCGAGAAAAAAGGTGGCCTTTAAAAATATTTAGCTACATTCTGAAAACGTCAAACTAAGGAGATTATATAGGCCAAATGGTCCAATATTTTTGTATGTCACCCTTCTTTCTGGATTTTATTATCAAATTACATAATAGTACGTGGTTCAGATCCCTTTTTATTAAATTATTAACATCCGCCTGAAATTCTGTAAATAGCTTAATCTATCTCTTCGTAACCTACAAATATTGTATTTACGAAAATTTTCGGAATTGGGGCTTTTTAATTTGGAGACCAGCAAACTTTGTCTATTTAATTAAGTACTTACAACTCGTAAGCACTGATTTGCTTTCCACTTGAATCGTAATATAATTTGAGCAAAAAATCGAGAAAAAATTTTTTTGGCGAGAAAAGTATTGAGCTACTGAACTCCCAAAACGTCAAAACAATGAGGTTACATAGGCCAAACGACCCAATAATTTTATAGGCCACTTATTCTCTATTTGTGATTAAATTATCTAACTATCGAAGTGGAAAGCAAATGAGTATTTACAAGTTTTTAGAAGCTAATTAAATAGACAAAGTTTGCCGACCTCCAAGATTGAAATCTCCCCTATTCCAAGAGTTTTCTAAAATAAGAGAGTTGTCATTTATGATGAAATTAAACTATTCACGAAGTTTCAGACGGATGTTAATAATTTGATGAAAAGAGATCAGTGACTGTAACGAGTGTATAGATACCTCACACGATATTCTAAACAGCTCAATTCATATAGCACATCCAATGAAATTTCCATAACTTACAATTTAATATATGTACTATTATAAAAAAAAAGTATGTTGATAAAAATTCAACATGATACGAAAGGTTCATGACCATAAGGCGTTATATACAATTTTTTCCTCTAATAAAATATGAATAATTTTTATGTGACGAAAATAAGTTACTATTTCCCTCCGATAAGTGAATAATCATTATCTTGAAAATGTCGATTTTTTTTAAGGGACACAATAGGATTAGCATCGATTATAGTTTAATCTCTCCGACAATAGAGGGAGCTTTATGGGGAAGTGTGATGTGTTATAAATATATACACATTCGATTACTCCTCCCCTTCCTATAGGAAATTAGAGGTCCATTTTCCCTTCTAGAGAATTATATATTTTTTTTCTTTTTCCTCCCTTTTGAATTATTTACCGGCCTCTTTTGTAGTAAAGAGATACGCCCCCAAATCGGAAGCTAGGATAAAAGAGAGCAGTTGTTTGGTGGATGCGATAATGCGATCTATAATGTGTGTACTTAGCCACTGCTAGGACTGTCGCTGAATTACAGGGTCCACGCGCCAATATGTTACATTCCGCGTCCCCACCCCCAAAATTGCATTCTGTCCCTCAACCGCCCCCCAGATCGCCTATCCCTGGAATGAAACGCAGAATACCGGAACATGGCAAAATATTTGATCGGGGATTCTTTAAAAAAAAGGTACTTTTCGTCTAAGGGGCCGCTACTGACTGCTATCTGCCAATGTTTATAACCTGAACACTGATAACTCCCATAAAGCACTGATAAGCCTTCTTTTACTTCATATCTTCGTATTATTGTATTAAATTCGTATTATTGAAAGTGTAAACAGATACAAAAACAAATTTAATAACAAGAAAAATACTTTTATTTGACGACACATGTATTAATGAAATAATAAAAAAAACACTTTAAGAAGATATGTACATATAAAACATCAAAATGAAATAATAAAAAACACATTTAAAAGAACATATTTACATAGAAAAGAAAAAATATAAAACGAAATCGGTTTTATAAAAAGATAAAACATTCATCTGTTTCTCGACAAACTCCACCAAACATCCACTGCTGAGATAAAACTCTCCCCACATGATTTTTTCGTTTAGAAAAAAGACTTTCTTTTACTTCAACCACTTTGCCAGGTCCTCCAATTTTTTTTCTTGGCCTGTATAACATGTCATGGGCACAAACCTCTCTTAGACATTTGTTCCACGTTACCATAGCTCTGTTGAATAGTTTCAGCTGCTCTTTGGCCCACTTCATCGTTGTCAAGCTATGGGACCATCCATAAATCAATTTTAAAGCTGTTAAAAACGAAATCCTCGAGCCCTCCAACCATGTTCCTTTCCTTATTGAAAGTTTTGTGTCATAAGTCCTACGAAAGCATCTCCATTTGGCCTTCCTGGTTGACTTCATTCGATGACCTCGATCACACGTCGATTCAAGTCGGCAAGTACCCCAACATTTTAAAAATATTGAAGTGCCTGTTCTTCTGAAGGCGTCAAATTCCATATTCTAAGAAGATCCATAATATGACGAAAAGAAACACAAAGGGGCCACAAACTAAAAAAAAAGTAAAATAAACACAAACGGGCCAAAAACTAAAAATAATGAAAAATAAACACAAACGGACCAAAAGTAAACAATTTAATAAGTGAACATAATAAGGGAATAACTGAAAACTAAACAATGCAATAACTGAAAGGGGATAAGAAGAGGGAGGTTATGTGACGTGACGTTTGATAAGATAGATAAGAGGTGAGGTTTCAGTCCGGCCTGCTAGACTAAAAGTACCAAAAAAAAAAATAAATAAATGGTCACTTTTTAGCCAAAAGTTAAAGTTGAACTTTTAAAAAAGTTTTTGAGAATTTTGACTTTATTTATCGATAAAAAAATAATATAAGCATACTGAATTGACACAAACCCTTTCATATATCGCGTATCGTTCAAAAATTTTCTGATTTCACAGATGGAAATCATCAATGCTCATAATGATTTAAAATTATAAAATTATTCTGAAACGCATGAAATATCGTTAGATATATAGAAAAGTATTAGAATTCCAAAACCATCAACTTTTCCTGATAAAAGAAGTTATATGAATCCAGCGTTAATCGTCTATTCTCTGGTTATTTAATTTAATATTCCCTCATTTAACTTATTTTTAATATAAATTCCTCCAAACTTTTTTGTTTAGGTTTCATAGCTTTTTCAGGAAATAAAGATTTCATATTTCGCATAGTATGGGATTTACACTCCAATAATATATTTTTGTATTTGTATTTGTACATATACTATATAATATTTGTAATTGTGGTTTGATGGTTGACACTGTAGTGAACATTGCCGAGAGGTTGATTGGGGTGTTCAGCCAAAAATAAAAAGTAAACATTAATAAATGATATTTATTTTTATTTTTTCCGACGTTTCGGTCCTAAGTTCAGGCCTTCATCAGGGCTAAGGAAAGAACAGATAACAATCGGTATGAGTAACTATTAACATTAAAAAGAAAATAATATTATGTATGTGAAAGGTCGGAGGTGAAAAGTCGAATAATATGTGGGGAGAATAAATTTAACATTAATAAATAAGATGAGAGGGTGAAATATAAATTAAGGAAATATAAAATAACTATAATATAGTATAACAATAATTCTTTCATGATAAAGTTATGTTGTTTTAGACTAGGTTGAAACCACCAATCTCACTGGTTGATACTTAAATATATGTAAAATAATGTTCCATTTTCAATTTAGAATGTAAAATTTGTGTTTTTAATTAATATAGAGTGACTAAAAAAATAAATAAATGTGCTAGTAAATTATTGTCAATACTTGTGAGTAAGGAACTGTGCTCATATTTTCAAGGAATCAGGTTCGAGTCCGACTATGACAGAGAATTATTTATTTTGCTTCATCAGCAAATTGAACCTGAGGTCGGAAAACTCACTTGGGATAAACCTTGGCTGTATAACGTAATTAATTGATTGATTAAGGAGGAAAATCTAGTGGGTGAGCCTTATCTCGGCCAAATCACCTCTTTAGACAACCCTCTATGATTACTAGTAGAAAAGTATTTCTTTTTATTGGATAGTGATTAAGCCTAATGAATTTCTTGATAAAGGATTTTGGACATTTTAGCTGCAAAATGTAATAATGATAATTGACTTTAACCAGAATAAGAGGAAAATGATAATTTACTTTGGCGATTTTAAGAAATAATTTTCCTTAGTAAATCCAGGAAAGCGCTTGATATTTCACTTTATATTATATTATACTAAATTTATATGGCATTTAAATTATTGTACCGATGAATCTATGTAGTTGTATATACGTATAGTTCCACATGACAAATACTATTAAATAAATAAATTATTTAATATCATTTTAGATCCCTACAAGAAATTACATAATTTTAATTGATTACAAAAATTTAAAAAAAATCAAGAATTCCAATAAATTACAATCAAAATGTATTCAATCGTTAAATAATAGTATGCTTAAAAATATCTAAAATAGTAGGACGATGGATATATTTCTTTAATATTATTTTAAAATTATGAGTATGATGAATTCAAAATTATAAAATATATCTTATAATGTAATTTTTAATTTTTAGCTCTGAAGATGACACACAAGGATAGATCAAACATAGGCATAAAACAAATCTAAACTGTAAATCCTGATTGTTTATCATCCTCGCAATTCAAAATAATTGTTAACAGTTTAAAAATTATGAAAATGTTTACTAATTAAATTATTTCCTTAACATTTCTTATTTTTTTTATTTTTCTTAACAAGTTCTTATTTTAATTCAGATATTTTTATTGATTTATAGAAAAAAATTGCATTTATGCTAACTAATTAAATAAATGACTATCAATAGTAACATTGAATTCATAAGAAGCAGAGGGCTAATTCACCTAATCTGATATAAATTATTTTTTCTCACAAATTTGTGATGTATTGACTTAATTTGTATATACTCAATAATTTTTTTTTCTTTTCTTTTTCTTCTCGATAATAATTTATACATACATTTTTAATTAGCCTTTTTAAAACTTATTTACTTTTATAATAGTAGTTTTAAGACCAAAATTATTTTTTTATTATTTTTTATTTCTTAATGACATTTAAGAAATTTAACAACTGTATTAAAGAAATACAACAAGTAAATATGAACATAATAGATATAATGACATGATACAACATGAGGAGAAACTACCCAATGGTAGCATTCCAATGATATGACTACATTAGAAGATCACGAGGCCATCTTCTTTGTAGACGCCTCGGAGGGTTATCAGGAATAGAAGAGGAAGCAAGGTTGGAAACGAGAGGGTTCGGATGATTCAGAAGTTTATTATGGAAGGATAGGTATCTGGATTGAGCTAGATCTGAAACATAAGGAACATTAAGGTCATTATGGATGATTTTATTAGTGACAAAGTAAGGGAGCATTAAGGATTTTACGAAGGATTTTGGATTGTAAGGATTGGATGCGAGAGGAATTCGATGGTTTAGTAGAGCCCCAAAGCTCGAAAACAATCTACATGTAAGTCCAGATTGGCTTATCATCTCGCAATTCAAATATATGAATCTTTTGTAATTAAATGGAAGTTTAGAGCGTTTGTCTAGTAAGTGCTGAAGTAATCGGAAACGTCGAGCGGTTTCTTGTCGTTTCAGTCTAGTATGAGGATTCCAAGTGAGTCGCTTGTCCAGGTGGAGTCCTAGGTATCGGATTTGTTCAACAGGGATAAGTGGAGTATTGTTAAAGGAAACTATAGGACAGGATGGACCGACATATAAATCAATCAGTGTAATTTGAGAGCAATGATAACCATCAGCAGATAACCAGCAGCCAAAACAGCAACTTGAATAAATCTTAAAAAATAATGAAAATGGAATTAACAACAAAAAAAAAGGTCATTTATTAGAGTTTTTAATTTTTTGGTTGCTATGGATTCTTGTAAAGCCCCTTTCACTAAACTGTTTCGGTTCACTGAATTTTCAGTTGACAGAAAATTAGTGTGCTCGCTCAGGATGGGGTCTGGGGATTGACAGCGGCTACCTGAATGCTTTGAGGACCCCAATAAGTACCTTGTACTTCTTCCTTTGCGACTCAATGAGGTTGTTCACTGTGACATTACTATCTTCTAGACAGTACTATAGCAGAACAAAAAAAATTTTGGGTTAGTTTGAAGTTTTTATAATTTAGTAAAAAAAAAAAAAAAAAAATTTCTATTTCGACCATAATCTAGACCGAATTTAGTTACTTATTAGATCCAAAATATATTCTTCTTTTCTGCTGGAAATGATAATAGACACAGAACCATAAAACAACAATAAAAAATTAGTCGAAGCCTTCCACGTCACAAAAAACAATAGAACAACAGTAAATTACAAAACGGACGCTAAACATTTGGGAACACTCAATGCAGATATCTTAAACAAAATTGAAATATAATAAAACTGGAATGCAGCTATATAACAAACAGTCATTGAATAACAATAGTAAAATAGTAAATAATTAGATCCGAATGTTAATAATAATATCCCCCATAGCAGATACCCAATTATTACTCCTTGGAATGTTGATGCTCCAGATATTATATTTTTATAACATACATTTCAAATTATGACAAAGGAGTACACCAAGCTTTAGGTAATAAAAACATATTATGTAACA
Organism: Nezara viridula; assembly: GCA_928085145.1. Lineage (NCBI taxonomy): Eukaryota > Metazoa > Arthropoda > Insecta > Hemiptera > Pentatomidae > Nezara > Nezara viridula. The sequence goes on from OV725082.1 coordinate 3,446,811, forward strand.
ACACAACATTAACATGCATTATTTTTTAACTCTTTTCTATCCATAAATCGCTGTGTGAAAGTATAAAATTTAAATTTTGAAATTGGGATTAATAATTTCCCGAAACTTGACACGTAATTCAACAAATGAACCATGAGTTTGTATACCTGGAAGTTTTCAATGCCAAAAATAAACAAAATTTATTATTTTTTAATTCTTGAATTCGATATTTTTTTCCATTAAGAGACACATTTTTGTAGTTATAAATAATCGATACAAAATTCATAATTTATTTTTATATGTTGTGACGTAAACACTATGAACCGCGTCAGCGTCTGTCTCCCAGACACATTGGCTGTCATTTTGACACATGTGGGGTTTTATCATGTACAATTTATGTAATTAAAGACTTATTCAGTGTAAATAATTTTCGAGCACCGAAATTATGCACTTTCTTAGTGGCCATGGCTTTATAATTAGCTGGTAACTAGCATTTTATAGATATGCACTTTTGTTTTTTATATAGAATATACCTTATAATGGTAAATCTTTAGGCTTGTTTAAAATAAGTAAGTGTTACCACAGGCTGTAATATAAACATATCTTATGAAAAAAATATCTCCGGATGTATAATTGTTCGTGTAATTCAATAGGGCTTCATTTTTTATTATTATGTAGTTGTTATTTTGCTTTAGTTTATGTTATAATTTCTGTAGCTATGATGTGAATGTGTTCTTATCTCACTATAATCATTGTCCATGTGACAGATTGTTATATTTCTAAACAAATAAGAAAAAATAGGAACTTAAAGAAACACTTCATATAGCTAGTTAGTTTTGCTAAAAGCTTTCGAGCTGAAGCCCTCCTCTCTTCCGAAAATCAAATAATCTCAAAAATTATATTTTGAATCCGCTACCGAGTATTACCAAAACTACCTGTTGATCAAGGCGAAGTTGATAAACATTGTCTTGTTTAGGCGGTCGATTTTAAATCTTATCCTGAGTAATTTTTTTAAATTTCGTTTTACATTCAACCCAGAATTCATTGTTATTAAATTCTGGAATAGTATTGGTTATTCAAGGATGTACCGCACTAAAGTTCTAAATCAATATCTGAAATAATTTAAAAAAATTCTATATTTATTGGTCACCACGTTGTATTATGGCGTATTTATTCAAGTAGAAGTTATTTTTATTTTTTATTCAGGAAATAAATGTTTGAAAAAATAAATTTTATTTTTCGTGTATCTCACTGCTATTTCTCTATCACTATGAAAATTTATGTCCGTCCTTAACTATTTCCTCCCTTCATTGACCTTTGTCGTTCTGATTTATATATATAAATATTTTTAGCTTTTTCAGTTTAAATAGAACAGGAGTCACTGAGCACTTTTCAATTTGATAAATTATTATAAATTTTGCCTACGAGACTGGTTTCGCTCTCTCGTAAGTTTGAATTATATTCAATTTGACTAAGAGTGGATTAATATTTGGCAAACATATGGTGTTTACCCTGGCCAGTCGTTAGTCGGAATGGGAGCTCACATAACGAGAATTTCTGTATTAAATCCGTCATTTAGGAATTAAGAGCGCCCCCCTCACTCAAATGGATTGGCCCGTCTTGTTTTCCGACTCGATAGTGAAGAAGAATCGATTTTAAAAACGGGTCGATATGGAGCAGATGCTTTGACCGCTATCCCCAGAGCAGATTAACGCGCACGTACGTGCGTGCCTTTGACACTAAGCGCTGCCGTCTCCATTGTGCCTCTCACACTTTGCTGTCTCAATCCACTCGCTTCGAATTAGCCATTTATTTTTTAAAATAATTATTATATTAAATTCAAAATACCTGTGATGATCTTTAGGGAACCTCATAGTCTCCCCTTCGAATAAAAATAGAGAGAGAACAATCTTTTCGCGCCCCTCCCCAATATTTCGAACAAAAATAAAATCAAAATTTGCTAAAAATAATTTACACAAATGAATAAAATAAGAAAACTAAAATCAATTAAGAAAACAGGAAAAGTGGATGTAAGTATTTTACAACGTCCTATATATCTGTTATTGAAATTTTAGTTTTATTCATATAAAATTACATGTAGCAAATTATCCTAAGATTTAACGAATGTTTCAATCATATCCACCCTTCAATTTAAACGTGAGGCTATTTTGAAATTTCCCGCTGAAAATTTAAAGCATCGGAGAATTTAGAGGTCATCTCACTGCCTCTATCATTTAAATAAAAATACACATAGATAACATATGCAATTTATTTATCAAAATATTTTAAAATAGACCCATAAGAAAAAAAAACAACTAATATATTGTATATATATAGAACCTTCACTGATGACGTTTTAATTATAAGGTTGGCAAGCTAACAATTCACCTTAGACACATGGCTTTTGTTTGGATTTTTTAATTTATAATATTATTATTTTATGTCTCTATTTTAGTTTTATTCTTGTTATATTAATATTACTTGTGGAATGGCCGTGTATCTACGGAGTTTCGTTGGGCATGGAAATTATAAATACCTTCGAGCTATTTCTTTTGAAATTATTAATTTGTTATTTTATTTTATTGAACATGTTTCCTACGTATACTAGGTAAGGAAAGTATTGCAATCTGGTCAAATTTCGGATCTATACGTTTCACAGCCCCCTGAGTCCGAAAAACTCTTTCTCGGGAACTACTGAACCGATTTTGTTGCTTTTTTTATTTTGTAGGGTTTTGACAACTGATGCCTGTGTCACAAATTTGATGCTCCATGGCCAATAGCTGCTGCGCAATAAAGCAAAACATGTTTTTTTATAGACTGTAGAGCAAAAACGCCTCAGGAATTAAATCTAATTCAATTTTTTTTTGTTTCTTGACGGGCATATGTAAAGATATAAGAAACTTTTCTGAAATAGGTAGGAAAGTCGTGTGAGTGGACACACCAGATTTTTACAATTAGATTTTATTTATGCATAATTTTTTTTACCTTTTCTTCTTTATATTTCTGCTAATCAGCTGTTCTTTATAACCTTTCTTACTGTTGTTGATAGAACATTCACTTTCCTTCAGTATGTGTTTGGATGGCTTCTTGAGATGTTTATTTTCCTTTTTTTTTTCTTTCTGTCTATCAATGATCTTGGTTTTTCAGCCCTGATGATTCCTGAATTGGCGAAACGTTGGCATAAATATTATTATGTTGGAGACTCATGGCTTTGTTGTTTGGATTTTTCTATTTATAACATTGTTTATACACACATTATTTTCTTGTATATTATATTGTTCGTTTCACAATAATTATGCTTATTATATACCACTCATAATATTTATGTACAATATGAAATTCCAAGTCTTTATTTTTATAGAGAGCTACATCGCCTTCTCTTCCTCTATCCCCAACCAAATTGAAAATTAGTGCGTCTATGACTGGCAGCCAAATACGTAACCGTGTCTCTACTCTCGTGGCGTAGCTCTCTTCCCAACACTTTTTGAACACTAATTATATTTTCAAATATGTATAAGTAAATTCATAAAAGTACGTAAAAGAGCATTTTTTTCGTACTTCGTTATAAATGTTCACCGACGAATAATATTCGAATTTTTTTATAAATATATATATACAATACATTCATATAATTTTTCATTGTAAAAGAAAACAGACGCAAAGATGAAGATAGTAAAGAGGAAAGCTAATTTGAAGTAAACTCTCTGGTTAATGGCTCTATATAAAAATAAGAGACTCATAAAGTGGCTAGGACATGTTGGGACAGTAAAGCCCTCGAGATAAAGAGAAGCGAACATCCGAGATGACCGGCATATCTCCAGCCATTGCTCTTCGGAGTAAACAAACATTTTATTCCTCATAGATTTACAGCCGATCTTGCAGAATTTCTTTCTATAGGATAAATTTCTCTCTTTTATAACATTATTTCTTAAATATTATAAATAAAAATAATATGAAAATTGTAATTATTTGTGAATCTATAGGAGCTAATGGAGTGTGGGCAGGGTGGCCGAACGGGCTAACGTGTGTGCACAGCAACCTGATATATGATAGAATGGATTTAAAATAGTCATGAGTTCGCGTCCCGGTGCCGTCTTTTAAATCCCCGCCCACAACCCCTGGCACGGGAAAACCATGTATAGCCTTAAAGGCGAGGAAAGGGAGGAACCCCTCCCCCCAAAAAAAAAAATGTGCTAATGGGGTCGTATCAATTTTTTATATTTTACTGTACCTATTTTTTATTTGTCACTGAATGCACACATATACATATATTCAACTCAATTCTATTAATTTTCAAATTTTCATAATCTTAATAATTAAAAGTTAATTAATTCTAGCTCTAGATTAATAAAAATCTCGCAAAAACGTTTGGAGACCGCGCTGTTCCCACTTGTGATTCACACTATTTTATACTATTATTTTAAAATTTATACCACATTTACAGGTCCTTTTTTTATGCAAAATAGTTAATTTTATTTTTAAATGCTATTTATCTATCGAAATACTGATATATCACAGATAGAAGTAATTTTAAAAAAAATTTAAGCGTGTTCAGAAATTTTTCTGGGTTCATTTAATAATGTTTTATTGGATATTTCGATGGAAAAAAACCTCGTAAATTTGAGCTGCAACAGAATTCGAAATAGACAAACTTATAATTTGGAATCCTCAAACCAGATTGGAACGACAAGAGATTGCTTTTACACTTACTAGAAGAAAACTCAAAGTTACAAATAAATTATAAAAGACTCAAACAATCGAATTCCTCTCGTAAAATCCTCAATGTTCCTTACTTTGTTACAAACAAAATCATCCATAACGGCCTTAATGTTCCCGATTATTCCTAATGCAGATAACTGTCCTTCCATAATAAACTTTAGAACCATCCTAATAGTCTCGTATCTAACCTTGCTTTCTCTTCGATCCCTAATAACCCTCTGATGCGTCTGAAATATGATTGTCTCGTGATCTCTAATTCAAAAACATGGCATTGTTTTTCTCTTTTTAACATTCACTAGCATATTTATTTTTATACTGTAAATTTCATGAATAATAATAAAAAAAATATTGATAATGCATTTTTAATTATAAAAAAGTTCATATTTATCTATTTAAACATGGGACTCTAGTAAACAATATTTTCTCACGATAAACTTAAGCACGTCTCTGTTTTATAGATAATTAGTTATGTTAAATGATGTATTCAGGGGTCAACTGTATCAAATCCATAAATTACAGTTTCGAGATAATCAACCTTAAAGTTCATTAATACTAACTGAATCCTATTGTCAAGAGAATAATTTTCTTTTCATTGTTGTAATATAAAATGTAACTTAATATATGTTTCTTCAATTGAACAAATTAATGAACTCTTTTCAGGGCCAAAGACGAGTTTTAGAATATAGCATTAATAACATTCACCCAAATCGTCATTGAGGCCCAATTCGATAACATGTTTACAACCTTCAACTTATATTATTAGATGTTCGTGGAATTCGAGATTTGGAGCTCACAAGTCTTATTACTCAAAAAGATATTTATATCTTGTTCCATAACGAAAATTCATTACTTTTGGTTTACATTGAAAATGGATGTAAGATACACACTTTTAAGAATAGAATAGAGCCTCAATGTATCACGTCCTTATTTTTAATAAATTTAAACTTGATATTTAAAGTTTTGTGAATTGAAAACTTCTTTAGGCGCGTTTTACACTTTTTTTTTGTGGAGAGTAAATTAGATAGAGTCGTCAGATCTCCTATGTGTAACGCTCTGGTAAAGTGGCTGGAGTTGACTAATTGAAGTATTTTTGTATATGGATGAAAATATCTCAGAAACTATAAATCGTATCTACATACTCGAAGTGAGGGAAATGTTCATTATTTCATAGTCTTTACAATGAGCTATTATTAAAAATTTCATCGTAACGCGATGCCCAGTTAGAGAGGTGAAAAGGAAAAAAAAAAAGTATCGAAAACCAAATGATAACTAGTTTTATTGATGATATGGATTAAAATATCTTAGAAAATAAAAATATAACCTGCATACTGTATGTAAGCAAGGGAAATGTATTTCATCCTCTTCATAATGAGCTATTATTTATAATTTCTATTTCCTATTATTAATTTCGACTTGTTGATATTTTTTCACTTCTATCTTGTTGTCTAAAGCACACACCTTATTATTTTGTATTTTGCAATATATTATTATATAATGTATTTTGTACCTATATACAACCATGACCTCCTAGATAAGACGGTGACTCAGTGGTCAGCTGACGGCATTGGCCTCAGCGAATGGGCCATTTCCTTCCCATTGTCAAATAAATCACTGCTCCTCAACATAGCGTTACTTCCTTCTCGTTTATCCGTTACAATCGATTCCTTCAGTTTTTCAATCTGTCATTGTTAGCTCATATGCACTGGTACTGGTACTTGTGAACCCATCTGTGTAGATCTATATGGAAACTATATTTCTTTTCAGACATTTTCTTTTAAATTAAAACTTATTTTATAAATGTTTGTCTTCTTATGTGACTAACAAGACTAAAAATGAAATTTAGTTAGCAAGTTGAGCGATAGGTCTATAGAACATATCGATAGCATACAGATTTTCAAGACGTGGCCAAGCATACAAATTACTTTAAATTAATGAGTATGATTACGTAACTTATATTTAACAAGGTTTATTGAAAACATAGTATTAATCGGATTTTTTTATAGTTAGTTCCAATATTATAGATAAATGAATTAAAATATATAGAACCATAAAAACAAGTTTATGTATCATTAGCATCTAGTGGTTTGGTCGAAGAAACCATAGTGGTGCGATCTTGCGGGAGAAAAGTCTAAAATGATAATTGAAATTATAACATGAAATGCGTTAATACCACCTAGATGTTAATTAGTTAGAAAATACAACTTTACAATTTTTTTAGTCTTAAATGAGAGATAGATTCTTAACAATAAGGTACTGAAAAGATAGTAAAGCTAAACTCAGATTAGTTTGTAATATTGAAATATATTTTTAATACTATCCATATATATATATATATATATATATATATATATATATTTTTTTTTTTTTAAATCTCGGCAGACGTAGAACTCCAAACCCTCGTCACTTTGACTGTAAATCGTTTATTCACGTAGCCCGAAATCATGAAAAATTAATAATTTCGCCTTATTATTGATTAGAAACCAAGAAAAAATTTATTATGTTCTTAAAAAAAAAGATGAATCACGGATTCGTTTCTACAGACATCTAGACGAAAAACGTAGAGCGTTAATTGTTGCTTTGAATTTGTTTGTAATGTCGGATACATTTAATACCAGACAATGAAAACGAAATCGATGATCGCGGTCTTTGTGATATGTTAGTATAGAAATTTTATATTTAGATTGAGAAATTTGTATGAAATATATAAAAAAACAAACAAACACGAATTTTAAGCAAAAAATGGTTTACATACCATTCAATGACTCTTTAAAAATAACAGATTGGTCTGATGAGGTGCAAATATTTTATTGTCAATAACAGAGCTTCTAGACTTTTATCCCGCTAGATTCGCAATCGGCACTATTATGTGACGGTCTATTTCAGGGAACGAAATTTAGGAAAGCTTGCGCCTACTGATTCTGAGCGGCCATAATCCTTGGATCTAGACCGATTTATTACTGTCCTTGAACCCTAATGACAGTGGGAAAGACAATTGTAGATTGGCCCCAAAGAGCTAGTTTGGCCCAAAAATAAAGCTATGGCTGACCTGCCTCTAGGAGACCATGGTTTATAATTATAATCAACAAAAAAATATATGTATAAACTTTCTTTTTAATTTGACGTCGTCTATTTGTTAACGCCGTGAATGCAGACGAATCACGAAACGACATGTCAGACTTAAGGACACTTATCTAATGATTTCATAATTACACGGTCATACAGCTTTATGATAAACAATCATTACTATAACTATCATGTTCATGCACGAGTTGGAAACAAAATGGTGGACGAGAGATATCGTTCCTTAACTAAACAGGAAATGGGCGTTATTGAGCCTATAGTAGAAGATGGAAAACATTTTAGTGTGTTATTTTATTGTCACTCTTTGACATATTTGAATGAAGAATAGTGTAAAAAAGATGTTATATTGAAATAATGTTTTTATGAAAATATTTTTGTTTTTGATAGTATATTTATAAAAAAATGATTATGCCGTAATCTATTATTAGCATTATGTTGTGATGAACGCCGAAACGTTGGCTCACATTAAGATAAAGCTTATTATTTGTGTCTAATTTAATTTTATCTCCGAGTAGATTCCTAATCAACTTCTACTATTCGATCTAAGGTCTACAATGCCAGGAAGTATTTTAATTTTGATTCCCATACGTGCTTCATTTTGTTTTATATTTTCTCTTGAAAATACGATATTTTCTATATTTTATTTTCATACTGGAAACTATATAAAAATAAAATAAAATTACCCATGAATGGAATATAGATTTCTGTAAAGAGAACTGTTACCGCAAACAGTATGCGATAACTTGTTGAATACGCCCCTTTAGACAAACAGATCCGGTCGGCGATATGTTTCTGTTTTAGCCACGTGCCTCTGACGGCTTGAAAACATTAATCAGGGCATCGGAGCCTCCTCTGATTGTGTTTGTGTTTAAGGTCTCTCGAAATACAATTATAATGAATATTAGTTAAACGAATCAGTGCCTTCTAAAATGAAAAATGCTTGTAGATATATCTTTATAAATATTCCGGAGAGTTTTTATTGACATGTGGACAGGAACCCTCTCGAAACCGGAAAAACCCCTGGGACCCTCGGGACAAACAAATCCAGTTTGTGGAGCACCCCAAGAGAATGTGACAATGAAGTCCGGAGGATGGAAACCACGAAGTGTGACGTGACGGCAACAAAAGGAGAGAAAATGACAGATGCCTGATGTGGAAGAGGATCAATAGATAGGGACACCATCGGCCATCGGGGTACATCCAGCCCCCCTCCCGATATGTCGGGGCCTTTGTGTTTTGGGGTCGGACCATGTTATAATATGTTGGGTAATAGCTTAGTAATAATAATCTATCAATGCTACAAGCACTCGTCCGTTCATATCTAGGATTGAAATATATTCTATTGTATCTACAATAAGGTTGTACAGGTCCTTTTTCCGCCATTCAGGAATGATGGATTTTGATGAATGAGGTATTAAACGAAAGGGAATTTCATGTCGAAATGATGAATCTTAGTTTCAAAGCTTTATCATAATTACAGGTTTAGAAAATCGAAGGATCTAGAAGAGATGGGGGCGGTGTGGCCGAGAGGGTTAACGGCAACCAAACCGATGTTGGGTGAAATATAATATCTATGAGTTCGTGTCTCATTGCCGAAGGGGCGTTTAACTCTCAAATAAATTTTCCGCCCTCTCCTCTGGCTTGGGAAAAAAAATTATAACCTAAAAGAAGAGGATGGGGAGGAAAAACATCTGGTGTGTCCACTCACACGACTTTCCTACCTATTTCAGAAAAGCTTTTATATCTTTACATAAGTTCTTGAAGAAACAAAAAAAAATTGAACAAGATTTATTTTCATCTGTCACAGGCATCAGTAGTCAAAACACTACAAAATAAAAAAAGAAACAACAGAATCGGTTCAGTAATTCCCGAGAAAATCTTGGCACAGACAGACAGAACTATGGCTAAAAATGTGTTTTTCGGACTCGGAGATCTGTGAGAGGGGGCTCTGGAACGTATAGATCCGTCAAAAACCGCATGTCGGAAAGTTTACCCGATTGTAATACTTTCCTTATCTAGTATAGGCAGGAAAGTAAAAAAGGACCGAAAAGGTATAAATTGCCTTTTAAATACTTTGACATATGTTTGTTTTAAAGCCGTTAAATGTATAACAGCCTATTATAAAAATTGTAGTTTATTTACCAGAAGATTAGGTGTTCCTTGTTTTACTTTGACCTCTGGTTACATAGTTCTCCTAAACTGAAACCTTATAAAAATATGATTTTTCAAATAAAAAAAAAAATAAAAAACTTTACCCCTTTCCCCTCAAAATTGAGTAGCCTAGTAAAAATAGGCCTTCGTAAAAAATTATCTATTGCAAAAATCACTAGATGTAAGTGATTAAGATACACGAGGCTAGATCAGTACTCCTTCGAAAGGTATGAGTAGTTGTGTTCCGGTAGGCTGACTGCTCATATACCTGAATGAGATATTTTATTTTTTAAATTACATGTAGTTTTTTTTTTCATTAATATAGTCGAACAGAAGAATATTGTTATCCTGTTTATAGAACCCATTGATTATTGAAAATAAAATAAATGATTGCATATTAAATTTGATTGCTTTATCATGAAGACATCATTGAATATTACGAGTACAACTTCATCACAGCTACATTCGCTGAATATTAATATTTTATTATGACAATATACGCTTTATTACAGTCGTTATGAAATATTATGCTGTCAGGAGTGGAACTGTGTGTTATGGCTACATAAAATACATTATAAATATTTTATAAGGAGCAAGAGATTAGGTTGTCGAAATATTACTCTTGACTTTATGAGCTCTTTCTGCTTTATTCATCCCATTAGTATCAAAACATTTATTATTCAATAAAGTTACAGAATTTACGACACTGCAAATGCAGTGATCCTAACTTGAAATTTTGATTCAAAACCGTCTTAGGTATTATTCGTTAACTAACTTTTTGTTTAATATTTTATTTTCGATAAAAATAAAATCTAGGCACATACCTTTACCAATCTTTAATACCAAAATGCCTCCTAATTTTCTTGATTTGTCGACTCCTCGTTCAGAGTGAACGGGAAGCTTTAAACACGAGGTCCCTATCCGCAAATCCGTATATTCCTGTTCATAGAATTTCTTACTTCGAAAAATCCTTTATAACAGTACATTGTTATGGAATTCCTTGTCCATTTCCTTAGGCAAAACCTCGTTTTTAACCTAATTTAAACACAGACCATTTTTTCATCTCCTCAACAGTGAAACTTCCTATTATACGTCCGTGGCACCCATGAATAACGTGTTAGGTTCAAAAATCATATTTATGAAAAAGCAATTGAAAGTTCTGAATTTTCACAGTTGCAAGTTTAATTTTCTAGTTTCAACTCATGATTCTCAAAGCAATGTCCATCTTTATAATTTTCTCATAATATAGCACATTAGGTATAAACAAAGAAAGAAAAATTAGCTTTCTGATGATACTGTAAAAAATGCACACGGACCTAAAAACATGTTTTGTGATATTATTGTTATTTATTATTTTACTGGTATTATTCAAATTGCTTAGCATAATTTAGCGAACACAAATTTATTTACCTATAATTCATCATAATTATTTATTTATGATTACTTGTAATCTTTATTAAAATATATATATATATAAGGACGCCTAACAGGACCTTAGAGTCCGCACTGCATTTGTATATAGGTACTTTTTTTTTTATTGGAATGGCCTATGAAGATTCGCTGAGAAACGACAGGATACTTTAGCCAAAGAGCTGGAGGATTGAGGATATATCCGAAGCCAATAAATACCAGAGAAAATAAAAAGGATAAAGGATCCATGGATGAGATGGCACGTAACGGCGGAAGGACCTCTTAGATCCTGGGGGGTGGGGAGGGGTATCCTTATGGCGTCCATAACCGCCGCTAGTGGCCAATTTGGAAATTGGTTGCATTTTGAATAATTGATTGGCCTCTGGCGTGGAACCATTAAAGGTTAACGCCTGCCCTGGCTCCTAGAGTGCTCTCCCATCGGCTATTACTGCCGAGCGGTCTTGTTGTTTTGTCATGTGCTGGAGGAGGTTCATATATACTGGAATGCATTGGAAGCATTTAGCGTTCCAGCTTGACAGAAACAGCCCATATAATATGCCTTGAATAAACCACAGTCTATTGTACTTAAGAGCCTATCACGTGTTTCATATTTAAGCACAGCTATAACTTAGCGACCAGTTTATTACTTTTATTGATTCGTTAACGAAAAATAAACTTTTCACGAATTTTACTAGGAAGCATAAGAATATATTAAAACTCTACTTTTTTTTAAATTGTATTTCTCATAGCTGTAATTGCACATAAAATAATGCTTTTAGTTATAAATTTGTATTTTTCTTGACAGTTTCTTACATTTATTGGTACCTGCATTGTTAATTCTCTGCGTTATTAATAATCCGACAGTTCAATATATTTTTAAGTATTTGGCCCATATAGCTTATTGTTACAAATATGGACCAATAAAAAAAATTTATTTTCATTATCTTATTTTTAACTGATATCACTCCTCCCACAAAGACCTGCGTAGTCGGTAACGAATCGTTTGCACTATTTGAAGTTACGTACATACAAATAATTTTTTACTGTTTATGCTTGGAAAAGGTCCAATGAAACCAAAAATGAATGAATAAAATATGTAAATTAAAATGCTTTAAGAAAATAAGAAAAGTCGATTTGCTGGGGCTAGGATAGAACCTAGAAGTAGATATGTAACTATTTTATCACAACGATGATTTAATCACTCCTAAATTTTCACGTGATATTTTTATCACATTTTCCGTGGCAAAGTAGTTAACAAAATTTAGTAGCAATAAGTATACTTAAATAAGTATAAACATATTTTACAGACAATGTTTTTTATGGACATTATTATGTAAATAGTTAGATAAATATAAACTCCCATTTTTTTTTTTTCACCGTCATTCCTTAATCAAAATAAAAGTTTTGAATTTCATATTAACGTACTTCTTAGAGAAAGGCAATGATGGTACTGGTTGGCGGTCATAAATAGACATAAACTGTGGCAAAACTATTTTATTTCAAGCCAATGTTTCGACCTGATTTTGCATGGTCTTCCTCAGGGCTAGAACGGACAAGATACAAAAGGTTATAGAAAATTGTGGAAGTTACATAATATTTAGATAAAAATTATAAACAAGGTGAATAAACGTATTGAAATTATAAAAGGTAAGTGCATTGAAATATTAAGAACAATAAACTATATCAGCAGATTAAACTAAGTAACAAGATCCTAAACTGAAGTAAATAAATGGTAACAGTTGTATTTTAATACAATATATGCAATTATGAATATACTCCCACAGGACTCAATCTCTCCTTAAGATCTGTATTAGTATATTCATAATTGCATATATTATATTATATATTATACTACAGTAATTGTTACCATTTATGTACTTCAGTTTAGGATCTTGTTACTTAGTTTAATCTGTTTATATAGTTTATTGTTCTTAATATTTCAATAAGTTTTTTCACCTTGTTTATAATTTTTATCTAAATAATATGTAACTTCCACAATTTTCTATATCCTTTTGTATCTTGTCCGTTCTAACCCTGAAGAAGACCTGCAAAGTCGAGTCGAAACGTTGGCTTTTAATAAAATAGTTTTGCCACTATTTAGCCTATTTATGACCGTCACCCCGGACCATCTCCTTCCTCTAAAATACAACGATCAATTATTATGTATTCAATATAACATACTTCCTACTCCTTGTGGTCTATCAGCCAGTTAAAATGAAATATCACCAAAACGTATACCGTACACAATGTAGGAAGGACCTTAAAGAAGATATAAGATCCTCTGATTCCTCCAGAGTTTCCTCTACAGGATACGACGCTACCATCCTAGAAATACTAATTACCTCAGGATAAGGAGAGGGCCGCGAGAGCTCGAGACCGGACCTGCTTGAAGTCTTCTTTATCCTGCGGAGGTTCCTAATGATCGGGCTCTTCGCTAATGAAGGCTGGAACCGGTTCCAGGCCCCTTGTGCCGTGGCCGCCGCCGGGCTGTGGTCTTCCAGGTCGGCTCCAGGCTGTAAGCAAAGTCTGTGCGTTCCGGTCCTAAAAGGGCTTTGTTGACAGAACTATCAGTCTTTATTAAATCTTAATATGTTAGATCTGAGAGGTGCTGTTGTTTATCGAAACTTCATGTCTTCTGGAATTCTTCATCAATTCCACTGTTAGTCAAAATTGGACATTCCAACCATCTGTATACGTAATTATGTACTCGTAAGTAAAATAAAACCTCGATGAGGTACTGCCGCGTACTTGCTTATCGAGCCTTTTCTATTTCTTTTCTTTTATTTATTTTTATACTCGTATTTAAATTTAAATACTTGAATGAATCCTAAATTCAAACGCTGATTCCTGAAGTCAGCCTTATAAATTAAACATTTAATCAATTATTGAAGGACGTTACTCGACTGTTCTACATATCATGGGTGATAAATATTCAGGATGCAGTAATTTTATAGGTTTTTATTGGTGCCAACGTTTCAACCCATACACGTGGGTCATCATCAGGGCTGAAAATTATTTAATACCATCATATATATAATATTATAACACAAATAATTGCGAACAATGAAAACAACTTTTAAAGTTCGTATTTTGCTTTATTATTTTCAATAATCAACCATTGTGATCGAACAAAAAATTCAAAAACTTAACCCCCTCTCAAAATTTGAGGTTTCACGTTTCAGGACGTGTAGAATTCGAAAAACGAATAAAATTTTTTTTGTCCTTCCACCGTTCGCGCATTTTCTCCGAAACTGGGCCGATTTTTTTTCAATTTTAGATATAAAATCAGAGTCACCCGAGGATGATCATCCTTCATCGACATTACTATCCGCCTTTTGCTTTCAAAATGGCGGCCGAATAACCTACGTTGCTATAGACTGTAGCTCCTAAACGAATGTACCGATTTCAATGAAACTTCGCTAAAGTCATTTTCTTGACACCATTTAAATTTATCTATATAACATACTTCAACGAAAAGAAGCTGGAAAAAAAGTTACGAGGAATGGTAAAATTTAATTCCGAATAACTCAAAAAGTATACTCTTTTTTGTGGATATTGTGATAAGATGTTTCAAAGATATTTAAATTTTCTACAAAACGAAGGAAATTTCATCGAAATCAAAGCACTATTAGTAGAGATATCGCGATTTTTAAATATTTTTGGTTTATTATTTTCAATAATCAACTATTGTGATTGACTAAAAAAATTCAAAAACTTAACCCCCTCTCAAAATTTGAGGTTTTACGTTTCAGGATGCGTAGAATTCGAAAAACGAATAAATTTTTTTTTTTCATTTCATACAGGTTGCTGTATCCGTCTTTAATAAATCATCTTGGAATATGGTGTGCCCGAACATGTGCCTGACACTTGATAAACTAATGATTACGGGTTCGAGTCCAGTTGCTCGTAGATCTAAATTCTGAGATTACTCCACATCATTTCCCCTCGCTCGAAAAAAAAAAAAAAAATAGGCCGAGAAGTCCAGTAATAAAATAACAAATAATTCTGGTTTAATATTTGATATTCTAAAGTATTTTTATTAAATAGTCCAATAATTTCTTATTGATATCTCTTTTGTTTATTGTGATCGACGTTTCTTTCATACTATTTTCTCTTTTTTTTTCTTTTTATACGAGTACATAAAGCGCCGGGCCTCAGCTTCAAGTGGTTGTCAACCTTTAGAACTATCCCAATCAACAAGAGCCATCCTCAGAGCTCTCCTGTTTTCCAGTTCGGACTGGAAGGTAAAAAGTTGGCCCCTCTCCAAGACAAAAGGCCCCCCAGAACTCATTAACCCGATACCCATCTCGCATTTCCTACCTGTACATTCCCCTTCGGGAGTGAGTCCGCTCTTT
The DNA here is from genome assembly GCA_928085145.1 of Nezara viridula. Lineage (NCBI taxonomy): Eukaryota > Metazoa > Arthropoda > Insecta > Hemiptera > Pentatomidae > Nezara > Nezara viridula. Next base: position 3,462,506 of record OV725082.1, read on the forward strand.
CCACATTTCACACCGCTTCAAAAAATTACTAACAGGCCTGTACTGGAGTTCGTATCAGCTTTTATCGGAAACTAATAACACGTCTGTCTGGAGCGAGGAGAGTTCGTGGTGTAGCTTTTACTGGAGCATTAATGAAAATACTTTTTTTTTTTTAAATATTTTATTTTCATCTTGTGGAAATTTTTAATCTGTTTTAGATTTAGTAGTATATATTGGATACAGATCGGAATTCCGGTAATTATTAAAGTTTTTTTTCGTAACAAAATAAAAAAAAAATATATGTAAAATGTTGGTAAAAATCTTTAGTATAATTTATTATTATATAGAATAGAATTTAAAATATTTATAATATATTATTAGATCTACATTTTAGCCTGCTGTATATCAGTGCCTCGGGGTGCCATATGGGACCTCCCCTCAAGAGAACACACAAGATAGGGGTTCACACTTTTCAAGAGGAGCAGGAGAATCTTGAATAATGATATAGAGATGAAACGAGAGCTTGAATAATTACGAAATAATTATTAAAGTTTCAATAATTTAAGAGTTTGAAATTTAAAATCGAATATTTTAACAATTTACACTCAGTTTAATAATTTCAATGATTGTTTTAAATATTAATGAGAAATTAAAAATGAAAAACGAAAGCAAAAACTTTTAAAAGAAAAACATAACTATTATTAAAAAATATAAAGCACTAGTTAAATAAAACACGAACCAAAATTCAGCTCTAGTTCTATCTGTGAAATCCATGAATCTCTTTATATCTCTGAGCAAGATATATGAAAAAATAAATAAAATAAAGAATTACTTAACTACTGAATGGTTTGGATTAAAAAAATAAATAAATATAGTAAACGAAACTCTGCCTTCCACTGACGACATTCCGTAAAGTTTCAAATATCATTTCGATTACGGCGGGACGAAGGACTTAAATAAAAAAATAATTAAAAACAATTAGCTAATATAATATTTAAAATAAATTTAGGATATACTTGAAAATATCTGTACAAAAAAATCGGATTTATAACAATTTATATTCGTTATACATGGAAGGAAGGGTGACAGCCATCATAACATAATTTATTTATATAATTTCCTATATATTTTCCAGCTAAAAATGAATAATGTTCAAAAACCGAAAAATATATTTCATTTATTAATTTGTTTCCAAATTTACCTGAATATAAATGAAAATTTAAATAATATTTAGGTCGTGAGAAAATAGTTACCTACCTACTTATATCCCTTAGCCTAGCAAGCCAGTGGACTTTTCTTAATCAATGTTAGTTTACATATCTCATTCATTCGTGTAGCTTATTTATTGTCAATTTGAATTTTATTTTTAGTTCAAATTATTGGAGGGAGGGAGGGGCGAACAAAACGATATTCTTGTCACTTTTACATTGCGCACCCCTCCCCCTCGTAGTCTGTACCTATGATTATTTCTGAAAGAAAATAGCCAAAAACCGGAATCATGCCTACTTAATACTAAGCTGATTTCGATGAATGTTTCTTTTTCTTAATAGGAAATTTAATTATCTTTGAAATATGGTCCAATACAATTCATCGAAAAATGCATACTTTTTGAGTAGTTCACACTTTTCTGTCCATTTTTCATTGGAAAAGGACAGTTTTTATCAAAACTAATATAGCCGTTTTAGTGTTTTAGCCTATAACTGAAATCTCTAAAAATCGCTTAATCGTCTCCTAGGGGTTTTAAAACGGATAGAAAACTCAAACTTGCCTTCCACTGACGACTTTCGAGACAGTGCAAAATAAATTCCGAATGAAAATAGACAAAAAAAAAATAAACAGGATACAAACATGTAAAGTAAATTGAAGAATGACAATACTGAGGTTATAATGTAGTTACATCGCACTCAAAAAAGAAGATCAAACCACTGATCGATGATTCATTCTATGAATAAAAGAACGCGCTGTATTCCACCGATGGTCTACGAATTCAGCGCCAGAGTTTAAGAACTTGGCGTATACTTACTGTCTCTATTTAATTAGTCATATTTAGTTATTCATTAAACTCCAAGGCTTGAAATTCAGTGCCGGAATATTTTATTTTAAGAGTTCCTTGAAGATTATTATTTAAAGAAAAAAAAAATGTTTTTGACTTAGAAATTGTTTAAAATGTTATTACTTTAGTTTGAATTTGATATATCATTTGTAAAGAAGGTATGCATTATAGCTTCAATCACCTAAAAAAAAGATAAATTAAAAATTAATGAATTATTTATTTACAGAGAATATCTATATATCGAGTTAATAAAACAAGATATTGAAACAGTTTTTATCCCAATGAACTTTTTTCACATATTGTTCACTTAATTAGAGTTGAATATATCATCCATTTCCTCGTTTAAATTACATTTATTATTTATAAAGGAGTTTGAAAAAAGTCATTTCCTCTGTAATTAAAGCTGAATGGTTAATTAAAATTATATATCCTTATATGTACCAAAATAAGTCTCATAACTTTCTATAAAACAAGAGCCTAATTTTAAAAATAAACCTTATATAAAATTGAAACTTACACACATTTCATTTACATAATTTTAGCATTTTATTTTTATTTTTTCATACAAATTCGCCAAAAATTTTGGATGGGCCCATTCTGTTTTCCTCTTCCATAGTATTCCTTAAATATTTTTTTAAACGCATAAAACATAAAATGATCTTTCTCCCAATGCATTTGATGGAGTAATAGTTGGGGTATGGGAGGTAAAAAAAGAAATATTACAATATATGGCAATATGGAAGATATTTCTTTAGCTGTTTTATTCATAATGTAAGCTCAAGGATTTATGTTGATAAATATTTCACATCTCTTGTTTATTTATTTTAAAATAAATAAATATCAGTATATTAACAATCATTTTTCAAAAACCTGTGAATGTATAAACTAAAATTAGGTATTCATTGGTTGAAATTTACTACATATTTTTTATTTTATGAACTACATTTCTATTTAAATTTTATTACATGGTTAATACAATGATTCATTGTATTTAATTAACTTTTGTTATGTTTCTGAATATTTGGCAGAAAATCTCAAATTAGCGTTTTCTAATACTTCACGTTACTTACAGATTTTTCGTAGCTTGGTTTTCGATATTCTGTATAACACTAAATACACATGTTTTTCTATGTTTATATTAAGTCTATGCAAGTTCTACCTACTTCGTCCTCAGTGTGGTCCCAGCTTCTTACTGATGCACTTCGTAACAATTATTTAAGTTATTCCTTACAAAAGAAGTTTACTGCATCTCCTAATGAACTACCAGATATTATTTTATTTATACTAGATATTTTAAACTACCAGAGAAAAGAATATAGAAGTTTGTTCACAATTTTCTATAAGATATTTATATAATTTTAAGTGAATACATATGACTAGTTAAATTAATCGAATCTTATGTATAAGCTCATATTCCTTGTAATAATAATGTACATGTGAAATTATTTTATTTTCATTCAAGTCTACTGCTTTGAACTTTAGACTTCGCCTGCCTGTGCAAGTTCGAACAATACCCCATCTTCAGTTCGATCATACCGAAGCACTTCGCCACAATTATTTAAGTTATTCCTTACAAAAGAAGTTGATTTCATCTCCGAATAAATCGCGATTTTAAACTATCTGAGAAATTAACGCAGAAGTTGCAATTTAAAATAAGGTACTGATATAATTTTAAATTAATAAATATGGCTTCATATTTAACATTAAACTTAATTTCGTAGTTATTTAATGCGTACATTATAATATATAATCATTTAGAATATGAGTACGTATATTAAATAAAGGGTAATTTAATTTATGCACGGGTTCCGCGTGGTTCACAATCACTTCGGTCACACTTGTTCATAGAATGCCGAATACATTCGGGTTTATCCGAAAGACTGTTTTAGTGCGTAATTATCTAATTAATAATTCTATATTTCAGGCACACACTCATATTCTATATAATTATAAATTGCAATATAGCCGATAAAATTATTTTATTTTCAAACCGGCTACTTTGAACTTTAGACTTAACGTGTTTGTGCAAGTTCGAACATTGTACTCCGTCGTCAGTGTAGTATCAGCTTCGTACAGATATATTTCGTAACGATCACTAAATTTATTCTTGATAAGAGAATTTAATTTCATCTTCTAATTAATTAAGATTTTACACTATCTAAGAAACGAACGCAGAAGTTTCTTTGAAATTTACAATAAGGTATTGATGTAATTTTAAAATAACATTGCCTGTTAAATTAATCGATTATTTATGTACGAACATGTATGAGGATAAAGGTTTAATAATCGCACTATGAATTATCAAAATATAAATAAAATTCAGTAATATAAATTTGAAACTAGTTTTTTATAGTTTTTATTACATAATTGTTGTATTGGATCAACTCAAAAATATTTAAAATATCGCGGACATTTAAAATCAATTTTATATGTATTTTTACGAACGAATTAATGGTCATTGAATATATCCTGAATGAATCTTTTAAAGAGTGTCACATATAAAGACTATAAATTTAACATTTGTTTTGATGATTTCTCATATTATTTTATGAAGGACTTGATAGTGTCGTAAAATACACGTCTTATTATGTAGCATTTACTACAAATAAAAATATATCGTCGATTTATTGCAGAAAGCTATTAAGTGACATTTCATAAACTTTGATCAGTAAGAGTTTTTCTGTTGTAAAATTAGAAAATTGTGTGTTTGTAACTTTATTTGATATCGTGAAGAGAGTTTATGTCTTTTTAGTGCTGTTTTTTAATTGATAAATAAGTTCGAAATTCATAAAAAAGTTCTTATTTGTCCAACTTCACTCAAATGTACTTATTCTCACCTCCACTGACTTTAAACAGTGATGTGACTCGGAGAGAAGCGCTGGGATCTCTTTGAGACATGCTTTGCCTCTCACATGTGAGCATGGTTCAAGGTTCTCCAGACTGAATGTAAATATTGTATATATGAATGGGTGTGACAAGTAGTATTTTTTTTTCTTTTTATTATCCTTTGTTTTTTTTCTTTATTTCTTTTTTCTCAATTTGAATATAATAGATTGTATTATCATTATTCCAATAAAAAGATTATTACTATAAAATGTACTTAGTGCCTTATTTAAACGAACCGACGATATACATATATTTACATATTCAAAGAATACATTAAAAACATATTTAAAAGGTTTAAAAAAATCATGCATGTATAAATATTCAAGTGATAAGTGAGCATATAAGCTTGTGAATATCTTTACGCTTGTGAATTATTTATAGCGAATAATAAGTAGTGGCAAACTATCTCCGCTTATTTATGTATGTGTTTTGATAAATAATTAACGGTTATCGTTAAATAACATATCGGTTAATATATAATGTAACTACGGTAGAAATGAACGGCAAGGAAATAGGAACTGATTTATGCAAGAGTGCTGTCATATCTCTTCACTCCTCCCGTGTTCGAACAGAACCGCTACGACCTGTTCGTTCCAGTCGATATATATGGCTTCAGATCTGTTCTATTTTGTGTATGTAAACATTCTTATATAAATCTAATCTGTCTTATGTAACAGCATTACTCATGTATCGTAATCTCTGTGCTAAATTGTGCGTCTGCATTTACAGTAGTTCTTTATTTGTATCTTTAATTAATGACATGTAGTTAAAGTGCATTTGATAGTGAAATGTTAATTTTAGTTTTAAGCGAAAAACATAACAAAAACAATTATGCTCAAATAATATAAAGTATTTAAATAGATGAATCACTTTTATTATTATATTGAATTTTTTTAGAGCAATACTTCAAATATTTGTAATTAAATTAAACAATATACAACTAATATTTGAGAGGGTATTTTTTTTATTCTTTGATTTATATATAATTTTATTTTATTCTTCAATAATAATTGTTACAAGTTTCACAATTTCTTTCAAGTAAAAATTAGTTCTCTTTTTTGTAATACAAAAATTAAATTGTGTGCTTTAGACCACACGATTCTAGTGAAAACATCAACACGGCGAGATTAATAATATGAAATATAAATTATAATAAATATTCATTACAAAGAAGATAAAATGCTGAATATTTCCCTCGTTTACAGTATACAGTTCCAATTTTTAGTAGCTGAAATATTTTTTCCTTTTCGTCTCCCTAATGCGGCGTTATGTTAAGATATAATTTTGAATTATAGCCTATTATAGAGAGGATGAAATGTTGAATAATTTTCTCGCTTGCCGTATACAGGTCCGATTTATAGTTTCTGAAATATTTTATTCCATATGTATAAACATTTCAATCTGGCCGACTTTAACCGAGCGTTAACAATTAGGAAATCTGACGGATCAATCTAATTCTCTCACCACAAAGAAGCGCAAAACGCTTCTAAAGAAATTTTCAGTTAAAAAAATAGGGAATGTAGTCCGTGGTACAAACCCCTGTATTCAAAATTATTAACTTTTTAAAATAACCTACAGCTTTTTTATATACGAAAATTCTTAAAAATGTGGAGTTTATGAATAAAATCAATGAATTTAATACAGTATTAAAACGCATAAATACCCTCTCCCCCCATTTGCTTTACACTTGAATTGTAACATAATTTGTTCACAAAATAGGGGAAAATGTAGCCTACTATAATATTGGGCCGTTTCACCTAAATAACTTTGTTATTTTGACATTTTGTGGGGGTAGAGGTCACGGTAAATGGGCCTAATATTTTTATAGGCCATCTTTTTTCTTGAGTTTGAAATCGAATTATATTAATGATTATTGACCTTAGATGTACCAGACTATTAATATTTGTGATATAAAAGTTTTGAAATAAATGAATAAGTAAATAAAAATATTTTTAATTTTAATGATTTATTTATACAATTATTTTAATTATTAATATTTTAATAAATATTTATAGTACCATAAATATCGCATCTTTGCTATCACTTGAGCTTTTGTAATAAAATTATAATTTATCTAACTTATGCATAAATAATAAATAAAGTGGAATTAAACAAACATTTATTTTAAATTAATTGTCCGTGTTACATAATTCGTTTTATCAAAATATTAACAACTGTCTAAATCATTTTTTATTTATGGAAACTCTAGCAAATGGGGCGTTTTACCATTACTTTCAATGATATACTAAAGTCTGATGAATACCCATTTGCTTTCCACTTGAATCGTAAGATAGTGTGATCACAAAATCGAGAAAAAAGTGGCCTACTAAAATATTGGGCTGTTTGGCCTGGATAACTTCGTTATAAGTGGAAATAAAATTATTGTTGAAGAATTTTCAGTAACTCATTATATAGATTTACCGTTCTTTAGATGGAAAATTCCTCATTTCGAGATTTTTTGTTAATAAAAATATTGTAGGTTACGATAAGATGGTTTAGGAGCCATTCACGAAATTTTAGATGGATGTTAATAATTTGATTAAAACGGTTCTGTAACGCGAATGGCTTTATTTCGAAAGCACAGATATACAACAAGGATCAAGTTTTTTTTTTTTTCAGAAACCTAGATATTGCTCATTTATGTAATACTTGAAAGAAACATTTTTAAGGAGGTTTGCGAGTTGCAGAGTGTATTACATAAGTAGGCATATCTTAGATATAACGAGACCGTAAATCTTTATTAGAAGATCGAACTAACAGTCAATCGGCTCATATAGGGAAACCGGGACCCTGACAGTAGAGAAATTGTAAATTGGAAACCCGTTCTGGATGTAAGCGAACCGTAAATGTTAACCGTCGATAAAAAATGGACTTAACAAGGACTGGGATCCTAACGACTAATAATTCCTATCAATTTGAGAAGGGACGAGCTGTTCCACGGCAGAGAAACCTGTTCCTAAATGAAGTTATTATATCTTCAAGGTCCAGAAGAGAAGTGGAGGGAGTGAGATGGGAAACCGACTCCGCCGGCCACTTACTGTGTCTTCTCTCTATAACCTTAGTTATCTTGTAACTGCTTCTAGTAACTGCTTTCAGTAATAACTCGAGTAATAACAGTCTGTAACAATACACAGTCATTTAAGGGCATACTCTAAGTGAGGGGAATTTTCACCATTTCATCCTCTTCATTATGAGTTGTTATTTATAATTTTTATTTCATATTAGCACTGCCATCACCACCTACACCGATGACACGTGTATTCTATCAGTTAATAACTATCCATCTATTGCATCTACGTTTTATTCAATCACACAGTCTTGAAAAATGGTGTCAAAGCTGGAGGATTAAAATAAATCCCATCAAATTACCTTCGTCGTAAAATTACCTTCATTCCCTGTCGAACATATACGATTCCTAGGACTCCACCTGGACAAACGACTGACTTGGAACCCTCATACCAGACTGAAACGACTAGAAACCCGCCGAGGTTTTGGACTACTCCAACACTTACTAGACAAACGCTCTAAGCTTTCAAAAAATTACAAACGACTCATATATATGACAATAATAAGACCTATTTGGACTTACGGAATTGAGCTTTGGGGCTCCACTAAACCATCCAATTTTTACAATCCAAAATCTTTCGTAAAATCCTCAACGCTCCTTACTTTGTCACAAATAAAATCATCCATAAAGAAAAATATTTCATATTATTAATCTCGACTTGTTGATCTCTACAGGTCTCTCATGTAGTCTTCAGCACTCACCTTCATTTTTATTTTTATTTTAAACAGGATTTAGGAAATACAGATATATTCCTGTATTCAGAACACCCGGCGACTTCAGGTATAAATGGATCGGTAGAAAGAGATCGGTAAAAGAACATAAAAAAAAAGATAAGGAAAAAAAAGGCGACAGATAAGAGATAGTCCGAGGCGTCTACGGACCAATAACATTGACTCAGAACTAATCGCCGTTGACGCAGCTAATTGGGGGGAAATCTGTTGGGCTTTAGGAGAGGTGTTGTTTTCTCTGTGTTTATTTTATTTTTTTAATTATATTTCAATGATTCAAATCATTTTATTTTAATCATCAACTGATTGAATGATTACACTGGGCAGCAAAAAACAAATTTTTGAATGTTTTTCAGCACTTCATGAGTCAATTCTTTCTAATTTTGGGTTGAGAAAAACGAACCTGACAATGAACAATTTTTTCTTATCTCTAGTTTCTGTGATATACAATAGATGGAAATATTTCATATTAACGGGTTAAGGGAAAAAGATACATTTTAATTATATAATATAATAATTATTATAGATGCTTATGTTGAAGATAATCCTATTTCGTACATTATTTGACAACAATTTGCTATCGATCCTTAATTATTGAATGAAATTAATTAATGTTAGTCACGAAAATTACTATAACTTGGAGTCTATGATGTAGATAATTGTTGATTAAACAAAACTTAAATTTAAACAAACCAATATTTTTTGGGTGTATAATTTTAATTTTTCGAAAAAATTTATATTTATGTGGATAGATCAATATATATTTTGATAAATGCGTCTTAATTTTTAACAGTTTCTGCTTGGCCAAACAGTAAATATGGAATTATCCTTAAATCAAATTTAATATTTAGAAAACATTTTATTATAAAACATCACATCCATCTATACAGGCTAAAAAATAAAAGACATTTCATTGGTGTATTCTTTGACCTATACAAGATTCAAGAATTTCGGAAATATGTTGGGAATCCAGCGTGATCAGGAAGAAATTGGGAATTTCCAGTTTGTGAAAGTCTTAATTAGTTCTAAAATATTTGCTGGAAAGATTTTAACAAGACAGAAATCTTCAATAGTTAAGATATTATAATTATTTCAAATCCAACTTCGTAAAATACTTCGTGCGATTTACACTAGATCATAATTGTATTTATAGTCAATTATAGGAATTGAATTCGGAAACTTTTGTTGATTTATTTACTATAGTTTTCATCTGAGCTTTTGGGTGGATGGTGTATTTCTCTTTCCAGAAAATAAAAATGGTTGCAGTTTTATTAAAAATCGTATGTATCTTAAGTCGTATTTTGAACATATTTGTTTATTTTGCTGTGCAATCTGTCAGTTTTATTTATTTCACCCTTGTTCCCAGTCTCTCATTTGAAAATTCCTCCAAATTGAAACCACACATAAGTATGGACTTCACTAGGATGAAATGACCTGCATTCGATTTGGTTTGGGCTATTGTCCAGGTTACATAAAAGATCCTCCAAATTATGGTTATTTTATAAACTCAACATTTTCAAAATAGTTATAAATAGAGACGAGATGTTCATGTTATTGCACATTTTATTCGCTTGAGTGTAAAAAACCCGGACTCGAATATCTATGCGTTTCAGGATCTGTTGAATAACATATTTAAATTTTATATTGCACGAAATTGCACATTTCCCCACGTTTAAGTTTTTACTATAACAAGTAATATTATAATGTGGACAACTTATAATTATGTATGTACATATATTATTTTTATTATTAATATTAAGTATCTGAAATCACTTGGTCTATAATAAATATACAATATATACTTATCCTTCTAACCTTTAATCTTTTTAAGTTCCCTACATTACTTCATTCATGTGCCAGTCAAATAACCAATTTAGGGAAAATTGAAACAAATATATTTAATTATTTATCGGTTGATTATTGAGAGCTTTTTGTATTTTTTTTCTTTTTCTTTCTTCAAGATTTGGTTATTGTAATTTATGGTTGTATTAGTTTATGTACTTTTGTCGTTAGTTGATTGTAATATATACAAATAATAATAATAAGGCTTAGCGAACCCGAAGGTTCGATGCCGACACCACCAATCGCTTGTTACACACCTCCCTCCACCGTTCGCCGTCCAAACCCAGTTCCTTCAGGTCGGCTTTAATGCAATCTTCCCACCTTCGCTTCGGTCTACCCCTCGGACGCTTACCATTCGGCACAGCAAATATTAACCTTTTAGGAATTCTCTCGTTACTAAGCCCAACAACTTTACAAGCCCATTTGATTCGCCGCGATGAAATTACCTCAATTATATTACCCGGATACAGCTCACGCAATTCGGCGTTGTGTAACCGTCTGAACTCTCCGGTTAACTCATCCTTCTTCGGTCCGAATATTCTACGCAATACTTTATTTTCAAAAACCTTAAGACGCTGCTCATCCCTTAATGTAAGCGGCCAAGTTTCGCTAAGATAATTGTTTTATATATTCTAATTTTTAAGTTTCGGGACAAGAGGCGCGAACTAAGTAGTTTTGTCACAGAAACTGTAATATTACACTGACTGTAATATGGATTTTATTATTTTTTTTTTTGTGATCCAACATTTTAATTCAGAAGCTTGACATAAGGTTTGATAAGATTTCGACATATTAATATTATAAATTAAACAAAATAGATGATTTTTGCACGTTTTCATCTGTAAATTAGGCAATTTTAAATATTTTGGGTTTTTACTGCACGATTTTCCCTAGTTATAAAGCATTATGTACGCAAGGAAAATAGTCATAGAAAATGCATACCAGAAAATTCAATTGTTTTAATGAAATGTTTTGAGAAAAGTTTCTAGGTGATTCTAGGTGAAAAATAAGTTGCTAATTAGTAGGCCCGCATGTCCTTGATGATCTAAATCGTGTATCAAATACATATTAATTTTTGTTGAAGGATTTTTAAAAAACAAAATTAAAAATATTTCGCCGAGGTCTGCAAATCTAGGTATTATCTAGAGGTATCTAGATAGGCACTGTTAAGAAGTCCTTCTTAAGTAAAAGTTGATTGAAGACTTTAAGAGCCACCTTTGACAAATTAACGATCGCTGTGAATAACTTATCTTCATCAGTACGAGATGTCTTTTTCTTTTCTTTTCTTTTTTTTTTTCATTTCTGTGGTCCGTGGCGAGTTTATTAACTCCTGGGAGCCACCCGTGGAAGTTTTATGCCGGCACTAAATGAAGAAATGTGACTATGACAAGGTCTGGGTCCCTGGCGTGGTTTACGACATTTATCTGATGGCGAGCAAGGAGCCGTCAGTCTTGACCCCTGCCTTCGAGAGGAACAACACCCCGAGATCCTATCTCATTGTAAATAAGTCCGACCTGCGCCTCCAGTCATTATATCTTGCATTCGAGATCTTATTGCCCTTTTATTGCCTCTACTTGGCCGGATTCGAACCCGGGCAATAAGAAGGCAGCAGCCTTTTATATCTTCATTTGATTCCAGCGGGCAGTAAATATTTTTAACAACAAATAGCCTTCATTACGTCTCTTTTCCTCTTTTTCATTCTTTTTTTTTTAGATCTGGTTTTCAGATATTCTCTGATAAATGTTTCCAATACCTGATCTTAATTGTAGGCTTGAAAGGTTATAAACTGATCAATTGTGAAATAATTTCTCGTTTTCTTAATAGCGTTAGCAAGAGGTTGGCAACTTATAGATGATCTTACTGCATTTCCTTAAAATGTATTATTTTTTCTCTCTTGCTTATCAAACCTCTACAAGAGAAGTTAATTAAATGGTGTAACATTCTTCATGCACAAGATAGCTTATAAAATTTTCATTTTTAATAATAGTATAACAAATATCTTGTATCTTTAATTACCTCATAACATTATATAAATTTTCAAAAAATAATAGAATGAACAAAATGATACAAGAATAAATAAAATAACATATTTTAAAGTCACCATTATTTAGTAGCTAACTCGGTTTGTAACGCGCTGACTTCCTATGCCCAAGTTCGGTTGTGGCAGATAATTATTTATCCTATTACATCAGCCGTGGATTGACACACCCATCTCTATAAACTGGCCACTTTTAATTAAATAATTAATTATAGTTAAAAACATTGTGGTTGAGCGCGATCCCGTCCGAATCACCTCCCTATTGAAACGGTAATTCCTTACAAAGTACTTAATCCGAGATCCTTCGTGGGTTGTTGTGCAATGCTTCAGGAATTTTTTTTAGTCTTAACTATTGGGTAGATTTAGTTATAAATAATTGAAAATTTGTTCAGTAATGTCAAGAACGAAAATTGAGTAAATATGTGTTTTTATATGGATGATTTTAAATAATTTATTTATTGTTTTTCAGTAGAAAATAGAATTAGAAAAAATAAATTGCAGAAATTAAAAATAAAGTATTTCAATTATTGAGAGTAAAATATAAAATTGCCTTTTTTCTAGTGGCACATATTAAAATCTCTTTTCCAAGATCATATTTTATTTATTATTTTATATTAATAAATATTTGACTCTCTCTGTCATATTGTTTCGATACATTCCTTATTTATCTATTAAATTCAATATACTTTATTTAAAGAGAGATGTTTCCAATGTCACACTTTTTTATTTTTCTATTAATGTATTTTTTCAAACTTTATTTCTCTACTCTCACCTGTCAGAAATAATAACATTGAGTTTACTGTCGCGAAGGAGAATAGTTTAAGATATTAACAGGCGAGAGAGAGAGGAGTACCCAACGGCATCTCTTTCTGTCTTGAATTTAATATTATTAGGTAAACCAGGAGATACTTCATCCAGCTTCTTTTGATCCTCTTATTAATATTACAAAACTTATATAAATGCAGCTTTACAACGGAAAAATTAGCAACATTGATGCAGCAATTTTAAATATGTTTTTGAAAAATAAAGGAAGTAAAAATATTCTTTGATTTGCCTCCTAACTTTAGACATGGAATTTTAATCCCTATTTAATTATATATTAATTTTTCTTTTTAAAAAAAAAAAAAACAATATTGCAGTTCATATTCGGTATTTACGAGACTTTATCAGTATTTGACTCACTAACATTCTTTTTCATTCAAATTGACTTCACTTTTTTTAAAATGTATTTTACCTGCATCAGTTATTTTAATTAATTAATTAATTTCAGCTCTTAATTGGACTTGAACTTGGAAATAAATCGACTGTAGTAATTTGTTTTGAAACTGTTGGAAATAGTTTTCCATCTTTTGGCCGGTTATGGATAAAACACAGTTCCCGTTTTATTTCTCTGAAGATTAATGCCATATCAGATTCGGATTTAATAAGAAAAGGTTGCTTATTGTATCCAACATCCATTCCCTGATACTGGTCAGAAATAAATAACTTTGGAATAACGCCATATCTTGATCCACGACTCAATACTTAGCAGCTTAACTGATATTTTCCATTTGCCCGTGAACTATCGCTAGCATTCAACTGTACAGAATGGGCATCTGTGATTGGTATTGATTTCGAAGGTTTTCTCTCATACGACCAAATCTTTAGGTTATTAGGTTATTTTATCCCAAATCATGTATTCTTTATCTTGCAATATTTACTAGATATCTCTTCTAAACGTTTCGTCCATATTGATGTCGACAGTTCCAGTGAAGGAAGGTTTTAAGAGTGAAAACCAACAACTGTTATTTTTTTAAAAATATTTTTAATTTAATGTTTGGTAAGATTATTGAGCATAAATGTGCCAGAATATTAATATTTTATAATATAAAAGTTAGTCATAAATAAATGAAGAAGAAAATAAAAACAATTTTAATTTTAATGATTTGTTTGTAAATTATTTTATTAATTTTCATATTTTAATAAACGTTATACTGACATATACACCACATCTTTCCCACTACTTCAGCTTTAGTAGTAAAATTATATTGGATCGAAACTTAAGCATAAATAATAAATAAAGTGGAATTAAAGTAATCTCTATTTTAAATTAATAGTCTGTGTATTTTTATCCAATTATTAACATCTGTCAATTTTTTTTATTTATTTACGAAAACCCTAGGAAATGGGGCGTTTCCATTAAATTAATTTATTTAATGAAGGACTAAAATCTCATGAAAACTAATGTGCTTTCCATTTAAATTGTAATATTTTTTTACTTAATCTTTATTTCTTGCCAGGGAAGAATTTCATACAAATATAGTCTATCTATGTATAACAAACATTATTACTCTTATGGTGTTACAAATATTTTACTTTTTTTTTTCGTTTATATACAACATTACAAATATTACAACAATATTACAACTAGAATGCCTTAGAAAGCATAATTAATAATGGTAAAAATTCAGAGAGTTAAAATAACGCCAATTATATAAAATTTAAAATTCCGTCAAAACACATATACATAAATAATATTCAAAGGACAATATTCCTGATTACCCCACCAATCCTCTATAATTTGATATATTAGTTATAAAAAAATATAATCTGCTCATATATTCTATAGTTGATGGCTCAACTATTTCCATCCCATTAAGATTACCCACACACTGGTAAATTCTTACTCTTAAAATATTGTATATTAAGCATTTAAATAATACATGATAAAGTGTCTCTTTTTCTTTAGTATTACAATTTACAATCTTGTAGTCAACTGAGACAGATTAATTAATAATCTGGTATATTTGATTGAAGCTAGTCGGCATCAACAAATACTGGGAGATCTGACCATCCCATCGTATTATAATTCGATCATAAAATAGAGAACAAATGTTGCCTACTAAAATATTTGGCCGTTATTTTTTTAACATGTTGTGGATGTGAAGGTCATGCCGAACTGCTCAATATTTTTGTAGGCCACCTTTCTTCCTCGAATTATATTACGATCAAAGTGCAAAGCGAATTGGTGTTTATGGGTTTTTATTAGCTTTCTAAATAAATTTATTAATCTTCCGATTGTATATACCCCATTTCCTAATATTTTCGTAAATTGGTTACAAAGTTTTAGACGGAGGTTAATAATTTATAAAAAGGGGCCTTATGTACACTATAGTTCACGGATTACAAGCCTTTTAAAAAACTGAAACTAAGATCTCAGGCTGACAATAAATATTATTGTGAGAGTATTTAATGACACATAAATTAATTTTTTTTTATGGTGGATGGGTTTTTTTATTCGGGGAATGATTTATATAGTTTAAAGATTTATTATAAATACATGTGGGCTCCCCCCCAAGATCAAGCGAAAGCAACAGTTGTGTCCAATCTTCCAGTGTTTACTAACATCCGAGGCGGTCCCCTTCCAAGTTCTAAATTAAATACTTAGCTGGAACTAAAGTATTCCTAAAATATCTTTTAATTATCTCCTTAATGCCGTCAGTAATATTAATCCATCATGTGGAGTCCAAACAGGTTGAGACGGGAAGCGATGCGATCTGCACAGTGCAGCTATGTTATGCACCTCCATAAACAGCACTAGACGTGGCATCTGATAAGTTCTCACCGCAGCGAGCAATATTTTTTTGGATCTTGATTCATGCTCTCTTTTGAGTCAATTCTCGGCTCCTTTTTGAAAAATTCGCGAGAAATTTTGAGTTATCTCGCTCCTCGCCGGAGTGATGAATGGTCTTGAAGATTTGATATTTCATTCGATACAATCACTATGTGAATTTTAATGGCTTTAATTCCTTCATAAATCTTTAGCGCATTCTCTGCTGCAGTTTAATGGATTGAATTTTGCTTCGTATATTTGTATCATTTTTTTATTTATAAATGGCTATTAAGATAAAAAATAAAATAAAAGATTTGCGTTCCAATGAAAAAAATATTAATTAGGCTTCTTTTTTACTTTACAGAGCTTATCAATTATGAAAACACTGCTAAACTTCCTGAGAACCTAACTAATGTTTCCTATTTGATGAATATTATAATATGTTGATTTATATACACGAAATTCATAATCAATGTTGATTAGCTTCGTAAAAAACAAATAAATAAAAAATTAAGTAAAACATAAATTAGCTTATATTGTAGAAAAGTAGTAAATTTTCTGTATTTGTATATACGAATATGCTAAACTACAAATTTATTAAAATACGCATCATGTAAATTTTGCAGGCAAATGGGGAATTTCTTACAAAAAAGTAAATAAATATATGTGTGTACAACATTGTTTCATTTTTTATCACCGTAAAATCTCTCAAGTTTCATAAGAAATTGAATATGAATTTATTTTTCTCACAATATTAATATATATATTTTTAAAGAGAAATATCAGGAACGATGTTTCAGGCCTGATTTTCTTTTCGTTTACTGATGCAGTTATAATTAAGAATTAGTGTTGTTCCACAATTTAATCACACAAAATTTACTGAGAGAATACCAAATATTTTAATTTATAATGTTTAACTTATTATTGCTTATTTTGCTTTTCTGCTTGCTGACCTAAAATAAATGGATTAAGTCCTTGATTTTTTTTTTATGTGAAGAAAATACCTTTAGAAAACATAACTCATTTAAATTAACAAATTATTATATATAAAAAATTGTTAATGTTGTTTCTGCATAGCACATATTAATAATTTATAATAAATGATTATCTCCAGTTGGTTAACATCAATAAATTAGTTATAGATTATCTAATGGGAAACAGATTATATTTTTTTATAGTTTTACCATAGTGCGTAAATAGATTTTAGACGAAATTTATGTTAAATTCTTTGTATTATATGTATAACTTAAATTGTTTGTATGGTATAAACGTATCTCTCAAAGCTTTAATACTTTTTTTCGTTAAATTTGGCTCAACACATTATTTTTTATTAAAAACAGGATCTTTTTTTTACGATAATAGTTTATGGTTATTGTTTATTTACCTATTTTATTGAGTATTTTCACATATATATTTTTTAGGGAGGGATGGGGATCGATCAAAGATTATGAAGCTATAATGTTGTAAAATTGTTTCCATTTCTATTATTAGAACACATAGTTAAAGGATTCGATAATTTGCAAGTTGCTTTCATGTTATGTGCATACTTCGTAAATTACAACATAGAAGAATGATGTAAGAACGTCAACGTATTATTTTGGATCCATTAATGGATTTAATATTAATAACCGTTTCGGCTATTATCTATCATGCCCCAATTAATCTGGTATTTGTAATTGACGATATTACTATCAGACTGTCAGTTCGATTTCCTGCCTGATATTTCCCCAATATTCTTCGAAACATCGACTAATCTCTCTTTTATATCTTGTTTATTGTCTTCTCTTAGTCCAGGGAGGGTCAGAGGTTAAAGATAATATTTTATTTTCTGTTATTTTTTTCATTAAAGGGCTATCGGAGGCGCGTGGTTAGATGATTATAATAAATAATAATAATAAAAGCGAATGATTATAATAAGGCTTAGCTAACCCGAAGGCTCGATGCCGACAGCCTTCTGATCAACTTTAATGCAATCTTCCCACCTTCGCTTCGGTCTGCTCCTCTGGCGTTTACCATACGGTACAGCAAATATTAACCTTTTAGGAATTCTTTCGTTACTAAGCCGAACAATTTTACAAGACCATTTGATTCGCCGCAATATAATCACTTCAATTATATTAACTGGAAAAAGTTCACACAATTCGGCGTCGTGTAACCGTCTGAACTCTCCGGTTAACTCATCCTTCTTTGGTCCGAATATTCTACGCTATACTTTATTTCCAAAAAACCTTGAGATGTTGCTCATCCCTTAATGTAAGCGGCCACATTACGCATCCATAAAAAACTGTAACCATAAGATAATGGTTTATAGATTTGTCACTGAAAAATAATAGGTATTTCCCGCCTTTAGCCTAGCCTTAATCATCTCTTCAATTTCGTTTTTTCTACTTAGATGATTAGGGTATTTTATTAAGGTAAAATAAAATCATTTGAAGCTATTTCTTGATTGTATCATTGGTCGAATATCTGATATGACTTTATGTCTAATCAAATTAAAAAGGTATGTATACACATGGAATGCAAGTTTTGAGCGCCGACCACCGACTACCTTTACAAAGTGGTCGATCTAAACACTCTTTAACTACACTTCAATGTAGGAAATCGCCTTGTTTGTCCTCTTCAAGATAATTCCTCAAAGTGTCAGGCATTACTTAAATCTCCATTCACCGTAAGCCTTAATTAGAACGGTTTTTTAAATAATAACTACTTTCTTTATTAAATATTGGCTCAGGCAAATATTTGTTTAATCAATAGAATAAAATATGCGAAAAAATCAAAAGACAAGTTAAAGTTTATTGTTAGTCATTTGAAATATCAGACCGTCGATTACACAAAACAATATGTGAGAATCGTATAATAATTTTGATTGATGAACTATTTTTCATATTTACAAGAAACGCTGGAAATGACTAAATTATTTTAAGATAAATAGAGACGAAAAATAAGTGATTAACGATTTTTTTTTTTGACAGCTTTTGATCTGGAATGTACCTAAACTATACTAATTTGAAATAGTTTTCTTTCTTCGAACCTAGGCCAAGATCATATCGATCATCCCTGTAGATTGAATAAAACGTGGCTGAGTGTTTTCTAAAAAATACGGAGCCGAACTTCATAATGAAGCGTGTTGAATTTGTATGCGAGATCTAATTACCATGAATTTATAAACCTGCAAAAATTAGGAAATTTTCGGTATTGTATCCAACTGATCGATGTGATCTTGGCCTCGCTCTCTTGTATATATGACATGAAATTTTATCTTTTCTCCTTCGAATTTCCCGCTTATTTCATGCATTCATATATTTCTTAAATTAAAAATCATTACATCATAAACTGGAAAATACTTGTCAACCAAAAACACTATTAACCGCTGTGATTATTTGTATAATATTTATATTTACATTTCTACAACTTTATTTCTTTGTCTACACCGGTCAGAAGTACTGACAATTAGCGATCTGTCAGGAAGAATACTGGTAGTAAATTGATCGGAGAAAGGAAAGGTGTACCCAGCGACATCTCTTCCTTATTTGATTTTAGTATATTTTTAAGCGTTGAAATCCCCCATATAGCTTCTTCTGAGCCTCCTTCGTAGGTTTTCGGGCATGTTATGTATCGGTGAGTTAGTATGTCTATGTAAGTTATCGTGAAATTTCTTGTAGTGTGATGTTTGTGATGTACCAGTTCTAAAGGTTTTTGACTGAAAGGTTTGTAGTTTTCATATGTTGGTCGTTTTGGGTGTTTCATATGTTTGTGAAGCGTAGGTTCATATAGACTTTAGTAGATAAATGAAAGAGTTCAGTTTGTGTTTTGATTTTAATTTTAAGTGTCTTGAAAGAAGTGAGTAATTAATGAAATTTTTCGAAAATGTGCTAAATATTCTGCTAATTTTAACTTGAGTGATGTGTTATGTGTGGCTTTGGTTTCGGAATAAAGTAAAAGTCTACAAAAAACTTAATGAGGAAATTTACCTGATTAAGTGTTTTATATGGCATCTAAAGAAGATCAGAAGAAATAGAAATTTTGAGACGTTAAACACACCTCGAGAAGAAGTCCTTTGTACGTTTCAGGAACTCATTGAGGAACACGCCGGTGGTGACTTTGACACCTAGCCGGCGGTATCAATAGTGAGGCCTCAGAGGCAGAAGAAAGGACACAAAGGACATCGAGGTAACCTGATGAGGTTCGGGATATCAGGACTCGCAGGTGTCACAGGTTGGGCCGCCCGATCTCTGTGGAGTACAGTCCCTTCCGAACCGAACTGGTCTCTCTGACGTAACCAAGTCTTCTTCGTCCTCTCATCGACATATAGGGCAAGTTCCTAAATGTTACAGATCCATCAGACCGTTCCTGAACTCATTGATGGAATTCAGCGCAGTGTGTTCCTTTATTCATCTGTTGAATCATCGATAGATCACCAGACTACTATTGGTTGTGGTGGAGTATTTTTCCCCCTCTTCTAATCATTAAGGCTTAATTAGTTTTTTTTTATCCTGGCACACAGTGGGACAGGTAAGGGAAAACGCGTGACATCACCTAATTTTTTTTTTTTTTTTAATTCAAAAACTTGATGAACTGTTATTAATACCTTGTGAATTTCGTGAGAATAATTTTAGTTATGTAAAGAATTTGTGTAACCAATATACTTCTGCATTTAACTCTTCTAATTTTTCATTCAGACTTAGTTAAGTTTCTCCTATCTCAAAAATTACACTAATATCTTTCTACATAGAATCTGAACACTATTATAAATATCCTTTGAGACAGATTGTTATATTATTCAATAAATAAATTTTAAAAAATCTCTCTCTAACAATAAGCTAATAGGTAACTGCAAGACTGTTACGAGAGTCTTGCGCAAGACCAAGACCTAGACTAAGAGTTTACAAGACCAAGACTCGTCTCAGTCTCTCATTTGGTAAACACTAGTTATAGTGTAGTTTAAGAGGAGTAGAAGTGCTTTAGCCCTCTCTCCCTTTCCTTCCGGTAACGATACCTATTTTTCTACATAAGAAATTTAATTTTATATACGAGTACATAGGGAATCGGTAATCAAATTTTATTTTAGCTGAAAAATTATTTTTATTGATTAAAAAAAAATAATGTTTTGGAGAAAAAATAAAAATGTCCATTTACTCATGAATAAAACTCATTTTGAAATTCGTGCTATGAAATAAACATTAACTTAAATATTGTTATTTTATTGTGATGCTCCGTATATAATTTTTATTATTTATAGTTATTGAAGTTTTATATAACAGTTATTGAATCGATTTTTAATTATTTATTTTTTATAACTACATTTTTTAAAATAATCATACGCAAATTTACGGTTCTGCAAAAAAGACGCACTTACAAAAACTACAATCCAAAATTTTAAGATTAATAACAGCAGCTCCCTGGTACTTAAATAACAAAACTTTACATACTGACTTAGAACAAACAACTATCGACCAACACATACGTACTGTCTCATCTTATTCATCTTAAACTACACTGATCACTATGGCATTATCAAAGGCATGGCCACAGCAGACATGCCCATCAGGAGACGGCTAAAGAGGAGCTGGATGAGAGATCTCCTTTCCTAAATTATGAACTAGACCAAGACCAGGAAGAGGTACTGCTGGGTACTAATCTTCATCATGCCTTAAATGCCAATTTTCTATACAATGAGATCACATCTGCTTATTGTCAATACTATGACAGCTGTGGATAGAAGTATGAAGAGAGGAAGAAAAAAAATCATTTCAACAGCTCTTATATGCCGACTATATGATTAAAAGTTATAATTACTATTTTGTTTTTAATTTAACAAGTAACTACTCATTGGACGGATTATAAGTTCTGTTTTGAGGCATTAATAAATATTGTTTTATTTATAATCAAGTGAATAAATTTATTTTTATTGTTATTAAAAATAGATGACATATTTAAAGTATTTCCTCTCTCTCACTGTCTGTCCATTCCGAGAATATTTAGTATTATTGAAATTTCTCGTTGGGCTAAGGAATGTACATCACTACAGTAATGTCTCTTATATTGAATTGCTCTACCCTCGTTTTTTGTTTAAATTAAATATGAAATTATTCTTTATGATGAATGATTGAATAGTTACTAAATTAAGGAGTAGGATAACGAAAAATTACTAAAAGAGTAATTGAGACAGACATTGTTTTATTCGCTACTTTTTCCTGGTTTGTACCTCAAATGATTACTTTAGACATTACCGAATTCAAGGAGATGAAGCATCCACAATAAATTTATTTTTTTCATTTCTCCGTATTTGTTTCTTCAAGTTATCTCAATCTGAACCGAACAACTATAACAAAAACGTTTTTAAATTATAACGCTTTATTTATTATGATATAGGAACGCTATTATATTTTATCTAGTTTCAAAGAAAAATGTAAATATTTTATTCCTAAAAGTATTATGTTTAAACCAGCATATTTGGGGCAGAGCATGTTAATATTTCTCTAAATCATTGTCGGAAAAACCTTTAGTATGATTCCGCTAAAACAGAAAAAAAAGTTAGATAATTCGTTCTACAAGCCATATTTGAGTACATAAACTCAAAAACAAACTACAACATTTAAAATTATTTTCAGCTAAGTTTTAGCTGTAATATTATTTTATTGTTTTGATCCGACAAGCAGTATTATTTAGTATTTTTATTTTTATTTTTTCGTTAAATAGGTTAATTTAAAAAACATATAGAAAGTATTCTTTCTAATAAACCCTTGAGGAGCTTATAATACTCGAAGTTGAAAACAAGGATATAAAAGGTTGTTGGGTTGCACTCTTTAGAGCTTAATACTTTTTAAGTTCACTTTATAGTGTGCAGTTTAGTACTTCAAGGCGCCACACTCAATTGGTTAGTTGTACGAAAAGCAAATAAAAACTATCTCAATGGAAAAACTATGTAGATATGTGTATTTTATTTAATTATAAATAAAATAATATATTATGAATGCAAATAAAATAATGGTTTCATTCAGTTTATTAATAAAAACGAACATTTCTTTGTTGATTGAAACAGGTAAAAGTGTTGGCGCATTATAAATTGGCATTATAAAGAAACGATTTGTAACGTAAAATACTTGAATATGGTTGGCATAAGAGCAGACTTTCCATTCTGGTTAGAGGTTTATAAAAAAAAAATATTCACAATAAATAAACATAAATAATACAGAAAAATAATAATAAAATAATTCAAGATCTCCGAACCAAGCCTTTCTCCCCTCACTCAGCCGCATTACTGGTATTAAAGACCAGAGGTTGAGAAGAGGCGCTATAACCACACATAAATGACCTGAGTGGAGAATCTGGCCAGTGCCAAAACTCCAATATATGCTTATTTACTAAAGGTCTCTGGGCCACTGCCGCTCCAACCTTCGAGGAGGATTGTAGGAATGGGTGGTGCTGGATGATGGGTAAGGTTCTGTTGAAATTTAGAGAATTTTTCTGGGATAATATCTAAGGCAAATGGGATACTAAGGTCATGGTGTAGGGTTCTGTTGGCTACATAGAATGGAGCATCAACTATTGTTCGAAGGACTTCAGATTGAATGCGTTTGATGCTAGAAATTTTTGATGTCCCCCACAGTTCAAGTCCACAGATTTCAAGATTGTTTTGTAGATATGTAATTTGTTTTCAATAGAGAGTTTAGATTTTCTGTTTAGTAATCTGTATAGTTGACTGTATAGTCGGTTGAGTTCTTGTCTTTTAAGTCTAGTATTTTTAGATTATTTTATTCTTATTTATTGTATATATATTATTTTTCTGTATAATTCATTTTTATTTATTGTACATAGAGTGTGAATGTGATCTCTGGACACTATTATAAATGCCCTTTGAAACAGATTATAAAATTTCTCGATAAAAAAAAATAAATAAAAAAAATTGCTTTAAAATATTTTACCACACTGCATATCTGTTATCCATAATTAAGATTTAAGGATATCAAAAAACTAAAAAGAAGGATTACTTTAAAATAGTCCGAAACTTCTTTTATACTAGAGAATGACGTGATTGAAGTAAGATGGGCTATGAATTGAATTCTAGTACATAGTATGCTAAAGTACAATATTCTTGTGTTTCTTCGACTTGAGGTAGTTGAGGGAATAAATATAACTATTAGAAATTGAATTGGATAAGTGAAAACATTGGATTGGAGAGAAACATTAAGGAGATAGGGGGTGTATCTAATCCGCCTGTGATTTATCAACAAGCAATGAATTAACTCGGTGGAAAGTCAAGATAGCGATTGGAGGAATTATGGAGATTTAAGAGAGACCGTGGCGCGGTCTATGAATTATTTATCACACCTCGCCTGGATTTGGCTATTCCTTTCGGAATCGATACTGCCAAATCGAGATATTAGTAACCGTTACGCCTCATCGCAGTTACTAATAGAAAACGTGACAGATGTAGTTTGTTAAATATTTATCTTGTGTTGAGTTAATAATTTATCCGTTTCATTCTGCTTTTCCTTTTTTTTATATATTATTTAGCAATAATGAATACTATTTGGCTCTAGCGTATAATTTTCTAAACATATTGGTCCGTGAATAAATACAATATTATTATATATAGAAATAAAAAGTGAAATTAGGGTATAAACAAAAAACGAAAAAATCCAAATTACAAAGCGTTGAGTTTCTAACATACACGTGAACAATAAACATTCCAACGTTCGATCAATTGAGACAGAAAAAACAAGATCTGTTATATGAATATATACATATCATAAAGATATATACTGAAAGAAACTTAAGTTTGCATATCACAGCAGAAGAAGGTTATATTAAATAGCTGATCAGCAGGAATAAAAATGGAAAAAAAAAATGCGCTTATCTAAAGTATTAAAAATATAAACATACGTTAGTTTTATAAAATAGAAAAATAATAAATACAAAAATGGCCCTAGGTGTATATAACATTCATACTCAACAAACCCAGTAGATACACGGCTACGCCACTTGAAATATTAATTTAAATAAACATATACTTCAAACAGAGGCATAATAAATGGTAAATGTAATATATCATGAAAGGGAGAAATTATTTTTGTATTCATAATTATAAGCCAAAACATATGTACTAATTACAACATTTCAAAACATTTTTTTTTTTTCAAGAAGTCATTTCTCTATTTTAATTTCCTATTACTGCACTTCCATTCTTTGGCTATGATCCTACTATTATTTTTTTCCCATTTTTTCTACTGAATGTTTTTTACGCAACTTTATATCGACTAAGAATCTAAAAAAAAATAAAAACAATATTACCATCAATATAATGAATATATTCATTAAAAACAAGAGTTTACTAACATTAAAAAATTTAAGACAAAAATGAAGAAAATGAACGGTATTAGTATTATATATATATATATTAAACTATATTAAATTCACCCAAAATTAAGATTGAAAAATTGATTGTAGCCATGTACCGTACGTGTTATTTTTCTCACAATGTATAAGATTAATTAATTTATTAATTTTTTAAAATTTATTTTATTGGGTAATTTAACATTATGGCACAATATAGACTACGTTTATATTGAGGACAGAACACAATATAAAATTAAATTAATAGAAAAGATAAGATCAAGCTTTAAAATGGAATTTGAATTTTAAACAGATTCTGGAATCTCTATTTTCTTTTAGTGTGTTTAACTTCGTAACTGGAACTTTTCTTCTATATAATTTTCAAGCCAAGATTCTACAGAACTCGCCAAAAAGTCGATCTCAAAGAAATGACATATTAGAAACAGGTTATTTATTTAAGATAAATTATAATTCTAATCTAAATCCTATTATTTTTATTTATCATTTAACGTATTTTTTTTTTTAAAGAACTTAAATAAATATAATATTTTACCATAAACCTAGAACTTTATTATTAAAAAGTTGTTTAGAACTTCAATTAAAAAAAAAAAAAATGTCTGTTAAAATGAAAATTTTATAATAAATTGTTAGAAGAAATATAAGTTGTATTAAAAAATAAATAATAATAAATACACCCACATTCCTATTTTTTAAGCTTTGTATGAATATGATACACTCAAACATAATTTGACTTATGTGGTCTATTACATCAAGATATTTAATTTTTTTTTTCTAATTCTAATTCTCTAATATTTTAGATTAGATAAGTAGACAAATACTTTTGTTGGGTAGGGGGGAGTCCTAAACAAATAATTTTGTTGGGGAGGGGGTCCTAAACAAACCTGTAAAATTTGGCTGAGGACGGAAAGGAGTCGTAATTTGTTATAATACTGACAAATCCCTTGACGATCCATGAATATGCATTTCCCGCCCACAACATGATGTTAATAATGCCGTCCCGGTTCATGTTTCCAGAGTTTTCCAGTCGCCGGATTAACTTTAATTTATTTTGAATTCATAACTTATAATCTTATAAATACACGTCTTTGGCCGCACGAAATAAAAATTAAAGGAAGAAAAATAAAATTTGATTTATTTGGTGTCGGTTCGTTAAACCTGTCGTGGGATGGAATATATATATATATTTTTTTTTACAGCCAGAGAGCACTTGAGTATCATATTTCATAAGTGTATTATCTCTTATCGGTTAGTCAACTAAATAAATGGAAAATCTTTTGTGAGTAATAGAACAAATAACGACTCATGGTGTCGAAAATATTTTTTGCGTAACAATAAAGATTATAACGGAATGACATACGATTTTTGTTTAAAAAAATGTAATTTGTACGATTATGAGAAGAATAAATAAAATGGGACACATAATAAAAAATATAGAAATTAAATAAAGCATTTAACAAACAATAAATAATGTTTTATGTAATAGCAACGATTGAAGAAACTATCAGCTGATATAAGAACAAATCACCATCGAATAAAATGGAATAAATAAAAACTGAAACATAAAGAAAAGGAAAGATACACGAGATATGGAAAAGAGAAAAAACAAGAATAATCACAGTAAAAGTATTTTTTCTCATGTCCTTCAACTTTATTAATTAAGATTATAATTACAAACAAGCATTTAAGACTGATATATGTCATTGTGTTACCTAGTGGTATTTTAAGATGGGCGTTGATGTCAAACATTTTGTGCACTCAAAAAATATATAAAATGTTTACAAATTATAATGATTTGAAAGAAGTAGGAAATAAAATTGAAAATGAAGAAATTTCAAGTTATAGAATTCCGAAACCAGCCAATTCCATTTTCCATTTTTCAACATTTAAAAAAATTAACAATAATTGGTATTTGGCTTTATGCGGTATGATGATGAGGAATAAAATTCGAAATCTAATTTGAAAACACATTTGATTAGTTTTTGTAAGATATTTATCCATTTCAGTATAATCTAGTATTATCCGAAACTGTTTAAATAAACATTGAGTTGGCTGGTCTTTGAAATCTTAGGGCTCATGTAGTATTAAAGTCAGTTTTTTTAATTAATTTAATTAATAGTCTTTCTTTCGGTATGTTACTAATTTTCTTTAATCTTATACCCTGTCCTACGGTTTTATCAAATTTCTTCTCAGGGTATAAGTCAGTATTGAATATTATCGTATTATTTGGAAATTATTTTGGCTTGAAATAATGCATTTGAGAATCTTTTTTAAAGTGTGGTATGGATCCCCATGACTTAAATTTTCAATTTGCGCTCATTGTAGACACAATCATATATCATATTTAGATATTGACAGTGACTAAGATCCATTTAATAGTCTACTCTAAAAGTATAGATACTCTAAAAGTATATGAGTGGTTTTTTTTTCAGTTACTCGAAGTTTCATTATCAATTTCGATATATCTGTTGTGTACAAAGACATATACATATAGATAGGCGGGTAAACAGTTGGATAAGAAGGATTTTGAAACCACTCTGCCCTCTTTTACCAGAAAACCAAAAAAAGTCTTCAAAAACACAGGAAGATCCTTAGCTAGGACTTAGGACTTGAGTAGTTGGTCCTTGTAGGGCTGGGCTATTTGTTTTTTATATTAAGGATCTCTTTCTTCAGGACGGTAAGGCACAGAATACTTTCTCCTATCAGCCTTGGATGGAACACATCCTATTGCTGGGATTTCAATTCAAATGTAATCCCCCAAAGTCTTGGTCCCAGAAAAGCTTAATAAAAAATATAACATACATTTTGAAATAAATCGTTTGTATTTTTACGAGATTGGCATTGCCCAAAAGTACCAGGACTGGTAAAAAAAATCTATGTTTTTAATAAAAAATTATACTCGACAATCTTAGTTACTATGTGTAAATGATTGGTATAACCAATATAGTTTTGCATTTAATTCCTCTAATTATTCATTCAGGCTTAGTTAGGTTTCTCCTATCTACAAAATACAGTACTGTAAGATTATTGTGAGACTCCTGTTCAAGACCAAGACCATGACCAAACTGAGTTTGCAAGACCAAGACTCGTCTAATTGAGACAGGGTCGACAGTTAAATAATGTAATTTTCTTGTAGCTTTTCCTTTTCCGATTACACACATTTTAGAAGATTGTCAATTATATGACAGTTATTTTCAAAATTTAAACCTGGTAAGAAAAATTCAAACAATACTAGACGGCAATAGTAGCAACATAGAAATAATAATTGTATTCCTAAAAAAAAATAATTTGTTTAATAAAACATAAAAGAAAAATTTTAAAAGGAGTATTATAGATGGACTCTAAGACGTGGGCCGTTGAGTGGCTATAAGCAGCTTAACCTAACCTAAACTCATTTAAAGATTCCCCAACAAATTGCTTATTAATATAATATGTATTATATATATATATATATATATATATATATATATATATATATATATATATATATATATATATATATATCTATAATATAGATTGGTTATATTGAAAGTACATGTTCATCCTAACACATGTTAGTGTTCACTGAATTCTTTATAAGTAAAAACAGGAGTTTACAGCTCGTCAAACTTTTAAGAGACTGGAAATGAAGAGACATTGATTATAGAGAAGAGACAAGACGGAGAGAATAAAACCCCTCATTCCAGAGTTTACAGCTGCTACGGCACTAACCACAACTGTCAACAGTCCTTTAGTAGCCGGCATAAAAATGTAAAAATAAGCTTGCTGTCGGGGTTGTTACGGCTCTCGTCCAGTTTTTCCATCCTTTCCAATTCCTCAACAGTGGAGGAATACTTTTCCTACTATTTAACCAAGAAGAAGAAAAGATGATCACTCAATCCTCCGGAGAGTAAGCCATTACTGATAAAGAGAGGGATTATAACGAGCCCTGTCTCAGGTAATAACAGTCGCTAGGGCAAGCAGGTGCTTCTAATTGAGTGAGGTCTCTACTTCCGCTGCTCTCGGCGGGTTTCGAACCCAGCGGCGGCGATGCTATCGCCCTCTGCAATATATTCTGCTTTGGCAGGAGGGCTGAGCATTAGTCTTCTACCAATGTTCATAGTTTGTTAGAGGAAAAAAAAAAAAAAAGTATGTAGGAAACCGTTCATCAGTTGATATAGCTGTAGCAGACCTGGGCAGAATGTATTTCAAATACTAGGGGTATTCATACACTTGTTGTAAATGCTTAATGTGCTAACTTCCTAAAGTGTTATTAGTTAAAGTAAGGTTATGCCTGTATTGAAAACAAAATTTGTGAGTTCTTAATTGGTCTATAATGTCTTTTCTACTGTTTATATTTATTTTTGAAATGCCAAAGCTGATGTTGTGAAGTGAAGTTAAAAGACTGAGTTGCTGAATTATTTGGTTAATAATACTTTATTAGAAAGCATGAATGAAGATTCAGATGATTCAGAAAGATGAATACCTGTCTTTACATCCCATTTCTGTGGATATTGTACACAAACAAAGAATCAAAACCTTACAATAACCTACTCCGTCCGTTTATTAAGTTAGCAACAATTTACAGAACTCTGATCTGCGTTAAAATTGTGCTAGCCATATTTAACACACATTTAAGAGATTTTCAATACTTAGCATTAGTTCATGAACAACGCTAGTATTTTGGAGTGGATATAAGTTACAAATTATTTAAGTACTTTTCAGGTAGCTCTGTGAGTAAGGCAATCGACTGCTAAGATAAAGTTTGTCCCGGGTTCGAATTCGGAAATCTACATGACAATATTTTGTGTACCAAGGTCTTTTGATACCTTCAATTTTTAAACATTTATTCATTATTTACGATTTTTTGTTTCGTCAAAATAAAATATGTTATGATTCTTATAACTGTGCTGCACTATTTATTCTCATCGTAACCTACAAATATTTTATTTACGAAAATTCTCGTAATTGGTGTGTTTTCAACCTGGTGGTCGACAAATTTGTATATTTAATTAGGTCCTAAAAACTCGTAAATACCCATTTGCTTTCCAATCGTAATATAACATGAGCACATAGTCAAGAAAAAATTTGGGCTTCAAAAATATTGAACCATTTAGTGTGACATACACCCCCAAAATTTCTAAATAACGAAGTTATGCAGGCCAAACAGCTCAATATTTTTTAATGCTACATTTTTTTCTTGACTTTGTGCTCAAGTTATCTTATGATTCAAGTGGAAACCCAATGGGTATTTACGAGTTTTTAGTGCCTAATTGAATAGACAAAATTTTCCAACCTCCAGATTGAAAACGAACAAATTCAGAGAATTTTTGTAAATAAAATATTTGTAGATTACCATGAGGAGAAGCTATTTACGAAGTTTCAGCCCGATTTTAATGATTTGATAAAAAGGAGTCTGTACCACGGACTAATTAATTTTATTCGAATTGTTAATATGAATAAATATGAAAGCTCATTAAAATTTTCTTGGGCCTTATACATTCTGGAATAAAAATATTAATTAAAGAAAGGTGATCTCGCCATTATAGATATACTTGTGTCCAACTGGTGCTATACCGGCTCCTAAACCAGATGGTCCATAACGCCAGAGACCCATAAATTCATTGCAGGTTCTAATGAATGACATCTGGCGTGCGTTCGCTTCCAGTAATAAAATTTCTTTAATGGCTCCGTTGAGTTGGTTGGCAGTCGAGTCTCACCTTTATGCCCATCTGTGTCACTACTCAATGATTATTATTTCAAATGGTACATAATGCAGCTAGGAGATATATCAAATAAAGCTTTATCTATAGTAAATTACCTATATATGTATCTTTTTTTTTTTATGAATGAACTAAAAAAAAAATGTTATTCTGGTCTAACTTTTGTTTAATATCCTTCCTTGTTTATTTTTACATTGCATTTTTTATCTTTTTTTTCGTCAATTTATTGCAAAAATCCACTGAGAAAAAAAAAAGATAACCTTTTAAAGAAGGTTTTATGAATTTCGGCATAATTTATTAATGGAACAACTCAGTAAGTGCCTCAAAATGAAGCAAATTTTTTTACATATCAAAAATACTTATTTAAGATCAGAATATTCTGATTTCATATAGAGAAGTGTACCAACGTACATATTTATTTTATTTTGTAAAATATTGCTGGGCTCTTAATATTTCGCTGGGCTTAGTAACGAAAGGATTCCTAAAAGGTTAATTTGTACTATACCGACTTGCAAGCGTCCGAGAGGTAGGCCAAAGCGAAGATGGGAAGATGGCGTTAAGGATTGTGTTTAGATGGAGCCCGGTGGATGGAAGAATGTAGACATCGATTGGTGGTATCGGCATCGAACCTTCGGGTTCGCTTAGCCTTAATATTATTATTATTAAAATATTACTGACTTTTTGTAATAAAATGGTAGTATGTTAAGATTGATTTATATTTCCCAAACCCCACAAGTACAAACTCTTGGTAATCGAAACAACGCAACAGAGTACTTAAACTCTTGGAAATATTTTCTTTCAAAAAGCTTTTATTTTGGAAAACAAAAGACACAAGATTGGACAAAAGACACCTCTTTTTCTTCTTCTTTTTTAAAAACAAATTTACAGATATGTCGATAAATATTATATTTATTAAGTAATTTACTATTTAACTAATTCTTTTGTTTGTTTTTTCTAGGTAAGCACTGGACATGTAAAAAGCTCTTTCATTACTGAGGTAGGATTTAAGGATAATTTATTTTATGATTATTTAGTTCAACTTATTTATTTTTATTATTTTTTTTTACTAGTCATAGCTATTAAAAAGAAATACATTTACAATGTATTTGTTCATACACTAAATATATGAGGTATTATTAATGAACTATTTCATAATTTGTTTACCTCTTAAGGAACAATTTCGCTGTAACTTTATATTAAACTGAAACTGTTCTTACCTGCATCGAAATAGTATGCAATATTTTTTTTATAATCAAACTTTTCAATTATAATTTCCATTTCACGAGACAAAAACTAAATAGAGATCGGAACTTCTCTTACACAATAACAGTTTAATCTTTGAAATAAATAAAATCTAATGTTTTAAAAAATTTGTGTTGTAACGTAAGAGTTTCTTTTATTTTTGGGTCGATTTGTTTGTATTAATTTCCAACATTTATGTATTGGTCAACTGTTATTAGTATGAAAAGTTTTATTTGAAACACACCAAGGTATTTTAGTTAATTTCGTAATATTTTAAATTATTAAGTTTGATATTTTTATCAAGTGGTTGTTTTGGCTACAGCATATATCTTTGAAGAGTAAATTTTTATTTAACAGTCCAGTAGATTTGGAAAAAAAAATAGCAAAGTGGCTCTTGAGAAGATTTCTCTTTGAGATATAAGTTTGAATATAAATTATTATGTCATAGAAATCCTAGGATTGTGTAGTTCGAGAATATTCGTGTCCCAGGTTCTACAAGTTGCTCGTTGCAGAAGCTTGTTGCTGGTTGAGGACAGGAAATGGCCCCGTTGTATATGCACTTTCGATTCCAGAATTAATAATTATAAATTTATTCTCGATTGCCTTGGATTGGTATTGCAAATAACCTCATTTACTTCTTTCCTGTTTTCGCAAATTGTTTATAAAAAAATTTTAATGAACGTAAATGTAGTCTATTTTTTTCTCTCTAGTTCATTTCCTGAACCAACATTTTCTACCATAAAGAGCTTTATTTTATTTTATTTTCTATATTAAAAAGAACAACTAACTTTTACATATTTCTCATCAAACCATTGAGGCTAACATTGTACAAATAATGTTTTCAGTAATATTATTTTAGAATTAAAAGTTTTCAGAACTTCATGTTGCTACTTTATTCATATTGATTTTCAAAAATAAATTAATTAAAATTGATTTACAAGAAAAATTGTTTAGGATATTAAAAAAAAAAAAAACATTATAATACACCATTATTTTCTTTCACGTTCATCTGTAGTAATTTAGGTTTAAAAAATTCTATAATTTTTTCAGTCATCCAACTCCTATTTCTTCATTCTTCATCAACGTTAATAACAATAATAAATAAATAGATTATTGCTAATATTAAAGTATAACTGACAAGTAAAATAAATACCAATAATATTAAATTAATGTTGTAGCTACTTTTTGCTGTATTCGGCTAATTGTTAAAATAAAGAGATTGATTCAGTTGTTGTTGGTTTGGGCTTTAAGGTGTAAAACCCTAAAGTCATCAACACCTGTAAGTCAGTTATTTTGGTTGTATGTTGAGTTTAGAAACTCCTTAGAAGAGAGAAAAAATAATCAATAATCAAAAACTAATAATAAATATATAGAATAATATTTGAATGATATTTAACAACATATAAAAAATAAAATAAATAAAAATAAAAATAATATTTATTTCTATATTTTATTTAACAGTCTATAGATTTTAAAAAAATTTATAACTGTTTTAATTAGATTGATTCAGTATTATTAAGAACGTTTTTGAAATTTATGTTTTTAGATATTATATTTAAAAATATACTACATTTCGTCTTACGAGAATATTCTGAGGGCATATTAGGGTAACTTAAATATAAAGGGCAAAACTTTTAAAGTAACAAGACTTCATCTTGGTGTTCGAAGTTAGATTTTGATGTTAATCTATATTACATTTCTGGGATGAAACTTAAAAAAAAAACCTCTATTTTATTAGTTCGATTGTTGTTTTTGAAAAAAAAAATACTAAGTTTGATGTAAAAGAATAACTTTTATTTATTTAATTACTTAGAAAAAAAGTCAAGTAAAATAAAAAATATAAAGTAATCGGGCTCTTATTACAGATATAATTCTCTTGAATGGATTATCTGATTGCCATATTAACTACTACGCTAGTATCATTTTTCAAATTTACTTATTTCCTAAAGAAATAGCTTTGACGGAACATTTAAGTACATTTTTTTTTATTATCTTGTTTCGAAATCTATTTTTTTTTTTTTTTTGATCATTTGTTTTTTATGGTTAAAATTCTCGAATATCTTGGCTATGAACTGAGCAAGTACCATAGACGTACTTTCAAATTTTACGCAGTGAATTTTATAAATGGCCGACTATTATAAAAGATTATTAATGTTGTATATCTGTTGTTACGGTGGCCTGATTTGCATCAAAGGGAAATTACAATAAATAAACCGTATTCTGTTTCCCTTCGTCAGTTCATCTGAAATTTATCACCTCTCGGGTTGGGATACGACCCTCTTATCTCGTAATCTGAGATCTTTTCCGATTTTAAAACACTTTTTTTCTATTTTCATTTTTGAACTTGTTTTGATAAATGCCGGTTGTAGAATCTTAGCAGGTTACATATTTCCGGGGAAAGGAATCGAGGGAATGAAACGGAAGACAGATGCCGGGTTTGGCGGAAATGTGACCAGTGCCATTTTTATCCGAGCGGAGGCACCTGTTGGCAATGCCGGCTTGATTAATATTGTGTTGATAAATCCCAGGGATTATAATGGCTGTGGTTTTTAATCAGAGCACGCTTAATTATTTAACTGTCGTTATGAGATGTCGCCCGATGTTACGCGGTCTATGTTGCCATTAATATTTTGATATTTATGTTTAAATAGAAAGTATTTATGTACCTTTGAACCGATTAATCTCGAAATGTATT
Source organism: Nezara viridula (assembly GCA_928085145.1). Taxonomy (NCBI): domain Eukaryota; kingdom Metazoa; phylum Arthropoda; class Insecta; order Hemiptera; family Pentatomidae; genus Nezara; species Nezara viridula. The sequence goes on from OV725082.1 coordinate 3,497,684, forward strand.
TTTATTTATTACTGTTAAATTTAAGCATTTTTCTTTTCTTTTTTTTTTTACTTAAAATATTGAACATATTCTTGCTTTCAAAAACTGTATTTTTAAATTTTTTTGTTAACAACCATCATAATAAAGAAATATATTTTTTCATCCTATGTAATGATAGATTTTAAAGACAACAGTAATGAAATGCGAATAGATCGTAAATATATTTATAGATGGATTGACTGATAAATTATAAGGAAGAAACTAAGATTTCAGGAAATCCAGTCAAGGTATTTTTATTAAGGTTAGCCAACGTTAACTCAAACATGTGAGTCGAAACGTCGACTAAACCAATAAAAATATCCTGACTGAAATTCCTAAAATTTTTGTTTCAGCTTCTTAAATATATTTATGGTTGTTGTGATTATATGCCATTTAAAATGGCTAATATGTTAAAAATACCACTACCGAATTATGATACCTCAAATTTGTTGGTGAGGACAATATGTGTGAACTAGAGAAAATCTAAAAAAATAAAAAATGTTTGTATATGCATTTTTGTTGATTTTATCTATTCATCTGTTTTTTGGCTTTCCGAGTGGTCTCTGCCCAATTTATGTGAAATATATTGTTATATAGAGACTTCTTAGGGGATTGCTGCGATATAAATGTTCTGTCCATCTTAATTTCCTTGCCTTCTTTGAAATCTTTTAAAGAATTAACTTAGTCCAGTTGTTTACAATTTTAGTTTGAGATATGTAGAGATTTTTCGGGATTTCAATGCTTTTTAAAGAGAGAATAAAGCTCTCATCAACCTTGGTCATTCATTGAGGTTATTGTAGATCTTGTTATATATTTAGTATTATTTTAATTTTCTTTTAGGCTGATTTGTCTAATATACTTTAAGGACAAGGTATAATTAATTGTAAATCACAAAGTAATAATAATAGGTGAGATATAAATAGCCTTGATTATTGGTTTATGTTACATTATTTCATAGAAAATATTCATTTTTATTATTTAAATATTTAAAGGAAGAAGATGATCCGGGATGGCGGTCATAAATAGGCTAAATAATGGCAAAACTATTTTACTAAAAGCCCTTTTAATAAAACTATTTTATGCATTTTAATAAAATAGTTTTACGACTATTTAGTCTATGTATGACCGCCACTCTGACCATCTCCTTCCTTTATAATGCAACGGTCAACTATTAAATATTCAATTTAAATATATAATTCGTATCTGCATTAATATGGTTGAAATATAGTATACATTAAAAAAATATATTATTTTTAAATATAGTATACAAATAAAAAAATTATCCATATATCATTTTAACGTGTTTCTTTTGTGGTGTCATCAGGTCCCATCCCTATAAAAGTTTTTCTATATTGTTAGATTTATATATAAATATACATATACTGGTGACACTTTCCGAGACATAAATTGTTCCAGACGACTGATTCAGCTCGGCGGGCAATAGATTTCCATGGCGCTGGCTATGACAAAAACTGTGGACATGTTGGGAACGGACGGCTTGCCCGATCAAGATAGAAGCAGGATATTTCCACAAAGCTCGTTGATATCTTTCTTTTGTTTCTCGTCTATTATGGCTGTAGCCCGTCCCAGGTAGAAGCGTCGGGACTTGTGGCGTCGTTGTTACACACCTGGATATGGAGTCAGGTGATTGGTCCATAGTGGACAGGTCGGGTGGTTAATTTGGTAACGATGAATTGCGGAATGGTTACTAAAAATAACGAAATCTTTAATTATCTTCATCATAACTATGTATCTAAGCTATTTTTGAAGTGAAAACTTCTTCACTTTTTTGGTGGGGAGTGAATTAGAATGAGCCATCAGATATCGAGGTGTAACGCTCGGTTAACGTCAGCTGGAGTCGACTAATTGTATTGTTTTTGGATATATGTAAACGAGGGAATTGTTCTATATAATGGACTATTATTCAAAATTGTATCTTAACACGAAGCCGTGTTAGAGAAGCGAAAAGGGAAAAAATAGTGTCGAAAAGCAAATTATAACGAGTTTTGAAGTTGAAGATATGGATTAAAATATCTCATAAACTAAAAATCGGACCTGCATACTGTAAGCGAGGGAAATATTCAGCATTTTATCTTCTTTATAATGACCTATTATTTATAATTTATATTTCATATTATTAATCTCTCATTGAAGTTTTCGCACTATCTACGGTCTAAAGCACACACCTGAGGTTTTTTTTTTATTTATCTATGTATGCAGTTTTTTGAGATTATATTCAACATCACAAGTGTGTAGGTTGAGCGCGTTCAGATGTGTAACGAATTTTTAAGCGAATGGCTGAAACAACTTTTAAGATCGATACCTCAAATTATTCTATATGTGTTTTTTTTACCCCTTTTTTTACTCTCGAAAAAGACCTACATTGAAGTTAGATGGATTTCTTGAAGTTTGGACAATTTCAAATAGTTTGATATGCTATCAGAAGTCTTGCCCAAAACCAGTCTTGGTCTTGCACTTTGCAAGATCAAGACCAAGGCCGCCTAACTTTTGCAAGAGCAATACCTGGACTGGTAAAAAAAATCGATTTTTCGAATAAAAACGAAGGCAAAATAGTTACTAGTACATGACTATCTTAGTTACTATCTGTTAATAATTGATATAACCAATATACTTTTGCATTCAACTCCTCTAATTTTTCGTTCGGTTTTAGTTAAATTTCTTCTATCTAAAAAAATACAGTAATATCTCTATAGTAATTAGATAATAAGTAACTGCAAGACTATTGCCAGACTCTTGCGCAAGACCAAGACTCGTCGCGGTCTCGCATTTGGGCAACACAGGCTATCAGATGATGAATATTAATTGAATCGCTTATTTCCAAAGTGAACCTTTATCGATTTTTCTGGAAATCAAGATAAGTATCGATTCTTATTTCGAAACACGCAATGAATCCTATAATGCAATATTTTTTTTTCTAAATATTTACAAAAATTGGTTTAACATCCAAATGTAAATGTATGTTTAGCATCCAAAAGAATTTCAGGTTTTTTTTCGGGAGCGGAAGGTTGGAAAGAAGATATACGGTATTGTAATATTAACTCGTTTCTTTACAATGAGCGACTTAGTCTCCATCCATAATGTTATTTTATTACTTTCTGGAAGGTCTATATTTTATATTAAACTCGCTGTTCCATATCGTGCCTCGAGAATGGAACAGCGACCATCTGACTCTCCTTAACTGATCCTGGGTCCGCCATCCATCTTCCGCGAACAGGTGCCTTCGACGCTGAGGTGCCTCGCCCCAGGAAGGTGCCTCAGATAGGACGGGCGTACCCCGAAGAGCTTTTTCATCCCGAACATCGTGGAAACGTGCTGTGTAGCCCAGCTGTTGTACCGCCCACATTTAATGTCTTCTCTCGGGGAAGAAGAACAACAGAAAAAATACTAGCTTCTAACAAGAGTTCATTAGTTTTTTCTCTCGATTATTTCTGTTCACATGCTGTTTTCTCAACTTCTTTCTCTGCGTTATTTACTGTCTCTGATGGGCAATTAAAGCTCTAATGCATGTGTTTTCAACTCGAGAGATAATATATAATTGTTTTTTGATGTCATTAGTTTTCAAAGAAAAAAAAACAACATATATATATGTGTAATAAATTTCAGTCGTAAATTACTTGCTAAGAGGCAGGAAATCGAGCGTATTTATGATTTTATAGCCATCGTTTAAGTAGTTAATTTATTATTTATTCGTTTAGAAACTATTTCCTCGGAACGGGATGAGCAAGGTATGAGGAGGAATCGTAAAAGTTTAATATCTTCTGCCTATTCCTCGTTCCTCGTTTTACTACTTTCTGGATAGTTCTTCTTTATTTTATTATTTATTTTGTTTTTGTTTGTTTTGTTTTTTTAAATTTTATTCCTTCTCCTTCGACGTGAATATTAATTGTGAAGGGATGACGATAGACGACGCGTACCAATTTCCCGTTGGAAATGGAGGTGATTACGAGAGCTATTGGAGGGAAATGCCGTATTCCTGGGCCCAGGGCATGAGAAAGGCAGGAAAATTGATTATCCATTCTTACCTCCGTGTTATGTCTCTCTTCATCGTCAATTGTTATCACCTCGGTTTATGGTGGTTCAAGATCATTTGTTCCCGCTATAGATTCCCTGAAGGATTAGGTAATATGATCGTCTTAGACAATCGTCATAGGTTCTTTAACTAATTTAATGCTATTTCGAATTCGGAAAGTCATTTCTTCCCGGACGTCTGTACATTGTGACTGAAGACCACTTTTAGTCATAGTACGTTACAATATCCCACGGTAGTCTTCCAAACGTGCCATCATTTCTGAATGAAGGAATACAGCTTTTCCTACGAAGATAATTATCATACTATTCCAGTTTTTTCCGAGCATGCGTATTTAGTACAAGAGTCGGTCACCTTCATCTTCCTTTATTATCCATTACATTAACGTCAATTTGGGTCCTCTTTTCGTTCATTATTTCTCAAAAAAAAAAAAAAATTATTTTTGGTGTCTAAATATTTATTCAAATTAGGACATGCACACGTACTCAAGCAAATTATTATTTTTCGAATTTATAAATAAATTCACAGGCATAATTTCCCTTTACTTACCGGGCAACCTGTATTGTTAAGGAAAGTATTGCGATCATGAAAATTTACATATCTAAATTTTCAACGCAAACAGATTCCCTGAGTCAAATATATATTTATTTATAATAAGTATTACATATATTTAAATCACATCTAATTAAACTGATTATAGAAAAAAATATTTTAACTCGTGATAATCTAGTGCCAAAACTAAATTAAAAAAAAAACTTCGACATTGTCATTTATTGCTTTTATATTAGTACAAATATATTATATATTTTATCTAAATAAACTATTTTGGAATATAAAAGATCCGTAAATAAAATACAGTACAGCGTGAAGTTAAAATAGACTAATTTAATATTAGTTGTCCAAGTTTAGTGTCTTTATTTGATATTAAAAAAGAGAAAGTGAAATGCAGCGTTGCCATTTAGGGTATTGGCAATACTGCCATCTAATCCCTAGCTTTTTATTGCCCTTCCCACAACTAACATCTCTTAAATTTGAATATTTAGATATCTATTTCTTTCTTGATTTTTATTTCTATCGATCAAATATTTTTCATACATATAATAGATTTTAATTAAGAAGTAATTATATAAAACCAGACTACAAAAAGAAAAAAAAATATTTTATTTAATATTATCAGAAATAAATTATTCAAAGTAAATGATCATCAACGTACAAAAGCGCTTTTGAGGTAAAACCCCACCAATAACAAATTAACAAAAAACATTAAATTAATGAATAAAAAAAATAATTCGGTCATGTTTTAATAGTACAAAAAATAAAGAAATGCGATTTGGGACATGATGTCTATCTGACAATATTATTTTGTAGTTATTATTACCGTTATTTAAAAACAAAATAAAAATAAAAACTGAATTTCTAATGATACAAAAATAAAAATGTTTCCAGTTCGAGTCAAAGTTCTTAATTAAAGTCAAATCACTACAGCGTGATTTTATTATTTATATTAGACGGAGACATTATAAGAAAGATGGACGATAAAAAGTGTGAGATTAAGACATTTTTTTAAAATAGAGATTCAACTCTGAAACATAAATATAAATATATAAGGTATGGAACCTCGTATAATATCAAAAGGAAATACAAAAAAGCCTGGATAATATTTTTCTATTAAATGATCTCGTATCAATGCTTATTTTTTGTTATTCATTTAGTTTTTTATCGATTTTTCTCATCTAATTATTCTAATTAATTATTCCGATCAAAGATTATTTAATTATTTTTTTTAGTATTATACCTACCTCAACATGAAGATTTTTTGGTTTGTTATTTTTGTCTTTGACCCAGGACGCCCGAAGGCAACTAGACCATGAAACTATTACTTTTCCTTTTTTTTTTTTTTTCCTTTTCTTTCTTTTTTTCCTTTTCTTTTTTTTTTAATTAATTGTGGCGTGCAGTAGCGTTTGTTTCACGCACGGCTGGTTGGGGTGGGATGGGGCTGTTAAGGGTGGCCCTGTATGTTACTGACACTACCCCCTCATAATTCCTAATATTCAATTAAAAATTTATCAATTTATTATTTTATTATTTATTTAAATAATAGCAATAAATATAAAAAGTTAATTTATTAATTTACAGTCTTGACATTTCTTCATTAATTATTTTTTCTCACTTGTTGACTATTTGTATAATTAACCTGTGGATAAAAATAAAATATAAAAAACAATTCTATAAGAATAGAAAATATTTTTTTTATTGTAAAATATTTTTTGAAAACAATCAAGAGAATGTTTGATGTAGTAAAATTCCAAATCCTGTAAAATTAGTCCAGATGTAGAATTTTAACATTTTAAACAATTTTATTTTTATTTATTGTATTTTGGTTTTCCTATGATTTTCTTTGATGGAATCTAAAATAAAAACGCTCTGTGAATAGAAACATTCAATTCGATTTTGAGTTTCCTTCTTACCAACTATCAATTATTTCGGAATTGAGAATTTAACGTTAAAAACCTATAGGTTCAGGTTTGATTTAAAACTTTCAGTTTCGAAATTTAAAACCTTCTGAATCAGTAGTAGATTCAGGACTCAGGACACAGGACAGGTGGTAAACTTTTACATATTTTTACTTAATACGTGGTGTATTTGGTAACTAAGGTACATACGTTATTATTGTTTTATTATTTATTTATTTATTTATATCATGTTCTGTTATTTGAAAAATAATTATATGGAAGTAAGACCAGATTAATACCATATATAGGGCTAATGTCGGTTTGAGTTCAAATCTTGGTACCCGCTGGGACTTTTCACTCTTCATAATGCCCTCTCTCTGGGACAGGATAAAAAAATAAATAAATAAATAAAAACCTTTGCCAGAACTCCAAGGTGAACGTTATTATTAAATGTTACGTTATAATTTGGAAAAATGCCAACCCACACAGCCTTATGTTTCCAAAATGCAGACAAAGAAAAGAAACCTGTCCACCTTTCGCCAATTCAGGCATCATCAAGACAAAAAAAAAAGCTAATTGAACTTCATTCCATGATATCTAAATGCATACTCTTATTATTACTAAAATATAAATATATTGTGATTGTTATGTATTTGACTCAGGTCACTCTTAGATACAAATTTAGACAAATTAAAAAATTATTATTTTATTTTAAGGAGCGTCAGTCTGAAAGCACCCATGAATCCACCTGTGCCTTCTATAGATATCTATTTATTAATTATATTATATTAATTATTTTATCTATGGTATAGATACATTGGATAATAAAATAAAATTACACTCTACATACTTTTTTTAAAACTAGACAAGATAGCATAACGAATTATTACTATTTGCTAAATCCATTAGAGGTAGAATGTTTCACGTTACTCTCATATTTGACCTCTTCCAATATACGACGAAGGTATTGTGACTTCATAAATTTATTTATTTAAAAATATATATAAATTATTTCAGTACTTAACTACTGAAAAAGTATAAAGCCGTGTTGGTCAAGAGTTTTAAGACCTCCAATTCAAATCAGGTTTATTAAAATTATTTAATTTATTTTGTGAGGGAATGAATCTCTATATTTCTACTCCGGTCAGAATATGTTAGTTTCTTGTTCGTAAAATTAATAATAATAATAATAATAAAAATTACTGAAAAAGTAATATGATTCTCGAATGTTGTATGATCTATGCCCCAGTACCTTATTTATCCCCCGGATAATGTCAGGTATTCATTAAAGAGTAGATTGGGCCGGAAAGCACCTGTCAAACCACAGGTCTCTGCTGGCAAAGCCCACTAATTTTCTGTCAAGGGAGCATTTAGCCTACTGCTCCGGGATTCGAACCCGAGCAGATGTTACTTAATTATTTTGTCTCTCTTAGTTAATCATAATAATAAGGTTAAAAGTCAGGATTGATGGATTGTAGCGATGATTAAATATTAAGACTAAAACTTCCTTGTAATTTCGCTGTATGTTGTAATAATTAATTATATGTGATGACCTTTAAACATGTGCGATATGTGTATGTTAATGTCTAGTTGATGTTCATGTTAATTGATAGCTAAATATTCGTGGAATATGTTTCAATGGTGATGTTTGAAACTAGCAGGTGATGTTTAAAGCTGGGTAAGATGAATGTTATTATAAAATATTTGTTTAATTCAGTAGGAATCATTTTAAACTAATAATTATAATACTGTTGATACCATAAGTTAGTAACCTGCAGTATGTTAGTTTTTGATGTTAATTATTATTAATTATATCGATGTGTGCGTTGTATGTAAACGTGTGTGCGTGCGTATACATATATATATATATATATATATATATATATATATATATATATATATATATATGGTTTAAAAAAATAAAAATACTCACTGTTAAATAAAAACAAATTTATTTTCACTGCATAACTTAAATGCGGCTTCTAATGATTAAAATATTCCCCGCCTATGATCTATGCTAATATATAAAGCAAAACAGATATTTTTGTTTTAACTTTCTGGTTTCAGAAACTACCAATATAGTTTGTAAATATCATTTTACTTTAGATAGACTGTTTATTGAGGAAGGTTTTAGGTTTCATTATTTATAAACTATTCTGCTGACACAGTTCTTCTCATAAATATATAGAACTGCTATACGTGAAACGGAGTGACAAAACAAGCTTACTGGAGTCGACTTATGTCGACACAGTTTGTCCACTAGCTTGTGAGAAAAAACAGTATATCGACAGCCACACTGCTAAAGCTTGTCAAGTACAAATTAATTCGAACGTTCTGTTTTAAACTTTGAGCAATCTTCGTCTCGCCTATATTCAAAATTCTAAACCAAAAACGTTATTTAATACGTTATATTTTGGTCTTAAGCTCGCAGTAAATATTGAGTGAAAAATCTAGTTTGTAAAATAATACTCGGTTTATATTTAGTCGTATCGAAAATTTTTATTTTTGCAAATTTTTGTAGTTTTGCTATTGAAATGTGAATGAAAATCATGAAATTTAACTGTCCTATTGACACTTCTTTACACTATTAAATTACTTCTTAACAACAGTTTTTTTTCTTGTTTTTTTTTTCAACAATTTAAAGTTTTGTCACTCTGTTTCATTTGTAGTAATTACATGTGGTATTTATTAGAAGCTGTGCTAGCGTATATATATACGCTTAATTAATACATATATTATATGAATATTTATTTACAACTGTACAAATTAATATACATTCAGCAAATGTGATACAAAGAAATATATGACGTGACAAGCCTTCTAGATAATCTACCCATTGCTAGCATTCTAATGAAATATCTAAATTAGGAGATCACGAGGCCATTTTCTTTTCAGACGCCTAGGAGGATTATCAGGGATCGAGAATGAAGCAAGGTTAGAAACGAGAGGATTAGGATGGTTCTGAAGTTTATTATGGAAGGATAGATATCTGGATTAGGCCAATTCGAAAACATATGGAACATTCAGGTCATTATGGATCATTTTATTTGTTACAATGTAATGAGGGATTTTACGAAGGATTTTGAATTGTAAAGATTGGATACGATAGGAATTCGATGGTTTAGTGGAGCCCCAAGTCTTATTATGGTCATGTATATGAGTCTTTTGTAATTAATTGAAAGGTTAGAGCGTTTGTCTGGTTAAATGCTGAAGTAGTCTGAAACGTCGGGCGGTTTCTTGTCGTTTCAGTCTGGTATGAGGATTCCAAATTAGATGTTTGTCCAGGTGGAGTGCTCAACAGGGTTACGTGGAGTATTATTAAAGGATACTGTAGTACAGGAAGTATTAGGTTTATGTGAATATATATATTAGGCTATAGTCCTCATATTATGAAACCTAAAACTTCAATAAATAGTCCATCTAAATTGCAATGATATTTACAAACTGTGCAGTGTTTTTTCTGAAACCAGAACGTTAAAACAAAAATATTTCTTCTGCAAATAAAAATCATGAAATTTAATTGGCTAATTAACAAAAAAAAAACTATAGTTAAGAAGGCTTAAATTATTTTATGTTTTGTTATTGTTAGCTTTAATTTATTAGCACATACTAAATCCTTAAATAGTGAAATAGAACAGGCTGAGGTACTGTAGAGATGGGTCAGTTCCTCCTGAAATGGAGAGCTGATTAATGTGGTCAACCCGACTGATCCTCGGATCCACTGCTAATCCAGGCTCCATATGCCGAGCATTAGCGATGGATCATTCCGAACAAGTGGCTCTATGGGGGGTTAGGTCTGGGGAGCAAGATCCTGCTAAACTGTTCGATTCATAATCAGCTGTGTTCTCTACGAGTTCATGTAAAAATACGTTAGTATCATCGTTGCTCAGATTTATCATCGAGATGACCTACTGCTCTAAACGTTTTGTTTAGAATTGGCAAAAAAAAAAACATTAATTTTTTAATATTATTGATTTAACTTCTTAATGCCGTGCAGCAAAGATAAATAAAAAATCCTGTTTTATATAGTATTGAATCCACTTGTAGATGGAAATTTATTTCCTCTTCCGAAATAAACATTGAGAAAAAAATACGTTTGTTTAAAATATACTTACAAATAGCCCTTACTCGTGAATAAATTTAAATAAATTATTATTTATTCAGTAGTAGAATAACCGATTTATTAAAAATTTTCTACACAGATGTGGTAATATTTCTATGGTAAATTCTGAGGTCACTTCCAAATAAAAAACAATGGTTTATTATTTCCAAACAATTATACATCTGAAGTAATATTACCTTCCTAAGAAAAATAAATAAAAGGTGATTTCAATTATTGGACTAAACTATAGTAATATGCTGAAAAAGTTAGCATTAATAACCAAAACATAAAGGATATAATATTTGCAGTAGAACAACCAAAAAAAAAACTAGGATTTTTTTTCTAGGAAATCCAGTAAACTTTTAAAAAACCAACAACAAAAAAGTATATACTTTTTGAGTTATTCGGAATTTAATTTTACAATCCCTCGTAAATTTTTTTTTACAATCCTCGTATGTTATACAGATCAATTTAAAGGTCGTCGAGAAAATGACTTTAGGGAAGTTTCATTGAAATAGGTACATTCGTTTAGGCGTTACAGCCTATAGCGACGCAGGTTTTTTGGCCGCCATTTTGAAAATAAAAGGCAGATAGTAATGTTGGTGAAGGAGGATCATCCTCGGGTGAGCTCTGAAATTTTTTATTCGTTTTTCGAATTCTACGTATCCTGAAACGTGAAACCTCAAATTTTAAAGGCGGTTTAGTTTTTGAATTTTTTCGGTCGATCACAATAGTTCATTATTGAAAATGTTAAACTAAAATATGTGGATTCGCTCCCTGGTTTTTATACGGAATCCAAATGCTTAATGATACTCAAGATGGTTTTGAATTTTGTGATAAGGAAGCAAGACGAGATTAATAGTATAAAATATAATTTATAAATAATAGCTCATAAAGGCGATGAAATGCTGGACATTTTCCTCACTTACAGTATGCAGGTCTGATTTTTGGTTTCTGAGATATTTTAATCCATAGCTTTCATAAAATTCGTTTATGTTTATATATTGTATATATATACACACACAGTCATATATATAAAACTTACGGGCTGAGCCCTCCCAGGATTAAATCCTGGATCCGTTAGTGGCTAGTGCTGCTGATGGGTACACAATATTTCCTACGGATAGATGCTTCCTTAGTATGTTCTCCCAAGACGCCCCATTAAATCCTTCTCGTTACGAAGAGGATCAATTATTTCTCGCGAAGCGGTACTCCAATTCCTCAGACAGTCCATCTTCCTTCAAGGGCAACACGAACGACGTCCATATTTGGCGAGAGAGCGGCGGTTGGCTCTAATTAAAACTCGGGACAGGAAATCAATCGCTTTTCCCGCTCAGGAAGTCCATTCATCCGGTTTCTGCACGATCCAGGAGGCACTTGTTCTCGACGTCGTCACTCTGTTACGGTTGAAATATATTTATCGCTTCGCCAAGAATATCTCTTTCGTCAGTTCGCTGCGTTTCATTTAAAAAAAAAAATATTTACATGTTTTATTTCTTGTTTACTCGATTTCCTGGTTTATAGATTACCTTGATCAAGAAATAAAAATGAAGGTTCCTATCGTTATCTTAGCGAATGTTAAATAATCGACTTTCAAATCGTTTTATATTTTCGATCTTAAGCACCTAGATCAGGAAAAATGTTAATTGAATTATAAAAAGTCAATCATATTAAATAAAAAATTGTATACGCTTTCAGCAATATATTTAATTGTAATGGTTGGCAGTAGCAGTCAAGGTAAAAACCCTAAAAACAAATTAATTTCTATATACTAGTGTTTCGGCCTAAATATTTAGGTCTGGTACAAGTATATTGGTCCTAAAAATGTAGGACGAGTTGAACGAACAGCTCTGATAAAGGCCTACAACTTTTTCCCAAAACATAAGTACAGAGAGAATTATCATTATAATATATTTTTTGTGTAATTACAACCCCTAGCAAATTCTCCTAGCAATATATTTATAGTAGTAATAATGTATTTACATTATTTCAAGGGAAAAAGAAAAAAAAAGATACAGTTAATAAAATAATAACATAAAAAAAATGTATTAACCATTTTTAAAGCATCACGAAGCATCTAGTTTTTATTGACAAAAATCAAATTTCTCAAACGGACACTGTACTTTATCTTGGACTTACACATCCAGAAGGATCCCGCATGTAAAAATGAATCATAAGGCGCTTAACAAGCCATTCAAAATATTTTACTTTACCCCATTTAAAATTCAAAGCTCCTTGGTACGTGACCAAAAAACTCTACATACTGACCTCCACCTTCCTACAGTTGACCAACATATAACGAATCTTTACCAACGATTTTACGCTAATTTATAACAGACACTGGCGTATCTACGATTTGAGGGCTTTAGGGCTGAAGCTCCTCCCCCTCCCCCCCCAAAAAAATGGTAAAATGTAACCATGAATTATGGTAAAAAATATGTCTTAAAGTATTATTGCTCGTTTAATTAAATATAATAGCACTTAAAGAATCACTTAAACACCATTTCATGTAGGTAGTTAGTATCTTTTTGTTTTTCCAAAGTAATTATCGTTATATATATGAAAAAAAATATTTCGGGCTGAAGCGACTAATAAGACACATGGTCACAGCTGACACCTCAGGACATGAGGAGGAGACTAAAAAGGTGTTGGACGAGAGATCTCCTTCCTTAAACAACCTAAGTAATTGAAACAAGTCAGGGAAGTGTTGGTGCTGAGTACTATCCACTTTCTCTATGCTTTTCATGCCATTACTTCGTGTATCTCACATATTTGCTGATTATCAACAAAAAGTTGACAGGTGCTCACAGGGTGGCGACCGATCTGTAAAAATGGGAAAAGTGAAGGAATTTTAAAAACAGAAAATTCAGAGAATTTTTGTTTTGTTTATTTAAATTGGAAATAAATATACAGTGGATATGGTTTAAGGGGCAAACTTGATAATATATATAAACGTTATAAACGACCACGATCACTATTGTCATCCACCTTTGATTGTATATAACGGCACTGGTCGTCATATTGATATCTAAAAAGGGTACTTAAAACAATATTTTTTAAAAGAAAAATATACCAATACTATTTACTATTTGTAATATACACGTCTGGGCCAAGAACTGGCTGGCAAGCATTTGTTGTAATAAAGAAACTAAATTACTAATGTGAAACTACATTAATATTAGAATCCTAACATTATTTTATAATAGAGAAAATTAGAGCTTTATATGTTTAGAGCTCCTCCTATATCAGTTGATGAAAATAAAATAAAAGTGATAAAAATAAATTACTAAATGTTTAGTTTTCTAAAATAAAAAATCCTTATGAAGCTTAAAAAATACTTTCTCTAACAACATTATAATTGTTATTTAAAAGACTGATTTTTTTTTTATTCAAATCATTTTGTAGTTAATTTCCTTCCATATATAATACATTTTTTTTTCTTTGATTCTTCATCCGCACCTGTCATGGTAGTGACAATTAGCAGATTTGTTGTTAGGTGAAAAATGGCATGACAAAGAATGGAAGCCAGCAGCACCTCTTCCCTAGTCTGTTTAAATCCTAAAATCAGGAAAAGAGTTCTCTCATCCAGCTAGTTTTCAGTCGCCTCCTGATGAGCATTTCAGCCGTGGTCATGTTGATAAGTCCATTGTGATGTCCGTGTAGTTTAAGATGAAATCGGGAGTAAAGAGTACGTATGGTTGGTTGTCTTAGGTCGGTATGTAAAGTCTTGTTAACATACCAGGGATCTGCAGTTATTAGTCTTAAAATTTTAGATTGAAAAGATTGTAGTTGTATATAATAAATAATACATTTTTAATATTTATGTCCCCAGACATATTGGTCAGAGAAAATTATCATTAAATATGGAAAAGTCAGGGAATTTTACTTTAATTGTTTGGTAGCCACTTGGAAATACATTTTTTATAGCAAAAAAAAAATGGTGATAATAATATGCATAGTTTGGCAAACTGTTTGCCAATAGTGTGAAGACGGCCTTTGCGAACAGTGTTGTATTTATTCCCGTAGACTGCATACCTTCCCAGTACTCCCGATCGGAAGGGATAATGCCAAGAGGTTGTTTTTTTTTCTTTCCCCTCGGAAGAATGTATATTTAGGAACCATTACACCTGCCCCATTACCTGCCTGGTTTAACAAGAGAAGAAGATCAGAGAGTGTCTCCTTAGCGGCTCTGTGTTTAGTGCGTCAGGGCTCCCGCCAATTATCTCCCGGCTTACTTAACACATAATGACTTAATCGCCTCGATCCTCCGACCCTAGAAGATAGCCAGAGGAAGAGGTTGAGGAGGGGGATAGACTTTCTTCTTCCACCGCTGTCATGGCGGCGTGTCCAGTCGGGGGGAATTGCTTTTTGATGGTAGGTTAGAGTCCTAGAGTGCGCCGCATGATTTATCTGGTCACTTTCGAAAAGTCTAAAGCCGCGTCTACACGTTTCACAAACTATGGAAAACACGAATGGGTATTCCTCTAGGCTAGTGTTTGTAGATTAATCCTACAGTCTGCCGGATAATTTATTTGTCCTATTTCGACAAATCTAGAGCCGCGTTTACACATTTCACAAACTATGGGAAACATGAACGTGAATTTCTCTAGTCTAGTTTTTGTAGGTTGCTCCTAGAGTCAACCGCATGATTTATTTGGTCGCTTTCGAAAAGTCTAAAGCAGTGTTTACTTAAGCACTTTCCAAGACCAAGACCAGGACTGGTAAAAAAAAAAATCAATTTTTAAATAAAAATTAAGGTGAAACAGTTATTAATACTTGACAATCTTAGTTACTATATGTTAATAATTGGCATAACCAATATACTTTTGCATTTAACTCCTCTAATTTTTCATTCAGGCTTACTTAGGTTTCTCATATCTAAAAAAATACAGTAATATCTCTATAGTAATAGGATAATAAGTAACTGCAAGACTGTTGCGAAACTCTTGTGCAAGACTAAGACTTGTCTCGGTCTCTCATTTGGGCAACACTGGTTGTTTCCCTCAAGTAACTGATAAATCTAAGAGAATTCATGGAAGTTTGGATTAGAGCTAGTGTCACTTTTAGACATTGGTTAACTTTTTTGTTTCTTGAATTATGTTGAACTAAATGATCCCTGGTACAATGGTACGATTGACCAATCGTACGTATTTTTAAATTTTCTTTTACATCTTTTTAATATTTTTAAGGAACTTTTTAATATTAAAGTTTAAAGTAAAGGGGAAATGAGACTCTGTTTGTTTCTCTGGAAATACAAAACAAGAAACACAAATAGAACCCCACTTATTATTTTACTTATTTCTTTTTTTGTTAGTCTTCGAAAACAACATACAGTCTGATTCGAGAAACTACAGATAAATAATTTAGATTTGGTAACAAAAGAACAAGTTTCGATTTATGCCAGGCTACTTATTACAACACAAGTTTTTCCACTTATCCTATGTTTTGTGTGTAATAAAGAGTCAAGTACTTTCTTCTAGAATCTTCCTAATCTTAAATTTTATTTATCCGCGACCTTTAATCAGAAAATAATATTTGTTTTATATCAACACACATGGAAAAGAGGAGAAATAAAGAAATCGAACGGCGAAATTCCTGAATATATTTTTTCAAACTCCGAACAGTAAAGAACTGAAGATTGAGAGTGTGTCCCGAAACATTAACTAGTATTTATAAAAATGAAAATATGATAAAAGTGTGGAGGTTAATTGAAATGCCAAGAACCTTATGTATGCTTAAAATCAATTATTCTTAATAAATTTGTAAGTACATCATGATTTTTTTTTATTTATTTTATTTTTCTGTCTTCTTAATATATATATATATATATATATATATATATATATATATATATATATATATATATATATATATATATATATATATATATATATATATAAACATCCTTATATAATCTTTCGCGCCTCTTTGAGAGACAGATTGAGGTCTTATATTCTTTTACCTGTTTATCTTTAATTTGAAGGACTCCTTGTCTTAGGCTGATTTCTTATTGGACTGTTATAAAGAGACGTTTCGATCGAGTGAGGCTGTCGGTCGGCCTAAGACAAGGAGTCCTTCAAATTAAAGATAAACAGGTAAAAGAATATATATATATATATATATATATATATATATATATATATATATATATATATATATATATAACCATTTAATTGGGAATAAGTTCACTAATAAATTTAATACACAAATGTCGATTAAAGAAAAGTTGTGTATATATATATATATATATATATATATATATATATAATATTATTATTATTTTTTATCTGAAATATTCCGAACTTTCCCAACTCTTGTACACTAGTAATAATATACAAATGAATGTCATAAGACACAAATGACAAAGGAACCGCAGGAACTTAACTTGTTGCTGGATTTCAATTCCTCTCCTTCCTGAGCCCATCTACCGATCACGTTTTTTATTTTTCATTCCGACGTTAAGTAGTGTGGCCATTACGACATAGCGAAGATAAATCCGCATAGCGTGTTAGAGGATGTTGTTATCTTCCATTTTGTTGGCGAGCGGTTCGGATTACATTAGATAACTGTTTCAGCCACTGTCATCGGTGCATTACCGGGAAAGCTTGGGCAGGTTGGAGATAACGGAATTACCACTCATCTCTGATACCCGATCTGCTTTAGTGTTTTTGTTTTATTTTTTGCTGTATCGTTTGGAATGGCACTCATTGCTTTCTAATGATGAAATGATTTTGGAAAATATTAAATAAAAATATTCTAATATTTTAATATTCTAATACAAATATTTTAATATTAAATTAAAATATTCGTATTGCGTATTGCTTACATATATCTCGGTTGTTCTACTTAAATGTGGTTCTTTCATAAGTTATGACAAATCCTTTAATCTAATTTTTTTTTTTTTAATTTTCATATAAACGAAATTTTGCCCAAATATGTGGATGTTCTCAAAGCTAAACTATACTAATTATAATAAAATATTCATATTGGATTTTGATCATATTTCTTAGTTTAGAATAAAATTTATAAAGCTACCATTTTTTATTTATTTAATTTATATTACCAAGCCATTTTAAATGTTAAAATTATTATTATTTCACTATTCTTACGCAAGTTCAGAAATATAATCTAAAAACGTTAGTAACTTTAAAGAAAAATACAAACAGAGAAATAGTTTTTAAAATTTTTATCAACTTTAAAAAATTATATTACTGACTTGCTCTATGGTAATTTCCTAAGCCATTTAAAAAATAAAACATTTTCACTTCATAATTAATTACTCCTAAATCGAATCAAAAATCATTTCAATATTTTATTTATATCCGATCATTATATTTGTAATATATATCGGTTTATATATAACTTATAAACTTGGAGTGAACATACCCCAATCCTTAAAATGCCCTCGGGCAGTGAAAGGAATTTGTTACATGTATATATTGTATTATTGTATACTATATATGTAAATTGTTTCAATAAACATTTTGGAGGGTAAGAAAAAAAAAAAAAAAAAAAAAAAAAAAAAAAGGAGTGAACATATATGAAAATCGCTTCAATTAATATATTGTTATTCCAACAAATGATAAAATTAGTTACTTCAGTTTTTAAAATTATAAATCAATATTAATGGAATATAAATTAGTGTTTAAACTTAAAAGTGAAACGAACCCTCAAGAATTTTTACGAACCCTCAAATTAATATTAAAAAAACAATAAAAAATTTATATAAACAATTGAAAACGACGTACTTTCATTTTCCTAATCATAAAAATATTTTTAAAAAACGGTAAAATATCGACATACCTAATTACATTTACAAAAGGACAGACACCTTTTGACTTTTAAATTTTTCCATTCAGAAAAAAACACGTATTTCTAGAAAACTGCAGCATTTTCAATCCTATAATTTTAAAACCAAGAAGGACAACCGACTAAAAAAGGAGCTGGCTGAGAGATCTACTTACCTGAGTGACTGATATCTGTGACAGATGTTAATAAAAATATGAAGAGAAAAAAAATTACAAAGTTAATATCCTTTCCAAAAACTTCAATAATTATAGGGAAACTATAGTAAAAAAAATCTGGCGTGGTTCGTGCAACACACTTTCACTTACCACTTTCTTCATAGCAGATATAAATATTTTCAGACAAAGAAGAAGTGTATAAAAAGCACATGTGTATATTTATATGATATTGTCAGAATTCGTATTATATTAATCTCATGTTATGTATGGAAGCTTCCGCAGTTACAACTATTCTCCGTTACGATTTCTCCTTTAGTTAATTATCAAATTCTTTCATATTTTATATTTAACTATTTGAGTCACTATAACTAATGTCCAGGTGACAGATTGTTGTAATAATCAATAAATAATTTTTTAAAAATTAAAAAAGCCTATTTTTTATATTACAGATTAATATGAAATGGTCAATTGTTTCAAATAAAAAAAAAGGTACTTTAGAGGAAGCTAATATTGAAAATTAGCCATTGAAGTCCTGTTAGAGAACATCAATCAGAATAAAAACTACATTTTATTTAAAACTGCTTAATTTTACTGCTGATATAAGGAAAAGTGAAAGTAATATGAACTAGCTTAGCTCTGAAGTTACCATATAGGATCAAATCAATTCTGGTGACACATGAACATTTTTTGGAATTAATTCTTTATAAACCTAGTTTTATTATTAGTTACTAAATTTTAAGAAGTTGTTCGTTGGAATAGGAAATAGTTCTAAAACCAAGGCTAGCGATATGGGTTATAGATCGATTGGAGCAAGCTAACTAGCAAGCTAGAAATAAATTGATGGGGAGAGCTTTTCCCCCTATTATCATCGGAAAGAAACGCCATGAGCCCCGCTACCTTATCAAGAGAAACTCTCGAAATTATTCAGAATGTGGGATTAGAAATTCAATAATTCCCAACCTGCTCGCGGGGCGCCGCCACATATCGATCTGTAGTCAATTTCAAAAATTATCTAGTATTTTCATAGCAATTCTTATGAACGCCATACCGTGTTTGAGGGCAATAAGGTTTTTTTTTTTCTTTCTATTGTTGGAAGGGGAGTTGACTTTACATGGGGATTCAACCAGAGCAAAGTGGAACAAGACCAAAATTAGGGAATATTTGTAATTAATTTAAAGTGTCTACAAACATATATTTTTTAGTTTTGAAGTATGTAATAGTCAATTTTCAAGCAATTCCAGAGAGATTTTAAGAAAATTTATATGGCGTAAAATTATATATTAAAAATAATTTTTTATTGAATTCTAATACTATTTATCTTATCTTTTAAATCTTTTATAACTGAATGGCCTGATATCAATGTTGATCATGAACTTGTACATTCGTTAATAAAATTATCAGAAACAGTTTGAATTGAACTTATAAAACAAAAATTGACTTTTTTCGACTTTCTGAAAAAGACAAATGTCCATCTTTTGTATTTTGATTGATTCATTAAAGATAAATCGTCTTATAAAAGCATCATTTTTTACTAAACTTATATATAGTTCTGTAAAAACATCATTATTTATAAAACTGAAATATCGATTTTTTAATAAAAAAGTTGTTTTGTTTTTTATAAAACTTTAGAAACCTTTAAGACCTCTTAAAATATTAAAGCACCTGATTTTTTTTTTAAATCATATGGCAATGTTGTGATTTAAAGGTTTCCTTTTTCTGTAAATCTACTTAGTTTTTTTAAAATAAATCATTTATAACAGAAATCAACTAAATATATCTATATAAAGATAAGATAATATTGTATTCAGAAGTTAAGTAGAGCATTTTTATTCATATATATTTTTTTAAATAATCCAATTGCAAGGATTTTTCTTCATTACTTACCCTTTACAATTACGCATTTTTGTGCCATGGGTAGTGTTGCCCAAATTCGAGACCGATACGAGTCTCGCAACCATCTTGCAGTTACTTATTAGCTTATTACTATAGATATATTACTGTATTTTTTTAGATAGGAGAAACACAACTAAGCCCGAATGAAAAATTAGAGGACTTAATTGTAAAATTTATTTGTTGCACCAATTATTAACATACAGTAACTATGATCGTCAAGTATTAGTAACTATGTTGCCTTAATTTTTATTAAAACAATCGATTTTATTTACCAGTCCTTGTCTTGATCTTGCAATAATTAAGAGGTGTTGGTCTTGGTATTGCAAAGACCAAGACCGATTTTGGGCAACACTAGCCAGGGGAACTAGAACTGTTAAACTTCGGTTTATCAGGTTGCCGAGCAACGCGTGTTTTTCTTTGTTTTTTTAGAGTTTGTAGGTATAAAATTGATTTAGGTTGAGATAGGGACTAGAAAATAAAAAAAACTGTTAGATTAATCCTACACGAAACGTACTTACGTAGAAAATAAATCGCATTGAAATTATTATAAGGGAATATCTAGGTGAAAAATCTATGTCCAGTGAATCGAGCGTTTCGTCACACGGTGCACCGTATCCATTTTTATCTCAGTAGAACCTCAGCCTACAAGACCCGCTAGAGAATTAAGCGTATCAGATGAGTCGCATAATTGCCGTATCTGCCGGCCTCCCGGGATTGGCCCGACACTATCTCCGGCCATCGCACGCCAAGTTCAATCTTATCCCGGACGAGGCACGAGATCTGAGGGACGGGGTATAGCTCGGAAGGGGTTCCCGACAACAGGCTGATCCTGGGATCTTGATAAGGGCCACCAATTGCCTTCCTATTAGCGGTCCTCGGGTCACGGAAGGAGCTTCGCCGAGGGAAATGAATTCTCGCAGATTGGAAACGACCCGAAAATAGAAAGAGGATAACATCTCGTGGCTTCCCAGAGAGCTCTCGACAAATTCAAGAATGTTGTCGTTGCCTCTGGAATCCGGGGCGTCATTAGTCCCGCATTCTTCTAATGATGGGAATATTTTCCCCAGGCTCCTCTTATGTACCGTGGATATATATATATATATATATATATATATATACACAACTTTATTTATTTATTTGGTAGTTTATCAAAACTATTTTAATGCATCAAAATGTAAATCCAAACATTAGGTTTCAATTCTATTTGTTGTTATTACTGCTCTTCACTATATTTACATTTAATCTTGGATATTGAAATCCAATATTCACAAAAAGAACAGTATTAACGTTATTAATGTAAAAACCACAATTTTCGACACTTCAATTCCATGCACTCTAACATGAGATACATTGGAAATTTAATGCTTTTTCAAATTTATTATAATGTATTTCTTAGAGAGATGTATAGATTATGAGTTTTTTAGGGGAAAAACTGACTAAAACAGATATTTTTTTTAAATAAGCAAACAGTCAACATTCTCCAACTCCTCGCCCCTTGGCCCTATTCGATCAATCACAAATCTAGTTTAAAAATCGATAGTTTAATTTTGTGCATAATAATAATTTCGATAAAATGCATAGTTTCGGAATCATGTCCAAATAACTAAAAAAAAAGTTTAGAAATTTCGCTGTTTTTTTTTGCAGATATCTCGTAACACAATTGAAAATTTCGTTACGTGTCATCAAATTCAGTAAGAAAAAGAAGACAAACCTACTATTTGAATTTTTTTCTCATCCAACTACCATCCGATTTGCCTAACTTGACGACTTTAACTTAGTCAGTTTTCAAAATACAACCGAGAACATCTTCAGTCAAGGTGGATACGTTTTTAGGGACATATTCTTTACATCATATCAAAATTTCAGTCGTCAGTTCTACAGTTAAATTCATCAAATTTCGCATCTTTAATTTAAATTCTCGTAAAGAAAGTAACGGCTTTCAACCGATTTTGTGTGTTAATATTAGCCAATCAAAAGTTCAGTAACATATATCTAAATTATTAGCGAATTTAAGGGTGAAATAAACGTTGTTTATATGATTTTTTGTTGATTTTAGAAATTTTACAAGTATTTACTTTTTGAGGATTTTTCGAAAAATGATCAGCATTATTGAAGTTTATCATAGGAAAGGTTAGAAGTGATTGGATGGAATTTAGATTTAAATAAAAAAAGTCAGAGAAAATATTTCCAATTCTATATTTGAATATAAAAATTCTACGGAAAATAAAACCTTTAAGTGCATTCTATAGTTTTTTTGCTCTTATAAGAAGTAAATTGCAATGCATATATTTTTTTTTATCGACATAAATGTACAAACTATTCAGTACTTTGGATAACGAACGCGATACGCGACTCGTGGGAACAATCCTATCATTGCTCAGAAGGATTCTTGAAATTCCTTGATATCACTCAAAATTCTCGGGCGAACACGCGACTGATTTCCCCCTCTACTCTTGATCCGAGGGCCGTAGGGGAGGCGTGATCGTGATCGTGTGATTGTGGACTGTTTACGAACTGCGACATGCGACGCCTGTGACATGCGTAATCTGAGAACTTGTGTTACTTGAGCACAGGTGGACTCGGAACAGTTGCTAGCTTATCGTAGAGTTGCTTTAGTAAGAGCGTTTAGTCCGGACAGCGATTCGAACGTTCCGTGTCAGTTGTCGTTAGTGCTGTGGCCCGCAATGTTCCGATAGTGGGATTACATCCGCGTCAAAAAGCTTTTCTCTAGATTTTCGAACAATAGTATTATGATTAGATACCAAAAGGGCATTACTTGATATGATTTGTTAACTATAATAAAAATAATCAAATTAACACTTCTTCCCTACACAACATACTAATTTACAAAACGATATTAACGCCATTTCTGATTTACGGTTATGAAATGTGAAGTGCGAAGCGAAAACAAAAAGCTACAAAAATTCAAAATTGGATCCCCAAAACATACAAATAAACAAAACTTAAAATAAATAAAAGAAAGCAAGAAAAATATAATGAAAAATAAATTATATACGTATTATAAAGTTCACATTAGGACATCATGTTATAATGTTGAAGGCTAATGCTGTCTTTAATTTTTGGTAACTGAGAATGAAATTTTGTTAACCGTTTTTTAATAAATTAGTTTATTGATTCTACTCTAATTCATGTTGAAATTAATTATTTATTACGAACTTATTGTTTTGTACATATTTATTGTTTTCTTAGAAATAGTCAATTTCATCGTGAACTGAGAGTAGAAACAATAAATAAATTTATTTTAAAACAGTTTACAAATCTTCAGTAACATTTACCAGAAATTAAACGTACCATTACTTTTCAATATATGAACTCTAATATCATGTTATAGGTTAAAGTCCAGGCTTATGTCAAGACTTTTTTTTTTTTATTTATTGAGTAATATAATATTCTGTAATATATATATAGAAAATATAAAATAAACAGAAGAAAAATAACAACTAAATATTATTAAAAGAGTATATACAATAAATTAAAATAAAATAATTTTAACATAAGGATATTAAAAAAAAACACATATCTCTATATATTCTAAATATATATAAATTATTTATTGAGTTTAGTTTATTTTTCATTATATTTTTTTCTTACTTATACGTGCTCATTTTAAGCTTTATTTAAACTGCTCCATGATTATAAACAATTTGTTATACATAAAAGATTATTTTGTTTAAGAATATACCCTCATACATAACTTTCCAATTGTAGATATTCTTTTATTACTCGAATTTTCTTCTTGACGCAAAGATAAAACGTAGTTAATTCGACAAGAAAATATAGACCCTTTACGAAGAACAACACATAAAACTTTTTCATGTTATCTAAAATAATTAAAACACTATATAGGTTAGTTCTATCGCTTATATTTTCACTTCTTAGACAATTTTTAATTTAAGAAATTTGAAGGTTTTTACCATTTGAAAATTAAGTAGTTTTAAAGAAATAGAAACATTTTAAATTGCTGAGGATTTATTCATAATGTTCTTAGAGAAGCTTTTATCTGTATAAATAAATTTAGATTCTTCTTTAAAAAAGACTTAATATTTTACACAAAGAAACACGAATGAATCTACTTTAGTTTACGTTAGGAATGGATAATGATTAAAGAAGAAAAATAAATAATAAATAAAGCAGGTTTCAATGTGAACAAAAACTGTATTCTGTTAATGGTTGGCCAGTGTGAATAATTCGCAAAAAAATTTCTTTAGTGAAGGAATAGCAAAACAATATGGAAATAAGTAGATCCTATGTATAATGTAAGGAAGGAATTAATTATTTTTCCTGGCTAGATTACAATATTCTATTTAACATAATAGACCAAAATATTTGTACAAATTGTTTTGCCAGGGCTTATTTTTAAACGCTGGCTGTAAAGATAACATTCAACTTGAAGCCTCGATCATGGAATTTTCTAAATTATAAAAAAATATAAAATGTACAAAAAAAAAAAAAATATATATCAGCCAGGAAGAAAAAGTTAGTAGAATAGTAATTGCTGTATCTTTGTTGATAATTGTCCGATTTTACAATTTTTTTTTTGTAGCTAGTTTAGAAATCTTTTTAATTATCATGGATACAATCCAGAAAAAATGCATATTTTTTTAATTATTCCCAAATAAAATTTATTTTTCTTCATGACTTTTTCCCTTAAATTTCGAGCTTATGTGACCATTTATCCCACCTAAAAGTGAAGAAGATCTTTAAAATGAGAGCCAAATCATTGGATTGGGAAGAATTGATGAAGTTATGGCATTATGACAAAAAAAAAAAAACCTAGAAATAATATTACGATTAAAACATTTGGAAGATATCAAAATCAACTTAAAATCTTATAGTTTGATTAAATTTATGATGCTTTGTTGAAATTTAATATTATGAAAAATTGCCTTTCGAACTTTAAATATTAGAAAATAGCCCTTTTTTCCGTAAAAATAATTAATAATTCAATATTTCTATATAACGATATTTTTATTTGTCTACAGAACTATTACATGTGTGTGTTTATAAATCCTCTTTAATTATTAAGTTTACTGATATTTGTAGTGGGAAAATTTATATCTTTATTTACATCTCTACTTTTCAACACTGCGGTCACCTAATCTGGAATCTACTTACTTACTGTCTCTACAGGTTTTCCAACTAGAAATATCGCTATGATGACTTTACTCAAAATGTTGAAATTTGAGTTAGTCATTCTGTCAACTGAAATGTTCAAATATATATATTTGAATATATAAAATAAGTATAAGTAGTGGACTTTCATTTTATTTTTTCATTGTTTTCTGTAATAGTATTTTTTTTATTTTTTCACATAAATAATTATATTGGTTATGTACATTGCATCTCATGCTGGCATTTATTTTTTTTTATACAACTCAATTAAGCCTAAGCCCTATCCGACCACACACTTCATAACGTGTAAAATACAACCTCATAAAAATTATTTTATAATCTTTTTAAAATATTGTATAATCCTCTTTTCTAACCATAAAAAATGTAATAACAAGAGGCCGGAATATAGCTCTCTATGCTAAGTGGTCGTAAAGGGAAAAGCCGAGGTGTGTGAGGAGCCCTCAGGTGTTCAGTCCACCGTAATATTTCTCGCTCTATCTTACTTTTATTATTAGTGTTGCAGTATAATTTTCTAGTAGCTCTATTTATAGTCACTTTATAGCTCTTGTACCACCCTATTTATTATATAGCACTATTATTAAAGCCGTATGGGGCTTGTTGGCATATTATAAGTGTCATGCGTGCTAGTCATGCGATTAGATGCGATATACCATTCTACAGATCAGTAGACATTAGATTGGAGACACTACTGATCAAATATTTTAGTACATATCGTTGGTTGGATGGCTAAGTAGAAAAAAATGGTGAAAAAAGTTTGTTCTTGAGTGCTTTAAAAAAATCCTGAATAGGTACTTATACCGCGTCTCTGATGCTGAAAATCATAGGCTTCGTCCGATAATTTGAAGTCAAATTAAAATTTATAACCAATAAGAGACACAAATTAATAAAATATGTAAATTAAAATCGATTAAGAAAATTCGGCTAGGCTAAGGCCTAAAATTAGGCATGTAACTATTTTATCACGACCTAAATATTTCTATTATTAAATTATTATTTATATTCAGAGATCATTATATAGAAACATTTCCTAGGATTTTATGATTCATTCATCTCTCAGGTGTACCCCTCCATTTGCGATGATTTTCTAGTAAATTTTAATGTTATAATATAATCATATGTTATAATTTATGAAGAGAAGAATAGTTGGGGTGCTCAGTCAAAAAGGAAGGCAAAAAATAAATTACAATATTTATTTTTTACATATGCCGACGTTTCGACCTGAAGTTCAGGCCTTCATCAGGGCTAAGAAAATAACCAGATAACAAGGTATGAGAAACATAAATAATGATGGTAAAAAAGATAATAAAAAATGAGAAAAAAAAAATTATTAGAAAAATAAAATAGATAGATATAAAGTAAAATGAAATTGTTAGAATAATGACTAAGAACTAAGAGATAAATAATAAAAACTGTTACATAGTGTGGAATGATGAAGTAGGCATAATCAAAAAGGGGTGACAAAAGTGTTACATTGGGAATCTTAGAATAAAATGTAAAAACATAAAAAAGAAATATAAAGTTATATAAGAAATGAAAATAAAATAAATAGTAAAATTAAAACATTGAAAATGGAGTAGTTGGATAGAAAATTGAGATATTGTAAAGTCTATCAAGATGTACAGACAATGTATAATATAATAAAGAGTTAAGAACAGTGAAAAGGAATGAAAGGAAGGAGGGAAGAAATTGAGAAAGCTGAAATAAGAAAGAAATAAAAGTATAAAAATAATAAGATAAAATAATAATAAGATAAAATAAAATAATAAGATAAAATAATTTATCTTTGTGTTCTGACAACAAATTTTTGTTATTTATTGTTCAGGGGAACACAGCGCCGAAATGATGAACTAAAATATCAATTTATTACACATATATATCAAATTAAACTCGCCATCTACTGCACTATTAAGCAAATATGTAGTGAAGAGTAAGAACAAAATTTTTCCAATAGATGGTAAGTTTTTCTTGAAAAAAATATTTTCTACTAAGGCGAGAAAGTTCCTACAAAGCCACTTTAAGAAAAATTTTTAAAATTAATGAAAACCACAGCTTTAGTTCTGATGATGGATCTTTGCAAATGGGTTTAAATAACAGAAAATATAGTCTTTTATAGCATTTTTGTTGTATACACAGTCATTTAATTAACTATTCTTTAAAAAATTAAAGAGTTGGGACATAGTATTTTGCACCAGTAATATACTCTTAGATTTTAGGGTAAATAGATTTTAAATATGTATAAAAAACCCAAATAAATTCTCCACGGTTTTAAACTAAGAATTAGCAAACCACATACGAATAAATACAATTTTGAAACTTATCACATACAGAAAAGTAATACGGAAACCATCGTACTATATAAAAGTATATATATATATATATATATATATATATATATATATATACATAACACAATGAAAATCTATTTGACAGAGTTATTTATTTGAATGTTGCCTTATCTAAATTACATTAAATCGAGATTTCGCAAGGTTTCATAATTTTACCAGCAATGTAGATTTGGTACTTCGATAAGTAACTAATTTGTTATTTAATTATTATACATTTATTATAACTTTAAGCTGTTTAAATAAAATATAACAAGCAAATCTACAATAAAAATATAAAAACTGGACTTGAAATAAAAAAAAATCGAAAAAGTTTCGGTATTGTCGGAATTTTACCATCGATACTTTTATGGTTCTTTTGAAACTTTTCAAGTAAATGTTTTACAACACTTTTATTTAAAACTTTTAAAAAGATTTTGCTAAAAAGTCTATCTAAAAAATAAATTCTCACAGTTACTCAAACGACACAATCATGTGTAATTCATTTATAACAAATTATAACTACTAGTAGGCCCGTGCAATATATATATATATATATATATATATATATATATATATATATATATATATATATATATATATATATATATATAGCACTAGCGGATCCAGGATTTAATTTGGGGGCTTCAGCCTGAAAGATTTATATATATATAACGATAATTAATTTTTTTTAAAAAGGAAGAAATTAAATACCTATATGAAATGGTGTTTAAGTGGTTCTCGAAGTCCTATTAAATGTTATTACACGAACAAGAATACATTAAGAGATAGTTTTTAGTATTTTTTTTCTGTAAAACTTGGTTATATTTTACCATTTTGGGGGGCTTCAGCACCCCGTAGATCCGCCTGTGATATATAGTGTGTGTGTTGGATTTCAATGTTGCTGAAGTCAGCTAGACCTTTTTATTTGATTTTTTTTTCCTCCTATTTATTGTAGTCATATATTTTATTTACAATAGCTATATTCTATATATTATTTTCTCCTCAAGTTCT
Source organism: Nezara viridula (assembly GCA_928085145.1). Taxonomy (NCBI): domain Eukaryota; kingdom Metazoa; phylum Arthropoda; class Insecta; order Hemiptera; family Pentatomidae; genus Nezara; species Nezara viridula. The sequence goes on from OV725082.1 coordinate 3,526,651, forward strand.
TTTCTACTCCTGCGTCATCCTCCTCCGACATACCTGAAGAACTCCTTCAAGACTTTGCGGTTCCCCTGTGATGTAGGAACCTACTGAAGCCACTCCTCCGATGATGTATTGGGTACCGCCCGGGCCTATTTTTTGCCTTATCGTGAGGGGGGGGGGGAAGGCAGGTGCGAACCTTAGAACAATGGTGCGTGAGCGGCCATCTTGGACCCCTACCGTCAGGTAATGACAGGTGGGATCTGAGTACGCCAATGGCATCTCCTTAGCTGGTTTTGGACGGCTCCATCGAGGCGAGAAGCAAGGAGGATGAGGCTATATCAATATGTGGGCAGTAAATAAACATTTAATAAATTAACGGCTTAACACAATCGGCCCATAGTTACTACACATAACATGAATTGAACATATTTTTTCATTGATAGGTTTATGCCAGTATAAATTATTATGCTTTAAATAAAGCTAGTAAAACATCTTAACATAACAAATGAACATTATAATTTCAGATGGATCATATAAAAAAAAAAGAATTGATATATTATAAAACAGGGTTGTAATCTAAAAATTGTCAGTAAAAACTTTTATACTCTTCATAAATTTTGTTTTAAAAATATATATATTTTTATATAAAATACGTTATAGATAATTATTCTTAATATTTTAATACTACGGGTTAAGAAGTTAAGATACAATAGTCATAATGTTCAGTGTTATTATTAATCAGATGAAATAATAATTAAAATATAATTATACTTTTTCTATTCCAATCCTTCTTTCAGCAACCACTTACAGAATTACTAAAAATAATTTAAAAAAAAAAAAAAGATAATTTGATAAAAATTATACAAAAATAAATAAACATTGATAAGTACCTATTATAAAAAAAAAATCGCAAATGTAAGGAAATTGCTGACTGTGCAATCAATCATTAAATATTTAGTAATATTAATATCAAGGCAGTGTATCAATAATAAGAGAATAAAAAAGTATTTTAGAATAATACTCAACAAAATGAAACTAAAAGATTATAAGATATTTTTATTTATTTTTATGGTTATTATTTTGCTCTTATTCAATTTGATATATTTTTATTTATTGGTCATATAGTGTAAATGAAGTCCTGTATCATTATTAATAATTTTTTTATTTGGGATATCTATATACTGGGAGATATAATATATCTCAAGAAAGGAATTTTAAAAAATATACATACTATGAAGAAGTTAAGAATTTGAACTAAAACTAACACGATGATGAAGGGGAATCTCTAATATATCAGGACAATATAATTTTCTAAGATTATGGAAAATGATATTGAATATGGATAATTATTTGGAGGCCTCAATCGAAACATTTTTTTTTTTATTTCTTAATGATATTTACAACTGTATTAAATAAATTCATTTAGTAAATTTGAACATATGGATATAATGGCATGAAAACACTGGCTGAGTAACTAACCAATGGTAGCACTCTAATGATATGTCTACATTAGGAGATCACGGGGCCATCTTCTTTTCAGACGCCTCGGAGGGTTATCAGGAATTGAAGAGGAAGCAAGGTTAGAAACGAGAGAGTTGGGATGATTCTGAAGTTTATTATGGAAGGATAGGTATCTGGATTGGGCCAGATCTGAAACAAAAGAAACATTAAGGTCATTATGGATGGTTTTATTTGTAACAAAGTGAGGAGCATTGAGGATTTTACGAAGGATTTTCGATTGTAAGGATTGGATACGAGAGGAATTCGATGGTTTAGTGGAGCCCCAAAGCTCAACTCCGTAAGTCTTATTATAGTCATGTATATGAGTCTTTTGTAATTAATTGTAATGTTAGAGCATTTTTCTATTAAGTGCTGAAGTAGTCGGAAACGTCGAACGGTTTCTTGTCGTTTGAGTCTGGTATGAGGATTCCAAATTAGAAGTTTTTCATAGGTATCGGATTTGCTCAACAGGGATAAGTGGAGTATTATTAAAGGATAAATTAAACAGGTTTTTTTTTTTTAATTTTATATGATAAAACCTTTTTCCAAAACATTACAGTTGTTTTATTTTTCATCCGGATGAGATATATTAAATATTCACAAAAAAGAAAACACATTAGCTTCTTAACAACTTTATTTTCGGAGGTGATAGTTGTCGATATAGTCATCACCTCACATTCCGATGATTCATGCCATCGACAACCACATTTGTCTTAATTAGTGTTTTCTAAAGAGAAAGGAAAACTGCGTTACAAATGGTCGCAGCATTTTTCTCACTTAGCTAACCCCTTCCAGGAACGGTGAATCATGGCAGTTCTAACGAGCGCTACCTGTCGGTGCAGATAACTAACTGACTCATTGCAGTATCTGTCGAGCGAGATGTGCATTATATTTAGCAACCGTCTAATTGGTCCGAAGTATTCGATACATCCTAGCTGACTTGTATCCTGTTCTCAGAAGCTAAATCGGAAAGAAGAATTTCGCTAAGGGAGCTTTCTAGAAATAGGCTGACTCAGGGGAGAGTTCATTGCAGAAAAAACCCTCAAGTATTTCACTAAATCAGGACCAGAAGATGGAGAGGCTAAAGTAGTCACATTTTTTAAAATAAATTTTATTTTAGTTTAAATAAAACATATATTTTTCTGTATCACAAATAAAATGATTTAATAATTGGTAATTGGTTGACTGTCGTGGATAATGAAGAGAAGAATAGTTGGGGTGCTCAGTCAAAAAAAGGAAGGCAAAAAATAAATTATAATATTTATGTTTTTACTAAATCATGTTTTTACATTTTATTCTAAGATTCCCAATGTAACACTTTTGTCACCCCTTTTTGATTATGCCTACTTCATCATTCCACACTATGTAACAGTTTTTATTATTTATCTCTTAGTTCTTAGTCATTATTCAAAACAATTTCATTTTACTTTATATCTATCTATTTTATTTTTCTTATAATTTTTTTTTATTTTTTTTTCTAATTTTTTATTATCTTTTTTACCATCATTACTTATGTTTCTCATACCTTGTTATCTGGTTATTTTCTTAGCCCTGATGAAGGCCTGAACTTCAGGTCGAAACGTCGGCATATGTAAAAAATAAATATTATAATTTATTTTTTGCCTTCCTTTTTTGACTGAGCACCCCAACTATTCTTTTCTTCAAAATGATTTAATGTTATGAAATGACCTAAAATACTGTCATAAAACTTTTTTATCGGAGGAGGTGAGGAGTAAAAAAAGAGATGGTAAAATTAAGATTGCCCTTTCAAATAAAAAAACTATTTAACGAAATATAGAAAATTATTTAGTTCGTAAATTATTAAAAGACACATAGCGAAATTAATTAAATAAACAAATAATTGCGTGAAGGCAGACATGTATTTAATTGAATTTTATTTACTAGGTATATAAGTAAGATTTTTTTTCCACTTTTTTTTCAATTATATCATGACATGTAACGTTTCGGAATCCACTTATATCCCATCTTCAGACTAGAAATTACAACATATCGCTTATTAACAATTATATATGAACAATAAAGCATTTACCAATATAAATAAAAACAATAATAATTTAATTTTTATTTTATTTTGCCAATCTCACCAGTATCCTCCATCATCTTAGTTCTCTATAAGACTTGTCATGTTAATTAAATGTTTTATTTTTTGTCTTATTGCTAAAAATGTAGTAATTTTAAAATTATTATTTATTTAATTACTAGGTATTTTATTATTTTCAATGTTGAATATATTACCTGGTAATCTTATTTATGTCTCCTCTAGGGAGAGTCTAGTCAGATACTGAAAATTAAACTTTAAGCGAGGGCTCAAACTCCAATTTTTATATATGTTATTTTTATATATCTAATTTATTTATAAGATAAGCATTGTGACACCGTTTTTGGCCACATCGGTTTTAAAATTAATAGCTGTTTTATTGTGTTTAATGATGAATATTGACTCTATTATTTTTCTCTGTATGCTGTGTGTTTCTTTATATAAAATTTGCGCTGTAATATAAAAGTTGAAATTATGCCTATTTGTAATACTATGATCTGCTAAGGCTATTTTGTTATCAGTTTTACTATTTTTTGTATCATTGAGATGCTGATTCATCCTTTTTTCCATATTTCGTCTTGTTTCACCAATTTTATTTATTTATTATAGAAAAATCAAATAAAAAAATATTTCTAACAATAAGATCTATTACAGTAAATATAAGGTGTCTTGTGAGTAAAGAGAAATATTTAAGGAGGTATTCGTTGGCCGTAATAGGTACAACAATGATTATATGAATATTGCTTTAATTTCCCCCCAAAAAAACAAGAAATTTTGATTTCATACTTTTTCATTCATTCATTCATTCATGTGTGGCACAACATCCCGTTACCGAGACTGGGCCTCCTCCAAGAGCCTCCGCCAGTTGGCTCTGTCTTCTGCTGCAGCTCTCCAGTTCCGTACACCAAGCAGGGTTCTCGCATCATAAGCCACGTTGTCCAACCACCTCGTCCTCGGCCTTCCTACCCGTCTTACGAGGTGCAGCTCCTCCATCATTATCTTATTTGGTATTTCAACGGTGCTCATTCTGGCCACATGCCCTGCCCACCTTAGTCTGGCCAGTTTAATATACGTGACTACATCGATGTCTGCATAGAGAGAACTGAGCTCCCTATTTTTTCTTTTCCTCCAGACATCACCCTCCTTTACTGGACCATAAATCCTTCTGAGGACTCCTCGCTCAAAGACACTCAGCTTCATCTCATCCTTTTTGGTCATCGTCCAAGCCTCTGAGCCATATGTCAAAACAGGCCGTACAAGGGTCTTGTATATGATCAGCTTGGTCTTCTTTGAGAGGTACCTACTTCTTAAGTGTCGGCCAAGTCCAAAGACACATCTATTGGCAGCCGTGATCCTTCTTTGTATTTCTTGAGCCATGTCATTTTTGCTATTAATTTCAGACCCAAGGTATATAAAACTTTTCACTCTCTCAAACTTAAAAGAACCTACCTCAAATGGAGAGTTCAGATCCACCTCACCACCAACTCTCATATACTTAGTTTTCCTCTCGTTGACTTCTAGACCAAGTGGTCTAGAAGTCAACGAGTTCATACTTTTTAGGTTTTAAAATTATTTGCACGGTTGATCATCCCTTCTTTATACCCCTATAACATTATCTCAGTTTATATATAATTGAAGATATGTATGAAATTTATTGACCAATGAAATTTATTAGGGAAACCCTTGAAAGATAAAAAATAAAACAAAATTATTAGTTATGATGGAGTATAAATATATAATAAATTGTTTAGGAAACCCGAAGGTTCGATTCCCACTGTCTTGACCCAATTCAGTAAGATCAGCTTAACCCCTTGGACGTTAATCAGTCAGAAAACCTTTTAGGAATTCTTTTGTTAATAATTCAAACAATTCAAACAATGTTATTCGCTATATCTTCAGTTGACTCTTTAGTGTTGAGTTCGTTTATTTTATGCTATACTTAATTTTAAAAACCACAAGACGTTGCTTATCCCTAATTGAAACCGGCCACAATAGTCTATAGTTAACGTTGCAATTCTTTTGTGCAGGTATAGTTAAGAAATATTCTACTTCATTATGGAGAAGAAATTTGATCCTCGTGTAAACTCTCGACTTTTCTATTATTATTTTTTTAGAAGTTTCGAAACTCATCTCCAGCGGTAGGTACAGACCCTTGTTCTTCTCGGGGTTGAGAAAACAGGACAGCTTTGAAGGGAAGATTCCTCCCTCATTTTAGGGTCAGCAGTGCCTTTTGTCAAGTCTGCCCTAAAATAACAAGCCGCTTTAACCTGCTTCGAACCTTTGGTCCAAAACATTCTCGTATGTTGCTAGAATGACTTTCTAATCTCTAAGAAAAATACTTTAGATTTATTTAAATAATTTTATTTAATTATGATATTCGACATCCCATACTGCAGTCTTAATAGTTCTTAAAATTTGAAATTTTGGTTTATGATTTTCAATAATGAACCATTGTAATCGAACAAAAACTTAACCCCATCTCAAAATTTGAGGTTTTACGTTTTAGGAAGCGTAGAATTCGAAAATCGAACAAAAATATTTTTTGTCCTTCCGCTTTTTTTTTTTAAATTTGAATTTAAAGTCAAAGGTCATCCGAGGATGATCATCCTTCATCTACATTGCTATCCGCCTTTTACTTTCTAGATGGCGACCAAAAACTCTATGTACTGTAATGTCTCAACGAATGTACCGATTTCAATAAAACATGGCTATAGTCTTCATCTCAACGCCCTTTGAATTTATTTATATTACGTACTTCAACGAAAAGAAGATGCAAAAGAAGTTACGAGGGATGGTAAAATTAAATTCCGAATAACTGAAAAAGTATAGACTTTTATTAATTGGTAGTAATGAATTCGCAGAAGGTTATTGTATTATTAAGCCTTCAAATGGAAAAGTGTTGTAAAGCAAAATAATGCTTTGAGATATTTAACACTTTAGGGGAAAGTTCTTGGAAGGTAGGTATAGAATAATAATTATTATTTCTTGGTAACGAATAATGGCTTACTTTCTCGCTAAACAATATATTATACACCATATCTAAAACAATATGTTATAAAAATAACCAGCTAAAAATCCTAAACATAGATGTTAATAATGAAAAGACGAAAGGAATTATATTTTCATATCAAAAAAGAAATACCAAATGAATTCAAAATTAACAACAGTATCAAATTGTCGACTGACTTAACATGTCTTGGTATTCACTTCAACACACATTTTGACAAAAAAATTAAAAAAGTGAGATCTACGACTTACTGACTCCAAAATTTAATTATGACAACAAACCTATCTTTACGCCTAAAGATCCTCATCTATACAAGTATAATACGGCCGGCTCTGTTGTATGGTGCACCTCTGTTCGATCATGTCAGCAAAACAACTGGGAAAAGATTACAATATTTCCAAAATGGAATAATGAGAAAAATGGTAAGAGGAACACGATGCAGAGAATGAAAACATTGGATATACAAGCAGCACTAAATTTATCAACAGTAAAAGAATTTCTCGTAAAACGAAAAATATCGAAAAGTCTCAACAATTGCCAAACCCTCTTTTCAACAACTTATTACCAGCCAAAATTCCAAAATATTGGCAACAACTCACATAAGATAGGTGTTTTATTAATTTAGTTGTAAGCTCTAGAGGATAAGGTCAACTCAAGCCTGAGGTGAGCCCCATCACCTTTATATTACAGATGTAGAAAAAATACTCAGAAATGACAAAAAACTACACCTTACAATGCTTTTAGCAGTAAAAGGACTATTATGAAGACAATGAAAATCCAAGGATTCAAGAAAATGATAAATAAAAAAGAGGCAATTGAAAAAAAAAAATAAAAACAAAAATAAAAATAACCATCTAACACCATGAAATTCGCAGCGACCCAATTTATATCTAATAGTCTAGGTAGAACAAACAATGATTTTTTTTAAATTCATAACATGTATATTTCAAAAATAAGTCTGCCAGTCGCAAAATGGCACCTGAAAAAATAGCGGGTGATTTAAAGAACATTAGGCCAATAACTTGAGGATTGAAACGAGAAATTTATTCGGGCGTGGGAAAAGGTTTTGTTGAAAAAATAAGATAAAATCCTTAAAACCCTAAATCCTCCGTAAAACCTTTAGTACATGATATTTTGCCACAAATAAAATCATTCATAAAGAACTTAATGTTCTATAAGTCTCTGATTTTTATCCTGAGAGATCTATCCTTTCATGGCAAACTTCATCCCAATCAGAATCCATTTGTTTCCAGCCTTGTTTTTCCCCGATTCCTAATCAATAGGAAGTCTGAAAAGAAGATGACCTCGCGATCTATACTCTTTTTTTTTAATTAAACAATAAATAGAATATAAAATATGGTAATCCAAGTCTATACTTTCTGTTACATTTTTTATACAAACTTTTACATTATTTTTCTTGTGAAATAAATTCATATTACAAATATTAATATAATGGAAGAAAGTAGAGCTACAGGATGCGATATCTTCTAAAATGATTAGAATATCAGGGTTTAGTGATATCCAGCTTTTCTAGTAATAGATAATAATTGTTTTAACATTGTAGAATAATCCTTACTTCTTCATGATTTTTAAAAAATATATATATACATGTTTATTAGATAGAAAGCTTAAATAACCTTATACCAAATAAGGTGTTTAAATAATATTTTATATCTTTGCCATAAAAACTAAAATTATTTAAAAAATTAAATAAATCTAAATCATGAATTTCGTTTGTAAATTATATTTTTAAGTTTCATTTAGGAAATATATATTCATATATAGATATATATTTAAGCATGAGGAAAAATAGCGCCCGGCAGCTGGTCTTTGTCTACTTCTTTAATTTAAAATATTAATTTATTTTTGGAAACTATTAATATTTTAAATCACTTCTGATGGTTTTGTATTTATATTTTTCTCTTTTTATCCGCTCTTTGTAGATCCAACTGCCTGTCTATCAACTGCTTCCTGCAGTGCCTCTACTGCTGATGAAGACCTGCATGGTGGGTCAAAACGTCGGCGTAATCAATAAAATTCTATTTTTTTAAAATTTAATATTTATTTGACCGCACCTTCTCCGAAAATGATTCAGTTATATTACTGACATGATTTTAATGTTGGTAACTTCTCTTCTTCTTGATGATGTTATGTTTTTGCTTATCCCTGCTGACATATTTATCGCTGCACTGCTATTCTTTAAGTACTCATAGTTATTTAATATTTCCTAGTTTTCCACTGTTATAACGAATCCTAATTATTTATCAATGGCTGACTGGTAAGTGAAGTTAAATTTAAACTTAACGTACATCAAGAGGAGTTTTTATTAATGTACGAATGTTGTGATAATGCCTGGTTGTGAGAAAATTTGTGTAAATAGATTTTTTTTTTAATTCTGATATTGTGTCATTAATCTTGTTTTTGCACTTATTATTAAATTGTATTTATCTCGAGTGTCTTAGAAAACGATTTGTAATTTCTTTAAAAAAATTAGTTCCTTGTTCGTGCTTACTCTGAAGTGTTTAAATATTCAAGTTTTCGCACTTGGCAGTTACAATTACCGAGTCATTAAAAAGGCGGGAAAGATATAATCGGGACTTTGCAGTTTAAGCCGCGAACTAAGAGACAAAAGAAGCACTTAAAGTTGGAGCTCCAACAGAAGGAGCTGTTTGTTATTCCAGAGTTATGTGGGAAAGATGTGTGCTCAGCGGCTCATCGCTCATTCAGGACTCGTTCACTCCAGCGAGCTTCTCTGTGTCTCTGTAATTACCTCGATCTTATGTTTATCTAATGTTTTGCTTTGTAATTCACCTTTATTTAGAGTTAAGTTGGCTCTTACTTTACATTTCAAATCAATAAAATTATAAAACAAACATGAGAAGGAGTTGGTCGGGGAGTGCGGTCAAATGAATACTATATATCAAAATAGTATTTTATTGTTTACGCCGACGTTTCGACCCATCTTGTTGGTCTTCATCAGGGCTACAAAAGGTACATGATGAAAAAAAAAAAGAATTATTATAGTGATATTAAACAAGAAACAGTTAATATCAATTCATTTTTTTTTTTCACCATGTACGTTTTTATTTTTTGTATCTTTTGTAGCCTTGATGAAGACATACAAAGTGGTATCCTCTTCATATTATCACACTATAATAAAATAAATATTTGACCAGTGAGAATAATTCACAAAGTACATCGTTCAGTGAAAATAATGGAAAGTAAGGAATAAATGGAATAAATAATTTCACTGAGAAAAATCAAAATAAATCGAATCGTTATTATAAAATCTTCTTTGTGGTTCTTTACGGATGCGAAACTTTGCCGCTTACATTATGAGCAACGTCTTAAGGTTTTTGAAAATAAAAGTATTGCACTGAATATTCGGACCGAAGAAGGATGAGTCAACGGGAGCATTTAGGCAGTTACACAACGGCGAATTGCGCGAACTGTATACGGTTAATATAATTGAGATGATTAAGTTGTAGCGAATAAAATGGGAATGCGACCGAAGGGTATGCCGAAGCGAAGGTGAGAAGATTGCGTTAAGGTTGATCTGGCGACTTTGGATTTAGACGGCGTGGATGGAAGAATGTAGACATCGATTAGTGGAATCAACATCTAAGCTAAGCCTTATTATTATTATTATTATAAATTTAATATTATTTTTAAATTCGATTGTACCAAAGTAACATTGTTCCGTTAACATTTGCTTATAGTCGGCCATACAGACCCCATTTTATCAAATTATTAACATTCGCTTTCAAGTTACTTGAGTTACATGGATGGATGGATAGCATAAATATACACTTCTATTAATGGAGAATTATTTTTGCTTAAAATGATTTTTAAAATAAAAAAAAAATCCATTTTAAGTAAAAATATTTCTCTTGGAACATAAGTGTACAAATCTTTTTTTTTTTGGGGGGGGAGGTGTTTTTATTTATGTTTCGGTCTCAAGGAAAAGTGTAAACCTGTTTTAAAATGACTTTTTTTTGTAATAAAACATGTAACGTAGTGAATAATATTAATAATTTCAATATTGCACATGGAATAGTTTTTTTTACTGTTGAGATATTGCATCATGCTAGACCACCCAATGACAGCAAATAAATGTCATGTAAACCAGTTTGGCTTTGAATGTTGTTGAAGTGTTTTTTGTTTGTAGCCTTACTTGTTATTGTTAGGAAATATTTATGGATACGTAGCTAACTCCTTCATGCGATCCGCAAAGCTGAGATCATTCCCGTTCATAAATTGTCCATCATGATCAGAGTGATGGGTGTTCATTAGTACAGCGTGGAGATGGTATCCGTTGTTCAGGGGTCATGGATCACGAAAACAAAACAAACGAAAACATCTGCGGGCTTTTAGTTCAAAGATCTCGGGGAGTTGGTCTCGTAGATGCGGGTCTCTTAGAAGAGGTTCCTGAATCAACTTTTCGATGAGTTGTTTTAAAATATCGGTGTAAGGATTCTCGGCGGTGATTAATAAAATATTTAAATTATTGATATAATTATCTTGTCTTAGTGTAATATAAAGTATTACTTAAAGGACAAAAAGTTAATAATTTTTTTTATATTAGTTATAATTAAAACTTTGTAATGGCAAGGTAAAAACGATAGTGTTTGTTTAGCTCCTAGACAATTCTATAATGATTTACACTGCTCACAATACCGGAATATTGACATGCGATGAGGATGAATTGTAACCCCTATTTCTCCTGGCTTGATTCATTTACTTTTATTATTTAAGGAAGAAGATCTTTCATCCAGCACCTTTTTTGTCTCTTCCTCATCTAAAGCTATCTTATCGCATTGTTGGTGTGTCCGTTTAAATTTATAAGTAAAAGTTCTCACTTGGAATCCTCATACAAGACTAAAAGGACAAGAAACTGCTCGGCTTTTTCGACTAATCCAGCACCTACTAGACAAACGCTCTAGTAATGCCAATTTTGACTTATGGAATTGAGCTTTGGGGCTCTACTAAACAATAAAATTTATCCTTTCAATCCAAAATCTTTGGTGAAATCCTCAATTCTCCTTATTTTACCAGAAATAAAATCATCCATAACGACCTTAATGTACCACATGTTTCCGATTTGGCCCAATCCAGATACCTATCCTTCCATGAAACCACCCTCTCGTTTCAAACATTAATTCCTCTTCGATCCCTGATAACCCTCCAAGGCGTCTGAAAAGATGATGGCCTAGTGATCTACTTATGTATATATCTAATATATTATTAGAGTTCTACCAATGGGTAGTTTCTCAACAAGCGTTTTCGTGTGCTTATATCAGTCCTGTGCACACATTTACTAGATGTATTTTTAATTTAATTTTACTTGTAAATATCATGAATAAATAAGTTTTAAAAATTATTATAAGTTCTGGTTAAATGTTCATTATATGTTATATATCAATGTGTAGAGTTTACTTAGTCACGTTCCAAGGTACTCATGGTATTAATCGTTATAATTTTGATTAAAAGGTTTGTAGGTGGGTCTTTCATATCGTAATATGAGATGAGTATGTCCATATGTGTTTATGTAAGTTCCAATTCAGGTTCCCGTTTCTGGTTTATTGCTTATCTATTTTAAATATAAACTAAAACAATATTTCAAGCACAGTCAAACCTACATCTTAACCAGGATTGTTTTTCACAGATGGAAAAGTTGATTCTACGAGATCCCAGCACTGCTCTCTCAACCACCAATTAATATAGTTACTTACGAAAATACTTTTATTAGAGAATCTATCCATTGCCGGACGAACATAAACGTAATAATACGATAAAATAATTATTAATCAGCCAATGAATATTTGAAAGTTTTATTTTATTATTGTATATTTATCTAATATGGTTATTCCAAATAATTTTGTAATAAAAAATATACAGGATTCAAAGGGTGACTTTAACACATTTTAGGGGAAGGCTTAAGCCTCCTCTTCCCCAAAATGGTAAAATATAACCAAGTTTTATGAAAAAATTATCTCTAAAAGTATTATTTTTCGTCTAATTACATTTAATAGGACTTCAAGAATCACTTGAACTCCATTTCATATAGGTAGTTAGTTTCTTTCTTTCCTCCGAAGTAATTATCCTAATATGTACAAAACAAAAAAAATCTTTCGGGCTGAAGCAGACCCCCCCCTCCCCCTAAGTTACATCCTAGAATCGTCAATGGTTTTAATATTGTTTTATATTAAAGAACTAGTAAGTAAGTTCGGTTACTGTTACTTTAGTTTGCACAGCCCAATTATACGGGTCTGTCTTATAACGATTACATCTGGAACAGTTTCGAAAGTTATGGTGTGATGGAATGTAGCAGAGACTCGGTTATTCCCAAGTAAATTATTTAACGTTCCAAGTTTTGGTAACTGTTCCAGTGTTTGCCGAGCGCACCAACCCGAGATGATATAAACAGGACAATTGGTACAAGTTGTGAGTTGAATAACCAACTGGTTCCCACTTCCCACCAATGGGCAAGTCAAGGGCTTGGCCACTCGAGAAGGTCCCGCCGTTTCCTAGGACTGCCCTTAGGTACACAAGGGAGGTGATGTGATCAGCAGGGGCCTTTCAGGGCTATCTTTAGGGTGCAAGGAGCTCAGTTCAGTTCTGGTAAATGTCGATGGAGAGTATTTCGTTTACTTCATTAACAAGGATAAGCTTAATAATTCATTAGTATTATTATAAGAGTTGTTAATTATACAATATTGTCAGTTTAATGGTCAGCTGGTGTCCCAACTTATATACCAAATGTACTCAAGAACCCTTTAGGTGATAGAAAATCAGGCATAAAAATTGTCATTGAAATTTTCTGTACAGCCAGTTACAAAATTATGTAGATGTATATTATGTCCGTTCCATTAATAAATTTATTCTAAATATATTTATAAAAGAAGGAGATGGTCCGAGGTGGCGGTCATAAATAGGCTGAATAGTGGCAAAACTATTTCATTAAAAGCCAACGTTTCGACCCGAGTTCGCAGATCTTCTTCAGGGAGGTGTGTTCAGCTAGGAGTTTCACTTAGAACTCAAACTCTTAGCTGAACACACCTTCCTGATGAAGACCTGCAAAGTCGGGTCGAAACGTTGGCTTTTAATAAAATAGTTTTGCCACTATTCAGCCTATTTATGACCGCCACCCCGGACCATCTGCTTCCTTTATAATGGAGTTCTAAGTGAAACTCCTTGCTGAACACACCTCGCTGAAGATCTGCAAAATCGGGTCAAAACTTTTTCCTTTAATGAAATAGTTTTGCCAATATTCAGCCTATTTATGATCGCCATCCCGGACCATCTCCTTCCTTTATAATGCAACAGTCAAATATTAAATATATCCATTTATTGAATACAAGCATTGAAAGACATTGAAGATTTCTTCGAGATTGTTCGATGTTAATAATTTTTTAGAAAGATTATAATTTTTTGCTACCATCTTCCAACATCCTACCATGAGAGGGACAATCAGAAGATTTGATCGGGAACATAGAAGATACTGGCATGACATGGACGAGGAAGGATAGCACCCAGCGGCACCTCTGGTCTTGTTTGCTTCCAAAAATCAGGAAAGGAGATCTCTCATACAGGTCCTTTTCAGTCTCCTCCTAATGGGAAAGTAGTCTGACATGAAATCCTGAGTAATTATTCCGTATGTGTTGGCTGTCGTAAGTCGTTATGAAAAGTTTTGTTGTTCACGTACAAGGGTGCTGGTATTATTTTTCGTAAAATTTTTGACTGAAAGGATCATAGTTTTTCTAAGTAAGTCTTTTTTACTGATCTTTATATCTGTAGGCGTATGTACAAATGTTATTAATATGATTTAGAAAATTTTAGGAATTTTTCTCTTTGATTTTTATAAGTAGAGCATTTTATATCTACATGGTGAAGGATTTATTTTTGGGTACATGTTTCACATTTAAATGAATTTTTAACTCCAGTGCATTTTAGATATATTTCGCATAACCCATGGTTTGATCTAAGTCGAGCTTTTTTAAGATTTAGAATGTGTTTTTAATAATTATTTATCAAATTATAAATTATAAGGTCTGTGATGGTTTCCAATTAATCGTTTATTTTAAATAAGAACACAATAATTTTTTAATATTGTTTTCACATGAGCAGCAAGAATAGATTTTGAATAAAAAAACAAAATAATTCGGATCTTAATGCTGCAATTTAATTGTTTAAAGATTAATTTTATTGCATTGTACAGTTTATTATATTTATAAAAGGCTTTTAGAACCCGATGGTTCGATGCCAATACTACTAATGGTTGGCAACATGCTACCGATACGGTACAATTTATTGATGTTATTATTCTAAAGATAAGTGAGCCTGGTTTTTTATTTATTTTATTCAGAACCACTGACAGCTATATAGACATTTCATACGTTATAGGGGGTCTTAAGAAATAAATTTTAACTGACTCAGGTGAGAATAGAACCTACCCCTATTCGAAACGAATCTGTAATTTTCTGATATATGCAAACTCAAAAACATTATGTAACATTTCAAAAATAAAAAATAAATTGCTTTATAATAATATTAAGAAAATTCATCATTTTATCAAAATGCAAATATGGAGAGTGCATTTTATCATATTGTATAAAACGAACTTTATAGAGTCTATACTAATTTAAAAAACTAAAAATGTTTAAGAAGAATCGATTTATCAAATTCATTACGTTACTTTTTCCTTAGTCTAGGTCTCAGCTTCACTACGACATTAAGGTCAAATGAAATAGTAATATACTTATTTTGTAATATTTCTATTTAAAATAAAAAAAATAGCTTGTCTATTTTAATTTTCAAACGTTACCGTTTTACAACTATATAGGTATGTAGCAGAATAGGTATTTACAGGAATATGAGGCCGAAACGGCATGAAACTCCGCCGAAAATACGGTCAGATAAAATCGATTGGCTGAGAAAAACAATTTTCCTTTTATCTGATCTAGCGTACCCCGCTACAACGGGAAGAAGGCCTCTTTAGGAGGTAACAGTTCCTGGTGGAAGCTCTGAGGAAGGAGATGGGACAAGAGATAGTCCTCGCAGTCCTTCCAGCAGATCAGGTCCTTCGCAGGATTCAAATGTAAATAAAATACTGTATTCCTATCTTATCCTTAGCTCCTTTATCTCGCTAAATGTTATTTTTCTTATACTTTTCATACAGTTGTTAGTTCAGATAATTAGAGAATATATATAAGCATGTTATACATATAATTTACATTAAAAAAACGCCTTAAAGTTTTCGAAAATAAAGTCGACTTGGGAACAATGAAAATCCTGGAATTTAGACGGCTATACGGCTTATTTAATAATAGTGGGTTTCGGCCCGAAGTTCAAGCCTTCATCAGGGCTAAGAAAGGAAAACCTTTCAATTTTTTTATTTTAATTCTTTATTATTCAATGTTTATATATTTTTTCATAGTTAAGGCAAAAATACTTCTAATTTCCTTCAAATCCCTTTGGTCACATTTATTATCTCTAACATTTCGTGATAATTTTCCCATCATCAGAGCAATCCTTATATTCACTGAAACTATGCACATTTTTAAATATATTATTTTTACAGTACCAATCTAATTCATCTATTTTACAATTATTTACCTTGATGTTTTGATGTGGCACCATTTGTCAAAAATTAAAATATTTGTCACATTCATTTTATATTTTTTTGGTGTTACACATCCTTTCTTATTCATTGTTACACTAACCAACATCTGGCTATATTCAGTTTCATTACTGTACTTTGTACCTGTCCTCCTATTTCTTATTATGGCTGTTTTATTTATTTATTATTTTATTAAAGGGATTTGAAGGAAATTGGAAGTATTTTTGCCTTAACTATGAAAAAACATAGGCTTCCTAAAAAAAGAAAATAAGAAAATGTTTATAGTTTCTCATATCACCTGTTATCTGGTTCGTTTCTTAGCCCTGATGAAGACCTGAACTTCGGACTGATCACCCCAACCATCCTTATTTTTTTTAATATTTTACCATATCGTCAAAGAAACTTTAGCGGGCTGTAGTGCGTAGATCTCTGCCTAAAAAATACTATTCAACATACCATTATTTTTTCGAAGTTTCGATAATATGATTACTTTACCTTCTTAAAATTAGATATTAGGTTACTTATAAGCTGCTATTATATCATTACATCACTCCTACGAGCCTCTAATTAGGATCGATACTCTGCCTGGGTTCGCTATTACCGTCATTGTGACATTTCGGGCTCGGGTGGACCGCAGGGGTTCATTATAAGAAGCCGTATAGTAATTAGGGAGCCAGGAGGTGCTGCCATCTGTACCTAATCCCGGGCCCTAAACATTGACACAGAACTCCCCGCTATTGTTCTGATTGTTGGGCTACTCATCACTCTGCTACAATTCCTCTAATGCAAATACTGCGTTCTTTGTTTGCTTGTCTTCCGCTATGTTATCCACCCTTCCCTTCGTTGTTTGATCCGTCGACGATATGCGGTGAAGTGATTCGGTAAATTAGTGTGTTCTAATTGGCATTATTGATTGTTCGTGTGTGTCTTATGATAACGTGTTATCATGTGTCTAAGCGTGTAATGAGACATTCTCCTGCAAACGTTAAGCAATATTACATATAGTAAAAGGATTATTTCATAGTCGAATTTTACACTCAACCGCCTAATTTTCCTCTTGATTAATTATTTATTTAGGAGTACCCACTTTATAGAGGCTGGGTGTGTCCCAAGAGATTCGATTCAGGGCTAATAAAACATTACTTGACATCAGCCGGATTCAAACCAAGAACTTAGAGCTCAGCAGCACAGTGATTTAGGAGAGAAGTGGTCTAGCGGGCTGACGCGTGTGCAAAATACGCGTTGTTTGGCATCCGGATAATAAAGAGTTCAAATCCTGTGTCAAAGGGACTTTTAACTCTAGTATAATTCTATAGCCCTCTCCCTCGGCGCGGAGAAAAGAAAAGTATAGCCTATATCAACAGTTAGTGTAATTTCAAAATTTGGAACAGGTTTTTTAAATATTTATTTATTATTATATGTTTAATTTTTTGATTGTGTGATATGGTCTCACTTCATGTAAGACATTTTAAAGTTAATCAGACTAATATTGATGAATTACACCGTATGAAATTCGTGTGACCCATGCGCATCAGAAATAAACTGTAATTTAAAAAAAAAAATACTTAATTTTTTTATTTCAATTTTTATCAAATTTTCACACAACTTTGTACATTGAACTTCAAATCCTAATTCCATCTATTTAAAAATTTGTACACATCAACTACCAGATAAATATTTGACGTGTTTGCTGTTAAATGGCTTGGAAAACTCCAAGAAAGTACGAAAAGAAATGGACGAAGGATCTTTTTGACTTAAACACGCTTTTTGTCATATTTTAGTATTAGTTATTTCCCGCATTCAATAAATTGAATATTAAATTTTATAAAGGACATTTTAGACAGAAATAATACATTCCACCACTTTAGAGCAATATGTATTATAACTATACATGTGACAAACCCATACCATATAAAAAAGAAAATTAATAAATAGCAACAAAAAAGAAAAAAATCAATCATAATGTGGATAATTTAAATAAAATTTAATAAAGAAACAATTCATTTTTGATAATGCTCAGTTTTTTTTTCCTTTATGCTAAAATAACCTGACCAAATTCCTAAGCAAGTTGTTATGGATGGCATTGAGAAGTTGATTCGTTGACTCACACATCAACCTTACAGTTGAACAGTGATAACAAGAAACCTTATCAGCACACACGGTTGATTTCCCTTCAGACCTTGCTTGCGTTCGCATCTTACCGAAGAATAGAGAAAGTTTCATATCTGAATAGTTTATACTCCGGCCAGGAAATATGATTATTCCTTTGTATATGTGATATTAGATTACTTCATTTTTTTTAGTTTTATGAAATAGTGATTATTAAGGTTGTAGCTATCTATCTATCCATACTGAAACTAAGAGAAATAAATTTTAATAATTGAGAATAAATCTGCAATATCCAAAACGTGTGTGAACTCCGCGAAATTAATTAGAGTACAGATCGATTGTTAGACTTTTGTTGGACAGAAATACTCTTTCTCGAATACACGAAAAAAAATAATTTTTTTTGAAATAGTTTAAGGGATTTGAGCATTAATTACAAAAGAAAAAAAGACATTTACTTATTATAAAGTTACAGGTATGGGGTGATATTTATTTGAAAAAAAATTAAAATTTTGAAGCAATTGAAAGGAACAAGAGATAAATAAAAAAAGAGTAAATAAAAAAATTTAAACATAACATTGAATATATTCTATGTAAAAAGTTGATTCTTGTCGATACTTTTTTTAGAAATTCAATACTAATATTTTTTTTCAATTATTTCTGAGCCACCTTGTGTTTTTGTTTTAAGTGTGATTTTAATTTTTTTTTATATTGAAATTTCAAAAGATATTTTAAGTGCAAAAATCATAATTATGGAAAAATGCAATTGAAAGTTTATAATTTTTAATAAGTGCAACTTTTCTAGTTTCAACCCATGATTCGCAAAGGAATGTTAATCTCTGTAATAGCCTCATAGCTTAGTTAATTAGAAACAATGAAAGAGGGAACAATTATCTTTCTAGTTGTATTCATAGAAATAATAAAAAAATGCACTTAAAACACTTTTCACGGTTACCACACATTAAAAAAAAAAATTTAAATAATATTTTATAAGTATTTGTAAAACGCTGATTAAACATTCCAACTGAAATAAATTGCAAGGAGCTATTAAACAATGGCGATAATATCTGCTATTATGAAACGTAAATATGAATTTTAATAGTTTTATGAAACCATAAAAAATATTCCGATTGATACTTGATCCATTAGTGATTTTAATAATTTTAAGTTAGATAATATATTAAGGAATATTTTTACAATTGGGGCATATAAGTGCATTCTATGTGTTGGTGAAGTTAACTCGGTTTGTTTTTTATTTTGCATAACAGCGCAACTGGAGCTTGAACTTTGAAAAATTTCTCTAGGTCTTTCATGCACTTTTTGTGGAGAGTGAATTAAATTGAGCTGTCAGATTTGGGATGTGTAACGCTCGAGTAAAGTTGGTCAGAGTCGACTAACTAAAGTGTCCTAGAATATGGATTAAAATATCACAGAAGTTAATAATCAGCATACTGCAAGTGAGGTAAATGTTCAGCATTTCATCCTCTTTGTAATGGCTCATTATTCAAAATTGTATCTTAAAGCGATGCTTGTGTTAAAGAGGCGGAAAGGAAAATATAGTGTCGAACAAGACGAGTTTTATGGAAGATATTAATTAAAATATATCAGATATTCACAATATTTCTCACTTCTTCTTCGGAGCATACTATTTATTTTCAAGTTAATTTATTATTAGCCATATTTACACCATTTTTTTTAAATTTTGGCTCGTCGAGCCATTTTCAAGTCTATTATATTCACAACTGTAAATTTCCAATTCTTCCATACTTCGTCCTTCAGCATGCTTTGTGGGTCGTTGTTAGGCCTCCCAGTTAATAATATTCACAATATTTCTCACTTCTTCTTCGTTGGATACTATTTATTTTCAAATTAATTTATTATTAGCCATGGATGAAAATGGCTCGACGAGCCGAAACGTCGTCATTGTGATGAGTAGTCATTAAGTTGACAAATTTTTTTAAAAATATGTGTAAATATGGCTAATAATAAATTAACTTGAAAATATCAGATATTATTTATTATTTAGATTTCATATTGTTAATGCTTGTTGATGTTTTTCACTTCTATCGTGTGGTCTAAAACATGCACCTCAGTATTTTTTAAAATACTGCTTCTCTCAGATGGGGAAAATTTGACCTTACATCCTATAAAGAGTTAAAAGATCTAATATTTTTTAATTGAAACTTTATTGATTCATTCTATAAGCTCTCATTTTCATGAATGGGGTTCATTATTTGAAAGCAAATAATTTTGTATTTTTTTTTTTGCCAACTTTACCATTTTACACTATCTCATCTTCTGTGATCATCTTAGTGTTTGTTAGAATATACACTGAGCTATGGAGCTCCACCAAACCTTCAAATTCCTTTCGCATCCAATCCTTACAATCCAAAATCCTTTGTTACTTTGTTATAAATAAAATCATCCATAATGACCTTAATGTTTCTTATGTATCAGATTTGGCCCTATCCAGATATCTGTCCTTCCATAATAAACTTCATAACCCTCTTGTTTCTTACCTTGCTTCCTATTCAATTCCTGATAATCCTCCGAGGCGTCTGAAAAGAAGATGGCCCCGTGATCTCCTAATGTAGTCATATCATTAGAGTGCTACCAATGGGTAGTTTCTCAACATGTGTTCCATGTCATTATATCCATGGACGAATTTACTAGATGTATTTTTTGTATACAGTTGTAAATATCATATAAATAAAGAAAAAAAAAAGAATATACATTGAAAGAATAAATTATGAGAACAGACCAATTTAGTTATTCCTAAAATAGGCCGACAAATCGGACCAGAGGACCGCTCAGGAGGTTGTGAGGAGCGACCGGAGTCGACGATAAATCTGATAGTGCCGTGTTAACACGTCGCCGATACGGCAGCTTGCGGCCGATACAATGGGAACCCCTCCAGCTATTTTTCAAGATAATACTTATCTTTTAGGGACAAATTGTATTGTTTAAATATAGCCACCGTCGGGGCCCAATAACGATAAACCACGAAGTTTTTTCGCCGCGAGGCAATCCCCAGAGCGCGCGAACGCGGCAAGTATTTATGAAGCAAATACTCGTGAGTTAGATGCTGATTGTTTGGATTAATAGTTCCTCCGCAATGCATCCTTCCATAATATATATGCTAATTGCAGCCTCGGGGTCTGCGAAGTTAGCTGCAAGATTGAAAATGCATCATTCTCGTAAATATACAATCTCGAACTTTACTGTGGTTATTTAAATTACAGCAATCGCCATTTTTAATTAAGAAATTAATAGTTCGTGGTACAGACCCTCATTTATTAAATTATTAACATACGGCTGAAACTTCGTAAATAACTTCATCTCATCGTAACCTACAACTATTTTATAATTGGTAATTGGTTGACTGTCGTGGATAATGAAGAGAAGAATTGTTAGGGTGGTCAGTCAAAAAGGAAGGCAAAAATAAATGATAAAATTTATTTTTACATATGCCGACGTTTCGACCTGAAGTTCACTTCTTTCTCCCTGCAACACTTAAGGAGACAGCCCTGATGAAGGCCTGAACTTCAGGTCGAAACGTCGGCATATGTAAAAATAAATTTTATCATTTATTTTTGCCTTCCTTTTTGATTGACCACCCCAACTATTCTTCTCTTCATTACAACTATTTTATTTTACAAAAATTCTCGGAATTAGGGCGTTTTCAATATGGATGCCAGAAAACTTTGTCTATTTATTAGATACTAAAAAATAGTAAATACCCATTTTCTTCCCACTTTAATCGTAAGATAACTTGAGCACTAAGTCGAGAAAAAAAAGTGGCCTTAAATAATATTGAGCTGATTGGCCTAAATAATCTCGTTTTTTTGACAATTTGAGAATGTAGATCACGCCAAACAGTTCAATATTTTTGAACTTTGAGCTCAAGTTGTCTTAACGATTTAAGTGGAAAGCGAAATTGGTATTTACGAGTTTTTAGTATCTAAAGTTTGCTTTCACACATATTGAAAACGCCCCAATGCCGAGAATTTTCGTAAAATAAAATATTTGTAGGTTACGATGAGATGAAGCTATTAACAAAGTTTCAGGCGAATGTTAATAGTTTCATAAAAAGAGGTCTGTACGACGGACTATAAATTAGAAAAATGTACAAAACTCCTTTTAAAACCTCAAACTTCAGATTCTTTTTAAAATTGATTTTAGATGATTACAATATAGTAAAAATATAGGTATTAATTTACAAGTGTTGGTCCACTTTGATGGGTTAGCGCAAGATCCCATGACCGCACTATATATGGTATTTCGTAAACGATAGGTCATTATTAGGCACCGTGTAAACGGATATAACCCATAGGCTTAGACTTCAAGGAAGATAAAAATGAGGGGGTGAGAAAATCGTTTCATCTCTTTCCCAATCATTTGAAGGAAAAAATAAAATTGATAAAAAATAAGCTACATAAATAGATAAATATGTAAAATAAAATCAATTATGAAAATAAGAAAAGTCAACTAGGTGGTTAGGATAAGGCTTATAAGTAGGCAAGTAAATATTTTATCACGGACTAAATAATCATATTATTTATATTTACTGATAATAATTCACCTCTCATGTGGACCACTTAGACTACTACCATTACTACTTAGAATTATTACTGTTTTCAGGTTATTTACTTATAAATTTTCTGCGATAAAGTTAGAATATTTATAGTATAAATAGAAATAGAAAGTATAAATATATTTTATAGACAATCTTACATAACAAGTGAGACTGTGAAAAACGTTTTATTTTTATTTGGAGGTTGTACAAACTGATAACTCAAAAGTATTTTTCAATTTTTGACATTATTAATTTTTAGCTGAATAAGTTATAGAAATGCACCTGTGTTATGGGGGCTGTCCACCTTCCTCTCATGTTTAATGTATACGGATTTTAATATACCCAAAAGTTTAGTACAGATATTTTCAAGTATATCTACATGCACTTAAAATAAAAAAATGCTACAATTACCCAAACATATATATATAAATTAATTTTTAAATATTCAAAATTATATTAGTTCGTTTCACAATAATCATACTGAATTTTTACACATTATATGAACTACCGACATTTTTAATTTATTTTATTTATTTTTTCGTCCATCACCCACCAATCAAAATCGAAAGTGCGTCTTATGGTATGGCCTAGCTTTATTTACATCACGTTTTACGACTTCCAAAAACTCCTAACTGCTTCTTTACATTTGATAATGGATGCCTTAACCAGGTTTACATCTTCGATTTCGATTCTGTTCGCTACGCCCATATTCGTCCATTCTCGGATTCCTATTTATAATATGGTTATGAGGTCTTGTGCCTATCAAAAGACAACTAACTTTTAGGATTTATTATTTCTGATATGGAAAATTAATAAAGAACAAATAATCATTTAACATCCTCTTTCTTGTGGTTTAGAAATGAGTAAACATAGCTTTAGATTAAGTATTTCAAAATTATTAATATAACACTATTTGGATAGGTGATAGACGCTTGCCTTGATTGACAATCCTTCCACTTTTAAAAGCCCCCAAGAAGCCATCAGGCTAAGAGAGAGCTCAAAGAGCGGTCAGCGCCTTCCCAATATCGATCCGTACTCCCTGACAGGTACTCGAACCCGCCTAATGAACGAGCCGGCTCCTCAGGTATACTTTACAAAGGGTTCTCACCAGCCTTCAACCTCTTGATTACTCACCCATTGTCTCCTAATCTCCTTCGGCCCACGCTGGTTCACTTCTGTTTTGCTGACGGCTTTTGCGAGCTTGTCTTTTCACTTCGCTGCCAGCGAGGCGTTCGCGTGTGAACCATCTGTCATATCCCTGTTATACATCAATACCGGTCCACGGTAACTGACGTAATCAGGAAATATATATATCACAATACATCATATAATTAGGTGAATCCTGTATATATATATATATATATATATATATATATATATATATATATATATATATATATATATATAAGTTTTTGATAAGTACTGTATATTTTTTAAAGAACTAATACGAAAAGCCATGTCACTATCTTTTTTAAATTTATAGTTAATAAATTCTGATAGTAATAAACATTTCTTTTGTTCATTTTCTCTACCATATATTACGCATAATTTTTCTTTAATTTTATTAGATGTTTTAGCACTCAATATGTGTGAGCATACCTGCTTTTCTATTATTGAAACTATAATGTGTTGCATCTTTTATCTTCCATTCATTTTGGATTTTTCCTTCTGATTATTTTCACTATTTCATCTAATGATTTTGCTTTAATTAAAATATCAATTTGAAATTTCCAAATTTGAAAAGAGTCGGTGGTGCCCAACTTTCTATGAATTTGGTGTCTTCTGATTCTGACATTTTATGTATATATAAATAGAATTGTTAAAGTTGCCTATTTAAGTTTTTTAAGTTTTAATTGTCCACTTAATCTCTTATGTTTTTAATTTCACTTCTGTTTCTTTTCTTAATTTGCAGAATGTCCTGGGCCAATAACCTGTTGATTTTAAAAACATATATAAATATATATATATATATATATATATATGGTTTTATGTTAAGACCGTGACGAGTTCAGGTTTTAATTTTTGGAATATTAATACTTTTGTAGACAATATTTTCTTATAAGTTGCTAATATTTAGTACATATGTTACAATTTAAAAAGAGAAATAGTTTAAGTATTTCGCTTAAATAACTGAACAGAAATAAATATAGCAAAACGCAAAAAAATTCTATATTTTATGTCGGAGGGGGGTCTTCAGGATCTTCAACTGAAAATCCCCTCTTCTCATCGAATCTGCTAGTATGTTAACAGAAGCCAAGTGGTTAGTAATACTGGATTTGTGATTTCCCACAACATATTTGATAATCATTATCATTATTTTGATTTGCTGGTTTCTTTTTATTTTTCCTTTTTTTTTATACTTATTTACACCTAACAACTTGTGTCGACAATCAAATGTGCTGAAATACGAGAAATAATTACATGTTAAGTATGGAGGACTGTTCCCAAACTATTATTTGACTTGTTTCAATTGCTTAGGTTGTCTAAGAAAGGAGATCTCTCATCCAACGCCTTTTTAGTCTCTTCCTCATATTCAGGAATATGTCCACTGTTTTAATGTATCTTATTAATTTGTTGTAATGTCCGTTTAAATTTTTCAAAATAGTTTATCAGGTCAGTATGTAGAGTTTTGTTAGCCACGTACCAAAATGCTTTTTTTATGAGTTACAATAATTTCGATTTGAAGTTTTTGCAGGTGAGTCTTTTTAGCAATACTGTATATCTGTAAGGAATATGTCCATATGTACTAAGTAAGTATGTGTAGGCATTCAGTTTCTGTCTCAGTTTCAGTTTTGGTGATTTAGAAAAAAAGAGGGTAGAGTAGTTCGAGTTAACTTCCTTCTGTTGTAACTTCCTTCTGCTGCATGCCACCTTGACGATTCTAAACATAATGTAAATATTTGAAGCAATGACAAATCTTAACTGGAACTTATCCCTTCCAGAATGGCTATCAGCTGATCTGATCGACTTCACCAATTTCCTCGACCTCCTCATCGGGACAGAAGTCCTTCCTATCTCCGAGGATCGATTCCTTATGAATATTTATGAAGGAGTCCTGTGTCGGTAATTAGAGTGTGCCCACTCTTCCCTTGTCCTTCTTCTACAGGACATCTTATCTGTTCCTAGTTATATAATTATCTCCCTAACTTATATTTACTGTTTGTCCGACATTTATTTAACTTTTTTTTACCTCTTCATCTTCCATCTCTGTGTCCTGGACTGGTCACTGATTTCCTCGATATGCGATAAAGTGTCCCGAATCTGGGACGGAGAGGTCTTAACGACTTCCGGCCGGTCTCTGATGTCCCCGGATCATCCTGGAACTTATCAGATCCTCAGAGGGTGTTATTAAGTAATTTCTACTGTGGTGCATCGAGCGGTAATTACATCTTGTATACATCATATTAGTGAACGATGTCTTCTCATTAGAAAAATAAACATAAAAATAAAAAAAACGGAGATTTACTATGTTAGAAGCCTATGGGATTACTAAGACATTTAAAAAAGTTGATGAAAATTAAAAAAAAAAAATTAGTAAGTGGAATTTTCTTCACTTACAAAGGTAAATTCACCAGTAATAGATACTATTAAATTCACATGTAATAAGTTTTAAGAGAGAGCAAATACGATTAGATTTGAAGCTAGAACACTTAAGAGGGCGATGTCTGGAACCTCAGGTGATATGCCACAATAGTCGATTGCTTGATTTTTTAATGGAGCAAGGCTGTATGTTTCAGGAAGCATTCCTTATCAGTTTTCTTTAGGAGATAGCTGTGAATTTTTGGTTTATTCATCTGTAGTTTGACATTTCCTTGTTTAAAATTATGTTGATCCCAATAACTTTATTTGTTAGTAGTACAAAATGAGCTGATGGAATTTCTTTAGTTTTTCATGAATCATAAATTAACTGTATAGAAAAAAAGAAATTGGTAAAAGACTAAATTTTCTGTTATTTAAACCCATTTGCAAAGTATTAAATCTATCTCCAGAATTTAAGTTGTGATTTACATTAATACTATACGCGAAATATTCGTACGGATAACCTATTAGTGATTACTTTGATATCAATGAACTATAAAGTAACCATCATCTGTATACATTTTTTTAAACTTGTTGAAAAATAGACATTCTGTCTGAAGAAAGGACGTTTATAATAAAGATCAGAGAGCACATTCACATCCATATTCATCGAATACATAAGTAAATAAAGTATTTGCAACATGATACACAGAAATAAGAACAAAATAAAATAGCATTAAGTGAAAATACTTGTAAATTAGAAAACAATTTAAAATATGATGTACTTAAAAAGAGACAGTCATACGTATACAGAGTATCTCGGTTCTTAATGCCAAACTCTGAGAAGTGATCCTAGACAAAATTTTCAACAAAAAAGTTAATTTGATGCATGAGCCGAATTGGTAAAAGAATTTTAAATACTTTCTTCAATATTTTTGTAGGCCACCTTTTTTTTGTGATCATATTATCTTACGATTTCAGTGGAAAGTAAATGATACAGATTGACAGAAACGCCCCAATTCCGATAATTTTTATAAATAAAATATTTATAGATTACGATAAGATGAAGGTATTTACGTTAAGTTTTAGAAGGATTTTAAAAATTTTATAAAAGCGGTTCTGTGCCTCGGACTGTTTAGTTTACGTAAGTAATTTTAATTTTTGGAACTGAACAACTTGTTTTCAGATATTAATTTAACAAATTAATATCCCTAATTAAAGAAGAGTCCTGCAGGTTTTTTCTTCTTTTTTTAACAATAGTCATCTCCTCTGATTAAAAAAGTATAAGCACACCGAAAAATTATACTTGAAATACTGAAAACTAGTTGGGAATGCGGTAATGTATACGGAAATGAATAGTTTTCAAAACTTCCTACTTATAAATATAAAATATAGTAGTAACCGACCTATCCATAGTGTTTAGTTTATATTTCAAAACACCTGTGGTCTTATATGATAGTACGATAGGCTAACATATTTTTTTTTAAATTATACATATTAAAAATTACTTTTTTTTATAAATGAAGAAGATTTTTATATTTTAAAGAAAATAATATATATCAATTAACAATGCATTAACATAAATATTTGTAAAGGTTTTTATGGTGAATCGAAATAAAGGAAGAAAAATGTGGGCGTTACAAGTCATTTATTTATTAATCGTGGGGCGCCTAACGAACATCAATTCCCGACATTTTTGTCCCTGTTACGTCTTCTTAACAAGGCTCTGGAGATTAAGTTCTCTGTCCTCGCATTCTTCCGCTATCTCCGGGTGTTGATTGAATTATTTTGACACTCGCGCGGGCAGATCTAGAGATTATAGAGAAGAAGAAATGTTTCCCCGGAGAATACCATGGTTTCGGGTACGATGCTAGAGATAGGTTTGATACCGGGTTCGGCCTTATCTTTCCCATCCGGACCGGTTTCGGACCGCCACTAGACTCTTGCGTAACTAGTTCTGGATTGATTGGGAGTATTGTTCCACTTCCAAATGTCATATTGATATAAAGTTCTGTTTCTTTTTTGACGATCAGTTTTTGAAATTTACAACCGCCTCGAGTTGTATAGTATTCAAATGAGTTACTATCTTGACATGTGACATGAAAAGAACAGCGGGTCGGTAGCTATTCCAACATCTAATCCGACACTTCAGGTCACGCGGCCAACTCCTTCTCAGCCGCCTGGACGGATCAATGACAATGGACCACGAAGTATTAAGAGATTGAAGTTATCATCAAGGAACTGCTCATCCTAGATTTTTATGTTGTGTTCATGAGCTTAAGTTTCAGATCAGAATAATATGTATAATCTGACTTCGATTTTCCCATCAACGAGAATTATATGAATATAGTGTATTTTCTGTAGTACAAAGATCTTAAAAAAAATTCTTGAACAATTTATATACGATAAATAACACTAATATACAGTGTGTATATAATATATAGTGTTGCCCAAATGCGAGACCAAGAGGAGTCTTGGTCTTGCAAACTCAGTCTTGGGCATGGTCTTGGTCTTGCGCAAGATTCTCGCAACAGTCTTGCAGTTACTTATTAGCTTATCATTATAGAGATATTACTGTAATTCTTTGGATAGGAGAAACCTAACTTAGCCCGAATGAAAAATTAGAGGAGTTAAATGCAAAAGGACTTTAGTTATACCAATTATTAACATATAGTAACTATTCGAGTATTAGTAACTATTTTGCCATAATTTATATTTAAAAAATCCATTTCTTTTACCAGTCCTGGTCTTGGTCTTGCAACAGTAAGGCGGCCTTGGTCTTGGTCTTGCAAAGTGCAAGACCATGATCGATTTTGGGCAACACTAATAATATATAGTGTGTGCATATAATATATAGTGTGTCGCTTAAGCAGAGGAATTTTTTATACGAGTAATAGCAGCAAAAGAGTTTATAACCTCAAGAGCAAAAAAAAAAGTTTATAGAAACAATGGCCCAATTTTTATCAGAAAAATAGGAAATCGAAAGTGTTTTTTTTAAAATAAGTCACGCATACACTGAGTTAAAGTGGCTCTTCCCCTCCATTCGAAGACAATATTTCCTAGGTACGTTCCTCTATCAAATCATCAACAATCATCGTCCTTACGCCTACAACCTTCTCCAATTCAAGTCCTCAGTCCACTCCCTTTTCACAAGATCTCGACCTTCCGACCTTTACATTCTTTCTCACAGATCTGACTCGTTCCAAACTCGTTTATTGCTCGCTCTGTTAATTTCTGGAATTCCCTTCCTATCAAAATTCGGCATTCTCTCTTCCTATCCACATTCAAAACCCTCCTATTCCAATTTCTATCCTAAAAACAGTCTGATACCCCCCGCTAACCTTTTATGTAAGTTTACATGTTATTCAAAATGATTCACATAATGATATATTTACATATAATTTATCACTTAAATACTTACTATCAGAATTCGTCTTCTTTTTTTTTTTTCTCTACAGAAAACAGAGTTTATTGCTAAGAAGAATGTAATGTATTTTTTTTTTTTTTATAAGTGTATATTTATGTTTTACCACTGTACATAGTTTTAAGTGTCTTGGCATGGTTTCAAGTGTTTTGTATATAGATTATTTTTTATTTTGTACATAGTTTGTCTAACTAATATTTTCTTTACTTTTTTCTCTTCATTTTTACTTTTTATGGTTTTATTTAGGCCTGATATAATATTTTAATTTTGTACTTTTTTGTTATTCTAAGGACTTATTATTATTTTCTATTCTATTATGTTGAATAGGAAGCTATGACTAAAGAAATAATTAATTTAAGTAATTAACTATTGCTTCAATCTAGACAAAATTTATTTCAGATAAACATAGAATTTGTCATTGTTAAGAGGAGTTTTCCACGGCTAAACTAAGCTAAGTTATGTTTCTAAAAAAATTATAAATTATTCTAAAAACACAAAATTTACATTTCCTACTTTTCTCCTGATAATTCACTCATTCTTTATATGAAGTATTTGGTAGTTCTTGAAGTTTGCTATTACTTCCATAAAAATTTCTCTTTCCTTACATCCTATCTATGGTTGTTAGGAATTCTAATGGTGAATTCACTAAATAATCTTTGGAAAACTAAGTCAAACATGAATTATGACCAATTATCTTTTATTAGATCTTAAATTAATATTGTACTGTATTTCCATGCACAATGATATAACTGTAAAATGAAGTACAACCTTTCTGAATAAAATCTGGAAGGTAAATTAAATTACACTTTCCAATCACATTGTCAAATGTGATTGGAAAGTCTTAAGTGTTTTAATTGTTTATTGGATGATTTCAAACATTATATGCATACATTAAATACTATGTACGTATATTATTCTTACTAATTTATTTTCTTTTTTGTTTCAGGTAAGGTCATACATTCATCAATTAACAAGTTAGGTGTTGTAGTACTCAGTAAGTTATAATTATTTTTTATAAATTTTATTAGAGATAATTTGAACTATGCCGTTTCTAGATGGGAGATGGTTTTAAAAAAAATTATAAAACCTAAAATTGTTTAAAGTTTTTCAAATGTCCCAAACACATACAAAATCTCGATAAACTCGTAACCAATAAGTTAAGAATTTTAACGATTCAAATCCAAGATCAAACTCGACAATATAACAGTTCTTAAATACGAATACAGCTTTTTAGAAATATGTTATTATCCACCCTTATTAAATTAATGTCCCTTAATAAAGGAGAGTCTGGCAGAATTTTTTTTCTTTTTCTTTTTTTAACAATAGTGATCTCGTCTGGTTAACAAAACATAATCACATCGAAAAATTATACATAAAATACTATAGCTAATTTGGAATATTGTAATCTATCGGATATCAATAGTTTTCAAACCATCCTTATTATAAATATAAAGAGCAGTAGTAACCGACCTATCCATAATGTTTAGTTTATATTTCAATCCACCTGTGGTCCTATATGATAGTACGATAGGTTAACATGTTTTATTTTTTTTTTAAATTATACTTATTAAATAATAAATATTCAGGACGCAGTCTTTTTCAATTTTTTATTTGTGGCAACGTTTCAACCCAAACATGTGGGTCATCTTCAGGGCTTAGTTTGACCACTGAAGATTTACAAGTACTCCTGGCATAAATAAAAAATTTAAGAAGACTGCGTCCTGAACATTTATCATCCTTGATATGTAGAACAATCGACTAACTTGCTTCAAGTATACTTATTAAAAATTACCTTTTTTTGTAAATGAAGAAAATTTTTTATTATTAAGAAAAATATATATATCAATTAACAGAGCATTGACATAAATATCTGTGAAGCTACCAGTCAACACTAACTCATGTGTGACACATTTCTCAAGTTCCCTTTAATGTGTGACCAAAAGCCTTCACTGAATCGGAAACATTGGCAAGCCAAGCCAAATACCCAATATTTACACGTCTTGAGTGATATGCGAGATGTTCCTTATAAGTCTTTGTATATTCCTCTCACTTTCTCATTAGAAACTTGATTTATTTAATAGAAAACATCGTTTAGATGACGATTAAAATTTTAATAGCTCTCTTGTTTGAAGTAATTGAATTTAATTACAATATTTATTACAACCCTGAGAAGGAGCGTGAGTAAGACAAGCTTGTAAAGAACCTTTAATGATGAATACCGTTCTGTTCATTGCAGTTATAAAATTAACGTTATAACGTAACAGGTAAAAGTAACTACCAACTCACCGCCAGTTTATATCTCAGGTTATTACTGCAATAAATGAAGCTCATTATCTCCCTGCTTATTATTTTTTATAATTATTAACGAATGGACAAGATCTTGCAATCTTGATTACGTTTATATTTCTTTACGACATTCCTCAGACCATCTTGAGTCAATACTTTCAAATATTTATTATTTTCCGAAGGATTTTTATTTTTATATTGCCTCTTAAACATTCATTCCTTTCATTATGTTAACTACTTAGATTGTAGTGAGTTATTTTTTAGACTCCTTTTTATCTGATTATTAACATCTGCCCGAGGCTTCGTAAATAGTTTCATCTTATCGTAACCTACAAATATTTTATTTACAAAAATTCTAATATTTGGGGCATTTTCTATCTGGAGATCTTCATACTTAGTTTATTTAATTAGGGATTAAAAACTCGTAAATATCTATTTGATTTCTACTTGAATTGCAAGATAATTTGAGCACAAACTAGAGATAAAAGGAGGCCTTCAAAAATATTGGAGTTCTGGCAATGGCCAGATTATCCACTCAAGACATGAGTGTATGTGTAATATCTTGGAATCCTGCTTTTCCTTCTATAGTTGGGCTTTTCTAATGGTCAACATCATCTATTTCTAATAATTTTTTTTTTTGTCCATGGCTACAGAAATAATTTGATGAAATTTTCGTCTGTTGTTACGGTTGGCTCACAGCCTTAAAAAATGTGTTTTGAGAAATATTTATCCCAGGCTGTTTATATTTATTATACAATGATAATTTGAATACTTATCTTGGATGACATTTAAATAACCCGTTCGTTTGTGATTGAGAGATTTTTAGTAGATATTGACTTAGGGCTTTTCCTTCTATAGCCTGGCTTGGGGTTTCCTGTCTAATTGTATATATTGCATATTTTATGTTTTTTAATTTACTTGTCTTTAGGTTATTTTATTTTTTTATTGTACATAATTTTTGATTATTATTTTACTTTTGTTAATTTTTTATTTTCTGTATATATGGTATGAATTTGTTCATGTATCACGTGTCTATTGTCCACGTGACAGATTGTTATAATTCTAAATAAATAAAACAAAAAAAAATAAAAAATTGAGCGTGACATACACTCTCAAAATGTCAAAATAACGAGATTGTATGTAGGCCAAACGGCCCAATATTTTTGTAGTGCACTCTTTTTTCTCGCTAAATATTATCAAATCAATGGAATAATATTAAAATTAGCTATATTATGCCAGGTAGTTGAGGATCGAAACGGTGCTCATTGTTACATATTAGAATTTTTCATTTTTGTAAAACTTTTTTTAAAAATATTAAATACAAATATTTGTCATTTTAAAAAAGTTAAGAAAAAACCAACATTGTTGCTTCAATTTAAACCAATTATAATGATCTGTTTCACGATTCAACATTCATAAATGAAAGCATCAGAAAAAGTTTGAGTTGACACAAAAATTTACTTTTTGCCCACTTTCTGAAAATAACAGATGTCAGTCTTTGATTTGAAGGAACTATTATGTTAGTGTACACATGTAAAAACTGGTCGAAAGCATTATTATGAACGTTTTATCTAACATTTAATAAAACAAGCAATGTGATTCTGCTTAGGTAATTGCTTCACAGAAACCTGTCTTCGTTCGTGCAAGATTAGGCTGATATTTTGACAACTTGCGGGCCAAAGTCTTGAGTCATCAAAGTAAGACAATATCTTGAGCTCGGGTTGAGGTAAGGCAAGATCTGACCTTAATTGATCGAGGCCTAGATCGCATTACCTGTTATCTGTTATGACACCCGAATCTGTGGTATTAGTTGTGTATTCCTGCTTAGTATAGTAGAGGGAGATAACTGAGTAGCTAATGGGATAAACAACGATACGTGTAAAGGAAAAACAATTTCGTTTGGCTCAACGAATTTAATTTTTTTTTTTTTTTTTATAATGACCTGAACATCTCTATAACATTATTCCAGAAAAATTCTCAAAATTTTCCCAGAAACTTACGTATCATCCAAATCCCCTTGCACAATCCCTATCTAGCAACACCCATCCTTATAATCCTCCAAGAAGATTAAAACGGCAATGAGCCTGCAACCTTTTGTTAAAGCGCTCTCGCTCAATCTCCACTGGCTTGAGCACCATTGACACGGTTGAAAGAGTAGCCAGCGATCTCATGGAGTCGTGGTTTTCCCTCCATAGTTGGTGGGACAAGCCTTGGGGTTCTCGGCCTAATTGTAAATATTTTATATAGGTATGTCTGTTTCTAATGTTTTTAATTTATTTATTTCAAATTATTTTATTTTTTACTGTATTTATTTCTTTATTACTATTTAGCTCTTATTATACTTTTGTACATTTTATATTTTCTGTACACATAGTATGAATGTGATCTTACCTCAATATAATTATTGTCCGTGTGATAGATTGTTTTATTTCTGAATAAATAAATAAAAAGAAGTTAAAAAAAATTATTTATCTATAATATTATTTTGGGGGTTTCTAACATTGCAATGAAGGCAAAATTGATCTGGCTATTACTCTGAAAATTCTTATTTAAGGTTTTTTCAAAGTTCGAAAAAGTAATATAGATTTTGTTTCCCCCTAAAAAAATGTTTTGTGAGATCCGTATTTGTTTATCAGGTCTAACATCTCCAATACATTCATTATTCCTGTTTTCGGTCCATATGGGGACGACTTGCTAAGCCTTGTGCATCTTAACTTACTCAAGATAATCGCCCTGTCTGTAAAGAAAAACATGTTAAATCTATGAAAAAAAGACCAACTTCTGATAAGCCGACAAAAATGTTTCTGTGACATAAGAGGTATATACGAACCTTAAATACAAAATTTCAGTTTCATACATCTTGTTTTTGAGCTACACTGTTCTTACACAGACTATTTTACTAGACTAAATTATTTGAACTCAGAAGACATCAAAACTTGAATTACCGTCGAAAGCTCGGATTTTTCGCGATCGTAATCCTTTCTCTTACTATTTATATTTATTTTGTATATAATTAAGTGAAAGTATAAATTATATTTTACGTATACCTATACTATGATTGCAATGTTATAACAGTTTGAAATGACTGAAGGTGCTAAGTGAGATCAAATATTTTTTAACGGGAACAATGTTGATTTTTATTTCACACCTTGAGAAAACTTGTAATAGAATTTTCAAGCACCGAAAAATTACTTTAACTTTATATTATTATCCTAGATTCGGAGATATTATAAAACCCAAAACTGATCCTTTTAAATAAATACAGCTGAAGATTTGAAATGAAAACGTTTGAGGAGTTTTTCTACATTTATTCCTCATAAAGCAATCACTTATTATTTTAAAGATTTGTTATTCTTCCATCAGGAATTATGTACAATTATAATACACTGTAACTGTAAGAAAAGAGTTAGACATACCTTTATGGATATCAGATTCGACTTTATTTGTTGTGATATCACTATATACTTAGAAAAAAAAAAGACTTTAGTTTAAAAAAAACAATTTTGGAAAAAAATCTATCATATCGATGGCGCTCTTTTCCAGGTCATTTTTTTTATTAGTCCACTTATTTTTTACAAAAAATTTGGATGTTATACAATAATTTAGATGCACTGGCTCATGTGTCCTGTGGAACGATCGAGGAAGTTAAATTATGACTGATGTTTCAAGAATGGTTAATAGTAATACATATCCTTTTTTCTTTTCAACTTTATTTATTTATTTTATTATAAATAAATGAAATATATCCGATTGGAGGTGGCAAGCAGCTGTGGCTGTATATCAGCCGTGGCAGAATAGCAATAGGAGGGCCGGTGTCGTGGGTGTATTTACGACGTAGCTCCAGGATCCGATCTGCAGCCAGGAAATAATTCCTGAGGAGTGAAAGTACGCGGCGGTAAGCTCAGGATATGTACTCACTTATGCATGCCGTCTGTCCGTATGTCGATGCATCTTAGGCCCTGTCGGATCTCCTTGTATCCGATGTCTGTCTGGAACATTACGGCCTTCTGGGAGATAGTAACTGGTTTTATGATAATTCGTTCGGGCGTAGATTTCCAATAAATTCGTTTTAAAAATATTGCTTCAAAATCCTAAATTAAGCCATCTCTCAACTAGACGTTGAGAAATCTATATGTATTCAGTTTTTAAAATATTTTTTAAATTTATATTCACGCTTCTGATAGTACGATTCACGAATTTCAGAATAAAATGTGTATTTATTATAAATTAGACTTAAAGTACTTTTTTTCCAGCTCGAAAAACCAAAAAACATATAGTTAACTGAATTTTCATACTTAACGTTAATGTACATTATATATATATACGGTATGATAAAACCCTTTACCGATTCTCAGAAACAATGGATCTCAAGGAAAATAACAAATACGAATTTCAAAACTTAAAAGGCTAACTTCAACTTGGGTGAAAACACCAGTTGTAGACTGGTTACACTTTTTATAATAATAAGCTTCTTTGTTGATATAAATGTTCCAGTTATTTGAAGATTGAAGAACAATTCCCTCTATTGACAACTGTATGAACAAAGCTCCCCCCAAAAAATTTAAAATGTCTATCGTATGTGTTTCCTACCTTTCTACTGACAATTTTGTTAAGATTAAGTTGAACATTTATGTTATCTTGTTTTAATAGTGAAATAAAGATTTTACAATTTTTCTGAGGTATGTCTATAATTGGTATCGACCCCCTATTACTTACTAGAACGATTGAATTACCAACACTAGTGCAAAAAGGTGTCTTTTTTAATGGAGGTAATACCTGCATAACAGAATATTTTTTTCAATTTTAAACTGTTAAATAGAAAAATGAAACCCTGGAAATTCTGTCGAATGGAGAAAATTATAACTATAATAATTACGGCGGTATAAGCCAAAAATTTCAAAAAATTCTTTATCTATGGTACGCTTACCGTACAATAAAACTAAAAAAAATTGGGAGATTTCAAAATTCAGATGGTTTCAAAAGTCATTGGATCCAGTAGCGAATCCAGGATTAAGTTTGGGGGGCTTCAGCCCGAAATATATATATTTTTACAACTTTTCTTTAATCGACCTTTGAGTATTAAATTTAAACATAATTTTTTAATTGGGAATAAGGTCACTTATTAATTGTTCTATAAACTAATAAATGTTCATTACTTCCGTATTCATTTGACGTTTCGATCAATTTTTAAATAGAGCTTTGATACCTGAGGCCAGGGACACACAGACAGTCTCAGCACCGTCCACCAGCACATATATTGAGCTACTCTACTTAGCTACTTATTTCGTAAGAAAAATAAAGAAAATAACTATCTATTTAAAATGGTGTTAGGTGGTAAAGTCATGTTAAAAATGTAATTACAGGAAAAATAATGCTGTTACAGTATATCTTCTATGAATTGGTTTGAATATGTGAAAAACGTCGTAATTGCTAATTGTGGGCCACAAAGGGAAAACTTTTTACAGCAAAAAAAGTCAGATTTATTTGATCGTTGTTTGTTAAGAATGTATTTCAAAGAATGTATTGAAGTGAAAAACGTACTCTTTAAAAATGCACATACATTAGTTTTTGTGTTTTATTCTGCTTCATTTAAGTAGATTATTAAACTCATTTTTTCTTTCCTATGATTAAAAAAATAAACCTGTTATCTTGCTTAGAACGAGGTTAGACTAGGACTGAAATTAGCCGAAAGTTTCGAAACCCGTTGCGAAAAGCCCCGAAATTCAACTGTTCAACAACGCCCTATCGCGATTGCGAAACTGATGATCCGCCAGCGTTTTCTCCTTTTGCCCTGACCAGCTGCGAAGGCCGCATCCGCTTCCTGTGGGAATAAAGGAGGCAGATCTCGGGATATTCCCTTGTGGTAGCTGAGGACCTCGCTGACATATTTCAAACAGGTTTGGACTCCAGACGGTTTCCAAGTTGACTGGCTCCTCGAGAGATGTTGTTGAATAAAGGCCGCTGTGTCCCAGCTGTTCTTGAACGCCCACGTACCTACCGGGACGTCCAGGCTTAACTCGCGTTTTAGTCTTTTCCCAAGGCAGCGTAATCTGTTTTCTTTATAATAAATTATAACCATTTGGCTCAGTTTGAACTGAATTAACTCTTGTCTATAATCTATCACGTTTTGTGAAATATCTTAAATATATAACTAGATTTTGGTTTATTATTTTCAATAATGAACCATTGTGATCGACCAAAAAATTCAAAAACTTAACCCCCTCGCAAAATTTGAGGTTTCACGTTTCAGGATGCGTAGAATTCGAAAACGAATAAAAATTTGTTTGTCCATCCGCCGTCCGCCGTCGGCGCATTTTCTCCGAAACTACTAGACCGATTTTTTTTCGAATTTGGATATAAAATCAGAGGTCACTCGAGGATGATCCTCCTTCATCGACATTACTATCCGCATTTTAATTTCAAAATGGCGGCCGAAAAACCTGCGTTGCTATAGACTGTAGCGCCTAAACGAATGTACAGACTTCAATGAAACTTCGCTAAAGTCATTTTCTTGACGCCCTTTAAATTTATCTATATAACATACTTCAACGAAAAGAAGCTGGAAAAAAAGTTACGAGGGATGGTAAAATTAAATTCCGAATACCTCATATAATGTATATGGTTTTTTAAAAGTGTACGAAATTTCCTAAAAAACAAAAAAAAAACTTGTTAAAATCGGACAATTAGGAGATATGGTCTCCGTTTTTTTTTAAATATGTTCTACTCCAAATGTTATATCCTTTGTTTGGTTTTTAAATTTTGAATTTGTTACTGATGTAATGCCATTTTTTTAGCATATTACCAATAATTAAAAAAAAAAAGTTTATTCCAATAATTGGAATCAGCTTTTATTTATTTTTCTTTGTAACTATTTAGGTAATGTTACTTTAGATGTATAATTGTCTGGAAATAATAAACCATTGTGAAATAATTTGAAGCGTTTTTTTTTATTGCGGAAGTGACAACTTTCTCATATTGTAATATTTCATTCAATGTCCTTGATAATTTTAATTTTTGTTTGATCTTTCCAAATTGACGGTACTCTAGTAATAAGTGTTTGACTATCTGTCGTGAAATTATTACCTAATATATAATTGAATTATATTAGTTATTGCAGTCGAATAATGAATCTTATTCAATAAAAAGTCTTATTTAATTTTCTAAAATTAAATATGACGATTTCGAAGAATGTGGATCTTCGTTTGTTGTCAGTTTCAAAATAATGTTTTAACCTGTACAAATAAAAAAAAATTACTTAAGTTTTAAAAATCAGAAAATAATTTTTCGCTCTTGTCTCTCTAGTTTTCCTAGATTAAATTTATAAATATTCATTATTAAACATTTAAAAAGTTGACAAATTGTTTTAACCAATAAAAGTGACGTAACAAAAAAAAATTTGAAAAATTCAAATTTAATTTTTTTATTATTTATGATATTTACAACTGTATCAAAGAATATCTAGTAAATAAGAAACTATCCACTGATAGTACTATAATAATATGTCTACATAAGGAGGTCACGGGGCCATCTTTTTTTCATACGCCTCGGAGGGTTATCAGGAATCGAAGATGAAGCAAGGTTTGAAACGAGAGGATTCGAATAGTTTTGAAGTTTGTTATGGAAGGATAGGTTTCTAGATTGGGCCAAATCGGAAACATAAGGGATATGAAGGTCGTTATGGATGATGTTATTTTAACAAAGGAAGGAACATTAGAGATTTTATTAAGGATTCTGGATTGTAAGGATTGTACGAGAGGAATTAGATGATTGGCGGAGCCCCCAAGTTCAACATTGCATATCCAAATAGGCCTTGTTATTGGAAGCTTAGAGTTTTTGTCTAGTAAATACTGAAGTAGTCTAAAGTGTGCGGTTTCTTGTCGTTTCAGTCTGGTCTGAGGATTCCAAGTTAGATGATTGTCCACGTGGATTCATACTTATCGGAATGAAATATTTAACTCAAATATTGAGTAAATGAGCTATGAACTAATATAAATTTTAGGTTTAAAAAAAAAATTGTGTTTACCTTGAACAAATGAAATATATTACTAAACATCGTTTCTTAATTTTGAGTTATGTAATTAGAATTGTAATTTAAATTCTAATGAAATAAATAATTTATTAAAACTAGTTTTCCTATGAAAGCTCTCATAAATTATAAAATATTAATACAAGTTATATATAACGACACGATATTTATTTATACAAGAAATTTTTTATTCAAATACAGATCAGTTTCCCTGTTCATTATGTAAAGCAGCTTTCTACTTTATGAAATTTAAATAACGTTGTTATGTATTTATTTAAATATTCAATGAGTATAGTTAAAAGTGAAATATTCAACCTCTAAATGGTTCTGATATCATCTTTACTCTGAGCTGTTTTATATTTAAAAATAAGTTTTGTCTGAATTAGACAGCATATGATAAAATTTTTGAAAAGGGTTTTGGTATGTAAATTGTATCCCTGTATAAACTAAACTGTAAACCTAAAATATAATCTTTTGAAAAAAAAAAGTTATACATTTTCTCTGTATTTGGAGTTCTATATATGGCATTATTTTACAGCCGTCAAGAGGCAGCATTGACAAGTTGTTCCTAACTGGGAACTGTTCCTGATACTATTTGTAACATTTTTCGTCAAAAAAAATATTCGATTTATTTATTAACACTTTATTAGTCAATGATATAATGGAAAAAGGCTTGGGAAAAACCGGAGGTTCGACGCCGACACCACTAATAACTGTCTGCATTCTTCCATCTACCGCAATCTAAACCCAACACCCTTCAGATCTGCCTCATCGCAATCCTCCCACTTACTCCACGGTCTACTCTATCAGTTTTAACAGTCAGTACTTAATAACCTCTTAAAGATAGATTGCTACTAAGCACCATAATTTCAGTCATCAGAATGGTTAAATTTTCGTATTTAGTCGTCGCATTTATCTCGTACGCGATGCTTTATTTTCGAAAACTAAAAGGCGTTGTTCTTCATTCGTTAAACACAGAAAGCGGGAGGATTTTTAAAAATAATAATCAACATTTTTTAAAATTTTCTTTTGTTTTTTTTAGTTATTATCTTAGATCTTAAATAGCTAAATTTGTTTATAGGTTCAAACGTATTCCTTTCTAGTTCCGTATCACAGAAATCATCGCCATCCCTGTAACTAATCATATTTATTTTTTTAATCGTCGTATGTTTAAACCATATAATCGCTCAAATGCGTATTTGTATTATACTGCGGTTTAAAAACTGGTGTTAAAAATGTTTGATTTTAATTTTTCTCCATTTACAGCCAATCTATGGATTTGCCCCAGTTCGAGACTGGTAATTCAATTTTATCACAATTTAGAGTAACAGTGACAAATTGATACGTTAAACCCCATCTCTATTTAGTTCCGTTATTTCATTGATCTGTTAGTATACATAACTC
Source organism: Nezara viridula (assembly GCA_928085145.1). Taxonomy (NCBI): domain Eukaryota; kingdom Metazoa; phylum Arthropoda; class Insecta; order Hemiptera; family Pentatomidae; genus Nezara; species Nezara viridula. Next base: position 3,568,153 of record OV725082.1, read on the forward strand.
GTTGGCAGAACTAAGGAGGGGATGGAACTTTCATGATGAAGCACCGAATATTACAATATTTATATCTTTTTAAATTATAACGCATTTACAGCTACTACATGTGACGATGAGCTGACAAAATAATATTTAAAATATTATTTCTAAATACATTATTGTTCCTGTTATTACATTATTATTTTTTTTTTTAACCGGCCTTCAACGACCATTTCAACATCTTTTTATATATATTTTAGTGTAAATAAAAATGCTTGGGTCGAAAAGTTGACTAACAAAATAAAAATATCATGACTGAAATGCCTTACAATTTTGTATCATCCTCATAGTTGATCAGTCGATTTCTTACCCATCTATAAAATTTTAAATATTCCGATCTTCTCAAAACAGTTCTTGTCTCGACTACCAAACAATAGCCCTGAAGTCGACGCACAAATTTGAGTTGAAACGTCGGCTAACTGAATATAATTATCTTGAATGAAATACCTAATAATTTTGTTCCATCATTTTATGTAGTTTCTTTCTTTTTCTCGCTGATATATGATGTATATATATGATTTTATCGTTATAAAGGGGAAGAAAGACCCCTCACAAAATAATTTTTTTTTAAATTTATTTATTTAATGAAATTTACAACTGTATGAACAATAAAACTAGTAAAAATGCTCACATTAGAAATCATGACATGAACAGACTTGAAGAGATACTGCCCAGTAGTAGCAGTTCCTATTTAATTCTAGTTGAGAAGATCACGAGGCCATCTTCTTTTCAGACGCCTAGGGGGATTATCAGGAATCAAGGAAGAAGCAAGGCTGGAAACAGGTGGATTCGGATGGGACTGGAGTTTATCATAAAAGGATAGATATCTGGCTCGGGCTCCCAAAATAATAAAATTTAATAAAATAAAATCAGCTGCAGATTTAAATTAATTATAAATATTTGTATATTACAAATATATATATATATATATATATATATATATATATATATATATATATATATATATATATATATATATATATATATACGAGATTAGCTGCTGTAATTTTCATTCCTTGAAGAGACTGAGAGCTCTCCTTTAAACTGAAAGTAGGCATCTTCTTTTGGCATCCGTCGACTACCTGGAAGGAAGAAGATACCCGCTGTTCTGTCAGGTCGAAATGACTGTCATTTATCTCCAGTCTGTCTGGAAGGGTAATGGAACTCTCTTGTTTTCAAAGTCATCTCCGTGAAAAGGCATTTTCAATTTTTTATTTATTTTCCTGGCAGTTGTCACTGATTACTCAAATTACTCGTAGAATGGTCATTGGGGAAAAGATAGTTTTCGTGTTCAATTTTTTTTCATGACACTTTCTTTGCCACTAAAAAAAAAAAAACTTAATGCACCCGCATACCGTATTTAAGTTTTGAAACTGTTTCATTGTCCGATGATTAAAATATAAGGATTTTTTTAAAGTACAATTATTTTATGCACCAAAATAGAGAAATGGCGAATCGTCATTCTCGCATTTTGAATTTAAATAGAAAACATTATTTTATATCTGACCGGATATACGGTCAGAGAAAAGTGATAAATATCCTAATCCAAAATAACCATATAGACGAATAAAAAGACTACTGTTTAAAATGCTATAAACTGTAAATAAATAATAATAAATAAGAAAAATTAACGTACTACAACAATCGATTTCATATTTATATCGATTTCACCCATCGATAACTTAATATTTCTCCAAAGTTTTGTGGTTACCTCGATTATTCCCATGCCAATATTTATCTCTCTATCCGCCTTTGGTATAATAAAGTAGAGAAGGTATTAATTTTTATATTTTTTGTGATAAATAAACAATTTTTGGTTTATTATTTTCAATAAAGAACCATTGTGATCGACCGAAAAAATTCAAAAACTTAACACCTCTCGAAATTTGAGATTTTACGTTTCAGGATACGTAGAGTTCGAAAAACGAATAAAAAAATTTTGTCCGTCCGCCGTCCGCGCATTTTCTCCGAAACTACTGGATCGATTTTTTTCAAATTTTGATTTAAAATCAGAGGTCACCCAAGGATGATCCTTCTTCATCGACATTATTATTCGCCTCTTACTTTCAAAATAGCGGCCGAAAATTTGCTATAGACTTTATACAGCGCCTAAACGAATTTACCGATTTCAATGAAACTTGGCTGCTAAAGTCTTCTTTTCGATGCCCTTTAAATTTATCTATATAACAAACTTCAACGTAAAAAAGCTGGAATAAAAGTTACGAGGGATGGTAAAATTACATTCAGAATAACTCAAAAAGTATACACTTTTTGGTTAATATTGTGATAATTTGTTTCTAAGGTATTCGAATTTCCTAAAAAATGAAGGAAGTTTCATCGAAATCAAAGAACTATTAGTAGAAATATCGCGATTTTAAAATATTTTTGGTTTCTTATTTTCAATAATGAACCATTGTGATCGACCAAAAAAATCAAAAACTCAACCCCCTCTCAAACGTTGAGGTTTTACGTTTCAGGATACGTAGAATTCGAAAAACAAATATTTTTTTTTAATATACTTATATTATGAAGTATAAAATATGTCTGATAGGTAGTTTCAACTTTGTTCAAAAACATTTTTGTTTATTTTTTTTTAGAATAACAGAGCCAGAAAATATATGATATTTAAAAGCTGTGAATATTAAATTGAGTTGAAATTTTACTTCAAAGTTCTGAATCTTCTTGGGAAAAATACTGAAACTCTGAAATCTATCCAAAAATAAATTTTATAGAAAAAAACCTCCATATAAGATAAGCAAGATTGGAATGATTCCAAGATATAACTAGTATAGAAAAATTACAGTGTTTGTAATTTAATGTTCATATATATATATATATATATATATATATATATATATATATAATCATGACAAATGACTTGTATATATATTTCTTACGTATAAAAATTAATAATAAATAAGTAAAAATTAGAGAAGTAATAATGAATGAAACCAAAAAGAGTCTCAGAGAATTATACATTAAATTTAAAGAAATTAAAAAAAATAATGTATGCTAATTAAGTCAGTATGATTTAGCTTTAAGAAATACTTCCTTTGTTTGAAAAATACATTAATCATTCGATTAGATCTAATGGTGGTCTATTAACGCCGCTTCGGTCGTAAAGCGTGTCGGAAGTCATGTTGTCACACGTGTCGAAAGTCATTTGTCATATGCCGTTTACATCTGTCTGTGGCCTGTGGAAGCTTATAATGAAGATACAGTCATATTTATTTACATGTGTTGGCTATTTATTAATATGTCAGGCATAAAAATAAATGTATTTATAGGTTTGTCAGATTCGAAAAGTCTTATACCAAGTGTGTAATGAGGTAATGAAATTAAATACTTAGCAAAGTACTAAAGGTAAGTAAAAAATAATGTTAAATTTGGAATCCATAGTAAGTATAATAACAAGCTGTAATGTGTAACAAGAAAAAAAGTTAAAAAATTATAATGAAAAAATTATAATACCTCTGAATATGAAGAGGAGACTAAAAAGGCGTTGGATGAGAGATCTCCTTACTTAAATAACCTAAGTAATTATAACAAGTCAGGGAAAAGGTGTTGCTGAGTAATTTCCTTCCCCATGCCTGACATTTCATTTATATCTTGTATTTCCAGTACATTTGCTGATTGTTAACAAAAGTTGATAGGCCCGAATAATTTTTCATAGCAAAATAAAAAAATAAATAAAAAGCAGAAAAAAGAAATTTTCACACATTCAAATATTATTATTGATTATGTTTGTATAAAATAAAAAAAAATTGGAACTTTTGCTGTTTAAAAAAAAATAAATAATAAATTCATATGTTTAATAGAAATATCTAGATTTTAATTTTTTACGAGATACTAGATTCTACTTTCAGATTTATTATTTATTTTATTTTATTTTTATAATGATGAATTATTGGCTACAAACACATTGGGACGTTTGGTGTATAAAATCTTTATTTCTCATGTTCTGAGGTCAAGATGAACGGCCCAATATTTCTATAGGTCACTTTTTTTTTTTTGACTCATCAAATAGACAAAGTTTACCGATCTCCAGATTGAAACGTAGATATTTCAAAACAGGAAATTTCTGAGGATGACGAATTATGGACAGGAACTAGAAAATACATTTTACTAAGAAGAGTAGAAAAATCAATATTTACATTAATTAATTTAAAGAGGAAAATAACTAGTATTGTCCAAAATCGGTCTTGATCTTGCACTTTGCAAGACCTAGACCAAGACTGCATAACTGTTGCAAGGCCTAGACTAAGACTGGTAAAATAAATATAGATTTTTAAATTAAAATTAAATTAATAGTTACTTATATTTTAGTTACTATATGTAAAGAATTGGTATTACCAATATATTTTTGCATTTAACTATTTTAATTTTTCTTTCGGGGTTAGTCACATTTTGTCTAGACTAAAAGTAACAAATTTTTTGATGCGCCTGTGTGCTAAAAAATTAATATTGATATTTCAAAAATATTTATTGTATCAAATAAAATATCGACTTAAGAGTAGACGCGTGCAATTCGCATAAGTGAAAAGGACAGGTACATGATGGTATATAAAAAGAATCTCTATATGTTGAAATATGTAATGTTTTAAATGTGATTGTAAATTGTAAAAAATTTTTAGACTTGATAATGGCTCAACGAGCCGAAATCTCGTAATTAGATGTGTAATCATTAATTGTGGATAAATGGTTGACTGTCGTGAATAATGAAGAAAAGTTGGGGTGATCAGTCAAATAAGAAGGCAAAAATAAATGATAATATTTATTTTGACATTGACCGACGTTTCGACCTGAAGTTAAGGCCTTCATCAGGGCTAATAAATGAACCAGATAAGAAGGTATGAGAAACATAAAAATTAAAGTAAAATGCAGTTGTTAGAATAATGACAATAGTAATTACTAAGAGATAAATAATAATAACCGGTACAAAGTGTGGAATGATGAAGTAAACATAATCAAAAAGGTAACAAAAGTATTGTAATGGGAATCATAGAATAAAATGTAAAACAGAAAAATATGAAGTTATATAACAAATGGAAATAAATAGTAAAATTAAGATATTGCGAATAGAATAGTTAGATAGAAAATTGAGATGTTGTAAAGTCTATAAAGATGTACAGACAACGTATAATATAATAAAGAGTTAAAACAGAGAAAAGGGATGAAAGGAAGGAGGAAAGTAACTGAGAAGGTTAAAATAAAAAGATAATAAGAAAGAAAAAGAAAAACACACCTGACTGCAATGAGGTAAATCGAAGCAATGAGCGTGTTAGTCAAGGAGAGGGTGGAGAGAAGGGATGTATAGTGGCGTCATTAAGTTGAATCATTAAGTTGACAAAATGTTAAAATTGTTTGAAAATTTTCTGATAACAGCTTGAAAAAAAATATCGACTATTGCTGTTTTAGGTCTGATATTTTTATGGTATCGATAGACCTATGTTAAGATCGATATTTTGTCTTCTACATGCTATTCCTAGTCTATACCATGGACTGTTTAGACTGATAAAAATATTAATGTTTAGATATCGAACCTCCCATCTCCCGTGAATCCTCTCCTCGCCGATACCCCGTGGCATATCCCGATCGGGACGCCCCCCTCCAGCCACAGATCCGGTACAGCTAAGATGGCGATGGCTAACGGTGCCGAATTGAGACATTACCCCTGATTACCATGTCCCTCTCCAGAGATCCTCTCCCAGATAGCCTTGGCGGCCCCCCTCCAGGTCCTATAATTTCCACTCGTCGTGAGGCGGCCCCCCTCCCTCCAGTCGTCATTATACCTGCCCGCTTCTTCCAGGGCCGCTCGCTCATTACAGGCGGCCGGGTAATAAACGACTTCCGTAATAACTATATCTTGTGAAGGAAAGTAGCCAGAGCATAATTGAGACATCCGTCAAATGACCCACCATTTCCTCGCCTTACACGCCGCTCTCGAGAGAGCTAAGAGGCTTCGCTATTTTTTTATTTTATTTTTTTTAGTTAAAAAGTTTCCTGTTTCGTGCCTATGCTGATCCTAACAAGATTCCAGATAGTTAGGAACGTTCACGCCTATATTGCCCTCCATCATTTTATATGACTAGTAGTTTTGCCAAAACCTAGCAGTTTGCAAGACCAAGGCCGGGCCTAACTGTTGTAAGACCAAGACCAGGACTGGTAAAAAAAATCTAATTTTCGAATAAAAATTAAGCCAAAATAGTTACTAATACTTGACAATCTTAGTTACTATATGTTAATAATTGGTATAAACAATATCCTTTTGCATTTAACTCTAATTTTTCATTCGAGCTTAGTTAGGTTTCTCTTATATAAAAAAATACAGTAATATCTCTATAGTAATAAGCTAATGAATAACTGCAAGACTGCTACGAGACTCTTGCGCAAGACCAAGACTGAGTTTGCTAGACCAAGACTGAGTTTGCTAGACCAAGACTGTCTCAGTATCGCATTTGGGCAACACTAATGACTAGCCGGAATAGTAAGAAAAAGTATTAATCATATGTTTTTATAATACTACTATGGTAAAATATAACCACGTTTTATAGAAAAAAATATTATCGACTATCCTTTAAAGTATTTAAAAGTATTTAAAGTATTGTGACTATGCTATTTAAAGTATCGTGTAATTACATTAAATAGCACTTCAAGAATCACTTAAAAACCATTTCATATAGATAGTTAGTTTGATTCTTTTTTTTTTCTAATTAATTATTACACCCTACATCATGAACTTAATATCCCATTTGTCTTAGACATTTTCTCTACAATTTTTTCCAAATTCTTATAAATCATCCAAATAAAGTATTGCGTAGAATATTCGGACCGAAGAAGGATGAGCTAACCGGAGAGTTCAGGCGGTCACAAAACGCCGAATTGCGTGAACTGTATCCGAGTAATATAATTGAGATAATTTCAACGCGGCGAATCAAATGGGCTTGTAAAGTTGTTGGACTTAGTAACGAGAGAATTCCTAAAAGGTTAATATTTGCTGTGCCGAATGGTAAGCGTCCGAGGGGTAGACCGAAGCGAAGGTGGGAAGGTTGCATTAAAGCCGATCTGAAGGGACTGGGTTTGGACGGCGAACGGTGGAGGGAGGTGTGTAATAAGCGATTGGTGGTGTCGGCATCGAACCTTCGGGTTCGCTAAGCCTTTTTATTATTATTATTATTATTAATATAAATCATCCACATCCCCTAATACAATTCGTATCTTGTTCCACTCATCCTTCCTCCTCGAAGGTTGAAGCGGCAGTGGCCCAGAGACCTTTTGTAAATAAGCATTTATTGGAGTTCTGGCAATGGCCAAATTCTCCACTCAAGGCATGATTGTATGTGGCTGAAGCGCTCTCGCTCGAACTCCACTGGCTTTAGTACGAGTGACGCGATTGAGAGAGTAGCTCAGGGATCTCTTGGAGTCCTGCGTTTCCTTGTATAGTTGGAGGGAGAAGCCTGACTTGGGGTTCCCTTCCTAATTGTATATAGGTATGACTGTGTTGTTATCTTTTTAATTTACTTATCTTTAGGTTATTTTATTTTTTTATTGTACATAGTTTTTTATTATTATTTTACTTTTGTTAATTTTATATTTTCTGTATATATGGTGTGAATGTGTTCTTATATCACTATAATCTATTGTCGACGTGACACATTGTTATAATTCTAAATAATACCCACGCTTTATAGAAAAATTATTATTAACTATCCCTTAAAGCATTATTGTTCGTGTAATTACATTAAATAGGACTTCAAGAATCACTTTAATACCATTTCATACAGGTAGTTAATTTCTTTCTTTATTTTTTCAAATTAATTATTCTTATATATGTGAAAAATGAATGCTTTCGGGCTGAAGCCTCTCCCCTCCCCCCCAAAAAAAATTAAATCCTGGATCAACTAGTGTGTTCAGGTACTTTGAATTTTCTAATTAATAATAATACGTAAACATTTCTGAATATTTCTTATATATGTTTCCAAAGCCTTACAAAATATCTTGCACATTAGCCAAGTTACTTTTTAAATAGGGAAAGGTACCTGTTATAGGAAAGTATCCGTTATATTTGAATCAATGTGTTTATTATTCTGTTATATAAACATCTGTAAAGAGATTCATTTAGTTAGCGAAATGAACTCCGTTAGTTTATATTTATGTTTGGATAACGAAGAGAAGGAAGGCTTTACGTTGTATCAGGAATCATGGGTTATATGTACTATTTTAAGTTATATTATTTTCTGGACTCTTAATAATATATATCTTCTCTGCATATTGAGATTAAACAAAGCATATCACATTATTGTAAATATATTAAGCGTACTTTTGACATAGATTAACTTTCAAATATTCAGGTTATATTCCAGTTTGAATTATCAGGAATCATGAATTTTTTTATTAGGATATCATGTATGTTCTATAATATAACCACCTACCACCACATATAATCAGAAATTTAGAAGAATAACATAATTTGTTTGTTATAATTTATTAATTATGATCATAATATTCATCAAAAATAAAATATAACGTTTCTGAAATATTAGCATATCTAAGAAAATATATTTTCGCGTGTGCAACCTAAAGTACTGAATGAAATTTCATGAAAACCGTCACCTCCATTTGACTACAGACAGACACCGGACCAAATTTGATCCTTGATCTCCAAAACGCAAAATGCGAGTAGAAATTTTCTATTCTGAACATGAAATATTTTTTAACCTCCCGCAGGAATGTAGCATATAATTAATAAACTAGAATTGATAACTCTAAATCAAATTCTCGCATATTATTTTAAAGATCCTCTATAAATATAATAAATAGAACTTTTGAATCTGTTTGTTCCTTTTCGCTTCGAATAAATATTTGTTGATCACAAGCCACTGATTGGTTTTCCTTTAAGTAGCCCCTCCCCCCAGGCAGGTCCTGAGAAGGCATTCATTAGATAAATAAGATTAGCTAACAACCGTTTAAGGAATTGTTTTCTCGCAACGAAGACAATCCTGGGAGGCCAAAAGTTGTGCTCGGCTCTTTCTTTCTCTCGAGAAAAGAAGATAAAAGTGCGACCAACGAGCATTAGCTGATGAGGAAACTTTCCGAGCCGTGGCACGAGAAGAAAAAGTCCTCTTCGAGGTTACGGACCGCTTCAGTTAAGAAACCCATTAATAGGATATGAGAAGCTTCTTATAATGGAAAATTAAAAAGAAATTCGATAGTTAAATATATTTACGAAAAAGTGGGATATTCATTATTTATTAATATTTTCACCTCAAGTTCCTAAACTCAGCTGTCATTGCATCGATGGATTTCTTTCAGCAGTGATGAACAGCTGTGTATGCTGAGTTTAGGAATGACTTGATGGATTCCTGTAAAAGTATAGCACTGCTAGAAAGTCACAAAATACAAGAAAAATAAAAACATATATAACCAAATAATCACTTACTTGAATAGTCGATTTCAAAACCTAAATATTATAGATTTCTTCAGATATACTACTAATATATATATGATTATAGACTATTTAATGTTCCTACTTCGATTTATTTTGCTATTTTCCATTATATTTATTTATATTTTGTGTAAACATGGTGTGAATGTGCTCTTTCATCAATATTATCATTGATCTTTATACAGAACAAAATCCTATTCAATGAAATAAATAAAAAAAAAAAATTAAGTTTTTTCTCTATCCATCATTTCTGAAACCAGCGGGTTTCGGCAATAAAGTTTCAATAAGTTGGGTACACCCACTACTACTAATAAAATACTAAAAAATATTTATTTAATTTAAAATAAAAAGTAATTCTTTATGAAACTTCTCTAGACAGTAATAAATTTTTAATTTTAATAACTTTGCGGTTTGATGATTTTTCTTAAATTTTGCAGATATCAGCTTTCAAATATCTACCTATAATTTCCCAGGAGACGTTTTGTTTTTGATCTATTTCAGCCCTATTGCACTTTTACAATACAACAGATAGTTCCAATTAAAATAATAAATAAATAGTATTTCTTTGTTAGCAAACAATATATATATATTTTGTTTTGATTTATTTTAATATTAGGTTTCTAATTTTTTGAAGTGAAAGCGTCTTCAGGTGCGTTTCAAACTTTTTTTTGAAGGGTCAATTAGATTTATCCATCACATTTTCGAAATATTAACGCTCGGGTGAAGTCGGCTATAGTCGACTAATTAAAATGTTTTTACATATGGATTAAAATATCTGAGAAACTAATAATCGGACATGCATACTATAAGCGAGGAAATTGTTCAGCATTTCATCCTCTCTTTAATAGGATATAAATTTAAAATTGTATCTTAACTCGTCGCAGTGTTAAGGAGGCAAAAAGGAAAAATAGTGGGGAAAACCAAACGAGTTTAATTGAACATAACAGATAGAAATGTTCAGCATTTCATCTTTTTTTTAATGGGCTATTATTTAAAATTTTATCTTAACTCAAAGCTGTGAAAAGGGAAAAATTGTGTCAAAAACCAAATTATAAGTTTTATGGAAGATATGGGTTAAAATATCTCAAAAAATATAAATCAGATTGCATACAATAAGCGAAGGAAATGTTTAGTATTTTATCTTTTTTATAATGAGTTACTATATATAATTTATATTTTATATTATTAATCTCGCCTTAGTTTTTTTGTTATCTTGTCCTTCCTCATTCCTAATAAAGGTCGAAACGAATATATATATATATATATATATATATATATATATATATTTTTTTTTTTTTTTTTTTTCTCTGTAGCTACAACCGCAATTACTTCGTAATGATATAATCTGCCCTCAACTATTTCTCTACCTTTATAAAATTAACTCAATAAATTAATGTAAATTTCAACCTCTGAGCTTGTGTTATGTTATAAACGACCATTTATTTCTCGCAGGACTTTTCCCTTACAGAGAATAATCCTCCCTTCATGTCATATTATTTTAGAAAAGTCGTTAGATCCAAAGCCAGTTTATTTTCGTTGTAGGTTTCCTCTGTGGTGGCCTGACTTATTTCCAATTAGTATTTTCCAAGTCTGTTTCTTCCTCCTTGGAATAATTCTAATTAGTGGCAAAAGAGTCCTTTTGTCTCGCTTCTATTTTCCAAGAATATCCCCTCCCCCCCCCCCACCGCAGCGCCTAAATAAACGTTTGACTGTCGAGTTCACATTTGTTTAGGACTCCATAACAATTTAAACTATATTTAATCGCATTACCATGTCGAATCGTAAATAAGTTTGGAAGTGTACATGCTTCATGATATAGCAATCGACTTTAAGTTAATTAAAATGGAATATATTAATTATTGGCTTGTTTTATCAAGTCACACATTTTATTTTGACACTTTAATTTGATTAGCTTGATTAGTAAATTTAGATAACATGGCCACGCAATATTCAATATTTGTATTTGAGATTAATTTGATCAGTGTATGTATATTCCCAATTATTCAAATTTTGAACGAACTTTATTTGCTCCAATAAGACAAAAAATTAACTATGTTAAAATTATGTGAGGGTATAATTATATTTGTTAATAAAATTAAAATTGTTTATATATATATATATATATATATATATATATATATATATATATAAAATATATATATATATTAATTTCGAAAACGAATGTGTTTTAGGATAGGAGAATTATTTGTCACGAATATCATTCCTTAACTAATGGTTAATCTGAACAATTATATTAATTATTTGTAATTAAACGCACTTTTTGCAATGAACCTTTTGTTTTTATTTATTATTTTTACTACTAATATTCCAATTTTCATTTATCAATAACGGCTCTAACGATTTTGATTTAACTCAGTATATGAGTGCATTAGTAAGCAGTTTTAAATATAATTTAGGTTTTATTCTCATTAATCTAACAGGGATTAAATGGCTAATTTTTAATATTAGCTTCCTCTAAAATAGCTTTAATTTTGTTTATTTGAAATAATAAACCACTTCACATCAATCTTTGATATCAAAAACAGTTAAATATAAAATATTTAATAATTTCATGTTTAACTAATATAATGCGGACTCCGGCAATGTTATGTACTTATACATGTGTGGTTTTCGAATATTCCTTCGTTGGTATTATTTAATATTTAATTATATGAATTACAGCAATATAAATATTAAAATTTGTATATATAACGGTAATAAAAAAAAAAATATATCCTCAATGAAATGTAAATAAGTATAGTGTTTATAATTTTTACTTTCACTTCACTTTTATCTGAAAATACTTATTTCTGTTAAGAAGAGGATGGTAAGTGAAAGTCGTGTTATGCGCGCAGATTTTTTTATTTAGTTTTATTATAGTGCGACGTGAGACAGGTTAAGGTGGTGTCGACGATATATAGTGTGGATTATCAAATACGACAACTGGATTATTAAAATACAGCGATGAAATATTGGAAAAGCTAAAAAACCATAACCTATCTAAGGACATCCATTTATCCATAAATTCCAACAACAATCCCATATATAGAACTATTTCCAGCCCAGAGTCCTATTTGATGTATAGAGCTAGCATGAAAAAGCTAAGATCAATAAGTCAGTTAACGGTTTCAAATCCCGAATTAATTAAGCTCTATACGAAAACGCACTTTCCGTAACCAATTCATTTCTAACAGCCTGTTTCATATCCTTCTGTACTGTGAAAAGCTAACAGACAACAGACACAAACATTTACGAGCATTTCTCTCTGCGCCAAGTGATGTAAACAAGATACAAGACATACTTCGAATCGATAACATAGAGAAACTTAACAAGGTTTACTGGTTCATAATGTCAGCGTGCAATTCACTGGATTCCTTAAGCTCTGATGTTCCACACACCAATCAAGTGCTATGACTAAGGATAATTGTTGGTCAGTTCAATTAATTGTTTGTTTCTTTTTTTCTTATGGTTTTATTGATAATGTATATAGAAATTAATGGGAATGTAATGAAGTAATATTGTTTAGTTATTGTTTTTATAATAAGTCAATGTACAGTTATTATGAACTAGACTCATGTAGGTGAAATAAAGTTATTCATATATGTATGATTTGTACAAGATTGTAAAATAATCTTTAACATATAAATTCAATTCAATTCAATTATCAAATGCGAAAAATGTTAATAATTATTAAAATTTTTTTGTTCTCTCTTCATACTTCTATCCACACCTGTCATAGTATTGACAATAAGCAGATGTGATCACATAGTGAAGACAATTGTCATTTAAGGCATGAGAAAGATTAGTACCCAGCAGTACTTCTTCCTGGTCTTGGTCTACTTCATAATTTAGGAAAGGAGATCTCTCATCCAGCTCCTCTTTAATCGTCTCCTGATCGGGATGTCAGCTGTGGCCATATCGTCGATAAGTCCGTGTAGTTTAAGATGAAATCGGGAGTAGAGAGTACGTGTGTGTTGATCGATAGTTGGTTGTTGTAGGTCGGTATGTAAAGTCTTGTTGTTTACGTACCAGAGAGCAGCTGTTATTAGTCTTAAAATTTTGGATTAAAACTATTGTAGTTTTTGTATGTGCGTCTTTTTTGCAGAGCCGTAAATTTGTGTGGCGTATGTCCATATGGGTTTGAGTAGGTAAGTGTACTTACTTAGTTTTTATCTGATATTTAATTTTTATTTGGAAAAAAGGGAATATAGTATTTCAGTCGTTTCTTCAAAGTCATCCGTTTCATTTTGACATATTGGCCCCAGGTCATCCTTCTGTCGAATAATAGCCCGAGATAACGTACTGTGTCAGTCTGAGGAATTTAGTTGCCGCCGATATAAACTGGTGGGCATGTGTCTCGTCGAAGCGTAAATGTTATATGTTGTGATTTTTCATGATTTAATCTAATTTTCCAATGTGTATACCAATTTTGTAAATTTAGTAAGTGATAAGTTAAAATAAAATTTAATGAATATTTTCTAAATTATTGTTTTAAAAAGCCTGTTTCATTTTCCGACCCCTCAACACTGATTTGGCCCGCCTGACTCAGATATCTCCGAGACATCTCATTTCGACAAAGTAATGACCTCTATAAGAAAAATCCAATTTCCAAAACGGATGGATCGCCACCGCTTTCTTTTCCTCCAGCTGCAGCACCCTCCTCTTCTGTTCCGAGGCCTGGAGTCCAGCGGGGTCGGGAAAATTATCCCCTTCTCCAGTAACTCCCGCAACAGCCTCTTCCAGTTTTTCCCCTCGGGGGTGGTTTTTGCGCCCTCGGTCGGTTAACTGCTTTTTAATGCGAGATCTTTTCGTAATTAAGGGAGGTGAGGTGGCCGTCGCAGTTTCTTACGAGGCATTATATATCAATTAACCGACGAGCTGTTGTTTTGTGACCGAGCTAAAACCGAAGGGTTCGCAAAATATTCTCGTCTAGAAGAGGAAAATTTGTCAATATTTTGGTAGCGTTTAAAAATAACAGTTAAAACATTTTTTTTTTAATCGCTTGTTATGCAAAAATAAAAATATATTATAGTTAAAAATAACTGTTTTTTTTATTTGTTGAAATTCAGAAAAAAAATAATAATATGCACATTAAAAACAAAAGAAAATTAATAGATAATGTATGTGTGAAATAATGCATCGATGTAATCTGATGAAATAATCCTAATATAATTATTTATTTCACAATCGTTGTTTACTTTAATTTTTTTATCATCAAACGCATTCAATCGTTTCGATCTAAAGTCCTTCGAACAATAGTTGTTGCTCCATTATATATAACTAACAAAACCCTACACCATGACCCTAATATCCCATATGTCTTAGACCTTATTCCAGAAAAATTCTCTACATTTCACCAGAACCTTACTTATCCAAATCCAATTGCACAATCCCTATCCAGCACCAGCGGCAGTGGCCCAGAGACATTTTGTGAATAAGTATATATTGGAGTTTGACTCCACACTCAAGCCAAGTATGTGTGATGTTAGAGGCGCTGGGATCTCCTAGAGTCCTGCCTTCCACGAGTGGAGAGAGCGGCTTGGCTCGGAGATCTTGAGTGAATGATTTTTTTTTTTTATGTATTATATGGAAGCATGTGTATATGTGGGTAGTTATTTTCATTAGTTTAGTTTCTTTTTGTTTAGTTTGTATACATTTACTTTTTGTATTATTGTTTTTCTGTATTATTTATTGTTGATAGAGCGTAAATATGCTCTCTGAACACTATTATAAATGTCCTTATTTGTGACATATTGTAATATCTTTCAATAAATATATCTAAAAAAAAAAAAAAAAAATAATGAGCCCAAAATAAAAATGTAACTATTTAAAAGGATAATTTTAAGGATTCCATTTTTAAGGAAAGGAATTGTATTAATTAAATATATTATTAAGACCTAGAAAAAAATTAAATAATTAAAAAATATAAATAAAACTATTAAATCTCAGGGTCTGTATTTTAGGACATTCTAAACAGAAAAAAATATACTTAAATGTCCTTATTATTGTGAGATGGGTTTTGTTTATTTTTAATTTTTTTTGGGGGCGGAGGTAGGGGAGGGGTAGGATACCTACTTTTTTTGGTATTCAAATTTCAATTAATTGTTTAATTGACATGTAAATATATCTACATTTTTCCAACACTCATCACATGGCAGCCTCACTGTGATAGAATTTCAGTTGGGAAGGTATCAAAATAATTTCTCGACTTTTTACATCGAGTTTTCCGCTGGAGCTGAAGAGACGTTAATACTTACTTGGAGACTGGACGATGCGGCTCTTTCTTTGGAGCTGGACTTTATACCCTCTGCTGTAACGATCCTCATCATCAACTCTTCCTTTACCTCACGTTTAATATCCTCGATGCCCACCTCCTTTCAGCGTCCGTTTCCTTTTCATCGTGTCCTGAATTACCTTCTAATTTTTATATATTCCTCCTCTCCCATCAGCTAATGAGCTCCTGCGTACTCTTAGATGTTTAATTACGCGGAGCAACTCGACGACCCTCGAGTGGGTTTTCTGTAGAGCTCGGTTTTTCAAAGGTTTTCATTAAATATGTTTGCTAACTGAATGCCGTAATCAACTATTGCAAAGTACTTCCAGTGCTTTAATTTAACATGCAAATTATATTACATTCTATTATTAAACTCTTATATTAAATTATCTATTAAATAAACTCATACAGTACATTTTTGACGGTGCTGAATATTTGAAAACATTTTTGTGAATTTCTTCTACCTTCTTTATTAATACAAAAAAAATAAACAAATAAATAAAACAGTAAGATATTTTAACTCTGACATTAACCTCTTGGTATGGAAAAAAATCGGATAGCCTAAAGGCGAGAAAGGAAAAAAAAAAATCTTTACTCATTTATGTATGTTTTTATTACCCCATATAAATAAAATTGTAAATGATCGTTTGTTCAAAACCGCTAATGTCCGAAACTTCTTCACCAATTGCTTTTAAATTTTGACATAACGTTTTTATCGGATTCAGAAGTGTTTTTATATACATTTAATTATCCTCTGGTCTTTCGTTTCGGAAAGTCGGCCAAAAAAAATTTTGTTGTTATAGACTGTAGCGCTTAAACGGCTGTAACACTTTTAATTAAACTTGGATAAAGTCTTCCCCTTGAAATTCTTTTCATTTTTGTATACAACATATTTCTCCGAAAAAAGTGTGAAAAAAAAGTTATGATGGTTTCAGAAATATATTTGCGAATAATTCAAAAATTCAAATAATCATGTGATTATTTGGAAGTTTCCTGAATTCCTTATAAAATGACAAAAAAAAAAAAAAAAAAAATGCTACAAATTATTTCACAATGGTTTATTATTTCCAAACAATTATACATCTATAGTAACATTACCTTCCTAGTGACAAATAAAAAGAAATAAAAGGCGATTCCAATTATTGGACTGAACATTTTTTTTTAATCATTAGTGATATGGTAAAATCGTTGAAGTAACAAATCGGTACATTTGTTTAGGCGCTGCAGTCTATAGCACGTTTTTTCGGTCGCCAAAAAAGGAATTATTCCAATTTCGATTTCTACGTATCCTGAAACGTAAAACCTCAAATTTTGAGTGGGGTTTAAGTTTTTGATTTTTTTTTACGATCACAATGGTTCATTATTGAAAATAATGAACCATAAATATTTAAAAATCGCGATATCTTTACTAATAGTGCTTTTATTAGATTCATTTTTTAGGAGATTTAAATATCATATAATAATACCTACAATAATGTGTATACTTTTTGAGTTATTAAAAATCTAATTTTATCATCCCAACTAACTTTTTTCCAGCTTCTTTTCGTTTAAGTATGTCATATTTATAAATTTAAAAGGTATCGAAAATAAGACTTCAGCGAAGTTTCATTGAAATATGTTTATTCGTTTAGGCGCTACGGACTATAGCCAACGCACAAAAACAAAAAATATCACATATTCCCAAGTATTGTGAAATATAATATATTAGAAAATCTGCTCTCTATTTTATTCTTTTTTCTATTTAACCATGCTGATCCCCAGCAGCGCGTTATGTATAAAACAACATAGCCACAGCTAGTTACGGATAAAATCCTATAAGTTTTAATGGTGAAAAGAATAGTTGGGGTGATCAGTCAAATAAAAAGGCAAAAATAAATGATACTATTTATTTTTACATTAGCCGACGTTCCGACCTGAAGTTCAGGCCATCATCAGGGCTAAGAAAAGAACCAGATAACAAGGTATGAGAAACATTAATAGTGGTTGAAAAGAAATTAAAGTATAATTCTTAGCCCTGATGAAGGTCTGAACTTCAGGTCGAAACGTCGGCTAATGTCAAAATAAATATTATCATTTATTTTTGCCTTCTTATTTGACTGATCACCCCAACTATTCTTCTCTCCATTATTCACGACAGTCAACCATTTCCCAATTATAAATTTTAATATTTTTGATTTTTATGTTTAACTAATGTAATATTATAATTAATGTATATAAATAGTAATGTTGTGGAATCATTGTTAAATATTAAATGAAGGAAACAACAAAGCGTGGTTGACTCAGCCTAGATTTGACCAATTGCCCTGTTATTATATAATGTTAAGGATCACATTATTCTGACTGCAACCCGTCGCGAAATGAGCCAAGTAGTTTCTCATCCGAAGAATTGGTTTCGAAGCACGTAGCGGCAGTTGTAGCTGAACACATTCGAGCACTCTCGGCTCCATGCAAATCGTATCGATCCTCCTTGCCTACTGCCTGCTATAGGAAGGATAACTTACATCGCCGCTCCCCTAATTGCCGACTGACAGGTAAGCTAATTAATGCCCGTCGAGAGGACGTCCTCGGGGGGTCGAACTAATTGGGAAGTGGTCCTCCCTGGGTCGCTGCAGGTAGCGAGAGGTCGCGATGGTATCTGGAATCAGTTAGCAACGATGAATACCTGGCAGCCCTACATGGCAGGTGAGTGGAATCGCCTGTCTGTCTGTCTGTCTCTCCACATTCCACACTCCACTCTCTGATCCATGTTTTGATATTAGTGACACTCTTTTTTGCTCCTTCGATCTGTCAAAATTTTAATCATCTTCTGTCAAAACTCGTGTAGTTCTGGTCGAAAGGCAATATTCATGCTGATCAAAGTTGAATTGATTAAGGAACAATAAATCACTCTGACAGCTACAATCTCACTGTCATGAAAGCTGCTTTTGTTGCTGTTGGATTCGCATTATTGTTTTCAACTTTGAATGTTCAATATTACTTCTAATAAACAAAATTTATTATAACAATATTGGTACTACCATTGATGCGGCTGAGTGAAAGACGCTGGGATCTCCTAGAGTTCTGCCTTTCCCTCCACCAGTGAAGGGAACGGCTTGGCCCGGAGATCTTGAATGACTGAATATTGTAAATATCGTATAAAAGCATGTGCGAATTTAAATGTTTATTTTGTTAGATTGGTTTATCTTTATTTGATTTAATATATTTTAGTTTATATACAATTTACTTTAGTATTATTATATTGCCGTTTATTATTTTTATTTATTGTATGGTATGAATGAGCTACTCTATATCACTATTACTATTGTCCTTGAATGTGACAGATTGTAATATATCTCAATAAAGAAGTTTAAAAGAAATAATAACAATAATATAACGGTGGACTGATGGTTGACTGTAGTAAGCATTTGAAGGGATATTGATTAGGGTATTCAAGTAAAAAATAAAAAAATAAATAAATTATATTTATTTTTATATTACCAACAGCCCAAAGTTCAGGCCTTTATCAAGGCTAAGAAAAGACCAGATAACAAAAGTTATGAGAAACTATTAACTTATGAAAAATTAATAATGTTGGGAACATATGGCAAAAATCTGGTGCGCGCATTACACGATTTTCACTTACCTCACTCTTTTGAATAGAAATTATTTTTTTGGAATGTTGGCTATTATAAAATTTTTGATGAGCACTCTTAACGAAGCTAAAACTTAAGTCTTATAGCTAAGAACTCATGCACGTTCTCAAGAAAACAATTAAAATAACACAAACCATATTTGTTATATCGACGGTATCCAATAAAAACCAGATCATGTAAGTCTCTGAGTTATATATGACTAGTAAGATTTGAAAGTTCATTTGTATATTTATCCAATAAATGATTATGGATCGTATTTGTATTAAATGGTATGGATTGTGACAGAATAAGAGAGAGAAAACAGCATTTAATTTTTTTTAGATTCATATCATAGAAATTTTTACTTCACAATGAATGGTATGTTTCGAAAAAGATAGATATGCTTTTAATTGTGAGTTAACCCTAGTATTGTACAGTGACGTAAATGTGACCAAAATTTGTAGTTTTAGGTTGCATACACTTTATTTTTTATGAGAAAACCTCTTTAGACACGTTTTTAGAATAGAATAGAAAATAAACTTTATTCTGGGACGATGTCCCCTTAAAATAACAATAATGAACATTTACAAAAGAGAAAATACATATCTGGCCAAAAACTAACTTAATAAATATTCAAACAATATATACAGCAACTTAAATAGTAGTATGTAAATTACTAAAAAATAAAATAAAATCCTTTCAATTATACTTATAATTTAACTGGAAAAAATGACAAAAAGAAAAATAAAATGATGAAAAAAAGAATTACATGTATAGAAAGAAAAAACATCAAAATTACGTAAATAAAAAAATTGACTTATGTTAAAACCCAAACAGCTAAAGCATACAAAATAAATACATAGATTAAAGGTATATTAATGACAGAAGATAAGCAACGGGATCACAATGTGGCATTATCCCGGTATAAAAGATATGAAATAAGAATAAATAGATACATACAATTAGGAAGGAGCATTAAATTAATTTTATGAGAAAACAACTGTGACAAAAAAAAAAAAAAGAACTGATTTAAAGAAAATAAATTATTTATATATATATGTCATACGATACGCAATGGTATTGTAAACTATAAAAAACACGGAGATTAAGATAAGATACAAGATATATATACAAATTGAGGAATGTAAGAAATGAATTACCTCTAAAATACAAACAATCTCTTATTTTTATGTAGATTCTCTTACGTTTTGCACTTTCTTTTGTGGAGAGTGAATTAGATTGAGCCGTTATATCTGCGACGTGTAAACGTGCGTGTAAAATCTGTTGGAGTCGACTAATTGAAGTGTTTTAGCATATGAATTAAAATATCTCAAAAAATAAAATCCTGCATAATGTTAGCAAGGGAAATGTTCACCGTTTCATCCTCTTTGTAATGAGATACTATTCAAAATTGTATCGTAACTGTAGGCCGTGTTAGAGAGGCGAAAACAGAAAAAAATGTGTCTAAAAAAAAATATAACGAGTGTTGTTGAAGATGTGTATTGAAATATCTCAGAAACTAAAAATCGGACCTGAATACCGTAAGTGAGGGGGCTCTTCAGAATTTCATTCTGTCTGTAATATCTGTAATAGTTGAACATATGGATTAAAATATTTCAGATACTAAAAATTGGACATGTAACTCAACGCCGTGTTAGAAAGGCGGAAAGGGAAAAATTGTGTCAAAAACCAAATTATAAGTTTTATGGAAGATATGGGTTAAAATATCTCAAAACATATAAATCAGACCTGCATACTATAAGCGAGGGAAATGTTTAGTATTTTATCTTTTTTATAATGAGCTACTATATATAATTTATATTTTATATTACTAATCTCGCCTTACTTTTTTTTTCTTTTTGTTATCTTGTCCTTCCTCATTAATAAAGGCCGAAACGAAGAAAGAAAAAATATTTATTTTTATTTGTGTTTTTCTCTGTAGCTGCAACCACAATTACTTCTTAATGATATAATCTACCCTCAACTATTTCTCTAACCTTATCTTGTGGTCTAATGAACATTCCTTAGTTGATTATAATATATCAAGTTTCTTATATATTTTTTTTAAATTTATTATATTTTTCTTCGACTGCTGGCAGTGGCAGTAATAGGGATACGGTCGGCCGTAGCTAGTTTAGCCGCTAGAATAGACGCAGAGCTGAGGTTGATTGAGCCATCAAGATGCGATCCCAGCTTGCAGAGTTCGTTGACCGCTCCTCTCACCTCATCTAGCCAATAGCCCGCTGTGAGAGGTATCTACGTGTAGTCCTGGTGTAGATCAGATCGGGTATCCTCTGGTATATAGGAAGATCGGGGGTTCTCTTCGGAGGATAGCTTGTCTTTGGCTTCAGTGGAGTTCATGGATATATATATAGCAGGTGGAGATGTGTATCAGCAAAAAAAAATAAAAATATGCTTTGGAGTGCGCAACACACAACTTTCATTTACAACCAGTCGGTGTTGCATACCTCTTTTTATCAAATTATTGACATCTTCCTCAAACTTTCGTGAATAGCTTTGCCTGATAGTAACGTACAAATTTTATATATACGAAAATTCTCAGAGTAGGAATTTTTTCGTTAAATTAATTAATTTAATGAGATGCTAAACACTCATAATAGACCATGATATAGACCATTTTTTATCGCCTGAATCTTCGTAAATAGATTTTATTTTATCTTAGTGTTTGCTTATTATTATATGAATCACTGTAAATATTATTACATTTTGTACTAAATTATGTTTCTATTAGAGAGCCTATTGTTTATAAATTGTGCAGTTATGTATATATAGATATGTAATTTCTTTTATTTATTTCTTTTTTTTTTTCTCATCGCAATAATAAGTAATTTTGAGAAGATTGTATGTTCATTTACACACACACACACACACACACACACACACACACATATATATATATATATATATATATATATATATATATATATATATATATATTGTTTATTTCTTAGTGGTTACATACTACTCTTTAAATTTTCCATAGATTTATTTATTTATTAGTTGTACATATTTGTGGCTCACAATAAATTTGCCATCTACCTTAGTATTCATCAAATATGATATCAAGGAGAAGAATAACAAACTCTTTAAATAATGCATATATTTAAATAATGCAAACTTTAAATAATGCATATAATGTTACTTTAAGTAAGATTTTGGTCAGATTTGTATTTTATTTTGTATTAATTCAGCTTTGTTATCCTAAGGGGACTTCGTCCCAGAATAAAGTTCTATTTTCTAACAAAAAAAAAAATTAATAGCGGCGTTTTTAATCTGGAGGTCGGCAAACTTTGTATGTTTGATTAGGTACTAAAAGCTCGTAAATACTGATTTTCTTTTCATTTTCCTTAAAATGGATATAAAAAAAAAAGGTGGCCTACAAAAATATTGGATCGTTCTTCCTATATAACTTCATTATTTTTACAATTGGGAATGTAAGTCACGCTAAACAGTTCAATACATTTTAATTGCAGCTTTTTTTGTCGATTTTGTGCTCAAATTATTTTACGATTGAAGCGGACTGCAAACGGGTATTTAAGAGTTTTTAGAACCTAACTAAATAGACAAAGTTTGGTTTTCACCAGGTTGAAAACGCTTCAATTTCAAGAATTTTCGTAAATAAAATATTTGTATGTCAGGATGAAATGAGGCTATTTACGAAAATTTAGCCATACATTAATAATTTTATAAAAAACGGTCTGTTCCACGGACTACAAATAGTCATTTACTTTCCACTTAAATCGTAAGATAATTTGATCTGGTTTTGTAGGCCACCTTTATTCTTGATTTTGGGTTCAAACTATCTTATTATTCAAGTGAAGAGCAAATGAGCTTTCATGAGTTTGTAGTACTTTATAGAATAAACAAAGTTTGCCGATCACCAAATTGAAAACGTCTAAATTTTGAGAATTTACGTAAATAAAAAAGTTATATTGTATGTTACGATGAGATGAAGCTTTTCATGACGTTTCAGGCGTATGTTAATAATTTAATAAAAAGGGAGTCCGTGGTACATACTTCTTAAACATTTGAATTTCCTTCCGAAGAGGACTAGTTAATATTTAAGTATTTAAATATATTATCATGGCTATAGTTATTTATAACGAAATAATTCACCGTACTTATGATTTGAGGAAAAGTTAGTCAGCAATGTGCACGCAACAATCTCAGACTATGTTAGTATAATATATATTTATATCCTACTTTTCAACCAAAATTATATATCTTCATTAGGGCTGAAAATAACAAGATTCTAAAACATTACTCTTAGTTTGCAAAACTTTAAGGTTAAATTAGTTCAAGATGGCCGAGGGAACTTGGTCTTAGTTCTGATACATACTTTGTATGTTAGAAATTAATTTGTCTAAAATCTTCAGATTTCCAAGGATCGATACATATACATTGCTACTCTTATTTTTTGAAAATTTTTAACTATTTTTACATTTAGCTAATTTTTATTATTAAAGTATCAATGGCCTAAACTAAAACATATTTTAGGTACCTAAGATTACTATTGCGTTATAGCCAATTGACAACGCCTCGATTATGAAATTTTTTTAAATCAAATATTTTGACGTTACACTAGGATGAAGCTATAGACGAAGTTTCAGGCAGATGTTAATAATTTGATAGAAAAAAAAAAAAGGTCTGTATTACATACTAAAATGGTTGATCTAAAATAATAAACCGAAACATTTATATTATTGGCTGTATCATTGATAATAATTATTATTTTCATTTTTAGGGAATTTATAAAACTCTCAAATTATCATGGATATAATCCTCAAAATCTTATACTTTACGAATTATGTAGAAATAAAGTTTCCTTTTGATATAAATATTTTTTTATAATCACGAAGAAAATGATTGAAACTGTGCTTTACGTAGAGTTAATGAAGATAAACACTCATTTGAAAAGTAATATATATAGATATAATAATAATAATAATAATTAAAGGCTTAGCGAACCCAATATATAAAGATGTATATTGGTTTATTATTTTCAATAATGAAACATTGTGATCGATCAAAAAATTCAAAAACATAACTCCCTCTCAAAATTTGAGGTTTCACGTTTCAAGACGCGTAGAATTCGAAAAACGAATAAATTTTTTTTTGTCCGTCCGCCGTCCGCCCATTTTCTCCGAAACTACTAGACCAATTTTTGTTTTTCAAATTTTGATATAAAATCAGACGTCACCCGAAGATGATCCTCTTTCATCGACATTACTCTCCGGCTTTAACTTTCAAAATGGCTTCCGAGAAACCTGCGTTGCTATAGACGGTAGCGCCTAAACGAATGTACAGATTTCAATGAAACTTCGCTAAAGTCATTTTCTCGACGTCCTTTAAATTTATCTATATAACATACTTCAACGAAAAGAAGCTGGAAAAAAAGTTACGAGGGATGGTAAAATTAAATTCCGAATAACTCGAAAAGTTTTTACTTTTTTGTTGATATTGGGCATGGTTTGTTAACAGTTTACAAAGTTTCCTAAAAAAAATCGTAAAAATTGGACAATTAGGACCAAAGATAGGTCTCCGGTTTTTTTTTTTTTTATATGTTCTACTCCAAATGTTATATCCTTTGTTTGGTTTTTAAATTTTGAATGTGTTACTGAAGGAATGCTTTTTTTTTTTTTTTTTTTTTAGCATATTACTAATAATTAAAGAAAAACAGTTTAGTCCAATAATGGGAATCACCTTTTGTTTTTTTTTTCTTTGTAACACGGAAGGTAATATTACTTTAGATGTATAATTGTTTGGAAATAATAAACCATTGTGAAATAATTTGCAGCGGTTTTTTTTTTTTTTGTTATTCAACGAAAGAAGATTTTATTGTAGTTATTTATTTTAATTTTTTTTAAGATGAAATTGAAAAGCCAATACCCTCTAAACGTCCCGCAGCTGTCTATTCTTACTATTTCTTTCTTTTCCAAGCATTTAAATAGATTTAAAAAACACAATTATCTAAGAATGCCAAGGCAGATATAATATTGAGGGAAGGAAAACAATATTAAAGAACAAAACTCTTTGATAGTAAATGGTCGGATTTGGGAAGGGGAAGATGTTCAAAGGAAAACGTAAATCAAGTAATCCCGGAGACGCGGGTCCTGTAAATCCATTAGTTGGAGACAAAAGTCGCAAAGGCGGCTTTTAGCCGAGGAGGATGAGATGCCAATAACTCTTAAGAAAACGCTCTCGTCTCAAATATTCTGCATTAGCAGATAACTCAATCTCCTCTCGAGTGAATTTTCCGAGGAAACCAGGTGTCGAAGAGAGTCAGTTTTTTTTTTCTTTTGTTTTATCCTGTTATTCCTCTTCTTTGTTTTCCTACTCTCCTTCCTCCAGAGGGGAGATAAAACGAGCCCGTGGTGTGAGGATGAAAAGAGACCCTGGTAACTGTGTTACTAAAAGAGCAAGGGTAGGGTCTGGATTGTATTAGTGGCCTGATTATCATCGACTTTTGAGGAGGGGTGAATCTCGTTAATTAAGTTAAGGGATGATGGGGGATCTATAAGAAGTTGGAAACCTTATAGTGGTACTATGTACCATTAATTATAAGTAACTGTTACAGTATTTTCTGTTACATTTGAAAAATAGTTTTAAAAAAATATACGACGTTTCAAAATTTAGCTACTTTTTATTATTAGTTGAAAGTATCAATTGCTTAAATTAAAACATATATTAGGTACCTAAGATTATTATTGCGTTATAGCCAATTGACAACGCCCCGATTCCGAAAATTTTCTTAAATTAAATATTTGTACGTTATACTAAGATGAAGTTATAGACGAAGTTTCAGGCAGATGTTAATAATTTGATAAAAAAAAAAAAGGTCTGTACTACAGACTAAAATGGTTGATCTAAAATAATAAACCGAAACATATATATTATTGGCTGTATCATTAATAATAATTATTGTTTTCATTTTTAGGGAATTTATAAAACTCTCCAATTATCGTGGGTATAATCCACAAAATTTTATACTTTTAGAATTATGTAGAAACAAAGTTTCTTTTGGATATAAATATTTTTCATAATCAGGAAGAAGTATCAAAAATAATATTTTTTTTCTTAATTAATATATTATTTTCTTTTTATTTATTTTTTTTTTTACTGTCTAAGCAGACAATATTTTCTTCAATTGAATTTACAGTTTTTGTTTATTAAATTATTCAAAAGGGACTTTTAAGCGGCTACACTTTATCAGATATAAAATCAGATTATTCTAGATTTTTTTTTAATCTTCCTCTAAGTAGAGTACAGATATCCTAATTTTAGAAAAAGCTTTCTTCGTTAATAAATTTTAAGTCTATATTTAATAAGTTGAGGTTTATTGATGAATACGTTGGTTTTTGTAGCGCCTAAGATTAACTATCACGTCTTTAAATATCCTAATTTATTTTGGAAAACACGGTGGAAACGAACTTGTAAAAGTCACGCTGTTCAAGTGTCCGTATGAATGATCTTATGCAGATAGTTTGGTTTAAATAATAATATTATAAATCGGTGGGTATGGACTGACGTACTATCCTCAGGGTCTCGGGTTCCAACCCAGCTGTTGGCAGATAACTATTTATTTTGCTTCATCGTCCATGGAATGACTAATAGGTCGGGAGACCCTTCTGTAACATACACGGCCACTATGAAGTGTGTAGCCTTATTAAAATTAATTAAGGAGGAAAACCTGACGATTGAGTGTGATCTCGGTCCAATCTCCTCTCTACACTACCAAATGTTATAAGTATTCATATGTGCTTGTTTTAGGTGAAAATGTTTTAATGTTTATAAAATAAGGCTCTGTCTATTTTTTCACCTTATTTATTTTTATTTTCATAGCTACGTTTCGGCCTGTAAGCCATCTTTAAGCCCTTTTGTCCAACCATGCTTTTTGCATGTAGTCTAAAGTCTGATTGAATGCAATACTATGCAAAAAGCATGGTTGGATAAAATGACTTGAAGATGGCTTACTGGCCGAAACGTAGCTCTGAAAATTAAAATAAATATTCAGAAAAAAGAAACAGAGCCTTATTTTATATTATTATTATTATAAATATATATATTATAAATAACAATTGTAAAATTCGATGGTGTTAATAATTAATAAAAAAAATATTTGGAGGGTATTCGGCAGATATTTCTCCTAGTGGTCCTTGTAGATCATATATCATACACAATAAATGAATTAGGTTTTTAGGGTTTTTGAAATGTAGTTGGTGGTTTATTATTATAAAATATTTTTAATTACAATTTTAAAATAATGTTTTGGTTATTTCAATACATTTGGTATTGTATACGATACATACCAATATACCATACGATGTATGGGTATATTCAGTAATAGTTTAATCATTGGTGGAATGGCTCGAACATAGGAATGCCTCTATTCGGATGAGTGTCACTGGAGTAGGCCATCGAAACACCACACGATCGGATATTGGACCAAACGGATCCAAAGACCAAGTCGAATTTCCAAAGCCTTGGCT
This sequence comes from Nezara viridula, assembly GCA_928085145.1. Taxonomy (NCBI): domain Eukaryota; kingdom Metazoa; phylum Arthropoda; class Insecta; order Hemiptera; family Pentatomidae; genus Nezara; species Nezara viridula. The sequence continues at coordinate 3,596,026 of OV725082.1, forward strand.
AATTGGCGGTGGAATCGCTGATGAGACGCCTAACTTTGAGCAGTTAATCGGCCTCTGTATAAAGCAGCCAGCGCGCACAGACAGTGGCACATGTGTAATTGCCAGCGATTAGGGGCCCTCGTAAACGCGTGGAGGGGCCATTTCCCAACCCAAAGAGCTTTCTCCCTTATAATTTTAATCTATAATTTCCTCCCTCTATACCTCTATCTCTCTAACAGTATATAACACGTATATATATATATATATATATATATATATATATATATATATATATATATATGCATGTATTTATATAGTATACCTTATGTAAATATATAGATATATAAGAACCGTAAAATTATCAGGATTTACAGTAAAGAATTTTCATTAGGTTAACCGAAGTTTCGACTCAAACATGTCTCTTAGTTCTTGGAACTTGGTTCTTGCCTGGACTCCAAAAAGGGAACAGAGGATGACCCACATGATTGGCTGGAAACGTCGGCTCACTTAATAAAAAGACTGACATTTTTGTTTCGTTCCAATAGTTGATCAATTGACTAATTAACCATTTCTATTACTAACTTATATTAATGAATTCTGATTGAACTGTCAGAAATTTATTAAGTTAAGAATAAAATGCATTATTTAATAAATTTAATATGTAGAATAACGTTAAATTTTGAATATGACGATTTATACAACAATAATTTTACATTTTATTTATTTCACTTATTAGATTTGAAAAAAAAAATAAATAACAATTCAGAATAAATTTTCGAGGTAATAGTTAAAAGTGTTTGAAAAAAAATGTAATGGATATTGTGGATTTACAGTTTATATTTATTGATAGTGTTTTTATAATTTTTCTGAATTCTTGAATTGTTTTTTTAGTTTTCCGAAAGCTTTATAAAAATACATTATAATGGATATCGGAGAAGGGCAAATTCTACTCTAAATACTGACCAGGTTTTTTATTCAAATACTGGCCTTTTTTTCAGTAGCAAAGGATTTAATTACTTCTTTAGTTGATGTCAAACGATTAACTAAAGCAGTGTTGAATTCTCAATAGTGATTCAATTTGAGTAAAATAATTTGTACTCGGTACTCAAAGTAGAATTTGCCCATCCCCGATGTATATATTAGACTCTGATGTATATACACTACTGAACCTATCATAAATTTGACCACGAGCAGTGTTGTACAAAGAAGTAGAGAATTTGGAAAATATCATTTTAGGGAGGAGGAAGATTATAAGCAGCTTCCTGGTCATTATTTACTACTTTAATTCAGGAATGAAGATCTCTCATCTAAGTCTTTTTCAGCCGCCTACCGTTGGACATATCAGTTTTGGCCTTATAATTTACAGGTCTATTGTTGTTTTTATGTAGTTTAATGTAGAACCGGTAATAAAAAGTACTCATATATTGGACGATACGTAGGGAATTATTTATTATTAACAATACATAAGTTTTATTTTTTATATAAATTAGACCATTATTAACCAACATTTTGTTTATTAATTATTTTATTTCTACCATCACTAAGGCCATTCTCAAGTCTAATTGAGTTCTCCATTAAATTTCCACTATTCACAGTATTAATTTTTCTGAGAAAATTAAAACTGTCCTGACATTGCAGAGTTTCCCATACGTCATTTCTGGTGGGACTATATAAGAGAAATTTAATGGAGAACTCAATAAGACTTGAAAATGGCACTAATGATGGTCGAAACGTTGACGAAATAAAATAATGAATAAATAAAATGTTAGTGAATAATGGTCTAATTTATATAAAAAATAAAACTTCAAGATACAAACTGTAGGAATAATGAATAGAAGAAAAATACATAAGCTTTTAAAATAGTGAAAAGAACTGCCTAAAATTGATTGCTATTTACTTAATTAAATGTTTTTTTTTAGTTATTGCTTCCTATTTAATAAAAACTATGATTAACTTGAAAAAACACAAACTTGAATTTCTTACAGTGTTATGGAAAATCGGAGGACCATGTCTAGCCCGTGGTAGAAACCTCATTTTATTAAATTATTAATAACCGCCTAAAACTTAGTGAATAACTTCATAACTTCGTAACCTACAACTATTTTATTTACGAAAACTCTTGGAATCGGGGCGTTTTCAATCTGGAAGTCGTAATTGTTTTGTTTTTTAATTATGTCCTAAAAGCTCGTAAATACCCATTTTCTTTTCACTTGATCGTAAGATAATTATATCTTAAAATAAACAAAAAATATTGTGTCGTTTGCCCTATAACGGCTAAATATTTTTGAAGGCCACCTTTTCGCTTAATTTTCTTCTTAAATTATCTTACGATTGAAGTGGAAAGCAAATGGGTATTTAAGAGTTTTTAGTGTCTAATTAAATGGAATGAAAGTTTGCGGGTCTCCAAATTGAAAACATCCAAATTTCGAGAATTTTTATAAATAAAATATTTGTACGATGAAAAGTAGCTATTTACGAAGTTTCCGGTGGATGTTAATAATTTGATAAAAAGAAGTCTTCTACCACGGATTACAAGTTTTGTGTTTTTTCAAATAAGTCACAGTTTTTATTAACAATTTATTAGTAAGCAATAACTAAAAAAAAAACAAACATCTAATTACTAAAATTAAGTATTTAGCAATCACTTATAATAATAAAGTTATTTGCAAAGTTTCAGGCGGATGTTATTAATTTGATAAAAAGGGTTCTGTACCACGGACTATTAATAACTTTCCTATTTTTTTTTTTGTGAAAAATTATAGAAAAAAAAAACTTATATAAAATGTTCGTTGTTAAGGAGTCAAGGCGTAAAACCTGTATGTTATCAACGACCTTAATTAAGTTTTATATATTTTTTTCTTTATAGTTATACCTGCAGCCATAAAAATATAAATAAATGAATGAAAAAAAAATTAATAATAGTGAAATATTTTGTAGTTCTTAAGGGCTTATATCACACCTTCTATTTCTCTTTACTTACCAGACACTCTATAGAATTAAAAGTGTTGTATACATCTACTTATATATATTTCAAAGAATTTTTGTTGGTTTTAGTAAGCTTCGTTAAGTTCACGAAAACACCTAGCCTGAGTGTTTTATTTAATTTTGAATGTGCTGTTGGTTATATTATCCCGTTCCAGTTGTTTTAAAGTTAACCCGTAATTCAGAGGAAATATTTACAGCTTTGGCATTGTTCCTATTAACAAAGGGAGCGCTTTATATGAGCGGGGTGGAAATACAGATCGGGAAATGGCCATGCTTAAACATCTCTTCCAATTAGTGGAAATGTTAGAACGGACAATAAAAGCTTCGGTAAATCGTCAAAGTCAAGCTGTATCCTCTTAGCGATGTTTCTATAAATCAGCTCGAGAATTTATTGTAAAATATAATTTATGTATTTAATACCCAGCCATTTATCTATTTATAGTAAATAAATTTTATTGTTGTGCTCTTCAAGTTAACAATAACTGAAATAGAATCTTAGTCCCTTGAAATATCATTCAGTTAAGTTCAAAGTATAGGGTCTTTTCTCTTACTTAATACTTCATTTTTTTTCTGTATTTAAATTTTAACAAATTCCTCTAATCTAGATCGATGAATATTTTAATTTACAAATATTTATAATTGGGCTTAAAATTAAAACTAAAACTTATTGTAGACAATAAAAGAAAATGTATCATTGTAAGTTAAACGTAATTTATAATTATATAATCTTATATTATTGAATCATTAGAGAAAATACCTAATTAATTGTCACTCGAATACTGTACAATTAAAATTAACATATTCACAAACAGGCATGTATTAATTCATGAAACATTCTTGCAATGAACATACGATTAACCATTATGATGTATCATTAAATTAAATTTGATACTCTTAACACATGAGAAGGTGAGCTAGCTTAGTCAATAAGGCACTGTGCTCCTATGCTAAAGGTCTCAGGTCTAAGCCCGACTGTGGCAGGGTAGTTATTTATTCGGTTATATCAGCCGAGTATTGCTATTGCGGTCAAGAGATCCTCTCGGAGCACACCCAGTCTCTTTAAATTGGGTAATTTTAATTAAATTTTTAATTAAGAGGCAAAACCTGGCGGTTAAGCATGATCTCGGTCCGATCACCTTCCATTTACAACCAAAGGCCCAGGAACTGTAATTTCTGATATAGTATTAAACCGAAGAGGTACATTTTTTTTCAAAATATTTAAAATAGTATGTTTATTATTTTTGCCCTTACAATTTTTTATTTATCTGGATACCGAAATATTAAAGTTCGGACAAAAATTGATCTTTAATAATAGACTGTGAGGATAAAGATACAACGACATTACTTAATTTTAATTTTTACTTAATATTAAACAATATAATATTAAAGCGTGCTCCATGAGGGTTCTCCTGATCGCAGTGTCGATCCAGAGTAAACAGGTGTAACAGAATAAATATTAGCCTACAACAGCCGAACTCAGACCTAGGACTTTGGGCATAGAATCACAGTGCCCTACTTACTGAATTACCTTACTACCTAATAGTATAGTATTTAATTTTGAAAAATTATATTATTTACATGATATTAAGAAAAATTAGAGGTCCTTAATTGGTGTTAGTAACGTGAAATTTCATTTACTATTTTCTCCTATGCATGAGCAATTTTTTATTATAAAAACCGCTCTCCCGATCTGAGTTGAGGACAGATATGATTTATTGTAGAACTGTTTTAGTATCATATTCCATTTTGGATTCGGTATGGGAAAGTTTTTAAGCTCATTGCTGGAATCTATCAATCGATTTAAATCAAAGATGAGTTCAAATTAAAAATTCTTTATTAAGGATACGAAAACATGACAAATATAAAAAGATATAAGTGAATAACTACCTAATAAATTGTTGAATTTCAAAATAATTATATATATATATATATATATATATATATATATATATATATATATATATATATATATATATATATATATAAACCGATTATATATATGTAAAATATATTAAGACATAACAAATTGACCTTATAATGAGGTTACTACCTAAAGCCGATAGAACCACTGAGCTATTGGGGAATGCAAGACTGAATTCCATCGATGAGATTAGGAACAGGTTGTTTGAGTTTAGGAGATTGTCATATCATATACAACTTTCGCATGTATTTTCTTTCACTAACGTTTGTTTTTAAAACGGATTTTATTAATGTTGCATCATAGATCGTTGCATCGTTGAAGCTATAGTAATATTACTTGTCAGATTTTTTTCTAGACTATATATATATAGATTAATAAATAAATAGATGATTTGTTAAATCGAACAGTATCGATGTATGTTTTAGTTGGCGGTGTGACCAGAAGCGAATCGCCAATATCCTCAGATTAAGGTCCACTGAAACAGTTTTACCGGAAGCAATTTAATATTTATATTGACGGACCGGAAGGGTTCACTGCCACGCTGATTGTGAATCAGCCCTAGCGCACTCTGGGATTGGCTTATCGAATTATTAGGACTCTCCGATTAAAAAGTGGGTCCCAACACCGCCTGACTCACTTCTCATCCAATCTGCTAATCTCATTGGTCGTCCCCTGGAGATTGTCGACCAATTAACAAAATAGTCACGCCCCTCTGGCTGGGACGAGTGTTTGTGATTGGGGCGTTTATATTCTGTCGAACAAAAAAAAAAAATAACAACAGGAATCTGTGATTCAATTCTGTCATTTACAAGTTGAAGCGGCTCAAATCAGTTAACAAATATACATATAGTATATGTATGTATATATATATATATATATATATATATATATATATATATATATATATATATATGTGTGTGTGTGTGTGTGTGTGTGTGTGTGTTATTAAATTCTGCCAGGTTGTTTGTTTATTTAGATTTTAATAAACAAAATTCTAGGCTCATTTAGAGTAATAAATGAAAAAGATATTTAAAAACACATACAAAATTAAATATATTAAAACAAATATAAAAAAGAGAAAGAACAATAAAATAAAAATTATATTTATTTTTATATTTTATTTAATAGCCTATGGATTTTAAGAAATTTTATCACCGATTAAATTTTGAATCGTTGTTGCTTAATACTGCTGATATATCCCGTTTTAGAGATAATCGAATTCTATCATGTTTCTTGTAACTATTACAATATTAGGTTATAATTTTCGTTCTGTTTGAAACTCCGCATATTTCAAATAATTGTATTTTTTTAGCCCTAATATATAGTAATTTGTATTATTTAGTGCATTTTGATTTTTTTATCTATAAATCAGAGGATAAATTTATATATTCGAATCCCATTTTACCATTTCAAATATTTATAGTAGTAGTATTTGAAATAATTTATCGCAATTTGACTTTCACACAAAACAGTGAGCTTTGGCTGCAAAATGTAAAATGTTAAGAAGTTCAATCGGATGCAAAAGACAATTTTTTTTTTTGAGCACAAGACAATTCTAGGCCCACCCCTAAAAATTCGAGATGTTAAATATATAATCATTAATTAAAAGCAAATAAAAATTTTAAATGAAGCGGATGAGGAGGAGGGCGATTTTGGCTAAAACTTCCGTCCCCCCCAAATTGTAAAATATAACCAGTCTTACAAAAAAAAAAAAAAATATATTAAGAAATTATCTCCAAAAGTATTATTGCTTGTGTAATGAAGTTTAATAACACTTCAACACTTAAACATCATATCATACAGGTTGTAAGTTAGTTTCTTTTTTTCCCAAGTAATACAGTGGTGTGAAAACGTCTTCGAACAAACCAAATTTTTATAAAAGACGAAGTTTGTGCAAATTCGCTTAATGTTAACAATAAAGAATAAAGACTGAAGTGGATAACAAAATAGTTGAATTTAAACAATTTCAGTTTACATTTAATAAGATAAAAATAGTTGATAATTGAAAAATTTATGGCTTGTTCTAAGACTTCAGAAAAAAATCATTTGGGCTGAAGCCCTCTCCTCTCCCCTTCCCCTCTCCAAAAAAAATAAAAGATAAGAAATCCTGGATCCATAGGTAGTTAGAAATATGAATGAAATATGAGGACTAGCTAAGTCAAGAATTCCTGTATTAATATAATATTTATGATACGAAAAGAATAATATTCCTTGTTAATGTCAAGATTGTTAGTATTTATGAATCATGAAATTGAACGATAAATGGAATCGATCGCTCCACTGCGTCATTCCATAGTTCCATTTGAAGTATACATAAGTCACCATTATTTATTATTTAATCATTATTATTTCTAATTTTATATTTATTCCATAATAATTTCTAAACGCTTATTAATAAACCTTTTCTTTTTCAGGTAAGGTCCTTGTTTTTCACCTGTTAAAGAGTAGGGCATATATTAATCGTAAGTACTGATTTTATATATGTATATATGTATATATATATATATATATATATATATATACATTATGTTCATAAAGAAGAGAACTTTTCGTAAAAAAAATAGATTTTGATCATAATTTTGCTTAAGATTTCATTTCTTTGGTGCCCGAGCTGAATAAATTTAATAATAATTTCCTCTCCGAGTTGAAAACAAAGCCTCTTTGAGTTGTTCTGCTTCGAATCAAAGAATTTATTCTTTCTCTAACTCCCTCCTCCCTTCAAATCTACTGATCAAAAGGAAACTATCTTGGCCGAATAACTTTACTGCCTCATGAGTATTCTCGACAATTTATTTATTTTTATACTATAAGTATTAAATCCATACAATATATGTACAATACGTACAAAAGAGAAATAAATATAAATAATTAAAACAAAGGAAATATAAAAGAGAATTAATATGTATCAAAAATAAAATAGTAGATTGAAGTTGGATAACATTAAAATAAATAAAACACATTTACCCCAATGTACAATATGTATAAAAAAAAATACATTTACCGATTACATCTTTTTCCTAACGTGTATTTATTATTTCTATGCCCCCGAAGGTAAAGAATACTAGATCACATTTTTATATTTGTTCAAGGAAGTCAATTTTCTATAACTTTGAGCTATTTTAATTTGTTTCTTAGTTTCAAAATTATTTAATGAAAAATGGACATGGTGTTTTTTACCTCCGGGACACATATTTATTGTCTTGAAATAATTTGTGAAGGTAATATGAGTCTTATCACATAACACCGAAACGTAGGTGGGAGTATTGCGTTAAAACTGATTTTGTGGGATTGGATTTAGACAGCGTATGGTAGTATGTAGACAAGAATAGGTGGTATCGGCATCGAACCTTAGGATTCGGTTGGACTTTTATTATTTATTAGTTATATGCAAGTCTTATGAAAAGAGAGAGAGAGAAAAAAAAAGATACATATAAATGTAATGTAATAGTTATGTCCATATGTATTGGTAAGTATGAAGCAACCCCATGTAGTAGGGCAGCATTAATCTTAATAAAGTATTTCTTTCTGTTTTTCGCCTCCAAGATATTTTTTACGATTCATGGACTCTTTTAATTCATGAATATTTATTTACAAAAATTAATATTTTTTTTCTATTAAGGAACTCCTAAAAATGCTCTAACTGACCTTGTCAGTTAGAAAATTGATTTTCAGCCATCTATAAAAAAATATATCTGTCCTAATTTTATTTGTGATGTGTTCTGTAAATTCTAAAAACTGTTTAGTATTTTAAAAAATGTGGATAAAATTTAATCTTACCAATAAATTAAAACTTATTACTTTTGTCAAATATTAGACTTTTTTTATCACTGAAAAATTTTAAGAAATGTTAATTGAAACTATAGTCACAGACTTTAAATTTTGATTGGGTGGGGGAGCTGCGGATAAAAATAAATAAATTGTGATAGTTTCTATTTTGTGTAAAAAACATAATTATTATGAATCGAAGGGGGGCCAACCTTCATAACATAGGTACATTGTTATAATATTTCGAGTAAATAAATAATGTTAACAAAAATGAAAAATATTTTTGATTTCTTAGTTTCCACAGCCTTAAAATAATAACAAAATGTTTTTACAGTCTAAGTAGTTATTTAAAAATATTTATAAAAGAATATACAAAATATATTTATACTTGTACTACGACATTATCGTAGAAAAGTTATAACAAAATATGAAAATTGCGGTGTCCAAATGAGTGGTGAATGAATCATAAAATGGTAGGATATATTTATGTATTATTATTCTGTAATATAAATAAAAATTTAAATAATAGAAATATTTAGATTGTGATAAAATAGTTACGTACTTACTTATAGGCCTTAGGGTATCCAGCCAGTGGACTTTTCTAAATAGATTTTAGTTTACATATTTCATTTATTCGTCTAGCTTGTTTGTTATTAGTTTGAATTTTTTTTTATCTTTATATCTTTGGGGGGAGAGGGGAAGACAAAACAATATTCTCGACCCCTTAACAATTTCATTCCCTCCCCTCGTAGTCTATATTAATATTTCTTTTATATATATAAATATTTCTTTTACTGCTGTATTAAATTATACATACTTTGTATCATGTAATTGGAATAAGTTTAAGTAATTAAATAATTAGTTTTATATATATATGTATATAATTAGGTATATATACATATATATATATATATATATATATATATATATATATAATATATATATATATATATATATATATATATATATATATATATATAAATATATATACCTAATTATTCGATTATTTAAACTTATTTCAGTTATACGTTACAAAGTCTCAAACTTAGATTAAGTCATAATTGTTCTCTCCCTTTATTTCTAATAATTAAATTCTTTAAAATGTTTATTTGACTATTTTAACGGTGATGGAAAGCTATCCAATAATTTCTTAAAATATATGCACTTTTACACCTGTTTCTTACATCACACCTTAAATTAAACTCATTTAGCTTTTTGACCCATTAACTCAAAAAAATTTAAATATCTTACAATACATGTCTTTAGCTGATTAGCAAAGCTCCGATCTAATTTCTCTAAAAAAAGAAAAAATGAAACAAAAAGAATTGATATCGAAAATATAATAGTTTTACTATTTTTTAATTATCCAGTTCTGAGGACGCATTGAAGCGGAACGCAGCGCTGGGTAGTGCCAGATGTGGCAACGCTGCATGTCACTGGAATCGCTTTTAATTGATTGAAAATAGAATATTAAAAATCAAACTTGGAAAACGATATCTTTCCTTCAATTTTTAAACTGAATATTTATGAATCTCATAAATAGCAAAAATAATAAAATATGATCGTATTATTATGTTTTATTTTTATTTATATATACTTAAAAATTAGAATTTTTTTTTTTAAATCATCAATCGATTCCATTGCACTACTAACGGATCGAGGATTTATTTTTAGGGGAGCCTTTCAGCCCGAAAACATTTATATATATATATAAGAAACTAACTAATTATATGAAATGTTGTTTAAGTGATTCTTAAAAGCATATTAAATATTTTATAAAATATAAAATTACACGAACAATAATACATTTAGAGATAAATTTATAATATTTTTTTTCTTTTTATTATTTATTAATTTATAATATTTTAACATTTTTTGGGGGAGGGGTGAGGGGGCCTCAGCCACAAAGCCTTCCCCTAGTAGACCCGTCTATGGTTTAAACGTTTTTAGAGAGCGTACTAGAACCATTAATAAAAAGCAAGTTCCTAGACTCAGCGATGATTTCATCGATGGATTCTATCAAGCAATTTATCTTGAGTTCACGAACGATCTGCTGGATTCCAGCAGCTGGTCAACGCTCCTGGAAGGTTTAGAAACCCACGAACAATAAAAAAGTATGCATATGGAAATACCTACGTACTGAATTGTAAATTTTATTACAGAAATGAGTGTAGACAAAAAAAAAAAAACTAAATATAAATATGTAAGGAAAATTGTGAAATAACAACATTAATGTCATAATTACATTATATCGAGCTATTAGTAATTCAATCGATGAATACAGAAACGGGTTGAATTCTATTTATGAATTTAGAAACTGTCTGATAGATTTCCGATACCCATCAATGAGTATCGGATTCAGCTCAACGCTGAGTTTATGAACTTGCCCTTACCTGCTATACCTGTCTATAGTTTTTTTATAATTTTTTTAATAATATAAAGTTTTAAGATAATTTAGATAGTATCCGATGGAACCGCTGAGTAATTGGTAATTCAATAGATGAATACAGGAACACTCTGAATTCCATCATTGATATTTTCATCACGATCTGAAAGATTTTCGATGCAATCGATCAGCTTATCGCTGAGTTTAGGAACTTGTCCGATGATTTAATAACATCTTAATCATAATTTGTAGATAAATTAATATTTACTTGAATAGAGAAGTAACAAAAAATAAATTAAGAAAATGAAGACTGAAAATAGCCTCGAATATTTAAAAAAATATTAATTATTTTTTAAAAAATATTTAGTGAACTAAGCCATTTTTTCCATAAGATCTTTCAGTTAAAATTAAAAGTCTGGCATTTATTCTTTAAAATATACCGATATTTCATTCAAAATAAATAATTAAATAACCTATTTTAAGAAGAATTTAGTAAATAAATTAATATATTTTATTTATAACTAATTCTGTATATTTAAAATAATGAAGAATTATCTGAGTCATGATTGAGAAAAGATGGAGAGAGATATGCGATAGAAGACAAAGACAGAACTATTGGCGTCATAAAGGCGGGATACATGTTAACTTGATCGAGGGAATACTGGCATCTGATTGGCTGTCAGTTACCGCCACCTCTGACCTCAATACTGTCTATGATAAAATAACTGCAAATATTCACTTCTCAAATCCGAATTTAATTTATTCAAAAAATCTAACTAAGAATATTGTTTCTTGACTGAAATTCCAATATAAGTCCTAAACTATAGATATTTTAATTTTTTTTAAATATTATATATACATAAAAAATAAGAAAAGTCTAGACATAAGGGAAATAGCAAGTTCATAAACTCATCGATGGATTCATAAATAAAATTCAGCGCGTTCCTATATTTATCGATTGTTTCGTTAGATATATATCATTGATGAGTATGGGAAATCCATCAGACCGTTTCTAAACGCATCAATGGATCTATAAATGAAATTCAGTATGTTCCTAAATTTATTGATTGAATCACCAATAGCTCGATATAACTTATTACATACAACCTAAGTGATGTTGATTGTTAATTTAATTTACAAATTTATATTCATTCTACTTTCTAATTATATTTATTTCTGTTTCGAAATTCAAAAATTAAATAGGTATTTATTTTTTAATATATATATATATTTTATTTTTTCCATGTTTTGTAATTTTCCAAGAATATTAAGTTTTCGGCTATTATCCAGCAGTTCGTTCCTTAAACCAACATAAATCCATAAATGGATTCATTTCGATGTAATAATTGCTGAGTTTAGGAACTTGTTCTGAGGTTTCACAATAAAACATCTAAATGCCTAATATGTAGATAAATGTTTTAATTTTCTCAACGAATTGATACGTTCAATGATAATATTGATGAAAGAGCATATTCAAACATTTTAGTAAAAATTCTAAATAAATATGTTAAATTTTATAAATGTAATAAATTGAAATAAGAACAATATAAAATAGCAACCTTTAAAAAGAAATGAACTGAAAAAGTTAAATAATGTAAAATAAGCATCTTAAACAGAGACATATTTATGTATAATAAAATTTAATGATTATATTTAAAAAAGTATATTTAAACTATTAAAATGTACATTAAGAAACTTTGAATAGACTTAAATAATTTAAAACAATTAAAATCTGTAAACAAGCAATTTAATCAAAAATATTTATATCTGTTTACCCACATTTTGTTAAAAAAAAAAAATTGAAAAGTTAAAAGTATAAATTAAATCATTATTTTTTTTTTAATTGAATCACTGATATATGTAAACTTGTTAATAAGATAAGATGATGTGTGGAAATTAATAAAAAAAAAAAAATCATGCATTATTTAAATTAAAATAACTCACAGGTTGAAGTTTTCAATATGGCTTTCTTTCTTGAAGTTCACTATCCGCTCTGTTTTTTAAAACAGGCAGATTTCGGATCGAAATTAAAACATAATCCAATAACCGAGCAATTAATAGACACTTATAAATGAAAAGAATCACAATTTTAACATTTTTCACAATATTTAAAATAAAACAAAACTATTCGACACAGAACCGAACCGCACGACATAGTGGATATTACAAAGATGGAAGAGATGGGAGAACTTAGAGGCAATGCTAACTAGATGAGAGAGAATACTATCACCTGATTGGCTGGAGAGCTGCCGCCAATATTGGCGCTAAGACAGTGTATGTAAAAACTGAAAAAAAAATCTGTCTAATAACTGTGCCAATAACATTGGTCAAGTCTTCCTATTCAGATGTAATTCGTTAATATTAACATTCTTATTAACTCATATAGTTATTTATTTTAACTTTTCATATATTTAAAATAAATTTAACGCATATTTAGATATAATTTAAATATAAATTGAGATGCGTATGATTACTAGGTGTGAGGGACTATTTCCCGCGTTCCCCCTCCCTTACCGCCAGCCTCAGTCAGTTCGGTTTAAGTGAAGTGAAGTGATCCAAGCTTTTATCATTTTATTTAGGCTATCTGCTTTTGATTTGTGTTTTACAGGTATTTTATCATTATTAATATTATTATTTTGATTATTATTTTATTTTTATTTCATAATATATAAATTTTATGAACTATTTTCCATTCTATACTAATGAATGTTATCATACTAAATTCATATATCTCTAAGATATTTTCTTTTAAATATAGAATATCGAATGGACTATATAATAATCGTTAAATGTTTTTTTCTTAATATATTCAAATCACTGACGAATAAATAAAAGGATTGTTTCCTTGAAAAATAAAATATATTTATTTCAGTATTTTAAATAATTTATGTTTTCATTTAAAAATCAATATACTTTTTAAATTATGAATTAATTTTATAAATGGAAATTTTATATGGATTTTTAAGATAATAAGATATATTTTTAGATCTTAATTTCTGTTTGACTTTGAAAGAGTTCTACTTAAATAATGATAGAATATAGGTCCAACTTTTTTTATTAATTATTTATAGTTTTAAGTTTAAATTACGTATGATACATTTTATTGAAAACATCTCACTATTTGAGAATAGTTATTTAATCACATAAGATATTGATTTTACTCCACAAAATCTACATCAATATGTTGTATGTTCTCTAGTTATTTGACCTGACTACATGAAATGTCGACAATGCCTGAGTATATCTGAAAGTGAAATTATTCTTCAATGTCGAAATAAAAAATTAAAATTTACTTATAGCCTGTGAAGATAAAAAACTTATAGATGCAAGTTTTTAAGATCTTGCTATAGTTATAATGAAAATTGTTTTAAAAATATAGGTAAGTACAAAGAAATAACATCAACATTTTTAGTATATTTAAAATATGTTTAAAGTTTGCATTATTACTACTACTTCTTAATAAAAGATCTTTTCAAAATAATAAATTAGGTACAAGGACACCGTCAGTGAGATTGGTGGGGGGGAGTTCTAATAATCTGAGAATATAAAAAATTGAGGTATTTTGGTCATTATCTATTAAATTAATAAACGAATCAAACAAATATAAATTAAAATATTGTAAATTAACTTATGCCAGCTTAAAAAAATTATAAGCTAAATCGCAACTAGCAAAAACAAAAATTTTTCAAAAAATGGGACAATGCGTTAACCTTAATTTTTTTCTGGTATCTGTTCTAGTTCTTTACATAAGTTTAATTCTAACTTACTATAATGAATTTTATATGTTTCAATAGTAGTTTTTCGTGCTAAAAATCTATATTGCATTGACTTTTTTATGTTCTATTCACTATTTAGCAACACATTTTAAAATCAATATTATACTGACACACAATGCTGTTAAAACTAATGTGAAAAAAACTTAATCGTGTGCTTTAGACCACACGATATAAGTGAAAACATCAACACTGCTAGATTATTAATATGAAATATAAATTATAAATAATAGCTCAATACAAAGAAGATGAAATACTATAGAATTCCCCCGCTTACAGTATGCATCCCCAATTTATAGTTTCTGAGATATTTTACTCCATATGTAAAAACATTTTAATCAGTCGACTCTAGCCGAGTTTACTTGGGCGTTAACATCCAGGAAATCTGACGGATCAATCTAATTCTTTCTCCATAATAAAAGTGCAAAATGCTCCTGAAGAAGTTTTCCCTTCAAAAATAAAAAGACTTCTAAGTATTTTATATTTTAGGGACAAAAGACTTGAATAGTGTTGAGGCTGTGATTCGATTTATCTATTTAAAGGAAGTTGTAACTGCCATGTTCCTTTCTCTCAACATTCCAATAATTCGGTTTGCAGTTGTCAGCGGAAGAGACGTAGAATATTTGATTATGTGGAAGAACCTTTTTAAGTTAATTTCCTGTTTTAGGATGTTTTGCCTAGTCTCACCAGACATATCAATTTATGAACTAATAACACGATATTCACACAGAATGTGATTATTTTTTAATACTAGACTTTTTATATTATTTCTAATTCTGTTTTTGTGTTATATGTAGCCCAGCTACTGGGAAGTTAAATTATTTATGACTGTTACCATAAAATTTTGAGTCAACCTAGAATTACTAAATAATATAGGGTAAGTTCCTAAACTCAGCGCTGATCCTTCGATGGATTTCCTCTGCTTATCGATGATCTCAGCCTTGAGTTGTTTAATTATATACAAATATCTACGATTTAATAATCTTTCATAGTTAATATTTTGTTGCTTAAATTTATATCCAAGAATCAATAATTTTATAATCCTTCGTTTTATTTTAAATTAAAAAAAAAAAAAAGTGTCCTTCCCTTTGTAAATTTTAAACTATAACAACAAAGGGCGTTGATCAAAAAGCGGTTTCATTCCATAAATGTTCATAAAAAATGACATGAATTGTCTTACTTTTGAATTCCAATTGAACAGAACCTGCCGAATTGTTTAATACTAAACTAAATATACTGTGTATGCATAATAACTTAAAGATGAATAATAGTGAGAATTCGTAATATTAGGCTTGCCGACGTTTCGACTCAGGTGTATAGGATTATCAGGGCTAAAATTAAAAAAAAAAAAAATGAAACGAACACCTTTGAACAAGCGACTGAAACTACTATATTCATTTTTTCCAAATCAAAATAGAAAATCAGACAAAAAATAAATACATACACTTACCTGCTCAAACCCATTTAAACAAACGCCTCACAGACAGTCCTACAAAAAAGACACAAAAATTATCTTTTCAATTTAAAATTTAAGAAGGAAGTTAGTCAACTGTTCTAAATTTTTTTCATAAAAAATAAAAATATATAAAAAAATTTTATAAAAAAGACTGCGTCCTGAATATATATCACCCACTAAAATTTTAAGGTTAATAACTGCAGCTGTTGGTACGTCAACAACAAAACTTTACATACTCATCACTAACAACCAACTATTGACCGGCCCATACGTACTCTCTACTCCCGATTTATCAACGACATGGCCGGGGTGTAGGGTGTAAACAGACAGGGAAGAGGTGCTGCTGGGTACTATTCTTCATCATGCCTATTATACCATTTTTTACCTGACAACAACTCTGCTAATTGTCACTACCATGGCAGTTGCGAATGGAGATTTGAAAAGCAAAAAAAAAAAAAAAATAATTTGAAATATAAAATTTTGATTTATTTTAATTTTTAGTCCTGATCATCACTAGCGGATTCAGGATTTAATTTTGGAGGGGCTTTACCCAGGAAGCTTTTTTTTTTCATATATATAACGATAATTACTTTGGAAAAACAGAAATATACTAACTACCTATATGAAATGATTGATGAGTGATTATTTAAGTCCTATTAAATGTAATTAAACGAGCATAAATACTTTAAGACATAATTTTTAAATATTTTTTACCATAAAACATGGTTACATTTTACCGTTTTGGGGGAGGCTTCAGCCCGAAAGCCCTCTCCCCATAAATCCGCCTGTGCTGATCATCCATATGCTATGTTCGAAACGTCAGGAAGCCTACTAAATAATATGTATATTTGTCATTCTTTTAATTTAAAAAATAACAGCCAATAATTAAATATATATTATTTCTAGGAATAAAATTGTTTTTAGAGAAAATTACATTATAGGAAACTTATTGTGCTATTAATTAATAACTTTGTTAAATACTCTAGTAATTATGGTTGTTCTATTTTACATCAAGCTATTTACATATGTACAAGTTCACCTGGCGCGAACCAGAGCTGCGTTTGCTACATGGAACCAAATTAATATTGGCCAACTCTGTTACTGACAATTTCATTTCGTTTAAACTTTGCTTCATTTCTGGGATAATGAAGCTTTGTTTCAAATACGACGGGCCGGCTTTTAATAACAACTAAATGAGTTTGCTTTTGTTAGATAGATTTTAATGTATTCTCCACGTTGTCCAGGAACCGCTACAGAAACAAATCCAGTTACTGGTTCGGACGCGGCAAAAAGTTCTTTCAAATTATTTCAGCTTTTGGTACGTCCTTCCTATTAAGGATATCGTGCCAAGTTATTTTTTTTTTTTTATTTATAAACCTAAATAACTTAAAGTTTCTTATTAAGAAAGGATCTTTAACATTTATTAATCCAAATGGTGTACTAAGAAAACCAATTCGAAGTTTGAGAAAAGTATATATTTTTAATTTATAGAAATTTTCACTTTTTTGTTGACAGAGTTTAACTTTAAATTTTGTGATTAATAAAAAGTTCAATTTAAAAAATATTTATTTACATTGTGTATGATAGAAATTTTCCATTATCTCCTAAATAAAAAAAACATTTAGGGATTTGTTATGATGTAGAGATATGTTGACCGTGATATAATATGAGAAGAAATTGGCCGAGGGTGCGGTAAAATATATACTAGATTTTTAAAAAATAATTAAATAAATGAAATTAAAAATCTAGTATTTACTTGACCGCACCCCCGACCAATTCCTTCTTATTTAGAGATTTGATATATTAATTTTTTTGAGCTTTTGAATAGTGTATTCGATTCCTCGAATATTGAATATTGCATTATTTCCTGTATAATATTAGGTTCTTTAAATGGTTATGCGTAATTTAACAGGATATTCTACTTAAAAAGATTTTTTTTTTTCTATAAAATATGTATTTGTGCCTGTCATGAAAAAGTTGACAATCAGCAAATGTGATGGCGATAATGATATAATGGACATGACAGGGATGGGGAAGGAAAGTAGTCAGCAGTACCTCTTCCCTAACTTGTTCCAATTACTTAGGTTGTTTAAAGGAGATCTCTCATCCAACGCCTTTTTAGTCTCCTCCTCATGTTCTGAGCTATGTCAGCTGTGGCCATGTCTCTTATAAGTTTGTTATTATGTCCATTTAAATTTGTGTAAAATCGTTGATATAGGGTCGTTATATGTTGGTCAACTGTTGGAAGGTGGAGGTCAGTATGTAGAGTTTAGTCACGTACCAAGGTGCTAAAAAGATTTAAAATCAATTAATTAAAAAAAACTAAAACGGACAATATTAAATAATAATTATCTTGACACATCGGAATAAATTTATAAAGTAATTAAGTAGTTTAAATATTTAAGTTAACTGTGTAGAATTTAGCGAAGAGTACACCAGTTGTGTCGATCAATCTCATTGGTATTCATCTATAAACCGGTTACTTAATAGGGTTCCTGCTTGTAACCGTTACCGGTCACGTGTCGCTATTCATTACGACCTATCACGTTTCGAATTGCCGGCTACGTTATACATAGTTCCAGGTATTCTGTTCCCAGCTGATTTAGTTAAAAATATTTTCTGTATTTAAAGTAAGTTGAATTATTGGTAAATTTACACTTCTTTACTATTTATTGAAGGTTTATTTAAATTTAGACACTATTATATACACTTACTGTTAGTATTTTAAATATTCCTCATTGAAAAAAAATTATGTAACTGTAAATCACGCAATTTTATAGGAAAAGCGAAATAATAAGAATTATTGTTATATAAGTTCATAATTCTTAAAATAAATTTTACCAATGTGAAATTCTTCTGTCAATTAAAATTTGTCTTATCAATTTATGCTATGATGTCGATTAATCACATCTTTCTGACAAATTAACGTAATAAATGTTTTTTCCCAAATTTTACTGTTCCTTCGATTTTTCATCGGCTAGACGATATCTAGTATAGTTTTGTATAACCCATAATTGCATTTTTATAATAATAATAATAATAATGTATAGAATAAAAATAATTAAAATTAATAATATAAAACATTAATTAGTTCCAATATTCCCAATTTTTTTTTCCTTCATACCAACGTTTCAGCCCTTTTTCAAGGGAAGTAACCTATTTTGAATTTAGATTAAATTCATACAGTCTGAATCGCTCTTGTTATAATAATAGTAGAATATCATTAAAAATTACCACTAAAATTAATTTATTTAATATTTTAATAAATGTGGGCACTATTACATATTTTTTCATTGCAGCTTTTATTTATAATTTTATTCTTTTTTTTAAGTTGAAATTTAAAAAATAACTGTACCTCTTAGCCATTTTAAATAGCATTTCCTAAATTTTAGCATTAATGCCTAATAATTAAATAATTTAATTATCATTATATCCATGCATTAAGTAAGAAATAATAATTTGATGAAGGTAGTTGGTTTCTCTTGAAACATAAAATAGTTTTGTATTTCGTTAGAACAGAAAGTCTTTTTTTATCTCTCTTAGATTCGAAAATTTCCTCTCGCTTTTTACCTTTCTGGTACCAAAAAACCAAAAACAAATTTGGTTTCTTGTCGGATTGTCTGTAATCTGTTTTCAAAACTTAGTGGTGAGGTTAAGACCTAACCGTTTTTATATTTTTTATGAAAAATTTGAAATTTTGTTCTTGTGGTAATAAATGGGGTTCTATACCAATTTTACCGATTCCATCTACTATTTATGCAGCACCAAACGTAAATAATTTTGTACAAAAATCTTTTACCTTGAAATATCAGTTATGTGGTCAATTGATATGGTGACGGTATACTGATTTTTTTATATATTTATTATTTCTATTTTATATGAACTATAATAATATAACTTAGAAAATTAAGATAATTTTTTTTGTTAGTTTTATACTTTAGTTGCTGTTTTAAATTTTTTCCGAAAAATATTTGTTTATTGTAATGCTGACAATAGAGATGGCGCACAGAATGCTAACTCGGTTTATTCTTAAACTTTTCGAACGTTGCTAAAACTTGTTTTTGAGATGTCGAAGAAGTTATATCTGCGTGACATCCCGGAGGAAGAGATAGGCAGGAAATGAATATAATAGAGTTACATGGGTACGGGACTCGTAAGTAAGGGACTTTGCTAACTTGCTCTGTGCCGAGTTAAGCCCTTTTCTTCTTGAAGGGAGAGTTATGCCTAAATATGATAAGGGATAAGTTAAAGAGTGACACATGTAGCCGGGGGCTTAGGGAGACCTTAACGAAGTTTCTGCGGGACTTGGCCTCTCTAGCAAAGCATAACCTAACCCACCCTTCCCCTCCTCGCCTGCCTTCATCCGATTAGGGATCTCTCAGCCTTTTCTTTCTCTCGGTTTCAATTACACTCCTTTCGCCCTTCGCCAGGCTCTCTTTGTCTCAACTCCTTCTTGTCCATTGTCAGCCCTCTTTGAACGGATTTGTCTTCAAAAGGAATGATTTATCGTGTTTCCTTCTCTTCGGGACTAGTATTCCTAGGTTATTTATATCATGTATTTAACAATAGATAATATCCTCACTGAATTGATCAAATTTATGTAAAGAAAAATATTTTAATTATTTATTTTTTATTATGTTTGTTTGCCCTTTGTTAATTTATTAGTGGTTCATTTGCCTATTAGTTATAAATAAATTAATCAAAATGTAGTATTTAATTGCAAGATTTACATCTACGTTTCGGAGAAACTCCGTTCTCCTCTTCAGCAATCTAAAATGTTACAATAAATAAATATTTTTATTTTCAGTCAAAAATCTCATAATTTATCATTTAAAACATAAATAAATACAATAGAGATGGCGCTTATATAACTCTGTTAGAAACAATATAAACTTACATATTATTCACCCAAGAAACTGGGTTAGTCACATTTTTTTTTTTCATAACTAAGGCAAAAAAACTTCCAATTCCCTTTTAATCACATTGATTATCTCAGACGTTTCGAGACAATTTTCCCATCATCAGAGCAATCCTTATATTCACTGAAACTATGCGCATTTTAAATAAACTATTTTTACAGTACCACTCTACTTCATCTATTTTACAATTATTTACCTTGCTTTTTTTTGATGTGGCACCATTTGTCAAAAATTTAAATATTTGTCACGTTCATTATATATGTATTTGGTGTTACACATCCTTTTTTTATTCTTTGTTACACTAACCTACATCTGGCTATCTTAAATATCATTATTGTACTTTGTACTTGTCCTCTTATTTCTTATTATGGCTGCTTGTTGTTTTTTTTTTTCTATTGTTGTTTTTTGAATTCCATTATTGGATATTATGTCCGAATAGTGTGCACCCAAGTGTTTGTATCTGTTTTATAGTTTACTGTTCTATTATTATTTTTTGTTATATACATGGCTTCCAGCAGTTTCCTATTGTTTGATTTTGGTTCTATTGCTAATATTTGTGGGTTTTTGAAGTCAAATGTGTGTAGTGATTTAATACTGTGGGTTGCTAGGGCTATTATGTTCATGTTTTTACTATTTTTGCAGTTTGATGTAGGTTGTGATATTCCGGCTTTTAATTTTTTTAATGTTTCGCCTATATATATTTGTTGACAGTGTTGGCAGTCTAACTTAAAAACATTTTTCTTGTCCAGTGTATCTATTTTGACATTTGTGTTTGTCAAGTAGTTACCTAATTTTTTGTCATTATATATGCCAAACTGAATTTCCGGCAGGTCATAGTTCATGAATACTTTATTGATTTGTTTTGTCAGTTGTGGTATGTATGTCATTTTGTTAAAAATTCTTTTATTGTATGTTTTGTTTACTTGTGGATTATTGTTTTAGATGTTGTCATTTGTAATGTCTGTTTCCTTTTTTTTTTTTTTTTTTTTACTGATGGATATATAGTTCTCTGATAAAATTATGAGAATGAAAAATAATCATTGTATGCATACTTTATATGTATAGCCTAACAAAGTATGCTTGGATCCAAATATGTGTATCATCATGCTAAAAAAATATTTATTCTAAGTTTGGATTTTATCATGGAACAAATATTTTATAAAAACTTAAATATATAATTTAGTTCGAAATTCTCGCCCTGCATCCCCCCTCCAGTCTGATGCCAGTCCACTTTGCCAGCTGCACTATGGTGTCACGTCGTCTTCATTACCTCACGGCTTTCTACCTTCTTACACCTGGAAATTATTCCAGGTGTGCTCTAATTATCTCACCTCCTGTATTATTTAATTTTGTTACATCTAGAAACCAGGCTAAATCTGTAGCATAATGACAGTATATTAGAAAAAGAAAAGTAAATACCATCATCACTTATAACAGATGTAGACTTTTTTTATTCCATTAACTCGTAATTTAGAATGTATTGCTTCATCAGACTCTTAATTCTCGTACGTGGGTTCGAGTCCAGCTGTGGTAGATAATTATTTGAGACACACCCTGTCTTTTAATGTGGATACCCAATCTTTTAATGGGTTAGTTGAAAAAAGGTTGGAGCCAAACGTGTTTTAGTAGCCTATATTAACTTTATAACTAAAAATAGAAAAAAAAGAGAAAAAAATGTTTCAGGAAACGTGAAATACTATTTTTTCTCTTTAAATTATTATATGATAATCAATGTTTATTAAACAAATAATTTGAGAAATTCTTTTTTTTTCAGAGAATTTCTTAAATTATTATTTATTTTTAAAAATATTGAAATTTAAATAGGGTATTTTGGAAATGTTGGAACGAATTAATGTTTAAGGATCTTTAAAAAAAATTGGAGAAAAAATTATTTTTAGGTTGTTCATAGGCAAATATTAAAATTTTACAGTAAACAGTTAATATTTTTATCGCTATAATGCGTCATAAAATTAATATATTTAAGTTTTCGTTCGAATAAAAAGCTTTTGATTTTTTTTAAAATTAAAATTTGCAGGCACAATATTTTTATTATTAATATTCAGTTTATTTTTTCATAGATTTCCAAAAATATTTATTATGATTCACTTTGGAAATAAGCGATTCAGTTGACGGAATTACTAACTCCAATTTCATTTTTCTTTAGTAAAGTCATTTTATTCCTAATTGGAATATTTATAATATCTGCACAGACAGTAAATTGATTCCAGAGTAGGTGATTGCAGTATTGAAATATAGAAAGATGGTAAAATTGCAGGTAATCATTCTGCCAACTGAAAGAATCATATAATTTCTTTTTATCCAGTTAGCATCAAAAAATCTATTTCCACTTACCATTATTAAATTGCAAAATTTGGATTTTATTATTTCTCAAATTAATGTTCTTCAGTAACGGTTATCGAAATTCTTCTAGAATTATTAAATTATCTGTAAACATGAGGTAAATATATGTAATATTTAATATTGAATAATTCGAAATTTGTTTAATTCTAAACTGAAATTAATAAATGTCTTGCAAATAAATTATTAGGCTGCTTAAAAATAATATTTTAAATTTATTCCTTATGTTTGAATGCTGGGAAGATTCAAGCGCTGCGACCAAATTACTGACCATGCGGCTCGTTTGATCCGGTTCAATTTTTCTCCGAGCACTTAATCTGAAAGCTTTTCAATTTAGGAACAGTTTAAATTTAATGTTATTCGTCCCTCGCGCCTGCGGTGCTTTCCAAATGCGATCGTACTATTTCAGAAGAGACTGATAATAAAAAAAGAAATAGAAGCAAGTTGAAGAAAGAGATATGAGCCGGTGCTAAAAGAAAATTGAAAGCATAACAAACTTAAAGATTTATGTCTGTATTAAAAGTATGCAAATTGACTCGGAGTCCAAGGATCTAATAAAGAATACTTTCTTAATTGAATGAGACAATTTAAAATAAAGCAAAGAGTTATTTAGGTCCTTGGTCAGAAATAACTGCCGTTCCATTAGTTCTTGCTATAGATACAACAGAATATATTACATTGTCGTTATATATTATTGCTGTGGGATATTATGTTTATAATTAATACATTATAACAAACAAATTATGTTATTTTTCTAAATGTCTGATTATATGAGTTTAGTGGATGGGTATACTTTCATTTAAGTAAACTTAGACCTACCAAGTACCTTAGTGTCGAACATTATCTAGAAAACTATTTTTATCACCTTCTTTTTTTTTTATTATAAAATATGATGACGTTTCGACTCCAGCTTTCGGGCCAAAATTAAAATATTAAATTATAAATATTAGATAAAAAAAAGTGTATAAATAAGCCAAAAGGAAAGGATAAATAGTACATATTAGATAATAGCAATATAATATAATAATGAATAATGAAATAATAATATTAATAATAATAGGTCATGGTGAACACGAAGATTCAATGCCGATACCACCAATCTCTATCTTCATCCAAACCCAACCTCTACAATCAAAGCCAGATCAGTTTTACCGCAATCGTTATAACCTTTCGGACCTTCTCCAGTCGGTACACCAATATTAACTTAAGGCATTTTTTCGTCACTAATCCCAAATATTTACACCCTCATTTTATTCTCCGCAATGTCGTCACCTCAATTATGTTTAGTATGTTTACAATAAACCGCCGATATTACGATATACGTAAATTGTGTAAATGAATAAGAAAACAATAATGTGATATGTTTTGTTTCATCTCAATAATCACAGAAAATATATATTATTAACAGTCTAGAAAATAGTATAACACAAAATAGTATAGTACTTATAACGTAAACACATGATACCTGATAAAACGTAAAGTCTTCATTCTCTTCGTTATTCAAACTGGAATATAACCTAACGGAGTTCATTTAGGTAACTAAATGAATCTCTCTTTACAAATGTTTATGTAATAGAAGAATAACAATATTGATTCAAATGTAACTGATACTTTTCTGTAACAGTTACTTTTGATTCTTTAAGGCTCAGGAAACATGCATAAGAAATATTCGGGGCTTTTTGCGTATTATTATTATGAAATAGAAAATTCACGAAAGTACCTGAAAACACTAGCGGATCCAGGATTTAATTTTAGGCGGCTTCGGCCCGAAAGATTTTTTTTCATGTATATATATCTTTTTTTTTTTTTTTTTTTATTCAGAAATATTACATTCTGTCACAATCCAAGACATTTATAATAGTGTTCTTCAGAGAGCACAATCACACTCTAATACAGAAACTAATAATAAAAATAAATGTATATAAACAAAAGAACTAAACTAATCAAAATAACAAATAAAACACGAACATACTTTTATAAAATATGTACAGAATCCATTCACCTAGACAGCCTTTCTCCCCACTCTTGGAAGGAAAGGCAGGATTCTAGGAGATCCCAGCGCCCCGCATTACTGGTATTAAGGAGCAGTACAGGCTGTTCATATATATAACGATAATTAATTTAAAAAAAAAAAGAAACTGACTGCCTATATGACATGGTATTTAAGTGATTCTTGCAGTCATATTAAATGTAATTACACGAACAATAGTACTTTAAGAGATAGATTTTAATATTCTTTTCTATAAAACATGGATATATTTTACCATTTTGGGGGGGCTTCAGCCCTCTAGTCCCCCTCCCCGTAGATCCTCCTGTGCTTAAACAAACTCATCTTACTAATTCTGCCCCAAACAGAGGGCGGACTAATACACAATTACCTTCCTGGAGCGAGTACCCTGAGGAACTATCTCACACCTTTGACACTCACTTATTGAGCGATGTCAGGAAGGGCTTACATTGTGATAAGTTAAGGACAACTTCCGCTAAGAAGGAAGCGGGTTGGATGTTGATTTCCTTTGAAGTAGCGCCAACATGCTTAGTTCCGTTTAATTAAGCCCCTCGCTCAAAGGGAGCGCCACCGCCTGGATCCTCAAACGGACACCTTAGCTGTTGTCCTCTAATCAGCTCCGCGTCTCAGGATCTCAGCGGGAAGGGGGGGGAGAGGATTGTCTTAGCTTCTGGAGAATTAGTTCAAGGAAGGTAAACGTACAATCGATCCCAGTCCGAATTGGTTTGGGCTTCAATCGATTAATAGGAGATGAAGTGGTTGGATTTCATTGAATTGTAGTTAACAATGCTCTAAGGTAACTTCCACTTCAACAGAGCTCTATAAGGAATCAACGTCCTTCATCAGAGGATAATCGACTAAATTTGAGATCCAATAGAATTCATCTCATAATAACGAACGAAAGTTTTTAAATAACAAAAAAAAGTTTATGTTTAACTATAATCTTTGAAATAACAGTGCTTCTTGGAGATGTGGTGGGTACTGGAGGTGTGACCTTAATACACTAAAGCGTATATATCTGGCAACCACAAAATTATAAAAGCTAATAAAATACACTGAATCAGATAAAATAAATAACTGAATATTTAATAAATGGTTGACTGTCGTGAATAATGAAGAGAAGAATAGTTGGGGTGTTCAGTCAAAAATAAGAAGGCAAAAATAAATAATAATATTTATTTTGACATTTGCCGACGTTTCGACCTGAAGTTCAGGCCTTCATCAGGGCTGCTCCCAAAAAGGTTGTTGGAGAACTGATATGAATATTTAATAGTTTACCGTTGTATTATAAAGGAAGGAGATGGTCCGAGGTGGCGGTCATAAATAAACGGAATTATAAACGGAGAAGAAAGAATGTTTATAATTTTGATAAGCTTATTAACATTGTTTATAATTGTCTGTTCTAGCCCTGAAGAAGACCTGCAAAGTTGGGTCGAAACGTTGGCTTTTAATAAAATAGTTTTGCCACTATTTAGCCTATTTATAAAATAAATAGTTGTATTCAGAAACAACAATGTATACAGACTGTGGGAGAAGGTAGCTCAGTCTCGGGTTAGAATCCGGCTGTGGCAGGTTATTTTTTATAGTATAACAAGACCCTCCTGGGTCACATCTCTATAAAGTTGGCACCGTTAGTTAAATAAGTAATTAAAGGGGAAATCCGGCGATTAAGCGTGATCTCAGTTAAATTATCTGCTTTTGCATTGCACATTCTCAATTTCTTGAAATTGTATTTCTTTTCACCCAAAATTCTTCAGGTACAGTTTATTTATTATTTTTATTATATTTGTTAACTAGTATTTTTTTAGGTACTAGCTTTTTATTGAAATTAAGTTTCATAAACGATAGTCGCGAAGATAGTTAAACGAATGAATTAACTGGTTTTTTATAACCTTTGTGCTTTCTTTTATTTGATTTTTTCCTCTCTAAATCAGGTATCTCTTTACTACTTAAATTTCTATTGATTAAAGTAATAAAAAAAAAAAATTATAAAATATATAATCGAACACAACTTTATATAGATATTTTATATCATCTCAAACCACTGTCGAAAGCCAACAATTTTAGAGAACCGAGCTCTAAGTTGTTGTGTAATATTATTTTTATATTTCATTCCCATTATTCTTAAACATCTTAAAGCCAAAGATAACTGAAATCATGCACACTAAGCCCTCGTGATCTTGGACGCATACTGCCCGGACAATGGGATGTTACGGATCCAACAAAACCTAAATAGGTGACTCAGCCAAAGCCATCCGCTAACCGCATCTGTTCCCGGGTTCTTTATCCTATTTGCATCGCCCATCAATTAGTTTTAATTTATGCACCTCCCTTCCTTTCGCATACGTTTCGGTTTTTTTTATTCTTTTTTTTCATTCGTTTCTTCTTCCCCCTTTTAATAAACATCCTTTCTCAGCATCGACTGTTTTCCAGTTCATTACTCTAATTTTTTAATGTGTTTTACCTATATATTTACATTCTATATTTATATGTAACCATAAAACTTTAACAAATATTTTTTCATAAATCTACAATCTACCACATTAAAAAATAACAAGATTTATTCGAGATATAAATATCGATAATAAAATAATAATGATAGTATTTAAAAATTATAATGATAATAAATAATAACTACTTAAAAGAAAAAAAAATATGCATTTGAGAAATATAATTGTTGAAATATTTTTAAACTCTAGAAACACATAATAGAAATGTAAAAACACATAACACATAATCATATATTCACATGATTTTGTTCATTTTTTTTATTTCAATAAAATCAATGAAATCGAAAAGGAAGATTCTAAATTTTTTGTCTCCCTTTTTTTTGTATTTTATCTAGTATTTATTATATTTATTTTGGGATTTCAATTGTATAATATTTTATGAAGACAGTTATTTGTTTTTTATCAAATTTTTATTTATATCTAACTTTTATTAATAACCATATATTTATTTTGAATTCACTTAAGCAGATTCAATAATTTATTCAACAATATGGAGTTCAAATTTTCAAGATATAATCAGAAGTTAGTTTGTCCCACTTAAATAAAAACATTTTTACGTATTCGTGTGAATATCATTATCATCAACTTTATAAATATATATATTTAAAGTTAAAGGAGTCCTTTTATTTGAGAAGACCTTCATAAATTGTCTAGTTGCTCCCTTTATACTCTATTTTTGACATTTCTGTTATGTCTGGTTTCTACCCAGAACCTTTTTCTAAAAACAAAAAAATGGACAAAAAAGCAAGTCGCTAGCAGGGTATGTCACATATACAAGTATGAAAACAAACAAAAGGGTATTAAACAGAATATTTTCCTTTTGGTGAGTTTTCTTTGTTGAATTTCATCTTTGTTTAAGACAGCTTCATATGAAGTTAAATGCTTTGGTATCTAATGTTCAAGACAAGGGGTTTTATTGTATTATTTTTGTTGGTTAAATACATTATTGTATTTTTTTTTGTTTTTTTGAGATCGTAAAAAAACTTCATCAACACCATATATTGAAAGAAAAAAAATTAAAGAATTATAAAATTAAGGAATTATTTAATATTTAACATTAATATTTTTAACTATTTATTTATTTATTTAATTTTAAATTATTTAAGTGACCATATCTTTTTGTCTATGTTCATAGGACTATGTTACTTGTTGTGTATGCGTTATAATTTTCTGCTGTTGAAACTTTGGCATTCGAATACTATATATTTTTTTGAAGAGAAAAATAGTTGGGGTGGTCAGTCCAATAAGAAGGCAAAAATAAATTATGATATTAATTTTGACATTTGCCGACGTTTCGACCTGAAGTTCAGGCCATCATCAGGGCTAAGAAAACTTTACTTCATCATTCCACACTTTGTGCCGCTTATTATCATTTATCTCTTACTTCTTACTATTGTCATTATTCTAACAACTGCATTTTACTTTAATTTTTTTTTTACCTACACTACTTATGTTTTTCATACCTTGTTATCTGGTTATTTTCTTAGCCCTTATGATGGCCTGAGCTTCAGGTCGAAACATCGGCAAATTTCAAAATAAATATTATCATTTATTTTTGCCTTCTTATTTGACTGATCACCCCAACTATTCTTCTCTTCATTATTCAAGACAGTCAACCATTTACCAATTATTTATATATTTCTTTTTTTTTTTTGCCCTAAAAATTTTAGACGTTGTCTTGTATCGGTTTCACCGAAATGTGCATATATAATATATTGTATAGTTGTAATTGTATGTATTAGTATATTATAGTATTGATATTGTTTGTTCATAATTTGTATGTTCAAAAAAAAAAAAAAAGGATTGATGAGTATGCTGTGTATCGAGCAACCCTATATAGTAGGGCAGCACTGCTTTAAATAAAGTATTTATCTCTAATATATAAAGATATATTTTTATTATTATTTTACGATGAAGAAATAATTAAATACTTGGAAATAAAATAACGAGAATTTCCAATTATTTAATAGGAATTCCTATTCCTAAAAACCAATTGAAATGATAGAAAATCAAAAGAAAATATAGGCTAAATGTTTTTTCGTTTCAACATTTGAAATTTTATATATATATATATATATATATATATATATATATATATATATATATATATATATATATTTATTGAAGGAAGTTCTCAAATTTCCTGGAAGTTTTCAAAATTACAACCCTGATTTATTCATTTGAATAAATAATATATTTATTCCATTCCTCCGAAGACACCTTTCACCAGAAGAATCCTTCCAGGATCCTCCGACAATTACGCAACCTCGCTGGAAGACGAGTCACTAAACTGGATGCTTCCAGGCACTCCAGATAGGCCTCGGGTTATTAAGACGTTACCCTGAAGAAGCAGCTGTTTATAAGGACCCGATTGGACCCGAGTGGTCCTACGAGCTAATGGGGCAGATTAGAGTCCCGCCCGATTAGGGTATTTTTAACACCCGCACTTCCAGATAACATTCCAGGATTTATCCCCGACTTCCTTTATTTCTTCTCGTGTCCTGGAGGCGCCTCTTAATGACTCCATTTTGTCAATCGCCTGCTTGTGACACATGTAAAAGGTTTACCAATGTCGTTTGGAATTAGAATTCTATATTTTTTTAATGTGACCTGTTTTAATTGTCTGGACGTAAAAGATTCACATTTCTTAAAAAAATAATCAATTAAAAATATTTATACAAGATATTACTTTGTTATAACCTTTTTAAATTTCTCTAGAATAAAGCGCTTATTTGTTAGTTTTAAATAAACATTAAATATTCATTGCCATTAAAATCGGAAAATCCTATATATTCTTAGCGAACATAACTTCCACATGTCCTAATACACCTCGGTAGAATGTTTAAATATTAGTTTGTGTCAATATAAAAATTTAAGAAGGTGTTTAAGTATATATTCAATTATGTCCCCATAAAGTGGATAGGATATTCCGATATCTTTAGACTATTTTTTTTCTAAATTAAATTTCTTATTTAGTTTTTCTAATATTAAAAATGTATATACAACAAATGTGATCACGATCTAATACATGATATTAAGCCCACAAAAATTTAAAAGTATTTAAAATATATTTTTTAGTATTTTTAGCTCAAATTGTTTCAAAATACTTAAAGAGTCTCGCCAAATAAATATTTTTTTCTTCATATTTTCATCACACTAGTCATAAGACCTGTTATTATTGTTATGAAATTTGGCATTATAGGCAGAATAGTACCTCTTCCTGCTCTTGGTTATAATTACTTAATTTAGGAAAAGAGATCTCTTATCCAGCTCCTTTTCTGTCGTCTCCTGATGGGCATGGGGTCGTCTCCCTCCTTCTTCACCGTACTTTGCTAAATACAAAATAAATTATGTTGAATTTGAAAAAAAATATATATAACTTTAAATGAAAAGAGTATCTATACACTAAAGATACGAATAAGTATTTCTAGCTGACCTATATGAATAATTCGCAATATTTGAATAAATGATAAAATAATCAGGAAATTAAATAATTAACCGTATCATAAGATGAAGAAATCATTTCCTTTTTTTTCGGTAATTATAATCAACCAAAGAATAGAAAATTATCATAAATTTATGTTTTAAATAAAAATGTTTACGAAATACAATAAAGTGTATCTCAGCTAATAATTGTGCGAATTGTATGATTTTTTTTGTTTTGTTTTTTATGGAATTTAGTTATTTTTTAAATAATTATGGGTATAATTCTTTTCTTTCATAACTTTTCCCTCTAAACTTTCGGGAGGATCTGATTATAATTCGTTACTTCTTAAGGAAATCGTTCGTTTCATACGTACATCAAAATCTATCGCTTCTGAGGAATAGAAATAGGTATGATTGTGGGTAAATGGTTGACTGTCGTGAATAATGAAGAGAAGAATGGTTGGAGTGATCAGTCAAATTAGAAGGCAAAAATAAATGATAATATTTATTTTGACATTTGCCGACGTTTCGACCTGAGGTTCAGGCCATGATCAGGGCTGACCGCAAAGATGTAAATCGGAGCAATGAGCATGTTAGTCAGGGAGGGGATGGGTGAGGGGCTAGAAATAGGGATCTTCATTTCGAAAAACTAGCGAATTATACAAGATACATCTTTAGAGCCCTGGTGAACTACTGTACCGAATAAAGTTTTTCTTTTTTTTCTCATCAGTATTTCCCTTCTTAAGAAGTCCAATTTCATTTCTTTCATTTTAATTCCTGGAGTATGATAATGAAGGAACTAATTCCCTGCTGGAAGTTACGATTAACTCTAACGGGGCAAGAAGACGCAATAGAAATAGTCCGAGTTTCCAGGGCTTCTCTCTAAGCGGAAGAGCTCGAGAAAAATGAATATAAAACTGGCTGGAAAGTGGAAAAGTTTCGGAACGACTTTGAGCCCCTTGATTAGGCCCGATGAGGGGGGGCTCCAAAGCCAAATCTTATAAACTGTTGGGAGGGGGGAGACAAGGAATACAGCCAATTTTCACAGTGAGGGGGCGCTGCCACAAGAAATCAGGTTTTGACTCCATTTCCCGCGGATATAGAGCTCGATGCCTGACAGGGAGGGACAAGCCGAATGCCGCCTACATCCAATTGAATCCCAACTAGACGTAATGCCGTTCTGGAGTCAGTTATAGCGGCAATAACCCCGGCAGCGGAAAATTGTTTTTTTATTGTCGCCATCGTAAACGGATAAAAAGTAAGCGACCGTTGGTTAGTAAAGTTATTTGGATGATGCACTCGACTCCCCGCTGCCTGGACTCCACAATATAACAGAGTATATATATATACCGTGAAGAGTACGTCATTTAACTATATAATAATGTAACCACTATACAAGAAAATGTAATAATTATTACTGACAATACTATTCTAATATTATAATATCGAACGGATGAAAATGTAGGGTTACTTAAAAAAAAAAAAGATTCCATAAATCTTCCATAATCCACTTGAATGTTCCATCCAAAAGGAATATTTCTTTCGGCCACTTTAATTGCAGAGGCATCTTAATTTTTAATTTTCTTTTCAACATTAATAGGAAAACATGTTAAAGTATCAATTGAGCACTGAGTAAGAAAGGAATTAATATTCTATAATAGAGGCAAAGTTGTTAAAGTAATAATTATGTTTGATCCCTGGAGTCCTGGAGGAAAAATAACATCGTGTTAATTTTTTTATTATATAATGTAGTAATAAAAAAATATAGGAATTTATATAGAAATATAGAAAACTTGCTTCCTGAACAAATACATTCTTCCGGAGTATGTATTCTTTAAGAAATAAATAAATTTTAATAACTTAAATTTATGGAAAATTGCCTCCACTGAAAAAATACAAAAATAGGCAGCATGGTCTTTATCTCCGAAGCACAGATATGTTATATAATTTTTTTTAAAAAGTAAGGTGTGTGTTTTAGACCTCAAGATATAAGTGAAAACATCAACAATGCTAGATTAATAATATGAAATATAAATTATAAATAATAGCTCATTACAAAGAAGATAAAATACTGAACATTTCCGTGATTCATATGTCCAACTAAACTCGTTATCATTTAGGTTTCAACACTATTTTTTCGTTTTCGTCTCCTTAACACGATGTTGCGTTAAGATATAATTTTGAAATATAGCCTATTACAGAGAGGATGAACCGCTGAACAATTTCCTCACTTACAGTATGCAGACCCAATTTTTAGTTTCTGAGATATTTTAGCACATATGTAAAAACATTTTAATTAGTCGACTCAGAAAAGAAATTATTGTACCAGTGTTAAATTTTTCTCTCCATTCAAATTTTGCTTATATTATTATATTACGATAATTCGATTAAACACGTCTATCAGAAAAATTGATGTAATAAATCTTTTTTCCAAAATTTTATAGTTGCGGCGATTTTCCAGTGGATGTGAAATATTTTATTTAAATTTGTTAGTCCTAATTTTTGGATATTATGAACACCTTATATAACTTTGTTTATCTTTATATCACGATTTATGAAATTGTACCATGTTAAATCACATGTTGATGTGAAGAAGTTTTGATTTCTTATTGTGGGTCTTCAACACAGGCGGATATACGGGGGGGGGGGGGGACTTTCGGGCTTTCACCTAAAATGGTGAAATGTAACCAGGTTTTACAGAAAAAAATATTATAAACTATTTCTCAAAGTATTCTTGTTCGTGTAATTATATTTAATAGGACTTCAAGAACCACTTAAACACCATTTCATATAGGTAATTAATTTCTCTAATTTTTTAAAAAATTAATTATCGTTATATGTATATGAAAAAAAAAATGTCGGGCCGAAGCCCCCCCAAAATTTAAATCCTGGATCCGCTAGTGGTCTTCATTAGGAATTGATTCTTCAAAGCCAGTTCAATAAATTCTTGATGTTTAGTTTAGTTTGAAATAAGGAGTAAGTTAAAAACAGAACTATGCCGGCTATGATAGGTAATTATTTAATCACGTACAGTAGCCATGTATCGCCCATAGGATCAAAGTCCTTCCACCTATGCTAGGGGCACACCTAGGCTCTGTGAAGCGGGTTCTGTTAATATAATAATTAATTAAAGGGATTTATATGCGGTCTTTGGTAATATATGTCAAATATTCTCACAAAACCGTTAGCCATAGAACAGTACTTTCTTTTAAAGTATAAGGCCAACCAAAGGTTTTATTTACACAATTTTTTAATAATTTTTATCAGATAATATATGTTTAAAAATACATTGTTGTGTAGCAAGCTTTAAACAAAATAATCTATTTTAAAAAATACACTAACAAATTAGCTAATAATTGGTTGCCTTCAATTGGGAAAGGACACTAAGTAAGTCGTTGACGGGAATGTACAATTTGCCAACACCGCAGCTACCTGGGCCCCCCCATTGCTACCTGGCCAGGGGGGCCTCACCTCCTGGAAGCCCTCAATAACTTTCTCTACGTGACAGCCCCTCCCCCCAGAGCTGACCCTCGACCCTCGCCCCCGCCGATCAGTTCATTAGCCAGGAGTCGCAACTTTCCTGATAAATACTGCCGAGGGGCAGCTATTAGCTCTACTCCCACAGCTGTTACCTCGGCCATCAGCCGATGAAGAAATATTTACTTTCTATTGAGTTAGTTCAATCATCAGAGTTCGGAATTCAAAAGTATGAATCAACAGTATTTTTTTCCTGTTTACATTATGTTGTGAAAATACTATTGCTTGTAAGTCCATGACCCTCCCATCTTAACCTCCTTGTCTTTATATCAAAAATATTGATTTACTAGTTTTTATAAGCAGTTTATTTTTCATCATTCTCCTCCATGCCTTAATAATCTAATCGCAGACCTCTTCGGGTATTATGGGAAACGTTTTCTCTCAAATCTTTCAATATTTCTTTTTTGGGTGTTGATTAGTGTCCAAGTCTGGAAATATCATATCAGAAATGGCTGTATCATTGCATTGTGCAACCTTAATTTGAAGTTTCTCATAATTTTTCTTGATTTCAATACCTTTGAAAAATAGAACACAGCTGTTAAGTTAAAAAGTTACATGCTAGTTTATGTTTATGCTTATTTTATTTGTCTACTCTCTAGATCCTATTAGTGAGGTAGAATTTTCGATTTATCATATATTCTGTTTTATCCTCATTTACATATAGACCGATTTGTTCTGATTCTCTTATCAGAGTCTTAGCGAGTTTCTCAATGCCTTCTTAATTATGATACTAGTTAACTATTCATAATTCGGTAAATCTTTATTTTTCATATAATATCATATTTGATCGAAATTTCAGGGTTAATACGCCATATTATCGTAAATTCTTCATCAAATCTAATTATTGAACCATCATTTTGAAGATCTTCTTCTCCTTCAGATGGGAAAATAGTTATATTCTCTCGAAATTACAGGAAAAAAATATCGAAGGAAAATAAACTTTATTTGCGAATAACTTAAAAAGTATACATTTTTTTGTAGACTGTACTCATGATTATTTGATTTATTTTTAATTTCCCTCAAAAACACATCTAATTCGAACCATTATTAGTTAAAATACAGGCTATTGTAATTCGTAAACATTTAGGTTTAAAACATGGATAAAGTTTTATAATAATTTTCTAATCCTTGGTAGATTAACCATTGTCATCGTAAAAATAGGAAATGATTACTTATCCTTATGGTACGTTGAATTATTTTATTTATTTATTTTTTTTTTGTCATTTGTTCACTGACCATTATTCTTTGCGAATTATTCGCTTGGGCTAACTAGTTAAATTTAGTGTATTTTTTTTTTGTCTATTAAAAATGTATTTGCACCTGTCAACTTATTGTTGACAATCAGCAAATGTGATGGCGATACATGATATAATGACATGACAGGCATGGAGAAGGAAAATACTTAGCAGTACCTCTTCTCTGACTTGTTCCAATTACTTAAGTTATTTAAGGAAGGAGATCCCTCATCCAACGGCTTTTTAGTCTCCTGCTCATGTTCTGAAGTATGTGTGTAAAATCGTTGATAAAGGATCGGTATATGTTGGTAAACTGTGGGAAAGTGGAGGTCAGTATGTACAGTTTTGTTACTCACGTACCAAAGTGCTTTTGTTATGAGTCGCAATAATTTTGATTGGAACGTTTGAAGTTTTTGTAGGTGGGTCTTTTTAGTGATGCCGTATATTACTGATGAGAATGTCCATATGTTCTTAAGTTCGTATGTATGTTTATATTTTTAAAATCGTTTAGTTAATAAAATTACTTGTTTCATTTTTTTGTTTTATTTACAAATCATCTGTTTCTTATGTATTTATGGTAATGTATGTGTGATATGACACTCGCAAGAACTTAATGGATAGCAATCGGCCTCCCTCGTGACATGCACGGAACCCAGTTCCTTCCCATCGTCTGACTGACAAGAGAGCGCCCCAGAACTGTCCGATTTGAGGTGAGGGGGGCGCGCAAGGGCCTATTGGACATCGAGTGTGCCCCCGTCAACTGCAGACCTCTCTCACCTTCGATATCCCCGATTGTCTTCTTGTCACTCCTCGCTACTTTAATAACAGTAATCTCTCAACAGCTGGTGCCCCGTCGATATTGCTCCTCTGTGAGAGACAGCTCCGGGTCAACCCATATTAGACAGTCTATTTTTATTTTAATTCCAATCAATAATATTGTGCTCTTGTAGTTAGGAGGTAGAATTTTATCATTTAAAAGTAATTCTCAAATTTTATTCTTTCGACAACTTCCTTAGACTGACACACTGAAAATACTACACTCTATTTTTTGCAAATCAGACAAAAACTAAATATATTCACATACCTATTTAAACCCATTTGGATGAACGCTTCACAGATATACGGTTCTGCAAAAAACACGCACTGACAAAAATTACAGACATTTCAATCTAAAATTTTATGACTTATAACACTGTCATGACAGGTGCAGATGAAGGTATAAAGAGAAAAAAAAAGTTTTATATCCTAATTCCTATCCTTTTATTATTTTCATTACAGCAATGAAAAAAAATATCTGTGTAAGTCTTAGAATATAAAACTTTTTTTTCTTTTTCATACCTTCATTTGCATCTGTCATGACAGTGACAATCAGCAGATTTGATGAGAATATAGATAGTACTGTCATGACAGGCATGAGGAAGGATAGCATCCAGTGGCACCTCTTGCTGGTCTTTGTTGGTTTCCGTAAATTAGGAAAGGAGATCTCTCATCCAGCTCCTATTCAGTCTCCTCCTAACTAAGTGTTTTGTGTTCTTGTAATCCAAGATATCAATTTTTTCTTCATTTTCTGTAATAAAATAAAAAATGGAAAGACTCCATGTAAACCTTAACAGGCCATGGTGCACCAAGCTGACATTGTTTAAACAGCATGATGTATTTTATTGTTTTTATCAAAGCTAATTGAGAAAAATATTTGCAGAGAAATATAAATGAATTACTTAATAGTATTTGAGAATGACTTCATTATATATTTCGGCTATATAGCAAGCTAAGGAAAATAGGAAACATCAGCTTTTGAGAATTGTAAAAAATTGTATTAATAAACACAGTGCGAATCGTCTGTTTTAGTAATTTATTTTTAACTTATCTTATTAATAATTTAGTTTAGGAACGACTTTCTCGATTCCAGCATCACTCCTGAAAGGCAATTAAGTACAAGGAAAAATGAATATTTATAGGAAGTAAACTGAATATAAATATGTAAAGTAAATTGAGAAATTAAAACAATGTGGTTCATCAGCGTACTCATCGACCCCATCGGTGATTCAATCGGTGAATAAATAAACACGATTAATTCCATAGATGAGTTTAGAAACGGTCTATTAGATTTCCGATGCAATCGATGGGATGAGCGCTTAATAGGATTTCTTTATAATACATACTTTATATATAAAACAATTTTTTTGGACAATTGTTTTGTTTCTATAAATGAAGATTTGTTATTTCTGGAAAATATTAACACTCAATTATGATTATATTTTTTTCTAACGAAACCTTTGAGATTTTTATTACAATTATTATTTTTAGATCTATAATGTACCATATTTAGTAACGAATAAGTCTTCTCCATAAAAATTAAGATTTTTTATTTACAAATTTCTATGTGTTTTCTCGAGTCGTCTTTTATTTCGAAGCAAAGAATGGTTAGGACTCGCTTGGGAGGGGGGAGGGGGCGTGCTTCTTTAAGATTTGGGTAATCACACACTTGCTCGACACATCACCTAGGGGAACTGAAATTTTCTTTTAAAAAATACATTTATTGAGATTTTAACATAATAATGAAATATTATTTTATCAAATAATGTATTGTTAAATATTATATATAAGTTGTACTAAAAATATAATATATATATTTTTTTTATCCTAAAAGAGGCCTATTGGAGCGGCAAAAGACCACGAGAAGGTCTTTAATAGCTTCTTAGGCCGAAGCCTGCCAACTCCTAAACGCTCATCACATTATCTAGCTTTAAGCCTATTTCGTCTTTATGTAACTCCGCTCTGCGGTAGATGAGATATTGACCACTAAGGATATCTAAGCTGAGTAAATAACTATATATATATATATATATATATATATATATATATATATATATATAGTTATTTACTCAGCGGTCAGTCTAAGAAAT
The DNA here is from genome assembly GCA_928085145.1 of Nezara viridula. Taxonomy (NCBI): domain Eukaryota; kingdom Metazoa; phylum Arthropoda; class Insecta; order Hemiptera; family Pentatomidae; genus Nezara; species Nezara viridula. The sequence goes on from OV725082.1 coordinate 3,635,190, forward strand.
AGGCGCTCCCAGCTTAATAGTGGTTGCATAATCAGGAAATATCATTTTTTTCCACAGACTTTAGCAAAAACGGTTCTAATGATTTTGATAAAACTTTTCTTTAATTTTCTGCATAAAGTCCCTTCAACTTTCTTACATATATAGAATTCTCGCGAAAATTCAGGTAAAGAATTTCTTTTTAGCTTATTTTTTAAAAGGCAATTAAATAACTGACAAAAAAAAAACATCTAGATCGGACCAGTTTTTGAAAAGTTGCAGTGTATTGAAATTTTTTTTTACTTCAAATATCTAACCGCACCTTTCATAGTATTGACAATCAGCAGATTTATTATGATAAATTTATAATAATAATCTAGTATTAACAATTTATATTCAACAAATATGATCACGATCTAATACATGATATTAAGCCCACAAAAATTTAAAATTACTTAAAATATATTTGTTATTAGTTTTAGCTCAAATTGTTTCAAAACTCTCACGGGATATAATCAGTAAATTTTGTTTTCTTCATATTTTTATTCACACCTGTTATAATCTTGATAATATGCAGATCTGTTGTTATTGTCATGAAATTTAGCATTTTATTATATAGAGGAAGAATAGTACCTTTTCCTAGTCTTAGTTATAATTCCATAATTCAGGAAAGGAGATCTCTCATTCAGCTCCTTTTTAGTCTCCTCATAGGGCATGTCAGTCGCTGCCGCGTGATTGATGAGTATGTTGTGTGCGTGTAGTTTGATATGAAAACGAGAGTTGAGAGTTCGTCGTAATTCGTTATGTAAAATTTTGTTGTTTACGTACCACAGAGCTCCTGTCATAAGTAGTAAAATTTTGGATTGAAATATTTTTCCGAAAGTGAATGTATTTAGTTTAGTCGAACTTTCAATTTGGATTAAAAAAAAAAAATAGTACAGTATCTTCAGTCGCTCTTCCGTTTTGAATTTGAATTTAAATGCTGTTTGTAATAATTGTTCCCGTAACAGTTTACATTGCTTTAGTTTATCAAAGAAATTCTCTGTTCATTTCTCTGATTGGTTTCAGGAAATTTAATGTATTTTTTTTTAAATGTATTTAAAGTTGTTTAAATTTGTATCGGTAGAAAAGTGGGGTGTGAAGAGGCTATGTTTCTTTGTAATTAACAGGGAACAGTTAAGTAATTGTAAATGCGTTAGTTATACGAGCAGACTGCTCAAGAATTGACTTGTTGCGCAGTTAAGGAGGAAATAAAGTAAATCAGTGGCAAGTTCTCTGTTAATTGATTGTCAAGGAAGCGCCTCAACGAGTGTAACTTAACTAACCGTGGGAAGTTGGTTGTGTAAGTTGGATAGAAAGTTGGGTCCACTCCTTCTGCCGGCCCCGAACAGGGAATGTTACTTCAAACTTGGTCGATCGTCGATAGATAATGGCCCCGGGCTCGAACCCACTGCTCTAACTTTTTAATGAAAAAAGGTCCGAGGTATGGAAGGGAGGATAAAGGGAGGATAAAGTGGGAATAGAGAACAACTTTTGATAGACGCCTGTCTCACACTCTGCCTCGTAGAGGCCTATCAAAACTTATATCAACCGTTGTAACAAAGCCGTCCGTGGCCCGGGGGAGAGGCGGGGGGGTTGAGTGATACCATCTTCTATAGTCGGCAGAAGTCTTCCCTCTTCTCTTTAATATTTTATCAAAATAGCCTCCCGATATCTCCCAACTTCTTCCCTTATCCTTGTCTCAAGTTATTTATACCTAGGTGTTTTTCTTCCGCCGCTGTTTGATACTGTAATAATCTTCGCTATCTGTACTTTGATATCTCGACGGGCTTGCTGTTTCCTATAATTGCTAGTAAACTTATGAATTTCGCTTGATTTAATAATCATTCCTCAATATATGTTTTTGATTCCCTAATATTTAAGAATGTAAATATACATTTCATTATTGAGTAATACTAATATTGTCACAAAAATGGAAGTAAATAATAATGATAGAGTAGTTCATTCACATTCTATGTTCAAAAAATAAATTAAACTGCAAAGTAATTTTTTTTTTTAATATATGTCTGCCATCTCTTAGGTTTTTGAGTAAGTAGTGTAAGTGTTTTAAAGAGTGGGTTTGTATTGTGGGTAGTATGTCCGTACATGTTTTTTTTTAAGTCGTGTGTCTCACTATTTTTCTTAGCACACCGTTCTGAAACTATAGGAGCTTTTTCAATATTGCCAGTGATATGTTAGTGAGGAGTGGGCAAAGTAATAATACTTAAAGTAAATATATATAAACGAAAGGAAACTAATGAAAATAACAACTTACTTACAGGCATACTTTTAGGCAATACTTACAAAATTCATTCTATTCATTCTGAAGAACTTCGAGCTAAGCCATTCCAAGTTATGTAAATATCGAAATAATAATTTGATATATCTTATTTCAAGCAAACAAATAATAATTACAGCATGTGTAATATAAACAGAAGATCTCTATCACTTTCTGGCTGCTTGTCCGATACTCTCTGAATTTTGAATTAAATGGCTAAAATCTAGAAATTTATCTCAGGATCAAGTAATTGATTTAATAAATGGAAACAGTTGGATAGCATTAGCAAATTACTGCAAGTCTGCTTTCTCCTATAGAATAATGCTCACCAGAGAATTTAACAATTAATAAACAGGAGAATTTTGGTACCACTCTTTTTGTAATTAAAATATTTATATAACTTTGACATTGTAAATATAATTGTTCTTATTAATTATTTGTATATAAATAGATTGAAATATAATTTTGTTATAAAACACAGACTCCTCTAACGGTCAACAGACCATGTAGCAAACCGTCTGATTTTCGGTTTTAAATCCAAAAATATTATTTTGTAATTTATATTATGTAATTTTGATAAATAAAAAGATTTTTTCTTCTTTTTCTTCTCTAATTTGATATATCTATAAAATATCAATATAGGTCCTTAATATTTTTAATTTTCGTAAAGAGTGGAATTGTAAATAAAAACGATAATATCGATATGATCCAGAAGTTGAATAGAAATTGAATAAAAAAAAAAAATGTTTACACCGACGTTTCATCCTCTGTTTCAGAGCTCCATCAGAACTGAGGAAAGATAAGAATAGCAACCAAACAAAAAATATTATTGTATATTTGAATTTAGCAGGAAGCCATATTTATTGTATCTGAGGCCTTTCATTTTTAAAACTTGTTTGCTTTTTCAGCTTTGATTAGTGTTTTGTAGTTAAATTATTACTGGACAAAGAATCTATGTTCTAATGGGAGGTAAAAGTTTTTTTTTTTTTTTTCTTTATTTCATATTTGTGAATTAGGGAAAAATATTTCAAAAGTTGAACTAACTTATGAATAATTTCAAATTCTAATAATTTTAATTCACAACTTGAAAGAAACATTTCACATGCTATTGAACATCTTCCGCTCGTAATGAAAAAAACAGAAACTTGTTTGAATTTAAACTATCGGTTTGATAAATGAGAAAAAATATTGGCAGATCATTAAAAGATAAACTGGCATTAATAACGTATTAAAAAGGGTAGTTAGAATGGTCAGTTGTATCTACATATCTTAAGAACCCTTTTTCCGACTGATTGCTAGTTCATAGATTTCATATTTGTAATTTGACTTCACTATTTCTATTTTTTTCTCTTTTTCAAGTCTAAATGGTTTTCCAGTCAACAATACAGTTATATACAACGTTGGATAAGCGAAACGCCCTCACAAACTTTCCATTATACTGTAAAATGGGTTTTTTTTAGGAAGGAAGAGAATATGGGACAAAAGGTAAGAGACATAAACTGTAGAACGCTGTAGGAGATCACAAAGAGAAGAAATAAATATAGGGAAAGAATCTGCAGAGATAGGTCTGTGCGGTAAGTGGTCAGATAAGAGTGGTATAGGGGACCCCTAATCGGGGTTAGCGTTTCAATGGGGTCCTTTCTTCGGGGCTGCGCCCTGGCCCCTAAATATTGTCGGCCCAATCACAGCTACCCAATAAATACCTTCTCTCCAGATATTGGGCTATGGAGCAGCTTGGAGCATAATATATATCACGTTTGTAATCTATAGAAGTTTTTTATAATATTCTTATATTATCAATTTTACAATTTCTTTGCCTAATAATAGTTAACATAAATTATGAAAATACAATTTACATTCTAAGTATTTTTTAATTCAGACATTATTCGGAAAAACAAACAACAATAATACCCATCACATAAAAGGTTTTTTTTTTTTAAATAAAATTTTACAGAATACGGTTTACGTGTTCTAGTCTTCATGCACACAGTCTAGCCTTCTTAGTGACACATGTTTCATGCACAATTTAAGATTGCCTTGAGTGGATCACCCAACCTCACGTTGCTGAGAACCAAGTATAATAAAGTGGTAAGATACCTGAAGTTCCATAACTGGTCTGAAAGTACCCTTTCGACTGACTCGAGTTTAAGAACACAGAAAAATCGGTCAAGATCAATGGATTATGGCTCTTCAGAGTCAGCAGGCGCACAAGATTTCATATTTCCTTTCCTGCAATAGATCGTACACGGACCACGGGATCAAACCTCTAAGCTTCAATACTTCACAATTAAAGTATGCAGGATATACTCATCGCATTCACGCCTGGTCAATGTGAGTCGTCTTTAGTAGTCAGTCTGACGGTCCTTAAACCTGGGGAGAGGAATCTCGGATAGCATGACTTCCTCAATGATCGGTTATCCAATTCATGCAGTCACTTATCCAAGTACTTACCGTATTCGAAGCTGCTTAACTTTGATTACGTATGTATACCCCATCCTCTTCCCTTTAAAATACTTAAGATTTTTAAAAATTAATTTTTAATTTTTTCTCTTTGTTATTGTTTTCACTTTAATTTCAATTCTTCTCTTAAGTTCAAGTTTTTTTTCCTTTTCGTTGCATATTTATTCTTTCTATATTGATAGTGTTAATGTGCCACTCGTAGGTCCAGGACCTATTGCCCTTAAGTATAGAACAAATTATTTCTAAATATATATATTTTTTACAAAAAAAAATCTGAAATAATCTATAGATAGTTGACTTGGTATGGTAAATCCAGAATTATTTAAATGCTGACGTTTCGAATCCATATTGTAGATCTTCATTGAGACCGAAACTAGGAGTTAGCATCTATTCCAGGTTACGCATGAAGTTTTGTCTTATATAGACCTACTTATTCGAAAAATTGTCATTTAATAAATACTTATCATTGTTTAATCACTGGTATACCTCCTTGAATCCTTGTAATACCTATCTTTCGCCCGATCCTTTACTTCCTCTGTGTACTCTTCCTTCCGCACTCCAACCGCCTCCTATCCTCTCAGATTCCGATGAAGTTTTCCTTTGACATCTCCCAGGCTACTTAACTTCCTATCCTCCCAGATTCCTACCAATTATCAGCATCTCCACCAATTAGACCCTTCCCGACGTAGAGGTGGCTTCCACCAGTCCTCAGCTCTCTCTTCGACTTAATTAAGCGACTGATGGGCGAACTGTGACGCAAATGACTCACGAAGCCGTCCCGATTTAAATACCTTATCGGCCTCCTCACGATTTATTACTCCTTCCTTTTTACCTGACCTTTTTCTTCTTTTTTCCTCTCTACCCAGATGATCCTTTCGCACCCACCTCCCTAATTATAGGCGAAATCGGCGCGATCCTCCGATGGGCTACTAATAACTTCAGGTGAGGCGGTACAACTAATTGGGAGCAGGTAAAAATGCCTACTAGAGTTATTGAAGCCGGGAACCACTATCTCTGACCTTTTACTAAAGATTAATTGGCAGATTAAATCTAGTAATTTCTTCTTCTGATTTAGAACTGTCCCCTTTTTTTACATAAACTTGTTCCCAGTACACTAAGTCTTGGATTTCTATCTTTGACTCGATATCTGATACTCTTTAATTCGTGTCGATATTTCAACATAACGGTATCAGGAAACATCTAACAGAACTGTGAGACCAACGAGGACGAATCAGGTACTCAGTTTTTCAAAATTTATTGGACCGAGAAAACAGCAGGGAAAAATCCAATTCATTCTTTTTCTGACAAAGACTTTTAATATTTTAGACCTAGTGACATAGTGTACCAAAACGTGAATCATTATCGATTTGAATAGAAAGGAATACTGAGGCCAGGGGCGAAACTTATTTTTGTTTTATATATTGAATTAATTTAATTGCAATAAGATATTTTTTTAGAAAATTGAGTCTACACTCAGAAATCATTAACGACTAAGTTATCCAAATGAATTTCAGTGCAAGTCTATATAATTGATGGTTATATAATAAGTGTCTATATAATAAGTGATGGTTATTAGTTTTTTGCCGGATTCGGGCTGTTTGATTTCGCTAGGCACTGCACTCCATCTGAGAACAGGCTAGATGAGTATATATTTTTTCAATGATAAAATTCATATAAAATCCCTAGAATTTTCCAAAAACAATAGTTTTAATTTTAAATTAAAATATCGATAGTCGAAGTAGATACCGAACATTGAAAGAAAAATATCGATATTATCGACTACTGATGAGCATTCTTAATCGCTCTAAATTTATTTACAAGTGTTTAGTGCGCAGATTATTTTTCGATATATATATTTTTATTTTTTTATTTTTGAAAAATACTACAATCTGTCTCAAAGGACATTTATAATAGTGTTCAGAGATCACATTCGCACTCTATGTACAGTAAATAAAATAAATTATACAGACAAATAATATATATATATACAATAAATAAGAATAAAATAACCTAAAAATAAATTAATAAAAAGTACACATACGTACTTTTACATACACTACGATGTATATTAAAATATGGAGGAAATGCATGAATCATGATTTTTTTTTTTTTTTATAATATAATAAATATCATGGGTGATATTTAGTCGCCCATGATATGTAGAACTGTCGACTAACTTGCTTCAAGAATTCTTCTATAGTAAATATCAGTACACTTATTATTTTCTACGTAGTTTTCATTCCTTTAAATTTATACAGTTACTGAATATAGCAATATCGATGTAATATTAATAATAATATTAAATTGCATGTAGGCTGCTTAAGAAAATATGAACTTGAATTTATAACAAAATTTTATACTAATTGATAATTACGAAATAACCTTATTATATATCTATAAAATAATTTTTTATTTATATTAAGAATCCAAATATGGAAAAGGAGCATATGTTAAAGATTAAATGATAGGAATTGTTAAATATGTTTTATCTAAATATTTTTTTATAAATGCATGAATCTCTTTTCTTTACTATTAAAAAAATAGAATAAAATAGAGTATATATATATATATATATATATAGAGAGAGAGAGAGAGAGAGAGAGAGAGAGCAGAAATATAAATTTAAGTTTTGAAAGAGAAGTAATAGTTATCGATTTTAAATATTAAAAGTGAAAGGAAGAGATAAGTACAGGCAAATATTGTAGAAAGGTGGTACTTGAATGTTTACATTTTTCATATGATCAGATTGTACATCGACTTGGCGGTTAAAGGAAGAGCCAATCAGAATGCTTGTCTCATAAAATCTAATTAACACCTCTGACTTCCTGCATCATATTCTTCAGTTATTCTCAACTCTCGGTCTAGTGCGGTTCGGTTAAATAATTCTTTATTTTTTTATCGATTATTAAATATTTAATAATAAATATGTGAAAGTGTTGTTTCATTTAGATAATGAATTAGTTTTTTAAATTTTAATGTGCTTTATTAAAATAGCGAAACGTATTGTTTTAAAAATGCGATTGTGAATTTCTCAAGACTAAAATTTATTTTAAATATATCGAAGGTATGGTAATTAACTTATTCTTTTTTTTTTTTTTTTTGTACAAATGTCTACTTGTATTTAAATATGAATGTTGATTTAAAAATGTACCATTATAAACTGAAAATTCTCAGATTATTATTATAGTAAATGGAATGTTACCTTTTCGAATTTTAATTTTTTATAATTTTCATTGTTTCTCTTATATTCTTAGGCCTGTAAATATTATTATTAGTAATCTCAAATAGTTTTTTAAAGGAAATATAGGAAAGAAAAATGAGATTTTTCTTAACATTATTTTATTAATATTTATGACGAAATATTACAGTTTGGCATTATTATATATCATTAACAGAAAACCGGTATCGATCAAAACAATAAATACTTCGGTTTATTTCAAACTTCTGGAATGTTCTGAAAATAATTATTTTTAAATATCCTACATTTCCTGCTCTAATTAAATTTAAACAGGAATATATAAATTAATTTAAAATCGTCGAACTGTTGTATGTCACTATTGTAAAATAATTACATGTCTAATAGGTTTAATAGGTAGTTTCAAGAAAGCGGTGGAACTCTCAAAGCACTCTATATAAGAGGTTCAGTACTGGACAGGTTCCTAAACTCAGCGCTGAGCCAATTTTCGGCACCATTTTCATTTCTAAATTGTAAGTTTCAGTTCAGAGCTGAGTTTAGGAATGTGTCTACTCATATTTTCGTACATTTAATATCGAAGTAGATATAGTCTGAGGTACAGATCCCGTTTTATCAAATTATTAACAGCCGGCTGAAACCTAGTAAATAGCTTCGTCTAATCGTAACCTACAAATATTTTATTTCCGATGAATCTCGGAGTTGGGGCGTTTTTAATCTAATTTAAATGAATACCTATTTGTTTTCCATTTAAATTGAAAGATAATATGATCACAAATTCGATAAAAAAGGAGGCCTAAAAAAATATTCGGATGTTTGACCTATTTTAACATTTGACATTTTGGGGGGTGGAGGTCTCACCAATCGGGCATATATTTTTGTAGGCCACCTTTTTTCGACTTTAAGATGTATTGTCTTAAGATTCAAGTTGAAAGCAAATAGGTATTTATGAGTTTTTACTACCTATTTAAATAAACAAAGTTTGGCGATGCCCAGATTGAAAACGCTCCAATTCTGACAATTTTAGTAAATATTTGTAGGTTACTACCAGATAAAGCTATTTACGAAGCTTCAGCCAGATGTTAATAATTTCATAAAAATGGAGTGTATAGGGATTAATGTTATCGATGGTAAAATATCAAATATCAAATAGTGGGGCAATGAATTATTTACAGTTGTCGCTGTCATGAGATGTTGAACTATGTTATTTAAAAATTATCTTTATTTATTTTTTGTAACTACACATATAATTTAATATACATACTTATATTTTATAATTGTTATAACAGACTAACTCTCTTCAATGATAGGGATTTTCATCATAATACTTCCAACTTTTTTCATTTGTCAGTTGGGTTTTTTGTTTGTTAAAATTTCTGGGCTTTCACGGTTAGAAAGGAACTGCAGCTAAAAGGTATACAAATGGATTTTCCAGACTTTTTTTTTTTATAGGTTATCGCTATGAAACTAAAGGAAAATCTATAGGTGCCTAAGGCTATAAGGGCTGAAATACGACTAACAATGGCGTCAGGGCGGGAAAAAACAGTGCAAAAAAAGTGGATTAGTTGCTGCCTCCTGTAATCTTTTTATAGGACAATGTGAAAAAAGCCCAAGAGCAAAAATAAAATGCTGACCGACGGGAAAAGTCTGCCTCCCCCCCCCCCTCCCTTCTCTCTCATTCATTCATAATTACTCGCTGTGTTGAATCGCTTTATCTTCCGATCCTTCGTGAAACGCTTTAATCATTGCAGTCTACCTTTTAATTTTTTCTCAATGTTTCAAAAAAAAAAAAAAAAATCTGCATATTCCTAAAATTGACAGCGAATATCTGTACGAATTATGATATCAGTAAACAATTTATTATAATTATTTTTTGTTTATTTAATGAAATTTACAACTGTATACAAATACAACTAGTAAATATCAAAGATCAAATTGTAAATAATGACGTGAACAGGCTTGAAGAGATACTGCCCAGTGGTAGCACTCCCTAAATAATTTTAAGTAAGAAGATCACGAGGCCATCTCCTTTACAGACGCCAAGGAGGATTATCAGGGATCGAGGAAGAATCAAGAGTGGAAACAAGCGGATTTGGATGGGACTGAAGTTTATCATGAAAGGATAGATATCTGGCTCGAGCTAAATCAGCGACATATTGAACATTGAGGTCTTTTTAATATTTTTAAAATTAATTTGTTGAGTAATACAACATGTCATGAAAAATGGTTAAAAGAAATAGAACTACATTATATATAAAATAAATCGAACTAATAATAATGAACTAAATAATAAAAGAAAATAAATTTTAAAAACCACAACAGACATACTTATAGAGGTTGTCTCAGTTTAATGGCCAGAGACTGGAGAGAGGGAGGGAGAAGAGAAATTATTTTAAACAAAATTTCTAACAATTTTTGTTCGGCCCATTTGATGCATGGGCCGATTCTGAACGAAAAATAGTTAAGATCAATTTTGTTTCTTCCTTAACATAGTCACATTTTAATTGACTTATTAGAAATTGCTCAAAAATGATTTAAGATATTTAAATTCTAAGCACGCCATCTTAAAGTAGACAAAACTTTCTTTTAAGTATACAGTAGTCGAATTTAATAAAGTTAATGATAATAAGGGCTTTCAGGGTGTGTAAAACGACCGCTGTTCTGTTGAGTACGAATCGGGAATACAGAGATATGTTGCTGGTGTATGGGTATTGTGACAGCAGCAGTACAGATGATACAAGATACAAAATTGGTCTTAAATTCTTTTCTGTTTGAAATTACTCATGCATTAAATGAACTATTTCGTTGGAAATTTTGTCTTGGTCAGTAAGAGCTGAGGCACCCTGTATACACTATTTACGGAGGGAATACTCTACAGATAAAAAGACACTAGGAGATCCCTGCGCTACTCTTTTAATCACTGGTACTAAATTCAGTAAAGATTGAACGAGAGCACTAAACAAGTTATTTAACCTTCTAAAATCTGTTTATTATTTTTATTTATTTATACATTTTTCCCCCTTCATATTTCCATCCACAACTGTCATAAGGTTGACTATAAGGAGATGTGCTGTAACTAATAAGAAAATTGACATTTTAGCCATGAGGAAAAAATAGTACCCAGCAGCACTTTATTTTTTTTCGTATCTGGTTTATTTCCTTAATTCAGAAAAGGAGCTTTCTTATCCAGTTCCTCTTCAGTCGTGTCCTGATGGCCATGTCGTTTATAAGTCCATTGAGATGTCCGTGTAGTTTAAGATGAAATCTAGAGTAGAGATCACATATTTGTTGGTCGATGATTGGTTGTCGTAAGTCTTTATGTAAAGGTTTGTTGTTTACGTACCAAGGAGCTCCGGTTATAAGTCGTAATATTTCGAATTGAAATGTCTGTAATTTTTTTGTAAGTGGGTCTTTTTTCAGAACCATAAATTTGTGAGGCATATGTCCATATCAGTTTGAGTAGGTAAGCGTATTTATTAATTTTTTGTCCGATTTTTAATTTTGATTTGGATAAAAGTGAGTAGAGTATTTTCATTCGCTTGTTCAATGTCTTTCGTTCCATTATGACTTGTGGGTCGCATTAAACATTTAAATTCAGGATTATCTCATTTTTTATTTAAATCTTAAGATATGATATATAAAAGTTAAAACAAAAAGAGTACTTTAAAAAGACTGGAGGTGTCTCAACATTCTCTCAGTTAATAGGTGTCTCAACATTCTCAACTCCTAAGGTTAGGAATTATGGTATGTCTTATGATTAAAAATTATAATTATTATTATTTTTATTTTGGACTTTTTGAAATCTGGAAAAAAATAGTCACCATTTATATAGGGTTGTGGTCTCAGATCCTAATTGGTTACAGAGAGATGGAAATAATTATTTTCATATAATTTTTTTATTGTTCATGTTTTCTTTCATGTTCATCTATTATTAAAATTGATTTGTTTTTTAAACTTACAAACATCTATGTTGTTTGTGATATCATCTCTTAATTAACTGATTTTTTTCCATTTAAAAAAGAAAATAAATAGGATAGTAATTATTTCTATGTTTATGATAACATTATGCTAATGCACAGACCTACAGTCATGATGTAATGTTTATTAAAAGTAAACACATTTTGTTAGAGCGTGTTGAAGTGAGATGTTTGGTTTTCATTCTGCCTGCGCGGTCATTTTTTTACTCCCTCCCCCCCCCCCCTTCCCAAACCCCGATTAATTTTTCCAACCACCTGACCTTTCCCATGGAGTTATGAATTGTTTCCAAAGCTACGAAATGACAAAGCCCAGATAGCGTGGAAAATTTGTTCATTTACTGAAATAAATCCTCTCTTTATATTTTATAATGTTTTTTTCTCGGGCCTTTAGATTGTCAACTTTTTTTTTTTTTATGTCTTTGAATCACTGGATATAGCTGAATTGTATTGATTGTATTGTATACGCGTGTATAATTTTTCATTAAAATAAATTTTAAAAAATATATACGCATTTTTATTTACGTGAGAAAACCTGCTATGATTGTGACAAAATTAGGTCTTTTCTCATATAAAGAAAAGTAATGTTCATTGCTGAAATTGAGTTATTACAAGAATTAATTTATAATTTTAAGCATTTTATAATATTTTGCCTATTTTATTATTTTTACTCCAGTTTATTGTTTTATCACTACACGGTCACCATGCTTTTTTTTCGTACTCTTATATATTTCATTTATTTTTGTGAATTGTTTCATAGACTGAATAATATAATTGTTCGTGGAAAAAAACATAAAATAACATATTTTATTATATCGACTCCAAAAAGCTTAAAAGTTTATCTCTGCGCTTGTTTAGAGTCACTGCAAAAGATTATTTATTGACTGTTAATAAATGTGCTGGTGTAATTAGTTTTGGTTTGATTGAGGTTTGATGCAGGGGTGCCCAGAAGGGGGGGGGAGGGGGGTTCATGGCGCAAGTTGCGCCACCCAAAATGTTTAAGGAGATTTGATAGATTTTTAAATGTTTGAAGGAGGGGAGACAAATTTCGACTGGGTTATGAATTTCTGGAGTAAGAGATAAGGGAAAAAATATAATATCAATTTAATTTCTATAAATACTCTTTTGCTTACAGTTATCTGTAAAACAAGAAGAAATCTTGGTTTCTCTTATGTTTTTTCAAAACATGATTTGAATGTTTAGTAGTTTTTTTTTTGCCATCTGAGTATTTCGTTAAAAGCGAATTTACGCAATAACCATTCCATGACTAAGTGCAAATGGGGCATTTGATTTTTAATTTATGTTCAATTATTTTTAAAAAAATATCAGACGTACTAGTTTCTGAATAGTCTCGTGTAATTTAAAAAAAAAATTATGAAGTATTTGTTTGTGTTCATGTTTGCAGTGGTTGGATAACGAATAACTTTTTTGTAATCCTCTAAAAAATATGGTATCTGAGATATTTTTTCTTCGGCTATTTCTATCCTACTAGGGATCAGCATAAATTATATATTTTATTGCGTAGATATATATCTTAGTGTATTAATATTGTCCGAAACCATAAGACGCTACATCCGGCGAATACCTGAATGGTCTCTTCGCTTTCCTTTCTCTTGGAGTGAGAATAAATTGTAAAAGGCAGCTTACCAAGAAGCGTAAATCTGTCCTGGTTGTTGGGACGAGGTGGATGGCTGCCAGCGGACTCTTAGATATAATAGGAATCTAATCATTCTCCTAAACTGTTAACATTAGTCATATTTTTTCAAAGGTGTTATAAATAGCCGGCAGTAAAAAGTGCCTTGTTGTGGGAGTGTAGCGAGATGGTGGGAGGAGGGAAGATGGAACAGCTGTTGCTAGTTAATAAACTCCTCTCTACATCTCCGCCATTGACGTCTTCTTTATAGTTTACCTCTCAATTCACTAGCGACATCTAGCGGTTATCTTTTCGTGTATATTTAGATCGTGGTCTTCGTGTTTCCTGTCAGGTCTCTAACCCATTCTTTTCCCTCTGTCTTTCATCTTATTTTCGCTTCCTGTGTTGAGTTTTTTCTCCCCTTCTTTATATATCTTGTCTTATTAATTTTTTTAGTTGTGGGGAAGAGAGAGAGAGAGAAGGAAAGTTGATTAAGAATACGTTGAATGATTTTTTCAAGTCAACTATATTTCTATATTTGTCAGGGTTATACCAGAGGTCTCCCAACTACAGTTCGCAAAAGTTTCTTTGATCTCAGCAGGATAAATGAATAATTATAAATATATATATATTTTCTGTTGGCATTACAGACCTTATATATGATTTCCCACCTTAAGAAGCCTACTTCATCTCTGCCTGTCTTGGACTATTTTTTTCTTATTATCTACTTATTGGTCTTCCACGTGGTCTTTTACTTTCCATCGAGGCATTCATTGTTAGGTAGAGGCTTCCAGATGAATTGCTCCGAGCTGAATGCCTTACCCATCTTAATCTCCATGTCTTTACACCATTAGATGCTGATTGACCAAAAAAAAATTCTGTCAGGTATCGCAGCCATACATCAGAACTGACTTTATCATGGCATTGTACATACTTAATTTGAGATTTCCTGAGAATTTCAATGCCTTTGAAAGGGAGAAGAAAGCTCTGTTTGCGCCAGTTATACGCTTGTCTATTTCTGATCGTTGGTTTTTCATTGTGGTTAATTTAGAGCCGATGTATTTGAATTTTTCAACTCTCGGTAACGATTTTCTTTCTAAGCAGATCGTGTTGTTGGGGTGGAATTTTCAGCTTATTATTATATATTTTGTTTTGTCTTCATTTACTTTTTGCCTGATTTGCTTTGCTTTTCTTATCAGGGTCTTAACGAGTTTCTCAATATCCTCTTGATTACTTCCAAGGACAGCTATATTATTTATATTATTTAAAACAATATGAAATTCATACATACACAAGGCTATTACAAATTTTATTGAATCAGCAGTTTCTCTTAAAAACTTCACTTTTACTTCTCAACTTATGTGTCATTTTTAGACTTTTTTTCCCACCACAAACCGTGATCTACAGTAGATGTTTCAGAGTAGCCATAGGCCAAAAAGTTTCTAGAACCCTAGATTATACTGTATTACTTTAATTTAATAAAGACCATCTGCAAGGTTTGTAACTATACCGTTATTTTCTATTAACGCTACAAACAATAAACCTTCTTAGGTTCAATACTTTGTAGGAAATTACTGTTTCAAAGCCAACGGTTGTGTACGGTGGTGATTTGTCCAAGATCACGCTCAACCGCCAGATTTTTTCCCTTAATCAATTAACGTTACTTTCTACAGAGATTGGGTATGTCCCAGACGTGTCTTCTGACTGAGAATATCAGGTATGCTCAGTTGAATACTTGGAAATTGGAATAGTTTATTAGTAACAAAATTATTATTTGAGAAATGTCACATGTATCATTTTCACTGTTTTGAGTTAGGAGTGGTCCATGTCCGGAAACTTATCATGTGCAAATAAAAACGATATAAATAAGTATATATGGATTTCTTACACCATATATTATTGTAGTTATTTATCTTTTTAAATTTTTGTAATACATAGGCCGTTTTACTGTTTTCTCAAAATTAAAAATATTCGGATGTATTGTTTTTGATACAATCTATTCAATTATATATTGAAAATTAATTCATATATAACAATTTTTTTTTTACAATAGGAGAGATATCAGATCCTTATTATACACTTGTACCGGTTGCTTTAATTAAAAACGGGCAGATATGGAAAGTCCATATCGGCCCAGATCTGAGCCTCATTTGCATCTAATGCATACCGGTGCATGACTAAACCCTCGACCGTGCAGTTGCAATATTGATGCAGTCTATCATTCGAAATACACCGAAAGGATTAATTGATATCTGGTTCGGAGCCTGAGGAAGAAAAAATAATGGAAGTTCGATCGAACGGCGACTGGGTGATCTTTATTAAGTAGAAGAAAGTTCATTTATTGATAGTAATTTTATATACTAGTTGGACCTTACCAATAATTCGCAGGAAATTTTCTTTAGTGAAGGAATAGCAATGCAATATGGAAATAAATAATGATGAATGAGATAGTTGACCGTGATATAATATGAGGACGAGGTCTGGAGGTGCGGTCAAATTGATACTAAATTAAAAAAAAAAAATAGTATTTTTAATTGTTTCGAGACGTTTCGACCCACCTTGCAGGTCTTCATCAGGGCATGGCATCAGACACTGCAGGAAGCAGTTGATAGACCGCCCAAGTCTATTTGGCTTCGGATTTCGGGTTCGAGTCTGTGGTAGAAAATTATTTATGATTTATATCGACCGTGGGTTCGGTGGATTCTCCTAAGGCACACCCAACTTCTTTAAAGTGAGTACTCATATTTAATTATTAGGAAACACCAGACCGCTAATTGTTTGACTTTATAGTACTTAACCTAAAACCCTCCGTGTGTTACAGTGGTGCAGTTTTTATATACATGGATTATATAATATCTGTCTGAGTACATGATAAATTCCATGTTACTCATAACAGTCGAAATTTATATGAATAAAAAAATATAGGAAAAAGCTCATTTGACAAAGAACGACTTTACATTAACAAATAATTTTTAAAAAAAGAATATTTTTATTTTATTCTCCTCATAATTACATCGTAGTTTCATCTCCAACCTTAAATCGTTTTTTCAGTGAGACACAACAGTAAAATTTTTGAAAAATACCAGAGTGATGGTTCTTAAAATTAATGGATTCATAGAAAATCATTAGCTTCATAATTATTAATAAATATGTGATTGTAAATAAATAATTAATTAATATTGAAATACATGTATCTAATTTTTATTTATTTTTTTTAGGTAAGAAACCAGTTCATGTCACCTTTGCCTTTTGTTAATGAAATGTGAGTATTTAATGTTACATTTTTAAAATATTGAGTACTGTAATCATATATAAAAATTATACAGCGAATCTTACTTTCGATTTATTGTGGTTGTATTTAAAAAAAATTAAATAAATCAATTGCATTTTCAAGTAATATTTTTCAAGATTTTTCGATGTATGATGATTATATGCTCTTTTATAAAATAATTTGTTTGTTTATTTAATGGAATTTACAACTGTACAGTATACAAATCGGAATTTGTAATACATCTAGTAAATATGCGCAAATATAAATAATGGCATGTACAGGCTTGAAGAGTTACTACCCAGTGGTAGCACTCTCTAAATAATTTTAATTAAGAAGATCACGAGGCCATCTCCTTTTCAGACGCCTAGGAGGATTATCAGGAATCGAGAAAGAAGCAAGAGAGGAAACAAGCGGATTTGGATGGGATTGAAGTTTATCATGAAAGGATAGATATCTGGCTCGAGCTAAATCAGCGACATATGGTACATTAAGGTCTTTATGAATGGTTTTATTTGTGACAAAGTATGGAGCATTAAGGATTTTACGGAGGATTTTGGATTGTAAGGATTGGATACGATAGGAATTCGATGGTTTGGTGGAGCCCCAAAGCTCAACTCCATATAGGTCTTATTATAGTTATGTAGATAAGTCTTTTGTAATTAATAGAAAGTTTGGAGCATTTGTCTAGTAAGTGTTGGAGCAGTCGGAAACGTCGAGCAGTTTCTTGTCGTTTGAGTCTAGTATGAGGATTCCAAGTAAGACGTTTATCCAAATTTTATAAAATAATTCCGAAAAGTTGAACGAATTCAAAATTTAAAAGCTAAAATGAGGTGAATGCCGTTCGGAAAATGTTTAATTTCAGGAAAAAAAAAAAAATTGATGTATGTATGCTTTCATATATACTTAATGTTTTTTTGGTCCAGGTTATGTAATCGAACTAATAATTTTAGATTATCAGGAATGTTGATTTAAAGTCGTATTTCTTAAGTTTAAAGATGTCTTCTTTTACATTAGTTGGAAAGTATTTAAAAAAAAAGAAAACAATGTCCAGATTGAACATGTTTTAAGTTAAGTTTTAGTTGAATAGCATTGGAAAAACTATTATCATTTTTGTCTCAATCCTAATTTTATTTTTAAACGTTGCATTCCATTTTGAATAATGTTTAAAGTTCGATTTTGCTTTGAAGATAACTTGAACTTTAAGAGATTGCTGTTTTCATTAAGTATTCTTAAGATGACGTTTAAAACCACCACTAACTCATTTTTTATTCGTATTTTATGGACTAGTTTTTTTTGCTTTGTGCCCTTCAAATTTATTATTCTCACTGCAGAATTATAGAAACCTCTTCGCTATGATGACTCTTATAGTATGCCTGTATTGTAGATCTTTACCGATATAGTCATCAATTACTATGGGGATGTATGACCCCCTTGATATTGGTGATAGACCCGGCTAATTATAGATTCCATTGTACAAATGCACCTCCCATCTTTAATTGCTGTCATTGTTTTCTCATTGTAACATCCGTTTTGTAATTATTGTCAGCGGAAACAATGGCTCGAAATGAATTACTTAGCATACATTCTATGATTGATCACTTGGGTCTTCATCAAACGTAACAGTATGTACATGAAGGACTCGGAAGTTTCAAAATATGTCTATCTTCATATTATAACCTTTATAATATTATTTATAAACAAACAGGTAATTTTTCGACCCTGGGGTCGGAAGACCTTCCTGGGGCACACCCAGCCTCTATAACGTAGGGAATCTTAATTATATAAATTAATTAATGGAGAAAGCCTGGAGGTTGAACGCGATCCTGGCCCGATCACCTCTCTACACAACCGTTAGTCTTGAAACACTATTTCCTTACAAATAACTGAAGACACTTCATGGCGGAAATTACAGTGGAACAATTTTTTAAATATTACTTATACCTTTTATAAGCAATATTTACATTACTATTGTACAATTAGTGACTGATGTATAGAAAAACTGTAACACTATTTGCAAGGACAAGTAACAACGCATTTTTTTTTTTATATCTAACTCTCCAATTTATTTACAAATGTTAAAAATATCGGCAATTATTTCTTGTTGAAAGTATTTTTTTTATTAGTAAATTAGTGAATAAGACAATTTCGATACCTATAGTATTCGATTATGTTTTTGTAACTGATGAATATATTTTTAAAAATATAATTGGTGGTAAATTTTATATTGTGAATGTCTGGTTTATCATTGAATGTGGTCGATCGGTAATTCAGCCTTTTTTAGATCCTATCAAATGAACGAATTGACATTTAATAGAGTTCATAAGGTTTGAATATTAAATTGAGTGATTATTATTTACTAAGTAATGTATTGAATCTGAATTTCTGGGAAACGTATGAAACCTATAAATAAACCTTTAAAAAAAAAAAATTATCGGTGGAATATTTATTTGAAAAAAATAGTCCGTGTTATAGACACCTTTTTTTATCAAATTTTTAACATCCAGCTGAAACTCCATAAATAGCTTCATTTCATCGTAACATACAAATATTTTATTTACGAAAATCTCGGAATTTCAATAAAATCTCGTGTCTTCAATCAGTAGGTCGCCAAACTTTGTATATTTAATAAGGTACTAAAAACTAGCAAATACCTATTTCCTTTCCATTTTAATCGTGAGATAACTTGAGCACAAAGTCGAGAAAAAATGTGACTTTCAAAAATATTGAGCCGTTTGGCGTGATCTACATTTCCAAATTGTCAAAATAACGAGGTTATATAGGCCAAACAGCTCAATATATTTGAAGGCCACCTTTTTTTCTCGATTTTGTACTCATGGTATCTCACATTAAAGAGGAAAGTAAATGGATATTTACGAGTTTTCAGTACATTATAAATAGACAAAGTCTGCCGACCTCAAAATTAAAAACGCCGCAATTCCGATGATTTTCATTAATATAATATTTGTTGGTTACGACGAGATGAAACCTTTTACGAATTTTCAGTCGGATGTTAATGATTTGATAAAAAAGGGGTCTGTACTATGGACTATAAGTTAGATAAGATAATTTTAAAATAATTAATTATAATAAATTTTAAATTGGAGATTAGCGTATTTCTTCTTTGCTGCTATGAAAAATTTGATATTTTACACATTCGCTATTTTTTCATACATCTGACATCATATACTATTCATTATTTTAATTGATGATAAAAGTATTTAATAGATTTTTAGCTGGAAGGATTTTTTAATTCGGAGTAAGTCTAATGAAAGTGGTCGATTATTTTAGATATTTCTCAAAAATTAGTTTATTTTCACTTGTATCTTTTTAAGTGTAGCTCTTGATTTATTTATCTCAGGTTCAATTCGATATTAACCTATCTAAAAGAATATGGCTTTTTGTTTATAAGGACATTTTTTTTTCTTAGTTTCAAATATTTAAAAAAAATAAAAAATCAAGGTTCTTATAAATGTGCGATATGTAGAGATTCTGGATGAATGTAAGTCTGGTGTACATATATTCGATTGTAGTTATACATTAAGTTGGTAACTACTATCTTATAGTATTACTGTTAGCTAATGGGAATTTTAGATGTAAGTTATGACTCCTAAGAATGAGAATTTAAAGTACTTTCTATTCGGTCAGGAAAGTAGAACTTTCTCAAAAAAATAAAATAAAAAATAAATGCTGAGGATGTGACCGAATAATTTAAATAGGAGTCAAATAAGCCGACTGGATTTAAATACTGATTGCTGCCGACTGACTAACGAGGCCCTCGCTAATTGATAAAACCGATTCGTTTGAGCGCTCTCCCGTCAGTCTTCTTTTCTATCAGCTTTGTGTTCAGTACTAGCTGTTTTATTTATACGTCCCCTCCCATTGGCAGGCCGCTTAATCCCAACTCCCTCGCTCTCTGATTGGCTGATTGCTTTTGAGAACTTTTCCAATTTAAAGCATCTTTCGGCATTTGCTTTGTAGCCGGAAACACCACAGCTCTGTTTCAACCTCTCATTGTTTTCAAAGCCGATTGTTAGGTGGCCAACTGAGGTATTTGTAGTTAAAAATACAAACTGGATTGTTTAATTAATCCACTTCAAAAATCTACAATCATTTAGTCGCTTTTAAGTTCTTTTATTTTTATTATTCTTTTACCGAGCCGTTCAAACTTTTTTTTATGCAGGATATACCAGATTTCTGGAATTTACGTTGCCTATTATCTCTAATATCCATGAGTGAATTTTTGCAATGCCGTAGTGAAAACGTTTCACGATATAATTTCAGTAATAATTCAAAATAATAATAATTTAAAACATAATTAAAAAGGAGAAATATTAGTCACTTCAAGCAAGGAGAACAATTTTCATCATAAAAAAAATAATCAAATATGAAAAAGTTAGTTAGCATTTGGTAGCTAATTTAATAATAACAGCATTTAAATAAAATGGAATGGCCTACAATTTAGAAGATGAAACAAATTCCAGGATCTTGTTGATCTTTGACCGCTTTAATAATCCTGCTTCATTTCGACCTGTATTGTGTTATTTCTTTTCAATTATCTGATGGGAGCTGTATTGCAATTTTGTTGGATCGTTTTATCCATCTGCTTTTTGCCCTCCCGTGTGTCACTTACCTACTATTCAAGCATCTCTGGTTGTGTAAAAAGGATGCCTGATGGATTCCTTGGAACTGCACATCCCACCCTTCTTAACTTCCTTTGCTATGGAGTGACCAGTTTCTGGAAGCAGTTCTTTATTGTTCTTTTGTGATCCCATTGGTCAATACTAGTATCACAGATAGCGAGACCCTAAACTGTTACTTAACATGCTATATAATAAGTCTTACACATCACATATTTTTCATTCAATAATTATTATATTTATTTCCCACTACTTACATATACTTACTTGCAAAGTAATTTCTACATATACGACCTAGTTTATTTTATTTTTTTCACTGCTTGCGTATACTATCCTATTTGATAGAACTTTCCGGGTTATTATGTCCATTATCCACTTATATTACAATTTTTAAAAATACACTACTTATAATAATTTACACATATTTTCATTTCTTGTCCTTAGATACATTATTTTTATATTTTTACTTTAACTTACACAATATATTTTTTATTTCATACTTTGTCTGTACATATTGATAGACTTTACAACATCTCAATTTTCTATCTACATATTCTATTCACTCTATCTTAATTTTACTATTTATTTCCATTTCTTATATAACTTCATATTTTTCTGTTTTACATTTTATTCTAAGATTCCCTTTACAATACTTATGTCACCTTTTTTGACTGTTTACTTCATCATTCCACACATTGTACCGGTTATTATTATTTGTCTCTTGTTCTTACTATTGTCATTATTCTAACAACTTCATTTTACTGTAATTTTTATATTTCTCATACCTTGTTATCTGGTTCTTTTCTTAGCCCTGATGATGGCCTGAACTTCAGGTCGAAACGTCGGCATATGTAAAAATAAATATTGTCATTTATTTTTGCCTTCTTTTTTGACTGACCACCCCAACTATTCTTCTCTTCATTATCCACGACAGTCAACCATTTACCAATTATGAATATATTTTTTACTCACTTTATAGTTTTGTATTTAATATTTTTTTCGTATCGTATTATTTTCTTGACTATATGTTTCTGGTATGATTGGTTGTTATGTTTTTCCTCAATCCTGATGAAGTCCTTCAACCTTAGCCTGAACGTTGCCAGAAAATATATATATATATTTTTTATTTTCTCTGTGACTGACAACTCCCAACTATCTTAGGTTATAAAAAATATATTTTATAAAAGCTTATACCCAAAAGCTCCTTCACTCTGGAATCCGCTATGGACGTTAAATATGTATGAGAAATTATATATTATCAAATTTCAGTAATGTTCTCTAGAGAGTCAAGGTTTATCGACCTCTGGGCTACATGATACATCTTCAATTTTAGTCTACTCATTCTCGAACAGACTGACTGTGGTAACTCGATCGGGCCGTGATGAGTCAATTATAACAAGCTGAGGACGAAGAGTGTTGAAAGTGTTCAGAGCCTTGTGAGAAAATAATTCTAGAAGACTCATTTGGGAGAGGTTATCTTCGGCACTATTTCAAAACGCCTCGGGACCGAAGACAAATAGTGACGGATGGGAAATCATGAGAGACGAGCGACGTGCCTTAATGGCCCAGGGTATTAGGAGAATAGCCTAGCCCACGGGCATCTTCTGGGTGTCCCGGGGGTTATGGGAGGGGTCCTGATGAAGAGGCGATGGTGGGAGTATCTGAAGAGCAACGGGCATGGAGTTACGGAGGTATCTAGGAAAATATCTTTATTAAATAATAATAATAATAACAAACTGAAACAGATAAAACATTGTCTATTAGTTGGCTGGTTAAAGGAATTATATTTCCCGAGACAGCTTTCTGATAGCAATCCAAGATCAGATCATAGCATCGAGGTCTTATTTGCGACATTTCTGGATGGTGCTGAGCTCTAGTTGGTACAGAATACCTCAAGAGACATGATCATGTTGCAAAAATTTATTATCAGGCAATTGGTCTAAAAAGAAAGTTAACGAATGATTCCATACGCATGTCTTCTGACTATTATTTCTGCAGATTCATTTTCGACCTGAATAACCATTTTTCTTTTTTTCTTCTTTATCCAATTATCAAAAGTTATATTTAGATATTTTCTATAGTTCCTGTCAATAAGAAAGAATTATCTTTTTACAATAAACCAAATTAAAGGTACTTTTGAGGGAGAGGTATATTAACATTGGTTATTTAAGCTAATATGCATAAGACCTAACTGATATACCGAGTTTAATCAACGTCGTTAGAGCCGTTTTCGAGAAAATCGTGAAAATGTGTATCACCGTTGATATAGTAGCACTTCCGGTTAGCCCATTTTAATGAAAAAGTTGCTGTTACATCACATACAAACCTTTATTATACAATTTAAGTTTCGTACGACTTTTCGTTTTTGAGCTAGGCTGATCACACACAAAGACTATTTTGTGTGACTTGGTTATTGAGATTCGGGAAACCTGAAACATGTATTTCCGTTGAAAACTAAGATTCGAAAATTTTCACGAGCGCAATATTTTAAAACACACCCCTAAATAACTTATCCAGAAGGAAGGAATGAAATTATATTGGAACCAATATTTTATAACAGACCATACAGTGATCTATAAAAGACCTGATATCGTGTTGATCAGCAGTAATATGAAGCTGAGATAATAGATATCGCTGTGCCAAATGATGGGAACACCAACTCAGTCTGCGCCTAAAAAAATAGGAAATATCAAACTCAAGAATCGAGTTAAAAGATCTCTACAGACTGAACAAAGTGACAGTAAGGGCTTTAGTGATCTCTAACAATGGGCTGGTTCCAAAATCTATTGTAGAAGCTTAGTGAAGCCCAGACAGTTGTGCTAGTTAAAACTACAAGAATCGTAAGGAACTTCTTAAATAAACAATAGAACTACAAAAATTGACGTGAAGTAGTTAAAGTTAATTCTTCTCCTCTCCAGGAAAATACCTTCTTTTTTTTTAAGTTTTAAAATTTAAAGAATAATAATATGCTTTATTTGTTGTGGGACAAATCCCTTTAGATTAATCCTGAATAATACAACTGTGGCCTTAGAATTTTGTAAAAATAAAATACAAAAATAAAAAATAAACTTCTAACATTGATAAATTAAGAATATAAAAGATAATTAAAAACAAACTAATAATTTATGTATATATTTACAAAAAAAGCTATTTACATTTGTTTGGAAATTGTATACATAAGAAGGCGGGATTTAAAGGTGGGTAGATTATTGGAATTTTGGTTATGGGAGGAGATTGAATTCCATAGGAATGAGCATCGGATAATGAAAGATCTGTCGAATGGTGTGGATCGGTGGGTCATATTATGCATATCTGAAGACCTAGAGTATTGGGAAAATGGACATTGTATTTAATGGAAGGATTTCGGAGATGTATGATTAATGCTTGGGTTGAATAACTCGGTAGAGAAAGGATGCCAGGAAGTACGTACGGAAGGATAAAGCCACTCCAATTCTTCATAAAAAATGAAAGTCAGAGGCGTCCCTTAGAATCTCGAAGATGAATCGTACAAAGCAATTTATTAACCGTTTTAGTTTTGCCTCGAGATATCCAGAGATACCCCAATATTCCGCACATCAGTAATCAAAGTGGAGGAATATTAAAGAAGTGACCGGAAGCTTACGGGATTCAAATGGAAATAGTTAATAGAGATAATTTAGTGGCTTTAAGGAGAACAATGCACGGCGGGAGATATTCGATATATGTCTTTTTTTCCAGAAAAATTTTTATCAAAGCTTATTGTAAGGTTTTTAGTGGTAGTATACATTTTGATGGGATTATCGTTTAGTTTCAGCTTTAGAATATTGGAAACAGTTTCAATGATGAGTTTGGAGCCTATTACAATGTCTTAAGGCAATAATATTATAAGAAGTTTCAGATTATTACAGGCAAAAATATGATAGTTTCTGAGTGTAGAAAATATTGGATCTGTGAGTTTTAAATTTCTAATTCTTTTTTATTCTTGGTTGATAAAAAAGTTTCATAATTGAAAACAATATAGTTTCTAATTTAAACAAACACCAAAACTAATAAAACCAAACATTAACAAATCAATAAAAATTAACAATTCTACGATAAGAATAGTTCTTAATTACCTATCCTGATAAAACCATGTCTATATAAAAAACTGCTATATACACTCTTATGTAATTTTTACTCAATCTCACTCATTAATATCCAAACATTTATATATATAGTTTTAAGATGTAATAAATATAAATTATAATTTATTCATTAATACCTTTTCTAGTAAGTTTTCCAAATTATAATATCTCAATAATTTTTAGTGATTAATAATTTGTAAACTTATCATTTCAATTTTCGGCATTAAAATTAGACTAATAATTTTAATATCCATCGAAAATATAAAATATTAACGGTGCAAAAAAATGTAAATTTGCATTAATAAAAACATATATAATGTCTAAAAAGTTGCTTTTAAGTGATGAATTCTATTCTAAATTCTCGTCGGACGTTCAGATGTTCCTCTAGAATAAGGACACTTCTCCCCCCCCCTCCCCAAACGATCCTGGAAAGCCATTTGTCTTGAGCCTGTATTGTCGAGTCTATTAAGGGCGCTCAGACAGGCAGAAAACTGTTTTCCAAAGGCTCTAAATCATCTAAAAAAAAAAATTTCACAGCGATATCTTACTCGGCGATTTAGTAGAAGTAATTACTAGCCAGGTGAGGCATCTACCTAGACTCAGGTAATCTTTTTTTTTTTTAACAACTCATGGACATGTATATATTTTTCGGTTCATTATATAAAAGATATATAAAAAACATATAGTGAGGACCCGACGTGCTATACGTTACGGGATTATCTTTGCCTTTCCGTATTTATTTATGACGAAGAGATCACTATTTCATTACTATCGGACTCCCCCCCCCTGAAGTTTTCCGAGATAGAAATAACTTAGGCCCACCGCAGATATATGGGCTTCAGAAGCAGTAACCCTTTACTTGCTAGACGATTTAAAGCCCTAACATGCCTTGGGTACCGATTCACTCCGAAATTTGCCAATATCATGACTACCTTTAACAGTATCGTTCGAATTTATTCTTAAAAAATAATGATAAAACAAGTATTCTTTAGAGCTCAAAAAAGTATATAAATAAATTCAATACAAATACTCTCAAGACTTGAGAACTAATTAATCAATATCAATGTATTTAAATACCTAAACTTACAAAATTTAATGCTATTAGTGCTATCACGGCAAATATAAGCTCTAAAATTTATGATATATATTTTTTAAATTTCTTTTGAGGGAAGAACCGTATACAAATGGAGTCTATCACAAAATAACAAACATTATTATCCTTAGGGAAACACAAATTCCTTTTTATACTACATAACAGACATTACTACACTCTTAAGCATAAATTAAAAATCCTATTCGGTTAAGGTCACAGTTAAAACAATTTCAATTATAAAATTAATATAAAATATAAAATTGTCAACAATATATTTAAATAAATGCTCATAAAACAATAATTACACATTTTTCGAAACATTAATATTAAACCATATTCCAATAGTAAATTAAAAATATCCGGCCAGATTACATGCCGATGTTTGATATAGAATTTTTGCCATAATATGAGGAGGACAATATTCAAGATTACACTACCAATTCTCTATAATTTGATAGTTGAGATAAAAAAATATAATTTTCTCATTTCATTTCCACTTGTTGCTTTAAATATTTCTATCCCATCAAGATTTTCCATACCCTGGTAAATTCTTAACCTTAAACCACTATAAATTGGGCATTTAAATAATATATGATGAAGTTTTTCCTTTTCTTTAGTGTTCACATTTTGCACTCAAGTTGTGGAGTAATTTTATCAATTTTATTATAAACGAAATCTTGATCATTTATTTTCCAAAGAGTCGGATATGCTTTAATAGTTTCTTATATTTGAAATTTGTCGGCATCAACAAATACTGGGGAATCTGATCATTATCAAGAAAAAGGTTTAAATGCTCATTATAAGATGAGCTATGCAATGTTATCCCCTCTCTGACCTGCAAATGTTGTTTGTATTTATTTAATATCAATTAATGATATTGTTTCGGTTAGTTTCTATAGTATTCATTTATTACCTTTTTTATTTTTTGTAGTATTGTATGAAAAAAAATATTTTAAAACATGTTCGGTCAAGTTTTTGAAAATTTATTTATGATACAAACGTGATAAATTAGGTATTAGTAAGTTAAAACAAATCAGCATAAATATGAATTATATCATATTACCCATCAATCTAATACGTTCGGTGTGAGATTACCCAGATATTGGTAAATTGAATAAGTCGATTGAAACCTTCTGAATTTACACTATATTTGTACGTATACAACTATTTATTGTATTTTGACCGTTGGAGGAACGTTGCTTCTTTTCTTAAAAGTTTCAGACCTTAAAGCCGTGCTAATATTTATTAAAATAAAATTCTTTACACGTTTACTGTTCTGTGTTTATTTTCGCTTATCTATATATATCTATATATATCTGAGTTCTTAACGGAAATACACGTTTTGAAGTTCCCTGAGTATAAATAACCAAGTCCCGAAAAATGGTCTGTGTGTCTGTGCATATATGAGCCTTTCGGTTGACAGAATGACTAACTTTAATTTCAACATTATTTATTATTAATTTTAGTGATGTTTCTATTAGAAAAGTATATTTCAACACTGCAATCACCTACTCTAGGAATCAACTTACTCACTGTGTGTATAGATAACTTTTTCAACTAGAAATATCACTAAAATGACATTACTCAAAAATATTGAAATTGGAATTAGTCATTCTGTTAACTGAAAGGCTCAGAGATTGACTTAGTGTGGTTTACAAAAGCAGATGGAGTGACTATATTTGTATTGCCAACCGTCGATATAATAGACTTTTTGTAATTAGAATGTTTGTTATCGGTAAGCTTTAGCTCCTTTTAAAATTCACTTCAAAAATTTTATAATAGCCCAGCATTGCCAGAAAATAATTTCTATTCAAAGTAGAGCAGTAAGTGAAAGTTTTGTGTTGCGCGCACCAGATTTTTTCTTTAGTAAATGAATGATTCTCTGATATTATGTCAGAGATTGTCTGCGTCTGTGGTAAGTGAAAGTCGTGTGATGAGCTCACCAGATTTTTACATCAATATTAATTATCTTATTCCACTTTGGTCGTATTCTTTGGTTATTATTATCTTTATTAGTATTGCTATGTATAATGTATGCCTTGTATTATTTATTTATACTTCTTTTCAAAATATTATATATATTTGTTGGACCGAAGTGGTCCAGGTCCCAAAATATTTTTGGATGGCTTCCACAGCCTTCCTTCATTAGAAGCCTCGAGGCTGGAGCGGTTGAGAAAATTAATAGTGGCCCGGCCACAGCTGTCTCTCTGGTAATCGTTCTCACATTATGTCTTTAGGCCCTCTGCCAACTTATAGGGATTATTTTCTCTATTAGCTTCTTAAAACAACTTATATAATTGTTTATAAACAGAAATAAATATACCTCCTTATTGTTTTCAATATTAAATATAATATTATAAAAAATATCCTCTGTATACAAATTCCAATTTAATATTTATAAAAATCCTAAATAACAACATTATACTAAGTATTCTAAAAAAAAATTGTGAAAAAAGAGATCCTATGAATTTAAGTCTGCAGATGAAGTTGTTACCACTTTTCAGCCCAAAATATCGAAAAAGTGCGTTTTTCTGACGTTATTCGATGATCAAAGATATGTTTCATTGAATCGAAATTTGGATGAAATTAAAGTAAAGTAGAATTTATGTTTTTCGTCGAATGAAACGAAAGATTATACAGGACGATAAATTAAGCACGTGGTCTCGAGTAATTGTCTGAGTCGTCTTATCATCAAAATTAAATGGTACCACAGGCTGTGGGCATGATGTTGCTTATATTAGTACTGTGGAAGGATATTAAAAACATTTGTGTAAAATATTTTTTGATTATTAAACCAACTATCCAAAAAAATATTTTTTTTGATGGATACGTGTGGATTTTATTGCCACCCTAATGATATGAGTTTTTTTTATGGTTTATATTATTTTATTAATATTTAAAGCTCGATTCTTTGATTTTAATTTTACTTGTTAACTTTTTTATTCGTGTTTAATATACTTGTTATAAGCGGTAAAAATATATAAAAAATGAAATATGAGAAGAAGTTGATCGGGGGGTGCGGCCAAATTAATAATAAATTAAACAAGTTGAATTATTCAATTACTTAAATAATTGTGAATTATTTAAATACTTCTATTTATTATTAATTTGACCGCACCTCCCTCCCGATCAACTTCTTCTCATATTATATCAACGGTTAACCATCTCTACATCATTATAAAAAATGAAATAGAAAAAATCAATTTCAACTCACAAATGATTTCTTTTACTTCGAACATATTGATATTAACTCCTCAACTTTGTAAATATTCGAATTTCCTGATGATTACAATTCTAAAATTATGATATGAGAGAGGATTATCAGTAGCTCTTCTCTCAGTTGTTAAGTTATTTTAGATTATGGAATGAGATCTCTCATCTATCTCCTTTTTAGTCTCCTCTTGTTATTTTATGAGATGTTGAATCCGATTTTTCTGTTTTCTTGCTCCTTTTATATTCGATAATATCTAACACAGACTTATGTTTTCCTTCGTTTTCGTGTGACCTTTACACTCTGAAGAAATCTCTAAACCAATTTTTGTCGCCTAAATGTCAAGTAACCCCTGACATTCAAACTAAATCGATTGTTCTTTATTATATTCATTCGATAATACTTCTGATGAATATTTCCCAGCTTTAAAGTTTACATTATTTATATATATATATATATATTTGTTTTTCCTAATCTGACTATGAAGAATTGTTTTAATTAAATAATTAAGTTGTGAAGTTGTTCCAGTTTTCCTTGACAATACTCAGATTTCACAGACAGACACAGTTTACTACCTTGGTCTGACATTTGAACGAAATATGACGTGGAACCTACATATAACAAATAAAAGAAAATCGCTGAATCTAATATTCAGAATTCTAAATTCAATTACTAGAACCTGTTTGCTAAAAATTGCTAAAAAGACACACATAAACAAACTTCAAATTTTTCAATCAAAAACATTCAGGACAATCAGAAAAGCACCTTGGTACGTTAGCAACATAATCTTACATCCTGACCTCTATCATCAATGACATGGCCATTACGGATATGCCACGTAACGTCTGTAGGAGACAGAAGAGGAGCTGGATGAGGGACCTCCTCGCCTAATGTAGATATCACACCAGGAAGTCGGGGGTGCAGTCAGATAAATACTAAATTAAAATATAGTAATTATTTTATTTTAATTTTGCCGACGTTTCGACCAACTTTGCAGGTCGCCTTCAGGGCGTAGGATGTAGCACTGCGGGAGGCAGTTTTTGTCTTAAGATTTTTCCTTTTTTTACGTCCATATTTCAGATTTCTGTATTCATGCCTATTATAGCTGAATTCACGATATGAGGGCCTCCCTATCTTAGAATATATGAGCAATATGTTATTTACGAAGATATTTATCAAGTTAATACTTGTACCAGTTTTATATATGTTCTGTAAGTTCTAAGTAAAATTAATGCGTACCTAATAGGCCTGTGTAAAGTGTTTCTAGACTATGTACTACAAGACGGGCTTGAGAAAACTTATCGCTTAATTTAAGTCAGTTATGAAGCATCAAGTTTGTTTTTTGCCGCCACACTTCGCCATTAGCCTCCTCAAAGCCGCAGTCATTATTCAGGATGAGATTAACAGATAATTTCATTCTCGCTGGTCCCTTTTGAGGTCGCGATGACGAGGACGCGGAAAGATACATTATGTACTCCTCTGTAGGGAAGGCATTATGTATTCTTCCGCTTACACATTATTAAAGCTTTAATTTTTCTTTTTCTTTTAGAAGACATTATTCAGCAATTTCGTCAAATTATTTTCCGACAACCTTTTTTTTTTTTTCCTGGAGCGATTATTTATTCATACATTTTCTTTTAATCCTTTCAAAAGCTTTTATTAAGCGTTGAATATGTACGAGGCCCCCCCTCTTCTGTTTCCCACCTCTTACAGCACCGCATCAGGTGTAATAAATTCCATTATTACCGGGCCTTTATGTGTAAATCTCATTATAGAAAACAAGCTGGTAAGAATTCTATTTACGACGCCCTCTAGAAGAAATATCGCCCCGTTAAAGTTTAGAAATTGAAGTTAGGAGTTATTTGTTCTCGGGCTTGGGTTTTGATTTATGACTG
The DNA here is from genome assembly GCA_928085145.1 of Nezara viridula. Classification (NCBI taxonomy): domain Eukaryota; kingdom Metazoa; phylum Arthropoda; class Insecta; order Hemiptera; family Pentatomidae; genus Nezara; species Nezara viridula. The sequence continues at coordinate 3,666,953 of OV725082.1, forward strand.
GAAAACAGATAATTTATCGCCCTAACGGCCAGTTAACGAATCCTCTCGGTTAATAGCTTGTTAGCGATCTCTCTTCCATATTCTTTTCCTATTATTACTTTACTTTTTTTTTTTTCATTAAGGCGGGACGTTTCAATTATATCGACTCCTCTCCACACACACTCCTCGCCTTGACGTTTCAATCGCCGATGGGTTCGAGCCCCGTTATCAGAAACAATTACAAAATTAGGAAGGCTATGCAGATGAGCCTGTGGTTCATCTCCGAGAACCCTTTGGGGTCCATGAAATTTATGTAAATGGCCTGCAGAGGGCGTCTTCCTTTTGGCCCGTCATTACCCTCTCTAGAAAAGAAAATGAACTTATTCATACGCCGTATGTATCATCTATCTTCCCCCTCCACAATGCCGGAGGTGAAATTTTATCTTCCTTTGTGACTGCCTCGTAATTTTGGCCCAAAAGAAAATTTCGCGTTATCATTTTTTCCTTCGCTACTCGCACTTGAAAAGGCAGAATAGGTAGTTAGGAAGAGATGAGATACTCATTCAGAAAAAAAAACCCAGGTGCAGGTTGAGAAAATTATACATACTTTTGTCGGCATATTCTTTAAAAATAATCTTTATAACACAGTTAAAATTAGTGAATCTTCAGGTGACTATATTGAGGTCAATAATTGAAATAATTCTTATCTGACTCATTTTTAGTTCAGATTCCTTCTACGATCAACTAAGTCCAAAGATGGCTTATGTTAATCATGTATATGAATCTTTGTAGTTAATTGGAAGTTTAGAGTGTTTGTCTGGTAAGTGTTGAAGTAACCTGAAGCATTGAGGAATAAATGAATTATTTTTGGTGCTTTCTGAATTGTGTCGTTGCATATATTTCCGGTATAGTTTTAACATTCATTATTGGTAAGATTTTATCTTAGTACAAGTATTTCAAGCTAAGAACTGGACAAAAATTGAAGCTATTCTTAATTCGAACGTATTAAAATACAGCAATTTGGATAATGTTTTTATTTATAATATTTTATTTCATTATAGTTGTTTTTATAACAAGTCCAATGTAGGTTAAATATGAACCGATTGCAGTGATGGTGTTTGCTAATATGATAGTATGTTGTCGGATCCGCTTCGTATTTCGAAATATGGAAAATGTAAATTGATAATGTAAACATGCTATCACCATCTCCCTAAAGCAGTTTCGTGTTTCAGCACTCCACACTTTCTGAGAAAGAAATACACCTCTCCCGGACACGAAGATTATCCTTTCTCGGAGTTAACATGCTCTTTGTGTCATAAGAAACTGAGAAGAAAAAGAGATGGAAGAAAGAGCTGGTTACACTTTGTCCCGCAATTCGATTTGCCTTAATGGCGGTGTTGGTTGCAGCGGGGGATCTCGGGTTGCATGGCTTACCTTTGGGGCACACAAATGGAAGCCCCCCTTTTACCTCTGGGATAGGAGGGGGAGGGCAGGGAATCCTATTTGAGGGGGGAACACTAGCCCCGGAAGCCGGGATTTGCGACAGTATTGAACTAAACGACCTGAGCGAAAGAGCCGGCTATACTTGGCACTGTTATAAGGCGCCATAATTTTGGGCGGGCTTTTAATAAGAGCCCTCTGGCGGGAAGCAGGTACATCAGGCGGCCTCTCTTCCTTAATGGGGCCATATCTCACGGCCTATCCGATCCGGAGTCAGCTGATATATACATCTCGTCGTACGCGCTCTATCATGCCGCAGTCTTGTTATGACTATATACCCATGCGATAATCCCAGCTATTCACTATAATAACTCTACTCGCAGTGATACGAATTTAATATATGCAATCATTATGTATTATTATGATGTTTGTGAAATTTTCTTACAATATTTACTTCACCAGTACTCAGTCTTGGTCTTGAGCAAGAGTCTCGCAACAGTCTTGCAGTTGCTTATTAGCTTATTACTATAGAGATATTACTTTATTTTTTTAGATAGGAGAAACCTAACTAAGCCCGAATGAAATATTAGAGGAGTTAAATGCAAAAGTATATTAGTTATATCGATTATTAACATATAGTAATTAAGAGTGTCAAGTATTAGTAACTATTTTGCCTTAATTGTTATTAAAAAAAAAACGATTTTTTTAACCAGTCCTGGTCTTGGTCTTGCAACAGTTAAGCAGTTTTGGTCTTGCAGGTGTGTTGCGCGCACTAGATTTTTTTTTCATGTTTTCGAATTTCATAACATAAAGATAACCTATTATAATGTGATTGTTAAGGATATTTATAAAACTCTTGCTCCTAATCTCTTGAGGCATTTTGTGAAAGTTTGTATTCTATCGGTTATTCACATGTAGACGAGCTATTAGTTAGCAATGGGATTAATTCCTGCTCTAAGTCCGCTTCTCCTATTATGTTGTAGAGATTCCCTCCACACGCTCTCACCATTCCCTTATTAGAGAAGACACAATAGTCTCTTTGTGGGATTAGCGCTACAAGAAGTAGGACAGACCCGGCTGGATCCCGATCTGGGAACGACAGAGGAGTAAGGAACAAATGGTAATTAGTGAGCCTTCTAATAGTCGTTAAGTAGGCTAGGTACACTCATCTTAGGCATTAAGGAGCTCCTTTCTTCATCTGCCTCTGTCTCGCCTCTGTTTGCCTCCGAGGATCGGCTTTATTAGCTTTTGGAGCGGTTTGTACCGCCTCAGTCACTGTTATTTCAATCATTATCAAGTACAGTTGTGAGATTTCCCTCTTCGAAGTTCTAATCATTTCACTTTCTTGTTTCTCTGAGTGTATAGTACTCAGTCAAAATGTTTTTTTTTTTTTTTAATATTTTAGAATCTCCATTCCTCAAAATAATATTATAAAATGTGTCTTTCCTTGTGATTATCTTATATTTTTTTGGAGTGTACATTTTTAATGTTTTGAACCACTTTCGAAGAACTGTATATGGCTATATTGATCGGTACCTTCTGAACAGATACCATCACAAGTATTTCCTCAGGGTATGAAGTAATAATTATGTTAAAGGACTCATGGCGAGGTTTCAGTGTAATTGTTCAAAGGCATAAGTCTTTGATGATATTTTTCATATTTTGATTCAGTTATTTCTTGAAGTAAATATAGTAAAGTCTCAATAATTTGAATTTCGAACGCGAACACTTCAGTAATCTGAACTGATATATATATATATATATATATAAAGAGAATGAAATACATGATTAGAAAATTTCATTCAGGAATGGAAATATGGGACGATAGTTAAGAAAAATTAAAGAAGTCAGCTAGATTCTAAAAATCGGGCCTGCGTACTTTAAGCAGGGAATTGTTCAGAATTTTATCCTCTCTTTAATAGACTGTAATTCAATATTGTATCTTAACATGACCCCATGAAAAAATAATGTTGAAAACCAAATGATAACTAGTTTAGTTGAACATATGGATTAAAATATTTAAGATACTAAAAATCGGACCTGCATACTGTAAGCCATGGAAATGTTTAGTATTTCATCTTCTGTGTAATGAGCTCTTACTGGTAATAGTACCTTAACGCAACACCTTCTTAGTAATGAGCTATTACTCAAAATTGTACCTTAACTCAACACCTTGTTAGAGAGTAGGAAAGGAAAAAAGATAGTGTCGAAAAGCAAATAATAACGAGTTTTATAGAAGATATGTATTGAAATATCTCAGAAACTAAAAATTGGACCTCCATACTGTGGGGGAGAAATGTTCAGAATTTTATTCTCTTTATAATGAGCTATTCAATCAATCAATAAATCTTTATTTGTTTTAAGGGAAGAACTCTATACAAATGGAGTATAACACAAAATAACAAACATTATTATCCTCATGGAAATACAAATTCCTTTTTAAACTACATAACAGATATTACTACACTCTTAAGCACAAATTGAAAAATATATTCGGTAAAGATCAGACAGTTAAAATAGTTACAATTATCAAATTAATATAAAATCTAAAATTGTCAACAATATACATAAATAAATACACATAAAACAATAAATACACATTTTTAAAAAAAATATTAATATTAAATTATGCTTTAAAATTAAATTAAAAGATTACCCCTGTACCTAAGAGAACAGACAAGAAAATTATCTAGATTAAATGCCGATGTACAATATGGAATTTTTGCCATATGATGCGGAGGACAATATTCAAAATTACCTTACCAATTCTTTATAATTTCATATATTTGAGATAAAAAAAATATAATTTTCTCATATCTTCTGTCCTGGTCGGCTTAAGTATTTCTATCCCATCAAGATTTTCCATACTCCTAATAAATATTATACCCCTATAAATTCTCACGCTTAAATTCCTGTAACTTGGGGATTTAAATAATATATGATGAAATGTTTTCTTTTCTTTAGTGTTGCACATTTTGCACTCAAGTTTTGGAGTAATTTTCACAATTTTATTATTAACAGAAAATGTACATAAATAAAAACACGTAAAACATTAAATATTCATTAAAAAAAATATTAATTTTAAACTATGCTTTAAAATTAAATTAAAAGATTACGCCTATCTCAAGAGAACAGAAACGAAACGTACAATATGGTATTTTTGCCATATTATGTGGAGGACAATATTCAAGATTATCACACCAATTCTATATAATTTGATATATTTGTGATAATAAAATATAATTTTCTCATATCTTCTGCACTGGTTGGGTTAAATATTTCTATCCCATCAAGATTTTCCATTCCCTGACAAATTCTTGCAATTAAAATGCTATAAATTGGGCATTTAAATAATATATGATGAAGTGTTTCCTTTTCTTTAGTGTTGCACATTTTGCCCTCAAGTTTTAATAATGAGCTATTATTTATAATTTATATTTCATATTGATGTTTTTTACTTCTATTTTGTGGTTTAAAGCACACACCTTAGTTTTTCTTGATCCTCACGTTTTATATTTTTTTCTAAATAACATTTTCGGTTATTAACAGGTAAAAAAGTGGCTGGTTTTATTGGTCCGGGGAATAAGGGTTGAAGACGAAGGGCTAGCTCGGCCACCAACCTCTTGCAATAAAAGGGTCGAGGCAGGGCTAATAAACTTTAATAGGGCCTTATTGCCTTTTTAATAGCGGGCTCTCTCTCTTACCAATTCTCCCTTAAATTAAACCGACGCAGAAATAGATAAAATTTACCTAGTTTCAAAAGAACGAGGGAAAAAGGGGTGAGATTTAAACGGGATTGCCCCGGAGCCAGGGGGAGAGTGAAAAAAAAGAAAATGGTAGCTTAATGAAAAGTTGTTTAGTAGAGCTCGGGAAACAAGAAGGCTTTATACGACCACTATGTGTCAGGGGACGTTCCTCCTCCTCTTGGGGCTTGCTCTATCTTACGATAAAATTAATGGCTTGTCTCTTTCTCTCTCTCTCTCTCTCTCTCTCTCTCTCTCTCTCTCTCTCTCTCTCTCTCTCTCTCTCTCTCTCTCTCTCTCACTCTCTCTCTCACTCTCTCTCTCTCTCTCTCTCTCTCTCACTCTCTCTCACTCTCTCTCTGTTTTCTTTAAAATTTCTTTAAATTTGTTTTCTATTGCAGTTTTCTTTTTTCTAATTTTCAATGGTAAGGAAGTCGAAAATATTCGAGTTTTTGCGATATATATTTTAAATATTAAAAATAGGTTTTTATTCACAAAAAAACTGCGTCTCAGAGTGTGGTGGTGACATGGGGTGTGGCCTGAGAACACGGTAGCATGACCGTATTTAAAAGTTAAATACTTTCATAAAAATATGATATGTTCAGAAGAAAACAGGAAAGATATTTCTTGGATGAATAATCTGAATCTGGAAGCACCAGTTTATACATGAGTGAAAGCTAAAGATCTACAAACTAGTTTATGGGCCAATTTTCAGTAGAAAAGAAGGAAATCCAAATTATCTATTTTTTAATTAAATAACGTTTTTATTGAATAAAAAACAATAGCTATAAAAATCTTTCATACCTCACTTTTAGAAAAAAAGTTACATTCTTAAATAAGTTATATTCATATTCAACATCTGTTATCACCATATGTGCCGATAATACATGTATCCTATCAGTTAATAACGACCCATCAATTGCATCCCAAAATCTTCAATCACACATCACACACCTTGAAGAATGGTGTCAAAATTGGACAATCATAATAAATTCCAATAAATCCCATTAAATTACCTATACCCTTCGTCGTAAACCAATGACTTCCTGTCCTTCGGTATCCTTTAACAACACCTCACTTATTCCTGTTGAACAAATCCGTTACCTAGGACTACACCTGGACATCTAACTTGGAATCCTCAAACCAGACTGAAACGACAACACTTACTAGACAAACGCTCTAAACTTCCAATTAATTACAAAAGACTCATATAAATGACTATAATAAGGCCTATTTGGACTTACGGAGTTGAGCTATGGGGCTCCATGAAACCTTCAAATTCCTCTCATTTCCAAAATCTTGCGTAAAATCCTCAATGCTACCTTCTTTGTTACAAATAAAATCATCCGTAATGACCTTAATATTTCAGAATTGGCCCAATCCAGATACCTATCCTTCCATAATAAACTTCATAACCATCCCAACCCTCTTGTTTCTAACCTTGCTTCCTATTCGATTCCTGATAACCCTCCGAGGCGTCTGAAAAGAAGATGGCCCCGTGATCTCCTAATGTAGACATATTCTTAGAGTGTTACCAGTGGTTAGTTTCTCAACATGTGTTTCATGTCATTATATCCATTATACGAATTACTAGATTTTTTTTTATACCGTTGTAAATATCATGATTAAATAATAATGATAATAATAACAGATTAATATTAATTATGAAATATGTTAAAATTCAACAAATGCGTGTAAAGGGGTGATTTAATACTGTTTGATCTATCAGTAGTTCTAGGTTTTCAGTGAAAATGACCACAATAAATCATTGTAAAGTTTTAAGTTTTTTTTTTCTTGATCTGTAATGAGTTATAGTAACTTCATAAATACAGACAGTTTAACTGCATACATATATATTTAATTAAAAAAAAAAAAAAAAAAAAAAACGTTATTAATATTGCTCCACTCAGATTCAATTTTTTTTTCGTCTGGTTTTCAAATTAGACAGCTTTATGTATGTGGTACAGAAAATTATTAAAATTAAACATGTTCATTCAGTGTTTCTCTTCTTTTTTTGGCATTATATCCTCCATCTACTGACCTTTGCTGGGAGAAGCGTACCTTTGTATCTGTTTAGTCTCATTTGAAAGTGAATGATCTTTTGGATAATCGTTACCATATTGTGATTTCATGAAGTATTATCTCGATCTGATTATACTTCATGGAGATCCCGCGATTCCCGCTACTCTCGACTCTCCTCTCCTTCGTGATTCTGAAGACTTCCTTCATAGACTACTGGGGCTGAGAAGGAAGCGGGTACGAGAGATCGATTGCAGAAGGGAGTTGCTGATTGGTAGCTGGCAGGTAATTACCTGCTGAGGATTAGGGGCTAACGCAGTAATTGAAAGAGACCATAACATCGAGGCTTCCTCCTCCAGCCACTTCTTGTATTCCTCCTCAGGTTCTGTCTGAAGGAGCAGTCCTGGCTTCGTTAGGGTCGATAGGGTGTAGTCGAGGGTTGTCACAAATAATTGTTGTCACTTCACATACAAATATATATATATATATATTTTTTTTTTTAAAAACTTTTATTGAGTATTAATACAGTCTGCCACACCGAAGGGCATTGGTACTAGGGCTATAGTATTCATTCACACAATATGTACATAAGAAAGGAAAAAAAAAATATATATATATATATATAAATAAAAAGATAAAATAATATACAAGATAATTAAAACAAAGGATCAGATTAAAACAAAAGATCAGTATTAAAACAAAAGACCAGTATTAAAACAAAAGATCATGTTAAAACAAAAGATCAGACAAATATATTGAAAGACAAATTCAAACTGAGTGTTCCCTAGGTTTGACATATCTAAAAAAAAAAGCTGCAAATAATTTCCCAACAATTATACATCTAAAGTAACATAACCTTCCTAGTGACAAATTAAAAAAAAATAAAAAGTTAATTACAATAATTTGCCTAAACATTTCTTATTCATCATTAGTAATTTGATTAAAAAAAAAATCATTACTTCATTAACACATTCAAAAATCAAAATCCTAAACAAATGATTTTCAGTAGAGCATAAGACACATCTAGAGACCATATCTTTGCTCCTAATTGTCCGTTTTTAACAATTTTTGTTTTTGTTTTTTTTAGGAAATTTCGTAAACTTTTAAAAAAACATATCGACAAAAAAGTTAATTTTTTTTTCTCTGTTCCTTGGAACAAGGCAATGGATCCATCGATGAGTTTGGGAACTACCTGATTTCTAATGATCATCAATGAACGCTGATTTTAGAAACTTTCTTCATCATAAAACTTAGATATTACAAAATATATTAGGTTACAAACAACAAGGCCTTATATAAAAAATAAAAATAACAAAAGGGGAAGGTGGGCGAAGCAGATTGATGGATCGCTTAATAGATTTCGGTCCCGCACAATCCTGTGCTCCTCCCCACGACATCCAACTAAATACGACAAAACATTGTTCGTCAATTCGGCCATGATAAATGGCTTCATAAATCAAAATTATTGCTATATCGAGAGTTTGATATGGATTGTTTTCATTTAATTTATGGCTGTACATGACGATATTCCCGGATATATGTACCATAAATGTATATTGTCGTTAATCCAATTTATGCCTATATCATTCTCTAACTATTACACGAAATTAATTTTTTTTTTATCTTTAAAAATCTTTAAAAGCAGTAAGTAAAGTTGTTAGAAAAACGTCATAACACAATATCAGTAAAATTCAAATGAATAGTTTATTATACTTGGTAAATGGTTGACTGTCGTGGATAATGAAGAGAAGAATAGTTGGGGTGGTCAGTTAAAAAATAAGGCAAAAATAAATGATAATATTTATTTATTCATCAGGGCTAAGAAAAGAACCAGATAAGAAGGTATGAGAAACATAAAAATTACAGTAAAATGAGTTGTTAGGATAATGACAATAGTAAGAACAAGAGACAAATAATAATAACAGGTACAAAGTGTGGAATGATGAAGTAAACATAGTCAAAAAAAGGTGACATAAGTATTTTAAAGGAAATCTTAGAATAAAATGTAAAACAGAAATTATTTATTTCCATTTCTTATATAACGTCATAAACTTTTTAAGTTTCCACAAAAATTGATTTTTTTTACTTACATTATTTTATTTTTCCATGTTTGTTGTATATATATATGTGTATGTTGTTAGGTGTTTTTGTTTTTTTCTTCTTCCAATATTTTAATTTTAATGAGATTTTTAAATATATAATTTAATATATGACCACACAGGCATTTTTCCTGTACATATAATTTGTCTTAAAGGGACAACAGTCCTAGGATAATAAAAAAATATTTTCATTTCATTTCATTTTTGGTGAAAACACACAATACATTTTACACAACATGAGCTGAATCTCAAATTTTTTCCTAATAAACCTCAAATTAATCAATATGGGCTTGAAGCTTATTAAATGAGGAAGTTTTTCTAAAAGTGAGATATATGTAGTGCAGTTGAAGGGTAATAAAAAAAATCGCAAATAATTTATGACTATTTGTCTGCCCAATTTAAAGTGCTCTTTAAATAGTTTTAACAATAACAAACTCTACGTTCCTTTAAAACAAATTTTGTATGGTTTATTATCGAGCAATGTTTAGTTACTTAAATTAAATATTTTTTAAGTTATCACTGCCTGTTCTACAAAAAACATGAATCTCTTTAAAAAAATACAAATTGTACATTTCCTACTTTTCTCCTGAAAATTGGGCATATCCTTATATGATTTTTTAGATTATGATTTTCAGGACATCTTGTATCTGCTATCAGGGTTATACAGGTTATCATAGGCTAGAACAATTGCTCTCACGGCACACGAAGGACGATTAGTGCCCACGGGCACATGGCTTGGGATCCCCCACGGAGCCGGATCAATGAAGGGGACTTTTACATCAAACAGAAGTGAGCAACAGTTCGTGACCTGTAGTCCTAAACTTGCCGTACCTCATCAAACAGGACCTACACACACACAGACACACACAGAAGAGAGAACACTACTAACACACTGGACGCTTACAGGCTCCAAAATATAACAAAGACAGAATTCCTATCGACTAGCTCTAAAGCCACGTGCCTCTCTGTGATGTGCTCACATCTAGAAGGCGCGTGTCGGTCGGTGTAATATCAGGAATGATTCCCTCATAGTAGTCCGCCGGTACGAAAAGGGGAACTCTTCTATTATTTCTGTTTTATCGTCCGCTTCGCTGCCCCTTCCCATTGTGACCGGCCAACAATTCTGCCGCTTTTATCACAAGTTTTAACGTTTCCGCTTTCAGACTATTTTTTTTTTTTTTTTTTAATTTTTATACACAGCTAACAAAACTACTGTCCTTGTAACGTGGGTTTTATTCGAGGAAAAACGAGAATATATTCTACCATTTTTCAAACTGCTAATTCTTAAATTATATTCACAATATATATTTTTTAAAGCATTTTATAAAGTTGCATTATTCCTCTGACGTATCTTTATTTCTTACAGATCCGAAAAAATCGTATTTGTATGTGGATAATAAATTCTTTCAGCGGTACACGGATCTTACTGTTACAAGATTAGAAAAAAAAAAACCTTTGCTATTACAGCATATACGGTTTCTTAAAAATCTATTCACACAACATTTTTTTTTCTTTTTTTAGGAAATTTCTTATTTTACAGTTAGAAAAATATGACTTTCTTTTTTCTTTTCCTCTGTTCCTTTTGACTAGTTTCTATAGTTATTCATACATATTTGGGAGCTTTTATTTCATTTTACTATCGATCAGGAAATGATTATTACGATATCGGTTTGTAATTTTTACCTTCCGAATACAGGTCAATTTTTATCAGTTACTTTTTATTTAATTATAATTTGATCACATATGTTTCAACACTTAAGACATGTTCCTAAACTCAGCGTTGATTGATGGATTTCATCAATCGATGGAATAATAACTGAAAGTTATCCATCGACGCCAAGAGCCGTCGTTTTGGAACCACCGAGCCATCGTTTTGTTATTTCTTCACTAAACAAAATTTTCTGCGAATTATTCGAATTTAAATTTATATGTTTGAAGATGACGACTCACATGGTTTGAAACGTTTGCAATTAGAACGAAACAAATTTTGTTTGCAAATACTGACTGTTTATCATACTAGCTAACAAAAATTTTTATGATTTTGGACTTCATACAAAAAACATGGCTGGATAAAGTAGCTTGAAGATGGCTTACCAGCCGAAACGTAGCTATGTAAATTGAAATAAATATGGTGAAAAAATAAACACAGCCTTATTTTATAAAAAAATGTATTTTTAGTCGTTGCAAGGTAAATATAATATTATCTCTACTAAAGGTTGGTGTGATATGGTTAAAAATATTCCTGTTACAATGTAGACGACCGATCAACCCCTCGTGCCTTTAACGATTTTTTCCTTGGCCTCGTTTGTCCTAATAAAGCCAAAGCATGTCGACGGGCAATTATATCGCAGCCACAAGTGTACGCCGCATGTTCTTGTTGCACACACGTGTTCGTCCGGTGTTCGTTGTTCGCTGTTCGGTGTGCAATGGGTAAATACGGCAGGAGATCGCTATTAATGCAACGCCATGAACCCCGATATATTTATCAGAGGGATAGATCCGTTCTGTTTGATGTTCCTTCATCAACTCGTGTCGGTGCATACGTCGGCCTAGTTGAACATATTACTTTATTGGGGGATTCGAACCCTTAATACTGCTTTATTTACTCCGGAAATGGCTGCACAAATTAGCGTTTAATCATGTCATATATAAGCCTAGGTTCAAGCTGGCTGAAAAATATGAATCTTTAACGAGTGAACTAATGCCAATTAATGTTTGATCACATATTGCAATAACTATTTTTTCCTAAAAAACAAACAAAAAAACGATGCAAACGAGGATGGCCATTGGAGGTGGGAGAGGGCTTTTTTTGTGAGGAGGCGATAATTACTTTGAAATAAAAATAAATAAACTATACGAAACGGTATGTAACTGATTTTTGAAGTCCTGTTAAATTTAATTACAGGAACAGTAATACTTTTGGAGATGATTTTAATATTTTTTCATAGTACATGTTTATATTTTACCTTTTATGGGGGGGGGGGGAGAGGGGCTATAACCGGAAAGACCCCAAAATTCGGCATCTCCCTCCCTATCTACATTTAAAACCCTCCTATTCCAAATTGCTGTCCTAAAAACCCGCTAACCTTGTATGTAAAATTACATATTATTCATAATGATGTATTTACATATAACTCATAACTTAAATACTTATCAGATTCGACTTTCTTTTTTTTTTTAACAGAAACACAGAGTTTATTGCTATGAAGAATGTAATGTATTTTTATTTTTTTATTTTCTAACAGTGTATATTTATGTTTTATCACTGTACATAGTTTTAAGTGTCTTTTCATAGTTTCAAGTGTTTTGTATTATAGTATTTTTTTAGATTTTGTATATAGCATGTTTAAGTAATATTTTCTTTACTTATTTCCTTTGATTTTTTCTTTTTGTGTTTATTTTTATTTAGACCAGATATAATATTTTAATTTTGTATTTTCTTGTTATTCTAAAGCGACTTTGTTCCAGAGTAAAATTATTTTCTGTTTCTATTCTGTTCTATATCCGCCTGTGTACGCAGGTATTTCCTCTCAAATCTTTCTATACTTCCATGTCTCGTAACCATTCTTTTAACTTATAAATCTTTTGATGTCATCTTATCATTTCTTTATGAGATAATTGTTTTTTATTTAATATCTACTTATAATTCATTTATTTTATTTTCACCATGTACCTTCTATATTTTGTATCTTTTGTAACCCTGATGAAGACCTGTAAGGTGGGTCTAAACGTCGGTGTAATAATTAAAAATACTATTTTTTAAAATTTAGTATTTATTTGACCGCACCCTTCTACCTAGTCCTTCCCATATAAATCTTTTGACTTGCAAAACATACCCCATTTACTGATGTTTTTTCTATAAAATTCTGTGAATGTGCAATGCGATTATTTTTTTTTTTTTTTTGTCTTCATATTTCTTAGCTTGACAATAAGTAGATGTGCTGTAACTAATACGAAAAATTGACATTTTAGGCATGAGAAAAAAATAGTACCCAATAGCACTTCTTCCTGGTCTTGATTTATCTCCTTAATTCAAGAAAGGAGATCTCTCATCCAGCTCTTCTTTAGTCGTCTCCTTATGGGCATGTCTGCTGTGGCCATTTCTTTAATAAGTCCGTTGTGATATTCGTGTAGTTTAAGATGAAATCTGGAGTAGAGATCGCGTATATGTTGGTCGATAGTTGTTTGTCGTAAAATTTAGGATTGAAATGTATGTAGTTTTTGTAAGTGTGTCGTTCTTGCAGAACCGTAAATCTGTGAGGCGTATGTCCATATCGGTTTGACTAGGTAAGTGTATGTATTGAGTTTTTGTCTGATTTTCAATTTTGATTTGGAAAAAATTGAGTACAGTATTTTCAGTCGCTTGTTTAAGGTCTGTCGTTTTATTTTGACGTGTGAACCCCAGGTCATCCTTCTGTCGAATATTAGTCCCAGGTAACGTACTGTGTTTGGGGAATTTAGTTCTCTCTTATATAAACTGGTGGTCACGTTTCTCGTCGTAGTGTAAATGTTATATGTTGTGACTTGTCATGATTTAATCTTTATTTTCTAGAGTGAGTACCAATTTTGTAAAGTCAGTTTATTTAAATAAGAATATTAAAAAAGGAGACATTATTCAGTAATATTATGATATATTGTAATAATAACAAGATAGGTGGATGAAATCGGATGGGACGTATACCTTAGACCATCGTTCATGCAAACCCATTGAACTGTAGCTTTGTTTCGGGAAGTATGCCCCATCAGTTGGGACCACTCTCATATCATCCCTTTATCCTGATGGATGAGCCTTCTCAGCGATATGACAGTCAGTAAACCCATCTTAAGGCTGGCTACCTCACTTATTGCATTTCAAATATATTTATACATAAATACTTCAGCATGAATAGAATAAAATTACCTTTATCCGAGAATAAAGTTGGATATTAAATTCCATGAAATGTGTGTAAAGTTAACACAATGTTATTAGAGTAAACTCACCAGTGAAAATATCTAAGCAATAGCTTTTTGGCTTATGCCGTAATTATTATAGTCATAAACTTCTCTGCTAAACATTTAGAATCTCCTTTTTCTATTTAACAATTAAAAATTGAAAAAAATATTGAATTATGCAGATATAATCTCCATTTAAAAAAAACAACAACATCTTTTTGCACTAGTGATGGGACACCCTGAAATTAAATTGTTTTAGTAATGGACAAGAGATCAGTACCTACAAACTGGATGGACATACCTAAAAAATTCTAAATTTTTATTTTACTATAAAAATAACGATAGAGATAAATAGCATTAATGTTTAACTTTCTCTTAGAAAAATTGTTAGTAGGAAGGTATGAAACACACTGATCTCAAGAGTACTATATAAACAACAATGATAGGCATTTTAAAATTTTCTTTTAGGAACTTTGTTCATACAGTTGTTAATATAGGACATTATTCTTTAATCTAGAAAGAAATTGGAACATTTGAAGTCCAACCTGTCACAATTTTGAAATTGTATTTGTGGCAAGCTTAAGGAGATTTGAAAAATAATTATCTATATGTAGATCATTTATGTAACTAAGGTACCACATTACTCGAGTTACCCCGAAAAAAAATTATAATTTAAAGTATCTAAAATAGACATTTTTCGTTTACTGAGCAAAACAATTGTTAATAAATGACAGAATTTATAGGACTGGTAATAATAATTGAAAAAGTTGCAAATTATTTCACAGTGGTTTATTATTTCCAAAGAATTATACATTTAATGTATATACTAGATCATATAAATGTACTTTTTGAGTTATTCGGAAATCTAATTTTACCACCCCTCGTAACTTTTTTTCCCAGCTTCTTTTCATTGAAGCATGTTATATAGATAAATTTAAAGGTATCAAGATGAAGACTATAGCCAAATTTGTTTGTTTGTTTAGGCTTTAAGGTGTTTAACCCTATTCATCAACATCTGAGAGTCAGTTATTGTTATCTGTTGAGTTCATAAACTCTGTAGAAGAGAGAAAGAAAAGAATGGATAATCAAAAATTAACAAGAGATAGAATAATAAATGAAAAAAAAAAAAAACATATAAGAAAAATAAATATATTAAAAAAAAACCAAAAAAAAACAGAGCATCATTAAACAAAAAATATATTTATTTCTATATTTTATTCAATGGCCTATGGATTTTAAGAAAATGTATTACTGTTTTTATGTTTAATTCGTCATTGTTTAATACTACTGATATATCCGATTTTAGAGATAATCTATTTAAGCTTGAGGTATAATAAGGACATTATTGGAAAATATGAATTTAGCCAAGTTTCATTGAAATCGGTGTATTCCTTTAGCACTACAGTCTATAGCAACACAGGATTTTCGAAAACCTTGATAGGAAAAGGTAATACCGATGTAGGAGGATTTTATTTATTAAAATTTTAATTTAAAAAAAAATCAGTAGTTTTGGAGAAAATGCGTGGACGGCGAACAGACAAAAAAAAATGTTTATTCGATTTTCGAATTCTATGTATCCTGAAACGTAAAATCTTAAATTTTGAAGGGGATTTAATCTTTTGAATTTTTTGGTCGATTACAATGGTTCGTTATTATAAATAATAATGGTAAAATAGGATTTTTCTTAAAGTCAAATGTGAATAAATGAGTCTGTTTATCGTTGCATATTCGTTATTTTAAAATGGATCCGACAATTTCACAGAGTGGAATAATTAAGTTACGTAGACAATTCTATTAAATAGATATTGATGTTGTTATGTGCGAGGACTGGATCGCCATGAGACGCGTACTAGTTCAAAACCGATCTCGCCTTCGTCCCAAACACCTCCAATCAGATCCAATTATCTTAGCTGGCTAGATGAGAAGGAAGGATAAGCGTCCATTCTTCCAGGAGAGTCGCTAATAACCGGGAAGCGAGTTCCCGAGGGAGCGCTAAATCACATGGCATGACTCCAGCTATCGATATTTTAATTAGGGCCAGCGTCGCGATTATCGATGAATTATTATCGAAGCGAGGCGGTAAATATTCACACGTGTCGTGAGTTACACGCGCGTCTAACTACACGGCCATAAGTCACTCAGTGTTTGTTTATTGTCGTCTCATAGGCCATCTTCTATTTGCCATTACCACTCGTAAACATTTCTCATTTATGGTAATTCGGTATTTGGGGTCGTGAGGCTTGTTAGTTATGTAGGATTCGCTGGACAAACACGTTCGTGAAAGTTCGACGGCTTCTTTTCTAGAGATTTATAGTTCTCTCATTGTTCGCTGAAACAACAAATCATAATAATACAATATTTCCATCGTATATTACATAATAGGTTTGATGTATTAGACAATATTTAGTTCAAAAATAAATAAATAATTAGCCTGAAGTTTAAGGATAGTATTTGAAATGAAATGAAAAAATAATTTTATTCTAGGACTACAGTACCCTAAGAATAATAAAATATTTACAAATTTAAGGGTCTTAGTCTGGCTTAGAATAATAAAAAATACAAACTAATTAGTTGTTTATTGCTATTGCAATTGTGCAGTAGATTGAAATTAAACAGAATTTTGAATGTGGAGTAGGTGGTGGAACAGGAGTTGTTTGAAGGAATTTGTGGACGATGGTTGACGTATGGAGGTAGATAGAGAGTTCCAAAAGGAGGTAGCAGGAATGACAAAGGATTTGCTGAAGGAAGTAGTTTTACGGGATAGGATATATAAATCTATTGGTCGTGACTTGGTACTAAGAGAATGGATAGAGGAACGTAGAATAAGGAGTTCCAGGATGTAGGGAGTGTTTTTGGTTCTGAGGACTTGGGAAAGGAGGTATAGCCACTGTAAGTAGGATAAAGCCACTTCAACTCGGTGTACCAGAATGAAACATGAGAACGCCTGGGGATCCTGAAGATGTATCTTATGAAACAGTTCATGAGTTTCTTCAGTCTCATTTCTAGTCTGGCAGATAGCCCTCCATACACCATACAGCCATAGTCGAAGTAGGGGAATATAAGGGAGGTTACAAGGAGCATTTATGTTTTTTTTTTTATTGTCTGTTTTAGGCTGAGGGTGTTCAAGAAAGTACTTGAACATCCTCATTGCTCAAATCACGCCCTGAAGATGACCCGCATGTTTGGGTTGAAACGTAGGCATAAATAAAAAATTTAAAAAGACTGCGTCCTGAATATTTATCACCCATGATGTGTGCAAGACATCATGGGTGATAGACTTCAAGAAGTGTCTATTTTACATATACTTTCTTGTATTTGTTTTTTAAATATTGTCTAGGAAGTATTTATCTAGAAGTTGTAGTGTTAATAGCTTTAATCAACCGAGTTGAACAGTGTTTTTCAATTTCCTACAGTATTTAAACTGATATACATAACTATTTTTCATTTATCCTCTTCCTCGACATTTTTAGTTCTCAAGGCATAACCAAATAAATTTTTGTGTGCCAGATTTGAATCTGGAAAGTCCGGCGAATTTGAATTTTGAAAATATATCTGTTTTTATTTTGAACTTTTTAATAGATCTCACGTTTTTCTTTTGTTATTTATAAGTGGGACAAATTATCATTGTTATATCATATATAATGCACTTTATATTATTGTATTTAGATTCATTATTGAAGGGAGTTAGTCGACTACATATGATGGACGATAAATATTCAGGACGCAGTCCTTTTATAAAAAAAAATTAATTTTTTATTTATGCCAACGTTTCAACCCAAACATGTGGGTCATCTTCAGGGCGTGATGTGTGCCCTGATGGTGCTGCTGTACTACTACTGCTATACTTAAACACCCTCAGGGCTCAAACCACGTCCTGAAGATGACCCATATGTGTGGGTTGAAACGTAGGCATAAATGAAAATTAATTTTTTTTTTTTAAAAAGACTCCTGAATATTTATCAACCATGATATTTAGATTCATGTTTTATGCATTAGCGATATTACAACTGTTATTTTATTTCGAAAAATCATCCCATACCACTGCATTTTTGGCATAAAGGGGGTTTGTTCTTGAGGTAAAAATCTATTCTAACCAAAGTGAGGAAGTCCAGATATATCGGCCTCAATAAAAAAAAATCACCATATTTACTTCCAGCTTATATACGAGGGCACTATCATTGCCTCATTATCTTGATTGAACGTATCACTGTGTATACAATGTTGTAGTAAGCTTCCCGAACCTAAATCAACCCCATAATAACCTGCCATATCCTGACGGACCCTAATTCACTATTTTCGGGTTCTTGGGTTCGATCCCTTTGTTCCCCGAACCTGGGTTTATTATTGACAGGTTGATTGACCCGATTCCTGATTCCGTTTCGAGTTAGGTAATAGAGAAGGAATTCCCAGATTGAATAATGCAGCTGGAAGGGGGGACTCCTGAGGAATAATGGAGTGGCCGCGCGGCCCGAAGAACGGAGTCAATCAGTTCGCTCTCTCTGATCTCCGCTCGCGGCTGCCGCTGTATACAATGAGCTCTGCGGCTTATGCAGCAGGGTGCCGTAAGCAGGACATAACAATCTCATCTCCATCCGTGCAAATAGTACATCGAAAGCGATATTTCTTCCTCGAGTTCTTGCACTAAAGTGTCCTTGGTACCATCAGTTGAGAATTTTAAATATTTTTTTTATATTATTATTTATTTATTGAGATTGACATACTTTTAATTAAAATAAAACAAGTAAATAAGAAATTGATAATAACACTTGTACAGACATAAGCAGAAACTTATGCAGACGATACAACAATCTTCACAAAACATCAAGTTCCTAAAAAGGATTCACTAACTCTACAACATCACTTACTTAAATTACAAGATTGGTTCACACTATGGAAAATTCGACTAAATCATGACAAAAATCCAAACATCTAACATTTACTCTTCGAATAAACACCTGTCCTCCAGTTTATATTGACAACCATCAAATTCCTCAAACGGACACGGTACTTTACCTTGGACTCACCTTCGACAGAAGGATGACATTGGGCCCACATGTTAAAACGAAACCTAAAACACTTAACAAACCACTTAAACTACTTTACTCCCTTTTTGCCATATCTTCAAAACTAAAACTAAAGCAGAAACTGAATACATATACATACTTACTTAAACACATATGGACGTACTCATCACAAATATACGGTATCGCTAAAAAGACCCACCTACAAAAGCTTCAAACGTTCCAATCAAAATTATTGCGACTCGTAACAGAAGCTCCTTGGTACGTGACTAACAAAACTCTACATACTGACCTCCATTTTCCAACAGTTGACCAACATATAACGACCCTTTATCAACGATTTTACACTAATTTAAACGGACATAATAAGAATAATAAGAGACATGGCCACAGCTGACATACCTCAGAACATGAACAGGAGACTAAAAAGGCGTTGGATGAGGGATCTCCTTCCTTAGACAACCTAAGTAATTAAAGCAACTTAGGGAAGAGGTACTGCTGAGTACTTTCCTTCCCCATGCCTGTCATGTCATTTCATGTATCGCCATCACATTTGCTGATTGTCAACAATAAGAGGCGCAAATATATTTTTATAGACAAAAAAAAATATTAAAAAAAATAACGTAAAACATAATTAAGATTAAAAAGTAACTTTCTCTTTCTTGAGCCGTTACTGGTTTTGAGTATTCATGGGAATTCGATCCTATATATAGACTAGAATATATACATTTATTATATATAATGTAAGAAACCTTAACAGTGAGTATATTCAGACATACACTAGGCAGTGGATTCGGTCGGAAAATAGCAGTAAATAATACCTCCAAAATTTTATTATTATCAAAGCGGAAGAGAGTTGAGATAAGAAGGTTATTTATTCGGCCGTGGACAATGGGACTCCTTACCTCCCGCCAAATATTGGCCCCATCCATTCCCGCCCGGAGTTCCCGCTAAATCTTGCGCTCCGGCGGGAAATATATTCTGTCAGGATTTGTTCCTTATTCCTTCCTCCTTCCACAGATCTGTCCTGTCAACCCTCGGTTTATATTGTCCCATCTCTTCTGTATTTCCAGATAGAACATTCACTGATTTACGGTATGTGATTCTTTGCGATAAAATGGATTATCCTAGTCTTGTTTTTCATATATAATTTAACAAATCTAAAGTAATACATTTTTAAAAACTAGTCTTGTAACATAGTTTAAACATGATAACACATTTAATTTTTATTTTAGAGCAAAGAAACAGGAGGCTCTGAAATTTAAAAATCCATGAAAATCTCCAATAGAATATTTGATCCTTTTACAAGTGATAATTAAGAGGTTATAAAAGGGTGATGATTAATAAAGTTTTTAATAATCGGTAGAAAATCGATTACGCTCCTCATTGCATACTTGTTTGAGGGTTTTAATTTTTGTTATATTGGAAATATATATAACTAATTGGTTTAACAGAAGTAGTGATGTAAACAAAATGAAATTAGTCCCTTAATGTTTTTTCCTGTTTGCATTACATTTCTGCCTATTATTCCGTTTCTTTGACGTTATCTGCTTTTGGCTTTGCAGCTTCTTTATTAATTCGATCTATACATTTGGTTTTTCGAATTTCACGTGGTCTTTTGCTTTCTATTGAGGCATTCAATGTTATGTAGTGGTTTTCTGATAGATTGTTCCAAGCTACATGCACTGCCCATCTTAATCTCCCAGCCTTCATGTCATGTGATATTGATGGACTAGTTCCTGTTACTGTTTATCGGTGTTTCTCACAGACTGGTTGCTGGTTAGTGTCCAGATCTCATATTTTTCGGTATTTAAATCCCTTTGAAAGCGAGAAGAAAACTCTGTTTTCACTAATTATTGGGTGGTCTATTTCTGATCGTTTGTCATTCATTGAATCATTGTGGAGCCGAGCTATTTGAATTTGTTAACTTTTGGAAACGATTTTTATTTTACGCAGATCCTGTTATTTCTGTATATTTTTTGGCTTATTTATCTTCATTTACTTATAGATTAATTTTTTCTGCTTCTCTTGAATGAATGAGAACGTGTTTATTAAACTTTAAAAAAAAAAAAAAAAAGTAAAATATTTATATAAAAGCAACAACACATAGACAATGGAAAATTCCATCTGTCGAGGTCTGTGTGTAATTAATAATGAATATTCATCACATTTATAACTAAAATAAATGAGCAATGATATATATACAGTATTATTATTTTTTTATACATCCATTCTAGCACTTTTTTTCTTCACTGTTTCATTTGTTTAAATAGAGTTTTCAAAAAACAAACATTAATACATCACAAATCCAATAAATAAGAAATTTTAATTCAACAAAAATAATAATAACCATCAAATACAATATAACAATAAAACAAACATTACAATAAACACGATATTGTATCAATAGTTTACTATCTGACTGACTGAGATCTTTGCAATGTGGCCTGATGTACATAATTGCTTAAGGCTTTCCAGTTAGAACACTTTAAGAAACCAAATAATTCTTCTGGAGAACAGGTCCGCTGCCCAAAACATTTCTTGGTTTTACGTTTAAATTGAGCAACTCTGCTTCTCTTATCAGATTCTTAGCAAGGTTCTCAAAAACTATTATTTTATATATCGCACGCCCTATATTTAAAAAAAAAAATTCGAAATTAAGATTGTACTTGCCATCCGTATTCGACCTAAGCTTAGGTGGGACGATAGATTTTTCTCACTCTTTTTACTGAATACTCTCTGTTCTTTTTTGTTTTCAATAAATCAAAAAATCTCATTATATATGATTCCTGTTTGTACGATTCCAGCCACCATATTCCAGTTCTGGAGTCCCGTACCTCTCCGACGATCCTGGAGCCGAAGCATAGTTGGACCGGCCTGGAGTTGAGCAACTATTCCAGGATCGAACTTCTGTGTTAGGTTAATATTTGGCATTGTTCTCCACGGCCTCTGGAGTTTGCTCCTTCTGTTCTCCAGCAGCTCTGATTTATTGTTCCAGCCTTCTATAGCTGCCTCTGTTCCATAGTACGTGTAGATATTCCTAATGATTATTTATTGAAAAATTACAAGATGAATTACAAAATTACAAAAATGATAAGAGAAATCAATAATCACACCTAAAAAATTAGTGTACTATGCAAAGGGAAATTATCAGTTATAACGTATAGGGCAAATGTTCCCAAACCTATGACCGTTAGCAACAATATGCCTGCCTTGGATAACCTTTGATAGTAATCAACGTGACAACCCGTAACTAAATTACCTGTACGTGAAGAAAAATACGTATTCAAATTTTAAAGGGAAAAAGGCAATTGAATTTAATAAAATTTATACCATTTTTCAATAATTCCTGCTATTTTGAGCCTGATTGGAAAGAGCTATTTTTGATATATGGACCTATCATAATAAGATTGCATATCTGAAAGCTGAATTAGGAGATAGAATTTGTTTCTGAATGTTCAAAACGTAGAACGCGAGTTGAAATTTTTAATTCTAAGCACAAAATGTCGTTAAATCTTTCGCTGGAATAAAAAGTTCTACCTTCACTAGTAAAGAAGAAAAATAATTTTTTATTTTTTATTTTACTCAAACAGGAGCCTACAATCAATCTACCAACTCTATATTATATAGAGTCAACTATTTCTCCATCATTATTATTTGATATATTCTTACCTTTTGGAAGTTTTGTAATAATTTGATAAAATAAGCAGAGCAAATCGCTCTACAAGTAAATGATCCATCATATTATTTTTTTTGGGGGGGGGAGAGGAATACCCCATACAAATAGGGTTGGCTATAATGATAATAATAGAAAATATTATTTATTCAATATTATATTATATTGATATTTATTATTTATTGAATATTAACACTCTCTGCCAAACTTAAGGGCAATAAGCAATAGATTATTTTAATTTTATCTAATTTTGTTAATGAGGTTTCAACCCGAAAATTTTTCTTGTTTTTTATATATATAACATATTTCTAAAATTAAGAAAATATGTTTAATACTAACTACTTATATGAAATGATGTTAAGTGATTCTTAAAGCCGAATTAGAACAAACAAAATTTAACTACACGAACAGAAATACATTCAAACACAATTTTTTATTGTATATTCAATAAAATGGTTGTATCTATTAGCTGTGCGTATTTATAATTTAAGAAATAGAACTACTATAATATATATAATATTTATAATACATATAATATTTAATAAATACAACATAAAATATAAACAAAGTATTTAATAATATTTTTTTTGTGTTTTGCAGGTAAGAGACGTTTGAAATGTTATTATAAGCTCTTTGAGGGTATGTATTGAGAACAGTTATTTTATATTTTCTTTAAGCATAAACGTCCATCCAGTTTTATTTCCTATCTTGATATCAAGGTATTATATAAGCATAATGAGCTTAAACTCGACCAATGGCCAAAGAAGGCAGCCACTTGTAGCCCGAAACTCTAATACCTGAATATATAAGCCTTTGCAAGTTTAGGATTACCAAAAATATAGCGGATTGGATGACCCCTAAGGCAACTCCTTCGGCTTTAATCCTTTTGTAAGAACTTTTTGTCCTGGCAGTGTAACCATACACCTCTGATAGATTATTCGATATAATCCTGTTGTAGGATGTATTTAATGTCCTTTGGACGATTTGATAGGATTTGTCCTCTGTCCTGGAGTCAATTTTCACTGTCTAGGCACAAACGATATTTTACGAGCATTTACTTTTCGGTTTAATTTGTCCTGGCAGTTTTGTTGTGTATCAGAATGTCTTTCAATATTTATAAGTTTAATAAAAGCTTTCACAGTTTGAAAAAAATATTCTTGTTTATTTCATTTATACCGTTTTGTTTTTTGCATATCATCCCCTATAAATAATTCCATTTCCATTTCATGGTGAACGGATTGATTTAAATTCATTTAAAACCAACATGTATTAATTAAACTGGATATAGATTTCTCAAAATAAAGAAAATGTATTCTATAATATAACTATGACGTTTGTTTTATCTCTATACGTTGTCTTAAATAACATTTTACTTCGCATTAATTTGTGACGACTAAATAGCTATTATTATATTTTTTTATTAACCATAAAAATACATAAACGGTCACTAAAGGTGAGAATATCGAGATACTATAAAAAAAAAGATATAGAAACGAATTATTCATATGTAGAACTCAGAAAATACATTATGAAACTAAAAGCTAATAAAAATGTATAAAATAAAATTACAAAAAAATGACTATACTTTATATTATACCGGGAAGAAGCCATCGTTATGTATAGGCACCATCCAACAAATTTTATTTTAATAAATGTTCTAGAAAAAATAATTTTTTAAGTTTATAGAATAAGAAAAAACACACGAATATTTCAATAATAATAATAATAATAATGCTTTATTTATTCTGGGAGAAGTCCCTTTAGAATAATACACAAAGGCAATAATGTGGGCTAAGGAGCTTTAGAGATACATAAACAAAAATATAGAGTAATTAAATAACCAAAATAAAAAAATAATAGAAGAAATTATAAGTTACTTACTCAGTTAACAATAAATTTTAGGGTCTGTGGATGAAAAAAAAAATTATTTTTTTTCTTTATATAAATACTTTTTACTTTACTGCATAGTCCCAGACTGCATCATTGCTTCCATATATTTTTTTAATAACTGAGAATCATAAAATAAATAGAAAGTTGTATATATATTATTTTTGGACTTTAGGAAACTTAATAATAATATCGGGTTAAGGTTATGGGCGTTCATGATTTATTTTTTTTTTTTGCCATTCTAAATTTTGAAATGTGAAAAAATAAAAATGATTCATAAGCTGAGTTTTAAGGATATGTTCATTTAAAAATATTTATGCGTTTCATTAAGTTGATTTAGTTTTTGGTTTCGAACTCATAAATAAATACTCCTGGGTTAATTTTTTTTTTTTTCATTATCTACGAACTGATATATTTTTTAAATGAGAAAATTAAGCTATAAATCTGAATGATATATTTACGAGAGTACAAAAATCAAATAGATAAGATAAAAAAACACTCCAAAATTCGCAGTAGATAAAATTTATAACTCCATTCCCACAATAACCATTAAAATACTGAAGCGGTTCAGTTTTTGCCGAATATAACATGCCAAAGAACACGAAAAGACGAAAAAAGTTCTGAACAACGCAAAAAAGGAAAAAGTTGGCGATAGAATTAATCGGGCAATAACTGCGAATAGTGTCTATAGGGGGTCCGTTTTATTCTCCCAACTTATAAAATAGACACGTTACTAAAATGACTGCTCGTAAATATAGTTTTCATCTTATAACTGTTTATCTCTCTCTCTCTCTCTCTCTCTCTCTCTCTATATATATATATATATATATATATATATATATATATATATATATATATATATATAGGATTTGAGATACATACTACAGCAAGGTCCACTTATTCTCATGTATAAATTATGTCTCGAACTTAGTTTAGTGAAAACTTAATTGATTCTATAATTCTCTTTTTGAATACGAAACTCCAGATATGAATACGAAATAAAATATTCTATTTTATTTTATCTTTCTTTAATTTTGTATATTTTCTTCTTGTTATTTCTTATTCCATGCTTAATATCGCTTCATTACTAAATATATACAAAGTTTAAATTACTTTTATATTTTAAAATAATAGCATTAATAATAATAAAAAAACAAAACAATGAAGGCAGATTCAAGACGTTAAACTTCTTATTTTTATATAAATATAAATAATCAGGATTTTCATTAGAAATTTATTTTATTCTGATTGCGAATAACGTGAATGATTATCACAGTTAAAAATTAAAATTAAATCAGAAATATAAGTTCAGAGGTAATGAAATTATAATAAAACAAAGAGAAAAATATAAATTGTACCCATGAATTAAATTAATAATACTAATAGATAAACACTATGCATAATATTTCAAGGGTTAAGGAAAAATGTGGTGAACTTCATAATCAATAATAATCATATTAATAATAATGCTTTATTTATTCTGGGACGAGTCCCTTTAGAATAATACAGAGAGACAAAGATGTGGGCTAAGGAGCCTCAGTGATACATAAACAAGAATATATTTTGATTAAATAGTAAAAAAAATAAAAATAAAAAAAATAATAAAGAAATTATAAGTTACTTTCTGATTTAAATCAGTTAATATTAAAAAATTGAAAATAAACATGAAATATATCCAATTGTAAGAAAATAGTGTTCATTTTTAGTCATAATTATGTTGACCTTACGACTTACTTATTTAATTTATTTATGCTATTTATTTTGTAATATTTTTTTCTTGTAGTACTATTGTGTTTATATTACTATTATTTTGTGTGTTTTATATTTTTACCTTGTCTTATTTATAAACTTCGGTCTAAAACTTATATTTCTGATATATCTTTATGGTTATGCCCAATGATGGTTCACCTGCTTGGACCAAAACGAAAACAAATTTAGACTGGAAACCAAAGTATTTGCTATCCTAAATAATTATTTTAAAAAAAATTATCTCTTATAAAATAATATGAACAAAAGCAACATGGTAATTATACTATTTTATCATTGCTTTGATTTGCAAAATAAAATAAAATTTTGCTATAAACAATATCTTTCATAAAATATTTTTTTTTATGGGGGGGTCCGAAGTCCAAAAATTTACAGTTACAACCAGTTCCATAAAGAGGAACGGACCCAGGAATAGCCTAGGACTCTTGGACGGCACTCCAGTATCTTCCCTATGATCCGATTTCAGGTGCTCGCCCGTTTTTCAGCGTGGGATGGAAGTCGCCCCACCTCACTTAAGTGAAATCTCTTGTTCCGGACAGCGGTCCATTAATTGCTCTTTATCTGTCCTCCTTCCCAGGGAGCTGACAGTATTTCGGGAGGGGGGCCCCGAATTATAACTGAAGTCCCATCGAATTATAAGTGTGTTTAGGTCCCTATCTGGGTACTCCATTAGGCAGGTAATTGTGTACCAGATCATGTACAATTAGGGATTATCTCGATATAGTCTTCCATGGTATCGATTACTCGGGTCGGGTTGCTCTTATAATGCACAGCCTCTTAGATCTCGAGGGATAACGCTAATATGTTACTGTAATTGCTTTCGAAAGCTACTTAATCTGACAGCCATCTTGTTAATTCACAATCTTATTATGAAAGTTATTAAAGCCATTGTTCCATGGTAGCAACTATCACAGCTGCTGCCAGGGTGTAAATTGTACGACAGTATGACATTGCTCTACCAACTTTTGTCTGTTGTAAGTCAACCTGAATGCATCAAAGTTCTTCTAGAATTATTAATTTTTAATAAAAAAAAAGAAAATAATCTGTACACCGAATTAAGTTAAAAAAAATATATATATATTTGC
Source organism: Nezara viridula (assembly GCA_928085145.1). Taxonomy (NCBI): domain Eukaryota; kingdom Metazoa; phylum Arthropoda; class Insecta; order Hemiptera; family Pentatomidae; genus Nezara; species Nezara viridula. The sequence continues at coordinate 3,694,601 of OV725082.1, forward strand.
CATCCAAAAAGAAAAATCTAATATAGAAAAATATTCCTTAAAACTTGAAACATCTTATTTAAAAATAAAACAATTTCGTTACCCAAACTTTTAACTCCCCATTTATCCTCAGCCCTCTCTTATGACTAGTGTTCCCCAAAATCTTTCTTGGTCTTTCTCTTTGCATGACCAAGATCAAGGCTGCCTAACTATTGCAAGACCAAGACCAAGACTGGAAAAAATCGATTTTTTAAAATAAAAAAAGTTACTTAATACTTGACAGTCTTAGTTACTATATGTAAATAATTGGTATAATTAATATACTTTTGCATTTAACTCCTCTAATTTTTTATTCGGGCTTAGTTAGGTTTCTGTTGTCTAAAAAATTACAGTAATATCTTTATAGTAATAAGCTAATAAGTAGCTGCAAGACTGTTGCGAAACTCTTGCGCAAGACCAAGACCATGACCAAAACTGAGTTTGCAAGACCAAGACTCGTCTGGGTCTACATTACTCATGACCCTAGAAAAAACCCATATAATCGAAATTGCAAAGACGGGAAAAAAAAGTTGAATTACTACCCACCAGACTGACGTTCTCTGATTTTATTCCCTATTACAGAAAAAAAGTATATATATATATATATATATATATATATATATATATATATATATATATATATATATATATATTTTTATATATATATATTTATATATATATATTTATATATATATATTTCCCTACCTGAAAATCTACACCAAACCATTTTGACATAATTGATTACTATACAACTTTTAGCCAAATCGAATAAGCCGCTTTTCCAGTAATATTATTGGTGTTCCAGTAATATGTAAGTAAGGAAGTTTTACTCTTTCTAAAGCCTCAGATCCGAAAGAATTAAATATTCATCAGGATACCATTTTAAATTTTAATCTACCATTGTATATAGATACATAATCCTGGAACAGGCTACGAATAAATAAGCATCTCGGAGTTTTTTCCGAATCAAAAGAGGAAGCCAAATATATTTATTTTTTAATACTGATTATAAAATGTTCGTTCAGAATGTAATAAGTTTTCTGATCATCGGTGTTTTTCGAGGACGAAGGAAACATCTGAAAAAAAAAATCGGTAAAGGATAGAGAAAGGATCTGGAAGGATAAAGTTGATGTATGGTCCCACTGTCAACACAGATGGCTCCCTTTGTCCAAGGCACGCGACCAGGTCTTCAAACATTCATTGTCCAGCATTTATCTTGGAAGGGTTTCTGTATCAAAAGGACAGGGCTCTAAATTATACTAAATTATTATTGCTGTTTACACGTAGTTGAAAGAAGAAACATATATTAAATATTCAATACGGATTTTTCACATAAATAAAAAACTAGTGATTTACATATACATTTATCTAAATATAGTAAGCTGGTTAGCTCAGTGGGTAAGGCAATTGACACCTACGTTAAAGGTCCTAAGTTCAAGTCCGACTGATGACAGGTAATAATTTATTCTGTGACATCAGCTGTGATCAGGAGATCCTTCTGGGACACACACAGCCTTTATAAAGTGGGTATTCTTAATTAAAAATAATTAATTAAGTGAGAAAAACTGTTGAATAAGCGTGATTTCGGCACAATCACCTCGCAGCACAACCATCTAGAAACAGTACTTTCTTACGTACTGAACCCAAGACCCTTCATGAGTTGTTGTGGTACAGGTATTTTTAATTATATTTTCAAAAATATGTAACAGAATCTGATAAATAGTTAAGAAAATATAACGATGCCTAAAATGATATTACATTGTAATGTTTATTACGTCACCGATAGAATAGCCTACGTTACAGTGAACTGATCCTCCTTGGGTCTATCAACATGGCTGGACATAAGCCCTGATGAAGACCTAGCGCGTAACTCGAAACGTAGGCTTTATAGTAAGTATTACTTCATCACCTGTGCGTTTTCGTTAACCATACCTCCACAACTAAAAAGATATTTTCATTTAAAATTATACGCTATGGTTTTAAACAATCGCTCAATTTCCAATGGCTTTAAGTACCAGAGACGAGATCGAGAAAGAAGCGCTGGGATATCCTTGAGCCTCGCTTTTCCCTCTCAGGCTAGAGGAGAATCTTGTTCAAAGTTTTTCTTACTTACCGTAAATAACATACATAATTATGGCTATGAGGCGGGTTCAAAAACACCTGATAAACTGAATAAAACATGATCAAATAATTAAGAGATGGCTCTCGATGCCTGGTGGGTTCTTTTACTTCGGCATTTATCTCCCGCCCTTTCCTAATGTTCCTTATAATAAGGGAAATATGGGGAAAAAACCCTTATAACCTAAAAAACGAAAGATAGAATTTAAAAAATATGTATATATAAGTATGCTTGTAATTCAGACGTCTACTTTACTTTATTCTATTCATATTTCTATTTATTATAATGCTGTTATTTACTTTGTTTATTTTTATAGTTTTTCTGTAAAGTGGCAATGTGCTCTTTCATCAATATTATTATTGTTCTTTATTGGGATGCTTTTTTTTTGGGAGGATTCAGTCCAAAAGCTTTTTTTTTTCATATATATGTGTGTTTATATATGTATGACGATAATTAATTTGGAAAAATAAAAAAAATAAATTTATTAGCTAAGTGAAATGGTGTTTAAGTTGTTCTTAAAGTCCTATTATATGTAATTACACGAACATCAATAATTTAAGAGATAGTTTTTAATATGTTTTTTTTTGTAAAATATGGTTATATTTTACTATTTTGGGGAGGGGGGGACTTCAGCTCGAAATTCCTCCTCCCTCGTCGGTCCACCTGTGGTGCTCAATAAAATAAAATAAATTAAAATTGATTGTTAACTCGGGGGAATACTTCTTATTAACATGTGGGTTATAAACTTATATTATATTAACAAACTTATTTTGTTATGGCTTTTAATTTAAGAATAGAACATCCTGTAATTGGGTATGTGATTATCCTAGGTCGTTCATTAAAATAAAGTGAACCAATTTTATAAAAAAAAAATATTTTTGAGGAATGTAATTTATACAAGGCATGGATTATTTAATTTTACAAAACAATATTAGCTCAGAATTATTTATATTTGTGTGTTTAAATAGCGATTTACTGATCGTTAAGTGAAATGTCCTTCACCTATTATATATGCTTATTTTTTTCCCGAATGTAAATGGAATATATTTATAAAAGAACCGTGGACACGAATAGCGTGTAAAAGCCCTTGTAACGGAATACACACTCCCATTTTAAATTAAACATATCATTACGCAACTTATTTTTCATAATTGTATACTCATACTGTAATAACGAGGAAGGGATAAATCGCGTCGCGTGGGTTCGATACAGGAATGAAAACAGCCCGAGATAAGATAACCCTTTCCTAAAGCCGTGTTTTTTATATTTAGGATCAAAAAGGCCTTTGTTATTTCATTCCCCCCTAAAAATTTATTATGTGACTTATCAGAATTTCATGAACTAAATTAGAAACGCGACGAGTAATGATAAAAGGTGTGAAGTCGATAATGGAGCAGAAAGATTGCGGTAGATAAAGTTAATCCCATTGGACTAGAGTTCGTATTATCACCCTACAGAGTGAGCAGTGTGATCAAATCCGATAGCGAAGTCCACGCTACGTTAGAGTGAATATATGATTAATCATAAAGCGATATATGTTTTATGCTATATCTCATATATAACCTTGTTTAATTAATTGATAGGCGAGTGTTAACATAACCAGAAAGATGTGACTATTTAAAAATAATATAATGACTAAACCTTACCAATTATCAGAGGTTTTCTCACTCCTCACAGATCAGCGTTCACTTATTGGTCCAAGTATATTTAACCATCCCGAGGTATATTTCTGGTTTATTATTTTCAATAATGAACCATTGTGATAGAACAAAAAATTTAAAAACTTAACCTCCTCTCAAAATTTGAAGTTTTACGTTTTAGGATACGTAGAATTCGAAAAACGAATAAACTGCTGGACCGATTTTTATCAAATTTTGATTTAAAATTAGAGGTCACCCGAAGATAATCCTCCATCGACATTCCTATCCGTCGTTTCTTTTCAAGATGGTGACCGAAAAACATGCGTTGCTATAGACTGTAGTTAGCGCCTTTCCGAATATACAGATTTCAATGAAACTTCGCTAAAGTCTTCTTCTCGATGCCCTTTAAATTTATCTATATTACATACTTCAACGAAAAGAAGCTGGAAACAAAGTTAAAAGGGGTGGTAAAATTAGATTCCGAATAAACCAAAATGTATACACTCTTTTTTTCAATATTGTGATAAGATGTTTTTTTTTTTTTTTTAGCTTATTTATTGAAAAATATTACATTCTGTCTCAAGGACATTTATAATAGTGTTCACAGATCACATTCACACTCTATGTACAATAAATAAAATAAATAGGATGTTTTAAAGGTATTAAAATTTTCTAAAAAAATGAAAGTTCATCGAAATCAAAGCACTATTAGTAAAGATATCGCGATTTTTAGATATTTTTGGTTTATTTTTTTCAATTAGTTATTTAAAAGTTTTGCTAAAAAAAAACACGTTAAAATCGGACAATTAGGAACAAAGATATGATTACTAGATGTTCTTTATATACCATACTGCAAAGGTTATATTCTTTGTTTTGGTTTTTAAATGTGTTACTGAAGTTTTAATTTTTTTAAATTAAATAGTCTTTATTGAGATATATTACAATCTGTCACATTCAAGGGTAATAGTAATAGTGATATAGAATAGCTCATTCATACTATGCACAATAAATAAAAATAATAAACAGCAATATAATAATACTAAAGTAAATGTATGTAAACTAAAAGATACTAAACTAAACAAAAATAAACTAATCTAACAAAATAAATACTTAAATACACACATGCTTTTATACTGAAGTAATGCTGATTTCTTAAGCATTTTGCTAATGATTAAAAAAAAAAAATGTTTATTCCAATAATTGGAATCACCTTTTATTTATTTTTCTTTGTAGCTAGGAAAGTAATGTTACTTTAGATGTATAATTGTTAGGAAATAATAAACCATTGTGAAATAATTTACAGCGTTTTTATACGGGGGGGGGGAGGGGCTTTCGGGCTGAAGCCCCCCAAAATGGTAAAATATAACCATGTTTTATCGAAAACAATATTAAAAATGTATCTCTTAAAGTATTATTGTTCTTGTAATTACATTTAAAAGGGCTTTAGGAATCACTTAAACACCATTTCATATAGGTAGTTAGTTTCTTTCTTTTTATCCAAAGTAATTATCGTTATTTAAAAAAAAAAAAAAAAACAACTTTCGGGCTGAAGCCCCTCCCCAAGAATAAATCCTAGATCCGCTAGGGCACTACATCACAATCTAAACAGTAAAATTTATTTTTAAACTTTTTTTAAAAACTTTTATTGAGTATTAAGTAAAGTCTGCCACACTGAAGGGCATTGGTACTAGTGCTATAGTAAAACAGTAAAATAATGTTTTATAAACAAAGATAAAAAATAAATAAATAAATCTGTTTATATTCGGCGAGACTCTGACCCAGACTATCTTGTACAAATAGTGGCAAGGCTAGGTCCCTTTGTTAGTGTAATGAAACGATAACAGCCTCGGGTTAGCAGCGATGGTGCAGCTGTCCTCGCTGTATCGAATAAAATTATAATTATGTAATTTTTTTTGGATTTAAAAAAAAATTCATTTCGGAGAGTCTACAGTTCAGTATTTTGTAAGGAAGTACTGTTTATAGGTTAAGGGTTGAGCAGGAAGGGGATTTGACCAATATCATGCTCAACCGCCAGGTTTCCCCGATTTTCTAAGGCTAAGTGTGCCATTGTCAGAATAAATACCGAAATAGGTACATTAAAGCATATTGTGTTAGTATATTTAATCTTATAAAACTATTAAAGCCAAAATTATAAATAAACTAAATGTAACTTTTTTACGTTTAACCATATATTATAATATTGATATTATTTGAAGATATTTTTTGTAAAAGTAATAACATAAGAAATAAAATATAAAACAAAATTAATGTACCCAGTATCACCTCTTCTCAATTTTTATTAAGTTGTTTAATTCAGTAAAAGACCCTCTTCTAGCTACTTTTTGGTCGCCTTCCTATGTCCATAACACCTGTCGATATCGTATAAAAGACTGTTGTTATTTATGTGTATTTTATTATAAAAAAAACAAAATTTAGAAGTTTTTTTTGTAAATTTACATATTGTGATCTATATATACCGAAAAACATATGTTATTAGTTTTAAAATTTAAAATTGAAAATACCTATAAATCTATCTGGACAAACGTTGGATCCTCTGGAACTTGGAATCCTCATACAAGACTCGAAGTTTCCGCGACTTTCAGAAGTTTCTTGAGATTAATTGCAAAAGGTTCATTTACATGATTAAAATAAGGTCTGTTTGGACTTGTAAGTTTAGTTTCGGGGATCCACTAAACCATTGAATTCCTCTCGTATCCATTCCTTACAATCCAAAATCCTTTGTAAAATCTTTAATGTTCCTTACTTCATTACAAATGAAACTATCCATATTTACCTTAATGTTACATATGTTTCTGCTTGGCCTTAACAAGATTCCTATCCTCTCATAATAATATTGAAAACCATTAGAACTCTCTTATTTTTAACCTAGCTTCCTCTTTGATACCTTATCATTCTCTGAGTTACCTAAAATGATAAGATGATTTCGCGATCTGATTAAATAGACCTTTTATAAGAGTACTGACAGTTGGTAGTTTTTTTGCAAGTCTTTTAACATTATTGATGTGTGATGTGGCAGCCTAAAATTTATTTAAAACCAACTATTTTATTTATGAAAACTCTTGAAATTCGGGCGTTTTCAATCTGAAAATCGGCAAACTTTTTGTATTTAATTAGGTACTAAAAACTTATAAGAACTAATTTGCTTTTCACTAGGATCGTTAGATAATTTCATCACCAAATCAAGAAAAAATATTGGTCCGTTTGGCCTATTTGATCTCGTTAATTTATACCATGTTAGGGGTGTACGAGTAGGTCACGCCAAACGGCCCAATATTTCTTAAGGTCACCTTTTTTCACTGTGCTAAAATTATCTTACGATTCAAGTGGAAAGTAAATAGGTATTTACGAGTTTTTAGTACCTTATTAAATAGTCAAACTTTGCCGATCTCCAGATTGAAAATGCCTCAATTCTGAGAATTTTCGTAAATATAATAGTTGTAGGTCACGATGACATGAAGCTATTTTGGAAGTGTCAGGTGGATGTTGATAATTTGATGAAAAGGGAACTATATTCTTCTCTGTTTTAATTTACTAATGTACTTTTTATTTAAATACTGTTGTAAATTCCATTAATAAAAGATTAAAAACACGTTTTAATCCAACTGAATATATATAATTAAGTCAAAAATAGTGAAGAATAGTTGTTGTAGTACTTGATTAATGCCAAGAGATTTCTCTCTGCCATGTGTGACTTCGTTAGGTTAGTGCTCGGCCTCTCCACACTAAATCTAGTTAGTAAAAACTGTTAAGAGCTTTTTCAATTCTATTTTAGGTAATGTCTATTTCGGTAAAGTTGTTTTCTTAACTTATTGTTGTTTTACTTAAGTGACTAGCGATGGGTAGAAAAAAAAAAAAAAAATTCAGCTAGAAGAATAATGTAGTTCCGAAGGTTAAAAACAATCCATTTAGGGATGGTGTTTTGAAGAGTTATTATTTTCAGACATACGGGACCAGTCAAAACAAGAAGGAAAACAGACAAAGCAATTATGAGTAACAGTTTAAAGAGAATAACTAGGATAGTCTGGAATAACAGTGGGGGGGAGGACCCTGGACGAAAATAGAGTCTGGAAAAACAAATAATTGAAGAGAAACTGTTCTTAATATAACAAGAGTGAAAATAAGATAATTTATACAAGTTGGCATGAGCCAATAATTCACAATTTATAGTCGATTAGTGAATAATTGCCAATATTCTATGGACATAAGTATGAAATAAGTAGTGATGGACATGTTGGACTTTAAATGTAAATCGTAAGCTTCTTTGTTAATTAAAAGTTCCAGTTTTTTCTAGATTGAAGAACAATACACACTATTGACAACTTAAAAAAAATTGTCCAAAATAAAAGGTCTATTACGTTGTTTTTATAATGCTCTTTAGAACAGTGTGTTTCATATCTTCCTACTAACAGTTTTGCTATAAGTAAGTTGAACATTTATGTTATCTTATCTTTATCACTAAAGATTTAAGAATTTTTCTGAGTTATGTCTATTACTTGTACCAATCCCCTGTCCATTACTGGAAAAATTGAATTTGGTAGTGTCCATCACTAGTGCAATTTTTTTTTTAATGGAAATTATTCCTGCATAACCGAATATTTTTTTCAATTTTAAATTGTTAAATAGAAAAAACTGTTCAATTTCCTCAGCTATGTGCATCACTAGCAAAGTACGCTTACCCTAAATAGAATTTGTGTGAGATGGAGGGATTAATTTTTTTTTCATTGCTCCATTACAATGTTTCATTCAAAATAAAAAAACTTAAGAACTAAATATAATTAGCTGCATATTATTTTTGTAGGAAGTTTAGGAAACATTCAAATTATTTTGGGTAAAATAATAAATTATATACTTTCTGAGTTACAGATCATTTTCTGTATATCTTACATTTTTGAAGGATGAGTTCATCTATCGTATCTGAAGGAGCACGTAATTTTCCATAATAAACTTAATAACTTTTTTTTAAGTTAAGTACGGATAATATAGCGTACCGATATAAAAAAAAAAAAAAAACTTCAAAGAGTAATCTATGTAGATAATGCGGGGCTGTTTCTTATACAAACAAGTTAAATTTTTATTAAATGATTAAATATTACAAGTATTATTTATAAGAATTCTCCTAAAGGAAATAAATCGAAAATAAGAGTAAAATATTCCATCAGGTTCCAGAATCATCGGGGGAAAAAAAAATTAAATATTTTATTTCTAAAGAGTGCAAAATGAATTTTTAAAATATTCAAAACAGAAAGAAATATATCTGATCTTTTTTTATTATGTTTTCTTATTCACATTTATTACCTGAGTTATTTTTGGATCTTTAGGTGTCTTATTATTACCTTTCTTTATTGCTCTGGAATTCATTTTAGTTTTTATGATTATATCTTTTTTGGCTTGAGAAATTTAATTCAGACCAAAAAATAAGTAATTAATTTAACTTTTAATCATGTTTATTCTTTTATCTATTAACAGAATATAATCTATAAACTTATATTGAATATTTAATAGTTGACCGTTGCATTATTAAGTAAGGATCTTGTTACTTAGCTTACTCTGTTTATATTTTAATGTACTTACTGTTTATAATTTTAATAAGCTTATTCATACTGTTTATAAATTTTTTGTCTAAATATTATGCAACTTCAACAATGCTATATATCTTGTCCGTTCTAGCCCTGAAGAACACCTGCAAAGTCGGATCGAAACGTTGGCTTTTAATAAAATAGTTTTGCTACTATTTAGTCTATTTATGACCGCCACCCGGACCATCCCCTTCCTTAATCTATGAACTGTTCGTAAAATTCAGTTATTATTGTTGGATTGGCTGAAAAAACAATTAACGTTTTTTTGGTGTAGGAGTTATTCATACAATCCAAGATAATTATTTTTTTTTTTACTCTAGATTTAAACCTGGACACACTTATCTCGGCTATTAGACATCGAAGATTGGACGGAGAATTCCACTTCGTGACAAGGGCACAATAAAAGAGCCGTCAAGAAGTGACACGCTATAAATAACGTTATCACGACTGCATTGAGATAGGATCTGGAGGAAGGGGAGGGCGGGGGATTGTGCGTAGCGCTGATACCATTCTTATCAGCTGGTGCGTTTTAATATAACATTCGCGCGTGTAAACAAAAAGAAGGGGGACGCACCCGTTGGGGACGTCAGTCATGACTTGAGTTACGTTTATTGTGCCCTAAATAGTGGGGTCGGGAACAGATGCCTATGGCGTTACAATGGCTCACTGGGCGTGCCCAGGGGATGCCAACTGTGGGTCACTATTTTCGACAACTATTGTTCTCGTTTTGTCATTTTGTTACGTTTAAACTCTTAGACATAGATCTTAACTCATAAAGTGTCCTTTTAGGATTCAATTGTTTCCTTAACTATGTCTTTAGAACAAAAAAAAATCACACTTATGGGTCAGTTAAGTCTCTTGCACCATTTTTAATGGTTTCATAAAAAAAAAATAAAAATTTAAACTACAAATATATTATAAAAACAATAAGGTTTTAATTGTTCATTTCTACGTCTTTCGAAAAGGAAAAAGGATAAATTTTATAGAATTGCTTGTGTTGAGTGTTGCACTTTGCAAGACCAAGACTGGTAAAAAAAAATCGATTTTTTGAATAAAAATTGAGACAAAATAGTTACTAATACTTGAAAATTTTAGTTACTATATGTAAAGATTTGATGCAACCAATATACTTTTGTATTTAACTCTTCTAATTTTTCATTCAGACTTAGTTAGGTTTCTCATATATAAAAAATTACGGTAATATCTCCTTAATAGCGAGCAAATAGGTAACTGCAAGACTGTTTCGAGAGTCTTGCGCAAGACTAAGACCTAGACCAAGACTCGTCTTGGTCTCGTATTTGGACATAATTCCTCTAATTTCAACACAATATGGTCAGCCGTTTTATAATATAGATGTGTCAAGAAAAATGCTTTAGTCATACATACTGAGTCGATGGAATTTGGTAAAATCCGTTCATTTCTTTTTTGCTAATTTAATCAATATTAATTTGACATCAAATCAGCATTAATGTATGTGGTATGCCCGTGTAATGCTTTTGACTAATGACTTGCCGAACAAAAGTTTTCTTTTGATTTCTAATATGTAAATGTACGAATATTATATTATAATTTTGAGGATTTTTTTTTTGCATGGATACAAGACTTGATTGTTTCTCGAACTGATGATCTAACCATATGTACCTATGTACCTTTTTTTTCTAGATACCAGCTTAGTTGTGCAATTACTTTGCTGTTCAAAAACTCTGAAGTAAAACACATTCGTTGTATTAGTGGAACCAGAAATCCAGAAGCTATTAAGTAGATAGATAGATAGATAGACAGATAGATAGATAGATATCTAGATAGATAGTTTATTGGCTATTAAGTACATCATTTAGCAATGGAGTTTGGCCCATTTGGTGTTAGTAGTTAATATTGAATGGCAATGCAAGCATAAATAAATAATGATATAAATACGTATACATATGTAAATTCCTATTGCTTATTATAACCTCCCAATATAATCCAATAATACAACTAATCGAAAGAGAAAAAAACAAAAAAATAAAATATATATATATATATTTTCCCAATGAGTAAATATAATAAATAAACAAATAGATAATTATTTCTAAAACCCAAAACAATATAAAAAAGTGTATATCTGGAAATTAATTAATGATCCAATAATATATCGAATTAGACCTTTTTTCCTTTTCTTTCTTTTCCCTCTCTCCCTCTATTCTCCCTTTCATTCCCAATTCTACATAATTAGAGCTACACTAAATAATTATTCTCAAAGCTATATACATATAAATAATTAAATTCTTATTCCTAAAATGACATAACATAGTCCTTACTCTAAATACCTGTATATAGGTATACTTGTAGAAGCTATTAAGTATGAAAATCTGAAGAAAAATAAAGTTAGATTTCAATACTTTTAATTTGAAAAACATTTTTTTTTTACTTTCATTTTTACAAAATTGTAAAAAGAATTTCTACTTATCATACCAAGTTAGTATTTTTGAAGTGAAGAATTCTTTAGAGTGAATTAGATTAGCAATCAAATCTCCGATGTTTGACTCTCGGGTAAAGTTAGCTGGAGTCGACTAATTGAAGTGTTTTTGCATATGGATTAAAATATCTCAGAAACTAAAAATAGGATTTGCATACTGTAAACAGGGGAAATGTTCATTATTTCATCCTCTTTGTAATGGACTATTATTAAAAACTGTATCTTATCGCGACGCCTTGTCAGAGAAGTCAAAAGAGAAAAAGTAGTGTCGAAAACTATCTGATACCGAGTATTATTGAAGATATGAATTAAAATATCTCAGAAACTAAAAATAGGATTTACATACTGTAAGCAAGGGAAATGTTCATTATTTCATTCTCTTTGTAATGAGCTATTATTGAAAATTGTATCTGAACGCGACACCGTATCAGAGAAGCCAAAAGAGAAAAAGTAGTGTCGAAAACTATCTGATACCGAGTATTATTGAAGATATGAATTAAAATATCTCAGAAACTAAAAATAGGATTTACATACTGTAAGCAAGGGAAATGTTCATTATTTCATTCTCTTTGTAATGAGCTATTATTTATAATATATGTTTTATATTATTAATCTCGCCTTGATGTTTTCACTTCTACCGCGTGATCTAAAGCACATACTTAGTTTTTTGTCGTAAATATTACATGCTTCCTTCTTACCCCACAACACATCCCCTCCTGGATTTCTTCTTCTTCTTGTAATAAACGACTCCCACTCGCGATTCTTCACTCTCCACTAGCTTTCTCAATATCCCGATGTTCGTCATCCGCTCCGACCCTCCCGCCGTATGTTCGGTTCGGCAGACCGTAGAGAATTTCCATACGGCCCCGTGAGATCGGTGGAGGACTGACTCATGCACAGCCGTTGAGGTTAATGCATTTGTTTATGGCGTGTTTACAACGAGCCAGGCAATGTAGCGGTCGAAAACACGGAAACCGGCAATCAGGACTGGCTCGTATGTCCGCAACTAATGCTTAGCCCTCGGAGCGAGTCTTGTGAGTAAGTACACCAAGCCGCGTTATCTATTCTCCTATAGTTCAGCTAACCACACTTCAACTTATACCTCGGACCAAATATAACTCCTGTTGTATGTTATTGTTATCACGGCCTTATCTCCGTGCTTTCCTAAAAGCCTCTATTTATTAAATTAGACAGCTTCACCAAAGACTGCAATTTTATGGCTTGTTCCTGAATATATTTTCTATCTACTTCTTGTCCTATTAGCGTTGCTAGTTGCTTAATCATTATATATTATTATCCAAATATATTTCTTTATAGCTTCGTTTTGAAAATTGTCTTTGTCAGAGCCGAAACATAAATATTCTCCTCCCCCCCTTGAAAATTCTAGAAAAACCTATTATCAAAAAGAAAATTATTATTTTTACATTTTTCAAAAAGTATGCATTTTATAATAATTTTTATTTATAATAACTTTGAAAGGAAGGAGATGGTCCGGGGTGGCGGTCATATATAGGCTAAATAGTGGTAAAACTATTTTATTAAAAGCCAACGTTTCGACCCGACTTTGCAGGTCTTCTTCAGGGCTAGAACGAACAAGATAAAAAAAATACAGAGAATTGAGGAAGTTACATATTATTTAGAAAAAAAATTATAAACAATGTGAATAAGCTTATTAAAATTAAAAACAGTAAGTACATTAAAATGTAAACAGAGTAAGCTATTTTAATGTATATATTCCACAATTAACTATATATTTTTTTACCATGTCCCTTCTAGCCCTGAAGAAGACCTGCAAAGTCGGGTCGAAACGTTGGCTTTTAATAAAATAGTTTTGCCACTATTTAGCCTATTTATGACCGCCACCCCGGACCATCTCCTTCCTTTATAATGCAACGGCCAACTATTAAATATTCTATAATAACTTCGGTATTAGTAAGGAAGAGTTTAGTAACTTTTCCCATAAGAAGTTTAATACGAGTATGGTAATCTTAAATAACCTTTGGCAAGACTTGTTAATTAAATCTTAAAATTGGACCATTTTTAGTAAAAAAGCCATATTGCTAATTTTTCGCAAATTTAAGTGCCAACTATTTTTTTTAATTTTTGTTTGTGTATTTAAAAAAAAAACTTTACATACCAAACTAAAACAACCAATTACCGAACAACAAAAACGCACATATTGAACTACACGGACACAACAACAGTCTTATAAACGACATAGCCACAGAAGGCGACTGAAAAGGAAATGGATGAAAGATCTCTTTTTCTGATTTTGAGAAGTAAATAAAGACCAAGAAGTGCTGCTGGGTACTATTCTTCCTCATATCTAAAATGCTATTATGTAGCATAACAACAAATCTGCTAATTGTCACTATCATTACAGCTTGACAAAATCGATAGTAGTTGAATGAAGTATATTTGCTTAATCTATAAATATAAAAAAATTCTTGAACGTTGTTACAGAATGTCAAAAAAATATCACATATAATTTTAGCTTTATTAAATATGTCGTTGATCTAGTCTTGTAAGTATGATTGTAGATCTTTAGAAGCCACATTTTAAGGCCTTCCAAATCTCTTACTAAAAATTTTTAAAATTAATTTCGCTTTGTATTATACGGTAATATCCATCATATAATGGTAGTTATGAACTATATTACCACATATTATATAATATCGCTTATCCGATGTTTTTATATTGCTATGGTCATAATTCGCTGAAAAATAACTAAAATTCTCTGCAGTTTCTTCTTGCAATTTTAGGGAATCAAATATACTAAGACAGGAATAAAAAATAAGACTTAAAAATAAATAGATATACAATTTTTCTTTGAAATATTTAATCAAAATAAAATATAATAAGGGTTTTACAAAAACTTTTTACATACCAATGTGTTAGACAAAAAAAAAAAAAAATAAAGTCTCCAGTTTTAGGCATTTTCCATATCTATACTTTACAACTTGTTAACAAATTTGAATATGATGATATCGATGCAATAACTCATAACCTGGATAAAAATAATACAAAATCCACTAAGTTCATAGTATTATTTTTTCATAACATCAACATTTATCAAATTATTTACTGATGCCATTTTATTAAATTTTATATAATAAATTTCACATTATAAACATATATATGTGTGTGTGGTGATCATTGATTATATTTAGTATTCCATGATCTCTGTTATGAGCTTGTTAAAGATAGCGTTAATTTATGTTTCCTGCTTATAGGCAGCTGCAGAGACGGAACAAAAAAAGTCCCCTCACACAGAAAAAAAAACATATTTATTTATATTTATATAATAATTAAAATACCCGGAGGCCTTAAAGGGAAGTGAAAGTGATTAGACAGACACTTCAACATAAGCGACAGTAACCGTTACCTCAGTTAGTACAATTACCGTGACAGTCAATCACAGTTCCCAGTCACCGGTTCCCTTAAGTTATGTAAATCGACCCCTCCTACGCACCCTCCCCTCCATCCCCTGTCGAAAATTACTTCCAGGTTCGAAAGGAGATAGAAAAAAGAACAAGAGCGCTGTCAGGGGTAAATGCGCTATAAATAACGACAGTTCCTTGCGCAGGCTTGTTAGTTGTGATATATCGCTGTCGCGACAGTCCGTGTTGGGACAGGTGCCTGTCATTACCACTCCATGAGCAGCTTATCTTCCATATTATTCACTTCACTATTTGAAATCGATAAGCTGGAATGTGCTCGATGAGACATATCACTCATTTTGATCGCTCAGTCAATACGATACAACTTTTACTTTCTCTTACTTATATATGCAATATTTAGTAAGGGTTAGTATGGCTATCGTGAAAATGTTCGTGTCTAAATTTCAACGGAAATACGTGTTTTGAGGTCTTCTGAGTCCGAATAACCAACCGCAAAATGGTCTGTGTGGTGAATATATGTTATCAGTCTAGTCCAAAAACTAAAGGTCATATGAAAGTTGAATTACATATTTAAGGTTTTTATAAGCTTTCGATGTTACAGCAAAATTTTCAAAATCGGTAAACATATAGTGTATATTTATATATATATATATATATATATATATATATATATATATATATATATATGTATTTTATATAATCGATTTAACACGTTTTTACGATTTTCTCAAAAATGGCTTTAACGGTTTTGATTAAACTCAGTATATCAGTGTATTATTAAGCAGTTTATAATAATTGATTATTATAAACTCTAAATTAATATTATAAATATTATAATATTATAAATATTATAAACTCTATCAGGGCTTAAATGACTAATTTTCAATATTGACTTCCTCTTAAGTACCTTTATTTTTTGTAAGAAAGGAAATGGTCCGGGGTGGTGGTCATAAATAAACTAAATAGTGGCAAAACTATTTTAAAATAGCTTTGCCACTATTTAGTTTATTTATAACCGCCACCCCGGACCATCTCCTTTCTTAATAATACAACGGTCAACTATTAGGTATTCAATTTGTTTTATTTGGAATAATTAACCATTTCACATTAATCTTTGATATAAAAAATAGTAAAAAATGAAAATATGAGGTCCCCTGAGTCCAATATATATTTATGTATAATAAATATTGGATATATTTAAATTACATCTAATTAAACTGATTTTATTAAAAAATATTTTAATTCGTGATAATCTTGTATTAGAACAGAATAAAAAAATAAAATAAAAATTCGACATTGCCATGCCATTACTTTTAGATTAGTACAAATATATTATATTATAGATTGTATCTAAATAAACTATTTTGAAATATAAATGATGCATAAATAGAGTAACAGAATATCTTGAAGTTAAAATAGGCCGATTTAATATTATCTATTGAGGACTAGTATCTTTATTTGATATTAAAAAAAGTGAAAGTGAAATGCAGCGTTGCCATTTAGGGTATTGGCAATACTGCAATCTAATCCCGAGCTTTTTATTAACCTTCCCACAGCTAACATCTCTTTAACTTGAATATTTAAATATCTATTTTTTTCTTGAGTTTTATTCCTATCGATCAAATATTTTATGTATATATATATATATATATATATATATATATATATATATAATAAAATTTAATTCAGTATTAATTAAATTAAACCAGACTAAAAAAAATGAAAAATATTTATCATATTTAAAATTATCAGAAATAAATTATTCGAACAAAATAATCAACATTCAAAAGCGCTTTTGGGGTTAAGTCCTATCAAAATCATATACAAGACACCCTGTATATATTTTCTTGTAGTACTTCGCACTTCTATAGTAACTTTATAGAGGATTGTTATTTTTTATTTTATATATATTACTGATCTTATACTGCAAACGTGTATATTACCGGCATAATATTATTTTGAGATAATTGGAAAATCTGTTGCTCTACAACACATAAAGAATTTTTTAGGCTCAGAACTTTGTAAGAATGTACCTAATTTTGACGATAATTCGAAAGAAATCACGCTCACAATCTTTATTTTCCTACTACAAATGCGATCGACAGCTGAAGTAACAAATTAAATAATCAATAGCCAAATTCGAACAGGGGACCTGAAGTATTGAATAACATTTCCGTACTCACTGATTTACCCCAGTCTCTATATATTTAGTTATAAAAAGTATTCATTAAAGAAAATTTGTAAATAAGAATATTTATTTATACCAGAAGGTTCATTGCTGATACTATCAATCGCTTTGTACATCTACTAATCACTGTCAAATCCTATTCATCCAGGTTTATGCAAACCTCTCACATTTCATAAGTCTATTCTTCAGAGATTTATCAGTCGAGACAGTGCTTATTAATATTTTGAGATTCGTTCGTTGCATAATATATAAGCCTAAAAACACGAATAAACAAAACATTAAAGGAATAGGAAAAAAGAAGCATGAAAACAAAATGTAGGAGGAAAAATATTGGGCGTATCCGTAACTAAATAAATTAAAAAAAAAATTATTACAGTGGCACGACTTTATTGTTAGTAAGGGGCTTGCTACAAAACTTTGAGTTATTTTTGTTACGGAACATTAATTATTTTAAACATTATAAATAGTATAGATTTGTGTCTTCTTGTTTGTCTACCTTCCTAGCGTTGAGGAAGAATAAATATATGCAAATAAATTTAAATAGTTTACTTTTTGTATTTAATCTGTTTGCGTATCAGCTATTTATAATTATAACCTTACTTTCATCTGCATTTTCACTTCTATTTTCTTATGCATTTATTTGTTCTTTTTATCCTTTTATTATTTGGATTGATCAGTAATGGAGTGATGTTTGAATTTAACTTCCACACCTTTTGTTACTTGTCTTTTCGTTCTCTATTTATTGAATTTTCTTTATGCAATCATCTGTTTGGTGAATCTTATCTAGATTGTTATATAAATTATGTCCCATATCATATATATATATATATATATATATATATATATATATATATATATATATATATATATATATATTTATCCAGTCCTCATAAAATTGTAAATAGATATTACTGTAAATATTTATATAAATTATTAGATCATTCTTAATTATTAATGGTCATATTTCCTTACGAAGAAGGATAATTGAATTAATAATCCAGTACCGTTCTGCCACTGCTGCTGTTGAAGAAAGATGCCGAGCCTGTCTTAATACTCACTTTGAACAACATTTAATATGTATTTGATGATTACATTTAATTAATAAAGTAGATGAAATAAATAAACAAGTTTTATATACTTAATATAACGTAAATAATTCATAACGATGAAAATCTTTAAGTGTGAATATCTCCTTAAAAAAGAGTTTGCGGACATACCTTCATAGGAATTTTCTTTATTGTTTTGAGGTCCCTAATTTATATTTTCAGCTTGGCCACTTTCCCTGAAACATCCTGTATACTTAGATAAAAATTAGAGAAAAGTTAACGTGTTATTTTTCATCTGCATTTTAAAGAAAAATGAAGTAAGTTTCCTGAATATATTGTATATATTTGAGCTATAACACCAAATAGTTTTCTAATACATTTAAAACACATTTCTTCACTAATAGAATTCTTTGTAATGGTATTTTAAATTTATATAATTACTATGGGCGTGTGAAATGTGGCCGTTATGGGAAGTTTCTATTCGCTATTATTCACTTTTGAATAAAAAAACTCTGAAGAGATTTGGAACGATTCCAACACAGTCCCCTTTTAATCTCAGTCTCCTTTTCATCCTCTTTATTTATTTTATTTTTTTGTCCCCTATTATTATATTAATCGTTGTTATTCTTCCCATTTTTTCCCTTTCTGAATCTTCATATTAACATTGAATTTGATCTGCTAACGGCCAATACTACGAACTAACCCAGAGCTGTTTGTGCAAATCCTTGTAAATTGGTTCGGACGAGACCGGTAAGGTAGCACTTTCAATTTGCAATACGATGTTTATTCATTAAGTTGCCTAATTGAACCCGGGCAACTTTTGCCTTCGCCCCCCCCTTCTGAATTAGCACACGAATCTCTTTTAGCCAGTAAAGGCCGAGATTGGTCCCGGAACAAAGGCGATCTGCAGAAGCAGGACATGTTTATTCAGTTCTTAGCTGGTTATCCCCTCCTTTTGTTCTCGGCATTTCTAAGGCGGTGTTCTCCTCCTGTTTTATTAAATATGGTAGTATAATTGAACGATTAAACAAAGCTCTCGAAAAGCAGGCCTGTTTTAAAGTGAATTTATTGTGAAAAAAAAGACATAACCAATCTACAAGACACATAAACTATACACAATACATATACATCTCTGTATGATATCTAAACACATATTGAATTAAAATGGAGGTAACAAAACAATATCTAAGGAGGGTTATAATTAAACAGCTGATAAGAAAACAAAAGAAACTTGCGAAACAACCAAGATACCAGTAATAAAAAAAAATCTGGTGCGCGCATTATCAGAAATAAGTATTTTCAGACATGGTGAAAGTGACAGTAAAAATTATAGACGGTATACTTATTTACATTTCATTGTGGGTTTTTGTATTTGTTTAATTATCCTTATACATAAATATTTTAATTTTTATATCGCAGTGATCCATACAATTAAATATTATATAATACCAACAATAGTATTTATGAAAACCACATATGTATATTAACATAATATTTTCGGAGTCCATATACTATTATATGGATTAATATTAAGCTCATGTTAGAAATAGAAAATCATCTTTATTCTAGAACTAGGTCCCTTAAGAATAACAATATTGTTCACATAAATCAACAATAAATCTGGCCAAAAGACCTAAAATCTAAAATACTAGTAATAAATTAAGAATAGAAGCTCTTAGGATATTTTAACGAAAACATTTGGGTAATAGGGTTCCAATATTTCAATATTGGAGCTAAAACAATGACATAATTTAATATTTGACATAATATTCACTAAATGAAATTTGAAAGGAACGCTACATCAATTTTATAAATACAGCATTGTAGTGATGGAATATAAAAATTTTAAAGAAATATAATTATCGATATATATATATATATATATATATATATATATATATATATATATAAAAAAAAGTTACGTATGAAAGCGTGTTCTGATCTTTCGGGCAAGCTCGGGTGCGCTCGTATTCCTTTGGTTCTTCAATTACAACTATTCTACGTTACGAACTCTTATTTCTCATTTAGTTAATTATCAAATTCTTTCATATTTTATATTTAACTATTTTCTATATCAAAGATTAATGTGATTATTTCAAATAAAAAATAATGTGCTCTCTTAAGACTATTATAAATGTTCTTAATTGTGACAGATTGTAATACTTCTGAATAAATAGAGGAAATTAATATTGAAAATCAGCCATTTAAGCTCTGTTAGTGAAAATAATTAGAATAAAACCTACATTTTATTTAAAATTGCTTAATAATACTCTGATATACTGAGTTTAATCAAATCGTTAGAGCTATTTTTGAGAAAATCTTAAAAATGTGTTAAATTGATTATATAAAATGCCACTTCCGGTAAGTCGATTTTGTCGAAAAAGATGCTATATCATTCAAGATACTAACCTTAAACACGAAATTTCACTTACTATATTTTACATAAATAGGTAAGTGAAAGTAAAAAAAAAAAATCTAGAATTAAATGTTCAAAGACGATTAAGAATTCACAGGTGTTTATTCAGGTTTTAATAACATTTGTTCTGTAGGAATGTATTTGAATAAGATCAGCAAACTGTTTTCTATTTTAGATTATTAATTCGATATTATTTAAGCTGTAGGTTATTTAAATATTCAAAATAATTTTAGAATTTTATCGGCTTGATATCGTTACCACGATTTCTTCTCTATAAAACAACTAAATACTACAAAGATTTATTATTTGCTTAATGCTAAGGAATACAAACAATTCAGGAATGATTTATGCAGTCACACATTCACAAGATATTCGTGATGGGATGCAAGACTCTCGTGATCGAGTGTACAGTAAAATGGGAGCCACGTTCCCAACTTTTTTTTTTATCCAGTGAATTAAAAATGCCAACAAAAGGGAAGATGTGTGGTTATAAAAAATTATTGCGCCCCCCTACCTCTTTCCACAATATTACCATCTGGAGAACTACCTGGAGGAGAAGGAATAACTGGAATTCCAGAGCGTGAACTCCCCCGACTTATTTCTTATTCCATATCTGTAGCCAAACTTAACAAGAACGTGCTCGGAGTATTTCGCCCGCTAATATACACTCACTACCTTTCCTCCGAGTCCATGTCTCTGCTCGATATCTCAGTCGTGGATTCCCTACATCGTCCTCGACCTCGGTCTGTGGCCGCCCGGGCGATAAAAAGAAATGGTCCCCGGAGGATCAAGAGTATCCTAGAGGCGCTTGTGGCAATAACACTAGGCGGTCGAGTTCACAGTCGCAGCTTACAGTTATAGCCCGATATACCAGGCTCTTAGCTGATAAATATTGTACGTCTAGTGCTTTCTAGTCTACTGTTAACAATGAAAATGTTAAAAAAAAAAAACTAGTTAAATAAACAATTTATATTTTATTATTTCTGTTTTTTTTTCTTTAAAAATTTGTTTGAATAATTTAAATGTAGATATTGAAATTTCCATGCGTAATTCGTTAAACATTATTACTATGGGAGCTACAGTTAAGGATGTTGCAATAATAAAGACATATCATATTTCCTGCGTGGAAAAATTCATATATCTCTGTTCCACAATAGTACGCATATAAGAAGTACAAACAGATTTTTTTTTCTCAATTTCAAAAGTATTCAACTCCTGAAAAGTTTCTTGGAAGATTTGATATTCTCCGAACATTAACCGTTAATATCTGGGATCAGATTACTAACACATTAGTGTTGCCCAAAATCGGTCTTGGTTTTGTACTTTGCAAGACCAGGACCAAGGCCGCCTAACTGTTGCAAGACCAAGACGAGGACTGGCCATAAAAAGCGATTTTTTAAATAAAAATTAAGACAAAATGGTTACTAATATTCGAAAATCTTAGTTACTATATGTTAATAATTGGTATAACCAACATACATTTGTATTTTACTCCTCCAATTTTTCATTCGGGTTTAGTTAGGTTTTTCAATCTAAAAAAATACAGTAATATCTCTATAGTAATAAGCTAATAAGTAACTGCGAGAATCTTGCGCAAGACCAAGACCAAAACCAAGACTGAGTTTGCAAGACCAAGACTCATCTCGGTCTCGCATTTGGGCAACACTATGACACATATAGAAGAAAGGCCCATAAAGAACTACTTACAGAAACTCTTTTATCAATTTTTATGATTAGAAGGCAAGGAGGGGAAGATGATATCTGGCTCGGAGCGAACCATCTGACAGTTTCTACACAACAATGAATTTCTCAATAGTAGGCTTCTGGACCAAGTGGATAGTTCGAAACAAAAAATAATTGGAAAGAAATGGCCTATGATATGCAGAGGTGAAGATGGCTTGTTAATGCAAGAAAATATCTACAAGGTCTCTTATACGACAACAGAAATATATTTCTGTGATATATAATATATAATATAATAAATATATGTGTTTTATATATATATAATCATATACATATTGATGTTGGGAGTATAATCACTCCCTAATAATTAGCAGAAATGTAACATTAGATACATTCCATACTGAACTGTTAAAACCACTTCATTGGGAATTATACGATGAGTGCATACCTACCTGTCCGGAAATCCAAACTCTGTTAGTTTTTCATTATAAATTGCTCTTCATTTGCTTTTATATAAAGTAATTTACAATTTCGAACTATGTTGTGTACATATGATTTACAACAGGTGTGTGGGTTGATTATAAGCTAACGATTAACCTAGCATCGTTGAAATTAAAAATGAAGTTATAAAAAACAAATAAACAATTAATAAAAATATAGCTCAAAGAATTATTATTGAAAAGAAGAACAATTAAAGTTTTTGTACTTAAAATATAGAGTTTAGAATGATGAATGATTGATTTCTTAAAATATAATTTTAAAAAGATCATATGGTGAATTGTTTATTTCTTAGCGAGTATTACAATCTCGCATCAACACTCAGCTGTTTTCTGATCGATCTACAGTATGATCACCATGATGGGAACCTACATGTCAATTCAGATGTCAAACTCATAAACTAGTAATGATATTTGTCTTAGGTTTTTAAAATACATTTATTTAAAACTCCAAGACAAAAAAAAGCTATTTCATTAAAAAAAAATTAAAAAATCGTTTAAGAAAAGACTATATACTTATAAACATCATGGAATTATGAATGTCAATTAGGAAGCAACTGAAACGGAGGTGGATGAGAGATCTCCTTTTCTGAATTAAGGAAGAAATTAGTTCTGTTTGGTTCTTTTCTTTCTATTGTCTGACATGAGATTTTTTCAAATTGATGAAGTCTGTGGATTTAAATTTGAAGAGAAAAAAAAGGGTAACTATTATCTTATTTTTAGAAGTCATAATAATATAATGGTAAATTTGATGAAAGTTTCTGATAATGAAGTACCTATACATCATGCATCATGTCGATATATCTGATAATGAAGTGACACTAAACAGATTGAAGGATATGGTTTCTAACACATGACATATACATCATTATCACGATACACAATAAGTATTGCCTGATTAGAATTGCTCAAGAACTGATTAAGTTGTAGCAATTACAGGGACAAATGATATCGAAATGACCATATCAAAAGTTATTGAAGGCAACGCTATCTCGATCGGGCAAGTACAATAGAGTCACAGTCCAATTGTTGGGCTCATATCTATGGGCGTCCTTCCATCTTCCACCTCATATCTGCCATGAGATCTCTTTGTTCGTATCTCATTAGGGGAAACGTTAATATCGAGATGTTACAATCGGAATATTACTTAGGATCGATTATAAATCTAACTGTAACGTTGATGAAGTTAATATGCATTTATTTTAAAATAATTGTTATCATATATCTGGTTTGATCACGATATGTCAGTTCTGATTTCGAAAATTATTTTTTTTATTTTTATTAATTTATTTATATGATATTTACAACTGTATACAAAAAATACATCTGGTAAATTTGCACATGGATATAATGACATGGAACACATGTTGAGAAACTACCCATTGGTAGCACTCTAATAATATGTCTATATTAGAAGATCTTCTTTTCAGACGCCTCGGAGGGTTATCAGGAATCGAATAGGAAGCAAGGTTAGAGACAAGAGGGTTGGGATGGTTATGAAGTTTATTATGGAAGGACAGATATCTGGATTGGGCCAAATCTGATACATAAGGAACATTAAGGTCATTATGGATAATTTTATTTGTAACAAAGTAAGGAGCATTGAGGATTTTACGAAGGATTTTGGATTGTAAGGATTGGATGCGAGAGGAATTTGAAGGTTTGGTGGAGCCCCATACCCCATACTCCGTAAGTCCAAATAGGCCTTATTATAGTCATGTAAATGAGCCTTTTGTAATTAATGGGAAGTTTAGAGCGTTTGTCTAGTAAGTGCTGAAGTAATCGGAAACGTCGAGCTGTTTCTTGTCGTTTCAGTCTGGTATGAAGATTCCAAGTTAGACGTTTGTCCAGATGGAGTCCTAGGTAACGGGTTTGTTCAACAGGAATAAGTGAGGTGTTGTTAAAGGATACTGAAGGACAGGAAGTCATTGGTTTACGACGAAGGGTGAAGGTAATTTGATGGGATTTATTGGAATTTATTTTAATTCTCCAGTTCTGACACCATTCTTCAAGGTTTGTGATGTGGGAGTGAAGGGTTTGGGATGCAATAGATGGATTCGAAAATTATAAAATGAAAGTTGAATTAAAAATTGATTATTCGTTTATAATCGAAGAGTAATTTTAATTTTGGGCAAGGAGTATAGTAAATTTTAATCCTTTTTTTTTCCTTTTTCATTTGTTTTATTTATTTGATGAGCAATATAACGTTCTGTCACATGGACAATGATTATAGTGAGGTAATAGTACATTCACACCATATATACAGAAAATATAAAATAAACAGAAGCAAAATAATTACTTAATAATAATCTCAAAGTATATTAAATAAATAAAATAATTCAACATAAGTAAATTTAATAAAAACACACATACCTTCAAATTTACAATCAGACTAGGAGGAAACTCCGAGGCAGGCTTGTCCATCCAACTATAGACGGAAAGCAGGACTCCAGGAAATCCCTGCGCTACTCTCTCAACTCAAAATCTTCGAGATTAAAAAATATTGTCTCTGCCTCTTTTCCAGTCCTTTTAATGATTTCCAGTAATATTTTGTGTTTGTTGAATACTTAATACTTGACCGTTGTATTATTAAGAAAGGACATGGTCCGGGGTGGCGGTTATAAATAGACTAAATAGTATCAAAACTATTTTATTAAAAGCCAACGTTTCGGCCCTACTTTACAGGTCTTTTTCAGTGCAAGAACGGACAAGATACAAATTTTGTATTTGATTTATTGAATACGACCATTCATATTTTATTAATGACATAGTTTAACATAAAATCAAAACCATGTTGATTTTTTATATTCGTCCTTTACAGATAAGCACTAGCGGATCCAGGATTTAATTTTTGGAGGGGGAAGGGTTCAGCCCGAAAGCTTTTTTTTCATAAAAATGACGATAATTACTAAGAAAAAAAAGAAAGAAACTAACTACCTATATGATATGGTGTTTAAGTGATTCCTGAAGTCCTTTTAAATGTATTTACACGAACATTAATACTTTAAGAGATAATTTTTTAATATTTTTTTTCTATAAAACATGGGTATATTTTACCATTTTGGCGGGAGCTTCAGTCTAAAGCCCCCACCCCTCTCGTAGCTCCGCTCGTGCAAATAAGTAAGAACAAAAATTGTATCTGGACTAAGCAAAATACATTTTTTATAATTATATCAGGCTATCTATAGTTTTTTTTTATTTGTAATAGCTTAATAAATCAGACTACCAAATGTCATTCTTTGATCGGAACCTATATTTAACGAAAAAAAATTATTGTTCATAACTTAAGAAAAAATTGCTATCTTTGAAATTTTCGACAAAATCTATTTAATTGTATTTGTTTATTGAGGATTTCAACGGTTAGATTTCTTTAATAGTATATTCATCGTTTTTTTTTTTCAAAATATTTATTATTAAATTAAACAAAAAAAATATGATTTAATTTTTTTTTTTATAGCATATGATTAGATTAAGCAGGGAAATTAGTAGAAGATTGCAAGCACATTGAAAATCTATCAGTACCTAGGTCGAACCACTGAAATATAACATCAGATTTTTTTTTTTACTTTTATTTCTACACTGTCTTCAATGCTCATCCAATTTCCCAACTTTATCATCTGTAGTCAACTATTTCTCTACCACAGTAAATAAAAATAGTAGTTGTGTAACTTGCGCAGATAAAACAACTGATTGTAATGTAGGCGTTGAATGGAGAAGTTATATTGTGAGCGCTAACAGAGATATGACCTATGACCACATTTGCCGGACCAATGAGCTCGCAATGAGGGGACGGGCGAGTGGTCATGGAATTCGGGACATTTGGATCAATTTTCCAGACAATTCGGCAGCTCTGGAGCCGTCCTCTGGAAACAATGGCTGGATATCCAGCATTCAGGGCCACGATTCACGAAGGGGAGGAGCTGGTGCGATTTCAGGACAATTAATACGAGCCAGTTGTAATTACAGATCGTTATTGGTCCTGGGTGAGTTGAAGGCACAACAATTTGATTTATTAGTTGTGATGAAGTATATAAGAGTTCCTGATCACAAAATTTATTTTTATTTTTTTCTAAATCATATTACAATATATGGATATAGATCTTGGCTCAAATAGTAAATATTAATCTTTAAGCAGTGTATTCATATAATTTATACATTATTCCTATTTTTTCACCAACGTTTCAGCCTATGTGTCATTTTAAGGGTAAGAAAACTATTTTAAAAAACTAAAATCATATGCACTGAATAATTCTTGCCAACCTTAACTTAATAAACTGAAATGTTGGTGTTGTAAAGTGAAGTCATAACTTGTAAGTTTAAGTATAAATATTAATTATACCTGTAAATTTAGTATTATAATAAATTAAGTTGAACAGTTATTTTTGCTTAATAGAGTTAAGAGCACACATTTCAAATAAACAAAGAGTATTTAAAGATAGTAAAGTAAAAAAAATCATGCTACATATAAGTACTGTAATGTATATTCATAATTCAGCTTTTGTTGGCTATTTTTTCAAACAGAATTATTAAAATGTTACCATTTAAACCCTTTAAGGAACTAAGTGAGTAAGGTACTGACATACTATGCTCAAGATCCTATGGTCGAGCTGTGGAGGGAAATTATTTATTTTGATATCGGGAGACCCTCCTTGGACTCTCCCAACCCCTCTAAATAAATTGGGCATTTTAATTAAATAATTATTCAAGGTTGGAAACCTGGCGGTTGAGCGTGATCTCTGTTAGTGTTACCCAAAATCGGTCTTGGTCTTGCACTTTGCAAGGCCGCCTAACTGTTGCAAGACCAATACCAGGAATGGTAAAAAAAAAATCGATTTTTTAAATAAAAATTAAGGCGAAATAGTTACTAATACTTGACAATCTTAGTTACTATATGTTAATAATTGGTATAGCCAATATACTTTTGCATTTAACTCCATTAATTTTTCATTCGGGCTTAGTTAGGTTTCTCCTATATAAAAAATTACAGAAATATGGCCATAGTAATAAGCTAATAAGTAACTGCAAGACCAAGACTGAGTTTGAAAGACCAAAACTCGTCTCGGTCTCTCATTTGGACAACACTAATCTCTATCCAATCATCTTCTAACGAAGAACCAAAGTCTTGAAACAGTCCTTAATAAGTAGTTAACACAAGACCATTCTTAGGTTGCAGTGTTATTGTTTTGTTTTTTTCTTCATTATTTAGGTTTTCGTTATTCGAGCCGCATCAAAAACGCTCTATGGCATACTTCAAAACCCAAAGAACGTGTTTTTTCCCATTTTCAAGTCACAGAGATTTCGAATTTGACCATCGTTTCAAGTTCTGTGCGATAGCTCACTAAGATTACGAACACTCACTAAAGACACCAAGCCCACTAAACGGTCCATTGACACAACTAATGATAGTCATCATTTAACAAAAGCTGAGTGTGAAAAATTGCCTCCTAGGGGCCAGGCTGCCTTCGGAGTAGATTTTTTTTGTTTCTTAAATAATGAGACCTGCCACCTGGATGTTATTCATCCGGCCGAGACCTTCTGAATAATAACAACTCTTTTGGTGAATAATAAAGACAGCTGTTTGGAATTTTATCGTCCTCTCGCTGGCCTCCGTATAGCGAACTGGTTTCCCAACTGACGCTCTTTGATTCAGGATCTAACTCGGAGATCTTCCTGGCAGCCATATCTCAACGAATTATAAATAGGTGAATTGTATGTATATATTTGGAAACTAAATATATAATTATTTAATATATATATACATTTTTTTTTTCATTGCCCCTTATTTATTTTCCTGACAAGGTTCAATGTCTTTTAATTCTCCTTTTTCTGCATTTTAAGGAGATAGTGAGATGCATTATTTCCACTTTTCGCTGGTTTCAGAAGCATTAATAAGAATGGCTGTTTTCCGCATTAGTAGGGAAATATCGTAGCTTCAAACAGAAATTATACTATGAGAAGGAGTTAATCGAGGGTGCGGTCAAATAAATAAAAAAATTAAAATATATAAATTATTTTAATTTTTGCCGACGTTTCCACCCACTTTGCAGGTCGTCTTCAGGGCGTAGGATGTGGCACTGCGGGAGGCACTTGAAACAGTGTATTTATTTGACCGCACCCTCGATTAACTCCTTCTCATATTATATCAACGGTCAACCATCTCTACATCATTAGAAATTATACTAATTTACCAAGTGCATTATACCTTTTTTCGCTAACTGTTTCAATAATACGCTTTATTTATTGTATCACCTGTAATGCGGCTGAGTTCGAGGCGCTGGGATCTCCTAGAGTCCTGCCTTTCCTTCCACGAGTGAGGAGAAAGGCTTGGCTCGGAGTTCTCCTGAGCGAATGGATTCTGTAAATATTGTATAGTTTGCATGCATTTTAGTTCGAGATTTCTTGAAATTTTTCGGGAAAGAAAAAGATGTCTTGAAAGGGAAAAGAAAGCTCTGTTTGCGTTAGTTTTTCGCTTAGTTTTATTGGCCATTCATTGAGGTTATTGTGGTGCCAAGATATTTGAATTTTTCTACTCTCGGGAATGATTTTCCTTTTACGCAGCTCCTGTTATTGGGAATGGAATTTTCGACTTGCTATTATAAATTTTTTTTGAAGTTTATTTATTTTGAGCCATTTTACACCAATTTTCAAAATTTTATCAACTTAATGACTACACGTCTGATTACGACGTTTCGGCTCGTTGAGCCATTTGCAATTCTAAAAACTTTTTTTTACAATTTACAGTCATATTTAAAACGTTAAATACTTCAACATATAGAGATTCTTTTTATATACCTAAAATACCAATCATGTACCTGTCCTTTTCAACTTATGCGAATTGCATGCGTCTACTCATATAAAAAAAAATTATTTTTGTCATATCCACCTTATTATTTTATAACATTATTCTTACTCAATTATTTATTATTAAATGATTCAAATAAGTTAAAAATACCTTATAATGTGTCACCGATATCTCATCATCCTCATTTCAGTTTCGTGACTGGTTGTTCTTAAAGGAGTAGGGGAAGACTATTAAAACATACACAATGATGTTTTCCAATATTATATATGGACTTATTTTAAGTATAATTAGCTAATTCATTTCATATTTTTATTTTTTAAATCGAACTCGCGTAAATGGTATTCATATTATCCACGTCTGTTTGATTATTTACCGATTTTTTTTAAATTATTAGCTATGTATATTGCTTCTTTGATTTTACGTTTATTCATATTACTTTCATTATGTAGGAATTTTTTTATATGAGTAGACGCATGCAATTCGCATAAGTTGAAAAGGACAAGTACATGATTGGTATTTTAGGTACATAAAAAGAATCTCTATATGTTGAAGTATTTAATGTTTTGAATATCACTAAATTGTAAAAAAAAATTTTTAGACTTGAATGTGTAGTCATTAAGTTGACAAAATTTTGAAAATTGGTGTAAAATGGCTGAAAATAAATAAACTTGAAAAAAAAAATATAATACCAAGTCGAAAATTCCATCCCCAATAACAGGATCTGCGTGGAGGGAAAATCATTCCCGAGAGTAGAAAAATTCAAATATCTTGGCACCACAATAACCTCAATGAATGACCAATAAAACTAAGCGAAAAACTAACGCAAACAGAGCTTTCTTTTCCCTTTCAAGACATCTTTTTCTTTCCCGAAAAATTTCAAGAAATCTCAAACTAAAATGCATGCAAACTATACAATATTTTCAGAATCCATTCGCTCAGAAGAACTCCGAGGCAAGACTTTCTGCCCACTCGTGGAAGGAAAGGCAGGACTCTAGGAGATCCCAGCGCCTCGAACTCAGCCACATTACAGGTGATACAATAAATAAAGCGTATTATTGAAACAGTTAGCGAAAAAATAAATAGTATGCAGAATTACAGAAATATTAAGAATTATATATTTTGTTTTGTCTTCATTAACTTGTAGGCTGATCTACTCTGTCTGTCTGATAGAGTCTTAGGTCTTTAATATAAATATGAAACAGTTCAAGTTAATTACTAAAGTGAATACTTTACATTGATAGGTTTTCTTACCTCAAACTATTTAAATTTTTTTTCCTTATTAACTATAATTTTTCAGGTGTTATCAGATGAGGTATATGTGTTTTACATAGATGTAAGACTATAACCAATGATCCAAATATTTTTTCGGTTAGTTCTATAATTATTTATTATCAATTTTTTTGCATTTAAATAACAAATTTTAACAAGACAAATTACCATATATTGAATTGCACCTGAATTAGGCTGTTTTCCTTTTTATTATTACCCAAGATGTTTTCCTTATCATCGGAAGATTTATATTTGGCTAAGTGATACCACACTCCCCCCCCCTTCCAAGTTTCTTCATCAAGATTTTAATTAAAGGTACTTTTAGTAGCTCATAAAAGTGTTTTAGCCCGGGATAAGACAGCCCTAGCTAAAGAAGCTAATATATATGAATAGAATTTCATTTAATTACTTTATGGTAATAAAACCATTATGGCAACTTTTTACGATTCCATTGCGGGGGCCATCTTTATTAAAATATTTATTAAAACGTAAAATTTTATGGTCGTGTAGTTTGACAGGCTGCCAGTTTGTTTTACTAATGGTTCTCTTTTTTTTTTTTTTTTTTTTTTTTTAAAGTACGTTTTAGTTATTTGAGTAAAGAATAAAATTATATTAGATATGTCATTAAACAGTAGCCTTTATTAGTTACACATATTTTTGAAAATTAATCAAGCCTCAAACTTTAATCACCGATAAAATTTTATTCATTTCTTTTTATTTTATAAGCCCATAAAATTAGTTTAAATTGCTTTATTTATGTTTTTAAATAATTAATTCAAACTGGAAGTAATAGCCCATTATTTTTATTCACCGCTAAATTGTATCAGAAGTGTAATTGTATCATATTCAATTCACATTAATTTTCTTACTTCTTGTTAGATATTGTTTAAGTAACATAGGTTAATTTTCGTACGAAGTACCAGAACATAAACACAGATAATTTTGGATAATATAAAGCACTACTCTAAAAATACTTTATAATATAAAAAATAAGTTTCCAGCGTTTTTATATAACAAGTACATTACATTGTGCTTTTTTTAAAACCTTATCTTCAATTGAAATTACTGTATAAAAACTTTTGGGAAATGATGTTTTTTTTTATGAATGTAAGAGTAATATGTGCTATTGGTTGCACAACTATACTGTGTTTAACATTTCTGCTATTAAGAACTAAATTTGATATGAACTTTATTTATTATTGATTATAAAATTTAAAAAAATATATTTTTGGACCTGAAACTCGTCTAATGCTTCAAGATGTATTACTTTGTCCAGAAAAAGTTAGAGAAATTCGTCTTCTGAAACTTCTATTTTTTCAATAATATATTAAAGAGGTCACCTCATCCTCAGAGGTTGCCCAAAATCGGTCTTGGCACTTCGCAAGACCAAGACCTAGGGCGCCTAACTGTTGCAAGACCAAGACCAGGAATGGTAAAAAAAATCGATTATTTTAATAAAAATTGAGGCAAAATAGTTACTAATACTTAACAATCTTAGTTGTTGTATGTTAATAATTGGTAAAACCAATATACTTTTGTATTAAACTTCTCTGATTTTTTATTCGGGCTTAGTTAGGTTTCTCCTATCTAAATAATTACAGTATTATCTCTATAGTGATAGGCTAATAAGTAACTGCAAGACCATTGCTACAGTCTTACGCAAGACCAAGACTATGACCAAGACTGAGTTTGCAAGACCAAGACTCGTCTCGGTCTCGCATTTGGGCAACACTACTCAAAGGTCATTAAAAAACTGACTTCAACTCAGGTATTAAAAAAACTACGTTGTGTGGTTTAGACCACGCGAGATTAATAATATGAAATATAAATTTTTCGGTTTTTCTATTTTCACATAGTAATAAAATATACAATATGAGATAATTATAGTTGTTTATAAACTATTGTTCAATATTAACAAAATAATAACATTTACAGTTTATAGCTCATTATAAAGATGATGAAACGTTTTCCTAACATTAAGACATTTCCCTCACTTTCAAAATGCAAGTCTTTTTCGCCACTTAAACACGGCGCCACGTTTAGACATAATTTTGAATAATAGCTCAATAATGATTTTATTTATAATTTTATACATTGAACAAAATGTAGGTCCAATTTTTAGTTTCTAAAATATTTTAATCCACAAGGAAAAACACATAAATTATTCGACTCGAGCCGACTTTACCCGAATGAGCGTTACACATTCGAGCCTGACGATCCAGTCTCATTCACTCCCAAACAAAAGTACAAAATAATGTTTAAAGTTTTCACTTAAATAAATATAATTGTTATCAAACTAATAATTATTATTCCTTAAAAAATTACAACACGAAACTGTTGGTATTGACATATTAACTCAAATATTTTTCACTTTTTTTTTTACCTATTAGTTTTTCGCAATACTTCTTAAACTGTCAAAAAAACTATATCAATCAATCTTTATTTGTTTTGAGGGAAGAGCCCTATACAAATGGAGTCTATCACAAAATAACATACATTATTATCCTTATGGAAATACAAATTCCCTTTTATACTATAAAACAGATATTACAACATTCTTAAACATAAATTAAAAATCATATTCTGTGAAGATCAGGCAGTTAAAATAATTCCAATTATCAAATTAGTGTAAAATCTAAA
Source organism: Nezara viridula (assembly GCA_928085145.1). NCBI lineage: Eukaryota > Metazoa > Arthropoda > Insecta > Hemiptera > Pentatomidae > Nezara > Nezara viridula. The sequence goes on from OV725082.1 coordinate 3,728,375, forward strand.
ATTGTCAACAATATACATAAAACAACAAATACATATTTTGTAAAATATAAATATTAAACTATGTTTTAAATTTATATACCTATAACTTTTCTCGACAAAGTAATACATCTTGAAGCACCAGAAGAGTTTCAGGTCCAAAGATATAAGTTAATATCAAACTTAATTCTTAATAGCAGAAATGTTAAAAACAGAATAGATGTGCAAGAAATAGCATCTATTACACTTACATTCATTAAAAAAAAAAAAAAAATCATTTCCCAAAAGTTTATATGCAGTAATTTTAATCGAAAAAAGGTTTAAAAAGAGTACAATATGATGTTTTTATTATATAAAAACTTATTTTTTATATTATAAAGTATTTTTATTAAAATATTACCCCTATGCTTAAGAGAACAAACAAGAAAAATACCCGGTCAGATTACATGCCGATGTACAATATGGAATTTTTGCCATAATATGCAAAGGACAATATTCAAGATTACACTACCGATTCTCTATAATTTGATATAATTGAGAAAAAAATATATATAATTTTCTCATATCTTGTTCACTGGTTGGCTTAAATATTTAAACAAACCAGGCTTACAAAAGTGAACATTTAAGTTGTATTTACTAAATGTATCAATTAGTTCTCCATCCAAATATATACGATTATATTTATTTGGGCGTCCCATAGCGAAATTCAAAATTTTCGTTTTATCAATGTTTATAATTACTTTAGTCTCAGCAGTATACATTTAGAGCATTTTTTTTTTTACAAAGTCGGTGTATACCTTGAAAATTACAACACAAAATTTGATATTGACATATTTTGTATATCTTCCTGAACTGTCAAAAAAAAAAACTATATAATTTTCTTTTCTTAATATAACTTCATGATACACTAGTTGCATCATCATAGATTATTGTATATACAGTTTTTTATTTTATTTTAGGTTAAAACAGTCATGAAATAATTTTACTGCAGATGAATTTTACGCTTTCGATAGTTATTACACTCTTCGAATTCATCCATGAAGCCCGATTTCATGTTGTTGTATTAATTATAACCCTCCCCCCTTCGGACAAAAGCAGAATTTCAACTCTCGTTTGGAAAGCAATCAACAGAGGGCAGTTAATGTGTCACCTTCCAAAAGTGACTAAATGGTCTCGTTATCCTGGTCCCATCTCCCATCTTCTTTTTTATTTTATCTTATTTTATATTCCCTGTTATTTATTATACCGGGGAGATGTGACACATTAAATGGAGCCATTTTATTATAAATTATTAATTTGCATAACGTTGCTCGGGAGGGGGGAGTTGTCCGTCAGCTTGCCTGTCGAGTTCACACCACTCATTGAGCCTCGGAGTGAGTTTAATGTCTTAATTTGAATTTGGTTTCGGGTGTTTTTTTAATCCTTTTTTATTTCTTCGAAAAGGTTCAGGAATTTCTGATTTTCGTTGCATCGCCTTATATTTATGAGATGATTTTGAATTTTATGAGGAGATTGTAAAAAAAAAAATATTGCTCGTTAAATGCAGTAGCATTTCTGAAAAAAAAAATACCAACAAAAATTCGGGTTTGAATTTTCTTTTACTCATTCATTTAAATAATTCAGCATATATATGTGCATAAAACTGCATTATAATGCTACTATACAAGAGTTACCAAAACCTTACCCAATCATTAATTTTCAGACATTTTTAAAGAATTATAAATTTTGGTAGGATTTCTATTTAGATAAATTTTCAATCTAGGAAACATATTATAGCAAGTGTAATTGTGTACGTGTTGCCATACAAATTAATAAACTGAACATTAGAAGTTCGAGTTCCGGTGCCAGAGGAGTTATATTTTAGCATAAAACCCTCAAGAAAACCGCCGTATAGCCTTAAAGATGAGTTAGATGAGACAAAAAAAATCATGCTCTTGTAGTTTCTTCATTACTTTTTATTTTTTCACAAAATCCTGACTATATCAAACTCAAGAAAACAAACAGTCGTAATTTAGTGTTTTTATTTCTACTTGGACGTTTCGGATATGCTTTGTCTTCATAGTCCGCAGTTACGGACACCTTTTAATCAAATTATTAACATCCCCCAAAAATATTTTATTTACGAAAATTCTCGGAATTATAGCTTTTCTCATTGAATTAATAATTTAATAAGTTATTAAAAACTCATAAATACCCGTTTGCTTTTCATTTTAATCGTAAGGTAGGCTACAAAAATATTAGGACATTTGGGGGTAGAGATCACACCGAACGGTCCAATATTTTTGTAGAGTAATGTTTTTCTGGATTTTAGAATCAACTTATCTTTCGATTCAAGAGGAAAGCCTATTCCATCAATTTTCGTAAATAAAAAAATTGAAGGTTACCATGATTTTATAAAAAGATGAACGATCAACCTTTAATGTGATGGGGTAAGTCTATAAATTTAAATATTAACGAGACTTCCATGGGTTATAGTGGTACAGTTTTATATCGGTCTATCTATCTATCTATCTATCTATTTATATATATATATATATATATATATATATATATATATATATATATATATAACATCAGAGAGCTACGGCATGATATTGATGTATATTGGCCTTGAAGGCAATATCTATCCACCATTAGGTGGTATCTTGTTAGATTGCAATTAGTATTGGCACAAGATGTATCGATTTCAATATCGATTGGAGAGTATGGTATAACAGATATAAGGAAAAGCGATAAACACTGGCCTAGATTCAATCTACCAGCCATGTTAACTGCGTATTGGAGCCGAATAAATAAAATAAAGTGAGTCTAATTCAAGAAAAAAAAAGTAGGTACTTAAAATAGAAATTAGCTCGGTAAATCTTCTTAAGTAGGAGTTGCTAAAAGAATTAAATTAATTCAATGAAATCGAGCACTTACGTTAAATTTATAGGATCGGAGTAAGTTTTTTTACTTTTTGTAATCTCATTTATTGTATTAAATATCACTTTTAAAGGAAAAAGTGTGGTCGTGTTACGTTGCAAAATGTGTTTTCGTTCAGTTTATTTTATTTTGATACAAAATAATAAAATCTAAACTACAGAATATATGTAAATTAAAGTTATAAAACACATGAAAAAAAAAATAAAATAAAATTTTAGGAAACTATAGGAAATGAACAGTTGTATAATGTGTAAAGTGGATATTATGAGGGGGTGCCCCTATCAAAAAAATACAAAATACATTTTCTGGAAACAATTTAAATATTTGTTGATTAAAATTTTATTTTAGAAACACAAATCACAGCACATCACATTTACGCTTCGACATGAAACATGCCCTCCAGTTTTCCTTGACAATACACAGATTCCACAGACAGACACCGTTCACTACCTTGGTCTGACATTTAACAGAACAATGACGTGGGACCCACATATAATCAAGAAACGAAAAACGCTAAATCAAAGGTTAAGAGTTGCCTTCTTTCGAAAAATTCAAAACTAAAACTTAAACAGAAATTGAATACATACAATTACTTACTAAAACCTATTTAGACTTACGCATCACAGATATTTGGAATTGCTAAAAAGACTCACTTTAACAAACTTTCAAGCAAAAACATTCAGAACAATTACAAAAGCACCTTAGTACGTTAGCAACATAACCTTACATACTGACCTCCATATGCCGACTGTTTACGAACTCATTACAAACGATTCCATGACAACTTACAGGGACATCCTAATACACTTATAAATGACATGGCCACTACCAATATGCCAGGTAACGTCTGTAGGAGACTGAAGAGGAGCTGGATGAGGGACCTCCTCGCCTAATGTAGATATCACGCCGACTGAGGTGCCGCTGGGCACTGATCCTCGTAATGAATTTCATGACATTATTTTTTCCAACGATCTCACATTCACTGGTTGTCATTACCACTATGACAGCTGTGAATAAAAAAATTAAACAGAAAAAAAAAAACACAAAATACTTGGTATTTGAAACAAAGTAGTTGAGAATACATTTTACCTAGATCCGTGTTTTATTTCCAAAATCCGTATTGACGATATTCATGTAAATTTTTTAAATGTTTATGATGTAATCTTCTATGAAACTGTATAAAGACTGAATCTTATCTCTGAGTATTTTATCCGTACTTATATTTCTGGATCTTTGTCATAAACCAATGACTGCCTGTCCTACCGTTTCCTTTAACAATACTCCACTTATCCCTGTTGAGCAAATCCGATAGCTAGGACTCCACTTGGACAAACGACTAACTTGGAATCCTCATACTACACTGAAACGACAAGAAACCGCTCTACGTTTCCGATTACTTCAGCACTTACTAGACAAATGCTCTAAACTTCCCATTAATTACAAAAGACTCATATACTTGACTATAATAAGACTTATTTGGACTTACAGAGTTGAGCTATGGGGTTCCACTAAACCATCGAATTCCTCTCGCATCCAATCCTTACAATCCAAAATCATTCGGAAAATCCTCAATGCTCCTTACTTTGTCACTAATAAAATTATTCATAAAGATCTTAATGTTCCTTATGTTTCAGATCTGGCCCAATCCAGATACCTATCCTTCCATAATAAACTTCAGAATCATCCCAACCCTCTCGTTTCTAACCTTGCTTCCTCTTCGATTCCTGATAACCCTCCGAGGCGTCTGAAAAGAAGATGGCCCGTGATCTCCTAATGTAGTCATATCATTAGAGTGCTACCATTGGGTAGTTACTCAGCAAGTGTATTCATGTCATTATATCTATTATGTCCAAATTTACTAGATGTATTTATGTAATACAGTTGTAAATGTCCATTAAGAAATAAAAAAAAAAAAATTCGGATAATGTAAGGTATCGAACGAGTTCATTATATTTATAACTTAATTAGTGTTAAGCTATTGTAAGATCATGGTTATTTCTCAATTTTAGAAGTACAGATAGCAATTAACGATGACCTTATCATAATTTTTTTGTTTCGCTTCACTCAAGATTTCAGACATGAATTAATTGAAATATGTTTTGTTTTTCCTTAATTAATAAAATTAATAATTCCCAGGGATACTCTTGTCCAGCAGGGGCCGCTGGTGAAAGGAAGGACCCCTTATTGTTCCTGACCCCAGGGGTTCTCTTCTGTATTAATGCCCCCAACGAGGAACAGGGGCATAAGGGGCATACCGTATCAACCAGCGTCCATACAAACAGGACTTCATTAGCAGGGGTCGGCTACAAATTGCAAGAAGTACTCCACACTAAGGGGTATCTTCGGGAAAGGGCCGCTATCTCGCCGTTAAATTTTAATGGAAACGTCACCGGGAATTTACTGGGATCGGGAATTTATCATTATCCGGCTAAGTGAGAACCAGCGAGTCCCTTATTGGACAATTAAGCGGCAGTTGATTAGGCCGGCTATCTTCTGCCCTTTGTCCCTCTCTGCCTCCTCCAATATGCATTCTACCATTGTAGTATCTATTCCATATTCAGGATAGGATGGTCTGCCCTCCGCCCTTATCTCATTCTACATTTGTTAAATTGTTTATAATTTGAATTTATAACTCCGTAAATGTATACAAAATATGAATTTTTAATTTCTTTAAAAATCTATATCATACATTGTTCATAATTGCCAATTTATATTCTTATATAATTATAATTATTCTAATAGCCGATTTGTAATCATAATATGTATACTCAACTTCTCCATTCCAATAACAATTTAAGGTTTTTTTACTTTCCTACCTATACTAGGTAAGGAAAGTATTGCAATCGGGTCAAATTTCCGACATGCGGTTTTCGACGGATCTATACGTTTCAGAGCCCCCTGAGTCCGAAAAACATATTTTTAGCCATTGGTCTGTCTGTCTGTGCCAAGATTTTCTCGGAAACTACTGAACCGATTTTGTTGCCTATTAGTTTTTTTGCGCGTAATAAATGAAAAACATGTTTTTCTATAGACTGTAGCGCAAAAACTGCTCAACGATTTTTAAGAATCTTTTCTATAATGTTCTAATCATTGTTCTCTCAATTTTCGTATATAGACTAAATTCCCGAAAAAATTCAGGAGAAAAAGTTATAAAGAAAAGAAAAATTTTATGGGACCTAACTCCCTAAGTATATATTATACGGTAAAAGTTATAATCAAACTTTTGAAAGGTAATGAAATTACCTACAAAACCATATAAAAATCGTTCATTTTGGACTACTATTAACGAAGTTACAGCTATTCAATTTCCAATGTATGATTACGGTTTCATATCCTGGTGTCAGAAAGGGGTGAATGAGGGAATAAAGATGACTAAGTGAAATTAAGAAAATCTATTGCCCGCATCACACAATCTTCACTATTTCCACTACTTTTAATAGTAATTTTGGTTTGACAATACTAAGCTATGGCAAAAAGTTTTTGATCAGCAATATTAGAGGGTATTGAAATTTTTACACTGATCTACCTTAAGCCGGTTTACATTGCTTTAGTTTATCAAATAAGTCGTACTCAAATCTTATGTTTGATCAATTTTCAGGAAAATGTGTCTAGTTCAATTCTTTTTTGTTTCTTCATGAACATATTTAAAGATATAAAAACTTTTCTGATATAGGTAGGAAAGTCGTGTGAGTGGACACACCAGATTTTTTTCAATTGAGATTGTAAAATCAATTTTTTTTTTTTTGTTATTTAGCTCTGCTATATTAAACTACTACCCAACATTGTAACATTCATGGATATCTCTATTAATGATAGATACTTGAGGTTGGTACTGAGCTATCCATGAACTATTCAAGATCAGAGGGGCGAGGTGTATATGACTCTCTATGGGCCATCTCACTGCTCTATCAAACATTTACTCTAATGTTTCTCCTGTTTGACAATTAATAGCCGAGCGGTGTACTCGTTGTGTACTTAGTGTACGACATCAATTAAAATTTAGTGAGGGGGCCTGTCCAATATATCCACCACGATTGATATATTTTGGACAATATTGGTTGTCGTAGTTTTGATTGTAATGTTCAGTTTCAGAATGACTAAAATCATTTAAACATCCGTATATGTTTTTAAATATTATTATTTAGGTAAAACCTGTGTGGTTTACTCTTTAACGTTTCAGTGATATGTGAAAACTTTATTTTATTTATTTATTTTTTACATATTTACATGTTTGTCTTAAAGTTATTATTTTGATTAATTATTTTTGTTAATATGCATTTAGCTTTAGTTAGATTATTTTGCTGTTTAATTTATTTTTATGTATTGTACATAAAGTGTTAATGTGCTGAGTGAACAATACGATAAATGTCCTTAATTGAGAAAGGTTGTAATATTTCTTAACAAAAAAGTACATATTTACAAAATAAATAATGTTAATTATGGTTACTATGAAAGGTGGTTTAATTATATACATAAATACCTCAGAATAACTCTTCTTGTTTTATCAATACATCTAATTTGATAAGATAAAGATAATGCATTTGCTAATTTTTTTCTATTATTATTTATTGAACACATCCACTGTACTTTATGTATTTTTTATGTATTAGGTTAGAAAGAGAGAGGAGAGAATATGAGGGGTGGGAAGATGTATAAGGGGAGAGAAGGAAGAGAAATGGTACAGAATGATAATAAATGAATGAAAGAAATACTAAAAATAAAAAAAAAAAAATAAAAATGAAACAATAATATATATATATATATATATATATATATATATATATATATATATATATATATATATATATAAATATTGTATACTATGCTCAAAAATATTGTTAATCCTATATAATTGTATATTAATTTTTTAAAAATTGTCTGTAGTGATTAATAAGTATGCTGTGTTGTTAGAAACCCAATGTAATTGGGCAGCACCATTTTATTTTATTTTATGATAGCAAAGTGATTCGCTCTCTGGTTTCATAAGAACTTAAACTTTTTAAAATATTCTACTTGACTTAATATATTTAGTTTATTTACCCTCGGGTGTTCGGGGGGAGGTAAAAAGAATACATAAAAGATTGCATTCATGTTGTTTCGAACTGAAAAAAAATATATGAAAACCCAGAATGCGTTGCTAACCATAATTATTGTTTTCTCAATTAAAGTTAATTTACTTGTAAACAAATCTGCTAATTGTCACTACCATGACAGGTGCGGATGAAAAATTGAAGACAAGTTAATTTACTTTTTTTTTCGATTTTTTGAAAGCATTGTTTTATGCATAGTGAAGTAGCGATTCGATATGTCATTGTGGTAAATACAAATCTTGTTAAATATAACTCTTAATTGAATTATTGAATTCAGGAGATCGTTTGTTTCAATTTAGTTCATAACAAGGAATTTCCATGAAAATAGAGTTGGTAGGGTGTGAAAATGTCTCTGAATGGGAATTTTATTCTTACCAAGGTATCGAATCTTCATTTCTGTAAAAAAAAAAAAAAAAAAAAAAAACCTGTTTAAAAATAAATATTATAAATAGAAAATTTATTTATTTTTTAAAATACTAGGCGCTATATTTATTTTATTTTTTAAGAGAAAGAAGAATCAACTTTATTCTGGAACAAAGTCACTTAACATTACATCTAATGTTAAAATTAACATTACATCTGGCCAAAATGCATATTACAATAAAAAAAACAAAAAAAAAACCTTACAATTATGTCTTTACTATATCTGTAAAGTTATGTAAATACTTTACAGATATAGTAAAGACATAATATGAGCAATAAGGTCCTAATACTGCAAGATAGTTGCTATAAACAATAAGCTATGGAATTATAAATGAGTGACAAATAACTTTTGTTGTCATACCATTGTATTAATGAAAAAAAATAATAATAAAAGAGTGGATAAATATTTACTTTAAATGATTTACATATGTATCTTATCCATATGTAAATCATCATCCATAAGCAAATGTCGGTAAACTTTTCTTATATAATTTGTTTTCGTATTTCAAAGGTGTTAAACACAATCAAACATGAAGGCTGGATTCCAACCCTATGATATGATGTTATTGAATACCAAACACTCGATTCTCTTTTTTACTTTCAAAATATTCCCTCGAGCTGAGAATAAGGTTATTGATGAAAGGACAATACGGTGTGTCGTTAACTTGATAAAAGCGGTATCTAACTGAATTTTCTTTAACGGAAAATCCATTTTCCAATCAACCCCGGGGCTCATGTAAAGCTCCATTTTGTAGAAATATGACAAGGGCCGGAGACCTCCTTCTCCCTAAACACATGTATTAGTGTTGATTGCTTTTCCGGGATTACTTCATTATCGACTCTTCGCCGAATTTAAAACTGGTGTCAACAACCTGGATCCGCCATCATCAAAAAGTTTTTATATTTTCCCTTTTACTTTTGCCGGACGCTATCCCCGTGGGAAGCGATAATCCCTAGCGCCCTCTGTCGACGGCCGCTGCAGCTGTGTCCGGCATAGCTTCATCGGGATTAAAGATTTCAAAAAGGATCGGCAAACATCTAGCCATCGTCCATTGCTAAATTGGAACTCCGCTGCGTTAATAACGTTATTTCTGACCAGTTACATCCCGTTATTTTTTATTTAGAATAACGGTGATTATGGATAACATTTATTTAACCATTAAAAATCATGTGTTCATTATTATTTGAGAACTACATAAAAACCTTATAGTCCGAACATATAATTAGTTATATATAGAGCTGTAGATATAGTCCGCAGGTATCATATTTTGTATTATTGTTGTTTTATTATTATTAAGTATTGTTACACTTTTGAATATACCAAAACAATAAATGTCAACGATATTTTAACGGCCTAGGAAATATTTTATTTTTATTTTTTTTATTTCTTTATTGAGTATTATGACAATCTGTTTCTTGGACACTGGTTATAGTGAGGTGGGATGACATTCACACTATATGTACAAAAAAATAAAATAAATAGAACAAAATAATAATCAAAAGTATATACAATAGATAATAAAATAAAATAACCTAAAAAATAAGAAAATTAAAACTAAGAAAAAAACAAAACACATGGATACCTTTATACAATCAGGCGAGGGAACTCCAGGGGAACCCTGCGCTACTCTCCCAACCGCGTCACTGGTACTAAAGCCAGCGGAGAAGGATATATTTAAAATTTATATATGTATATCTAGCCGCCACCATATTATGTAAAGTAATGAATGTGAACTTTCGCAGCGTTGCATATTTGTTACTTTAACATGGAGCAAATCATATCACCTCTATTTGAAAAATAATAGTTCGTAGTACAAACCCCTTTTTATGAAATTCTGCTACTATTTTATTAACGAAAATTCTCGAAATTGAAGCGTTTTAAATCTGGAGATCGGCAAACCTTGTTGATTTCATTAGATACTAAAAACTCATGAATACCCATTTCCATTTTACTTGACTCGTAAATTCATGATCACGTAGTTGAAAAAAAAGGTGGCCTACAAAAATATTGGTCCGTTTGATGAGACCTTCACACCGAAGAAGCTAAAATAACGAGTTTATGTGAGCCATACTCTCCAATATTTTAGTAGGCCACCTTTTTGCTCTACAGTGCTGTTTTATGGTTCAGGCTTATGGTACAGATCTCTTTTTAGCAAATTATTAACACCCACCTGAAACTTAAATAGTTTCATCTAATACTATGCTACAAATATTTTATTTACGGAAATTTTCAGAACTGGGACGTTTTCAGTCTGAATATTAGCAAACTTCTATTTAATTTTTAAAATATATCTACATAACAAGGCAAAAACTATTTTAAAAAAAGAGGAAATAACTTGAAAATAAAATTAAATAAAATACGGAAATTTGTAGCAAAAAAAATATATACACAAGTAATAGAAATAAATAGATAAATAAAAAATAAATTGTAAAGGAAAACATTCATACTTATGTCTGTTTAATAAGTTACTAAAAATTCATGAATACCCACTTGCTTTCCACTTGAACCGTAAGATAATATGATCGCAAAATTCGAAGAAAGCTGGCTTACAAAAATATTGGTCCATTTGGCGTAACCTCCATCCCGAAAATAACTTGGTTATGTAGGCCAAACTCCCCAATATTTTTGTAGGCCACCTATTTATTCGTGATCATATAATCTTATGATTCAAGTGGAAAGAAAATGAGTATTTGTGAGTTTTTAGTACCTTACTAAACAGACAAAGTTTGCCAATTTTCAGACTGAAAACGTCCAAATTCTGAAAATTTTCGTAAATAAAATATTTGTAGGACAAGATTAGATGAAGCTATTTAAGTTTCAGCCGGATGTTAATAATTTGATAAAAAGAGATCTGAACCATAACTTACAGCACTATATAGCATAAATGTGGCCTACTAAAATATTGTAGAGTTTGGCTTACATAAACTCGTTATTTTAGCTTCTTCGGCGTGAAGGTCTCATCAAACGGACCAATATTTTTGCAGGCCACTTTTTTTTTCAACTACGTGATTATGAATTTACGAGTCAAGTGAAATGGAAATGGCTATTCATGAGTTTTTAGTATCTAATGAAATCAACAAGGTTTGCCGATCTTCAGAATTTTCGTAAATAAATTTTTTTTTTTTAACTTTTTTTTTTTTAATCTTTCTTTATTGAATATTAATACATTCTGCCACATTGAAGGGCATTAATATTAAGGCTACATGATTCATTCACACAATATGTACATATCAATAATAAAGAGAAAGAAATATAAAAAAAAAATAAAAAAAGTAAATTGGTATGCCTGTGTACAAAAACAATAATGAAATAATAGATAAAAGCTAGATGAAATCAAAGTAAATAAATCATATTCACAGCTATGTACACGTAAATAAAATAGTAACATAATTTGATAAAAAGATTATTATTTTACAACGGACTATAATTTTTCAAATAGAGGTGATATGATTTGCTCCATGTTAAAGTAACAAATATGCAACGCTGCGAAAGTTCACATGCATTACTTTACATAATATGGTGGCGGCTAGATATACATATATAAATTTTTAATATATCCTAGGCCGTTAAAATATCGTTGACATTTATTATCTTATTGTTTTGGTATATTCCAAAGTGCTACAATACTTAATAATAATAAAACAACAATAATACAAATTATGATACCTTGAGATTCAATGCCAATAATAATCACAGCTATATACATATATACATATGTTTATATATATATATATATATATATATATATATATATATATATATATATATATATACATACATGTTTATCCATAGATGAACGTATTCCTGTTATTATATTACATATTATTATATTATTACTGTTCATGCGACCAGCAGTTTATGTAGATCGATAGGAATATTTACCTTTCTCAAGGAACCAGACAATTGATAACACTTATCACTGACCGTAGCTAGAACCCAATCTATTCGGTATGGACCAAGATTGTATTTGTTTTTCATTAATCAAATAAACATCGCTCTATCGAATAGTTAGCTCTGAGAATAGTTTGTTGGGAACGTTGAGGGCTAAAACAAATTAATTATTTGTTTTAGTTAAGTACTTCAGAAGTTCACTAACTTTAGTCATAGCTTACTCCGCCCAACGCTGTTAGTTAATGGCTTAATACTACGTTGCACATGAAACCTATTATTTAAATAGGTTAAATCAACTTAATAATCAATACCATGAAATGATATTTTTTTTATTTTAGAAACATTTCGAAAGACATGTGTTGAATTTTGAAATTAATAATTAATAAATTAAAAATAAATTTCGAAACTAGTCACATTAATTTCAATAACAAAACAAAAAAATCTCGCTTTTAAAAACGTTTCAAATTATTAAAGAATAGTTTATTTTTTCAAACAGAAATTTCTAATCTGTCCACAGCTTTTTGGGTTTAAGTCCAGCATGCATAATATTTATTTATTTATTTTTTTCTTCAAACTTTCAATGATTCCATTATTTTCTAACCATACCACACTGAGCTGTAACTATAATAACACTGAACAAGTTGTGGAACTGATTAAGCTGAAATTAATTATCTAATTAAGAATGTCCAATTTATAGAGGCTGGTTGTGCTCCAGGAGGGTATCCTTATCCCAGGATCGGGCCAATAGAATAAATGTAGATAAAATAAATAATTATCTGCTATAGCTGAAAACGGGACCTGGAGCATTGGAACACAGTGCCTTACTCGCTGAGCCTATATCTAATCACTCGTAAGGATAAACGATCGGCCCACGATTGATAAAACAGAATAAATAATTATTTAAACCTGAGTGCTTGAGCTTAGTAAATCGGCACCTTAGTTACTGAACTAGCCCACCTCCTATAAAGAAACATATATGAAAAGTAAACTGAGTACAAATATTCAAATATATTTCTCTATTTACTTTACATATTTATATTCAGTTTTCTTTCCATTTATATTTATTTATTCATAGGAAGTGATCAGGTGTAGGCTCAGCGGGTAAGGCACCGTGTTCCAATGCTCCAGGTCCCGTTTTCGATTCAGCTATGATAGATAATTATTTGTTTTATTACATTTACATTTATTATATTGGCCCTACCTTAGGATTAGGAGACCCTCCTGGGCCTCTATAAATTAGGTAGTCTTCATTAGATAATTAATTAAGAGGGAAAAACCTGATGGTTGAGCATTATCTCAGACCAATCACGAACTACGTAAAATATTTTTTTAAATATCAACCCTTATGTTTTATGGGGTTATATGAAGCGGATCTGTCGACCTCAAGAATTGAAACAGCTGAATATAGGAATGTGAATTCTATTTATGGATCCTCCGATGAGTTTTGGTATGGCCTGATGGATTTCATCAACGTGCTGAACTTAGTGCTAAGTTTAGGAAGTTGCTCACGTTATTTATAATAAAAATAATGTTCAAGATTTATCATAATGCAAATACAGAAGTTCGTAGTTGATGTTGAGGCTGCTTAGCATTGACAAATGGGCCCCTTTGTCCTGGATCTGCTCGCTGCCATCCTCCGCATGATCTTCTACGGCGCGGTCGCCTCCCACACCCTCGAGGAGGGCCCGCGGCCCCGGTCACGACAATGACACATCAGTCATTTTTGGCTTTGAATGGCTGTCATTGTTCGCGGTTAGGCAATCAAAGAAAGTGGGCCAGTCCTCATCTTGCCATCAGTCACACTGTCGCACTGTCACACTGTCGTGTCCGACTTGTGTAGGATCCTTAGCGATATTTATGTGTATTCGATATACCTTCGAGTCAAATTTACATCTGTTTTTCTAGTTCATCTTCATAAGTTACAAAACTGTTTTCTTAATGATTATTTGAGTTATTCTTATGTTTTTTTACCATTTCATGTCCCAGGGCTTTACATGTTTTTCAAGTTAAAAAAAAAGTAATGGTTATATTTTTTAGTATTGTTTCCAAGAAAGGAGGGGAGTGGGGTGGCTCAGTGGTAGGGCACTGAGCTTCCAATGCAAAGGTCCCGAGTTCGAACCCCGGCTCATGGCAGAAAATTTATTTATCTGTTTCATTGGCCGTGGGGCGACCTTGGGTCAGGAGTCCCTCCTATGGCACATCCAGCCTCTATAAAGTGGGTACCCTTAATTAAATAATTAGTTAAGGGGGAAAACCTGGCGGTTGAGCGTGATCTCGGTCAAATCACCTCCTTGCACAACCGTGGACCTAGAAACAGTGCTTTCCCTAAATAGTACTGAACCCCAGACCCTTCATGGGTTGTAGTGGTACAGGTTTCCAAGAAAGGATATTGTGCCAATAAAATTAATCTACCTCAATCACAAGAAGAAATATCTTGATGTGAATCTAAAAAAAAGAGTAACGGATAATTACTGTCGCTGTTACTGTCCTCAGGGTGAGGATACTGGGCATAATCTGTAACCAGTAATTTATAACTATAGGAATTTTACTTACATGATGGTATTTCGAATTATAGGTATCTTTTTTAGTTGTCTCAAATACTTTGATTGTAAAGTATGAAAATTGAATTGTCCTCAAAATTTGGAGAAAACATCACAACGAATTCACATTTGCGTATATTTTATATAATACTACAACAATTGTTACCATCTATTCACTTCAGTTTAGGATCTTCTTACTTACTTACTCTGTTTTTATAATTCTTTGTCTAAATATTATGTAATTTCCACAATTCTCTACATCTCTTTTGTATCTTGTCCGTTCTAGCCTTGAAGAAGATCTGCAAAGTGGGGTCGAAAAGCTGGCTTTTAATAAAATGGTTATGCCACTATGTAGCCTATTTTTGACCGCCTCCCCGGAACATTTCTTTCGTTTATAATGCAACGGTCAACTATTAAATTTTCAATATCACAATGAATATTTGTGGTGCCAGCTATCAGTCTATGTGTAATCTTAAGGCATAAAAGAGCTGACTTGAGACTATACATTTTTTCTTCCAAAACATGCTGTGTCACTAAAAGTTATGTGTAACGAATGTTATAATTATTTTACATAACATTTTTCAATTAACGTAACGGATGTTAATTGCAAAATAAGTAGTTTAGAGGCATTACTTTAGTGTTAAGGTTTCATATCCATCCAACATTTGGTTAAATCAGTAACAGCGATTGTATGAAAACTGTAACGAATGTTACCGTAACGAATTGTTCCTGCTACCAATTAATCATATGAGTATTTTTATTACAAACATTTAGAGCACAGGAGAATCTACATTTTTATACGATTATTTAAAGTATGTTTATCACGTAATAAGTTGTAGACTGAAATGTTTGAATTTTTATGATATGAGTCGGTTGTCCCGTATACATGTGAAGCGTAGGTTCAAATGGGTCTAAGTAGATAGATGTATATGTTCAGTTCATGTTTTAGATTATGTTTAGAACGCTTTGATAGAAAGTGAGTATAATAGTCGTAGGAATAGGTTTAACGTTATTTATTTATTTTGTTTTTGATATTTGGGCCTCATGACATTCTTCTGTCAAATTTAGGCACAATCGAACCATCTCAGGTGTAATTACTAGCCATAAAAAAAAAAAAAAATCATGCAAAATTGCTATTTTTTTTTTTTTAAACGAAATAGTTTTTGCACATCAAATTTGTTTTTATTTAAAAAAAATTAGTTCTGAAACTGTATATCTGGACGTGATTGAATCCGGGTATGTTTGCAGTTGATGAGCTTAACACCTGATGCCGTTAATTTGATATTTTTAAATATTATCGATTTTACCAAATTTTGCTAACTTTTTCTGCTTAGGAGTTAGTTTTCCTGGACTTTACTATACTTCAAAAAGGACTTCGCCCATTGATTTTCTTCTTAGGCGAAAGATCTTAAACCTTGAAAGGTAGGTAAAATTATTTAATTTTGATTGGTGAGAAATTAATACTCATCACACCAGGCTGACGTTTTTTGTAGATTTTCAACCATTTATGATTAATTTCAAAATATTTATAATTATTTTAAACATATAAGCAGAATTCTTTATCGGTTAAAGTTTTATTTTTTCATATCAATATTAATGTGAAACACAAGCGTTCTTTTTTCCTGTGGGATCAGACTTGGATATATAAAGACGCGTTTGATCTAAAGAAAGCATGTGTTGCCGTCAGTGGATTCAGCTGTGCGCTGGGATTACGGTGGATTATGTCTTCCCCATCTCCATATCTTGTTACAGTATTCTCGGTGGTCTAGGAAAAGTAAATACTTCTTTGTTATTAATAGTGCTCTCGATAAAATAAAAGTTAAACAAATTACACGAGTCTCTTAATTTCTTAATAACAATTTTTTTTATAGCACATATTTCATGTAATAGTCTTTGTCATAAAAAAAGAACTAAATGAACATTTCAAAAATACCGCAATTTAATTTGATTATTATTTATCGAATTTCTATTGCTAGAATTTGATTTATTCAGAGTAATAATTAATTTTAAAATCGTATCCAAATTTCAAACATTCAGTTTTATGTTTTAATATTGACCCAAAATATTCTTTTCCAATCTTTAAAGCAACTGTGCATATTTCCCTACCTCTGAAAACTAACAACTATAAATGCTGTGGTAGGGTAGAAGCTAATCTTCAAGATAATACGAGAAATGTTTATTTCTATTTAGTTTAAACTATTTAAAAACGTAATAACAATGCAAATATCTGTCTAAATTTCGAACAATAATAGCACTTATGTAGCATTTTCCACAAAAATTTATATGTATTTTTTAAATATCTATATGATTTTGAACACTAATTTCTTTTTACTAAAATAAAAAATTAAAAGGAGATAAAATAATTATGCTCTTAATTTTTAAGCCGTAAAGGATTAAATACATATTATACACATATGTTTAAGAAATTTTTTTAAAATGGCCAAGGAAACCGAAATGTTATAAGTATATGTGATATACTAAAATAAAAGTTTTTAGTATTGAAATAGAAATTCAATAGAGATTTTCCTATTTAATTCCAAATATAGACACATTTATATTTCCAAGACTTATTATTCCATCAATATAATAAACAAATGTGATAGTTAAACGATTTAGATTGGATTACAAATATTCTAAACTTCTTAAAATTCTATTCAATTTTAATTAATGATCTAATTCAAGTGGTTTACAGTAGATTTTTTTTTTATATTTTTGTTAATGAAAGGAAGCTCAACTAATTTAAGATGCAAAAAAGTGAAGGGAAAACAGCTGGTTAGGTAGAACTGGATTATTTTTTTAAAAAGTTGGAGTCCAGTTTTTGTTGCAACAGTTTAAGCTGTCACCGAAAAGGGCTAATGACACGAGCAGTTCACTAACAAAGCTGATTTCTGTAATTAATGCTATCTCGCGAAATTCTTTCTTTTTTTTTCTTTACTCTTAGACCGTTTAGATATCCTTTAATTTGTGCAATTAAGTTGAGGCTGTAATAATGACTAATGATGCTACAGTTTTTGCCCAGTTTCAACTTGTCCTATATTTATGAAATAATTATTCAAGCACTTTAGTAACTTTGTTGAATGCATAAATAAATTGGTCCCAGCTTCCTTCATTACATGTTAATTATGTCACGGCTTATAAAAAATATATATATAATTTTTAACAGCATTCGTTGTCATCACTCTTCTTCTAGAATCTACTTGTTATAAAAATATCAATTTTTTTCTACTTTTAATTCAATTTTTAACTAACATAATATGAAATTACTCATCTCAAGGTTATTATAACAATTTTGCGTGAAATATATCATTTTATCATTGAAGTGCCATTTGTAGAAATATATCTCATTTTTACACAACCTTGTGAAAACCATCGTTTGTTGACTGACATTTTCGACTATAACATTTAACTGAATTAGTAAATTTTTAAAATTTATTTTAGAAGCTGCTGAAGTGGCCGTGTTATCGTTATATATATATACAATTATTCGTATATCCTAATTAAAAGATAGAATCATTTCTTCAACATTGTTTAAATATTAAATCCCGTTTCAATTCTCAGCATCTCAAATACTGTTCGTTTTGTTTTGCTTTTAGAGAATTTTTAATAAATGTCAGAATATAGTTAAATTTATTGGAATTTTCGAAAGATGTTTGCTGGATGAACCAAAAAAAAATGATGATTTAATTTTCAATATCTATCATAAAATACAATTAAAATACTGTTTCATTTTTTTTTTTCATATATTTGTTTATTGAGTAACATTACATTTTGTCGCAACTAAGGATATTTGTATTTGTGATAAAAGAGTTCATTGTATGGTATGTTAAATGAGTAAAAATCAAGTAAATAAAACAACAGGAAAAGTATGCTACTAAAAATAAATAAATATATATGAACAAAAATAAACTTGAACTAATAACAATAACTACTTAAATAGAGGATATACAAACATTTGCTTAGGAGTTACTTTTGATTATTATTTTGCTTATATTTATTTTATATTTTTTGTACATATTGTGTGAATGTATTCCTACCTCACTATAACCAATGTCCAAGAGACAGATTGTTGTAATACTAAAAAAAAAAAAAAAAAAAAAAAGATCTCAGCTCGTCTTTCTCAGTCGCATCACTGTTTTAATAACTTAACTGGTTACTATTTATTACTACTTTTGATTATTATTTTGCTTATATTTATTTTATATTTTTTGTACATATTGTGTGAATGTGTTCCTACCTCACTATAACCAATGTCCAAGAGACAGATTGTTGTAATACTAAAAAAAAAAAAAAAAAAGATCTCAGCTCGTCTTTCTCAGTCGCATCACTGTTTTAATAACTTAACTGGTTACTATTTAAGGAAATAAATAATTAACCTCGATGTTTAACGTTTAAAGGTTTCGAATATCGATACATTGACATTTTCTATTTTTCATGGCCCTCAGTGCCAAAAAATTTGGATAAGAGGGTAACTAGCATTGGGGAGTTTTGATGAATTTACAATTTTTAGATATCTCTTTCTAGCACAATTTCTTATTTCTATTTATTTAACTATTTGATCAAATTTTGATATATTAATCGGTATTATAAGGAAGTTGGCATTATAAAAGAAATGTATTGACTACATTTTAGTAAAAGGAGAGTAGGTTGGGCGAACCGAGTCCTAAGGCTATAAGCCTTGGATGATCCCGACTCTAGAGTTCCGAGTCCCGCCCGTGTTTGAACATTTCTTATTTCTCTTCCCGAATTCTTATCTTATTTTTAACCTTTGCTCCATGTTTATCCTGAAATTCTTTTTTAGACTAATCGTACTGATATTTAATTTAATATCTCATATTTCTCCAACTATGTCCGCAGGTTACAAGAAAAATTTTATTTGAATGTTTTGAGGATGTTATCCTTCCAATATAATCAATATGTCGTATTATTTTTTTAGTAAAATTCAAAATTAAGTTCTCATAAATTATTATTAAATTATCCATTCGGGCTCTCCACGTCTGTTCAACGATAGCTATAGTAATCTAAGCATCTTGCTATGAACATAATTCAGATATATACATGCGTGATAGTTTACAGAATTGCCTCTTGACGACAGGTCGTGAGAAACAACCGAGAACTGATTAACCACAATAAATACCGAACATATAGGAAAAATAAATAAATAAGTTAAATTATTCTATAGCGAGATATAATAAACTCATCGAGCGGTTATAATAGCAGGTTGAGCAAGCTAACTGCCTTCGCGTGCCGCACTTACATAAAACCGAAGCCATCGGCCGGAATTAACAAAAATGGACATCCCGACTCTTAATTATACTTATTATAGCCGGGTCAATATCGTAAGCTGTATCGTAGCCAGCGAGACCGCTCTCAAAACTTAGCTCTAATCTTTCGTCGTTTCTTTTCCGGGCCTAATTTATCCGATATAATTATTATAATTAACTGTATTACCATTTATATAACATTTATAAATAATGGCATGATTAAGAAATCGGATGAAAATCTCGTTAAGTGGAAGCAGTTAAAGTATCCGACCTAGTAAGTATATCGAATCAAAAATATTTTATAACAGAGACACTCGTGCAACCAGTGCTAAGTATTGTAAACCTCATAAGTGTTTAAAGTCGAGAAAATTGTTTAAAAAATATGTGCCTAGTTCCTTTAAAGTGTTGCTAACTTCGTAAGGTTTTGATGTGTTTGATTCTTTGTTCTAGGATTTTATCTATGTATTCAAAAACCATGCTTTCTGAATCATCTGAATATTTATTCATGTTTTCTAATAAAGCAATTTTAACCAATAAATTCAACTACTCAGTCTTTTTACTTGAATATAATTCAAATTAAAGGGGTATTAAATGTATTAAGAATTCAAAAACTTTATTAACAGTACAGGTATAATCTTACTATACTATAACTAATAACACTTTAGCACTTTAGCACAGATAGGTTATTTACCATTCATTCAAAATTTGTAGTGACTCCTAAGCATGATAGCACATTAAGCATTTACGACAAGTGCATGAATACCACTGCTGTCAAAGTTCATAACATAGAAATTCGGGAACTATCAATATCATTTTTGTATTCTATAGACAGTTTATAGAGGAAGAGTTTATAACCTTCGATTGCTTCAAGTTGCTGTTTACTACGACCCACGAGTGCGAAGCGTAAACAATAATATGGATGAATCCAATTACACTAGGAGAGCTTGCCGTATTATTATTGTTTGCTTTCATGAATAAAGCTCAGGAACAAACATTCAATCAAATCGAAGAGTACTTTCAACGTATAACCTATGTTGTCTTGTCTAGATCAAGCAGAGGACAATATTATTACACCAATATACAATATAATATGTATGTATTTATATATATTTTATAAAACATAGAATATATATAGAACATATCTCGCGAATAGATGATAAATTGTCTGATGGTGAAAAGAACAGTCGAATGAGTACCAAAACTTAATAAGTGGTATGGTTGAAAATCAAGGTCAACAAAGATTGAATTTTAATAAATTTTTCAAAAACTGAGATGTATTATTATCATAATAATAAAAAAATGTAAATTTTTATTTATAAATTGGTAAAAACGCTGATCATTGGTCAGCAGCCATTTTAGAAATCATTGGCTTTGGAATGACATAGAAAGTTTTAGCTCAGAATAAAATTAACTTTCATAATCCACATTAAATCTTTCTACTAAAATGAGTATCTCTTCTAGGCACAAGCCCCGGTTTTCTACATGTGTTAGGTTTCGCAGAAATTGTCTGAGCTCTAAAGATATATATATATATATATATATATATATATATATAGATAGATAGATAGATAGATAGATAGATAGATAGATATTTATAAATATATATTACTTTTTTAAAAAGAATTCGTAATATAAGCGTTTTTATTTTAATAAAAAATTATTCATTCGTGGAGATCAAAGGGACCTTCATAACCAGAGAAGAGGTTCCGCGTAATTACGACCTGTCTAAACAGTTGTTATTCGAAAGCTCATTACACTGAGATATGAAGAAGATGCAATACGGCAGGAGATAATATCGTCACCCCAATCCTAAGAGGCACTGCGCAAGCAGCTCCGAACCGTGCGCAATAACTCCAACGCATTAATCCCACCAGTGCCAGGTGTGTGCCGAGGGGACCGCTCTAATTATCGCAGTAACGACCCTGCGGTCCGGAAATCTGATTGGTCGGGGGGAAAACGATACTGGAACAAAGAAATCCCGGTTAGTTAGGGACTGCGGATGTATGATATCTTCCATCTCTCGTTTTGGCCACGTGCCGCTGCCCCTAGTCTCTTTGAAATTCGAGTAAGGCCGTAAAGTCCGGGGGCTTTCATCTTGGGCGGCCCCCCTCATTAGATTTGTCCAATTTGTTCTTCGTTATGTTATAATTGCGACTGAGGCCGTCCGCTTAGCCGGATATTATTAAGAAACAAAGGATAAAACAAAATAAGCGTATTATCTTGACCCGCTCTTCCTCGTACCGTCCATTAGGGCTCTTTACTTAAAATATTCTCTGTTTGTATTACTTTTTAACAAGTACTGAAATATAACATTAAGTATGCTCAACCACCTTCTTTTCAGCGAATATTGTCAATTTGACATATAGTGAAGGTTTTTTTTACCTATAATAGGCCGGAAAATAATAAATGAATTAAAAATTTATCAATGAATTAATTATTAAAGAATTAAATATTAATTAATTACTTCTAAAATTAATTAATAAATTATTTTTACGCGATTCAAATTTATGATGCTCATTTGAGCAGTTTATCAACTGACGATGGAAGTTTGTGGAAGCATACCAAAAATTTGTAAAAACATCGAGAGGTGTCAGTACCCTGCGAAACGAAGACGGTTCATGGGCTTTGTCGGATAGAGAAAAATCTGAACTATTTGAAAAGGAGCTGGATGAGAGATCTCCTTTCCTGATTTTAGGATGTAAACAGGCCAGGGAAGAGGTGCTGCTGGGCTCCATTCTTCGTCATGCATATCATGTAATTTTCAACTTTTCTTCCTGCCATTTTCAATCTGCTAATTGTCACTACCATGACAGGTGCGGATGAAGAATTAAAGACAAAAAAAAAAAAAAAT
Organism: Nezara viridula; assembly: GCA_928085145.1. Taxonomy (NCBI): domain Eukaryota; kingdom Metazoa; phylum Arthropoda; class Insecta; order Hemiptera; family Pentatomidae; genus Nezara; species Nezara viridula. The sequence continues at coordinate 3,751,330 of OV725082.1, forward strand.
TATCCTCACTTTTTTTCGACTGCCACTTCTAAAACCTCTGCTACCCATGAAGTATGTTAGATCTTGTAAGAAAGTATCATCTCTTGCTTTATCAAGAGTACTCACTTTAAAGAGGCTGAGTGTGCCCTAGAAGGATCGATCCACATAATAGAATTAAGATTTATATACCACATTCCTACTCGAATCCGATACTGTGAGCCAAGGAGCACAGGACCTTACTCACTGAGTTACCCCGCTTCCTTACTTTCCACAAATAAAGCTCTACATCATCTTAATTGATGCCATGTAATCATCTGTTTTTTGTTCTTTCAAGTGGTCTCTTACTTACTCCTGAGAGATTCATTATTGTGTAAAAGTTTCTTGGCAGATTATTCAGTTATATATATCGCCCATCATAACTTCCGCGCATTCGTATCATATAATATTGACTGATCAATTTCTTGTTTTGGCATCCATGTGTTAGTACTCTGGTCCTAGATTGTTTTGGTTATATTTTTATTCTCAAATCGTTTGATATTTTTTCCTAGGGTGCTGGTTAGAGTTGTATATAGAGTTTTGCGCCTTTATAGTATTGTACACCTTTTTTCGATACCTTTGAAAAATGTCTGCTTCTGCTTGTTATGTACTCGTCTACTTCTAGTAGTTGGTAATTCATAGAGGTTATTGTGGATCTAAGGTATTTGGATTTGTCTACTTTAGTGATATATTTCTGTTATCGATAAGCTACGTATTTATAAGCGAGTGAGAGGTGAGAGATAGTTATGTTAATGTAATGTCGGTGGTGGTAACTGACCTGAAGTGGCAGCGCCTGGGAGGAGCGGCCATTGAAGCGGCAAGCCGTGCGTGCTGCCTACCCCTCGCACCGAAGGGGCAGCCTTCTCCATTGTCCCCGATCCGATCCTCCACTTTCCATTATAGTCCTCATTGTATCTGAATAGCGGGCAGAGTGTAATGTGCATTCAGGCTTTAAAAAAGAAAAAAAATGTAATTATTGTAGACCTTTAATATTGACGTATTATTTTAAAAATTAAGTAACTATTCACTTCTAAAAATGTTATTATTTTCTTTTATAATAATATAAGAAAAATAAGAACGATGCAGCTATTTATATTTCATCCGCACTGCAGGAAGTAGCATAGCTTTATATTAATACAACAAAAAAAATCCTCTAAATGTTAAATTTACTCTTTATTGCGTTTTAGTTTTAGATATCAAGGAACAAATTTAGTTGTGTATCTCTACTTTACGTTATATACACTTACGATATACCTATTGACGATGAGATCTTGACAGCTACATATGCAGACGATACAGCAATCCTCACAAAACATCAAGACCCTACACAGGCCTCACTAACTCTACAACATCATTTGGTTAAACTACAATATTGGTTCACACTATGGAAAATTCGACTTAATCATGACAAATCCAAACATGTAACATTTATTCTTCGAAAAAACACCTGTCCTCCAGTTTATATTGACAACAATCAAATTCCTCAAACGGACACGGTACTTTACCTTGGACTCACCTTCGACAGAAGGATGACATGGGACCCACATGTTAAAAAGAAACGCATGACACTTAACAAACGACTCAAACTACTTTACTCTCTTTTTGCCAAATCTTCAAAACTAAAACTAAAACAGAAACTGAATACATATACATACTTACTTAAGCCCATATGGACATACTCATCACAAATATACGGCATCGCTAAAAACACCCGACCCACCTACAAAAACTTCAAACGTTCCAATCAAAATTATTGCGACTCATAACAAAAGTACCTTGGTACGTGACTAAAAAACTCTACATACTGACCTCCACTTTCCAACAGTTGACCACCATATAACGACCCTATATCAACGATTTTACACAAATTTAAACGGACATAATAACAGACTTATAAGAGACATGGCCACAGTTGACATACCTCAGAACATGAGCAGGAGACTAAAAAGGCGTTGGATGAGGGATCTCCTTCCTTAGGCAACCTAAGTAATTGGAACAAGTTAGGGAAGAGGTACTGCTGAGTACTTTCCTTCTCCATGCCTTTCATGTCATTTTATCATTATCGCCATCACATTTGCTGATTGTCAACTTATTGTTGACAGGCGCAAATACATATTTAATAGACAAAAAAAAATTGTGTATCTGTATTCAAATACATTATATACTATCGTGCATTTGATTTTTATTTAATTTTTAGAGATTGTACAAGTTAGCGAATATGATTTAAGTTGAGGGATATGGTTGGAATTTTTTGTAATTCTTTCCTTTACCTTTGCCTATGTATGTGGAATGGTATTTTAGTTAATCAACCTAAAAATCAGGAGTCTAGTAGTAATTATATGATTGTTTGTTCATTAATTTTGCTTGAAAACGTGCATAAAACTTGACCAACGATGGGGTCTAGTGTACAAACAATCCAGAATCAGTTATATGATTGTTCATTCACTACTTTTGCTTAAACATGGGCATGAGTTTTTTTCATATCGTTACTAACGTATTAGTATCTAATAGTAAAACAGTTAGTGAGACTGCAGCTATTCATTTATCTTCTTCACTAAGGAAGGTAAAGAAGTTTTGTATTGATGTGGAAGATAAAAAAAAAAAAAATAAATAAATAAATAAAAAAAAATGGAAAAGATTTTTCCTTTTACTGGAATATAATTCCTTATATTCCATGTCTATATATGATATATGTATATGTATTTTCGTTAACACACCTGTATTTCAAAAACGGCTCATGTGATTCGGTTAAAAACTAAAAAAAAATTGGGATCTGCAGTAATTATAAAAATACTCTAGTATCAGTTACATGACTATTGATGATTCTCAGCAGACGTTGATTATAATTATTTTACTACTTCTGTGTATTTTTGACAGGTGTGAATAAATAATTTATATATATAAATATGTAAGTTTTATTTATGAAAGGTATAAACTGTTACTAATTGACGTTCAGTTTTCTTGAGAACGTCAACTGTGACAGGTGCTGTAATGAACCGACGGATTCCTCTAAACCTCTAACCATTTTCTCCTAAATTAATTATGGAACCACACTCTGAGGTGACGAAACCGATTTGCTCCAGGCCACCACACGCACGTGCGATTCCCCTCGGGGAGCGAAGCGGAGCGGTGCGATGGAATGCAGTGATTGAATACTTCTCGGCTCCGACGGAATGCGTAACCAGTCGGTTAATAACTGCTGTCGTTCCTCTGTCCCTGTCTGCTATTTTATGCATTCCGCTGTTCCCGAAAGAGGGTACCCTACCCTTCTGCGGTCGCTATCGAAAAATAACTAACGGTTTATAAAATACGGTTTAAATGGATATCAATAACGGTTACATTACTCAGATAAAAAATAACAGTTTATTTTATTTTTTCTCTTTATCTATTTATCCGCATAGATTTTAAAAAGGCTTACGATTCTATTGACCGCCAGAAACTGTATAATATTCTAATCGAGCAGGGGATTCCAAAAAAACTAGTAAATCTAGTCAGGATGTGCTTGACGGAGACACTCAATAAAGTTAGAATCGGTAATAATTTGTCCGAAAAATTTGAGGTTCGTTCGGGTTTAAAACAGGGGGATTCTCTTTCGCCTGTCCTGTTCAATTTGGCATAAGAAAATGCCATTAGGGAGGTAATGCGTACCGAGAAAGGGTTGGATCTGGGCGGGACAACATCCGTGCTGGGCTATGCTGATGATCTGGTACTGTTAAGCGAAGACGTTGAAACTATAAAACTAAATACGACAACGTTAATGAAAGCCGGTAAAGAACTAGGACTCGAAATAAACGTGGATAAAACAAAATATATGGTCAGCTGCAAAAATGGCGATACTACTGGTGATATCGATATAGATGGTAATATGTTTGAACAGGTAGAGAAATTCAGGTATCTAGGTTCTACGATAACTAGAAAAAACGAAATTGAAGAAGAGATTAAGGTTAGACTAAAGGCGGGGAATGCTTGTTATTTTTCTGTGACAAAACTACTTAGTTCGCGCCTCTTGTCCCGGAACTTAAAAATTAGAATCTATAAAACAATTATCTTGCCTACAGTTCTTTATGGATGCGAAACTTGGCCGCTTACATTAAGGGATGAGCAGCGTCTTAAGGTTTTTGAAAATAAAGTATTGCGTAGAATATTCGGACCGAAGAAGGATGAGTTAACCGGAGAGTTCAGACGGTTACACAACGTCGAATTGCATGAGCTGTATCCGGGTAATATAATTGAGGTAATTTCATCGCGGCGAATCAAATGGGCTTGTAAAGTTGTTGGGCTTAGTAACGAGAGAATTCCTAAAAGGTTAATATGTGCGGTGCCGAATGGTAAGCGTCCGAGGGGTAGACCGAAGCGAAGGTGGGAAGATTGCATTAAAGCCGATCTGAAGGGACTGGGTTTGGACGGCGAACGGTGGAGGGAGGTGTGTAATAAGCGATTGGTGGTGTCGGCATCGAACCTTCGGGTTCGCTAAGCCTTTTATTATTATTATTATTATTATTATTATTATTATCTATTTATCCGCAGATGTCATGGTATTGACAATAAGCAGAGGTGTTGTGATGATGAGGATTGGCATTATAGGCTTGAGGAAGAATAGTACCCAGCAGTACCTCTTCCTAGTCAATTGTATTTATTGAATATTTAATTTGGCTTATGTCACTTAAATAATTTATGAAGAACATCAGGTTGTTAAAAGAATGCATATCATTGTTTACAATAATTTTTGTTATCAATTATAAATGATTTCAATTACTGGAATGGTAAGTTTAGCCTGTTCTTGCAGGTACGTTTTCAACTGATAGTACTGTGCTAGTAAAGATTATAGGTACAAATATTGATAGTATTCCAATATAAAGTTGAATCTATGAATTTTTAAAAATGGATTTCTTAAAAATTATCTAGGAAGAGATATAGTCAAAAATATTTAAATCTAGTTGCCTACATTTGGACATCCTTAAGGCTAAAACTTAAGACTTACATATACATAAGCACATAAATATACCAAAGGAAAAGATTAATAGTATACCTGAGATATTAGCAATAAAAGCATAATAGTACATAAATAGAATTTAAATAATATCTAATATTTCCGCTTACTCCAACACTTACTAGACAAACGCTCTAAACTATCGTATTCCTCTTGCATCAAATCCTTACAATCCAAAATCCATCGCAAAATTCTCAATGCTTCTTACTATGTTACAAATTTAATCATCCTTATGTTTCAGATTTAGCACAATCCAGATACCTATCCTTCCATTATAAACTTCATAATCATCCCAACTCTTTTGTTTCTAAGCTTGATTCCTCTTCAATCCTCCGAGGCGTCTGAAAAGAAGATGGCCCCGTGATCTCCTAATGTAGACATATCATCAGAGTGCTACCATTGGGTAGTTTCTCAACAAGTGTTTTCACGTCATTATATCCATAAGTTCAAATTTACTAAATGTATTTCTTTAATACAGTTGTACATATCATTAAGAAATAAAAATAAAATAATAATATCTACAAATAAATAAATAGATAAGAATTACGCACCTAACAAGAAGTATAGGTAAGAAATCTGGAATGAATGCACTGACTATACATTTTTGTTGATAATTTGGTAATTTATTTTATTTATAAAAAATACTTACAATTAGTTAATTAAACGGTTGCATACATGTATGTAGTCTAATAACAAATATACCTCAAATGTTTTTGTATTAATAAATATATAATTATAAATTAGACTGTAAATTAATAAATTTCTTTTGTTATTTTTCAGGTAAGTCCTTCTTCCCTAAAGTACACTCAGAATTTTTTTGTAAGTACAATTATTGGAATCATAATGATCATTCCCTTTTTTATTAATTAGTTTTGCACAGGAGCGTGTATTGGTTTAGGTGACATAATTTTTTTTTTTTTTTTTTAATTTCTTTATTGAGTATTATAACAATCTGTCTGTTGGACATTGGTTATAGTGAGGTAGGATGACATTCATACCATATGTACAAAAAAATAAAATAAATAGAACAAAATAATAATCAAAAGTATATACAATAGACAATAAAATAAAATAACCTAAAAAATAAGAAAATTAAAACTAAGAAAAAAAAAACACACGCATACCTATATACAATGAGGCGAGGGAACTCCAGGAGAACCCTGCGCTACTCTCCCAACCGCGTCACTGGTACTAAAGCCAGCGGAGATTGGTCGAGAGCACTTTAGCCACATACACACATGTCTTGAGTGAAGAATCTGGCCATTGCCAGAACTCCAATTTATATAATCTACAAAAGGTCGCGAGGCCACTGCCGTTTTTAATTAATTTTTTTACTATAACAATGTATTTGCGCATGTCAACTTTTGTTGACAATAAGCAACCTTGCTGAAATACGAGAAATAATTACTCGACAGGCATGGGAAATGATAGTACTTAGCAGCACCTATTTCTTTATTGAAATATAATTTAGAATTACATTTGGAAGGTACTGTTTTTGTACTAGATAAGAAGTTATTATAATTTCAATTTAATTAATGGATAACTAAAAGCTATGTATTATTTGAATAAACTTTTTGTTCAATACTTAAGCAAATGCGTATGCAATTTCATAATCAACGATTTTTCTGAACGTTAGTTGTTTTTAAATGAATAAAAAAGTATATGATTGATTAAAAAAAAAAATATTATTAAATTATAATTGTGATTAGTGTTTTGACAAAAACGAATTTCAAATCATCCCAGTTATCGTGTTATAATCGTGTGGGAATTATTAACCATTGTTAAAGGAGAAGATATTCGGGAATATATAAGTGTCTGTGAATTATATTTATTGGTTGCATATATTTTGACTTACATTGTAAGTCAGATTCTTAAGTTGTCACACTTCATCTGCCATAACTGGACAAAAGAGCTGATGAAAACCTATAACTGACGTCGAAACATTCCCAATTAGTTTATATAATTTATACATGTGTGTGACTTTTAACCCTGTGTCCTGACTATCTTCTTAAATGTAATCGCATACAATACATCATTATAACTGAGTAATTGGAAATAATGGAATTTAAATTATTACAATGATTCGCTTGTTTTTTTTACATTAAAAATATTTTAATAATCAGTGATATAGAAATTATTACTAGAGGTGTTTCGTAATTCCTTTCCTCGTGATTATATGATGTCTTAATTTTGTTTTTATGATAAAATTGGTTTAGAGCATAATGTAAAAAAAAGAATCTAACTTCATTGTTTCCTTTTGATAATTACTTTTCAGCGATCCAATCCAGGATTCTCTTCCAGTGAATAATCAGTTCCGAATTTTATTAACTAACGGTAATCCTGATTAGATATCGGGACTGGGCTGGGGAGGGGGAAGAGGGGGGGGGAGGACAGACAAAGGACCCTCTGTTATACAATAGCGGCCGATTCCTTCCAAATTATGCAGGATTATCTAAACTTTTTTTTAATAAATCGGTTGGCTAATTCTTTCTCTGCGGAAGGACAAAGGCGACTTCCTCTACCGTTCGTTAAGAGGATCTAGCCGAGTATTTCTAAGGAGAGAAAAAAAAAAGAAGAAAAAAAAAAAGAAAAGGCCTTTTCCTCTCGAGAAGAATAAAATAGAGGCGCCCTCTGTAATTCTAAGTCTAATTAAGTTAAATAATGGCCCTGATTGAATTAAACATTTTTTTTTCTCTCTTAACACTAAAAGGAGCCGTTAATGGAAGGCAATTACCTGAGGGTCTACTTAAGGATTTCCTTAAACTTTGACTGACGTTACAAATGGAATCTTTCGCGAAATTGTATAAACCTCAAGTTCAAAAGGAAATTTTTCAAAGGATGAAACTGTATTTAAAATAAATGAGATATAAACCCTTTTTTTTAAATTATCCCAATAAACGACTCAAACTACTTTACTCACTTTTTCTAAATTTGCAAAACTAGAACTAAGATAGAAACTAAATACATACCAATACTTATTTAAACCAATCTGGACTTACCCCTCTCAGATATACGGTATACCTGAAAAGACTCACACATACATTAAACATACACGTGTACGTGACAAACAAAACCATACATACCGACTTCCTCCTGCCTACAGCTGACCAACACATAAGAACTCTTTACAAACAATTTCACAATAATTTACACGGACATACTAACATACTAATCAGAGATGGCTTCAGCTGGCATGCCCATCAATACGAGGAGGAGACTAAAAAGGAGCTGGATGAGAGACCTTCTTCCTTGACGAACCACGGTAATTGATTCAAATCAGAGAAGAGGTACTGCTGGGTGCTATGTTATTATACTGGAATTTCACATTTACTGAATATATTTTTATTTCTAATACAGTTATAAATATCATAAATTAAAAAAAAAAAACTAATCCAGCGGTACCTTTTAGACGCTTTTTATTATTAATCAGTCTATTGTTAAGTCCGTGAAGTTTATTTTAAAAATATTTATCTATTTTAATCCTGTCTTATTTTAAGTTTTGATGATTTAGAGAAAAATAGAGTAGAGTAATTTCAGTCGCGTATTTAAGTAAGGCCTTTATTTTCATTTAAACATGTAGAATCTAGGTCACTTCTGTTCTACAATGTTACTGTGTCCTTCCAAGAAATTTGATTCTGCTATATTTATAAATTATTTGGAATAAATTTATGTAAAATAAAGTATTTTTAATCAGCTGATCAGACAAACCTACGTTGTTATATGATATGTTTGTTTTGGTTAGAGCAGCCAGTATTGATAGGGTTAAGAAGAAAACTTATTAATTGAAAATATTATTGTTGGATTGATTTTCTCTCTTTTTGAAATATAAAATTTAAAAATGAATAAATAAACTCTACATACTGACCTCCACCTTCCAACAGTTGATCAACATATAACAATCCTTTATCAATGATATTATACACATTTAAAAGGACATCACAATAAATTAATAAGAGACATGGCCACAGCTGACATACCTGAGAACATGAGCAGGAGACTAAAAAGGCGTTGGATGAGAGATCTCCTTCTTTAGACAACCTAAGTAATTGGAACAAGTTAGGGAAGAGGTACTGCTGAGTACTTTACTTCCCCATGCCTCATATGTCATTTATATCTTGTATTTTCAGCACATTTACTGGTTGTTAAAAAAAAGAAAAATAAATTAAATATATATATATATTTATATATATATATATATATATATATATATATATATATATATATATATATATATATATTTTTTTTTTTTTTTATTTTATTTTATCAAAGAGTAAATAAAGCGGTATTCAAATATGTAATATTTTTCCTCCAATTCTTCAGATATATTTTATTTTTCTCAGGTCACTTTTAATATATTTCCTAGCCTTTTAAAGTCCACATCAGACACGAACCGCACTTTCGTTGCCAGCGCTAAAATCACACGGAGGCAGTAAAATTTTTAACGAGCCTTTGCGTGTTGTCATAAAAGAGACATTTGGGAGGCTTACTGGAAACCACAACTGGAAATATCGTGGACAATATCCCACTTCCCAATTCAGACTTCATTTCCCAATTTTCTTGTCGTGAAAAAAGAAGAGGTCTCGTAAATTCGTATTTACTTCTTTTTTTTTTTTGTTTGTTACGAGTTTATGTTGGTTTGCACAACTCTGAGCTAAGTTTCCACTTGAAAAGCATTTGTTACCCAAGTGCTTAGTTGTCAAAGTTAGAGCCCCACTTAGCTACTTTATGAATTATGATTGTTACTACTGTAGCGAAGTGTATCCTTCTGTTATATTTCTTCATCTTATTTTTTATTTTTATATTTTGTCACATATTATTACTTTGATCGTTTACATTTGATTATAGTCCAGGAACGATTCTGCCTATATATCATTAAACGATTATATCATAACTTATTAGAATTAAACTGATAATAATGAAATAAAGTCTAAATACTTTTACATTAGTCATTATCTTAGGTATTGTATTATTATTTGTCCTTCTTCACATCTTTATTCGCACCTGTCAGATGTGTGAGTGAAAACCATCTTCATGTCGTTAGATTTCATGAGCAGCACTTCTTCCAGGACTTGATTTAGTTCATTAATTCAAGATAGGAAATCTTTCATCCAGCTTCTTTTCAGTCACCTATTAATAGGCAATTCACCTGTAGCCATGTTTATAAGCCTGTTGATAACTCCGTGTAGTTTTATGAAATCGGTAATAAATAATATTTTTCTATATTCAATACTCATATGCTTAATATCAAGTGTAGCGCAAAAATTAATAATAAAGAACTGCTTATATAAAGTGGCCAATAAATATCTGACGATATAAAGGCAAGGATATTAAGCTGGGCAGGAATGTACCTTGCTGTAATATATCAAGAAGCTTTTACACAACTAGGAATGACTCAATAGTGGGCAAATGATCACGTGAAAGACAAAAATTCATGTGGATAGATCGAATTAACAGAGATGAAATAGTATGCAGATAACTGAAAAAAAATAGCCCAAGATAGACAAAGATGAATAAGGCTGCAAAGGATCTAAGGGTTCTGTAAGAATAAGAAAGTTATATTTTTAAAATATATGTTGATAAAGAAAACACTGAATATAATGAATGATTATCAAATGTTAAAAGTAAGAAAGTGAAAATAAGGCAATGGATATATTTTTATTATTCTCATAATCTCTGCCTATCTTGGACTATTTCTTTCCTGTCATCTGCATGAACTTCTATGCATTTTTCTTGATTGCTAACTATCCAACGATTGAGACATTCATTGTGAAAAAGTCTCCTTTCGGATTGCTTGGAGTACCTAATTGGGTTAACGGATATTAGCAATATACTCACTTTTTAACATTTATCAATGTAAAATACTTTACTATTACGTAGTAGATCTGAAAGAAAACTTATGAAGCCATGAATTGGATTCATACGAAATATTAATGGAAAACTTAGTTCACATTAATTTAAAAAAAAAAAAATATATCGTTATCGTCGAATATTCAACGGCTTGGCCACTTCATTCCGAAAGCTCTCGTACACCTCACATCACCCACCTTCCAGCCCGCCAAACACCGGCTCCCTATCAGGGCCCAATAAACGTCCCAGGAGCGTGCATTAGATACCAGATCCGAGTCACGTCGGGAGAGGACAAATATATCGGCCTGCCAGTCCTGAGCTCACTAATGAAGCTGCGAGGGTCAACAGATTGTCTGGGCCAATTAGGAACCTGCTAACATAACAATTTAACCAGTTAACTTGCCTCAGTGCCTGACTCGAATATTAGCTCGCTTTCTATTGGTCAAATTGTAATCCGGGCTATGCCGGTCTGTCTAGTCCGGCTATCTTCTCTCATACCTGCAATTAGCTACGTGACATAATCAACATGTATCGGTGAATATTATGCAATTTATAAGAGATTCTATCCTAGGATCAATGGAAGAGACTAATCGAATAATAATTATAATTTTTAAAATAGAAAAAAAAACATGAGCAGTAATACTTATTTACTAAGTTTTCCTTCATTTTACATTTGGTTACCAATACATGGAATATATAATAGAGAAAGTATTGCGATCCAAATAACCAAGTCTCCTCAAAAATGTCTATACGGTAGGTAAAGGGGCGATGTACAGAACCGCGCTGTCTGGCAAAGCTAACTAGATTAAATAATTACGAGTTCACATACCAGTATCCGAGGGAGGGGGACTTTTATTTAACGCTGATATTAATCCACCGCCCTCACCCACTGGCTTGGCAATACTCCGTATAGCTTTAGACGGTGAGGATGGGAAGGGCAAAAAAAAAAAATAATAAAAAAATTTACACATTTTAATTATATTTTTAAACGATTTGGATGTAAAATTAAATACCTCAATTTAAGGGTGTACAGTGGTGTCATCTATTTAGTTTCTGCTTTATAAGCATTCTGGATAAATGGAAAAGAGAAATCCTCTGCGCGATAACTGGAGAAATCAGGAATCAGTGATGAAGAGAAGAGCCAATAAAGGAATATTTACAAGAACAACTGGTTAATCTATATCATCTCGTGTTGAGGCAAAGAAGTGAGAATGAACGCGTTACTGTCTTTTTTAAAAATAAGAACTTCTTGTGTGTCAAAACTTCGGCAGGCCAAAAAAAAACCTTTACCACTAAAATCCATGAAGGGTTTCAGGTTTAGTACTATTTAGGGAAAGCCCTGTTTCTTTGTTTACGGTAGTACAAGGAGGTGATTTGACAGAGATCACGCTCAACCGCCAGGTTTTTCCCCTTAATTTATTATTTTAATTAATTCTACCCACTTTATAGAGGCTGGGTGTGCCCCAGGAGGGTCTCGCTACCCCAGGGTTGTCCCTCGGCCAATGAAACAGAATAAATAATTTTTCTGCCATGAGCTGGGATTCGAACCTGGAACCTTTAGAATTGCAAGCTCAGTACTCTACTTCTGAGCTACCCCACTCTCTTATCAGGCCTAATGAAAAATCTAAAAAAAAAAGTAAGCCTATCCTAGATATTATTATAGATATATTATAGCTATATATATCCTATATATTATCCTCAAAATTTTAAAATAACAGCTAACAAATATATCCAGCTCTATATTACTTTTTGAAAATAATCACTCTAGCTTAAATAATTACTTTATTACCATTTTTTTTATATCACACGCTATGTTTGTTCCGTTATTTCTTAACTTCCTTGAGTTGTTACCATTATTTTATAACTGCCTAAATTTAGATATATATTTCCTATTCCACATATTTATTAACGTTATGTTTAATTACCTTATTATTATTCTACTATACTATTTTACCTATATATTATTATTATTATTTCTGTACACTATTTTCTCAATATTTCTTTGTTATTTTATCTTTGATTTGCCGTAATGAAGGCCTGAAACTTATGCCGAAAGGAAAATAAATATAATTAATTTTATTTTCTATTTCCATTGAATACATTATCCAACCATCTTATCTTCTATTATGAACTAATTGAAATTCGATTTATTTATAAATTTAGTTTTAAGTATGAATTGGATCCGGTGGAAGTGAAAATTTAGGTTGTATCGGGTATCGGCATCGAACCTTCGGGTTCGCTAAGCCCTTTTATTATTATTATTATTATTATTGAATTAATATGGATTCGGCCGCTCTGTTGGCTCTAGCTAACGACTAAGGCCACTCGATGCCACGTCGACTGGGAGACCCGATACGGAGCCTCTAAGAGAACTAACAAACCGCTCGGACACAAAAGGACTTTTCATTAACTAGTTCTTCTGGAAGGACTTGGCTCCCGTGGATTATATCTGCGATGGCTGCTTTGAATACAATGGCCTCTGCAGATCTCGAGATAGCGATTGCAACGGACCTCGGGTTATACCTATCTGATTACCAACAGCAAAATTTATAACAAATAACTAGCGATTCATAATAGCACAATGGGGCTAAATTGATCTCCAACTGGTCCTTAAGATGCTATCTTCTGCACCGAGTCAATGGACCATTCCTAATTTTGTATAAGTTCAATTATCTTCATCATCAGGTGTATTTAACGAAACTAAAAAATATGTCGTATCTTATCAGATTTAATAGATTATAACCAATAAAAAAAGGATAAATAAAAAGGCGCCTCGTTGGGCGTCTGGCTTTACTAGCCTTTCATCTTTAGAGATATAATTATAGAGAATATAAGTTACTTACCCATGATTTGGCCATCATTAATCATTTATCCTACCATTCTAGCTCAGGTGAGAAGGGTTAGGTTGGATATTTTTATAAAGCAGCAAAAAAAGTTTAACAGATCTATTTACAGAAAGAAATATTTACAGTATTAATAAAATGTCCAAGCAAAAGAAATAAAATAAAAGGAAAAAGAGAAAGTTTAAACATAATTGCTATATAAAAATTAATGATAAATAGGAAGATATTTAAGATAATAAAAATAACAAAAAAGATACTTATTCTATATGCAATAGTACGGCATGCCACATATAAACATCAAGAAAAGATAGTCCAGATACAAGAGATATAAGACGTAAGAGCACATGCACATGCTAAAGATACGAATTAACAATCTTTTTTTTGTTTTATCTATTTATTGAATAATAATACAATCAGCCACTGCTGGAGGGCTATAAGCATTAGGGCTAAAAGTTCTCATTCATACAACATATACAAATAATAAAAAAATAAATATAAATAAAAGAAGTAAATAAATAATACTGATGAAGAAGGTAAATAAAAAGAAAAGAAAAAATAATAATAATAAACAAATAAAATAAAATAAAAACTTCTAAACACAATCATAACTATATACAATATATTCATTCGCCCAAGAATCTCCGAACCAGGCTTTTTCCTCCACACGTGGAAGGCAAAGCAAGACTCCGGAAGATCCCAGCGCCACTTTTCCAGTCGCATCATTAGTATTAGAAACCAGTGGAGATTGAAAGAGGGCACTAGAGCCACAGACGCTGAGGACATGAGTAGAGAAGCTGGCCATTGGCAGGACTCCAAAGGCATATTTAGAAAAGATCTCGAGGCCACTGCCGTTTCAACCTTCGAGGGGGATGGTATGGATGCTCGGAGCTGGATGGGGATTGCGCTAGAGGATTGGGATGATGAACGAGGTTCTGGTGAAAGTTGGAGAATCTGGATGGTATGATGTCATGGACATATGGGATGTTAAGGTCATGGTGTAGGGTCTTGTTCGTGACATAATATGGAGCATTGACTATTGTTCGAAGGACTTTAGACTGGAAGGATTGGACGAATTAACAATCAGGCATAGAAAACAAAAGAAAGAAGATTTTTTTCTCCAATGCTTCCTTAATCTTGGTTACACGATTACATCAATCTATATTCATAATAGTTTCATTAAATTTATGTTTAGAGTCTCCAGGAGTTTTCACGTCTCCAGTTGGTACGCTGAGTTGAAGTGGTTCCAGTTTTCTGACGGTATTATTTTCTAGATGTATTTCTTTTCCGAAGAATTACTACCAAAAAGCCTCCTTAAATTGTTTAATTTACTCCTTGTTCCTCGGTTAATTAGTTTTACACGAGATTCAACCTATAAAATTGTTTGTTTTCTCTCATAGAACCGTTTCCTTTAAAAAATCCTTTGTAATGCGTGCTACCTTTTTTTTTTTTTAGTT
Source organism: Nezara viridula (assembly GCA_928085145.1). Lineage (NCBI taxonomy): Eukaryota > Metazoa > Arthropoda > Insecta > Hemiptera > Pentatomidae > Nezara > Nezara viridula. The sequence continues at coordinate 3,766,479 of OV725082.1, forward strand.
CCTTACCTACCTTCGTACGAAAATCCTCTTCCTTAACTTCATTTTTTTCCCACAAGTACTGAAGAAATTCTAACAAATAGCAAGTCTGCTGTCGGGAAATTCTAATAGTGGCTTGATCGGCGTGAGGGAAAGGAGTGCCCAGCGGCATCCCTTCTTCACTTGAATTCTGTATATTTCAAGGTGAGAAAATCCTTCATCCAGCTTCTTTTGAGCCTTCGAGGGGTGTTTTCGGTCATGTTAATCGTGGCCATGTTATCAGTGTGTTAGTATGTCCATGTAAGTTATTGTGAAATTAACCTCATTTAAATAAAATTTATTCTTCCACATTTCAGCAATCAATCTTCCGAAAACATGTAAGAATAAAATTTTCTTATTAAAGAGCTGTCACCTTCATTTTTCTGTTACTTACATATTATCAGCTAATCAGCACAAATAAGTGAACACACTCATATATATATATTTATGTACAATTATGTGCTTCTATTTTAATTTTAAATTTATTTTACTATGCTAACTAATTATTTCTTGATTTTCTTACAATGGCAGACATATGTCACTTTTCTGTTCAATAAAATTATTCTTTATATCATGTCTTCCAAAATAAAGTTACGTTGCGTCACCGATTTCATTGAATCTCTTTTTGGTTTCGATCCAACCATATGAGTCATCATCAGAGCTATCATTTAGATGTCGAGACAAAAGCTCTTGTTGTTTGTTAGTCTTTCTTTTTTATTTCAAAGCAATTATCGTTATATAAATTTTTAAAAAATCTTACGGGCTGAAGCCTCCAAAATTAAATCCTGAATCCGTGAACGTAATAAAAAATAAACGACAGTTACACCTAAGTTCTCCAAATTTAGGACTGCAATGATTAAATATTTTTGTTGTTCGAATGTTCCGCTCCAATAGTTTTAGTACATAGGTCCAAGGGGACAGGTCTAAAGACGGTAAAATATATTGTTGAGAAAATGTAAGAATTTAGTTACAATAACATAATAAATAACTTAGTTTCGATCCTTTTGAACTTGAACTCAATTACTCGTGAACGAGATGTTAATTAAAAATTATACGAGGTTATTTATATGCCTAAAGAATAAGCCTTCAGCAATTCACTCTCCCATCCAAAGCTCTTACAAACTCATCTGATCTCTTACATGCCTGTTTGTTTGACAGTTGTAAATTGAACATTCAAGACAAACTTCATCTTATCGACTCTCAGTTTCTTAGCTCAATTAAACAAATATTTTATAAAATATTAGCAAAAAAACAAATTCATTTTTGAAATAAAAACTTATTTATGAGAGTTTGCACTTTTTTTGAAGAGTGAATTAAATTGAGCCGTCAGATCTCCGATGTGTAACGCTCGGATAAAGTCGGCTGGGGTCCAATCGTTTTTTCTTATGAATTAAAATATCTAAAAACGAAAAATCTGACCTACATATTGTTAGTGAGGGAAATATTTATCATTTCATCCTCTTCATAATGAGATATTATTTAAAATTGTATCTTACAACGAGAAGTATCAGAGAGGCGAAAAGGGAAAAATAGAAATAGAATAAGAAAATGATTTTTATTCTGGGACTAGGTCTCTTAAGTATAACAATATTGCTCATAACAATTAACAATAAATCTGCTCAAAAGACCTACTACAATAAAGAATTACTATAATATAACTAATAAAATAATTATATACATAGCTCTTAGGATATATTAACGAAAACAGATGAGCAACAGGGTTGCAATAATACAACATTGGTGCTAAAACAATGACATAAAATAACTAAATGGAACTAGAAAGCAACGCCAAATAAAATTTATAGGTAAACCGTTGTAGTGATAAAATTGAAAAATATAAAATATAACTAGAGTAAATAAATAATTTACATCTGCTTCCTAAGAAGTTTAAGTGAAAACACATGAAGATGTGAAGAACTAGACAATAATTTATATATACACATAGAGAGCAGTAATATACACACATATATTATGTCGAAGATAAGTAAAAATCACATAAATTTCAAAGAAATACAATCTTATGAATAGGAAAAGTAGAAGTTAGGAAAAACAAATTATATCTACTGACAGTGGTTTGTGAAAGGTAATGAAAATTCTTTTTCATATTCAATACCGAATAAAAAAAATAATGTTTAAAGAAAATTAACATCTTGTTACATAATGAATATTTAGCCACCGTCTGATTGAATTGTGATAAAGAATTGGAATAATTTTCGAAAACCAAATGATAACAAGTTTTATTATAGATGTGGATTAAAATATCTCAGAAATTAAAAATCGGATCTGCATACTGTAAGCGAGAGAATTGTTCAGCATTTCATCCTCTTTCTAAAGAGGATGAAATCTCTTCATAATGTGCTGTTATTTATAATTTATATTTCATATTATTAATCTAGCCTTGTTAATGTTTTCAGTTATATTGTGTGGTCTAAAACACACTCCTTATTTTTTTATTTATTTTTTTTTATATATGAAATAATTTAATCGATCTTTCTATTTAATAATTTTTAGTTGTTTCAAGTAACATTTAATAATGTTGTGCTATGAATCTAAGGATTAAAATTGGAGATTATCAGTTTTGCATGAAATTTTTTTTCGTTAGACATCTCGTTTGTTAAAAGAACACTCTTGAGAGTCGTAATATGGATCCATTTTGCCGTGTTTTACATAGTGTAAATTTTTCTCTTGTTGAAATAGAACAAGGCGGTTTCTCAGTAAATATTTTACTAAAATTACTATTTGGGTTCGTGAATTTTTATACAAGGAAAACGCTTAGTTTTTGTTTTGTTCTTACTAGAGTAAATTTAAGTGGTTGAGGTAAGCACGAAGAGGTAGAAATAACCGTTTGAGAAGCTTCAAGGGAATAATAGCAGTTCATAAGGTCATGAAATAAGAATTAGTCTCCTCTTTGGTGGAGTTGTGTATTCCCGGCGATAATGGTCTCGCTGGAGTTCTTGTTTCTTTTCAGTTCTCTTCCCCTTACTCTATCTCTCTTTCTCTCATACATAATGAACGGCCATCTATAGGACGAACTCGTCAATAAACATCCCGCGACGTATGATTATTTCAAGAAGCCGGGCTGATCAATTTTTCACTATTCCTGTGAATAAGTGAAGGGCTTCGGAAACTATCAGCTATCGAATCAAGTATCGATGGATTGATGTAGAGTAGTTCCGCAATGACAACATACGCCCTTCACAATATCTTAATATCGTTACATCATTGGTGCTGCCTTCCACGGCCTCCTATAAATACTCGATGTGTGTTGTTGATAGCTCCTAATGACGTGTTGTGGTTCCATGGAGCTAAAGAACATCGATATTACGTCAGGTGTAGCCCCTCATTATCGAATCCATAATGGAGGAGGATGTTCTCAGTTTGGAAAGGATTAGCAATGTTATGACTAAATCCAGCGATAGTGTCAATAATACCACGATGTCTGATGCTTACCTTACACCTGTGGTGTCATAATACTATGACCTCACACTTACTGTTAATATTTTCTTTTTTATTGAATATTCTACATTCTACCTACATTATAGGGCATTAATATTAAGGCTACATTAATCATTCACACAATATGTACATACATATAATGACTAAGATAGAGATAATAAAGAAAAAGAAATATGGAAAGAATAAAAAAACTAAATTATTATGCCTGCTATTCTCCGAATTTCACCGAATTTTAACTAAATATCCTTGCACAATCCCTATCTAGCACCACCCATCCTTGCAATCCTCCTCGAAGGTTGAAGCGGCATTGAACCAGAGACCTTTTGTGAATAAGCATATATTGGAGTTGGCCAGATCCTCCTCTCAAGGCAAGTATGTATGATTAAAGCGCCTCTCCTCAGCCTCTACTGGTTCTTAATACCACTAATATAACTGAGTGAAAGGCGCTGGGATCTCCTCGAGTCCTGCCTTTCCTTCCACAAGTGGTAAGAAAGGCTTGGCTCGGAGTTCTCCTGAGTGAATGGATTCTGTAAATATTGTATAGTATGCATGTGTTTTAGTTGTTATTTTGATTAGGTTAATTCTTTTGTTTATATACATTTACTTTTATTATTATTAGTTCTATATTATTTATTGTAAATAGAGTGTGAACACTATTACAAATTTCCTTAATTGTGACATACATGTAATATTTCCGAATTAAAAAAAAAAAAAAAAAAATGGCGTATGTACATAAAATGAAATAGTAAAGCTAAATGAAATTAAAGTAAATGGAACACATCCACGCCTATATACTGTTAATAATTACATTTTGCATATTTACACCATTATAAAATCACTTAATAAATTTACAACTTTAGAAAATAATATAATTAGAGTTCTACCATACTATCGGGTAGTTTCTCATTAAGTGTTTTCACGTCATTATTCACATGTTCAAATTTACTAAACGGATTTTTTCAATACAGTTGTAATCATCATATAATTAAGAAATAAAAAAAAAATTAAATCACGTGAAAATGTAAGTTAAAATTTTTTAATACAAACATGGATATGTACTATCTTACATTTTGACGTACGCCTCACATATTTAAAATTCAGGATGTAGACGTTCTTACATTTATTTATAATAAAAACAATAAATAAATATTAGATGATGATAAAAAATGAAGTATTATTATTTTAAACGTTTTGGATAAATGTGTTGGACTTATTGCCTTTTAAACTGTGAGGGTTATATACCTGTTGACAGTCCTAAGGAACTGTTGACAAATTGATTGGATTTTCTTGATTGCACATTTCCTCTCCAAGCTCTGGAAGATGTAGATTGTTCCCGTAGCCATTTTGTGCAACAATGAGGCTTCCAGGAATCAAAACCTCAGCTAGCCATTGTGTTGAGTGCTATTACCTCAAGACGTCAGGTAGAGAGGTTTTCGCTCCAGCTAGTTCCGACTAAGGAAGGCGAAGAAGGTACCCTTCCAGTGTATACTGTATGATCCTTTTGTCATCGGGTTTTAATATCCTTCCAGTTCCCACGAGTTTCCTCCTGCATCTTTGTTAAAGGACTTCTTCTACGATCCTCGTTTAAGGATAACCCGAATTAGCTGCGATTACTCCGACCTCCCTCCCTTACAAGATATTACTCATATAGCCTCTTCAATATCCTGCCAAACGCATTCATCAGATCTCAACCGTTAAATCTCCCCAAAGGCATCTTCGCCCCCCGGAGTCTCGTAATTAAAATCCGCTTATTGGAATACCGAGGTTCCGTTTCATTTTGGATGCCCTGTTTGTTCTTCGGTCCGCCGGTTGTGTGTCTTGTGCAAGAGTTTGCCATCCAATATTGAGTGTCGTGCACAAAGTAGGTCTATATTGTAACTCGAGTTCCAACTTGTCTTCGACATCAAGGACTTCTGCCCCAGCCTGCCCTTTCAGCTTATTCGACAGATTGACTTTTCAGTCATTCGTTTAACTTTTGCCAAGTATTAATAGGATACAGATATATAACTTATACAATACGTACATTTATATATATATATATATATAATTTAAAATTTAGAATTAAATTATTACAATTTAATTTGACAATTCATGATGAAATGATAATAAAATGAAGATTAACGTTATTTTTTAAACAAACAAGTTTTGGATTACTGTTTGAAATTCATAATAGATCTTTTATATTTATTTATTCGGTTAATAATAATGATCACTCACAGCTTGATGTTGTTTTACATAAATAATGTTGATTAAATTGTGTTGTAAAAAATTTTGACTAGAAAATAAATATCACATTTTACACTCAAATAAATATTAATATGTATATAAACATTATTAATGCACCTATTTTTTAATAATATATTTCTAAAATATCTTTAATTGTGCACGTGGTGGCTGCACTATATACATACATACATATATAATATGTTATTTTTTACATTCCTACCTATACTAGGTAAGGAAAGTATTGCGATCGGATCAAATTTTCGATTTGCGGTTTTCGACGGATCTAAACATTCCAGAATCCTCTCAGTGTAGCCTGTTTTTTTGAAAGGTAATGAAATTTCCTATAAAACTATACAAAAATCTTTCACACTGATCTACCTTGAGTCGGTTTACATTGCCTTAGTTTTTCAAATCTTTTCTTTGATGAATTTTCAAGAAAACAGATCTAATTCATTTTTTTTTTTTTTTTTTTTTTTTTTGGTGGACATATATAAAGCTGTTCTAGAATAGGTTGGAAAGTCGTTGGAGTGGACTCACCAGATTTTATTTTTTGTAAGCCAAAATCTAATAAATTTCGGAAATAAAGATGTTTTGTTGTTAATATGTGAGAACCACATTCTTCATCTGCCACTGCACACTAAAACAAAAAACATAGAGATTACAAAAAAATATATTTCTGATCTAAAACTCAGGAATTATTATTATTATTGTCATTTGTTTTCACTTATGATTTTAAAAATTCCAGATAAAAATATTGATCAGATTCGATTTTGATTTTTTAAATTACCAATTCCAAACCGTGGTTTTAAGATTAGTTAAGTAATGTTATTAAATATGCAGACTTTAAACGTTTCTTCTGTAAAATAATACTTTTTGATTTCGTGTCACTCTTCTTACAAGCAATCAGTATAGTTATAATTAACTATTTATTATATACTTGTTCGTAGATTTATATACTGATCCATGTCCTACTTTGCTTAATCTTTTTAAATTTATCCCACTATTTAACAATTTTATTCTCTCCTACTAGTTCATTTTATTTTATTTTTTACTATTTAAATATAATTGGTTTAATTATTAAATATATGTATACAGTAATTTTACTGATTAGTTATTTGTAATGAATGTTGATATATACCAGATCCTCTTTTATCATGTCATATATTTTTATATTTTAAGTTATATTTATAGATTATTCAATCGTTTTGTCCCCTTTTTGCTATTTTATCTATGTCTAACTCAATTGTTTATTTTTGGTCGTTTTGCTGATTAGTTTATATTTTTGATAGTTTATATTTTTGATAGTTTATATTGATCCATTTAAGTAAAGTGGATCTCGTTATAGAACTTACATCAGCTATGTATTTTTCAAGGGTACCTGTAATCCAGCAAGATTATTTCTAGTCATTTGTTTTTTAAAAAGGTCTCTCATGTTAAATATTCTTAATTATGCCATTTAATTAATTTTATATTATTAAAGTTGTTATTATTATATAAGAATGAGATATTTATTAATGTTATATAAGAAGGAAGACCGAAATAAGACAGGCTGTAAGAACGCCGGTTGTCCGCAATAGAGCACTGCGGTGCTGTCACGCGAGCCTGCTGCGGCCAACTTAGAATTAGCACGCTCTTCCTTCCTTGACTTATATCTCTATTTATATTATATTATATTACATTATATATTATATATTATATATATATATACATATACATATATATATATATATATATATATATATATATAGAGAGAGAGAGAGAGAGAGAGAGAGAGAAATCTTCCAATAACCGCGTGAAAAGATTATTTATTGACTAATTGGACCGGATAAGAAAAACTAATTAAAATTAAATATTTAAATTCAATATATAAGTATGTTGTTATAATGTAAAACGAGATAAAATTGTAGTATAACAAATTTATACTTTTTTTATCATACTAATACCAATCTACAAAAAAAAAAGGATTATAGCTAATATATTTATAGTAAGGTTTTTATTAGTGCCGACGTTTCAACCCAAACATATGGTTTATCATCTGGGCGTGGTTTGAACACTGAATATATTCAAGTACTCTGTATGAATGAATGATATATGATGTATGAATATGATCAGTGAATATGAAGACCCACAGCTTTTGGTTGACATGTCGGCACTAATAAAAACCTTATAATGACTGTGTCCTGAATATTTATTAAATCACAATCATTAGTAATAATAAGGTATAATATAAGAGGGTGTTTTAGATAATAAAATGGATACCAGTCAATTATAGTAGGCTATTAACTAACAATAATTGTAATATATATGAGAAGGAGTTGATCGGGGGGGGGGGGGGGGGGGAGGGAAGGCGTCGTTTCGACCCACCTTGTAGGTCTTCATCAGTTCTACAATAGATACAAAATATAAAAGGTACATGGTGAAAATAAAAATAAATGATTAATAAGTAGATATTAAATAATAAAAAGTTATCTGGTAAAGAAATAATAGATGATATCAGAGATATATCGGGTGACAATGTAGTTAAAATATCAAGTATTATATATATATATATATATATATATATATATATAGAAGATGCAAACAAAAATAGAAAACAAAGGAGAATATATAATATACATTCAAAAGCAACTTACATGCTATATTCTTCAAGGTGGGTCAAAACTTCGGCATTATAATTAAATAATAGTATTTCTATAATTTAGTGTTTATTTGACCGCACCCCCCGATCAACTCCTTCTCATATTATATCACGGTCAACCATCTCTAGGTCATTAAAAATTGTAATAATTGCACGAAAAGATCTTGATGCGTTCATGTTGATGAACAGCATGATTCGAAACTTCAATAAAAAAGAAAAAAACTTTACGGTTTTAATCCATATTTTTGAGAAAAATATTAATTGAAAAGTGGAAAACTTGGTTAGTTGTTCACCGAAAACAATTAATTTTAATTATTGACTCTCAACTCTCAGTATTCACAAAAATATTTATATTGTTTGTTTTAAATAAATCGACTTATAAAATCAGATTTTGCTTAATATGAGTCCAAAAAAAAAAAATGTTCGTTATAAATTTTTTTAGTAGATTGTCTTAAAAAGTTCTGGGAGTGTATTTGACCTTAAATAAATAATGAAAAGATTACGCCTGCCACAATGTCTGACATTTATTTTGCAATAATTTGTAGAATCTGATGTACGGTTGTAAGAACTATATCGTGCTAAACAAACTGCATATTTCTTGTGCAAGAGCTGATTAAATGAAATTAGCTCGGAGATTGCAACAGGGTGCATGATATGCTATTGGCACTATATATATATTTATTTTTACGAGGGGGGTATTATGGTCACGGAGAGCCGCGGCACGACACACCGGCGGAGGAGGCCCCCCCGCACAACAATAAAACTGCCCCTGAATAATTCAGATATCAAAGGGAAGATAAACATTGCTGCGATGAAGCCGGCAATAAAAGGTTTAATCTCTCTCGTGTGTAAGCAGGTCGATACGTGCCCGCGGGCACGGCACGGCATCCTTTCAACCTCATGTCAACCTTCATTAGGAAACAATTTCACGATAATGTAAAAATAAAACAAAAAAAGAAGAATGCATTGGGTAATTTGCGCGGGAGGGGGCTAATGTTTCAACAGAGAACCATAACTCATCCAAATCGTCAAGTTAAAACTTAAGTTTTGAAGATTACAAAGAAATATTTAATATTTTTACCCAAGCTTATTGGAATGGCCAAGAAACAGAAATTGCGATTTTTCACGATGTCAGGAACTTTCCTTAGGTTTGGTCAATGGGCGATCTGTTTTAGAAAAAAAAAAAAAAAAAAAAAAAAAAAAAAAAAACTGTATCACTACAACTCACGAAGGGCCTTGGGTTCAGTACTATGTACAGAAGGTACTGTTTCTTGGTCAATGATTGTGCAGGAAGGTGATTTGACCGAGATCAGACTCAACCATCAGATTGTTTTTCCCCTTGATTACTTATTCAATTTAACACACTTTATAGAGGTATGTCTCAGGAGGATCCTCTGTCTCCAGAATCACCTCTGCCAATGAAACTATATGAAATTAGCTGGAATTTGAACCTGAGACATTGAGCATTGGAAGTCAGGACCCTACCATCTGACTCTGATGAGCCAAATCCAGGGATATGTTATTGCTCATGTATTCTGTTATTATTTTGTTCTTAAGTGTATCGGTGAGAAGGACACTAGCAGATTGGCCCCAAAGAGATCGGCTAGGGAGTCATGGAGACCATGACCTGCTAGCAATTTACCTTTGTAAAGAGACCACATCTATATATAAAATTTTTAGTCAATAGTTTATATATATAAAATTATATATTTTATTGTAAGCTCTACCGAGCTACATCTCTAAGTCCCCTTTGGCTGTGTCTTTCCAGTTATCTGCATGCATCTCTGCTATGTTAATTCGATTTATCTATCTGACTTTTGGCCTCTCACATTGTCTCTTGTATCGTGGTACTCATAGTTGTGCTGAATTATTAAAAGAAGTTAATCCACTGTTATACGTATTATGGATGATAAATATTCAGTACGCAGTCATTATGAAGTTTTTATTGGTGGTTAGGGGTCACCATCAGGACGTGTTTCGAGTACTGAAACTATTCAAGTACTTAATACCTTCAGTACTTGAATACTTTGAAGTACTAGCATACCTTCAGTGCTAGAAACACGCCCTGATGATGACCCACCTGTTAAGGTTGAAACGTCGGCACCAATAAAATTTTTATAATGACTACTTGCTGAATAATTATCATCCATGATAGTTGTGCTGAGGTTTTCTGATGGATTACCGCAAATTACATGCCACAAACATCTTAACCTAGTTGCATATGTATTATTAATAAGATTGAGATTTTGATCTGAGATAGCTCCAGTTATCGTATGGAGGATTTTTCTCTCAAATCTTCTAATAAATATTTTTTTTTTTTTATTATCATAATATGTTACGTCCTTAATTTGAGGTTTTTATAGATTTTTCAGGATTTAAATAACTTTATATGGGAGGCTATTTTAATTTATCATATTTAAAAATTGCTATTTAATACTAGCGTTGTCCCGACACAAGTTAAATAAACAAACACTTCTCATTACTTTTTGTGAATATTGTCCTTTTCGGAGTTATATGACTAACGCGAATAAACACGGGCAATTATTCGAAAAACAAAAGAAGCATGAAACCGAAGCCTAGGTTTATTTAACATGGAGCGTGGAAAACCGCCAACCTCCCGACGACCTCCAATTTCGAATTGTTGTTCTTCCACCGGCCTCTGGTATCATAATAAAAATAATTCTCTGAGCGATGTATTCATTGCCCCGGTGTATAATATCCTTGTTTTGTTTTGTTTTGTTTAATAAACGGAGCGCTCTGGCGAGTGTCAACAATTAACGTCGCATCGCGAGTGAGTAGCATCGGAAAATATCCTCAAAATTTAAATAGTAAACAAGCCTTCGTCATTTCGGTATTATAATTTTAGCTATTCCTCTGTCCGTAATAATAAATAAGGGATCAAGTACCTCGATAAATATAGCATTTCTTTATTGAGTAATATTACATTTTGTCACGATTAAGAGTGATAGTAATACAGTGGGTTTAATAAACTTTTTAAAAACGGCAAATAAATTAAATAATACAAATAAATAAATATTATATTAAATGCTGACAAATTTAATTTTTTTTTACCTAATGATTTTTTTAAGTGAAATCTTTTTTAGGTGCGTTTAGATTAAGCCGTCAGATCTCAGATGTGTAACCGTTGATTAAAGTCGACTGAAGTTGGCTGATTGAAGTGTTTTTGCATATGGATTGAAATATTTCAAAACTAAAAAATGTTCATCATTTCATCCTCTTTGTAATGAGATATTATTCAAATTGTATCTTAACGCACCGCCGTGTTAGAGAGACAAAAAGGGAAAAATAGTGTCAAAAAACAAATGATAACGAGATTTATTGAAGATATAGATTAAAATATCTCAGAAACTAATAATCGAAACTGCGTACGATAAGCGAGGGAAAAGTTCAGAAATTCATCATATTTATAACGAGCTATTATTTATATTATATTTTTCAAATTATTAATCTCGCTTTTTTGATGTTTTCACTTTTATCGTGTGTTATAAAATTCAAACCTTACTTTATTTTTATTTGTATTTGCCTCTAATCCAGAAGGTTATTGTGTTGTACAATTCAATTAAATTTCAACTAGAAAATATTTTTGGTGTAGACAATTTAAATATTTGGTTATTAAAAACGTATGTTAGACACACAAAATACTTCTTATTTTATAAAAAGTATTTTAAAATTACAAAGAGTATGTTATTTAATAAAGGATCTTACTTTATTTATAAAATTAAGTATAAGATTCTGTTTTAATTTATAATAATAAATAAAAATATTACATTACGGGAAAATAAGAGTTTAAAAAAATTGGAAATAATTTTTATTCTGGCCTCTGTAGTTTACCTTGGTATAATTAAAAATATTCATTATTAAAAATCTAAAAAATAACATATAGTTTTTAATCAATGAAAGTGGCATAATAAAAAAAAATGTGAAAATTTAAATTAAAAAATAAATAAGCAGATAATTCATTAGGAAAATGTCTGGAAAATCCATTGTATAAAATATAATTTATCACTTAATTGAACTCAATAAGACAATTTTTTCAGAACTTATAAAATAATTCATAAGTGTACTAATATTTTTGACTCTTATATTTTATTATTTATTGCTTATTTTTAATAATTTATTAATTAGTCAATATAATACGGTTTATAAGATCAAATATGTATTTTTAAAATTATTTTTAATTAATTATATATTTTAAATTAATCCTGCTGATCATAGCATTTTTTTTATTTGTATTGTAACAGGTATTTATTCATTTAATTTTTTTTTGTATTAAAAATTAATTTTTCCTTTTCATAATTAAAATATCCATCCTTATAAAAGTTAAATAAATCCGTGAAGCGAAATCAATTGCTCGTGAATAATTGTGGAATATCGGTTGGTTCGCGATCCGACACACCCCGATCGCTACAAGACAAATCACCTTTGCTGCTCGATCAGCCCCGCAGGAACACAGATAGCTCATAATTCACCGTCCCTTTCTTCCCTCATAGCCTTATTTTTTTCCCATTTTTTCCCTTTTTCCCTCCCTTCAGGTATAAAGGAACCTTGTGTGTACATTGAGGAGGCCTTTCTTTTCAATTTGTGTGGCCTATGATGTTGTTAATGTTATTAGTATAGATCGATACCTTCATCAAGTCGATTGCTCCTCCAGACTACGCTAAGGCTTTTATAACAACAAGCTATTGTTTGTTCGTTAGGCTAGGCTTCCGTTCGAAAGAACCTATAGAAAAATAATTATTTATTCTACTTTACAATATGATTCCCTTATTTACAAAGTGAACTCTAATCGATTTCTTAAGAATTCGAGGTAATTATCGATTCCTATGTAAAAACATCCAATGAATCCGACAGTGAATTTTTTTTTTAATAATCTTATTATATTAACAGTTAACCACTATACACAACAAATGATTTCACGATAGGTTAAAAGAACATACTAACACACTCATACAAGATCTTTTCACAATTAACATGTCCGAATACATGCATAGGCTCAAAAGAATCTGCATGAGGGAGTTTTTTCTTTAAATATGGATACTAAAATCAAGATAGGAAGAGATACCGCTAGTCACTCCTCTCCCTCACGCTTAAAAATAAATTACTATTCTTTCCAATAGCAGATTCAATGGTTTTCAGTATTTCTAAAAATTAAATATATTTAAGAATTTTTATTTTAAATTAGCATTTTAGCCCTATCAAACTTTTTCAAAAAGACTACTCAAGTTCACATTGATAAGACGAAATTATTTATCAGTCGGTGTTCAAAAATTAAAAGAGTTTTTTAAATACAAAATTTCAGTTTCGTATGTATTTTCGTTTTTGAACACCTAAACTGTTGATATATGAAATTCCAAATCGTAATTCAAAACAATGGATGATTGTCGCATATATAACAGATGCGAATAAAGGCATAAAGTGAAAAAAAAAACAATATCTAACAAAATATAACAACATACAATAATAAGGAAAATAAATGTAAGATTTAGTATTGATTACAATTTAATTAAGAATAAAATCATTTGTTCGTAAAGTCATGTATATAGTTGAATGTAAATACAATATATTGAAACTAAGTCAATATGTACAATATCTGTCAACATATCAGGTGTAATCGAAGCTATAATATTGATAGTAGTCAAACAGGTTGGAGTATGTCGAGATGTTATCACCTGTCACAACCTGTCTGAGAATTGATCCTGTTGGAAATACTCCTTTGAATCAGCTAGCAATCTTCTACTGAGCTGTATTGAATAATATTTCAGTATTGCTATGTATGCACGTATGATATAAACCCTAATTAATTTTAAATAAATTTTGTTACATTTAAATAAGCTATATTATCTAACGATTTTTTATTTTTATAAATATAATAATAAATATATTACATTATTAAAAAATAAATAACTTTTATACGAAATCAGGTGGTTTTTGATTTTATAATCTTTTTATTCAACAGCAAATTATTTATTTTTAAAGGAAGGAGATGGCTCGGGGTGGCGGTCATAAATAGGCTAAATAGTGGTAAAACTATTTTATGAAAAGCCAACGTTTCGACCCGACTTTGCAGTTCCTCTTCAGGGCTAGAACGGACAAGATACAAAAAGATAGAGAATTGTGGAAGTTACATAATATTTAGACAAAAAATTATAAGCAATGCGAATAAGCTTAATTAAAATTATAAACAGTAATTACATTAAAATATAAACAGGGTAAGTTAAGTAACAAGATCCTAAACTGAAGTATAGTATGGTAACAACTGTTATAGTGTAATATATAATAAATACAAATGTGAATATACTTCTACAGATCTAAAGGAGAGATTGAAAGAAAATGAAAAATGATATAATGTGAAACAATAGACATAAAGGAATTTGGAGAAAGAAAAGGAAAAGGAAAACCAAAAAATTAAATAAATAAGTAAATAAATTTAGAAGAATAAAATTAGAGACTTACAGGCCTAAATATTATGCAACTTCCATAATTCTCTATCTTTTTATATCTTGTCTGTTCTAGCCCTGAAGAAGACCTGCAAAGTCTTGTCGAAACGTTGGCTTTTAATAAAATAGTTTTGCCACTATTTGGCCTATTTATGACCGCCACCCCGGACCATCACCCTTCCTTTATAATGCAATGGTCAACTATCAAATATTCAATATTTATTTTTAAGCAATAATGTGTTTTGTAAGGTTTTAACTAAATAATTATTAATATATATAACTAAATATTATGAATCCAATTTTTCTACGCTTTAATATTATTTATATTATTTATATACAAAAAAGGAAGTAAAAATTATAATAACAATATAGAAAGAAATAAACAAGTCCGCCTCGTTTGGAGAATACAGAGTTGGAAAAACCACCTTGTTAGTGAACCTTGTACAATCTGGTAACAAGCATTCGTTGAAAAATTTTTGTTTATTTTTTGTTCAAAAATAAACTTGTTGCTGAATATTTTCGTCGTACAGAAAACTGATTCGCCGGAGCAATCGATCATATAAAAGGATGTCTTTCTGATTAAGAATCCTCTTCCTCTCCTTCCCTTAAGGATACCCGAGGGGCCAATCAGGATATAGAGAGGGATCTTGGCGACCAATCATCTTGCAGCAATAGCTACCTCTGTCTGTGATTACGCTTTTCCTTTACCCAAAGGCACATATGTGTATGTGTATGTGTTTGTGCACTGGTAAAGGACCATATGATCAATGTTCATACTAGAGCACGCCAATATATTATTTCATAAATATATATGTATATATATTTCAATTGAAATGTAAGAAGCTTTAATCCGAAACATACGATGAAGGAAGAAGATTATGAAAGATATACTTGTTGTAGAAAACTAAAATCTCAAGAGCAAGTTTAAACTGATCGTATTCGGTTAGTATTTAAAGCTAAAAATTAATTTAAGGGTGTAATAAGCGATATATACTTATTTAATAATATTTACGACACCAATACGTAGTGTTTTCACATATGTTCTCTACATGGGTATAATACTCACATAATATTTCTGAAGGTGTATAATTTTGGCTGATACGTCGGTAAACTCTCTGTTTTTTTTTCTCATCTGCACACTATGCATCCATTTACGAGTAGATATGTTATTAAAAAAAAAAAAACGATAAATTTTTAATATATCCATTTGTTCTCTATGTATTATTTACATTGACTTTCGAAAAAGAAACAAAATATATCAGCTCAAAGTCATCGGGTTTAAGAACCAATTAACTGTTATTGTTAACAATTAACACACATTGTGAAAACGAACTATTAGTAAGGTATATACATGTTAATATCTAATGTGGTACGTTTTCTTGTTTGTATTTGTTAGCCTCTTTCTTTATGTCAGAAGTTTAGATGTATTTTACAAAAAAAAAATGTCATGTACGATTAGGCAGGAAAACGTATAAAAAGAGTTACAATATCCTAATTTTTCGTCACGTTTTAAGTAATATTTTTTTAACAGAAAAAATTGTTTAATGATAAGCAATGAATTAATATTTATAATATTTAATTATTTATATCAAAGCTATTGCACATCTAATACCTAAATATTAATCCACTTATCCTACTTTAAAAAAATATAAATATCATGGTCTGATATATTGAATTAGTATTTTGATATATTAAAATATATCGAAAGGATATAAAAATAGAAATAGAAAAATCATCTTTATCCTGAGACAAAGTCTCTTAAGAATGACAATATTAATTGTGCAAATAATCAATAAATCTGGCCAAAAGACCAATTAAAATAAAGAGTAACTAAAACGTAAGATACGTCTCAACATCTTTAAGAGATAGAGTTTTATGAATAGGAAAATTAAAAAAAAAAAAAACTAAACCTACTTACAATAATACGATTATAATAATATAATTAGGGGAGCGTGGTAGCTTAGTGATAGGGTACTGAGCTTGCAATGCTAAAGGTCTCAGGAAGAAAATCCCGGCTCATGGCAGAAAAATTATTTATTCTGTTTCATTGGCTGTGGGGCGACCCTGGGATAGGGAGACCCTCCTGGGGCACACTCAGCCTCTATAAAGTGGGAAACCTAAATTAACTAATTGACTAAGGGGGAAAACCTGGCGGTTGAGCGTGATCCTGGTCCGATCCCCTTCCTGCACAACCGTTGTCCTTGAAACAATACTTTCCCTAAATAGTACTAAACCCAAGACCCTTCATGGGTTGTAGTGGTACAGGTTATTAATAATATAATTATATATCAGTATTTTTTTTTTAATTTACATCCTTATGTTCAGGTATATTCAATTCTAGAAGATAATCCTCGAGAAAATCTTAACTGGTATGTCTGCGATCCTCATTTAATTTATTCTTTACGAAGTAAAAACGTTAATGAGGAAGATAAACCTTTCAGAACAAACGGAATATCATTTAATCGAAGGAGTTACGAGGTCAGTACACGAGAAACAATATTAAACAACTGGAGGCGACACAATCCCAGATTAGACCGAACAATCGCCGACAAAAAATTAATTATGAATCGGAAGGTCGGGTTTTTGCCTCGCTCCTAATCCGACAGACCGCTCGGAGTTGTGTTTTTAGTAGCTCGGCAATCCTCCCCGAACCGAGCCCACAAATCAGTCCGAGCCGGCAAAACAAAGGTGAGGGTGCACTCGGGATTTTTAACATGGGGGGGAGGAGCTAATGAAGAGCACCAGCTGATTTATAACTACTTTCTTGCCCCGTAATTTTTACCCCATTGGCTCCTGCAGACAGGGCCCCACGGACAATGGTGCCCCCCCCTTAATGCACAAACTTTTCGTTAATATGGCCACTCGGGAGCTAAGGGGAATCTGATTTGTGGGGGCATTAGGATTCATCCCGGGCCGTTTCATATCTCAAATTATTTTTCAATTAACAGGACTGTTACCCGCAGATCTGAATTTCAAAGGTCTCCTTAAAAGGGTTGCACCCCGTTTTCATGGGGCGGGAAGGGTTGTTGGGTTCGAAAATGATTCCCCCGTGAAGAAGGGTGGTAATAATCTGCAGTGAAGGGGTAACACGCCGTCGTACAGCAGCAAAATGAGCCATAAAATTTTAAAATATTTATTTTTAAGGACTAAAGGAAGCTAACCAACCAAGTCCTCGGTCTAAAATTTAGTGAATGGCTTCTTTATTTTATCGTAAACTACAACTTATTTATAATTGTGGGTAAATTGTCGACTGTCGTGAATAATGAAGAGAAGAATGGTTGGGGTGATCAGTCAAATAAGAAGGCAAAAATAAATGATAATATATATTATACATTTGCCGACGTTTCAACCTGAAGTTCAGGCCTTCATCAGGGCTATCACCAAAAAGTGTTTACAGAGTAGTGAACTTATTTATTCATACAACTTATTTATTTACGAAAATCCATGAAGACCCATTTGCTTTCCACTTGACTCTTAATTTAATTTGAGCACAAAATCTAGTGGCCGAAAAAAAAATCATAAATATTGGACCGTTCATAAATATTGACATCCATCTCTGGACATTTTAAAATAAGGTAAAGCGGTCCAATATTTTTGAAAGCCACCTTTTTTCTCGAGATCATGGTTAGATTATTTTAGATTCAAGGGGAAAACAAATGAGTTTTAAATACTTCATTAGATAAATTTTTATTATAAAAAAACTTCCCATTTCTGTGAATTGTTGATAAAAAAGAAGTAAGTTACAATGATATGAAGCCATTCACAAATTCGTAGATGTATGTTAATGATTAGTGAACACCCATTAAAATTTTAAATAGCTAGAAATCTTTTATTTTATAAAAATATCTCAACTTTTTGGATTTTAAAATTATTAAAACGAGAAGTCCCCCCTCTCCTTCGGCCAGATTACACAAAAGTCACAAGTAGTGTTACCGAAATGCGAGACCAAGATCAGTCTTGGTCTTGTCTTGGTTTGCGCAAAAGTCTCGCAACAGTCTTGCAGTTAATCGGTAATTGTTACTATAGAAATATTACTGTAATTTTTAGATAGTTTCCTCTAACTAAGCCCGAATGAAAAATTTGTAGAATTAAATGAAAAAGTATTTTGATTATACGAATTCTTTATATATAGTAACTACAATTGTCGAGTATTAGTAACTATTTTTCCTTAATTTTTATTCACAAAAACGCTTTTTTTTATCAGTCTTCTTCTTGGTCTTGAACCTGATGTAAAGCTTTTTGAAAATTGATTAATTTTATGAACAGCTTAAAATTTGTATTTATTACAAGAATAATCTGTAAAGATGATCTTGGGAAACGTACTAGGTATTAGTAAAAAAAGGCCTTTTTAGTCTCGATAACAATTAATTTATTGCTCATGTATCAAAATTTTCGCCTCTTCAGGCATCTTCAGGAAAAATCTGATTTTACAGGTAATTTAATGTTTCATCTGAAAAAAATCATATACAAAAATATTTCAAAGGATTTACTATTAGACATTAGCCCATTTTTAAAACCATATAAACTTAAAAACAATATTCACTAGTCAAAATTATATATATATATATATAAGTTAAGCGTCGGCGGACTCTAACAATAAAAAAAAAGAAAGGAAAGGGCTTGAAATGCAACACTCACGGTTTCAGAAAAGATACTAATTTATTCCTTTAGTAATCCTCCTTATATACATTTCATATGTTTATTTACATTCAGGACGGTATTAAGGCTGATATCGCCGGTCTCCGGTCTTTATCTCCCCCCCACCAGTTTACGAACAGGATTTTTCGGAAACTTAGATATTCCTAGATCGGAGCTAACGATTATCAGTCTTAACACCTTACAATTGTTTTTACAAGTATAAAGTTGAAAGAAAGTAAAACTCACTCGAGACATACAATAATACAAAGAAATAAAAAAAACAGAACTAAACACAACACTTGCTTCCAAAAACAGAACTCTTAAAATCCTAAAAAAAAACAGAGAAGAAGAAAAAAAAATAATACACTTTCCTCTACTGTATTGCTATGATTCTATTTACACATAAAAAAAAAATACACCATATTTTTGCTTAGACAACCAAAAAAAAACATATTTGTTATAACGTGGTGAGGGTACTACGAATCCGTTAGTTTATGTTCCGGTTCTATCATTGGGAGCTTCAATTGTTCAATGTGAACCGTTCTCCTCTTTCTAGGTTCATTAACGCTTTCGATCGTTAGTAGATTATGCTCCCTAATAGCAATCACTCTGAATGGACCCTCGTATCGTAACAATTGTTTCCCTCTGTTGGTCCCTACTCTACGGTACACTATTGTCCCGATCTTTAGATCACCCATTTGGTCACGTACGCGAACATTCTGCCTCTCTACCCGCTTCTCCTTTTCCCGCTTAATTTTCGCCGTTACTCTTCCCCACGTCTTTTCCATCTCCACCCTATTGCTCTGGATTTGCTCGACTAATGGTTCATTAACCGTTGTTTCCCCGCAATCTCGCCTTGGCCTGCGCATCCCGAATAGTACTTCCACGGGCGAAAATCCCGTGACGGAGTGAATCGAGTGGTTGTAGGCTGTTACCGCTTTCTTCATTGCAACATCCGGCTCCAACCCTTTTTCCCCCTGATACACCCGGATGTGATCACTCAGCGTGCTGTGCAACCGCTCAATGCCGCCTCTACCCTTAGGATGTCCCGGGGTGTTATAATGCCAACGAATCCCTAGTCGTTTCACCTCCTCCCTAATCGCGGCATTGTCAAACTCCCTACCACCGTCCGATGTGATCCTCTCGGGGACCCCGTAGAACTGCACCCAGGTTTGTAGGGCTTCCGCAACTGCGTTGGCAGACTTGTCCATGACCTGGTGTGCCATAGCTACCTTGCTAAAGACGTCGATGACCGTGACCCACTTGAACCCTCTCCAGGTAAATGTATCAATCTGGAGGTCCTGTAGTGGCATATTCCCCGTCGGTGTCTCTTCCTGAATCCCTCTGGGGGGGTGTCGATCATATTTCGTGCGCATACACACCTCGCATTTCCCTATGACCTCTTGGATGGATTTTTTCATGCCCCACCAGAAATACTTTCGACGTAATGCCTGCAGTGTCTCGTTCACGCCTCGGTGGTTGGTTTTCCCCTGGTGATAAGCTAATGTGACTGCCTGTTGCTGTTCCTCATCCTGTATAGTTTCCACTGCGTACTTACAACGGATGAGTGTTCTGTCCACCCCAATTCGCTCGGATCTCCACATCCGCTTTATTTTATCCCATACCGTGTTATTCCCCACATAAAGATGGTGCGTCTTTCCAGGTTCCGTGGCGTCCTTCAGTGCCGTACAAATTTGCTCTTCACTCACCCCGGGTTGCGACCAGATGACGCGAATCTTGCTTTTCCCATATCTTCGATAATCTATTTTCATCATCCCTGCTACTCTCGTTTTCCAGATTACCTGACGATGCTTGTCATTGATGATGTCGTCTATCTCCTCCATTTCCACTGCTCTTTCCTCCGCTGAGCTCTCCTCTTCCGGGGACTCTCCCCTGTCATCTATACCGACGATATCCTCCGCTCCTTCGCCGTCGGGAGTCCATTCACTCAAGAATTGGCGCACGTCTCGCGATGGTCCTCCCCCGTCCTCTTCTACCGCGTTGATCATGATGGCCCTCGAGAGCCAGTCCGCCACCACGTTCTCCTTTCCCGGCTTATACACCACCTCTATATTGTATTGACTAAGGACTTCCTTCCATCGCGTGACCCTAGCTGAGGTTTCTTTAAGTTTCCCTACCCACTGCAGGGGTTTGTGGTCGGTGTGGACTCGAAACTTCCTCCCAAATACGTATGGCCTGAAATGGTCGATAGCCCACACTATCGCGAGTAGCTCCCTCTCCAAAGCGCTGTATCGCGATTCCGCACCCGTAAGCCGACGGCTCGCGTATGCTATCGGTCGTTCACCCTCACTCCCCCCCTGGGACAAAACGGCCCCTAACGCGTATTCGCTCGCATCGGTGGTTATATTAAAGAGCTTCTCAAAATCCGGGAACGCTAACACCGGCTCTGTCAGCAACCTATTCATACATTTGCGGATATTATTCTCCATCTCTGGTGTCACCACAATCTTCGCGCCTTTCTTCAGCAAATTGTTAATGGGTACCAAATACTCTGCCATCTCAGGTACGAATCTCCGATAGTAGTTCAGCGTCCCAAGAAGCCTACGGATCCCCTTCACGTCCCGTGGTACCGCCATCCTTGTGATCGCCTCCACCTTTGCCGCATCCGGTCTGACCCCCTCGCTAGAGATAGTGTGGCCTAAAAAATTAATCCGCGTTTGTCCCAGCAGAGACTTCTCGCTTGACAATTTCAGCCCGAATTTCCGGAGCCTCTCGAATACTGACCTCAGATGTCCCACGTGTTCGGTTTCCGTTCTGCTAAAAATCAGCAGGTCATCCATATATACCTGACATACCGAGTCATCGATACCCCTCAAAAATTCGTCCATCAGACGCTGAAATGTTATGGGCGCATTCTTCAGACCAAACGGCATTCTTGTGAATTCATAATGCCCCCTTTCGAATGTGAACGCTGTTTTGTGTTGGTCTTCCGGGTGCATCCGTATTTGGTGATATCCCGCCTTAAGGTCCAACGTGCTAAAGACCACGGCTCCACTCAACCTATCCAGTATATCTTCGAATCTGGGGATCGGGTACTTCTCGTCTACCGTGTTATCGTTCAATTTACGATAGTCTACTACCACCCTGTATTTTTCCTTATTATCCCCCGGTGCTGCCTTCTTCTTCACCGCCCACAGGGGACTATTGAATGGTGAGGTGCTATCAACTATGATCCCTTGTTCTTTTAGACTATCTAGCTCCTCTCGAATATGCTGCCTCAACGCCTGCGGGTATCTTCTCTCTTTCACGTAAGTTACCCTATCCTGCTTCAGTGGGATTTCATGCACCGTCCTCCCTGTTACCCCTAATACCTCACCTTCCCTGAAGAAAATGTCCCTAAACTCCTCCTGTAGCAACTTCCTCCAGTCCTCCACTCTGTTCACCGCCCCTATCCGCACCCTTCTTTCTCTCGCGACCCCTATACATCCGAACTTCCTCTTTCCCAACCTAACACTCCAGGCTCCTCTACGATTCCTAATGCTCGCCCCTACCTGCCCCAACAAATCGCACCCCACTATGACCTGGTATTCCCGAGTCATGTTTTTTACTACGTGTACCTTCAGTTCGCCCTCTTTTCCTGCCCACCGATCAAGTCTTATTGTCGCTTCTCCCTCTACGCTACAGGGGCCACCCAGAGTGATTAGTTGGCAATCGCATTTTTGGATCCGGAGTGCCCTCTCACTCCCGCACACTTTCCCTAACGCCCCTCTGGTCATAATAGTGCTCGAGCTCCCGGTATCCACGAGGCACTTTACTCCCCCGTCTACCTCGATAATTGGCAACCAGCATGGCTTACCTCGGATGTTGTTGCATGTTGCTGTGCGGTCGCCTCTCTGCTGCCACACTCCTCAGATGCCGCCCAGCTTCCTCCTCCCCGCCGCCGTTCGTCGCTGCTCGGTCCGTTGGCTGCTCCTGCCTCCTTCGCCTCCACTGCTACCTGGTTCGTCCGTCTCTGTCCCCGAAGTTCCCGACTCCTCGGTTGCCTCTCCCGAAGATCCGTCCTTCCGCTGCATCCTAGCCCGTCTTGTCAGCTTCTGCGTGTTTACTTCCATGGGCTCGTCTTGAGTTCTTTCTCTCCTCCGGAATATGTACGGGCACTGCCTAGCAATATGCCCTTCGGTACCGCACTCGAAACATCTAGTGCGCGGACATTGTGCAACTAAATGTCCTGGCTTTCCGCACCCATGACATTTCCTGTCTTCCCTGCGGGGTCCATTCCTCGGCCTCACTTGTCCGGATCTTTTTTCACCCATCCTGACCTTTTCTCCGCTCGGCTGTACCGTTTCTCTCCTCTTCCAACCCATCGGGGCTGTCCGGGGTCGTCTGTCATTCACCCGGATCCACCCTGGTTCTTCCACGTCCATCCGAGTCTCTTCTTCCCTTGCGCTTAGGTCGATCATTTCCTGGGCACACTCGAGGAATGATCTCTCCCTGGGCAATCCGTCTCTCCTTCCCGTTTCCTTCGCCAACTGGACCTTGAGTATCGTCGAGAGGAACTCCATCCTGGCTTCCACCTCTCCCACACTCATTGTTTCGCGCATTTTCTCCGTTATGCGGTTGTACTTTGCCACTAGTACCCCCGCATACTGGCCCCTCGTCTGACGTTGGGACCGGCGCTCCCTAAACATTTGGAAGATGTCTTCCTCCGGCGTCCATCTGCCTCCTCCGAAGGCCTTCTTCAGTCGCTCCTTAATCACCGGCCATGGTGTCTCCTCGTCCGCCTGAATTTGGTTCAGGATGCTCCTCCTTACTCGGCACACCAGAGCCGCTTTCAACGCTTCCGCGTCCCCTAGGTTTACCAGGTCCTCCGCCACCTTTACCTCTATTCTAGACATGAGGCGGTCTCCGCCTTTCAGGAAATGGTTGAGCTCACCTACCTCGCCACCGAAGCGTTCCAGGTCCGCAATGGCTCTTCGAAGGTCCTGCGTGGTCGCCGCTCTTATTTTCATCCATTCCAGCGCGTTAGCGTGCGCTTCTGCCAATGTGTCCCTCGGTAAGGGAGGGATCTCCTGGATCTGCGGAATCTGCGGTACCTGAGGTATTTGAGGTATCTGAGGCACCTGAGGGGCCTGCGCGATCTGAGGTATCTGCGGAATTTCTTGAGGTTGAGGGATTTCCGGGGCGCTCAACACTCCCGGCCTGATTAAGCCCTCTGTTGGCATTTCACTCTTTCCTTATGACTGGGAGAAGAAAAAAAACCAAGAGAAAAAAAATGACTTTAAAAAAAAATTACTTCTCTGTTCTCCTGTCGTAGTCCCGGGTTTCGGCACCAGTTAAGCGTCGGCGGACTCTAACAATAAAAAAAAAGAAAGGAAAGGGCTTGAAATGCAACACTCACGGTTTCAGAAAAGATACTAATTTATTCCTTTAGTAATCCTCCTTATATACATTTCATATGTTTATTTACATTCAGGACGGTATTAAGGCTGATATCGCCGGTCTCCGGTCTTTATCTTATATATATATATATATATATATATATATATATATATATATATATATATATCAAAAAATAAATAAAAACCTACTCCCATATAACAGGGCACACTTAAGTCTTGTCACGCACTTGGATAAATTTGAAATAAATTAATTATTATCGAGACTGGAATGGTCTTTCTTTACCAAGAGAAATCTGAATAAATGTGTTAACAAATCGGCAATACGTCAATAAGTTAATTTATAAGAGTAATCCAGTTCATTCATGAAATGATTTATAGTTGTGCTTGGCGATTATAAACTGAAATATTAATAAACTTAAATTGAAAACCATCATAAATCAAGAAGTAACAGATATAAATATAAGTCGAAAATATGAGAGAACACAGGTAATCAAGCTAATGTATACAATGAAAAAAAAAAAGAAAAAGAAATCACTCATAAAGAAGAAACGATTAAAACAAAAAGCGAAAAGAAAAATGACGAGTGTAACGCTATGAGTAATGATGGAGTGACGGATCACATGTTGGCGTTCACACTCGAAATAAATGGCCAAGGCTCATACACTCATATACTTCTCGAATCAATGCCTTTTTCTTTCTTTTATTTCCTCTATTATTCATTCTTATTCCACCTCTCCTCCCAGCTCTCTTTTATTCTTATTCCTCTTGCCACTTTTCTTTTCCTTTTTTTAATCAACACCTTCGGAGAACAAAGCCCCGTAGTCTTTGTTCAAGAAAACGAGGCATACGGCGCCCTCTTGCCGTTTTAATCATTACTATAATTTTTCTCGTTTTTTCTATTTTATAATTTATTTTTTTTATTTTTAATATTCTTTATTCATCTTTTCTTTTTTTTTTTTTAATCACTTCGACGTGATAATAAAAGATGGCAGAGGTACTAAAGAAACTCTGTTTCTTTTATAACTTTTAGATGAATTAGTGTTGACAATTTTGAGTGAGTTTAATTAATATTGGAGCTCTCTTTAAAGTTTTATAACAAATATCAACAATAAATAGTTACTTATTTTTTTCCATTTAATTATTTTATATTTGAAGAAGCTAATTAAATCTAACATTTTATCATTACTAATTGGTCAACTTCCCTAAATAAAAAAAAATGTATTTTTTATAGTAATTATTGAAATATTATTGAAAACATTCAAAAACAAAGCCATGTATTTTTCACATACTTAATATCCAAAATATTACATATTGTAATAAATATTATCATAACTAATTTCTAATTATTAAAAAAAAACTGATGTAGTAATAAGTTTTTCTTCTCTTAAGCATTACTTAAAACATGTTAAAGTATCGTTTAATTTAAAAAATAACGTTATTTTTTTATAGGAGCGTCTCAAATTGTCTGAAAGGAACTAATATGTATACAATCGTACGAGATTCAACAATTTTTGTTGGTAGCCAACAACGATAAAATTCGCGCAATTCTGCGCTGTGTAACCATCTGAACTCTTTCGGTTCGAATATTCTACGCAATACTTTATTTTCAAAAACTTTAAGAACTTCCAATCTTCCAATGTAAGTGGCCAGATTTCGCACCCTTGAAGAACTATAGGGAAGATAATGGTTTTATAGATTCTAGTTTTTAAGTTAAGAGGCAAATAGTTTTTTCACAGAAAAATAACAAGCATTTCCCTTTAATTTAAAATAACAAGCACTTCAGTCTAACTTTAATCTCCTCTTCAATTTCGTTTTTTCTAGTTATCGTAAACCCCAGATACCTAAACTTCTCTACCTGTTCAAAAATATTACCTTCTACATCAATATCGCCATTTTTAAGTAGATTTATAATCGTTAATATATTTTTTTTATACCGTTAATTCTGCAAATAATTTCTCAGTTTATCAGAGAAAAATCAGGCCATGAATGATACTTTCGATTCATCTAATTTTTATTAATTTATTTATCTTTAAGTTATTTTAATTTTATTAATTGTTTATAATTTTTTATTATTATAGTTGTTATATCACTCCACAATGTTGTATTACTACATAAATAAATAAAAATCCTAGGAAAAGAGGGCTATGAAACTGATTCAAAATAATGTCTATTATTTTCTACGAAAAATGAGATAAAAATAATCATAAGATTAAATAGATCATGAATAATATTTACAGGCTAATTTATAAATTTTTCATTTCCCGCCTTTAGATAAATTATGAATAATTCAGCTGATAAATCCTACTGATGAAATTCGGTAATAATTAGCAATGCACAAGGGTATAATGTTCTGAAAGATAAAAAAAAAAAAGTTAAGGAATTGGGAAGTAGATTTATAGAGAGGGTAATTAACTGAGAAGAAATTAATGCCACTAGGTTTAAAAGGCCAGGTGTCAAAATGCGAGGGGGGAATTCCCCTTTTTTTATGGGGCTTAGGGCCGCCGCAACCCTTTCCAATAATTCCACTGGGAAAAAGAGGCCCTTAGGGGAAAAATTATCTTCCCTCTCATGTCTAGGGAATGAGATAGAATTTGATTAATTTCGGCCATTTTCAGAATGGATTTGTTATTGAATATTATTTTTAATTAGCCTGAAAAATGATGCTATAAATATCCTTTCAATTAATTGAACCATTTCCTGTAAATTATAATGTTAAAAATAGGATCAAAGAACGTCATTATTCATACGTAACACTGAAGCAGGAACGTATAGTAATAAGTTAAATATTATAATTAAACATATTTAATGATTAATGCCAAGTAATGAGATAATTTTTTTTGACGACTCAAACTAATTTACTCACTTTTTTCCAAATCTTCAAAACTACAACTGAGACATAAACTTATTTACTTAAACCAATATTTACTCCTCACAGATATACAGTATAGCTAAAAAGACTCACTTACAACAACTTAGAACTTTCCAATCAAAAATATTACGAATTATAACTAAAGCACCTTGGTACGTAACAGACAAAACCTTACATACAGACTTTCTCCTGCCTACAGTTGACCAACGCATAAGAATTCTTTAGTAACGATTTTTAAAATAATTTACACGGACATACTAACATACTAATCAGAGATATGGCATCAGCCGACATATTCATCAATACGAGGAGGAGACTAAAAAGGTGCTGGATAAGAGACCTCCTTCCGTGAAAACCATGGTAATTGATTCAAGCCAGACAAGATAGTCAGTTTCCACTATGCCAGACCCTAATCTGACCTAACCAGACCCTATGCTGACTGTTAACAGGTGTCGACAGGTGCAGATTAATATTTAAAAAAAAAACTCTATAAATTAAGTAGTTGTATACATGGTATTATTATTTTTTTTTATTATATAGTAATTATAATTATTGGTTATATAGCAAATCTATTGTTGTAATATAAGGCATACTTTATTTGCGCAACACATGTTTAGATTTTTTTTTCAAAGCTCTTAAATGGAGATAATTATAAATACCTTAGGTGACAATAAATTTAGTCTTTTATCGATTTTTTTTTCTATACAGTTTATTAGTAAATAATTCGTTCAAGACTTGACAGCGTTTATTGCACCATTAATAAATAGTTAGATTTGGGGATTAATAGAATTTTTATTTAAAAGAAAAAATCAAAAATAATTTATAAACTAAAAAATGGCAAACTGCAGATGAATTAATCAAAATTTCATTATTATCTCCTAAAGAAAAGTGATAAGGGAAGTTCCCTGAAACAAAGATCCAGCCTTACTCCATTGAAAAATCAGCTTTAAAAATTAATTCTAAAAATCAACTTAAAAACTCAAGCAATCGACTATTGTTCCATGATTACTTACTTACTATCACCTGAGATTTAGGTATTACCCTCTGAAGTGTTCTAGCTTAAAATATTATTGTATTCGTAATGTCTTTTGGACTTATAAAGCTTATTTATGTTAGCAAGTTGAAAACTGTATATAACTTTTAGATATATCTTACTTGAATGATTTTTTATTTATTTATTGAGTCTTGTAATATTTTATCACAACGTTAATAATTATAGTGAGCTAAGACTACATTCACACTTACTTCTATTATTAGAAATTTAATTTTATACGATTTAGGTGATTCCTTGATAGGATCGGGCTGCGATATTTTAACTTTAACGGGACTAGACAAAATTTAACTCATTATTTTATTTTCATTGCAACTACTAACCATTTTCAGTAACTATATAGAGTTTTTCTCTATTCATTGAAAGTTCAAAAATAATTTAGAAAACAAACATAATATTAGTAGTCTATTTGTTTTTATATTTTGCACCTTGAGACTTGAATGCCGAAACCATTATCCTTGTCAAACTAATGATAAATTAATTAGTAAGTTGGAGTCCTTTGGAGAGACGATTGTCTTTGGATGTTGAAGATCCGGTCCATAGACTCCAGCGAGGGCGGACTCAAAGCTTTGTGTGGTCTTAGGCTTCCTCTTCCAGAGACCGTCTACTTTTCTCCTTGATTACCCTCTTCTCCAGGCTCCGGATCTTCTCCAGGTTGAACGCTACGGTACCTCTGCTCCTTCTGTCGCTAATCATCTCTCTGATCCTTGTTTTTGGTCTGGAAAATTGTTATCGCTCCAGCAGCTGGCGGTTCCGAACCGCTGGAGTGAAGGTTCGAGGGTGTGCGTCATTAATTTGCGATACTGTTAATTATTTCGAGAATTAATCAATACTTAGACAGAACGGGGTGTGACTTGAAGAATAAGAACCTACCTTGATCACATTAAATCGGCAGTTTAACATTTCTTTGATAGAAGTTGTAATGAAGTAATGATTGTGTTTAGTTCTCGTAAGGGCTCGAAACAATATTTATTATTGTTTGAAATTTGAAAAAAATATTTAAAATTTGATTTCCTACTATTCCAGTCGAGATATATAAACTATTAAAAATCTTTCCTTTAAGATAAACGCCTAGAAAAGTCTGTGAGGTAAACTGTTTTTCTCAATTCGACTTTAATTTGCTGAAAAGTTTACCTCTCTCCTTTATTTATGGTTGGAAATGATATTAACGGGAGACCGTGTTAATATATCTCATTTTTACTTGATATATCGAGATAGATACGCAAACTATTTAGTTAGGCGTGAGGACTGCTGCCATCAGCAAATTTAACTAATAATGATAGTGGTTAAATAGATGACTGTCGTGAATAATGAAGAAAAGAACAGTTGTGATAATCAGTCAAATAAGAAGGCAAAAATAAATGATAATATTTATTTTGTTATTTGCCGACGTTTCGACCTGAAGTTCAGGCCATCATCAGGGCTAAGAAAAGTATCTCTTGATAGACTTTACAACATCTCAATTTTCTCTCTAACTATTCTATTCACAATATCTTAATTTTATTATTTATTTCCATTTCTTGTAGAACTTCATATTTTTCTGTTTTACATTTTATTCTAAGATTCCCATTTTAATACTTACCTTTTTTATTATGTTTACTTCATCATTCCACACTTTGTACCGCTTATTATCATTTATCTCTTTGTTCTTACTATTGTCATTATTCTAACAACTGAATTTTACTTTAATTTTTTTTTTTTACCTACACTACTTATGTTTCTCATACCTTGTTATCTGGTTCTTTTCTTAGCCCTGAACTTCAGGTCGAGACATTGGCAAATGTAAAAATAAATATTATCATTTATTTTTGCCTTCTTATTTGACTGATCACCCCAACTATTCTTCTCTTCATTAACTGATGATGTCTGGTGTGTCATTATGCCATAAATATATATTAAAAAGCAATGGTCACAGTTCACTGCCGTGCGGAACATACACTTAGAAAAATTAAAAATAACAGAATTGTTTCTGACACAAGAGGAATCAAACCCTTGATTTGCTGTCAGTAGTTCGCTAAGTTCTCTATAGGCAGAGCTACTGCGTTTGACAAGTCCTTCCAAATCCAAACTACGTCTGCTATTCCATACGTCGTGTACCATCAGTTTCCTCATTCGAATCCCACCTTTACGTTGCCTAACCGGATTAATATTATTATCCAGTGTTATGATCTAAATTATATATGGCTTCATTTTGAATGATACTCTAAATATATATTACATATAATACTAGTTGGCCCTTGCGGATTACTCGCAGAACATACTGTTTATTGAAGAAACCATTTATTATAATTCAACCACTTATTATAATATAAGGATACATCCTTTCGCTCTTATTATATGCATTATACTTTGTAAATAGAATAAGTTTTTACATTCATATATACTTGAATACATTTTGACTGTAGTTTTCTATGAAAATGAGCTTTGGATACTTACATACAGAAGGTTACAGACGCAACAGAAAACTGTTGGCAGAGAAAGAAAACTTCACAAAGAAAGACTATGCATGTATGCACCGACTTGCAGCTCATGAGGAGGGTCCATGAATTTAAAGATCTCGAAGGACAGAAAGGAAATGACACAACTGAAGGAGGACATGCCGCTATAAAAGGAAGATGAATTGTGTATGCATGCAAGACCGATGGGATAACAAGGGGCTTTGTTTATATAAGTGCATTTGGCGAAGAACTGAAGCCTTATTGAGAATTCAAGAAAATAAAAAAAAAATAACAGAGAAATTTATAAATATAAACAAAATTTAACTATTTTCTAGTTTTGTACTTTTCCATAAATGATCTTCTCACTGTTTTAAAAGGAATAACTTTTTAGTCCAGCTTTAATCGTTGATCAAAATTATTAATAACTAAGGCTCAGAGATGCCCAGAATGGGA
The DNA here is from genome assembly GCA_928085145.1 of Nezara viridula. Taxonomy (NCBI): domain Eukaryota; kingdom Metazoa; phylum Arthropoda; class Insecta; order Hemiptera; family Pentatomidae; genus Nezara; species Nezara viridula. The sequence continues at coordinate 3,798,081 of OV725082.1, forward strand.
TTTCATCTAAATTTTTTAGGGTAGCACATTATAACGGTATTTTTAATTTTCGAGTGGGGCGCATTTCGACAGAGTTTAACTATAATTTGGGTTCCTTTGTGGTACTAACGATTGGTAATCAGGAGAGAGAATCACTTTATTATCATAAAATGGTGCTGCCCAATTACATGGGGATGCTAAAAACAGCATACTTATTAATCACTACAGGCAATTGTTAAAATAATATATAATTATATAGGATTAACATGTATGAGCATAGTATACAATATTTATATATATATATATTTTTTTTTTTTGAACATTTAATTTCCCTTTCTCTCACTTCTCTCACTTTATCTATATATTTTTTTCAATTTTCCATTAAATAAATACTTAAATTAAACATTAAAATAAATATTTAAACCCTGTAAAGATTCGCTCTTCCTGTAAAATTTCTCATAATTTTTAGGATAGGTCTATTTCTTTTTTTGAGTTTTTCAAATTTTTGGCATTCTTCCAGTAGTGTTTCACTTTTTGAGAAATATTGTGGAATTTTTTCCTCGCGTGTGTTTCGAAACCTCTTAGAAAGTTGCTATGGGTAAACTGACAGTGCTCTATCCTATGATATTCTGAAATTTGAAACAATTAGGTTTTACTTCTGTCATTTTACAATGTTTTTTTTTCACCCAATTTGCGCATGTCATGTTCTTTATTCAATCTTCTAAGGTTGCATCTTTCAATATAGATTCGTGGATATAAACCGATTTGTCGCTATCTCTGAATCCGGTTGAGGAACAAGCAGCCATAGATTTACCAGAAAATAAATTATATACATGATCTGAAATGATAGCACTAACTCATGGACGAGACTGACTAAATGAATAAAAAAAATGCTATTTCACTGCTGAATTTCCTTTTCTAGTCCTTCATTTTAAGCACAAATATTATGGTATATTTATAAATTTAAATTTTTTTTTTGGTCAAACTTCTTTAGTCGCGGTTTGCACTTTTTTGAGGAGCGTGAATAAGATTGAGCCGTCAGATCTTCTATGTGAAAGGCTCGAGTGAAGTCGGCTGGAGTAGACTAATTGAAGTGTTTTTGTATATGGATTAAAATATCTCAAAACTAAATATCGAACCTGCATATTGTTAGAGAGGGAATTGTTCATCATATCATCTTCTCGCGAAAAAAGAAAAACAGTGTCGAAAACGTATTACGAGCTTTATGTAATATCTATTAAAATATCTCAGAAACTAAAAATCTGACCTGGATACTGTAAGCGAGGAAAGCATTCCTCTGTATAATGAGATATTATTTATAATTTATATTTGATATTTTTAATCTAGCCTTGTTGATGTTTTCAATTCTATCGCGTGGTCTAAAGCAAACATATGAATTTTTTTAACACCACTAAATCAACTGTAATGTAGTAAATATAATAAATAAATATACTTTAGTATTTTTATATTTTCTATGTTTTTTTTTAAATCACTCTCAAATTATCGGATGTTAAAGGGAGACTGAGGTGAGGACGAAGCCGAGCAGAGAGGCAGAGACAATTCGCGCTGGAAATGTAAAAGTCGTTAACCACCTGGCGTAGCGGCAATTAGCCATTCACTTTACGATCTCGTTGGAATTGTTGCCGCGTCCTAAATTAGTGGTCGCGCGACCAGCAGCTACAATACCAATTCACTTGATCAACGGCTCCAGTCTTGTGCACTTGCTACGGTTGTCGTAGGTCGTACAGGGGCTGTTAACGTCGGATAGGGAGAAATCGCCTTTACTACATATGTAGGATTTTCTAGATAGACTTACTTTAAAATATATTATTTTCTTTACATGTATTAATGTTAAATAAAAATATTATAAGGTTTAGAACTTAATTCTTATTTATCTAGATACATCTCTATAACAGGCAGAAGGTAAAATAAAAATCAATTATAAATAAATTTTAAACAAACATGTATAAATATATATTTAAAAAAAATTTTTTTTTCATTAAATTTGCCACTGCGTTGTAACGCGTCAAACAAATGTGTTGGAGTTTATTCTGTCTTCTTGTAATCTTGAAATATTCTTAACTTGCCAGCAGAAGATCTCTAGACCTTTTCGGTCATCTTTGAGGCTCACCAGGTAACAGGGAGGAAGATAGAGATAGAACGAGTGGATTTGGATGATTGAGAGTAGAAGAATGAAATGTTGTGTACTTGTTGTGTATGTAGGATTTTACTTTTGGTATGTTCACGTCTGTGTGTATGGTGTGGTATGAAATAAACCAAGGAGCGTTAACGATCTTAAGAAGTATTTTGGATTGTGTGGTTTGAATTTTATTTGTGTGTGTGTGTGTTTTGCGGAACTCCAAAGTTCTGCTCCGTATGTCCAAATAGGTCTTCGTATAGTGTTGTATATTAGTCGCTTTTTTAGTAAGTTGAGTGGATATCTTTAGTCCAAAAGATGTGACAGTTGTTTGTATCGTCTGGTCAGTTCTTGTTTTTTTAATTTAGTGTGAATGTTCCAGGTGAGTTTTTTGTCCGAGATATCGTACATGTGTTTTTGAGGGAACTGGTTTATTGTTTATTGTCACAGCAGGACACGAGAGAAGCTAACATGAGTTGACTTGCTGGGATTGATTTTAATTCTATCTTTCTATGAAAAAAAAATTGTAACAATTATTATTAACGTATGATGTTCTTACAGTGAAAAAGAAGGTGTTTCTGATGATGGACAAAACGTTAGGCAGATGTATCTAGATAAATTAGAATTATTTTGAATAAATAGAATACCCGGAAGAGATATTTCCATACCTTATACCTATAATAACACAAAACTCTTACTTAAGAAAAATATAAACATAAAATAATATAACAAGAAAACTTTAACCTTTCTTAATCATATTATATAATGTCAACTATTCCCTTAACATAACATATATTTTACTTTAATATTGCCAATTAAGAGGCGAGAAAACAAGTAGTGGATGAGATATCTTTTGTCCTGAATTAAGTTATTAAATCAAACCCCGAAAAAGGTACTGCTGGATACTATTCTTTTCTATGCCTCAAATGGAATATTATTACATTTTCATCCTTACATTTCCTTTTTTTTTTTTCATAAGTTTATGGACAAAGGGAAAATATGCAATATATAAGAAAAAGTGTAAAATAAATGTTGTAATACATGAGCGAGAGCGCTTTCGCCACATGCACTCATATCGTGAGTGAAGAATCTGGCCATTGCCAGAAGTCCAATATATACAAACTAAAAGAGGTCGCGAGGCCTTTGCCGTTTTGAACTTCTTGGAGGATTATAAGGATAGGTGGTGCTGTATAGGGATCGTGAGAATTTTTCTGAGATCAGATCTAGGACAAATGGTATTTGAGGAGAGAGAGAATCACTTTATTATCATAAAATAAAATAAAATGGTGCTGCCCAATTACATTGGGTTGCTAACAACACAGCATACTTATTAATCACTACAGACATTATTTAAAATTATTGTACAATTATAGGATTAACAATATGTATGAGCATAGTATACAATATTTTATACGTGTATATATATATATATATATATATATATATATATATATATATATATATATATATATATATATATATATATATATTATTTTTTTTTCCTTTTTTTTCTCATTTTTTTTTATAATTTTTACTATTTCTTTCATTCATTTATTATCATTCTGTACCCTTTCTCTTCCTTCTCTCCCTCTATACATGTTCCCACTCCTCACATTCTCTCCTCTCTCTTTCTAACCTAATACATAAAAAATACATAAAGTACAGTGGACGTGTTCAATAAATAATAATATAAAAAATGCTGTAACACACGCATGCCTCCCCCTAAAAAAAAAAAATAAATAAATTTGACTTCAAAAAAAAATAGTTTCATTGCCTAAAATTAATATATAAACGAAGCAAAGCATATAAGGGACCATGTCCCCTCATTCTTCGGGTGAGGGGCTATTTATAAGAGGGACAGAGGGGTTGCTAGGGGGTCGACTTGTCAAAGGGTCTGGGACCCTAATGCCTCCCGTTATTAGTGACCACAGGCACGTTTAGGACCACGTCCCCAAAGTTAGTGGACTAAGCCACTCGTCCACCTTCTACTGTCTTTATGTAATGAAATTATCAGGGGCTCATTACTTAGTTGCAGGGACTACTGGGAGCTAACTTCATTACAACTTAATACGGCCTACCGAAACTTCTCTCCTTCCAGCTCAGGGTTATAGATTAGCGAATACATTTTTGATAACTCTCAGATATAGATGTGATAACTTGGAACAGTCTTCCGTAGTCATTATATTTCTGTAAATGTGGTAGAAAATTAAACTTTTTTTAGAAATAGAAATAGAAATAAAAAATAATTTTATTCTGGGACAAAGTCACTTTGCAATAACAAAGTACAACATAATTAAAATACTACATCTGGCCAAAATAAAACAATAATAAAAACGAGAAAGTAAAGAAAATATTAGTTAAACAAGCTATATACAAAAAAAAAAAAAAAAAAAAAATATCTATATACAAAACACTTAAAACTATAATATAACACTTAAGACTATGTACAGTAGGAACAAATATAATTATAGTCTTTACTAAGTTTTCTTCAGATAGTGAAAAAAAATATATATTTTTTTATATTTATTACTTTTGAAAATGAACTTTTGTAATCGACCAAGAAAAAAACTTTTATCTCCTCTTAAAATTTGAGGGTTTATGTTTCAAGTCCGATTTTTGAAACTCAACATTGCCATCCCAACTTTCGTTTTAAAATTGTTCGGCAAAAAAAATCAGTGTTGCTAGCATCTAAATGCCTGTAACGATTTTAATTAAATCTCCTTGAATCTTTTCTTGGAAGCCTTTTAAATTTATGCTTAAACATACTTTTAAAAGCTTGATAAAAGTTATGATAAAAGTAAAACTAAGTTTACAAATAACTTAAAAAGTATAGTCTACAAATAAATAATATGTATTTTAAACTTCTTTAAATTACCTAAAATGCTAAAAAAGAAAGAACGAAATCTGAGCTAAATTAAAAAAGATATAGGGGTTTAAAAATATGTATGCTTTATTATTTTCAATAATTTACTTTTGTAACCGACAAAGAAAAAAAAAATGAATTTGATATAATATATATATATATTGTATGCCTACTATGATGTGCTATAAAAATATAATTACAAAAATTAATTTTTCTAATAACAATATACTGCTTATTTGTTGACTGTTTAAGATATATAACGATATTTTCAACGAACTGCTGAACTGCTTTTAAGGATTTTTTCAGTCGAAACTTTAAAACAACCTGTGCTAAAAATACAAAAAAAAAATATGATATTTAAAGAATATTCAGTGTTTTGTAGTTTCCATATAAATGTTAAACTATTTTAAACTATTCATTTTACAGGATATTACTATTTATTAAGGAGATACAAAAGTATTCAAACATTCCCTTTTTCCTGGAAACGAATATTTTTATTCATTCTGAATGGCTTAAAATTTGTATAACAATGAAATTTTGAGAACTTCATTTGTGTAAGTTCCTAATCATATATGATGATTATAAGTTATTATTACTTTTTCAAGTAATAACATTTTTTTTTTTTATAAAAAAGAAATAATCTTATCTGTCTTGAGTGAATGAACATGTTTTTTTTTAGATGTGCGATAATAATTTAGTAACGAACAAACAAATTTTAATAGATTAAAGTTTTGTAAAATTGGCTCTGTAAACAAATACAAAAATGGAAACGGTTTCTTTCTGGTTCCATTAGTAATATAACAATTCAGTTTTCTGTCCTTTCTCTGGATTATTTTGGATCCTAAATTGTTTTCCAATTTGAAATATTAAATGTTATGTTTGAACCGTAATATTAGAAGTGACATGTGATTTGACATTCGCAAATGGTAAAGGGGAAATTACTTTTTCGTTTTCAATACATTCCCTATAATATCCTTCAACACTCAACCTATCGAAATATTTACATCAAAACACGTTTCCAAAGATCTGACTTGAAATGCCAACTGCATCAACACGCGTCAATCCCATGAAATCGAGAAAGATTTGGTTTGTTCGTTTTGTGATCGGATAAAACCATTTATTTTTCAATATTTCGCTGTATTGTGTTTTATTAATACTTGGAATAAACAACTTTAGCCGTTATTTATGCTGAAAGTTTTATATAAACGAATGTTTTTTTTTGTTTTTTTTTAAAGACAGCATACAATGGTCTTTATATTATACTGTATTACTGTATGAGATCTATATTACATGTAATATCGTATACTTATTGTTTAATTAAGGCAGTGCTTACATATGTTATAATAAAAAGAGCATTTTTAAATTTATGAATTTAGTCAATACTTTAATGAAGAATATTTAATATTAACAATAAAAGATTGCTGACAATAAACTTCAGCTGTTTAGAAAAAACTTGTCAGAGAAATAGGGCTCAGTTTTGTTTATTTAACCTAATCGTTTTCAATGGATTCTTCTATAGTCTCTTTTACTTAAAGTCCCTGACAAAGTCTGATTTAATTTATCATACCTTTACATATTTAAAAAAGTTTTTTTTTTTTTAGTTAAATGGAACCCATTTTATTTTCAAAAATGTTTTTAAAAAATTAATATTTAAAACTTCTTTTGTTATTTAAAAATAATTTACAAGAGCATGTTAAAAAGCACCACAAAGTTAAAGATAAAATAGTTCTAGAAAATAAAATTATCTATTTCCTCAATTTCAATCAATGAAATTGATTGCATTTTAATATGCTGTCCGGTGAATTGGTTTATTTAACAATCTGTTTTAAAAAATAAATAATTCTTTTGGGTAAAAGATGATGTACAATCCTAATTAAAATTTGGAAAAAGAAATAATTTTAACGCAAAATTATAAGAATTATAATATTATACAATTATATAAAAGAATTATAATTTATTTTTAATTTTAAATTTCTCTTTTTTTAATAGAGAAATAAATCTTATGTAATCCAAGATTAAGGAAAGCAATGCATTTATTTTTAATATTATTTTATAAAAAATTTTTGTGGTTAAACAAAAGTTGAATATACTTAATGTTTTATGTTATAAACATTTATGATGATTTTCATACCTATAAAATATTGATATGGAAAATATATATATAGTTTTCTTTATGAATAAATTGTTATTTTATTTGTGCTAGATGTGTATGATTGTACTGTGATTTTTCTGATTAAAATATTACTATCATTTTAGTTTCTACCTTAATATTAGTAAACAACAACAAAAATATTTAAATTATAATTGAAGAATGAAGGGATGGATAGTTGGCGTGATCAGTCAAAATAGAAATGGCAAAAATAAATAATAATATTTATTTTAACATTTGCCGACGTTTCGACCTGAAGTTCAGGCCTTCATTCGGGCTGATCGAAGAAGTGTATAGAATATATGTATAGAATCAAATTAGAATTCTCTATTTGGGCTCATTGCTATCTATACCATACTTTATGGTTTCCTAATTGGTTTTTCTGGTTTGAATTCATTCTATTATAATATATAAGGAGCCATATCTTATAGTTTTCTATTTGCACTATTTCTTTTAGATAAAATAGGTATAATATATTTATGAGATACTCTATTCTAACGAAGACTAGGCCCACCTGCCCCCCTTTTGTTACCTTCAATATTTCTCTTCTATTCCTCTGCTACCTCCCCCCTCACGGTCTCCTCGGACAGGTCCGAACCCTCGGGTCTTAAGGAGTGAGATAGAGGAGTCAGGTGTTGCAGAGAGCCTTTCAATTACAGCTAATCCGCCATATGTAATCAGGCGGTAGAGAGGTCCTGAGACAATATCACATATAAGCTACGTGATGGGAATATCCTTACCTGTCCGTACCCTCCAGGGCCCATCCTCCAGGGACCGCCCTTCGTCGGGAAGCTGCGGAGGGGGCGAGGGTGCCTCTTCACCTAATATTGAATTTGCTCTTGTTTTTGTCTCTCTGTCTCTTATCAGATTACCATATGTCCCCCCCCCCCTGGTCTTCATTATGTTAGGAGTTATACACCAAACGTGAATTATATATATATATATATATATATATATATATATATATATATAGACAGAGAGAGAGAGAGAGAGAGACTTCTATCACTTACAAAATTAGTCAAAATTTATATTATAAAATGTTCAGAGTAACTTTGTTGGCGATCTTTATCATTGTTCCATAATAAGACAAATACATATTTCAAAATAGAAACAGCAATAATGTCAGCAATTAAAAAAAAAAGAATTGAAGAATAATGAAGATTATAAAAACATATCAGTCATCTAGTGAAACAGCGATGCAACTGTAATGTTTTAAAAAAAAAATTATTATCTTGCGATAGATATGTAGTATAAATTACAATCTGTCAAAGCCTTACTCGAAGACGCATCTGAAGTATACGAATACTGTGCCTTACTCAATGTGATAGTCTACGTCATAATTTATGATTAAACTGAAAGGAAAACAAAGGTAATGCAGAATGAAATTAGAAGAATTTTTGATTTCAGATTGAGATTTAATCCAGTTTGTTTTTTTAATTAGAAATATAGTAATGCGGCAGAATTAATAAAGGCGATCTATAAAGCGATGACCTATGCAGAATCCAGAGAATATAAATTAATAAAGAAACATAATTATCCCACCTCTCCTCTTACTAACTATAAAGTTAAAGTTTAATTACCCTCATAAATTTATGGAACCCCTTCCTATAATTCTTATAGTTCGTCCCTGATTCTTATTTAAGATCCTATCTTATATCTCATTAATTTTTAATTAACGCTATAATAAGAAACTTTTGCTATATTTATAAATTATCATATAGTATATAAAGCTTCCAGTATAGTAACAATATTTATTTCAATATTTTTCATAACATAGTATGCTTACAAATTGTGAATTTATTAATTCAACGTTATTATCGACATTTAAGAGAATGTGAGATATATAAGAATTGTGTTTTTATTTATAGCATTCACCATTCTAAAGCTACTAATCTTCTATATTTAATTATTTCTCACAATTATATATAATATAGAGATAGACTCTATTTGTATGCGGTTCTTCTCTGAAAACAAAAGAAGATTAAATAAATAAGTAACTATTTCTCACATCATTAAATTATAATAGAACTTTTATTTATTTTTTTTAGAGTACTTGAATTCCTTCATTGTTCGAAACACTCCCTGATGATGACCCACATGTTTGGGTTAAAACGTCGGCACCAATAAAATCTGTATATAAAATAATGACTGCGTACCGAATATTTGTCACCCATGATAGAATAGTCGAATAACTTCCTTCAATAATTTTATTTTTTCTATTAACTGTTATTTTTCTAATAAAAAATAAAAAAATGTGCAAGAAATACTGCGAAAATTAATAAGTGAACTCTCATATATGACAATTTTTAAATGCTGCATTGGCAGTAGTTGAATATTTTATCTTCACATTCATCTATGTAATTATATTTTTCTTTCTTTCTTTGACAAACATAATTTTGATATTTTTTCCATACACTACAGAATATGAACTGATTATTATTTCATTAGAAACAATTGTAATACTACGTTTTTTGTGGATTGCTGTAAAAATCTAATAGATAGACATTATTTTGTCATTTTTTCACAGACCACTGTACTATGTTAATTATTCGCCCGACCAAGTAGTAATAAATATTTCATTAAATTAGATGTGCACTCCAGTTAAAAAAAATAGTCGAATTTTTTCCCAGTAAATGTATGTTTCTGAATATATTACTAACTATATATTATGTAGCATGGGCAGTAGATACAGTAATACACATCCCTTGCATAGATAAAGTTGTCGGGGAGATCCCATTTGATCCAGCACGACCCATATCCCACGGGATCTTTGCCTCAACGTCTTGAAAAATATTGAAATTTATTTCGCCCCCCCCCTTCTCCTACGTCATAGACTGTTATTGGATAATTCGTCATATTGTTTCAACAGTTCTGCTCATCTCTCAGATCTCTCTCGTTTCAATTGTATGATTGTTTCGGTAATTGTAGAGTTTAGAAGAAACTTGACGTCAGTTGTAGGCGTTTTTAATTATTTCCGATTGGTTACTTCCTCCTCGATTAATTATCTCTCGAGTCTCTCGAATTATGTCTAATTTTAATAATTAGTTTAATTTATTTTAATATTTGCAAATTAATTTCCATAGTGTTTTCTTTTTTCAAGTAATAATATACTGAAAAGTATATATATTTTTTTTGTACATAAAATCATGGAAGTAATGATTATTTTCATATTGATTATTGATTTAAAACTTATTAAGTCCTTAATGCTTCTTACTTTGCCACAAATAAAATCATACATAACGAACTTAATGTTCCTTATGTTTCCGATTTGGCCCAACCCAGATATCTATCCTTCCATAATAAACTTCTGAACCATCCGAACCCTCTTGTTTCATATCTTGCTTTCTCTTCTATTCCTGATAATCCTCCGAGGCGTCTGAAAAGAAGATGGCCACGTGATCTCCTTTTGTAGACATATTATTAGAGTGCTACTATTGGGTAGTTTCTCAACAAGCGTTTTCATGTGTTTATAACTCTGTGTTCACATTTACTTGATGCATTTATATTAATACAGTTTTAAATATTATAAATAAATTTAAAAAAAAAAGTTATTAAAATTCATTGAAATTGATTTTTATTTTTAATATTTTTATAGATTAAACAGGAATTTTATAATAATGAAAATTTAATTCTAACCTCTTTAGTGTGTAAACCAGATTAATTTTTATTCGATAGGACAATTCTGATATCATTCAAAAGCATTGAAATGTTTTTATATTATTATATTTAATATGTAAGCTTCTAAAATAGATTTAATGATTATGAAAATATTGACCGACATCGATCGGAATATATCGATCTTACAACCTAGACGAAGTTATGACCAAGTTTCAGATTAGGACTTAAATATTTTTTTAACTCCTCCAAAACTTTACAAAAGTTTCATAACCGATTGTTTTTTGTAAAAATTTCCATTTTATTCTATTTTAATTATTATAAAATCTTGTGAACGTAAACTAAGAGTTTTTCTGATGAAAATTGTATTTTATATTTCATATTTTGTATTTCATATTTATTATTATTCACATATCAAACATGTGAATATGTTTTTTTTTTTTTGCGATTTATATAAATTGTATTCTACCTCCCGTTTTTCCCCCAAATAAGGTTACTCCTCCGAATTAGAAATTTCTATTCTTACTACATAGACGAACTTATGACGTATCATATTTATAACGTTTCATAAATATATACATTTTATTTTTATTCTGTCTATGTTTCCTGTACAAAACAGATACAGAACGGATTGTTTTTACTTTCCTACCTATACTAGGTAAAGAAAGTATTGCAATCGGGTGAAATTTCCGATATGTGGTTTTCGACGGATCTATACGTTTCAGAGCCCCCTGATTCCGACATCTTTTTTTTTACTGTACTATCTTCCTTTAAATACTTTTTGTTTATTTGAAATTTGTGCTCTTAACTTTATTAAACAAAAATCACTGTTCAACTTAATATATTGTTAATTTAATATAACACTATAATATAATATAGGCTATATAATATAGCCTATTTTTTGAAAGGTAATGAAATTCTCTACAAAACTATATAAAAATCGTTCATTTTGGACAACTATTAACGAAGTTACAGCTATTCAATTTCCAATGCAAGATTACGGGTTCATATCCTGGTGTCTGAAAGGGGTGAATGAGAGAAAAAAGATGACTAAGTGAAAGTAAGAAAATCTGTTGCCCGCATCAGACTTTTAACAGAAATTATTGTTTGACAATACTAAGCTATGGCAAAAAGTTTTTGATCAGCAATATTAGAAGGTATTGAATTTTACACTGATTTACCTTAAGCCGGTTTATATTGCTTTGGTTTATCAAATAAATCGTACTCAAATCTTTTGTTTGATAATTTTCAGGAAAATAAATCTAGTTCATTTTTTTTTTTTTTTTGTTTCTTCATGGACATATGTAAAGATATAAATTTTGTTTTGAAATAGTTAGGAAAGTCATGTGAGTGGACACCCAAGATGTTTTTTTCTTTATTTTTTAAAATTTTTATCCATCAATTTCATCACCAATCAATCGTTTATATAATTATAAAAATAAATAACAAATGCTAGGTTCCGATATCACTAAACCTAAATAAGAACTATGTATTCATTTTGGCAAAACACCTCTTGCTATCACAACCCCCAGGAGCCTAGAACCTTTGCAGTTTAATATTCTTACTCTGCCAGAACTTCCATCAAATCGCTGACAGCGTCGCGTTTTATCCGATTTCTCTTCTTGATTTATTCCGAACCCTTCTTCTATATGATTGTCTGTCATTTTCTCCTCATATACTATTCAGTATTACCTTTATATATTCTTCCATGCGGGTTCTAAATTTTTGTAAACATTTTTGGCAAATTCTATCTGGGGCATTTTAAATTGTTTAATGAAAATAAAATAAACACAGAAATTCAGTGGTGTTAAAATTGTTTACTAGTTTTTTCCACAGATCTATAAAATACAATGTATTGATGTCCATGTGAAAAAAAATGTTTCTTTTAAGTCGACTACAATAGGCTTAATAATTTAACCTTATGTTTTATACATTACTAGTGTAATAGTCTTTAGTTTTCCTTATCGATCAAAGATACTCTTTATTTTCTATAGGTCATGGCCTTAGAGTCATAAGGACCTTAAAGACTTCTTGCTTAAACGGTCTAACAAAAGTAATTTTTTAAATTACACTGATTGTTTCCCAAACTAACGCGTTCGAATGAACTCTTCACATTTTATATATTAGAATAGATAATAATTTGTGTGGTTCCATTATAAATTATTAATTATATAATCTTCAGCTCTCTAGAAAAAATATATATAGTATTTGACGTATGAGATTCTCCATAGATGTTTGTCCTCAAAATCTCGAGATCACACTGTACATGATATTCTGAGAATGACTTAATGTGTCTGTAAGTTAATAAATATACAACTATATTTCGATGTTTCAATACCTCAGAGCATTAATTCTCGAAATGTCGTCAATTCATTAACTGGTCCTTTAGTACCTTAGGAAAATACATATATAAATACATATAAAATGTGGGCAGAGTAGTTCAGTGGGTTAGACACTGTGCTACTATGCTCCGGATCCCGTGTCCTAGACTATCTATAAAAGATAATTATTTATTCCATCACAACTGTATTTTTTTTAAAATGTTTTTGTTAATACTTATTTATTCAGAAATATTACAATCTGTCAAAATTAAGGACATTTAACATAGTGTTCAGAGAGCACATTCACACTCTATTTACAATAAATAAAAATAAATAATATAGAAAAATAATAATACTAAAGTAAATGTATATATACTAAACTAAACAAAACAAAACTTAACTAAATATAATAAGTACCCTAATACACACATGCTTCTATACAATAACTAAAAAACATTCATCTACCCAAAATCTCCGAGCCAAGCCTTTCTCACCACTCGTGGAAGGAAAGGCAGGACTCAAGGAGATCACAGCGCCTCTCGCACAGCCGCATTACTGGTATTAAGGACCAGTGGAGGCTGAGCAGAGGCGCTATAATCAGACATACATGACTTGAGTGGAGAATCTGGCCGCCAAAACTCCAATATATGCTTATTTACAAAAGGTCTCTGGTTCAATGCCGCTTCAACTTTCGAGGAGGATTTTAGGAATGGGTGGAGCTGGATAGGGATTGTCCAAGAGGATTTGGATGAAAAGTAAGGTTCTGATGAAATTTTGATATTTTTTCTGGGATAAGGTCTAGGACAAATGAGGTATTATGGTCATGGTGTAGGGTTTTGTTGGTTACATAGAATGGAGCATCAACTATTGTTCGAAGGACTTTATCAACTGAATTAAACGAAGTCTTAAACACTTTATAGCTCGTAGTGATGCAGGTTTTTTTTTTTATTATATTGTTATACACACGAGAAATTTAGTATAAATGTAATTTGCTTTTTGTTATATATTCTTTTTCTAAAATAATTCATATCTCAATTTATTCTCTATTACTGCCCTAATAATTATATCAAATGAACTTAGATCTTCCTAAGAGCCATAATAAAGCCGTAGATATCGTCGGGCGTTCGCGAGGTTACGATCAGCGACCCGTAGAGAAAGTTGTCGAGATAAGAGGAAGCACGTAGAGAACATTAGGCCCGTAGAGATTAACCTCCTCTGTTTCTAATTCGGATAAGCTCTAAAAGGGCTGAAGGCCTTTCTTATGCAGGCAGTCTGCTCTCGGTCGACAATATTTACAGTCGGGGGGGAGCCAGGAGGAATTAATTTACATTGGGGGGGCCTCAGCAATAATTCCACGACCGCTGTATCTCTCTCTCTCTCTCCCTCTTTCCCTTCCTATCTCTCTCTCCCGTTCCCAGTCGCGATTAAATCATAACTCTACCTTCTCCGGATTAGCCAGTGCTAAGTTAGCTCTTAGTGGATTAACACTTGTAACTTAACCACTCCAGGCAAAAAATTAATTTCTTTCTATATCTAATAAACTAGAAAATTATAATTACAATTAAAATTATAATTTTGAACTTATTAGAAAGACGTCAAGAGACTCGCCAAGACTCTTTATATGAAAAACAGGGTCACTCTTCCTACAAATTTATAAAAATAAAATTAAATGTAAAAATCTATTTCAACAACAAGATTGGAGTACATAAAAAATCATGACTTACAATAGAACTCCACAATAACCTACAGACCAAATTTTAACAATAAACCGAAACATAGCAAGCTCAAACAGAATTAAAATTCCTTGAAATCTCAACTTGAGAGAATATAGGTTAGAGTCGAAAAATTAGACTACGCTACGATAAACCATGTGTCTGATTTAAGGATATATTTCCGGTTTCTTGAAGAAAGAATCGGAAGATTTGGAAGAATAAGAGTTTGCTAAAAAATTCCATTATAAAACTGAATAAAAAAACTATTGGAAATGACATATTCGATGTTTTGCAATGAATAGAACCATCTTCTGTGCAGATACAAGCAAATCAAAGTAATGAATGTGATACATTCAATAGTTTACAACATTTTGCATGAGAATTTTAATTGCAGAATCGTGAAAACCTTATTCAATATTTACCCAAAGAACACGAATAAAGAAACCACATTTTCACTACATTGTAATTGTTGTTTCTATACTTTGCGAAGGCAATTTGGGTCCAAGACTTTGCCACTTATGAATTAATCCCCAGAGTGCAGAACTGAAAATTGAAATTTTTCATATTCGATAGTTAGCATTTGTATCGCTAATGTATTGTGTCATTTAAAAAATAATAATAATTAAGACGGTACCTTTCAAGAATTAATTTTTAATTATAACACTACTTCAGCCTGGATTAATTTTTTCACAGAAAAAAATTAACTAACAAATTTAACTGTTGAAAAATTGGGTAAGGAACTTTTGATAAAAGAAAAATATAATAATTATAACTCTTAAACAATATTTTAAAGATGGGAACATTATATTTTGGCAAGAAGGATGAGATGGGCTGTGCCTATGGTATCGAACCCAACAATACTAAACAGCTGCATAAAGAAAACTGGAAAGCAATAGCCAAAGATTGTTAGAAATAACGGTTGGTTAAGGCAGTTAATATCTAAAAGGTGTGCGAGGAGAAAGAAAAAAAAAATTGATTTACAAATCCTTCAGAGCTAGATTTTTTTGCCAGAAGGGGCAAGCTTATTTTTTCGGGCCCCATCTTTCACCTCCCTCCCCACCCCAATAAATTCACCAATTTTTATCAGTATTTTAGGTGATATGTTCCGAAATCATCACCTGATAGTAGGAATTTGTTTCATTGAGTAAATTAAATCAAAAAGGAGAAAGAAATATTTTTCAAAATTTGCTTTCCTTCCTCCCTCCCTACATTTCCGGGTGTAATTCTCCCTATTCCGCATCTTTACTTCCGGCCCTGACTTTCCTGATAAGTATTAAATATAGATAAGTAGATTTTTATATTTTTACTCAAACAAAATATTTTTTTTTTAATCTTTCAATATCAACCTACACCTGTCAACTACTGTTGACAATCAGCAGATGGTCTGATTGAAGTAACAAAACTGACATTTCAGGATTATGGAAAGGATAGCACCAAGAATAGCACATAGATCCTATTACCTGGCTTGAGTCGTTTATAATGGTTTGTTGAGGAAGGAGGTCTCTCGTCCAGCTCCTTTTTCAGTCACCTCCTCGTATTGATGGACATGTCAGCTGAAGCCATATCTCTGATTAGTAGGTTCGTGTAAATTATTGTGAAATCCTTTGTATGGAGTTCTTATGTGTTGGGTAGCTGTAGGCAGGAGGAAATCGATTTGTAAGGTTTTGTTTGTCACGTACCAAGGTGCTTTAGTTATAAGTCGTAATATTTTTGATTGGAAAGTTTTGTATAGTGTATTGTTGTGAGGAATAAAATTATCTTATTTTTCTATTTAGTGACCGATATTTGATTATTGTGTACAATAAAGACGATATTATTGCTGTATAGCGGATATTGTGGAAGAGGACATTGATCTAAGGTTGTGAAATAAGTAGAGACAACTGACTACAAACTAACTTGATGAGACTAACCGCCTCGTCCATTATTCAGGAGTTGGGGGGGCGCGTCGGGTAGCACTGCCTTATGCTAACACGCAGTCCCTCCTAGCCTATAAATATATAAAGCCTTTATAGGAGCCTTTAATAAAGTCCTCTATAGAGTCGCTCTACGATATAGTTGGCTGCCGTGATATGTAAAGTTGTCTTGGTTTATCTCATTTAATCGAATAACGCATGAGATTATTGCACATTTTTTTTCACGGATTGTGTATTTTTAGCTCATCTAGCAATAGAACATCTTTTTATGCATATAATTATGATATTAGATTAGAGAATATAAATTATTATTTTCAACCTTATGATTATTATTCATTAATTTTTATTTATTCTTCACAATCTTGATTATAGGTCAAATGAAATAAAAAAAACAAAACAAATATTTATAATGTTTTTATTTTTAATTTACATTTTTATAGGTTTTATAGCAAACCAGTCATTCACTTTTTTAAAATTTACAATATGATCAATATTATATATATTTAAAAAGCGTTGTGAATCTTGACCCGACACCGTGTTAAAGAGGCGAAAAGAGAAAAAAAATAGTGTCCAAAACCAAATAATAACGAGTTTTATTTAAGATATGGATAAAAATATCTCAAAAACTAAAAACGGGATCTGCATACTGTGAACGAGGGAAATGTTCAGCATCCATCCTCTCTATAATGAGATATTATTTGTAATCTAACATATGTCTATTATAGGCCATAGGTCACCAAAAAAAAAAACACAGTTTTTTTATATATTACATGTATGTTTATTCCAACGTTTCGGCTTCAGGAGCCATTTTCAAGAACCTGCAAACTAAATTTCAATTTACTTTTTACCATTCAAGTATAGCCTCAGACAATAAACTTGTATCATTCACCTGCCATGCAGCGCGCCATAAATTTTTTAAAATTTGTCATTACGATATGACTCGTCCTAATTCATTCTTTTATTTCAAAGAATGTCGTTTTGCGTTTCTAAAAATTATAATATATAATTATAAATTAAATATTTTAGATATGCATAAAAATATCTCAAAAACTAAAAACGGGATCTGCATACTGTGAACGAAGGAAATGTTCAGCATTCATCCTCTCTATAATGAGATATTATTTGTAATTTATATTTCATATTATTAATCTCCCTTTGTTGATGTTATGTTTTCACTTCTGTCGTGTGGTCGTATTAAGTACAGACCTTAGTGTTTTTAAGTTTGCCTAGGTTTTTATATATTTATATTAAAATATCGGTACTTATAACCAAAACATTGTATTATATGAAATTTCTATTATATAAGCTTAGTTACTAAAATAAGAGCATCAAATGAACTAAGATAAAATAAGGACAACACTGAATAAAACAACGGAGGTAAGAATAATGAGGGACAAACAGGCACAGACCGCCTGGAACAAATATTAGCAGAACCGCCCTCATCTTCCGAAAATTGTCCTTGGGGAAAGAGGTCCTTGAAATATAGTCCTGGAAGAGCAGGACGAAAAGGGAAGCGAGTTATGAGTCATTTTTCAACAATTAGGGTCGACAAAACCGCGGGGTCGATACTTATAAAACATGCACCATTTCCTTCACCTCTTCTGTCTGTCCGCTTTTTAAAATAGAAATATTCATAATGAAAAAATAATTAATAAAGACAAAAAATGTTTTAATAAATCGAGAAATATTTATTTTTATTATCATTTATTAGTCAGTATTTTGGCTACGACTGACATGCCCATCATGAGGCGATTGAAAAGGTTTGTTTGTTTATTCAGGCTTTAAGGCGTAAAATCCTAAGGTAACGCCTGTGAGTCAGTTATGTTTGTAAACTCTTTAGAGGAGAAATAGAGAAAAAAAAAATGAACAATCAAAAATTAATAATAGATAAATAGAGTAGTATATGAAAAAAAAATTTAAAAATATGTAAAAAATGAAATATATTAAAATAAATATAAAAAAGAACAATCAAATGAAAATTATATTTATTTAATAGCCTTTGGATTTTAAGAAATTGTATCACTATTTTTATGTTTGATTCGTTGTTGCTTAATACTGCTGATATATCCGATTTAGGCTTGAAGTATAATAAGGGCATTCTTGGAAAATATGGTTGACTGTGAGAAGGCTATTGCAATGCTGACAATTTGGTGGTGGCTGCCTAGCGATGAGATGTACATGAGTTAGGTTCGTGTGTCCTATACTCAATCTGGTCACGGCGACTTCCTCTCTAGGATTAGGGCGGTTTGATGTGATCCAGGGCTTAACTGATTTTTTAACAATTTTTAATTTGGTAGGTGGGCTCGATTGAAAAGGTGTGCTGTCAGAATATTCAAAATTTCTTACGAATAATAATCTAATTGACTATATAGAAAATACGAAATTGATATAAGACTAAATTTGGTGTCAATTAAACACATTTGGAAAGATTCATCGTCAGAACTAAAGCTTTTCACATGAATGTTAAAAATTTCTCTTGAAGTGTCTATTAACGCATTTACCACATTAATATACATTAAAAAAATATATTTAAAATCGGACTGGTAGTTTCTGTTAAAAATTTCTCTTGAAGTGTCTATTAACGCATTTACCACATTAATATACATTAAAAAAATATATTTAAAATCGGACTGGTAGTTTCTGTTTATATATTTGCTTTATTAATTAATATTGATTACATAAAAAAAAGACAAATTTATTTTTAAATAATACTTTACAGGATTTTATTACACTTGCGAAGGGAGAAATTATGTCCTTTTTTGATGTTATTTTTCTTCACTTATCTTACTCATAAGTTGAAACTTCTGCTTTAAAAGAACTTTAATTGGAAAGTGGTTGAAGTGAGGAAAAATTCCTTTTGCTCGAATAAATTCGGGCTAGGCAAGTTATAATGAGGTATTTGCTAACAGACGCGCGCGTCACTGCTTGAGCCAGCTGATGGTTTCGCCATCCACCCTCACGAACATAATTAATTATGTCATTTGTTCAATAGCTTAATCTTGATTATTACAGTTGTAGATAGAATTAATCATATATATATATATATATATATATATTCATACACACGTCATTTGCTCCTCTCCTAGCGATCTAATGATAAAATTTCGGAAAAATAAAAAAAACACGTTATAACTGTCTGAAAGACGTGTTTAATTGAATCAACGTCATACAATAATATAAGAAGGTAGAATGGATTGATGAATTTAACACTATTGCATTAATTTATTAAAAATTGTGATTTATATAGTAATAAATCAAATTATTTTGCCATCATTCTTCCATCGGTTGAGTTATACTTTTCAGATTATTTTCAGTTAAAATTTTGTGCGTTTACGTTTAAGAAAATGATAGTATTGCAATTCTGCAAAATTTTCGACGTGAGTTTTCAACAGATCTTTTTCTGGGTCTCTTATATCCACAGTATGTCTGTAAGTACCACAATTCTCTTACTTCATACAATGGGCAAAACCATATTGTTATTTTTCTTTCCCTTTTCATTATTTCTTGTGTATAGTATCACCTGCCCAATAAACAAAAGGACTTAGTTCAATATAGGACGTCAACGTAAAAATGGCTTCAACAATTTCTATGAATGTTGCCTGAAATATTCGTCTTTGAGGTTTTTAAATTTACCATATATGTTTTACTTTATAAATAAAAACCTGTAATAAAGTAAAAAAAAAAACCTAATTTAATTGCTAAATATTTCACAGAGTATTTATTTTATACCTAAATAAATATGTGATTTGAATGAGTCGCAGAATTATGAAATTTTCAATAAAATAGAATAAAAAATTGAAATCGAAGCAGTATTATATATTTTCGATTAAAGACATATTTTTATAATTATAAAGGAAATATAATTACAAAAATTAGGTCGAAAACTGTTCGGTGGAAGCCTAAAAGAAAAAAAATCCATTTTCGACCACTATAAAAAAACAACAACATGGATTTCAACGGTTTATTGAAACTTGAACTCATGTTATTAAAAGTATGTTAAAAGAATTACGCGGAAGTTAAAATGAAATCTCCCGAAACCTTCTAACAAATTAAATTGTCTAATAAGTGAAATATATTCTATGAAAGTATTTTATTTCCGACATCGCTACCGAAGAGATGAAGATCGCCTGTAGGTGGAAACACAAGATATTTTATTTAATTTTCTTAGTTCGTTGGTGGTCGTGTGGGTGTAAACTGTGGGACCAAAATATTTGTACAAATTGCTTTGCTAGGACCTATTTTTAAACGCTGACTGGATAGATAATAAAATTAATAAAACCACATAATGCCCCGATCATGGGATTTTCTAAATTATTAAATTAAATAAAATGTAAGAACAAACTTACCTTTAAAAATAATAAAATTAATGTATCAGCCAGGAACAAAGTAGACTATTCTACTCCTAAATGCTATATCATTACAAAGGAAGACATTATTAAGTATAGCAAAACTAATGGACTGTATCTTTATTAATAATTCACCGATTTTTACGATTTTTTTGTTTTTGTTTTGTAGGGGTTCAATCAAGAAAAAAATGCAGACTTATTGAGTTATTCGCGAATAAAGTTTCTTTTCCTTCATAACTTTTTTCCTAGAAATTTCGCGAGAATAGGACTATTTTCGTATGTGAAGGAGAATAATATCTTCAAAATGAGTTGTTGATTGACAAAATGAGTGGTGAATCATTGGATTCGTTGAAGAATCGACGAAGTTATGGCGTACCTACAAAAAACACCTTTTAGAAATAATATATAGGATTTTCTCGAGTTAAAACATAGCAAACCCATTTAAGTCGATTAACTTTCACAGTTTGTTTTTTCTTCGCCAGTTAAAAGAGGGTATCGAACCCATCTTCTGATTGACATCCCCTCCCTAGATTCCCCTCCTCAATATTTGCTGTTGGGATATTTTTTGTAATTGTTAAACAGCAGCGCCCTCCCTCCCCACCCCAAGATATCACTACAAGCCCCTTGAGTGATTTGTGGTGCAAACAGAGAGATCTTCAATTAGGTAGGAGGTAACTGATGGGGGAGCCACGTCAATCCACTGCGATAAGAGAATGTATCTGGGCCTTATGTGGTTAATCATAGCTTGTTTGTGTTTGTGATTTGTTATTTTTGGAATAATCATGATTTGCAAATAAAAAAAGAATAATAATTTAACATTACATAGCACAGCATACATTAGTGCGTCTTCCAATTAGCTTTAAAAAAATCTGATGCAGTGCGCGCATCACATAACATTCACTTACCATCGTATTCTTATCAGAAATAATTTTTCAGGGAAAGGGAAGTGAAAATAAAATTATGACGACACGAAGCATAATAAATTTTAATTACCATATGTTTTACATAGCCGTCCAATCCTATATATTATTTCTAAAAGGTGTTTTTTTTTGTGATTGACCACTCATTTTGAAGATATTCTCTCTCACATGCGAAAAATAGTTCTATCCCCCCGAAATTTCTGGGAAAAAAGTTATGAAGGAAAATAAACTTTATTTGCGAATAACTCAAAAAGTATGCATTTTCGTGATTGTACCGATAATAATTAGAAAGATTACTAAATTACCTACAAATATAAAAAAAAATCGTAAAAATCGGACAATTATTAACAAAGATACAGTCCATTAGTTTTGGTATACTTAATAAGGTCTTTCTGTTTAAAGATACTGCATTTAGGAGTAGAATAGTCTATTACATTTTTTTTCCTGGCTTTTATATTAACTTTATTATTTCTTAAAGACATTTGGTTGTACTTACATTTTATTTTTTTTAATAATTTACAATATCCTATAATCAGGGCATTATTTTTTCTTTATTACTTTTATTATCTTTCCAGTCAGCGTTTAAAAATAGGTCCTAGCAAAGCAATTTGTATAAATATTTTGGTCTATTATGTTTAATAGAATATTGTAATCGACTAAGGAAAAAATATTAATTCTTTCCTGACATAATAAATAGGAACTACTACCTACCTACCTATTATTACTACTATGGAACTATTTCCATATTGTTTTACTATTTCTTTAATAAACAAAATTTTTTCGAATTTTTCTCTCAGGCCAACTAGTGTATTATATTTATTTTGTTTGACACAAGCCATTTCCTTTTATAACTGTATATTTCAATTATTTATTTGATTATAATAAATAATTATGTATCACGAAATATTTTTAGTGCCACTGATAAAAAAGACCCGCTATATTTATTTATATTTCATTGTGGGTATTTTTATTTGTTTAAGTACCGGTATATATACAAATTTTAATATTTATATCGCTGTAATATATACAATACCAACGATAGCATTTATGATAACAACACATGCATGTGTATGTAATATTCTCAGAGTCCGTATTATGTTAAGCTCATGTTACGTATGATATCCTGTTCTAATCTTTCGAATGAGCTCGTATTGCTTCGATCCCTCCATTACAACTATTCTCCGTTACGATCTCTTATTTCTACTTTAGTTAATTATCAAATTCTTTCGTATTTTTATTTTTAACTATTTTTTATATCAGAGTTCAATGTGGAATGGTGAATTATTTTTAAAAATTTTACTTTATAGAGGTTGGGTGTGCCCTAAGCTTGATCTATGGTTGATGCCACATAATTAACTGCTACAATCGAACTCGAAGCTGTGACCCAGATAATATGTTTTAGAAACAAAAATATAAATTTGGTTTCAGGTCTGATTGTAGTTTAATCAACACTACGGACATAGCACCTAGATACCTGATATCAATTTTATGAAACAACTACTTTCGCTTGTGCATGCACCAATGTATTTTCTTCGTTTTTTTTTATTCCTCCTATTGATGTTTGGAGGAATGAACTAATGTAAAGCCTGTATTAATTTCTTCGAATTCCATTGAGTACATTTATTATTTTATTTATTCAACTTAGATCTTTGGAGCTCTACTAAGCCCTCAAATTCCTCTCGTATCCAATCCCTAAAATCCAAAATCCTTCGTAAAATCCTCAACGCTCCTTACTTTGTCACAAATAAAATCATCCATAAAGACCTTAATGTACCATATGTTTCCGATGTAGCTCAATCTAGATACCTATCCTTCCATAGTAAACTTCTGAACCATCCGAACCCTCTTGTTTCCAATCTTGCTTCCTCTTTTATTCCTGATAACCCTCCGAGGCGTCTGAAAAGAAGATGGCCTCGGGACCTTCTAGTATAGAAATATAATTGGAGTGCTACCAATGGGTCGTTTCTCTTCATGTTATATATGTCCAGTTACTTACTTCATATTTACTAGTTGTATTTATCATTATACTGTTGTAAATTTCAATAATAAAAAAAAGAAATTAAATTTAAAAGATACCTCCTTGGAACATATAAATTTTAAGTTTTGAAACACTTATCTTACTTACTTCGCTTTATAATAAAAAATGCTTATTCAATTTATTCTAAGTCGCCCGATATAAGATATGAAGTCCCTCGAGTAAGGGAGCGGTAAGCCGCTGTGAACTAGGGCCGATATTGTGCTTAAGGACCAGTTCTCAACTTGGGAGATGCTTGTTTAAGCGTTTGTACCATAATAGTGGAGGGGCTGAGGGCTTTGATTTAATTACAGTTATAATAGCTTTCTATAATAACGACTTAACCCACTTATAGTATTAATAATAACGAGTTTATTTTATCATTACATAATAATAATAATAATTATATAATAACAAATGTAGAATGATAATGGTTTGAGTTAATGCTGAATGATTTTAGGAGATGTTAACATTTTATACGAATTTTGAAGATTTTGCTTTGTATTGTACATAATAATTCGATATTTTTAATTTTTTTTTGTTTTAATGAAATTTACAACCGTGTATTACGTAGAAAATTCAACAAGTAACTGTGATATTGGTAACATGACATGTGCAACATGAAGAGAAACTACCCATTGGTAGAACTCAAATTAAAGTTCTATATTAGAAGGTCCCGAGGCCATCTTCTTTTCAGACGCCTCGGAGGGTTATCAGGGATCGAGGAGGAAGCAAGGTTTGAAACGAGAGGATTCGGATGGTTCTGCAGTTTGTTATGGAATTATAGGTATCTGGATTGGGCCAAATCGGAAACATATGGAACATGAAGGTCTTTATGGATGATTTTATTTGTGACGAAGTAAGGAGCGTTGAGGATTTTACGAAGGATTTTGGACTGTAAGGATTGGATACGAGAGGAACTCGATGGTTTAGTGGAGCCCCAAAGCTCACTTCCGTAAGTCCAAATAGGTCTTATTATTGTCATATATATGAGTCGTTTGTAATTGATTGAAAGCTTAGGGCGTTTGTCTAGTAAGTGCTGCAGTATACTTCGGTATTAATTATTAATTTTATATACTACTTATAATATAATCTAATAATGTATTTTATTGTTGTACTAATATGGCTCAAATTTAAAGAGTAAGAAATTCTTAATGGTATAAACTACATCATATAGGCATCAAATGTACCAAAAAACGAAGAAGAAAAAATATATGTGTTTTCAAATATAGAATCGCACTTAAATTTACAAAGTTTTTATTGTAATTCTTTGTCTATATATAGGTATCTTAAAAAAAATTGTATTAATGTATAGACTTTTTTTATTCTCTATAAGCAAAACAATATTTCCCTTATTATTTCATTAGGTATTTGCTCAAATGACAAATACTAAGTACAATCATTTCTCGTTGTCTTTTTACACGTTATTTTTCTTTTACGATTTGTAAGAGTCTGTTGCAAAAATCGATTAAATGATATGTTCTCCTTCCTCCAAACTCCTGAAATTAAATGAATAATAATTTATAGGACGTTTAAAAGAAAAGTAAATAAATAAAAATATCCATTGAGCTTATACACCTAATGAGGTTTATAAACTGAAGTAGAACTTGATCAGGTCGTATTTATGTCCTAGTAAAATATACCGAGTTTTATTATATCGACAACCTATCTGCAAAATCCTGTAGTTACAATATTAAAAAAAAAATCAGTTTTGAGCTATTGTGCCTGTTTATTGATATGGCATCTACATATTTAATTATGCATATCTAAAAACCATATTAAAAAATACATCTTCTCCTTACTGATAATAGAACATACCAATCTAAACCATTCCTATCTCATTAGCAAGCAGGTACCCACCGAAATAGCAACACTGCAATAGCACACTTACAGTTTTTTTTTTTAAGCTTATTTATTGAAAAATATTACAATCTGTCTCAAGGACATTTATAATAGTTTTCACAGATCACATTCACACTCTATGTACAATAAATAAAATAAATTATACAGACAAATAATATATATACAATAAATAAGAATAAAATAACCTAAAAATAAATAAATAAAAAGAACACATACATAGCTATATACAATATTTACAAGTTGGCGAGAGAACTCCAAACCAGACTTGTCCCTCCAAACTTACAGTTAGTCACATTTTAAAAAAATGTTCTTTTAATATAAAAAGCTTAACTAATTCAGGATTCACACTCCTACTATCAAACATCCTAAAAATTAACGAAGATTCACTAAAATTAGTATTACATTTCTTGAAATTAAACAAAGTTTAAAAGTTAAAGTTTAAATCTAGCTCAGCGATAAACAAACTTAATCATGGTCGTTGATAACTTCGAAGATTTACGCCTTAAAACCGCAACTAACTACAACAACTTCCTCTCAATTCACACGGAAAATACAATTCATAAAATAAGAAATATGCGATTAATTTCGTCTTATGAATAATTTTATTTTTTGTACTTACCGATAAATATCGCTTAATAAGTTTTGTGTTCTCAATCAACTCTGGTCTACTCATGTTCCTTATTGGACGGACCATTTTCTCAGGATCTTCAGGTTCTTCGTTATTGGAACCGATGCCTCCGCTATTGGCTCCTGGATTATCCTGGAGAAAGAGCTGGTTCCAGAGAGGAAGATCCTGACATATAAATAAGACTGGAATCCCTAAAGAGCTGAATCGGCACTAGCTGTTTATCGTTATCGACTCCCCCGGTGCTCTCCCAACCCTGTCGGTCAGGTAGCTGCTCCGGGTCTTCCCGAGGGATCTCTTAACATCCTCATCTCCCCGAACAGGGCTTCGTCCAGGGTATTCTCCCTACCACTGTCTGTTTATTGTCCTCAGGTGATCCTATAGTTGTCTTTATGATCCTGGTCTTGATTGTATTGTTGGTTTCGCAATAAAAGTCTAGGCCTTAATGCAGAGATTTTGTCTATAAAAATAAAGGAATTCGGAACTCTGCAGGTAGAAGACTGTTGAAGAACAAACTATCTCCTTGCAAATAATTCTTATGTATTCGTCAGCGAACAAATAACAATATTATATATAATATAAAATCAAATTGCAATATAATAATATAATAGAAGAGGACAAAAAAGAAGGTTCTAGTTGAAAAATTATTGTTTCTAAAAAACTTTTAGAAAAGTTATCCATATTTTCTTAGCCCTAATGAAGGCCTGAACTTTGGGCCGAAACGTCGGCAAAAATAAAAACAAATATAATTTATTTATTTCTACATTTTTTTATTGAACACTTCATGCAATTTTCTTTTCAATTATTCATACTGTCAACCATCTATCCACTATTAATAATATAATACGTAATGTATTATGAGAGGATCGAATTATTTTCATTAAAAATAATAGCATTCTTATATATATTAAAATCAGCTCTATCAATGCTAAATATGGTCCGATTTAGATTTTTCAATTGATAGTGAATTTGAATTTTTTTTAAAATTATGTTGAGTCTAATCGATCATGCATTGAATAATTTTATTCAGCTATAGGAAAATATAATCTCATTTTTTTCTTAGCTTTTTTATCTTAGATTTCTGTATGTGCTTATTTGTTCGCATCTGAAGGACAAGATGACTCAAAAATAATATACTTTAAGATCTTGAAACATAAACCGGTAGGTTTTTCAAAATTCATAGCTCCTGAGCTCCGCAATAGTTGTGTAGTGTTGTATAGATGTGTTTTAAAATCATATATTCTGAAAAATATGATTTCTGACGAATACGAATTTTAGTCAAAATTGAACAGATTTAAAAATTACCTCAATAATGCAAATATTTTTCTCACTAATAATTAAATTTGGTTATTTTTGAAAAAAAAGTATTTTATTTCGTTATTCTTCTTTTTAAACATTCATCAGAGAACAATAAGATCATAGGAAATTTTTTTTTGTTTTTTTATTCTATATAATGACAAATTTAAATAATGAAATGATATTCTTCTTTAAGATTATTTTCCGAATTTCTTTTGTAGACCTTTTTGATTATAAGTTCGGATTAGATGGTTTTGATTTTGAAATTCAATCAGAACCGAAGATATTCATCCTTTAGATTTTTTCACCTCCCCCCCTATTTAGGATGATTAGATCCCCTCCCCCGAATTTATTAAAATCTGATATGGCACCGAAGGGTGCCGACATTGAAATAGAACGCAGGCAGAGAGATAGCATCAGGGCAGTTAACGCCTTATCAACCCCCCCTAGTTCCTCCCGCCTCTCGCCTACGGTCCTGGACTCCGAACCCCTTCCAGGATTTGCATGAAGATGCGCCTTCCAGCTCCTCCTACCCTTCCTTCATGGTCTGGAGGGTCGCTATATCCCTTCCTTATCGGAGCCATCTTCCGGAGGAGGGTGACTGAAGAGAGTTAATCAAAAATTCTGGATGCGTTGGCCACTGCGTGAGCTGCAATGCTGATTGAAATCATTTTGAAAGCATCGTTAATATTTAACATCTTAGATTCCTTTCTTTCGCCTCTCTTTCAATTTCTCTTATTACTCCGGTTAGGTGTGAGGATTTGTATGTATATTTTTCTTTCCCTTTACCAAAAACCTTACAGTGGTGTGCGGATTACCATAAGAATGTGATAAATACATATACTAAAATACCAAGATTTTTCATTCTTTATATATTCAAACATAACATTTTTAATTTTGAGCAGAGAGTTCAAGTTTTTGTAAATGGTCGATAACAAAGGTTCTTTATTTCAGATAACAAACCGAAACAAAACAACTGTGGTATTGTCAGAACATTGAATTAAGATTTTTTTAATTTTTTATCTTATTTTCTTCAATATTGCCTCTTTTTTTAAAATTTATTCTCCTCCTTTTGGATGTGTATCTCCAATCGTATTGATTGAGTTTTTATTTATTTATTTATTTTATTTTTTAATATTTATATTAAATTTATATTTTATATTTTTATGAAAATAAACTGTTTCTCTATCTTATATTATAATTATCTCATTTAAAAAATTTCATAAATGTTCCATGAAGCACTTTTGTGGTCATGTATCATGTAAAAGTTTTAAACATGGGATTTCAGAATTCAATTTACTTGTAACTATAACTTAATTAATATATTATTTTTATTATGTTTAATATTAAAATTTTATATATATTTTTTTTATTAACTTAATTTTATAACTCACACCTGTCAGAAGTTCCGATAATCAGCGAGTGTGATGTCTATATGTATAATGTTAATATGTCCTGGAAAATTTTATATTAATTTTGTAATTTTTATTTGTGACAGAATGTAATATAACTCAATAAAAAAATAAAGACTTGTATTTTTATAAAATCAAATTTTTTACTTGATTAAACTTTATTTTTTGGTGTATTTTGATTTTTTTTTTAAATATTTCTGCAAGTCTATATCCATCTAATATTTCTTTTTTCTGTTTTTCAGGTGAGTTATTCATTAATCCACTTTATCTTTCAATTTGAAGGTAAGAGCTGTACTGTTTCTATTTATTAGACACTAACTCTCCTAGATAAAATTATAGCTAATTTACCAGTTACTCATTATATAGTATCTGAGAAAATATATAAAAATTATTATAAAAAAGTAAAAATAATAATAT
The DNA here is from genome assembly GCA_928085145.1 of Nezara viridula. Taxonomy (NCBI): domain Eukaryota; kingdom Metazoa; phylum Arthropoda; class Insecta; order Hemiptera; family Pentatomidae; genus Nezara; species Nezara viridula. Next base: position 3,827,663 of record OV725082.1, read on the forward strand.
GAAAATAAATGTTATATATATTTTTTTAAAAAAATTGTGAAATTGATCATATATAGGACCATTTTATAGGTCGACATTCATCAAAAAGCTGTTGTAACATCTCAGGCATATACCTAAAATATGTAATTTAACTTTTGTATGTAATCGTTTTTGAGTCTGTTCACAAACATACCGACAGACCTTTTTGCGAGACTTGGTTATTTAGACTCAGAGGTCTTTGAAAGATGTATTTTCGTTGAAAACTCAGACCTGAAAATTTTTAGGATTGCATTTTTCCCCTTTCTATAAATTTCATATGTGATTAAGTGAATGTAAAAACATGAACATAACATAGCCAAAATTGATTTTTATCTTGATACCATTCATTGAATTTTGTTTACTTTCTTCATCTTAATGAAGACTATATTATATGTATCTATATCTATATCTAAATATATATATATATTTTATTTGATTCGCTCTCATTTCTCAAACTGTCATAGTTTTCAGATTTCTATTTTCAATTCAAGATTAGAAATCTTTAGGAATACTTCGCAAACTTCAGAGTAAAAACTTACTGAAAAGTATGAAAGTAAAATTGTCTTTCAACTAAAAAAAAAAAACCTTTCAATGGTTGGTAAGATTTGTCAAAAACTCTGTCATACAGAGGATTGGTTTTGGGAAGATATTTCCAAGTTGGGGTGGCCCTGTCAGGACGGATGATACGGACAGGAATCGAACCCACACCAGGCGGATATGAATGATAGATTCGGCGGAAGCCGCCTTTGTCAGAGGGAATCGGGGTGTCTCCTCTACCGCCATCTATAAAATACGGTCTCAAACTGCAACTTGAAACAGAGTTATTTTGCTATGTGTCTTATCTCCCTCCTATTTTATATAAGAGGTAGATTTATCATTCTTCAGGTTTTTATATTTACTACTCTGTAATATTTTTATGTTAATAATATTTTTATCTGTAGGTCTATCTAATAAATAATCATATTTAATTTTTGATTGCTGTTTATTAGCAACTTATTAGTATCTTCGTTGTACCCAATTTCGGAGTATATCATGTAGATATATTATTATTTTAATAGATGTATATAAAATAATTTATATTAGGTCAGACAAATTTTTTTTTGTTTGTGAATGAATCTATAATAAATGAATTGTATTATCTTAGATGCAGATGGAAAATATATCCAGAAACGCTCATTAATAAACAATAATTTAAAAAAACTACATATGTTTATCAGACTGACCCACAGACAAAAAATAAATTGTGAAGAGATAATTTACAAAAAAAAGTTAAAACTGGAAATTATTATTTTAATATAAAAACTTAATAGAAGATATAGAATAATTAAGATATAAATGGAAAATTATATAATTGAATATTTCAGGCATCATCAGTACAGAAAAAAATATGATTAAATTTATATAGTTAAAAAAAAAAGGGGAAAAAATACATCTATTAAACACTTTATAGTACTATATCGTGGTACTGACTCCTTATCAAAGTGTTAACATTCGTCTGAAACTGCGTAAATAACTTCCTTCATCTGATTCTAACCTAAAAATATTTTTGTCATATATATTTTTTTTGTATTGTTATTGTATTTCTCTCATTCCCTCTAATCAGCTGTTTCATATAACCTAACTATACTGTGTTTATGCAACGTCTCTATTCTGTAGTATGTATTTAGTATTATTATGTATTTAGAATGATGGCATGGTGTGATATTCAGTCTCTACTAAATTTTTTTTTTTTCTTTCGTATTATTTTGATTTTCAAGCCAATAGTGATTTTTAAGAATTTTCATAATTTAATTTATCAACTACAAAAAAAGATATCAGATATGGACTAGACTAGACGAGCAATAAATCGAAACCAATTTCAATTTGTTACAATGTACTAGTTTGTATTTTTAATCAGAATATTTTGTAATTTGGATTTTTTTTTGTTAAATTCTCAATAATTTCGTTTTTATGGAATGCCACACATCTACTGTGCCTGGAATGAAGTTTGAAACAAAAATCTTGAAATTTGAAGGTAAAAAAGAACAATGTTATTTTTTCTTTTTTCATCCGATTAGTAAGTGAAGAAAATTTTTTTTAAAATATAATAAATATATTTATTTAACAATCATTCATCACCAACCGATTCCACATGAAACAATTTAATGTTCTCTTTTTTTTTTTAATTGAGTCACCTTTTGTTTTTAATAAGAAAATATAATCAATAAATTATGATTTATAATTTGTTTTAGTAATAACAATCAGATTTTTGATATAGCTAAATTTCGCTGTTCTAAATTTTTCTTTAATCATGAATTATTTTATATAAAAAATGTAATATTTTTTTATAAAAAACGTAATTATTTAAATCTTTAATATTATAAAGTTACCTCGCACAATACCCTTCCCCTAGGGTATTGTATATATCAGGTTACTGTCACCTCATTATTGATAGTAATTAATAAAGGAGTAGATATTGTTCTGAGTATTTACTGTACTATATACACAGTATCTTAATATATAAAGCACTATATATATACATCAGGCTAGTATATAGCCCGAAGAGCGCTAGGAAGCTGTCGTGCCAGGAGCGTATTTCCATACATCAACCCCTAATTCTGGGGTAAGCTCTGCCCTATCATTGTCTTCTTGGGTAATTCACTACACCTGCCCTTCTCGATTCACTTCTCTTTTATTCTCTATTTGTCACTTTATTATTAATTTATTTTTAGTATAATATGGTATTATAGTATAATAAAATTAAATATGTTTAATTTAAAAACGAAAATGTGTGAAATCGTCAAAAGACAGAAGAAAAAAAAACGCCAATATAAGGTACTTGTTTTATATGTAGATATTCTTAAAAATATTTATTAAATTAAGGTTTTTAATTATATCTTTCCTACGGTTCTTTATGGATGCGAAACGTGCCCGCTTACATTAAGGGATGAGCAACGTTTTAAGGTTTTTGAAAATTGTTTCGCAGAATATTCGGACCGATGAAGGATGAGTCAACCAAAGAATTTAGACGGTTACACACCGCTGAATTGCGTGAACTATATTCGGTTAATATAATTGAGACCATTAAGTTGAGGCGAATAAAATCGCCATATAAAGTAACGAAAGAATTCCTAAAAAATGAATGCACTGTGGTATTGGTGATATCGACATCGAACCTTCGGGTTCACTAAGTCTTACTATATTATTATTAATAAGATTATTAATTGTGATTTATTCAGATGGTTGGCCTCTCAGATGGTTTTTTACTGAAGGCAAAGTATCAAAGTTATTCTTTGGTGTCTAAAAAATATATATGAGTGAAAATTTTCGATTTTTAAGACAATTATTATTTTTATTTATAATACTTAACTTATGTAAGTTCGGCAATCAGGAATGGAAATTTAATTAAAAACAAAACAAATAAGGTGTGTGGTTTAAACCATACAGTTACGGAATGGACTTAATCCGTAACAACTATTAATATTAACTATTATTTAATTTAATAATTAAAATCATTCATTGGCCTTTATCAAATCCCTAGATAGCCAGGTCAAGCTATCTCTGATAGCTTAGAAATAGTTATCTAGAATGTACTGACTGGACAGAAGACACTTATCAAGACTTAGGGAACAATAACCCTTTTCAGCAAAAGAGCACTTTCTCACAGACTTCATATCAATTCTAAAAGATAAGGATATCAATTCTTAATAGATATAACTTCATTCACACGCTTCCTAGACCGACCAGAATTGATTCATTCCCCCTCCTATCCCTGAGCATATAACCCCTATGATCCTCAGACCAAAATCACTCATACAGTTACATTCTTGAGTCAGACTCTTCACTGTAGGAGACCTGGAGTGAACTGATGTCAACTCATATATCCATACTATATTACTTATATTATATTTTAGATGCCATTTGTAACATTATGAATAAATCCATTATTTATAAAGTCTCCACAGTCTCCGATTCGTTAACTATACGATAGAAATGAAAACATCAAAAAGACGAGATTAATAATATGAAGTATAAATTATAAATAATAGCTCATTATGAAGAGGATCAAATGCTGAACAATTTGCTCGCTAACAGTATCCAAGTCCGATTTTTAGTTTCTGACATATCTTAATCGATATATTTAATAAAACTCGTTATTATATGGTTTTCAAGACTATTTTTTTTATCTTTTCGCCTCTCTAACCGATATCGCGTTAAGATAGAATATTGAATAATAGCTCGTTACAAAGAGGATGAAATGCTGAACAATTTCCTCACTTATAGTATGCAGGCCCGATTTTTAGTTTCTAAGATATTTTAATCTGATATGTAAGATATTTAAAAACATTTCAATTAGTCGAATTTAGCATTCACTCTCAACAAAAAAACTGCAAAACACGCCTAAGGAAGTTTTCATTAAAAAAAAAAAAAGTGGCCTACAAAAATACTGGGATGTTTGGCGTGACCTTTTGAGTCCACCTTATATCTCTATTTATAATTATCTCACAATTCAAGGGAAAAGCGAATCAGTATTCATGAATTTTAGAACCTCATGGTTTTCGACACAATTTTTTTTCTCTTTTCGCCTCTTTAATACGGCTTCGAATTAAGATACGATTTTGAATAATAGCTCATTACAAAGAGGATGAAATGTTGAACGATTCCTTTGTTAACAATATGCAATATATATTTTTAGATATTTTAATCCATATTCAAAAACACTTCAATTATTCGACTTTACCCGAGCGTTACATATCGGAGATGTGACGGTTTTATCTAATTCATTTTCCACAAAATAAGTTCAAAACATACCTAAAGTTATTTGAACTTGATTAATTTATTTGATGAAATAATATATACGATGACTTGCTAGGTAAACTTGAGCCTTATCAAAACAAGTTCTTAGCTCCGAGTAACGATAATGAGTCGAGTGAAACTGTCTGTAACCGTAACGGTCTTGGAACAGTGTGTAACTGCTCAAGTTGTTAAAGTAACGACTCCAGGCTGCGACGCCGTTCCGAGACGGCTGATGCCGTATGGTGTGTATAGTAATGGCTGCACTAAAAACTTGTGTCTACTCCTCTAGTTGTCTGGTTCTGTCGCCTAGCTATTGTTTTAGAGATCTTTTCGAGGCAGTTTCAACTCTATCAACCAACTCATTTATGTTCAAGAGTAGTTTAATCGTTCTTGGCATATCTGTTACTTGTTTTTTTATTTTCATTTCACTATTCACATAGGCCTAGCAGAAAAGTGACGATAAGAAAATGTGTTTAAAATTAATAGTTATCTCATTTCAGGCATGGAGAAGGATATTACCTAGCTGCATCTCCTTTTGCTTTTGATTAAGTTCGTTAATTCAGAAAAGGTTTCTCATCCAGCTCCTTTTCCGTCGCCTCCTAATGAACATGTCAGCCATGTTGCTAATATGATCATTTTTACGAAGTTTATTATAAAACCGGAAAGAAAGAGTACACCATATTTAGTATTGCCCAAATGCCAAACCAAGACTCGTCTCGGTCTCGCATTTGAGTCTTGGTCTTGAGACGAGTCTTGGTCTTGCCCAAGACTCTTGTAACAGTCTTGCAGTTACCTATTAGCTTATTGCTAGAGATATATTACTGTAATTTTTTAGATATGAGAAACCTAACTAAGTCTGAATGAAAAATTAGAAGAGCTAAATGCAAAAGTATATTTTGTATATTATATATTTTGCCTCAATTTTTATTTAAGAAATCGATTTTTTTTTCCAGTCTTAGTCTTAGTCTTGGCACAGATAGGCGGCGTTGGTCTTGGTCTTGCAAAGTGCAAGACCAAGACCGATTTTGGGCAACACTAACCTTATTACTACAACCTTATACATATTACCTCATTCTCCAATCTTTCCTTTTTGACAAAATATTCTCTGTCCGTCAGGGCCTAAAAATGTCCTCAATTCCATGCTAGCAGGAGTACCTCAAGGATCAATACTGTCTCCTTTACTCTATATTATATATGCACATAACATATCTATCAACTCCGAAACATTGACCGCCACCTATGGTGATGATACAAAAATTTTTAACAAAACACCATAACCCTAGACTAGCCTCAATGAATTTACAAAATCACTTACTGACTTTACACAATTGGTACTCACTTTGCAAAATAAGATTAAAATCATGACAAGTCACAATATATAACATATATCCTATTTATATAATATAGGAGAGAACCAAATTCCATAATACGTTACATTGGACTAATATTCGACAAAAGGATGACCTGAGGCACACGTCAAAATAAAACGGCAGACTTTAAATAAGCCACTGAAAATAATGTACTCACTTTTTTCTAAATTAAAATTGAAAGCTCGACAAAAACTAAATACATCCACTTATCTACTCGAACCCACCGGGACTACAGTCATTTCAATCCAAAATTTTCCGACTTATAACAGGAGCTCCCCGGTACGTCATTTTACATAACCACTTAAGACAACCAACTATGAACCAACACATATATACTCCCTACTTTCGTTTTAACTACACGGACATACAAATGACTTATAAATGACATGGCCACGACTGGCATGTCCATAAGAGGGAGACTAAAAAGGAGCTGGATGAGAGATCTCCTCTCCTAAATCAATGAAGTAAATAATGATCAGGAAGAGGTGCTACTGGGTAATATCCTTCCTCATGCGTATAATGCCAATGCATATTTTATCACTATACATTTACTGATTATCAATACTATGACAGGTGCGGATAAATAGTTAAAGAGAAAAAATATATAAAAAAATAAGGATGTGTTGGTTGTTGTAATTTAGTACCTAGAGTTTTTATTATTTACATACCAAAAAGCTTTTGTTATATATTTAATTTAAAAAATTATAATTTTTGGAAGTAATTCTATTTTTAGGGAACTGTAAATCTGTGAGGAGCATGTTTATTTGGGTTTAAGTATTTATTTAATTGAATTTAGTTTCTGTTTTAATTTTCTGAAATGGAATAAAAAGGAAAATAATTTCAGTCAAAGTCTTTTAAAGTCTTATTTTCATTTAGACATGTGCGCCATAGTTCATCCTTATGATAAATTTTCTTGCCTAGGTTATATAAGTCCAAGGTAATATCCTGTATCCGTCTGAGAAATTTCGTAACCCACCATATTTATCATGGTTAGACTTACTATATCTTAGAGCACATAATATAAGGCACATATTCATAATAAAAAATGAAAATAAATACGGCGGTCGAGATGATATGTGCAATTAAAGAAACAAATTAATTATTACTTAGAATAAAGACGTAAAGTGATATATATTTTAATATTCCTTTCTTTCACTTAAATAAATTAAATATTTAAGGTCTTCATTGATGATAAGGTTCTTGTTGTTGTAAGGATCAGAAATTTTATCTTAATTATCTAAAAACTCAATAATGTTCAATATAATCTGCGTTATGAAGAATTTTCTCTTACCATATTGTGTTATTGAAAAACAAATTTTTTTAAGTGATAACTTTTTTAGGTACGTTTTGCACTTTTTTGGTGGAGAGTGGATTAAATTGATCCGTCAGATTTCTTGGGCATTAACGTTCGCGTAAAGTCGGCAAAAGTCGACTAATTAAAATATTTTTACATATGGATTAAAATATCTCAGAAATTATAAATCGGGCCTACATACTGTAAGCGAGGAAATTGTTCATAATTTCATCCTCTATGTAATAGACTATAATTCAAGATTTTAAAAGGGAAAAAATAGTGTTGGAAACCAAACGATAAGGATAGTTGAACATATGGATTAAAATATTTCATTGGATACTGTAAGCGATGGAAATGTTTAGCATTTCATATTCTTCATAATGAGCTATTATTTATAATTTATATTATTATTCTCGCATTGTTGAGGTTTTCACTTATATCGTCTTGTCTAAAGCACACACCTTAGTTTTTTTTCTTGTTGTAACTTATTCATTTTATTTTTGAGTGTATTTAGTAAACATGTTTCACATCCAACTCTAGTACTTATTTCTCTTAGTAATGAAAAATGTTTAATTTTTTCTGATAAAAAAATTCGTTAACTTTTCTGAGATTATTAATTATGAGAAAATACGTGAGAGGCTAAATTAATTTACGTATACAAATTTTTTCTTCTCTTCATTCTCCTCAAAAAATTTATATATAATTTTTTTTTATTTCTTTTCATTTCCTTGGTAAGTGTTACTCGATTCTCCATGATCCGTTATATCTTTTTTATATTTTTGTCATCACAGATTTATTTCTTCGTCCCAGACTTCCTTATTCCATGCATAAGACAAGGATATGTATAATGTAGTAGGCGATGGAAAATTCAGAGGATAGCGGATATAAAAATCTTTGATATTTATCGAATCTCCTGATTACCCTCCCCCATTTTTCCCCGCTGTAAATCTTTATTATAAGGGTCCCAGACCCCAGCCATTTGCATTCCACCTGGGTTATATATTTTTATGTATCGTAAAATATCCAGGAGGCATCCCAAGTATGTATTCGGTCCCTAGTACATGCCCTTCTCTCGTCTTTTCCCTTCCGAGTCCTCGCATATTTTAGAACCGGAAGGTCCAGGATTGGGGATGTGGTTGGGTATTTGGTCGAAAAATGAGTCCCTTCGCATAACTTCAGCCCATATCTGCTACGTTTTAGTAATATTCGCACAAAGTAAATATTATGGAAACATGAATTATAAAATATGTGCGTGTTGAAAGCGTGTTGAAGTACTTAAAAAAGTACTATATAAATTCTAAAAGTATATATTAGAGCATATCTCTAAGAATAGATTAATTTAAAACCTTAAGAATAGATTAATTTAGAACTTTATTTATGTATAAAAACTTCTTATGTTCCTGTCCTGCGATCAAAACAAAAAATCTTGTTTATAGGAAATTTTTTTTATTTAGAAATATAATAATCTGTCACATGGAAAATAATCATAGTGATATATGAACACATTCACACCATATATACATAAAATATAAAATTAACAAAAGTAAAATAATAATCAAAAACTATGTACAATAAAAAATAAAATACCTGAATATAAGTAAATTAAATACATAAAAACACATTCATACCTACCTACATATATATATATATATATATATATAATATCTACCATCAGGCGGAGAACCCCAAGCCAGGCTTCTCCCTCCAACTATAGAAGGAAAAGCAGGACTCCAAGAGATCCCTGCGCTACTTTCTTAACCCCGAAACTGCTGCTAAGGCCAGTGGAGCTTGAGCGAGAGCGCTTTATATAGGAAAATTAAAAAAAAAAAAAAAAAGCCAAATAGCCATGAAATTTATTTAAATACAATCCAGAATTTGATTGTTACGTTGTATTACAATTTCAAAGCAATTTTGGAATTTTCGGAGACTAACAGTTTGACGAAACTAACATTTACATTTTTATTTATATACAGTATTTCCATTATTTTGTTTTATTGATTACACTAAAGCTCGTTCAAGCTACTTGAGAGAAATCGGTTGAGAGAAAGAAAAGAAAAAGGCGCTAAACCATTTTGTCTTTGCCTGTTTACATTATGATTTTGTGAGAAATAATAAAGTTCATGTTATCATTTAGCTCAGTTCATATTTAAATAGCGAATTTTTTATTAATATAAATCATTGTATTTTTTTGTCATAATTTGTGTTTCCCAAAATTCGTCTTAGTCTTGTAAAATGCAAGACCAAGACCAAGGCCGCCTAACTGTTGCAAGACTAAGACCAGAACTTGTAAAAAAAATCGATATTTAAAAAAAAATTTAAGGTAAATAGTTGCTAATACTTGACATTGTTAATTAATATGAGTTAGTAATTGGTATAACCAATATACTTTTGCATTTAATTACTCTAATTTTTCATTCCGGCTTAGTTAAGTTTCTCCTAACTAAAAAATTACAGTAATATCTCTATAGTAATAAGCCAATAAGTAACTGCGAGACACTTGCGCAAGACCAAGACCATGACCAACACTGAGTTTGCAAGACCAAGACTCGTATCGGTCTCGCATTTGGGAACACTATAATGCTGGTTCTTGTCAGTTGTCGTTTAAGTCTACAACTCATCGTTTATTCTATACTAAAAAAAATTAAAACAAATATTTAATCATATTCTGTAAGGGCATGAAAATTCTATGAATGTAATGAGTAAGAGATATGTGTATATATTATATCTTAAATATTATAAAAATATATGTAGATATATGAAAAATAAAAATAATCTCTCCTGGGCACAGAAGGAAAAAATAAGCTTGAGGAGGAGTGAATGGGCAAATACCATAAATCCGTTCGTGTCGGAAGACCTCCGAAGGAAAAGCCCGCTAAGCTGATAAAAGGCTCAGGCGCTGGAAGATGTTCGCTATCGGGGGCAGAAACGTCGGAGCTTTAAATAAGCCCCAAAATGACCCGCGGCGCGGCAATACCAGTTTTAAATGGGACAGGTCCTTCTGGAAAAAAAACGGTCCACAGTTAAGGAAGGACCTCTTTAAACTGTCCCTATAAAGTGGGTTTAGTGTCCTTCTATCTTACCGCACCGCTCTCCTCGAGTCTCATCTGTTCGACTAGGGCTCTGGAGTGTGTAGTTACGTCTGAAGTGTGTCTATATATCGTTATATATAAATATAAATAATAAGTAAGAGATGTTTATATACAATATATTTATATATATAAAGAGAACAATAAGAAAATCCCTAAGAATCCTATTAGCATATAAGAGACGCAGGACAGGTCTGCCTACAAGTAAATGAAGACAAAACAAAATATACAATAATAAGTCGAAAATTCCTCCTCGATAACAGAATCTGCGGAGAAGGAAAATAATTCCCAATAGTTAAAAAATTCAAATACTTTGGCTCCACAATAACCTCAATGAATGACCAACGGGCAGAAATAGACCAGCGTACAAATAGTGCAAACAGAGCTTTCTTCTCCCTCTCAAAGGTATTTAAATTTCGAAAAATCTCAAATTAAGGGTGTACAATGTTATGATAAAGCCTGTTCTGATATATGGCTATGAGACCTGGACACTAACCAGCACCCTTAACTATTGAAAAAGTTCAGGGATCATAATTCTAACACACGGAGAAGAAAGACCAATAAAGCAACTGCTTACATAAACTGGTCAATCAATATCTCATGATATGAAGGCATGGAGGTTAAGATGGGCAGGGCATGTAGCTCGTAGCAATCCATCTGGAAGCCTTTACGTTGCAATGAATGCATCAATAGAAGGCAAAAGAGTTAGTGGAAGGTCAAAAAACATGTGTATAAATTGAACCTACAAGATGGAATAAAGCTACGAGCAGATAAATCGAAAAAAAATAGTCCAAAACAGACTTGTTAAGGCGACAAAAGATGGTCTGTAATGCTAACAGATATATATAGTGAGCAAGAGGAAGTTAATCTGATTTTTTAACTAAAAAAATACCGGAAAAAAACGGATTAAAAATATAGTTTAAAAGAAAACGGAAATAATGAGTAATGATAAGGGGAAAGGAAAATTTTGAGAGCAAATACGGAAAAATCTGATCTGTGAAACATTATAAACCCATAGGGGTATCCGTGAACTACAATGAGTAGAGGAGATGGCATACAAACGACACATAGTAAGGAATTAAATTTGGATAAATTAAGCTTCTTATTGAGGAGTTTGAATAACAGAAATAATATTACCGAAAAAGCCAAAATTAGATATTATGAAACAATCGTAAAAACGGCGATTATCTCATTTAGCGCTGACTATAGAATTTTCCTAAATGAAATCGTTTCTGAGAATAGGAAGGAAGAGACTGGCAATAATATACTATCCAAGAAATGTTTGATATGATACTGATTAAAAAAGAAAATAGAGCTTTATGAAATATTGCAAACTTAAAAGCAGAGGAGGAAATGGATACTAAAATTCTTCGAATAGATTGAACAAAGTAATATTCGATAAAGGGATGGGAATGAAGAACATAATAAGTTATCCGGTACAAAAGTAAAAAATTACTATCGAAGAGGAGAACTACCAAGATAGGGAAAAATTCGAGAAAGTAATAGAAGTGAAGAAGAAGAAGCAAGAAAGTAAGAGGGATATGGGAGACAAATATGAGCTTGATCCTTAGTTTATGTAAAATTTCTAACAATATTCAAATCCATAAGAAAATTTTTTTTCTTAATAAGATTGATTTTGTAAGAAGTATTTTGTTCAACTTCGTAAAAGAAAACTACTTTGGATAACTCCTTTTGCTATCTACAAGACAAATAATGCTAATACAGGGCATTCTATTTTCCACCCCAAGCTCTCCGGTAAGTGGCGATATCCCGAAGAACGGAGAGCTCTCTGGAGGACCCTTAGGCTAAGGAATTAGTGACGTTACATTGGGGACCCAATCTGTCGGGAGGCGGCTCGGCATAAATAAACTATTTCAATGAGAGCCAGCGGGGGCCGGGGACGTGCACGGCTCCACTTATCTTATGTCTTTCGCTAAATAGCACTTCGATGGCTTCACGCCTATTTAGCACTGATCCCCTCGGCTATGCTAAGTAGCTTCGACACCGCCTCCTATCGTCGAAACTGTTAGGAGGGTGTACGATCAAATAAATTCCTGTTCAATACAAAAAGTAATAGAAAAATATATAATTTCTTACTGTTATTTCTATTTATAATTTTAAAAATACAATATCGATCTCATTTACATTCCTACATGCAACAGAGCTCTGAGCAGATAAATGGATAGAAATAGCCTAAGACAGGCAAAGATGGAGCAGGCTTGTTAAGGCGGCAAACGATGTACGTTGTCTATAATGCCAACGGTTTTTTTTTTTTAAATATGACATGTACAACATGTTGAGAAACTACCCATTGGTAGCACTCCAATTATATTTCTATATTAGAAGGTCCCGAGGCCATCTTCTTTTCAGACGAATCGGAGGGTTATCAGGAATAGAAGAGGAAACAACGTTAGAAACAAGAGGGTTCGGATGGTTCAGAAGTTTAAGTATGGAAGGATAAGTATCTGGATTGAGCTAAATCGGAAACATATGGTACGTTAAGGTCGTTATGAATGATTTTATTTGTAACAAAGTTGGTAGCATTGAGGATTTTACTAAGGATTTTTGATTGTAGGGGTTGGATACGAGAGGAATTTGATAGTAGAGCCCCAAAACTCGATCCCGTAAGTCCAAATATTCCTTATCATATGAGCTTTATGTAAATAGTTGGGAGTTTAGGGCGTTTTTCTAGTAAGTGCTGCAGTAATCGAAAACGTCGGGTGTGGGAATAGGAAAAAAAAAAATATATATATATATATATGTATATATATATTTCTATAAATGAATAAAAGTAATTATATGATAAAGAACACACGAATTATGTCTATGTGTAAAAATAGTTTGATACTGCGTATCATTAAGAGTATTTTTTTAAATAGTTCATTTTTTATATTTCTTGGATGTTGGATATGGATATTTCTAAAAAAAGGGCTATATCTTTAATATTTGTATTTTTCTTTTTTTTAATTACTTTATTACAACTTTAACTTTTATAAAAAATAATATAATATATTTAGCCTAAATCAAAGTTATACTATAAATAAAATATTGTATTACAAAATACCGTTAAAATTAGTATATGATTTATTTGAAATTACTATACGCTTAACTATTTCTTTAGATATTTCAGAATATTCCCACATAGAAAAAAAAAATGAGTAGTTAGGTCTTTTTCATCTTCATTCACATCTTTTTCCGATCATTCTGAAATTTTTGGAAATTACATAATTATTATTTTTGATAACTAATTGATAACTTATAATTCCTTATTGTCACATGACGTTATCACAAGTTATTTAAGATACTCAGTTCAGTTGAGGACTTAGTGCGCTAGGCGATTAGAGCGCTACTGGGCTCGCTTAGAAATTCCCTTTAATACGTAGCGGCTTCCAGGCGTCGTATTAGGCAGACTTAGAAGTTCGATTAATTTTGCAGCGAGTCCTCATCGCCAAGAGCATAAATAGCTCAACCTAATTGGCCAACTTATTTCAACTGTATTACTTGCCAACTGTCCTAATTAAATTACTCGGCATTCCTGCATGTTTCAGATAGTCTCTCCCTCCGCCTTTAATAGCCTATAATAATGTTTACCTTTATAATTCCCATTCTCGGGTTCACTCAGCCTCTTTGTAACAGATGGCTGTCTGTGCTAGTCATTTCACTCCATTAAAAATAATCTGTGGCTTAAAAAACATTAAAACATAATTTAAAATGAGAGGGATTTAAGTTTTTTTAATTTTTTGTTCGATTGCAATGGTTCATTATTGAAAATAATAAACCAAAACTATTTAAAAATCGCGATATCTTTATTACTTATAGTGCCCTGATTTTGATGAAACTTTCGTTTTGTACGAAATTTAAATACATTTGAAACATCTTATCACAATATAAACAAAAAAGTGTATACATTTTGAGTTATTCGTAATATAATTTTACCACTCCTCGCAACTTTTTTTCGAGCTTCTTTACGTTGAATTATGTATAGATAAATTTAAAGGGCATCGAGAACAATACTTCAGGTAAGTTTCCAAACAATAATACATCTAAAGTAACATTTCCTCCCTTGTACAAAGAAAAATAAATAAAAGCTGATTCCAATAAGGACTAAATTTTTTTTGTTAATCATTAGTAATATGCTAAACAAATTAGCATTACTTCAGTAACACATTCAAAATTCAAAAACCAAAACAAAGGGTATAACCTTTGCAGTAGAACATATAACAAAAACTAGAGACCATATATTTGCTCCAAATTGTGAAATTTTAAGGATTTTTTTTTGTTTTTATTAAATTTCGCAAACTTTTAAATAATTACAATATCGACAAAAAAGTGTATACTTTTGTGTTATTCGTAACTTAATTTTACCATTTCTCATAACTTTATTCCAGCTTCTTTTTGATGAAGTATGCTATATAGATAAATTTAAAGGGCGTCGAGAAAATGACTTAAGAGAAGTTTCATTGAAATCGGTACATTCGTTTAGGCGCTACAATTTATAGCAACGCAGGATTTTCGGCCACCATCATGAAAGTTAAAGCGAATAGTAATGTCGATGAAGGATGGTTATCCTCGGGTGACCTCTGACTTTTAACCCAAATTTGAAAAAAATTGGTCCAATATTTTTAGAGACAATGCGCGGACGGCGGACGGACAAAAAACTGTTATTCGTTTTTCGAATTCTCCGTATCCAGAAACGTAAAACTTCAAATTTTAGGAGGGGGTTTTTGAATTTTTTGTTCGGTTACAATGGTTAATTATTGAAAATAATGAACCAATATAATAAAATCGACCAGTAGAAAGATCAATTCAAGAACTTTTTTTTGTCTGTTGAATCTTAAAATTATCTTGCAATTATATAAGGAAACAAAAATTTCATTTATGTTCGGGACCATCATGTTTACAAATTTCAATAAGCTGCCTTTTTGTTAATAATTGTACGATTTTTTTTTTTTTGTATGAAATTTAGTGATCTTTAATATAATCGTGGGTATAACCAAGGAAAAAGTCTGTAATTTTTTAGTTATTTGCAAATAAAGTTGTTTTCTTTCATAACTTGTTTGCCTGAATTTCGGGGTGATTGGACTATTTTTCCAAGGTGAGATTTGGTGAAGAATTAACGATGATATGGCTTGCCGATCAAAAACACCATCTATAAATAATATACATTCCTCGTCTCTCGATCATAGAGACCTCAAGTCGACGAAATGCGACATGTACTCAATGACAGTACTAAAATTAACGTAAAGTTGTCTTACGGGGTGAACCCTATGCCTTACGTTATCTCGAGAATTGTACGTTTTGGGTCTTAAAAACACAGGATCCGATAGTTCCGGAGGATCGAACTGCAGACATACCACCGATCCAGCATTGAAGCCTAGAAAAATGTTTTTAGCGACTTTATTTATTTTAAAAATAAAAAAAAAGTGTAGAATACGATTCGCTAATCCCCCGTGAAATTCTGAATCTAACGGTACCAATTCATGGTATTTGAGCATGGCAGGAGTTTATATTTGGTATGAAACCGATTTCGAGCTTTACTGTAATAGTATATGTGGGGATTATAAATGCAACATCACAATTGACATTAAAAAAGCTCAACAAATTAATAATGATGAATATAAATTTAAATTTAAATTAATAAAAAATATTATAAACATTGTATATATATGTATATTTGTAAGTTATTTCAATCTACCGCTATACTATTATGATTTTTTTTAATGGTAGAATATACATATCTGATTACGGTGAAATCAACATAGTTTAATTTTAGTTGGTTCCTAGCCAGCTGTTTCTCTTTACGAACTGAAGTGGAGGGGGCCCCCCGGCCTATAATTTCCGACAAATTGACAAAAAATGTCAGTGACACCGCACAGGAATGTTTAGAGAAGAGAAGGCTCTTCAGGAACAGATGGCCGCTATCCTTCCAGCATTTTGTTTACGAAACATGGATTTTTTGTCAAAGGATCTTCTTCGGTCTGGCGTCCAGGATCCTGGAAACAGGAACGCTCTTGTTTTTGTTTATTGTGTCCACGTGGAGGCTGACGCGCGCACACAACCTAATTGGCGATTAGGCGTGGTCTTAAAAACAGCTGATGAAAGGCCTACGAGATGAAAGAGAAGATAAATAACCTGCTTTAGATCGAATTTATACTGTTTATTCAAGATTGTACAAGTTTCTAAACTGAGCACTGTGTTCATTAATGGCATCGAAAATCCATCAGGCCGTTCCCAAACTCATCGATGAAGTTGATCAATGATTGCTTAGAGGTTCTATTCACTAGATGTAACATTATGTTATATATTTTGTTCACTTTATTTTCTATCCACATTTATTTTCCTGAGTTCAGTACTGCGAAACGAAGTACTGTTTCTTGGTCAACGGTTGTGTAGGGAGGTGATTATTTAATTATTTTATTTATTTTTATAATTATTATATTTTTTAATAGAATGCCCCATACAAATAGTGTTGGCTATAATGATAACAATGAACAAATTAATTTCAAAAACATTTACAACTTATATACAAAGTAAAATTCATTAAGATTCAGTGACAACATCCTCTCCTGATAACAACCAAGCATCTGACTGTATGTCTAAATATAAACAATGAAATATAATATAATACCTCACATAATACAATAATTCAAAATAATACGTCTGAATATAGCGAGCAATAAAATGACAAATAGTAATAAATAGCAGTAGTAATAAAGATAAATATATGCATAGTATACGATATATAGTATATAAACATATCAATAGTAAATAGCAAATGATACAATAAAACACGTTGTGCACATAAGTATGTTTCATGCATGAATATTAAATACCACAAGCAGAACAAAGTAAATAAACTTCGAAGTTTTGAAAATAAGTACATATAATGCTATTATTCATTGAAAATGAAGGACCTCAATCTGCAACATTGCCTCGTGTAATAAAACAGGTCTTGAAGAAGACTTCATTGTCAGTTTTGAATAATTCCAAATTATTCGCCCTGGTCATGTTAATGAGGTAGGAAGTGTTGGTAGAAGTGAGCATAATTCGGGCACCGAACAAAAAAGGTCCTGTAATTCATTTAGGTTACAAAGCGTGCAAATTTCTTTTGGCATGAAATAGTTATAAATATTGTTAAACGTTAATTTAATATTATAATTTCCAAGTAACCTAATCTGTGTTAGTGTTTTCGTCATGTGGAAATTGATTATTTAATTAAGAGTACCGACTTTATAGAGGCCTGATGTGCCACAGGAATATCTCCTGAGCCTATGTTCGATCCACAGTTTATGAAACAGACAAAATAATTATTTTCCATAGACAGGATTCAAACTCAGTACTTTAAGTATAACATCGTGTCTTACTCACTAAAGTATTCCACTTCCCTAGTTTTTTGAAAATATACTAAATACTGACATTAATTTAAGTTTAATTAATTTTTAGGCCCCAAATTATCTTTAACTTTTTTCTTTTTTTTTCAACTGGACTTTGTTAAAATATAAATGAAGTACCCAGATTAATTTTTAAAAATATAATTACATTTCTTTGTATTTCTCATGAAGTTGGTATATGTCGTATTACACGTTGCTATCCTCCCCTTCTCCCCCCTCCCGTACCAACTTACAGTAAACCTCTTTCCCCTCCTCCCCCCTTCAGAGAACCAGGGTATCTCAGCCCTTCAGATTCTGGAGGAACAATATAAATCCGATCCTCCACCCCCTCCCCTCTTCTTGAGCGGGGCCTGCTCCTCGGAAGATATTCAATTTCGCGCCAGGAGGGTAATAAAGCCCGCTGACCGAGGCGATAATAACTTCCTCCCCACGAGAAAAAAAAGAAGAAGTGGGACCGAGATCCATTTCAAATTTGGCCGAGATGGGATATTAAGTGAACTCCTAAATCCCTTATTTTCGAGTCAATCCCCCGGGATTTGGAGGTCTTCGGCATCCCCCCCGACATTATGGCTATAATGATATTGTAATTTTCTTCCTGCAGGAGGAATGATCCTTCGCACCTGGCCTGGCTACATCTGTAAGGACCTCTTAACATCTTATACAAAAATAAATAACTATTTTTGATACATCGTTTAGAGTCCAACTTAACCTGAGTGTACGGTGTAAGAACCTGAAAACTATATGAGTCGAATAAACAACTTAATTGACACAAAGGACATATTAAATAATCATAATTTTTAATGGCTGAACATTAAATTTAATATATTTACATATGTAAATACATGGGGTGTGCCCCAGAACATTTTACAATCTTACAATTAGAGTCATCTCACATCAAATATGACTGGGAATATTTACTTGCCACAGCTGGTTTCGATCTCGGTACCTGGAGTATATGCTCCTTCACTAACCACATTTAAAACCCTTAGTATTCAACTTTCTCTTAATGAAACGAGATGATTTCGTGTTTGATTAATCACGTTTTACCTTTGAATACACACCTACATTTCTTACAAAATATTTTTTTACTGAAATTGAATTATTTCTGTTTAATTATATGCACTTGTTTTAGAGTATATATGTAGATTTCGTTTATTCACCCTCAATATTTTTCTTATTTTTTTATTGTATAATTATACATTTTTAAAAAAATATTTTAGATAACAGAAGTAATTTTCATTTTTTTATTATTGCTATTATTTATTTCTCTGTTTTTATAATGATGTAGAGATGGTTGAAAGTGATGTAATATGAGAAGTAGTTGATCG
The DNA here is from genome assembly GCA_928085145.1 of Nezara viridula. Taxonomy (NCBI): domain Eukaryota; kingdom Metazoa; phylum Arthropoda; class Insecta; order Hemiptera; family Pentatomidae; genus Nezara; species Nezara viridula. The sequence goes on from OV725082.1 coordinate 3,846,926, forward strand.
GGCGGTGCGGTCAAATAAATACTAAATTATAGAAATATTATTATTTAATTATTATGCCGACGTTTCGACCCACCTTGCAGGTCTTCATCAGGGCTACAAAAGATACAAAATATAAAAGGTACATGGTTAATCTCTTTTTTTATAGTTTTGCCAACATATTAGAGGGAAGCTATTGTATTTTATTTTTATTTTATGTAAATATTTTAGTTCTTGGCCGCTTGCATTAAGGGCATTAATTATATATTTTAGAAACTTGGCCGCTTACATTGAGGGATGAGCAGCGTCTTAAGGTTTTTGAAAATAAAGTATTGTGTAGAATATTCGGACCGAAGTAGGATGAGTTAACCAGAGAGTTCAGACGGTTACAGAACGCTGAATTGCGTGAACTGTATCCGGGTAATATGATTGAGGTAATTTCAATGCGCCGAATCAAATGGGCTTGTAAAATTGTTGGGCTTAGTAACGAGAGAATTCCTAAAAGGTTAAAATTTGCTGTACCGAATGGTAAGCGTCCGAGTAATAGACCGAAGCGAAGGTGGGAAGATTGCATTATAGACGATCTGAAGGAACTGGGTTTTAACGGATCCAGGTATGTAATAAGCGATTGGTGGTGTCGGCATCGAAACTTCGGATTCGCTAAGCATTTTATTATTATTATTATTATTATTATAAATATTTTAGTTAGCCTTATGTTTTTTTTCTATTCATTTTACCACGATCTTTTTGTCTTTTGCTCATAATTAAATTTTATTTTTTTGTGAATGCTATTATTTTCTCAAGGGACATTATCCCAGAATAAAGTTATTTTTCTATTTCTAAATTCCATATACTAATATAATATATACTAAATGACATTTATCTATGAGCAGAATTCACTTATGTATTTTTGACAGAGCTTGGATATTCCTTTGGTCGTATCCAACCCGATCGTAGACCACTCGTCTTGAAGAGGAACGCTCCAATCCTACACCACTCCAGGATTCGCCCGGCTGCAATAACAGGACAAGTGGTCCCGAAGAACGGGATGCAATCCCCTCTCGATAGTGGAACATCTTTATATCGATATCTGGGGGATCGAGTACGTGTCATCGCAACAAAGAATATTGAAATCCCCCCCCCCCCTCATCCAGGGCTGCCTATATTCCCCTTAACCTTATCCTCGTACAAATATTTTCTTGAATATCTCCTGTATTATTCTCAGTCGGAGGTATTTTATTACTTCTGAAAATGTCATTTTATAAAGCGTGAATAACTTCATTCCTTAGATTTTTTTTTCTTTTCACTTTTGAAAAATAAGAGAAATGTAGAAAAAAAAAACCTTAATATATTCTTTCCGACGAGGTATTCTTAGAATTTTCTTAACGTTTTGCTCAATTCCATGTAGAGTTTATTTTTCTTGTCAGTTATTTGGTTGTGTCCTTTTGAATTTTATTTCTACTTATTTTTTTTTCATTTTCTCATTTTTTAAATGTTAACATTGAATTATATTTCATTTAAAGCCTACTTTGTGATCAATAATATTTTAAACTATTTGAACTATAACTTCAACAATGGCTATTTTTATTATTTAAATTCCATACCTGGACAAATCACAAATAATTAATATTAATATCATTCTATTAAAATATTTAAATTTATGATTGAATAAAGCTAGTTAGTATTTGAGTCGCTTTATTTTTTAAGAGAACCCTACTCGATTTGTATGAAAATTGATATAAGTATCGATTCCCAAGTAAAAATACCCAATGAATCCAAAATTTCCACATTAATGTACCATATGTTTCCAATTTAGCTCAATCCAGATACATATCCTTCCATAATAAATTCTGAACCATCCAAATTCTGGACTGTCATAAATAGGCTAAATAGTGGTAAAACTATTTTATTAAAAGCCAACGTTTTGACTCGACTTTGCAGGTCTTTTTCAGGGCTAAAACGGAGATAGAGAATTGTGGAAGTTACATAATATTTAGACAACAAAAATAAACAACAATGTGAATAAGCTTATTAAAATTATAAACAGTAAGTACATTAAAATATAAACAGAGTAAGCTATGTAACAAGATCCTGAACTGAAGGTTGCAATTATTGTAGTGTAATATATAATAAATAAAAATGTGAATATACTTCTACAGATCTACAGGAGAGATTGAAAGAAAAGGAAAAAGGATATAATATGAATCAAAAAATTAAATAAATTAGTAAATAAAATTAGAGACTTAAAGGTGTGTTCAGCTAAGAGTTTCACTTAGAACTGGAAAACCTGGGTAAGGGTATTTTTGTATCTTTATGTTTCTGTATATTTTTATATCTTGTTCGTTCTAGCCCTGAAGAAGACCTGCAAAGTTGACTCGAAACGTTGGCTTTTAATAAAATAGTTTTACCACTATTTAGCCGATTTATGACCGCCACCCAAGGACCATCTCCTTAATTTATTTGTTCTTAAGTTCTTGGGTAGGTGGTAAATGAAAATAGTGTGATACCGAACTTATTACTATTGAAATTTCTTACAATATATCAATATAGAGCTCTTCTATTTTGAGACTGTAGAATTTATTCTGTCGGTTCCATCTACCGCTCCCCACATTCTGATGATCTTCTCCTACCCAGAACAGCGAGCACTGGACGGAACCGATACCGGATTTGCGCCCCCCCCCCATAAGGAATTATAGGCGACGGGGGGCCCACCTTTATCGCCTCACCTTTATATATAAACGTTAAACCATTTTGCTCAGATTGGACGCCATCCAATACATTGTCAGCCCTTCGGAATCCCTTTCCCTTCCAATTCCGTTCTCTCTAAGGTTCGATTCCGTTTTTGTCTGAGGCTTTTCCATCCCGGTCTCCTCATCGTTCCCTTTTATGTCCGCCCGAACAACTCCAGGAAATTTTCCGGTTATCCTTCGCTTGCATTGTAGAAGGAGGATTGTGATTTTTCCTTCGCTAGTCGATGAGCTTTGATTTTTTTTCTTTCCTTTTTTTTTGATCCTGGAAAAACTCTTTCGTTTAAGAACTTCTGAAGAAATCGGAGTTTATTCTCTGACTGTGAAATAGTTTAATTTTCTTAGCTTTTGTATTTCTTTTATATATATATATATTTATATGAAATAGTTTCATCAAACATTCCTTGAAAGTTTTTAAATGTAAATGAAATATAGTTATAATTATTTATTAAATTACTTATAATTGTAATTTGTTTAATAGTTGAATATTTAATAGTTGACCGTTGCATTATAAAGGAAGGAGATGGTCCGGGGTAGCGGTCATAAATAGGCTAAATAGTGGTAAAACAGGCTTTCAATAAAATAGTTTTACCACTATTTAGCCTATTTATGACCGCAACCCCGGACCATCTCCTGCCTTTTTAATTTAATATATTTATTCATTTTTTCTCTAATAAATTTTTTGCATATAGTCGTCGATAAAATTTGTGAGTTTTACGCCAGTAAAATTTCCTTTTCTTTCTTAATTTTTTTCATGACATTTCTGTGAAAATGTACTTATTTTTCACAGCTGAATGAAAAGATAATCTTCAAAATGATGGCCCAGTCATTGTATTTGCTGAATGTTTGACAAAGATATGGCGTACCGACATAAAACTTTGAGAAATTATTTATTTATTTTTCTGACGTGTTCAAGGTTTTGAAATTCTGCATTTTCTAAAAGTATAATTTAAAATATCGCAATTCGATGCAATAAATTCGCTGCTGTCTGTTTCATATTTTTTCGTTATCCTCTGATTTGGAACTTTTCATTCTGAAAATTCATAACTCCGTCGAAATGTGACCTTAAAAATTCAAAATCCAATCAAAATGTGCTCTCATTTAAAATTTTATCTGCGCAACATGCGCCATGAAGGTCTCTTCTATACACCTCTGATAGGAACACGGATTTGTAATAATTTGCTCAAAATTCAATTATTTATTTTCTTTACCTGAGCTAGTTGGGTTTTAAAGTTTTCGAGTTTAAAATGTCGTTTTTTTATATGATTTGATAAGATTGATAGTATTATAATTGCGTTGCAAAATATTTTAAAGACATCTCATTTTCCTCTATTTAAGTAAAAGTGACTATATTTTAAACAGATTAAATATTATAACGGTTTGAAATCGCTCAAAAACATACTTTTTATTTACTTTAAATCCTCATGAACTTATGTTTACACATTTTAAAGTAATTATTGAAATTTTTTATTTTGATCAATATCGCTAATTTTTCCTTACTCGTCCTGAAAGTAAAAATAGTCCATTTCATCGAATTATAAAGATCCTTCTAAAACTTCTTGAATAACTTCAGCTTATCCTAACGAATTTTTTATTTTTATCTACGAAAATTTTCAAAAGTTTTCTTACTAAATGAATTAACTTAATGAGGTTCTAGAACTCATGAATACTGATTCCCTTTTCACTTGAATTGTAAGATAATTATAAATAGAGATATAAGGTGGACTCGAAAGGTCACGCCAAACATCCCAGTATTTTTGTAGAACACTTTTTTTTTTTTTTTAATTAATACTTCCTTAGGCACGCTTTGAAGTTTTTTTGTTGAGAGTGAATGCTAAATTCGACTAATTGAAATGTTTTTAAATATCTTACATATCAGATTAAAATATCTTAGAAACTAAAAATCGGGCCTGCATACTATAAGTGAGGAAATCGTTCAGCATTTCATCCTCTTTGTAACGAGCTATTATTCAATATTCTATCTTTACGCGATATCGGTTAGAGAGGCGAAAAGATAAAAAAAAAAATAGTCTTGAAAACCATATAATAACGAGTTTTATTGAATATATTTATTAAAATATTTCAGAAACTAACAATTTTTCTTGCATACTGTAAGCGAGGGAAATGTTTAGAATTTCAATCTCTTTAAAATGAGCTATTATTTATAATTTATATTTCGTATTATTAATGTTGCCTTATTGATTTGTTCAAATTTATCGTGTAGTATAAAGCATACGTTTTAGTTTTTTTTTTTTTTTCATTTTTGTATCAAACAATCTTATGATCCAAGTAGAAAGAAAATGAATGTTCTTGAGCTTTTAATACTTAATTAAATATAAAAAGTTTGCTGATCTCCAAATCACTAGCGGATCCAGGATTTAATTTTTTGGGGGGGGGGCTTCAGCCCGAAATATTTTTTTTTTTCATATACATAAAACGATAATTAATTAGAAAAAAAAAAGAAAGAAATTAACTACCTATATGAAATGGTTCTTGAAGTCATATTAAATGTAATTACACGAACAAGAATACTTTAAGAAATAGTTTTTAATATTTTTTTCTGTAAAACATAGTTATATTTTATCATTTGGGGATGGGGGGCTTTAGCCTGAAAGATTTTTTTTTTCATATTCATATAACGATAATTAATAAAAAAAAAAAAAGAAAGAAATATGATAAGAACTACTTATGTGAAATGGTGTTTAATGGTTCTTGAAGTCATATTACATGTAATTACACGAACAAGAATACTTTAAGAGATATTTTTTAGTATTTTTTTTCTGTTAAATATAGTTATATTTTATCATTTGGGGATGGGGGCTTTAGCCCGAAAGATTTTTTTTTCATATACATATAGCGATAATTAATTAGAAAAATAAAGAAAGAAATTAACTACCTATATGAAATGGTGTTTAAGGGTTCTTGAAATCATATTAAATGTAATTACACGAACAAGAATACTTTAAGAGATAGTTTTTAATATTTTTTTTCTGCAAAACATAGTTATATTTTATCATTTTGGGGGGACTTCAGCCCTCCCTATCATTTATTAATTATCGTTATATGTATATCTAGTCCCTCCCCCTGTAGATGCAGCTGTTGAAAAAGTCCCATTTCCAAGAATTTTCATAAATATAAAATTTGTAAGTTCTGGAAGTTTTAGACAGATGTTAATATTTTCATAAAAAGGAGTCTGTAACCACGGGTTAAAATGAATGTACCATTTTATTGATACTTTTGTGCCACTTTATATTTGGGGTGAACTTCTGTACTTCACTATGTTTTTTTTTTTTGTTGTTTTGTTTTTTGAAAATATTTTCTAGCTGACTGTGGAAGTTTAACGTTCCTCAAGCCTTACATCGGTTCCAGATCGGGATGAGGATCGATATACTGGTATCAGTTGTCGCGATGGATGCCCGGGCGGCCATGTTCGACATCGGATCCGCGGACGGGAGCCGTCTCCGATGTCAGGGAGGCTCCACCCCGAGGAAAACAATGCCAGAGGATGGCGACGACCAGATGTCACGTGTCGCGGAAGTGGAGGAGGCCATAGAGGTGGCAGCTTGGACCAATCGCTTCAAGCACTCTTCTCATTATGAGCCTCGAGTGGCTCGTTCCTGAAGGTGCCAAAATGGCTGCCGCTCTTCACGCCTTTGTCTAATGCCGCCATTTTTTGACGAGCCGCGTACTTCTTTGAGGGCGGCCATTTTAGGAACTCTTTTTTTCTTTGAAATGGTCTGAATTTTAAAGAGGCAATACACTTTTTTTTTCGTGAGGAAAGCTCTCGACGAAATTAAAATGACGTGTACTCAGCGAACGTCATTTCTATTTCACAACGAGAACAATGATAGCCTTATGTGAGCCTATGGATGTTTTATAAACTAGTGGTTGGGTTCCATCACGTTGATTGTATACGCAGTGTCATCTAAAAAAAAAAAAAAAAAAAACTTCAAGTTCTAAAATTTAGCAAAAAAAAAAAACTACGGTGTGTGTTTTAGACCACACAATAGAAGTGAAAACAAAGCGAGATTAATAAAAGAAAATATAAATATTTTTGTCCTATATTCACAAAATGATAACATTTACAATATATACAATAATAATTTTGAATAAATTACTCTAGTACACTCTGTTTGACTAATCGTCATTTGTAGTCTGACCTCTGTCATGATGGGTTTCTGATTTACCTATCGTATTAAAATTTTGAGATTTTTTTTTTACGCTATATTTTTCCCTTTCCAACTCAGAAACTCGGAATACAATTTTTACAATTATAGCTCATTACAAAGAGGAAGACATGCTGAAAATTCCTATCGCTTACAGTATGTATGTCTGATTTATTAATTACTGAGTGAGATATTGTAATCCATATCTTTCATAAAACTCGTTATCATTTGGTTTTCGACACTATTTTTTCCCGTTTCATCTCTCTAACACAGTGCCGCGTTAAAATACAATTTTGAATAATAGCCCAATACAGAGAGGATTATTATTTTGTTCTATTTATTTTATTTTTTTGTACATATAGTGTGAATGTCATCCTACCTCACTATAACCAATGTCCAACAGACAGATTATTATAATACTCAATAAAGAAATAAAAAAAAAAAATATTAGTGGACTCGAGCCGATTTTACCCGAATTAGCGTTACACATACGAGCCTGACGGCTAAATCTCATTCACTTCCCACAAAAAAATTGCAAAGTGCTATAGAAGTTTTCACTTCAAAAATGTTTGCAATGATAGAATGAATTCCTAGCAAGTGTTTTTTTTTTTTTGTTTTTTTTTTGCGAGTATACTATTTTTTTCGAGACTTAGGTTCCCTCCCCCCAAATATAATTTTTTTTTATAGTCCATATTTCTTTCTATTAGTGATCTGTGTCTAATACTTTAACATTGCCAGTGAATTATTTTTTATAAATTACATCGCAGATGCGTTATCTTCAGAATGTAATGGTGTTTTAAGGAAAAATGTTAGCCCTTGTTATCGATAATTATACAAATAAAATTAAAAATAGAAAAAAATTCTATTATATTTAAACAAAAATTAATATACTACACTTTTAAAAACAAAACGTAAAAAATATGAAGTTATATCATTCGCGCCTTCTTTTTTCAATTTTCTATTCTATTCTGTTATATCTAAATTAGATTTTTATAATTTACAAAATATTCAGAGATATATAATAAAACATTATTCAAGTATACATAAAAAAAAAAAAACTGTTTAAAACCTGCTAATGAGTGAAATGTTGTGTGTTGAACATTCGATTATAAATTCTGTTCGCAAACTTTTTTCAAACTTCAGTTTTCCTCTCTCGCTAAGCGAGTGGAAAATTTCCAGACACGATATCTAAAAGTTTTACCTCGTTATAATCTGAATCTGTATATTAAGCTTCGCCTTCATGCTTGTATTGAATCAACTCTGCTTGGATTCAAAGTATAAATTGAAATTAAAAAAAAAAAAAATTACATGTTTAAATAAACGCTTGATATGTAAAGCGTGTGACGTGTTGCAATTCAATGGAGGCTTTAATAAGTTTCCATCGAGGGGCTTTTCAGTAATGACCCTTTACACTTTGCAGTTTTTATCCTTATAGAGTGGGCGGGAGGAGGGTATGCGTGGAGCCAATCTTAATATATTGAAGGACCTCTTCGGCTATTCCCTTTAAGGATTCCAAAAGTCCTTTCTCCCAGATTCGAATTTTTTTTTTCACTCAGCGTCCCTCTCTTTTTCCAGAAGCGACTTAATATTAAACAGCTTCCTTGCGCCGGTTCTCTTTTTCCAGATCTCGTTTATTTTTTCTTGAAAAAGTTTAACTCGGTTATGTTGATTGCTAATCAATGTCGAATCCTTCCTGATTCCTTTCGAGTCTTTGTTGTCTTTTTTGAGCCGTGCAATTAAAGTTCTTACCGTCTCGAGGAAACGTCCTGATTTTATTTATCTACCGGACGGTAGATTTGCCAATCAGGGCCCCCCTCCTCTTTCTATAATTCACTTCAAGAACTAAATTTTTCTTTTGAAAAAAATTATCTAATAAATATTTAAAGATTAAACTGAGATTATTCACACCATATTTACAGAAAATATAAACAAATAAATTAAATAATAAGAATGTTATATGTGAAAGTAGCGAATTCGAAACGAAATTGCAATTTAATAATAATTGTTATTTATTTTATTATATTATATTTTATTATTTATACTGATTTCAAAAAAAATAAAACAAATATGATTTTTTATTTAAAATAAACATTTTTTTCCAAACAATAACATACTAATAAGAGAGATGGCTTCAGCTGACATGCCCATCTGAGGTGAAGACTTGAAAAGGCGCTGGGTGAGAGAGCTCCTTTCTTAACAAACTGTTGTAATTGAATCAAGTCAGGGAAGATGTACTGCTGTGTGCTATCCTTCCCCATGTGTTATATGTCAGTTTTATTACTTTCATCAAAACATCTGCTAATTATCAACGGTACTTCGACAGCTGTAAAAGAATAATAGAAGATAGAAAAATAAAATAAATATATGAAATTATTCTTTAAAATCCGATGGGCTTTAACTTTGCTAATACTGAAACAATTTCGACGATTTTTTTGCTTTAGTTTTCTAAGAAATTAAACAACCTTTAAAAATATTTTGGTTTAAAAAATTGTGTTGTTTGTTTAATATCGAAATAAAAAATAATAATAAAATTTATAATATCCTACTTTATTTATAAAGCGCTTTAATTCTCCATTATACATTTATTTCATACATTAATTCATTTAAATTTCTTGACGACGTTTTGGGCAATTTTTCCCCATTTTCATGTCGAATATTTATATTATTATTATTTATTTTAGAAGATTGAATGAAAAAAAAAAATGTTTATACATATTATTGTAGTACATATATATGACAATTAAAATCGTATTGCAAAAAACGAATGCAAGAAATTCCTTAAGAAGTACTGAATCCAATACCTTTCATTGGTTGTAGTGGTACAGTTTTAGTTATTTTTGTATGTCTAATCCTATATTGCTTCAAACAAAAAACTTTCAGTTAAGCGGTTCTTTCATCAAGACTTTTAATTTAGGTAGGTAAGGCACTGATTTTCTACGCTGAAGCTTACTCTTATATCGGTGTATTCTGAAGGACCGATCCTGGGGCCGGGAGATCATCCTGGCACACATCCAGCCTCTATAAATTGGTTACTATTAATTAAATAATTTGTTTACTATTAATTAAATACTTGAATACTGAACAGAATCCTTGAAGAAGTATCCTTTCTTGGCTTATAGTGAATAGAACAATTTTAATTTATTTATTTATTAATATTTACTCAATATTTGAACTAACCTTCTCTGTGAACTTAAGATACATTGTAAATGATCTATATTAACATTTTTATATAACATGACCAAGACGTACTTGGGATGATAATATTGAAGGATTTCCTCTTCCCTTCTGCTTAATAAATATTAAGGACACATCTCCCCCCCCCTCCCTCCGCTATTCAAATACTCCACAATTACCTTTCTCATCTTTAGGATCAGCGGGTTAGATTCCTGCCCTCTGGAGGGGTCGTAAAAGAGTACGGTGAGGAATTTTTTCATCCTCCCCCCCCCCAGTAGATGATGATGATCCTTAGGAAATCCTCTGGTAATGGAAACAAATGGTTGACGAAGAGGATCCCATTACATTAGCTTGGCGTGCTGGGTAAAGGCAGTGGCTGCAGTAAGAAGTCGGCCTAATGGGGACATTTTTTAATCAAGAGAAGTCCCCTTTTCACGGTCGTGTTTCGGTCGTCGCCTTTATGCATATCCTCTACATTATTCCTTATTATCTACTACCGTCCTATTTTCTTTCATATTGTTTTCGAAGGTGCAGATGTTTCTTTTTTAATTTTTTTTTTTGTAATGTTTCCCCTGATGATGCATTATTAAAATAACTAGTTATTATTTTTTATGATTACCTTTTAAGCTAATTGAAATTATAAAAAATTAAGTAATTTGGGTAAAATTCGAAGTATAATATTCATAAAATTTGTTTCGGGTACTATGATATAATATTCATTTTCATTTATTTTTATTTTTATATTTTTAAGAACTTTGTGATAGATATATTAGATAGATACAATGGCACACATTAGTCCGTGGTACAGACTCCTTTTTATCAAATTATTAATATCTGCCTGAAACTTCATAAATAGCTTTTTCTGATCATAATCTACAAATATTTTATTTACAAAAATTCTGGGAATTACAGCTTTTTCAATCTGAAGGCAAACTTTGTTAAGATAATATGATCACAAAATCGAAAAAAAAAAAAACTTTCCTATCTATTTCAGAATAGTTTTTATATATTTACATATATCCATCAAGAAACAAACAAAAAAATTAAATTAGATTTATTTTCCTGAAAATTGATCAAAGAAAAGATTTGAGTACGATTTATTTGATAAAATAAAGCAATGTAAACCGTCTTAAGTTAGATCAGTGTAAAAATTGCAATACCCTCTAATATTGCTTATCGAAACCTTTTTGCCATAGCCTAATTATGTCAAGCAATAATTTCTGTTAAAAGTAGAGGAAATGATGAAGCTTCTGTGATGCGGGCAACAGATTTTCTTATTTTCACTTAGTCATCTTTTTTCTCTCATTCACCCCTTTCTGACAACTCGTAATCTTACAGTGGAAATTGAATATATGTAAGTTCGTTAATAGTTGTCCGAAATAAACGATTTTTATATAGTTTTGTAGGGAATTTCATTATCTTAAAAAAAAAACAGGCTAAACGGTTTATAGTTTAATTAAAAAATCGTTAGATCTACAGTCTATAGAAAAACATATTTTTCATTTATTGCGCGTGGAGCACCCAATCTGTGTCACAAGCATCAGTAGTCAAAATAAAACAACAAAATCGGTTCACTAGTTCCCGAGAAAATCTTGGGACAGACAGACAGACCAATTGTGGCCTAAAATAAAAAAAAGCCGTTTAACCATTACATTTGTAGGCAACCTTCTTTTTCTAACTTAGTGATCATATTAGTTTTTAATACCTTGTTAAATAGACAAAATAAAAACGCCCCAATTCTGAGAATTTTCGTAAATTAAATATTTTAGGTTACGATAAGATGAAGCTATTTACGCAGTTTCGGGTGGACGTCAATAATTTGATAAAAAGAGGCCTGTATAATGGATTATATTAATGAATGTTATAATAACTAGTCAGTAATTCAGTATAGATATGTTTTAACACATATTTTAAATTTTTAAATAAGTATTTTTTTTTGTGACAATTCTTTGTCATAAATACATTTTCAGGATTCCTCAGCTTCACATTCAACTTTGTAAAAGTTAATAAATCTATAATAAAAATGTAAAACTTTTGAACGCCATATCTCTCATTCGTTGGAACAACCACGTAACTTAAAATAATACTCCTATAATTTTATACATAGGGTGAAATAATTATTATTAATTCTTAGTTTTTTTACTTATATTATTCTTAGAAATTGATTTTATGTAACACGTCTTTCTAAGAATTTAACGTGATAAATTGAGTAAAATAAAATAAAACATATTTATATTTAGCACTATGAAAAATATACTTTTCGTAATACCCGGACGGTAACTGATAAATATGTTAATTGTGTATTAAATTAAAATAAAATTGTCCTTACTCATATAATATTGAATATGTCTAGAAATTATTTAGAGCAAGCAATGAAAATAAGTATCATATAATTTATTTCGTCTTAATTAGCCCGAAAATTAATTAATTATTTTGACTTCTTGTTATTTATACAACAAATCATACGAGAGCTTGTGAAATAATATAATGCAATATTTTAATAACATGCTTAATCCAAATATGTGAAAGATTAATAAAAGCTGTCGTTCTTCACAAGTATATATAGATGTAAAATTGACCAATGTTATCTCCCAATTAACACCAATAAAAGCGGCCTGTATTAATTAACAGTCGAATAAATACAGTGTTAGGATTATTGAGAGGCAAATCAAACAACGATAGATATTGCGTATTAAGCATAAATTAAACGCTAGAGGTCGTTGAAAGGGGGATACGGGATAACAGAATTCGCCGAGGTCTACGGGATTTGATTAGCCACAGGGGTATTACTATCCCATGTGGGTATTACCATCCCGTGTGGGCATTGCCAGTTAGTGGGGGTCTATATCCCCTCGTCCACATTAGGCTATTCCGATGTTCGGACCTTATTTCAATTTGCTCTATAATTGGGAGCGAAATGGTTGGGAGGCATGTTCAGCGTGGGCGTCCCATGTGACTTGTATCAGCACTAAATTCGAAGTAGTGGTTATCTCAACAGGTATAACTGCCATGGAAGTAGGCTAGTAGCGTATTTCAATACAGTCTAGCAGAACTTTATGTTATTTTCCCTTTAAAGCTTTGGCCATAGCAAAGTGCGAAATTATTATGAAAATATCTTTTTTTTTTTTTTTTTTTTTATGCCATCACACAAACTGACTCTTATGAAAATATACTTAAAAGATGCTACTTTGACTATTAAATCTAGTGAGGTATGTGGTGCATGCAACTGCCTTGTAACTGACCCGGTAACTCTGATCCAATGTATCAAGTTCAACGAGCCGAGAAATAAGTACTTGAAGATATTTATCACTGAATCCAGAGAAGATGCTAGTGTGGAGGAGATACGGAAAATAGACACCATGAAAAAAATAAACCAACTGTATTATTTCATACAGGGCTGTTCTTTGAATTTTTAAGTGGTATAGTTAATCATGTAACATATATTAATGCTTATTTATATTGTCATTTGTCTTATACCTCTGGAATATTTAAAAAAAAATTATTATTGAAAAAAAAATGTTTTAATAATTGTTATGTATATATATCGTTTACTAATCTGTTATTATATTAGTGATACTTAATGCTGTGGACATTGTTAATGTTATGTTTGAATGCAGTACTAGACTCAAGATCTAGCATTGTTAATTATAATAATAATAATAATAAGGCTTAGCGAACCCGAAGGTTCGATGCCGGCACCACCAATCGCTTGTTACACACCTCCCTCCACCGTTCGCCGTCCAAACCCAGTCCCTTCAGATCGGCTTTAATGCAATCCTCCCACCTTCGCTTCGGTCTTCCCCTCGGACGCCTACTATTCGGCACAGCAAATATTAACCTTTTAGGAATTCTCTCGTTACCAAGCCCAACAACTTTACAAGCCCATTTGATTCGCCGCGATGAAATTACCTCAATTATATTACCCGGATACATCTCACGCAATTCGGCGTTGTGCAACCGTCTGAACTCTCCGGTTAACTCATCCTTCTTCGGTCCTAATATTCTACGCAATACTTTATTTTCAAAAACCTTAAGACGCTGCTCATCCCTTAATGTAAGCGGCCAAGTTTCGCATCCATAAAGAACTGTAGGCAAGATAATTGTTTTATAGATTCTAATTTTTAAGTTTCGGGACAAGAGGCGCGAACTAAGTAGTTTTGTCACAGAAAAATAACAAGCATTCCCCGCCTTCAGTCTAACCTTAATCTCTTCTTCAATTTCGTTTTTTCTAGTTATCGTAGAACCTAGATACCTAAATTTATCTACCTGTTCAAACATATTACCATCTATATCGATATCACCAGTAGTATCGCCATTTTTGCAGCTAACCATATATTTTGTTTTATCCACGTTTATTTCGAGTCCTAGTTCTTTACCGGCTTTCATTAACGTTGTCGTATTTAGTTTTATAGTTTCAACGTCTTCGCTTAACAGTACCAGATCATCAGCATAGCCCAGCACGGATGTTGTCCCGCCCAGATCCAACCCTTTCTCGGTTCGCATTACTTCCCTAATGGCATGTTCTAATGCCAAATTGAACAGGACAGGCGAAAGAGAATCCCCCTGTTTTAAGCCCGAACGAACCTCAAATTTTTCGGACAAATTATTACCGATTCTAACTTTATTGAGTGTCTCCGTCAAGCAATGCCTATAAGAAAAAACAATGCCTATAGTATATAATGAGTACCAAGTGTATTAACCAGTGTATGTGAGATTGTTATTTACCAGCTTTCTTTTGTGTTTATTATTGTTTCATGTTTTTCGTTCTTGTTCATTATGCCTTAGTTTCGTTCGTTTTGTTGTTTTTATGTACATTTTTAGTTTTTGTGTTTTTATTTTAAAGTGTAAATAGACTTGAACTTTGTAGGTTAGGTTGAACTTGTGTTGTATAGTGCAAAGCGACTTAGTCTTGATTTGCCTTGCGGTGCTTGCTAGTTATAAGGTAAGTACTGCTATATAAAAGTTTAATTTAGACGCACAAAGACATTTTGAAACGAAAACGTAATTATAGTGGAAGGTTATACAGGTTAGTGAAATTTTCTACTTTAATAAGACTATTACCGTTGTATTGTTTATTAAACCAGTGAGATGGAAGATTCGGAATCTCCTACCAACCTTACCCGTACTGCTAAAAGAGCTCGAAATGGTTCTCCTGACGTTAGTAAAAATGCAAAAGATGGCAAAGCAAATATGCTAGTTAGTGATGCTAGACGAATCCAGGAGAGTCTCCGGGCTTATTTAAAGCGGAACGATAAAAAATCCGTTGGGTCAATTCGTAATCATATTAGCAACAAAATACAATGTCTTGTTGATATGATAGAAACCCTTGAAGACGGAAGAAAAGATGGAAGTGTTTCATCTTTTGTAGAAAAGGCGATTAACGAGACACTTCTGTCACAGAAGGTACGTGATATGCTTACACAAATTATAATTGAGGCCTCTGTGCCGAAAGTAATTGAGGCTCTTTCAGCTACGAGTAATATATCTCAGCTTAAGCACATTTATCCTGGGTCCTCTAGAGAGCTGCAATCTACAGCTAGTGAACCTATTGGAGAGAGCTCCAGAGAGGTAGAGCAACAAATGCCAAGAGGAGATATTGACCAAGCTTTGTCTTTGACAAACACAAGGCCTTTCGAGACAGTGGTGAGTAAACGAAATAAGAGAAAAACAAAAGCAGCTGCTAAAAGTGAAGATGATAGCTCGAAGGAACCGAAATCAAATGAGAAGAAACCTAAAAGTATGGCAGAGATTGTAAAATCACTGCCAAAGAAACCCACTCAGACTCTGAGACCAACTTACATCACCATAAGTGGGACTGGAAAGAGTCCTGTTGATATTATAAATGGGCTACCGTCACCAAAAGAAATAGGTGTAAATGCTGCAATAGTCCGTGCGACCAAGGCAGATTCTGTCTTGGTTCGTATGGACGACATCAATGATGCCACGAAAGTGATTGGATGGCAGGGATTGCGGGACCATGGCCTGCAAGCCAAGTTAGCTCTGAAGAAAAAACCCAGGCTGGAAATAAGGGGTGTTCCTCACACATGGAATTCAGCTGAGTTGGCAAGATTTTTATGGGAACGATTACCCGAGAAGTCGGGCCCCACTCCGCTGATCATGGATGACCTGCGGCCACTATTCTCTTCAGTGGCCAGAAACGGGTTTACTAAAAATTGGGTACTAGAGGTGCATCCAACAGTCAGGTTCTTGCTTCTCGAAATAGGAAGCCTAGACGGAGGATGGTGGACCATAACCTTTAAAGATTACGTCGATGCTCCTCGATGCAGTAGATGTCAGGGCTACGGTCACACCAAGGCCACGTGCACAGTAGATGCAGTAGTCTGCATTTGGTGTTCAGCTAGTGGCCACGTAATTAAAGAGTGTCCAAAGAAAAGAGAACAGGCTAGCCCAACCTGCATAAATTGTGCGAGGGCAAATGCTCCCGTTGTTCAAAGAAAACACAAGGCGGGTAGCAGGGAATGCCCTGTGCATCTACAGTGGGCCAAAGAGGTAGCTAAAAGAACCTTCTATGAGTAAGCTTACCATCTTCCAGCTCAACATGGGCCGCCGACACATTGTGGCAGATGAACTTCGTGTTCTCTCCCAACGATACGACATAATGGCTGTCCAAGAACCGAGCTGCCGTGGGAACATAGTCACGGGGTTTGGCCTTACATCGAGGGTTATCGCCTTGAGCAGTGGAGAGAGGAGGCCCAGGGCTGCTATAGTGGTTAATAACCCAAACCTCGATGTGATGGATCTGAGGCAACATACTATGGCGGATTCCGTCGCTTGCTATTTCAAGTGGGGTAATGTAGCTTTTACGTTAGTATCAGCCTACCTACCTGATAGCAACGATATTGACGAAGACATATCCGCTATGGAGATGATCACGGCTACCACCAGAAATGTGATCATATGCTCAGATACCAACTCCTGGAACACGGTCTGGGGATCCAATCAAACGAATAGAAGAGGCGCAAAGCTAGGCGAATTTATTTCGCGGAACCAGTTAGTAGTATTAAACAATCCCTCTGCTACCCCTACGTTCTCTAGCGCTAGGGGGCAGAGTTGGATTGACGTTACACTTGCAACGCCATTAATAGCCAATCGCATCGTTGATTGGACCCTCCGATCTGAGACGAGTTCCGACCACCAAGCGATATCCTTCAGGCTGGTGGAAAATTCAGAAAGTTCCCACGGTACTGCCAAGGGTTATCTAACCCGAAGGGCAGATTGGAATGCCTTCCGGTCGACGCTGGAGGGAAAATTGGTAGATGATGAATGGGATAAAGCGGAAATAGAACAGACTGATGACCTGGATTACAGGGTGTCTAGGATCACTAATATTGTCTGTGATGCCGCTGAGGAATCCCTTCAGCACCGGAAGGCGAAAGCTCGACCTGTTCCATGGTGGACGCCGGCCTTAACAAACCTTAAGAGAGAGCTCTACAAGGCACGGCGGTTGTATCAGAGGTGTAGTTGCGACGAGAGGCGCTCTACACTCCGTGATCAGTACAAGTCCAAGGCCCGGGTGTACCGAAACGAGGTGCGTTCACAGAAGAAAAAGTCCTGGGATGAGTTCATTGTTGAAGAGTCCACGAAGAATCCCTGGGGTATTCCTTATAGAGTAGCCATGGGGAAGTTTAGTACGCAGCAAACATTGGCAGCCCTCAAGCACGGAGACGTTCAGGCAACCAACTTCGAGGAGGCAGCCGAAATCTTCATTGCGAGGACGTACCCCAGGGATGATCCGTCTCAAGACAGCGATGAGGAAAACTTCGTGAGACGCACCACGGCATATCCACCGGATACGGACTTGTGCCCACGATGGGACATATATGATCTCCGTATTGCTGTGGATAAGCAGAAAATCGGTCGTGCTCCAGGACTCGATGCTATAGATGCGGCGATCCTAAAGAGTAGTATTCCCTACATTGATGAGAGACTTTTGGGAATATATAATGATTGTCTGGAGAGGGGATACTTTCCCAAAACCTGGAAGATCGCCGATTTGAGACTCCTCTACAAGGGAGGGAATAGGGATAAACAGCTCCCCAAGTCCTATAGACCTATATGCCTCCTCCCTGTGATGAGCAAGGTCCTGGAGAACCTTATCATGACCAGTCTAGCACCAGTTCTTGCCAGAGCAAGTCATCCACGGCAATACGGCTCCACTAAGGGAAAGGGAACCGCTGATGCCCTGCTGAGAGTACGTGAAGACGTTGAACTGAGGACGGAGCGGTATGTCATGTTGATGCTATTCGACATATCCTCCGCCTTCGACAGCGTCTGGTGGCCTCTTGTGCTCCAGCAGCTGCAGAAATATGATGCTCCCAGTAACTTATATGCCTTGATAAGAAGCTACTTACAGGATAGACGTGTTAAGGTTCGTGACAGTTCTTATGAGACTGAAGCTTTCATAGAGAGGGGATGTCCTCAAGGATCGGTACTTGGTCCAGCTTTATGGAAGCTCGTTTTTGATGAGTTATTGGGAGTGTTAGAAGAACAGCGGTTCCCTGCCACTGGATACGTTGACGATTTGGCAGTAGTGGTGGCCTCCAATAGCATAGCCGGCTTAAGACAAGAAGCGGAACGATGCGCCAACTTGGTCGGAGAATGGTGCGAGAGGAAAAAATTATCAATGGCCGCTTCAAAGACTCATACAATTGTCATGAAAGGGAAAACTGACAGGGCTCACCCTATTAACATAACGGTTCAAGGTTCGAGAATACGTCCAAGTGAGGTGGTCACTTATCTAGGCGTAAAATTTGGGAAAAAATTCAGCGTTACCCCTCACTTGGACTATCTTAAAAACAGGGTGGCCCTATCTTTGAACGGTCTCAGTCGGGTTGGGGGCGCTTTCTGGGGCCTCAGATACCCAGCAACCTTAACAATTTATAAGGGAGTGATTCTGGGTATCATGAGGTACGCGTCTCCCGCCTGGAACCAGAACCTCTCGCACCGACAGAAGAGTAAGTTGGCGACAATACAGCGAACGGCATTGTTGCGGGTCACCAGGTCGTATCGAAGCGTATCCCATGAGGCGGTGCAGGTATTAGCAGGAGGGGTACCTCTCGACCTTCTCCTGCGAGAAGATATGATGAGGCACATATTTAAGAAAAACGGCTCAGCAGGTCTACCGGAACATCTTAAGGTGAGAATTGACGAGAATCCTTGCAAATGGAAAAACATTATACGGGACGACACATTGGAGGAATGGAACCGGCGATGGGTGATAACCCCCAAAGGATCTACCTTGAGGAAGTACTTCCCCACCGTCCGGTCACGTTTAAAAGCAAGGTGGATCGTCCCAGACTATTGGATCTCGCAATTTCTCACAGGCCATGGGGGCTTTCGAGCAAAGCTTCATTGCCATGGGATGGACATCGACCCCCTATGCCCTAGCTGCGGTGTTCCGGAGACTGCTGAGCACATCATAGTGGACTGCACCGCCTTTGAAGAACTAAGGGCTAAGCTACTGAGGGAAACCGGTCTCTACATTCTCACAGAGAACGATTTTCCTCAGTTAGTCACTGCGGAAAACTACCCGTACTACAAAGATTTTGTGTACGGGTGGAAAGTCGCGGTGGGGCCAGCCCATTTTAATTTAAGAAGAGGAGGAAGAGGTACTATACCATTGGCGTGAAACGGATGAGGAAAGCACCCACGAAGAAAGAGGAAAAAATGAAGAAAGAGCAGAAGAACGAGATTCATTTGCAGCAGTGAGATGTTGAGCTGACCTGCCTAACATCTTACTGTTGCAGACACCCGTATTGCCTACTAGGCACGGCAGGGTTGATAAATAAATAAATAGTCTCCGTCAAGCACATCCTGACTAGATTTACTAGTTTTTTTGGAATCCCCTGCTCGATTAGAATATTATACAGTTTCTGGCGGTCAATAGAATCGTAAGCCTTTTTAAAATCTATATACAGCTGGTGAACAATACCGTTATACTCCAATTTTTTCTCTAATATTTGCCGTAAAGAAAATATTTGATCAATAGTCGAACGATTCCGTCTAAATCCGTATTGGTAGTCTCCGATAATTTCCTCGGCGTATTCCGTGATTCGACTGGTTAAGATTAAAGTGAATATTTTATAACATACCGGAAGCAGTGAAATTCCTCGATAGTTATTACAATCCGTCCTCGGACCCTTTTTGTGAATCGGAATAAGAATAGATTCTTTCCATTCTTCAGGTAATTTCTCGTTCACCCAGATCTTTTTAACCAACCGATGTATTTTAGAAACTCCAGCTTCTCCGCATGCCTTAATTAGTTCAGTAGGAATATTATCGATTCCCTCTGCTTTATATGATTTTAATTTTCCGATAGCTACTTCAACTTCCTCTTTACTTGGTCCTTCTATTAACGGTTCAGCACTCTGGTACTCAGAAGGAGGACACAGATCATAATTTCCCGTATTTAAAATATTGTCAAAGTGGTCCTTAAACTTATTCAATATGTCAACCGGATCGGTCAGAATATTGTTATTATCATCCCTAATTCCAGACGTTACGGGCCCTACATATTTACGTGATCTGTTTATACCTTTGTACATTTCTCTTACGTTATTTTCAATTCTATTAGTTTCTATTTCAATTATTTTATTTTTAAGATACTCCCTTTTGTTATTTTTGAGCAATTTTGTCGTTTCGTTCTTTGAGATTCGGAAGTATCCCAGATTGTCTTCGCTAGGATTATTTAGAGCTTTTAATTTAGCGGCTTTTCTTTTTTCACACATGTTTAAGCAATCTTCATCAAACCACGGTTTGTTATTCTTATTTTCCTTTTTTCCTAGACACGAGTTACCGACCGCTTTAATATTATCTCTGATCTCTATCCATAACTTGTCAATATCCTCGTGGTTCTCGTCAGGAAGCTCTAAAGCTTCAAACCTATTCTTAACATCTAGCTCGAATTGGTTTCTAATTGATGGATTTTTTAATTTTTCCAAATTAAAATTCTCAAAATCGAAACGGTTTTCTTTTCTCTTTTTCTTTTCTCTAAGTACTGCTTGTAGAATGGAGTAGTTTGGGAAAGTATTAGAGCTTCTTACGTAAAAATATGTAAATTATATATATTATATATATTATATATATATATATATATATATATAAATTATATATATTATATATATATATATTAAACTAATAGCAATAACCTCGCGCGGGCTCATTACCGCGTATGGGAAGCGTCCCACGGGTGGCGGATGTGGGGATGGTCGGTGGAAATTCCTTGGAAGTTCCTCCCGGCTAGGTCCGATGGACTCGCTGACCAACAATGAGAGGGGCCCTCCAGACTTGCTGGAGGTAGGGGCCCACCAGACTTGCTGGAGGGTGTGACGTAGGATTGAACGCCCTACTCACATATCTTTAGTTCACCAAACACCACAAAAAGTCATGGATCTCCCTAAGGTAAAACGCTCATTATCCGGAGGTAAACTAGTCCCCCGTTCGGGTCTCCGGGTGGGGACTGCTTTAGGGGATTCATGGTGCAAGTTGAAATATAGGGATTTAAATATTGGTACGTGGAACGTAAGGAGTTTAAACACAGCAGGGGGGCTAAAATCGGTCGCGAATGAGGTAAATGGGTACAATTTGGATGTCGTGGCTCTGCAAGAGGTTCGATGGCCAGGGGAGGGCTCGATGAGGGAAGGGAAGTACACTATTTGGTACGGAGGAAGCGGGAATCATTGTTTAGGTACCGGGTTTCTAATTAGGCGTAGATTACTATCCGCTTTGAGGGACGTACAATTCTTTAGTGATAGAATTTCGGTAGCTACATTTCAGGGACGTTGGTTTAAAATCGCATTAATAAACATACATTGTCCGACCGAAGACAGTGACGATGAAGTCAAAAGTGAATTTTACGATAAACTCGAATGGGTTTATGATAAACTACCACGAAACTACATGAAAATAATTGTAGGTGACGCGAACGCAAAGGTAGGAAGGGAAGAAGTTTATATTCCGACGATTGGTAAAGAAAGTTTGCACGAATATAGTAATGATAATGGGATCCGTCTGATAAACTTTGCCATCTCGAAAAACCTGATAATTAAAAGTACGACGTTTAAACATAAGGATATTCATAAATATACTTGGACATCACCGGATTCGCAAACACGAAATCAAATCGATCATGTCTTGATACAACACAGCTGGCAAAGCAGTATAATTAATGTACGGTCTTATCGCGGAGCAGAATGTGGGTCGGATCATGAATTAGTAATCGCGAAACTTCGACAAAAACTTAATATAAAAAAGAGAAAAGAAAACCGTTTCGATTTTGAGAATTTTAATTTGGAAAAATTAAAAAATCCATTGTTAATTATACCATTATATTTATTTGTACAGGAATTTCCTTTGACAAATAAAATAATCATTACTACTTCTACAAAAACTGACTCGTTCCAATAATTCGCATGACATTTGGTCAGCGAACGAATGACTAAATGATATATTTTGGCTCACTAAAAAACCTATTTCATTCATGACTATAGTTTTAAATATTAAATCATAATATAAATATAAAAGTTTTTTTTTTTTAAAAAGGACAAAAAATGAAATGGTGACCGCCGTTTTTTAAAACAGGACACAAACGGGATTCTAGTATATTACGGTGGGGAGGTGTCACTTGCAGGAACTCCCTCCTACAGCGGAAGTGGCTTCGTTCTAAAACCACTTCATGTCACCGTATTTTTTATACAAAATCAAGATAGTCCTCAAATGAAAATATTTATATTTTATTTCCTACAAACAATTATTGTTATGAAACTTTTCAAATTCAAACAGTTGAATTCACCATATATATAATTCCATGCTATTTTCAGTAATATTGAATACTTAATAGTTGCGGTCTTAAACAGACTAAAATAGTGGCAAAATTATTTTATTTTAAGCCTTGCTAAACACACCTTCCTGAAGAAGACCTGCATAGTCAGGTCGAAACGTTTTGTTAAAATAAAATAGTTTTGCCACTATTTTAGTCTATCTATGATCACCACTCCGGACCATCTCCTTCCTCTATTTGTAGAAATATATGGTTTAATTAGTTACATTATTTGGAGAGATATTTTAGCTACCAACAATATATTTGTCACTACTTTTCAAAATTAATAATTATAATGTTTAAGAATTATTTTATCCATGATAAAAAATATAAATTTTATTTGTTAAATAAATTAGGCCATTATTCACCAAAATATTATTTATAGCTATTTTATTACGACGACGTTTCGACCATCACTTGGGCCATTTTAAAGTCTTATTGAGTTCTCCATCAAATACTCATTATTAATGTTGTATTAATTTTTCAGAGAGAGAGATAAATACTTTATTTAAAGCAGTGCTGCCCTACTATATAGGGTTGCTCGATACACAGCATACTCATTAACCTTTTTTTTTTTGGACATACAAATTATATACAAATTCCTTTTCACATACAAACAATATAAATGCTACAGTATTATAATACATACAACTATAATTATTATAATTAAATTGTCCTGATATTCAAGAGTTTCCCCTACGCCATTTCTGGATGGACGGAACATCAGTTGGTATAAAAAGTTGATGAATAATGGACAATAAAATAATTTGACAAATAAAACATTAAGACACCAATTCTAGGAATAATGAACAGAAACAAAAATTAAAATACTTATCATGTGATTTTTTATCAATTTTTTTTTTATTCGTAATCGCCTCTACCCTAGAGGGTCGTTGGTGGCTAGTTTTCTATATTCTATTGTAGTATTTTGTCTCCATTAAGTATCGGAATAGGGTAGTGACTCCATCTTCATTGTCTCTTAATATTTCTTTTATTGTTGTTGGTAGTTTCAATTTTTGCCGAATGTTGTTGAACTCGTGGCACTCTACTAACAGATGTTTTACTGACTGCGGTTTATTGTCACACTTTTGGCACGTGGGTGGTTCCAGACCTCTGAGAAGGTACCCGTGAGTAAACAGGCAGTGACCAATTCGTATTCTACACAATATGGTTTCTTCTCTTCTGGATATTATTGTGCTACTAGCCCACTTGTTGCAGTCTCTTTTTATTTCCAATAATTCTGATTGTCTATTTTTCCATCTATTTACCCGATTTTCTTTTTTGTTGCGTGTACCCAGTCTTCTACTGTGTTATAATTTATTGAAATTATGGTTGGTGCCTCTCCCTTCCTTGCTAAGTTAGCTGCATGGTCTGCTCTTTCATTGCCTGAGATACCACTATGAGATGGAATATCAAATTTAGAATAAATTTTGGAAGCTCAATTGCTTAAATGTAGATTTTTACATGGAAAATTCTAAACTCACTCACTATCTAGTTATATTGATAATCAACAGTATACACTATATAAAGGGAAAAAAACACTACACGAGATTTAAGCTGAAAGGAGTTAGCAGATTCCATTAGCTCCGATTGCCGAGTCAACGGCTACTAATTCCAGTTTAGAGCAATCTGCCTCCTAAATCTTTCTTAAATATCTCCTCCGGTTATTAAGGAATTACAAATATAATTTCAGTTCAAAGGGGATCAACAAAGATAAATGTTATTTGCTGACTAGATGAAAATATAATCCCTGTCTATAGAGAGAGCTATGAAACGGAGTTAAATGAATATATACTTAACATATAAAACATTAGCAGGATGTATGTATATATATATATATATATATATATATATATATATACATTCTAAGCTTGTTATCAATCCTAATATTTAATTCAAACTAAATTGCTTTGCGAAATTGTACATACCCTGCGCCTGCCAGGATTGTTTCTTAAAACAGTTTCACCCTACATATTATGATAATTTTATAAATGTTAATACATAAATAAAGGCTGTATATTTCACCATATTTATTTTTATTTCTCCTCCAGTGGCTACGTTTCCCTCTCTTTTATTTCATTACGTCGGATTTAAAAAAAAATTCACCATTATTTTTTCCACGTAGATTTGCCATTCAAGTATGTAGACAGAGATTAGTGGTGTCGCCATCGAACCATCGGGTTCGCTAAACTTTTATTATTATTTATATGAATAACTAGTGTTCTTCCTACAAATATGTTGAATTTCTGATCAGAAATAAATATAGCTGTTTAACAATTAAATTGAATATACACGCGTAAAGTTAATTAATTAATAACAGCACTGAGATTAGAATCCATCGGATTCATCAAACCCAAAAACCAATGGAAGCGCTTCACCATTGGTAATTTAATCGATTGCTAAAGGAACGCGTTGATTTCCATCGATGAACTCAGCGCTGAGTTTAAGGACTTACTCATAGATGAACTGAGACATTATTTATTTGTAAATTTATTTAAAATTAAAATGCCTACTATTTATAAAACTACCATATGCAATTAATAATAATAACAGTGGAATGAAAAAATGAAATAATTTTCAATTCGACATAAGAAACTAATAATTCCAATAGAGGCAATGAAACTGGATAATACCAGTTTTTAACGGAACATCCTCTCTCTCTTTCTCTCTCGCCAGACAACCAATCTAATTACCTATAACTTTGTTTGCAGTTTGCAATATGGCTGCCTGAACGCTTCCTAAATATCAAAAACATTTAGTCTTATACTGTCCACGGTTCGGTTCGGGTGTCTCTAAATTTGTGATTATTCAGATATTGTGTGTGTTAGTTATTAATATTATGTGTGTTTATGTTATATATGGTGTATTCAGTGTCGTCGTTTTCTATTGTTAAAAAAATATTTCCAAATATATTTTATCACGGTTAGAAAATATATATGCCATCTTGATTGTATAGCCATATTTAATGTTTTAATGAAGGATTTAAAAATTTTCTTATATCATAATATATAACTTTATTAATATTTGAAACCTGGTTAATAAAATATTTTTTTAAAAATTAATATTTTCTCACAATAACGGAGTGTTTTCTGTTTTGTGTGTCTAAATCAAATTCGTTTTTAGATTCCATTGCTTTTATTCTATTCAAATTAATTTATCTATACGTATTAAAAACGTATACTTGACAACTTATCAAACACGTTGTCAAAGTGTAGAAAAAGTTATTTCTATTGAATACTATTAACGAGTATCGTAATTTTATATAAAACCTCATGCCTTGAAATATTTTTAGCTATTGGAGTAGTGAACCTAGAATCTAATTTTCTATTTTATTTTATGATAATTATAATGGTGAATACTCTGGTCTTAATAGAAAGACACTATATAAAATCATGTTAAAATACCTCCTGAAGATCTATAAAATAAAATAAATTAAAGTAATAATGAGACTTTTAGAGATAGTTTTTTATTTTTTTATAACGTTTTAATCTATTATTACTTATATGCCCGAATAAATCGAATATGTTATTACAATTTTTTAAGAAATTGAAATATTAAAACAAACCGTTTGAAAGATATTATTATTATTAAGATTATTTTGTCACGTTATACCTTTTTATTTTAACAATATTTTATATTTCTTAACAAATCGAATATAATATATTTAAAAAAGTAATGTAATAATATTAAAGCAAACTGTATAAATCCCTCTAAATAATAATCATTCAAACATTTTGCCAATAACAGTTATCTGTTTTTTTAATCTTTTTAATCAATGAGAGACAGAAAATTAAAAAAAATATGTCTAATAATTCGATATTTATCAACTATAAATAGGTAAATATTAGTAATAAAATACGTTATGAAGAACCTTTTCGTTTGAATATTTCGGTTGTTTTCCTATAGAGTGTTCTAGAGTAGGCGTTGGCGGTAAACTGCCTCAGCCAATCAGGAACCAGCTTACATCATGATATAGTTAGTGGCGTCTTATCTTCAGTAGTTCGTTTTTAATTTGACTCTTTACGGTCCGGTTGTTGTAAGTTTATTTTAAATAAGTGAATAGTGCCTTAAGTGTGTGATAATTTTGATTTATTTTAATTTCTTTTTTGCTCAGTTAATATATTATTTAATTCCGAATCGAAATCTGCTTGTTTTAAATAGCAAAGCGGATAATAGTGGACTTCAAGAAAGAATATGGCCATATTGGAATTTCCTACTGTGAGTTATGAATTTCAAAGTTTTAATGCATGATAATTATTTCTTTATTGGATTAGATAAATCTTTTTTCATGTATTTTTTCACGAAATAGACTTTATTATAACATACAATTCCTTCATATTTAATTTAATTAACTTTAGCTCAGTATCTACTATACAGAAAATATTTGAATTCACATTTCATTTAGGTATTATAAATGAAGTTTCTTATAAATAAATAATATTCAAGAGTTAGATTCTTAGGATATTGCCATCATAGATATTTTACAGGCTATGGATTTTTAACTGACTAAAATTTAGTTTCCATTTTTAGTTTTTGCGCTTATCTTTTTTTTTTTTTTTTTGTTAATATCCATTTTATAGATAATAGATTCTTTTCGTTGGTAATTATTTAGATGAAAACGGGCGGTTTATGCGTGGTTCACAATCACTTCGGTCACACTTTTGCCGAATGCATCCGGGTTTACCCGAAAGACTGTTCGGCGTTTCATGAAC
The DNA here is from genome assembly GCA_928085145.1 of Nezara viridula. NCBI lineage: Eukaryota > Metazoa > Arthropoda > Insecta > Hemiptera > Pentatomidae > Nezara > Nezara viridula. The sequence continues at coordinate 3,874,539 of OV725082.1, forward strand.
AAGTGTGATCGAAGTGATTGTGAACCAGGTGTTTAACCTTCTCGTTACTTTTTACTGTGGACTGTTGTATTTGATTTTTTCATTTTTACTTTTAGACTCAAAACTTCCGGATATTGATTTAGGGAACCAAAAATAAAGTATGAAATTTTATATTTAAAAATTAGATTAATTTTGGTCTAAACGGGAACTTAAAAACTCGGGCCGAAATCATAACGAAAATTTCTACTGAAATATAAGAATATTATTCATTAAATAATAAATATATGATTCAATAAATCCTCAGTGGAATATTTGTACCTTTTTTAGAATTTTACAATTAAAAGTAGATTAACTTTCATTTACTTATTGTGCATATTTGAATTAGTACAAAGTAATATGGTTGGTCGCGAACTTAAGAAACTAGTGTTGCCCAAAATTGTTCTTGGGTCTTGCACTTTGCAAGACCAAGACCAACACCACCTATCTGTTGCAAGACCAAGACCAAGATTGGTAAAAAAGATCGATTTTTTGAATAAAAATTGAGGCAAAATAGTTACTAATATTTGACAATTTTAGTTACTATATGTAAAGAATTGGTGTAACTAATATACTTTTGCACTTAACTCTTCTAATTTTTAATTAAGACTTAGTTAGGTTTCTCATATCTAAAAAATTACAGTAATATCTCTCTAATAATGAGCTAATAGGTAACTGCAAGACTGTTACGAGAGTCTTACGCAAGACCAAGACCTAGACCAAGACTGAGTTTGCAAGACCAAGACTTCTCTCGGTCTCGCATTTGGGCAACATTATAAGAAACCGCCAAATACATACTCGAAAATTCTACTCAAAGTTTGTAGCTTTCATTTAAAAACCTATTATTCATTCATTAATATAATTTATTTTTATTATTTCCAGATTTAGTTTTAAAAGTTTCATTTTCTTCCAAAAAATTCTCTTTGTCTAAATTTTTAACTATGATATAAAACATTAATATTAAAAATATTATTCAAGAAAGTTAGTCAACTGTTCTATATATCATTGGTGATAAATAGTCAGGACGTTTCAACCTAAATAAGTGGGTCATCATCAGGGCTTTGTTTTAGTGTTTGAAGTATCTGGCGAGCCCTTTAGAACTCCTTAATATAAAATTTTGTAGAGATATAAAAAATATAAATATTAGTAATTGATTTTCGTGGAGGATATTTTTCTAGCATCAAGCATCAGTAGAACGTTCGACTGGTAAGCGTTGAACAGCTTGAAACATTTAGGACAGACGATTACTAGAAATTCCCCCTATTCTGTCCCTGTTGAAGGGTTGTTGAACCACATATTTATAATTTGTTTATTCCGTTACGTTGCTAGTTTATGCTGAGGAGATCAATAAAGTTTTATGGTGCATTAGCCAGACAAAAGACGACATATCCCTCTTCCTCAACCCCCCCCCCCCTGTAATGAGAATGAATAGAGCTCGTCACAAGCACACTATACATAGCTAGCTTGTCCTCATTAGTCATCATCAACTCCGCGGCTGGAAGGCTGACGGTCTCCTAATGGGCTCCGACAAGGTCACCGTCCCACCTGACAAATAAAATATCGTCCCGAAGACAAATAGTCTTTGGATATGGCCTCTATTTATGTAGTTCCACTCTTGTACTCTGCGGTTCTTACGATCAGGTACGTTAGTTATTGAAAGTAAATATGTACTTTTCCCTATCATCTGCCGTTCTATATACATACATATATATATATATATATATATATATATATATATATATATATGTAGCTGGGACGGCTATATAAATAGATAATCAAAAGAGACCCCCCTCCACGGATATGTGAGGTCCGTCAGACTACTGGTGGAAACTCACATCTAACGGACTTTGGAAGTATTCCAGAAGGTCAGTAAACACCTGGAGGTATGGTACAAGGGCAGTCTTAAAGGGAAAGAATTATAAGACCTCGTGCTCCTGTTGATTCTGAGTATCCATATTCCATGGATCTAGACTAGTTTGCCACTGTCCTTAAACCCAATGAGGTCGGCTAGGAGCTATGGTTGGCCTGCTGCTTAGCGTGGTCCAAAATCGGTCTTGGTCTTGCACAAGACCAAGACGAAGGCCGCCTAACTGTTGCAAGACCAAGACCAGTACTGGTAAAAAAAATTGATGTTTTGAATAAAAATTAAGCCAAAATAGTTACTAATACTTGACAATCTTAATTACTATATGTTAATAATTGGTATAACCAATATACTTTTGCATTTAACTCCTACAATTTTGCATTCGGGCTTAGATTTCTCTAAAAAGTTACAGTAATAAGCTAATAAGTAACTGCAAGACTGTTGCGATAATCTTGCGCAAGACCAAGACTCTCGCATTGTCTACTGCTGCTGCACCATGGAGACTAAGGTACATAGCAACGTGAGGTTGGGTGACCACCTCCGGGGTATCTATTAAATTAAAAGAAGTAATAAAGTTCTTATGAAAACATTAATATATAGGTTGGCAATTCTCTGAAAGTATGGAAATTTCTATTTCAACAATTTCAGAACTTGAAGTAATTTTCTTTAAGAAATTTAGTTATTGATAAATATAATATTCTGTCTGATTGACAATAATTATTGTGAGCTAATACTAAATTCACACTATATGTAGAGAAAATGAACAGAAGTAAAATCACAGCTAAATAATAATTAGAAAGTTTTTCTTTTATTGAAATTTACAACTGCATTAAATGATAAATACAACAGGTAAATATGAAATAAGTAACATGACATGCACAACAGGAAGAGAAACTGCCTATTGGTAGCATTCCAATTATATTTCTATATTAGAAGGTCCCGAGGCCTTCTTCTTTTCAGAAGCCTCGGAGGTTTATCAGGAATTGAAGAGGAAGCAAGGTTTGTAACAAGTGAATTCGGATGGTTCAGAAGTATATTATGGAAGGATAGGTATCTGGATTGAGCTAAATCGGAAACATATGGTAAATTAAGGTCGTTATGGATGATTTTATTTGTTACAAAGTAGGGAGCATTGAGTATTTTATGAAGGATTTTTGATTGTAGGGATTGGATACGATAGGAACTTAATGGTTTAGTAGAGCCCCATAGCTCAACTCCGTAAGTCCAAATAGGCTTTATTATAGTAATATATATGAGTCTTTTGTAAATAGTTGGACATTTAGAACGTTTGTCTAGTAAGGGATGCAGTTGTCGAAAACGTCGGGCGGTTTCTAGTCGTTTCAGTCTCGTATGGGGGTTCCTAGTCAGTCATTTGTCCAGGTGGAGTCATAGGTATCGGAAAAGTAAAAACATAAAAAATAAATAAATAATAATTGGTGTGTTTAAGAAATGAAAGTAAAAACAAGCTAACAGACTTTCACAAAAAAATCCTATATTCTCAATTCTGTTTGTACAAATTGGCTTGATTATTGTGGCTTTGATTAGTTTTTTTTTTTTTTAATAACTTGAATGTTTAGAGCATTCCAGTTTCTTTTCATGATGTTCTTTTTCATATGGAGTACTAGCTAGAGAATTTCTTCATCAAGAACAAGTTTTCTGCGATTTACTTCAACTCTCCTTAGAAACTTCAAAGAAATTTGAATAAAAGGAATGCTATAATAAAAGTTTCAGATTTCTCTGGACAAATCCTCCATTAATATTCTTACTGGACTTTCTAAAGAAATTTGAATTTTAACTAAGAAAATGGAAAATGGTCTTTATAAGAAATTACATCAGAGGAAATCTAATTTTCCACGATTCTGTACTTCTACAGTAATTTTAACAATTTTTGTAATTAGGCTCGCTAAAATTATTAAACTTGTCTTGGAAAGTTTTGGTATTACTTATTCAGTTAGGAATAATTAAAATAACTTTAAGGCGACCATCTACTAAATTTTCTGGGCATCATATTTATAATGCGCTATTCGAAAAAAGTTTAAATTACTGAGATGTGTTGAGTGATTTTTATTAACTTCACGTCATTAAATATACTGATATACTTCGTGGTACAGACCCCTTTTTATCAAATTATTAACATCCGGCTGAATCTTCTTAAATAACGTCATCTCATCCTATCCTACAAATACTTTATTTACGAAAATTCTCGGCATTAGGGCGTTTTCAATACAGAAGTCAGCAAACTTTGTTTATTTAATTATTTACTAAAAACTCGTAAATTCCCATTTGATCTCCACTTTAATCGTAAAATAACTTGAACACAAGAAAAAATCAGGCCTTCAAAAATATTGAGCAGTTTCGAATATGTAACCTCGTTATTTTGAAAATTTAGGGGTTTAGGTCACGCCGAACGGTTCAATATTTTTAAAACCCTGAGCTTTCCATGTTACAGTAACATTTTCGTCAAAATCGGCCAACTGAAAGTGGTACTTTATGCAATCGATTGAACACACTTTTCGATCTTCTTAAAAACGGTTCTAACGATTTTTATTAAACTTAGTGTATTATTAAGTTTTTAATATGATGTAGGGTTTATTCTCATTAATATTCTCTAACAGGACTTAATTAGCTAATTTTTAATATTAGCTTTCTCTAAAGTACCTCTATTTTTTTTTTTATTTGAAATAATTAACCATTTCACATTCATAATATTTGGTATAAAAATTTGTTAAATATAAAATATGAAAGAATTTGATAATTAACTGTAGGAGAAATATGAGATCGTCATGAATAGTGTTGCCCAAAATCGGTCTTGGTTTTGTTAAGAAAAATTAAGGCAAAATAATTACTAATAATTGACAATCTTAGTTATTGTATGCTAATAATTGGTATAACCAATATACTTTTGTATTTAACTCCTCTAATTTTTCATTCGGGCATAGTTCGGTTTCTCCTATCTAAAAAAATACAGTAATATCTCTACAGTAATAAGCTAATAGGTATCTGCATGACTGTTGCGAGACTCTTGCGCAAGACCAAGACCATGACCAAGACTAAGTTTGCAAGACCAAGACTAATAGTTGTAATAGAGAAATCAAAGGAATATGAGCACGCCCGAGCTCACCCGAAAGATTAGAACAGGCTTCCTTACGAAACATGAGCTTAATATCATAGGGACTCCGATAATATTATACATAAGAGGTTTTCACAAATGATATTGTTAGTATTATTTAATATTTAATTGTACAGAATACGGCAATATAAAAATTAAAATTTATATATATTTTGAACAAATAAAAATACTATAGCGTTTATAATTTTTATTTTTCATTTGTTTTAAAATGCTTATTTATGCTGAGAAGAGGGTGGTAAGTGAAAGTCGTGTGATTCGCGCACCACATTTTTTTTATTCGGTTTATTTTTTGTGATTTGTAATACAATATGTTATAAAATTAATACAATAAATGTATGAAATAATTATTTATTCGGTACTAAGTAAAATACTGAACTAATTCTGAAGGCTGAAAGATTTCTCTTGTCGTTCGATATAGCCAGTCAGTTCTTTGTCAGTTCCGAACTGAAGCATTCGCCGAGTATAGACCTTTTCAATTGCCACGGTTTGTTATGTCGCTTTCCAACTGTGTTACCTTTTGTATACTTTTATCTTCTTTTGCCTTTGCTCTTTCATTTTTATTATGTCTCTGCATTGTTTTTGTCCCTTTCGTCGAATATTTGCCGTTTTTTCCGGCTCTTTTGAACTCCGAACTATACAGGAATATTGTCTGTTATATATTTCTAAATATAGACGATTATAGAATTTTTTTATTTCTCGGAATATTCTTGTAAATAAATTTAAATGAACCGGGGGTGAATCGGAATTGAGAGGGAGAGAAATCGAGCTGATGAATATGACATCATAGGGAATGATGAATGAGCGAACTGATTTGATTAGAAAAGTTGGACTTTGAGAAGCATCAACCGGACTTTTGAAGCCTTCAGAACTTATTCAAGTCCATCTCGAATCGGATCATCAGTTCCAAAGGAGTCAGGCCTTTGGGGTTCATTGGCTCATGAAATATTTAAAAATATGTGAATTTTTATCGTTCATTAATACTTCTACTCTTTATTGAAAAATATTTTATCCTTATTCATTTTTGTATCGTTCATGGTTAAATTAATGCTTATAGTTAGACCGAGAGTTAATGGCCGGTGCTTCAAAATACTGAATATCTTTTTCTAAGGATATAGAAATATTTAATACTCTGGATACTTTTAAATCCCTCCTATTCAATCACTTCCTTTCCATACATTTCCTATAAAAATTTAAAAAGAAATATATCCCTTCAATATGACTTATATCCATTTACTAAGAGTATCAATTTAACCGCTTATCTCGAATTTGTACAGTTTTATATGATTATATTTTTCATTTTATTAATATATTATGTATTATGATATAATAAACATGTTTCCATTATCTCTAATTTGATTTTTGTTTTTGCAGACCATGTACGAGAGTTCACCTGCGGCAAAATGTACTACCGTACCGTTTACCTTGACGAAGCGAAGGGTACGCTGTACGTCGGAGCCATGTGAGTACACTCATTTATTATTCCATATTTCAGTTTGTCCATGTGTGTCTGCTACAAACAGAACTTGCTGAATCAGTTCTGTCCATTGGACCGTTCGTGCACTTAAATATTACTCCGGTCTGAAGTTGCCAAATATCGAGGTCCACACCGAACTGTTTCATTGGTCGTATTGGGAAAACATGTACAATATATAATGATCAATTCGTTACTTCACAGGTTACAGGAAATTTCACATTTAATTATATTTAATAAAATTTACTATTAGGGAATTTAATAAAATTAGAAAACGTTTTTGAACGATTTCCACCTTGAGATTTAAAGCCACGTCTACACATTACCAAAACCTCGGCGAAAACGAGAAAAGGTTATTTTTTGGCTTGTGATGTTTTCACTTTTTAGAGATAAATGAAAGAGAGTCTGTGGAAAGATTATATTATGTTCAAATGTTGCCAAGGATTTTAACTGATATTTGCTGTTTTTTCTTTTAATTACTTTTCTATTTTTTGAGGTTATTAATTACAATTTTCGAGATGAGTAATTACTCGACTGATCAATCATTACGATACAAAATTGTCAGGATTTAGGAAACATGAGGATCATCCTCAGGACTATCTTTTGGGAGCCGAGACAAGAACTCACAAGAAACAAAGAATTTCTAGTCTCTACTCCCAATAGCCCTGAGGATATACATGTATGGGTTGAAACGTCGGCTAAGCTAATAAAAGTTCTTGACTTGAAATCTTGACAATTTTTTTTCATCCTAAACTATTTTTCCATAAACACACGTGTAGATCCACTACCACTCTATTTGTTTTTGTTTTTTTATACACACGCGCGCTCTCACACACACACCGAAAAAAAAATAATATATATATATTTAAACATGACCATTTAATTGAGAATAAGGTCACTTATCAATTATTCAATAAACTAAAATATTTTTATTATAATATCAATAAAATATTAAACAGTAGCTTAATATATGTGGTGCTGGTGGACGGTGCTGAGATTGTCGGTGTGTCCCTGGCCTGAGCTTTGAAGAGAATCCCATTGTTAACTTATAAAAAGAAAAATACCGGGATCGAAACGTCAATAAATACTGAGGAAATGAACATTTAGTAGTTTATTAAATAATTAATAAGTGATCTTATTCACAATTAAATGGTTTTGTTTAAATTTAATACTCAAAGGTCGATTAAAGAAAAGTTGTATATATTTATATATGTATATGGCCGACACATTATTCCCTAAATCATTAGCCAATAACGTTAGTTAAATTAGCAAATTAGCCTCAAACTTTTTCGTGTGTTTTGAGAAAAAATATACAAAGTATTAAAAATATAAAATTGTTTTTTCCTGGTATTATTATTAAAAAATAAATTATTACAACAAAACTTGTAAAATATAATAAAATATCTTAATATATGAAAAAATAATAGCAGAGGTAGCATGTACGTAGTTGTTGGTTAGGTCGTTACCGAAAATCCCGAAAGGCAAAGAAGGGATAAATAAATAAATAAATAATAAATAAAAAAAATAGTAATTTTACATATATATGACGACTAGTACTCTTTCGAATTAAAAAAAAAAAAAAAAAAAAACTAAATAAAAATAGAGCGGTAAAAACATGGAGGTCTTAAACTCGGGCAGTGGTAAAATAGCGGGAACTGTAAAAATTCTAGCTCAATATCCGTAAAATCTATTTACCTTTAGCCGGCATAAAACGGCGAGCTAGCGAATTGATAAACAAACAACAAGCAAATAAATAAAAAGGAAAATAAACGGATAAGGCGGGGTAGGCTTCGCTTGGAAAATCCTCGAGTGTTTTATTCCCTCTTTCTTAGAGGAAGTGGAACGGAGGGGGGGGGAAGGTGAGTAAGGTAAACAAGAAAGTTGCGAATTCTCTTACTTTGTACAAGTCCTTTCTTTCAGGATAGCTTGCATAAAAGACTGATAAAAATATATAAAAAACTTTTAAAATAAAACCTAAACAAATTTACAATCTTATTCCATAACTGAATTTCTTAGTTATATTATTCAAATGAGCGAAATCATGATTTGTTTATGATTTTCGATATACCACAAATCACAGGCGGATCTACGAGTGGGGGAAGGCTTTCAGGCCTAAGCCCCCTCTCCCCACCAAAATGGTAAAATATAACCATGTTTTACAGAAAAAATATTAAAAACTATCTCTTAAAGTATTCTTGTTAGTATAATTACATTTAATAGGACTTCAAGAACCACTTAAACATCACTTCATTGGATTGGTTAATTTCTTTTTTTTTTCTAATTAATTATTGTTATACGTATATGAAAAAAAAAATATTTTGGGTTAAAGCCCTCCCCCCCCTCAAAAAATTAAATCCGGGATCCACTAGTGCCACAAATATTACTTTGTAAATTTGGTCAAGTTCCTAAACACATCTTTAGAATTTGTATAAAAGCCTTAAATTTTCAATTTCACTTTCATACGACTATTCGTTTTTGAGCTAGACTAATAACACATACCCACTCACACCTCTGAGTCTGTTATTTGAAAGGTAGTGAAATTCGCACTACTATTAACGAAGTTACAGCTATTCATTTTCCAATGCAAGATTATGGATTGATATACTGGTGTCAGAAAGGGTTGAATGAGAAAAAGATAATTAAGTGAAAGTAAGAAGATCTGTTGTCCGCATCACACAAGCTTCACTCTTCCATCTACTTTTAACAGAAATTATTGTTTGCCAAAATTAGGCTTTGGCAAAAAGTTTTTGATCAGCAGTATTAGAGAGTATTGAAATTTTTACACTGATCTGGCTTGAGCCGGTTTACATTGCTTTAGTTTATCAAATAAAATCGTACTCAAATCTTTTCTTTGATAAATTTTCAGGAAAATAAATCTAATTAATTTTTTTTTTCCTGGTGGACATATGTAAAGATATAACTACATCTCTGAAATAGGCAGGGAAGTCGTGTGAGTGGACACGGTAGATTTTTTCTTCTGCGTCTTGGTTTTTGTACCCTGCTGATACCTGAATTAACGAAAGTTAACAAGTATTCATTTGTATGTTGGAAACTCATGGCTATGTTGTTTGGATTTTTCCATTTATAACTTTTCTTTTAGTGTTTTAGGGATGGGAAGAATTTCAATAAAGAAATATTAAACGAAATTCCTGATAATTTTGTTTCATTCTTTTAGTGTTTACTTCTCTCAATATAGCAAAATTTTCTAACATCAAACGCATCCAATCCAAAGTCCTTCGAACAATAGTCGATGCTCCTTTCTATGTAATCAACAAAAACCTACACTATGAGCTTAATATCCCATATGTCCTAAACCTTATCCCATCAAAATTCTTCAAATTCCACTAGAACCTTACCCATCATCCAAATCCCTTTACACAATCTCTATCCAGCACCACCCATCCATATTAATCCTCCAAGCAGGTTAAAACGCCAGTGGCCCCGCGATCTTTTATAGTTTGTAAATATTGGAGTTCTGGCAATGGCCAGATTCCCCACTCACGACATGAGTGTATGTCGCTTAAGCACTCTTGCTCAATATCCACTGGGTTTAGCCCCTGGGATCTCCTGGAGCCATGCTTTTCCCTCCACACTTGGTGGGACAAGTCTGGTTTGGAGTTCTCTCACCAGATTGTAAATATTGTATATAGGTATGTATGTGTTCTTTTTATTCATTTATTTTTAGGTTATTTTATTCTTATTTATTGTATATATATTATTTTTCTGTATAATTTATTTTATTTACTGTACATAGAGTGTGAACTCTATTATAAATATCCTTGAGACAGATTGTAATATTTTTCAATAAATAAGATTAAAAAAAAAAAAAACTTCTCTCAATCTTACTTCAAAACTTGTTCATTCTAGTTTACCGTGTTTTTTTTTAAATATGGACAAAATGCAAAGTTAAAGAAGGAGGAAGAAGGTCTACAAAGTCCGTAATAAAACGAAAAAAAAAAAAATGAAATGTTCTTTTTCGATTATATATTTTTTTCATTGTTTTTGAAACATTTCCGAAAACAGGATAACACAGTTCGGGGCCATGATTTCCTGCTGGTCGAGTATTTAAAGGTGTACCCCTCAGGATCTCTACCCAGACTTGAGAACTAAGTCCCAAGTAATTAAAACTTCTAACCTTATGTTAGCTCTCTTTTTCTCTTTTCTCTCTCTCTTTCAACTTAAAACTTTTTCCCGGCCGCTTCGGTTACACAATTCACTGGATTACTTCTCAGATAAAGCGTCCCAACTGGACGAAAAATTATTTTAATCAGGTTAGAAAAAAAAATGAAAATGAACTTTGTGTGCCGTTTTCGACTCGAATATATATAAGGTTATTTCGTTTAAAAAAAGGTTTTGAGAAAAAAAAATAATAATAAAGTTCTTTTTTTGTTATAAACGGAAGTCACTCCCAGAAATACGTGCCTTAAATAACTGTTCTGAAATTCCATACATGGGAATTCCATAAATTATATCAGATATTTCGTTCTTTGGATAAATTGAAAAAGTATTGGAATATCGTTTGATCTCCTGTTTATTTGCTTAAAAAAAAAAGTAATTAAAAATGTTTTAGATTTCCTGCCTTTTTATACGTATAAATAAAATCAAAATTGATCCTGTTTTATCAAAACACGGTTGTTCACTACCTTAAAATCTGGGCAAATTGTAAATGAAAAATTATTTGTTATATTGTTTTACAATTTCGTATATTTAACAAAATATATCTCCTATTCATTATTCTATGCATGCATATTTAATTATTCACCTATTGCCACATTGGGCGTTATCATTTAGAATTAAAGAGTGTAGTAATCGTCCAATTTTTCGCTGTTTTGTTTTTAAAATATATTATCATGTATTATAATATACTCCACGTATTCTAAACCTTCAGATATATTATCATATGTTACTGTAATATAGAATACTCAGTGGTATATTTTAATTTATTTTTATTTTACATTATTTATACTGATTTATCGTTATTTTCTTTTTTTATATTCAAGCTATTAAACCAGATGAAAGCCAAAACAAGCTGTAACGTATATAAATTTTTTTTAAAGATTACTTTATTGTGTAGCTTTTTTTTCTTTGGCCACACCTTCAACCGAATTCTCTTGTAATTAGATGTACGATTAATGATATAACTTTTGTTTTGGTTATTTTTTTATTTTATAACCAAAGAAAGCAAGAAGTTTCTTTCAAAAACAGTAAACTCAAGTAAATTGAAAATTTATAGTCGTACAAGTGACAACGGACTGTTATTCGTTCCTGTTTTTTCTCTATACGTGAGGACTCTTAATAATACATTGACTGTTCCATTATTAATATATGTCACGTACTCCAGTTTAGAGATTACATGGTATTATGTCTAGAATGTACATATTTACTTGGGTTTCCTTAAGAAAAAAAATTATATACCTCCGTTAAAAAAAAAATAAAAAAATGCGGAAACACGCAAGGATCATTCGTGACCGCACAACAAAGGATGAAGAAAGCTTCCGTTTGAACATGTGTTCTGTTCACAATAAGCGCATTTATGTTCTTTAAATGAATAAACGCGATCTGAAACAAGGAGAAAATGTTATAGAGAATTATGGAAATTATCTGTGTAAACATGATAATCAATATTTTTTTAGTAAAAAAGAAGTTATAGCTAACTACAGACGAAGTTGCTTCACCCAATAAAAATTTATTCATTTTTTTTTATTGATATTTACAACTGTATTAAAAAAATTTGTACAAATGGATATAATTACTTGGCAACACTTGTTGAGAAACTACCCAGTGGTAGCACCCTAATAGTATAGTCTACACTAGGAGATCACGGGGCCAGCTTCTTTTCAGACGCCTCAGAAGGTTGAAGAGGAAGTAAGGTTAGGAATGAGAGGGTTGGGATAGTTCTGAAACATAAGGAACATCACTATGGATCATTTTATTTAAAACAAAGTAGGTAGCATTGAGGATTTTACAAACGATTTTAGATTGTAAGGATTGGTTACGAGAGCAATTTGATGGTTTAGTGGAGCTCCATAGCACAACTCCGTAAGACCAAATAGGCCTTATTATAATCATCTATATGAGTCTTTTGCAATTAATTGAAAGGTTAGAGCGTTTTTCTACTAAGTGCTCAAGAAGTCGAAAACGTGGGTTTCTTTTCAGTTTGATATAAGGATTCCAAGTTAAACGTTTGTCCAGGGTGGAGTCCTAAGTAACGGATTTGTTATAGAGGGATAATTAGAGTATAGTTAAAGGAAACGTAGGATAGGAAATCATACAAAAATTTTATTTTATTTAGCAGATTGCTACTGCAAGATTTCCAAATATGAAACGATATTATAAAAACAATAGCACTATTAAGCGGTCAAATTTTTCTTTTTCTCCTTGTAGTTTCTTTCTTTCGTTTCCTGGTGCCATTTTTTTTTCTTTCAAAGTATAACTATATTTTGGACCAAGATTTAACATAATTAAACAGTTATGATTCCTTATAAGTTTTACGGTATTTATTCGCAAATTATATAATATTTTTTCCTAACTTTTTCATTTCTTTTTATATGAAATTGGATGAAACTGGGTGTATTAGATGTGGGTGAGAGTTAAATACACTGTTTAAAAATTTACAGTAAAATATAATTGTTTCATTTTAATCATAATTTTTGATATGTCTATTATAAATCGATAGATGTTTAAAAAACATAAAATTTTTGAATAATTTTGCGTTGAGGCGTTGTCACTATTATATTTTTAAAAAATAGGACCTCCAGAAGATGTGGTCTCAGATTGACTCCCGATATGGACAGACATCTCTCACGATAGAACGAAATCGTTAGGCGAAAATAGATTCGGATATCTGCGGTACATTGATTGAAGAGACAACATGCGCTAGCGTCGAGGCTGCTCTGTATGCTGTGACTCTACAAGGCACCGATCTACATTTGATTAGTGGAAGCCATTTGTCATCCAAACCTAAAGTGGATCTCAGAGCTCTATTCTCCTGTTTTCTCTTGAGGTATTATTGAATTTTATTGTGATAGGTCTGGTCGTTAGCTCAAAAAATAATATACTTCCTCCAGGGAATTTCCAAGCCTTTTTTCAGTTTTTGGACAAAATATGAATAGTTTGAACGAAATTTCTCTACAATTTTAATAGTAAACATAATATATCTCGTAATCGGCAAATTTATAATTTCTTGTCTTGAAAGGCATGGTCATTGGTTTGAAATGGAGATTTTTAGTACTGAAATTTCCTAGCTTTTAGTAAACATGATTTGGTGAAGTCTAATGACTCAATTCATCTCTTATCATTTCTCCTTAATTATTAGAATGAACACTGTATGTTTATTATTATATGTAATAATAATCTATTAAATTATGAGTTATTATAGTTATAGCTATAATCTATTATTAGGTGGTCGGGTTGCAGTAATTAACTAATTAACTATAATAATTGAACAATAACTATAGATCATGGGTGATAAATATGTCGCGGTCATTTTTAAGGTTTTTATTAGAGCCGACTTTTCAAACCAAAACAGGGCTTATTTCAAGCACTGAAGATATTAAAGTTCTCAATATCTTTTGAAGTATTTGAGTACTTGAATACCTTCAGTGCTCGAAACATGCCATGATGATAATTTAAATGGTTGAAACGTGGGCACTAATAAATCTCTTAAAAATGACTTCGTCCTGACTATTTATCACCCATGAACAGTCGAACTTCCTTCAATAATAACTAAAGATGATTAGTTAAACAGATTATTAAAAATTTACCATTATTCTGCATTAAATATTCAAAGATATAAATCCATTAATTTTTCCTAAGTTGAAGTTTTTTTGTCATAATTATAATCAAAATAGGAAATGAATATTCCACTTTTTTATTTAAGATTTTTTTTCCTCATGGTGATCTTTAATCTATAATTTTTTTTCAGTATAGAGGATTTTAGCAGTAATGATATTTTTTTGATCATTTTAGAACCCTCTAATTCCGGAATCTATATTTCTCATTGTGGTTTCATAAACTGTAATGAATGAAATCCCAATACTCCTAAAATGAATTTCATATTTCAGGACCATTATTTCTTGACTAATGAACCTTCAAAGGACTTTCGGAACCTTTGAGATTATTTCTTATCCTTAAATGTCCTACGGTGGGACATCCTTCCAACCAATCATTATATCTGTTTACTTTACGATTGTTCCAGCTGGGTCTATATTTATGAAGCCCGAATACTGAAGACCTTTGGCGACAGCAATGCATTCGTGAGTGCAGTTAATCCCCTGCCTTCATAGCCATGCATTGTTCTATCAAATATTTGTCTGAGTTAATGGGCGAATTAGGAACGATACTTCCAGGACAATAAGACCAATTATTGCTTTTAATTAATGTTGAATTTCTTACGGTTTTTCGAATTATCAGAAATAGAAAAATAGATTTTCGGTTTTGTCGAAACAACTGTTTCGAAAAAACGATAATTTTTCTAGACCTTCCTCAGCTCTGCAACATCTTTGTCAATTCTAGTAAATTCTATAAATTATCTAGTTAGTTTTCGGCCTACTACATGATCTGTTGCCTATTATTATAGCATTCGTTATTTGGTAAAGGCTTCCTGATTGCTCCAAGTTACATGTCCTCTCATCTTAACAACTCTTAACTTCATTCTTAACCGGTCAGTCTTTTCTCAAATCCTTTTCCTGCATTTGTTAATACTTAGATCTTATTACTGTTCGGCTTACCAGATGAAGGATTTTCTTCTAATCACATCTTTCATTTGAGATTTCTGAAGGTTTTTTAGCATTGTTCTATATTTTAAATATTATTAGAATCTTTTTGCGTTTTTTAAAAATCTTTTTGTGGGTTTATTTATTGAACTTATTTTATATCTGAAGAATATACGAAGAACTAATCTCGAAACTCCCACTCTGATAACTATAGGGCAGCATCCTCTTGGTAGCAAAAGAGAAACACGAGACCCATTTGTTCTGTTTTAGTAAGTACTTAATAAAGTACTTAGAATATTTTTATTACTAGAATATATTATTGAATTGGATTTACGTTAAGCTTTTAAGAATCTAAAAACGTAGGCTCTCTGCTTGTGACGAATCTTTTTTCAAACAACTTGTGAAGTAGACATTTATAAAGTTTGGCATGTGATAAATGAACAAATTTGACATCCACACATGTGACAAGTCGTTTGATGGGCATCATATATTAAATTAGGGAATTGTACACTGATTTCAAACTATTGCTATCTTCATCTTTCAATAAAAAAAAAATCTATAAATATTAATTTAGGAGCAGAGAATTTCCTCATCTAGGAATAACTTTTTCTATATAATATTGAATATAATAGATTTACATAGCATGTTTTATTATTTTATAAATACTAGTCTTTCGGAAAAAAATATAATTAAGGAACTGAACATTACCTTTTATATTTTTTAATTTTATACATTTTTTATTTATTCGTTTATATTATTTGTAATTAATTATAAAGATTAATTAATTTACACTTGTTAATTGGGAGTGATTGTGGTTAGTTATCCAGGCTGGAGAGGTTGATGAAGACAGGTGATGTTGAAATTGACAATATGGCCCGAGGCTCTTCCTTTGTACAATTATCCGAAGCAAGATCCCATCGTCCTGGTTCGGCGAATAGTGTTTAATCACAATTAGATTGTCCTCTGTTTCGGCTCTTATCTCTTCCATTATAAAGCAATATTTAGACAGGCATGTGCTGCGAAAAGTGATTAGAAGAACATCGCCTAAAATTGGAAGGGTAGGTGTCAAGATTAATTATAAAATCCAAGGATATGAAGATACTATAGATGTCTGGAAGCTTTCAAAAGGAGATGAGACTAGCTAGAATTCTATAGCATTGGTGGATTCACGGTTTATATGATTTTTTTTTTAATTCTACGACTGGTGCAAACTCTGGAAAATTCGATTCAACCAAGACAAATCACTTTTACACTTCGACGTGAATCTTTCCCTACTATTTATCTAGACAATAACCAAATTCCTCAGACAAAAATCACTATCTTGGTCTGACCTTTGACAGAAGAATGACATGGGGTCCACATATAAAAAAAAAAAAAAAAAAAACTCTAAACCTAAGACTACGACTATTGCACTCACTCTTTGCATTATATTCGAAATTAAAATTTAGACAGAAATTGAATGCGTATACTTACCTACTTAAGTCCGTTCAGGACCTACGCTTCACAGATATACGGGGCAGCCAAAAAGACTCGCATACGTAAACTACAGACTTCCAAAGCCCCATGGTACGTCAGAAACATTACTTTACATAAAGATTTAAAGATGCCAACAGTTAAAGACCTCATAGATACACACTACAAGATATTTCATACTAACTTACACGGACATACCAACTCATTGATTCGAGGCATGGCCACAACTAACATGCCCGATAGCAGCCGAAGGAGGCTTAAAAGAAGCTGGATGAGGGATCTCCTCCACTAACTATAAATATTACATTCAAGACAGGAAGGACGCCGCTGGGCACTCCCCTCCTTGACATTAAACTCGCTGATTGTCGGAACTTCTGACAGGTCTGAGTTGAAAAAATTTAGTTTAAAAAAAATGTTTTTGGGAATGACCTGAATGAAATAATTAAACAATCAGAATATGCTCAGTGGTTTGTTTATTTTAATAATTCTTTCAGGAATATTTCTGACACTATAAAAATTTAAAAAATACTTTTCTATGTTACAGATATCTTTTCTTGTTTAAAATTTGTGTTTTGTTTTTGGACTTACGGGATTTTTAAGGATTTGGTAAAATGTAAATAAATATGATGGATTATAAGTTTTATTAATTATGTCTTGTATAAGGAATAAAATTATACAAAAATAAAGGAAGTTATGGTCTAAATACAGGAATGTTTTGGGACTATATTTAGCGGTCTAATATTTAAAAAGATATTTATTTACTTAGATCCTATCTAGAACATCATAAAAAATGCTATTTCACAGATGAAAGCAATTCAGTATGTTTGTGTTCTTTTAGTCAGGTCAGGGCTGTGGGCTAGACACAGTGTTTTTTATTTAGGTTTTTTCCCGTTCGCCAACCGCCGTGTTTTGTTTAGGTGGATGGAGATGTTCAGCTTGTTTGTTCAACGAGATTATCTTTTTTACCCGATTCTGTGATAATATACATTTTAAAAAAGGGACCTCTATGTAAACACTGACCCAGGAAGCAGAGGGAAAAAATGTTGCCTTTTGTCCGAGAGCGGGGTCTGGTCTCTGACGTGGCGCCTCACGCTAACCTCTTTCCAACGGACCTGCGCAGTTGAGGCCAATATTTATATTTATTAGTCGGGGATCGGACCAATCTTCCCCTAATTAAGGTACCCGTGATGTTCTCACGTTATTTATTTATTTTTTTATATTAATGTATTGCCTATTTATGAATTATGAGTTGCCTTCATTAAAATAATCATGACATCAGCTGTTCTGTTAGCGTGCAGACAAGAATACTATCGCATTGTCGCTGTCATGAGAGTACTGCCTAGGCAGAAATTATAATCTGGTAGACGAACCTTTAGACATTTTATTTTTTTTTTTTTTCGTCTGCTTTACAGACCTTGTAGATCTTTGGTCCTCTAAAACAAAATTCGTCACATCTGTCTATTTTTGGATTTTGCTTTACGATTTTCTTCATTCGAATAAAATTTAAAATTGGAGAAGAATGTCAAGAATAATGATGATCGATCTCGTAAGTCTAAATAGGCCTAATTATAGTAATATATATATGAGTCTTTTGTAAATAGTTAGAAGTTTAGTAAATGCAGTCTGGTATGGGGGTTCCAAGTGAGTCGTTTGTCCAGGTGGAGTCCTAGGTATCGGATTTGTTAAACAGGGATAAATGGGAGTCATATATTTTAATTTATTTTATCAAATGAAGTTTATTTACACAATTTGACTTCACAATACTTACTTTATTTTTTTATGCAAGTACTTCATAATAACTTCAATAAACAATTCTTGTCAACATTCAATTTGTTTCGCACAAAATGTTGGAATCTAGGAATTTAAAATTTGAGTTAAAATGGCAAACGTCCACTTTTACATGATCTGCATTCTATAAACATGTAAGTTGATCAATCTTAATTTTAATAAATTAATGTTTTATCATAATTATCGTGATAAATTCTTGTAATCCAATATTTTGTGAGTAACAAATTGAATGTTGATAAGAATTGTTTATTGCAAAATATATATGACCCCCATTTATCCCTGTTGGACAAATCCGATGCCTAGGAATCGGCCTGGACAAATGACTCACTTTTAATCCTCATACCAGACTGAAACGACAAGAAACCGCCCGACATTTTCGACTACTGTAGCACTTACTAGACAAGCGCTCTAAATTTCAAACTATTTAGAAAAGGCTCATGTATAACAAACTATAATTAGACCTATTTAGGCTTACGGGATCAAGCTTTAGGGCTCCAGTAAACCATCAAATTCCTCTCGTATCCAATCCTTACAATCCTTCGTAAAATCCTCAATGCTCCCTACTTTGTTACAAACAAAATCATCCATAACGACCTTAATGAACCATATGTTTCCGATTTAGCTCAACCCAGATACCTATCCTTCCATAATAAACTTCTGAACCATCCCAACCCTCTCGTTTCCAACCTTGCTTCCTCTTCTACTTCTGATAACTCTCCGAGTCGTCTGAAAAGAAGATGGCCTCGGGAACTTCTAATATAGAAATATAATTGGAGTGCTACCAATCGGTACTTTCTCTCCATGTTGTACATGCCATGTTACTCGTTTCTTATTTCCTTGTTGTATTTATCATTTAATACAGTTGTAAATATAAAAAAAAAAAAAAAACATTTCAACGAGCTGTTTAAATTCTGGCTAGAATTACTTTATTTTGAAAGAATGTTTGAATACTCAAACATTATTTCAAAATAAAGTAATTCTAGCCAGAATTTAAACTTCTACTTATATAATCTTTAAGTAAGATATACATATTTAAGATATACATCTCTAATTTGAACTAGCTCATATCGCTCATTCAGGGCAATGATGTAACTGCAAATCACAAAATTTTATTGAAGAGGCAAAATAATTGTAATGATTATTATTATTATTACACGATGTAATTTTTAAAATAGATTGTAGCAATGTTGAATTCTTCTATCTTTTCAACTTTTGCTTACATTATCTCTTTTTACTACTTCTTTTTGGCAAAATAACGTGATGAAATATTTTTCCAAAAATTTACAGGTGCTTTGTTGTTCTTCCGGATGGTATTTACTGATTAGTTATCATAATGCATTTGTATTACATCATTTTTTTTTTTTTTTTTTAGATATATAATATTCTGTCTCATGGACAATAATTATAGTGATAAATGAACACAATCTCACCATATATACAGAAAATACAAAATTAACAAAAGTAAAATAATGACTAAATAGTAATAAAAAAAATTATGTACAATAAAAAAAAAATAAAATATCCTAATGATAAGTAAATTAAAAACATAAAAACACAGTCATACCTATATACAATATGTACAATCAGGCAGGGAACCCAAAGCCAGGCTTCTCCCTCCAACTATAGAAGGAAAAGCAGGACTCTAAGAGATCCCTGTGCTACTCTCACAGCCGCGTCACTGGTGCTAAAGCCAGTGGAGTGCATTGCATCTAGGGTTATTTATTACAATGATTCTTTTGATGTTGAATTATTACAAGTTTAGCAGCAATTATTTCCATATATAGATTTCTCTGATGATCAGTGACGAAGTCATCCCCAAGAAGTTCTAAGGAACACCGCCCCAGGCTTACTGGACTGTAGAAGGTACCCTCTTCCCCCCCCCCCTCGAACCGGTCCACTCATCTGTACCTAAAGGGATTTGTGACCGCCGGGGTGTTAGCCTCGAAGAGACTGAAGATAGTGCGCTCACTATTACGCTAAGGCGGCCAAAGAGACTAACAGCCGATTACCCTGTAATCCCCGACCCTTCGCCCAAATCGTATTTTCCACCTCCCCGGCCAGGAACAAACCCCCCTCCACCTCTCCTCTCGCTGGTCGCAGTGTGAAATGAAATCTGATTTATTATCCGTGGGATCGGACCCGGGCAGGTAGAGGTCCCAGTTTTTGCTAATCAACTCCACGGTTCGGCTTAATCACATCTTAACGAAGTTGCGCTTCATCGAGCGATACAATTGTTCGTCGTTCGACAAAAAAAGGGTCGCTCTTGATTGGTCGGGTTCGGTTTTATTGTCTGTGGTGTCCTTTTGATTGGTTGTTATTGCGCTCGGGTTGTGGTCGAATTAGAAGATCTTTGAGGCTTGGTAATATGGCGGAATTTCACTGAGATTCTCCTGAAACAAATTCATTAAACTGCTTCAGCTTGTTGTGCTATTTTTTTATTTAATAATAATAATAATAAGGCTTAGCGAACCCGAAGGTTCGATGCTAATACCAGTAAACACAACTCTGCCAAATCATCCCTAAAGAAATCTAATCAGTCGATACTTCGCATATTAACTTTTTAGGAATTCTTTCGTTACCAAGCTCAGCGATTTTACATACCCATTTTATTCGCCTCAACTTAATCATCTCAATTATATTGACCAAGTACAAGTCAAGCAATTCAGCGTTTTTTTACTGCCTAAATTCTCCGATTAACTCATCCTTTTGAGTAATCCTACGCAATATTTTATTTTCAAAAACCTTAAGACGTTGCTTATTCCTTAATGTAGGCGGGCACGTTTAGCATCCATAAAGAACCGTAGGAAAGTATAATGATTTTGTAAACTCCAATTTTTAAGTTTCGGGACAGGAGGCGAGAACTAAGTAGTTTTTACAAAGAAAAATAACAAGCATTTATCGCCTTCAGCCTAACTTTAATATCCTCTTCAGTTTCGTTTTTTCTAGTTATCGTAGAACCTAGGTACCTAAACTTCTCTACGTGTTCAAACATATTCCCTTCTATATTGATATCATCGAAATTGTCGGTGGTTTTGCAGCTAACCATATATTTTGTCTTATCAGTTGTCATATTTAGTTTTATAGATTCCGAGTCTTCCCTTAACAGGGCCATTTGTTAGTTTAGATATTCCACTTTACTTATTACTTTCAACTTATATATATATATATATATATATATATATATATATATATATATATATATATATATATATACAATATAATATACAGAGAATTGATGAAAATACACGTTTCATAGCCCCTCTGTCGAAAGAACCAAGTTTCGCCGAAATTCTTGCTGTCTCTTTGAACAGTAGCTTAAATACTTTATAAAGTTTAATTATATAGTTTAATAACGTTCCTATTGCTATAACCTCCACACTGAACAGAAAACACTATACTATTCAGTTACTCTTAGATGCTGCACATCTTCTTAATTTCTGAACTTACGGTATGTGGAGCACTATGTTACTCTGTAATATCCTCAAAATGTTTTCCATCAAAACATTTCAGAAAAATATTGGACTCACCGTTCTATGTGATAAATAACATGCTACAAAAGGACTTGGACGTCCATTCTCCCGCGAGGGAGTCACACAACATGAAACCATTAGCTCAAATACTTAGTTCTACAACGAACCCGTACATCCCGTCCCGACGACTTTTAAGACTGAGGCTAAGAGATTTTCTAACTTAAACTCTTCCTGGAAATGTGAATAAATTAGTTTATATAAAAAATTTTCAGATGATGAATTTCATGACTGCCAAATTTATATGTTTGCTTAAATAAAACCACGTAATATTTTATTTCAGCTTCATACACCAAAAACATCCCCTCAGAGTTTTCCATTTTTGGTTTATTATTTTCAATAATGAACCATTGTGATCGACCAAAAAATTAAAAAACTTAACCCCCTCTCAAAATTTGAGGTTTCACGTTTCAGGAGGCCTAGAATTCGAAAAACGAATACAATTTTTTTTGTCCGTCCGCCGTATTTTCTCCGAAACTACTGGAACGTTTTTTTTTTTTTTTCAAATTTGGATTTAAAGTCAGAATTCATCCAAATATGATCCTCCTATTCTGTATTACTATTCACCTTTTATTTTCATAATGGCGGTTGAAACACCTGCGTTGCTATAGATTGTAACTCCTAAACGAATGTACTGATTTGAATGCAACTTCGTTAAAGTCATTTTCTTGACGCCCTTTAAATTTATATATATATAACATACTTCATCGAAAAGAAGCTGGAAAAAAGTTACGAGGGATGGTAAAATTTAATTCAGAATATCTCAAAAAGTATACACTTTTTTGTCTATATTGTATGGTTGTTTAAATGTTTACAGAATTTTCTAAAAAATAAAAAAAAATCGGACAATTAGGAGCAAAGATATGGTCTCCAGTTTTTTTGTTTATATGTTCTACTCCAAATGATATATCCTTTGTTGAGTTTTTAAATTATGAATGTGTTACTGAAGTAATGCTTTTTTTTTTTAGTATATTACTAATGATTAAAAAAAAAATGTTTAGTCCAATAATTGGAATCACCTTTTATTTATTTTTTTTTGTTTCTAGGAAGGGAATGTTACTTTAGATGTATAGTTATTTGGAAATAATAAACCATTGTGGGATAATATGCAGCGTTTTTATATATGGTTTTTGACATGATTCCCGAACAATACATATAACAAAATATCCCTTAAACCGAAATTATTCCGCTTATTGATTGGATATGGTGAGATACATAATAACCTATTATTGGGCGAAGGGTTGAGGTGCACGGTACACGGGGAGGGACTGCGGTTTGGAGCCGTGATCCAACTTGCATGGGATTAGAGCTATATAGCGAATTGTCGGTTAACCAATAATCTGCCTAGTCTCTTCCGACAGGGATAGTGAATTTCGTCTGCCGCGTTCTGGTTGTATTCCAGGGTGTATTCCAGAGGATGTACTCTTTAGTTACTATTTAAAGCATCGGCTAAAGTTATAGATATCTATCCAATCCAATATTGTAGTACCAGAACAATCTACACAGTACATATTACGGTTGTTTTGATTTCTTTTAGGAGTGATAGATTTTGATGAATATGATACCACATCAAATGAAGTGGATATCAAGACTCTAAAGAAAGTAAAACCGGGGTTATAGAAATTTCATCACCTATTTATTTTTACTAATGTTCGTCACGTGGTCGAAATTCGTTCATAATCATTTAAAAAATTAGAAAAATATGTAATTAAATAAAAATAAATTCAACAATAAAAAAGTAAATCATTATTTAAAAATCAAGATTTTTTTTTATCTTTAATTCTTCATCCGCACCTGTCATGGTAGTGACAATTATCAGATTTGCTGTTAATTTGAAAAATGGCATGATAGGCATGACGAAGAATGGAACCCAGCAGCACCTCTTCCCTGGTCTGTTTACATCCTAAAATCAGGAAAGGAGATCTCTCATCCAGCTCCTTTTCAGTCGCCACCTGATGAGCATTTCAGCGGGGGGGGGGGGGGCATGTTGTTGATAAGTCCATTGTGATGTCCGTGTAGTTTAAGAAGAAATCGGGAGTAAAGAGTATGTATGTTCTGGTCAATGGTTGGTTGTCTTAGGTCGGTATGTAAAGTCTTGTTAACGTTCTAGGGAGCTGCAGTTATTAGTCTTAAAATTTAAGATTGAAAGGATTGTAGTTTTTGTAAGTGAGTCTTTTTTGCTGTATCGTAAATTTGTGAGGAGTATGTCCAAATGGGTTTGAGCAGGTAAGTGTATGTATTTAGTTTTTGTCTAATTTTCAATTTTGATTTAGAAAAATGTGATTATAGTATTTTCAGTCGCTTGTTCAAAGTCTTTCTTTTCATTTTGACGTGTGGGCGGAAGAAATCAAGATTAAACTACTTATAATTATTTATAAGTAATACAAAATGACTTATTCAAAAATATTTAATTTCTATTTTGATATATGCATGTTATTATCACAATAAATTAATGTTATGATTAAGCAAGTAAAAAATAAATTTAAATTAGCAGTTTCAATTCTGTTTAAATCAATTTTTATGAAGAACTTCTCTAGAATCGATATTCTTTTGGAATGTTCTCTTATTGTTTAGTAAGTAACCTTTGTTCATTGCCATTGTGAATATACAATTTCTATCCGTTAAACGAACGTGCTCTACTTGCTGTCACATAGAATTGTCCAGTTTATGGTTTATTTTTTCCCCTGTGATTCGTTTATGGTCATAGCAAATGTAGCGGTTACTGAGAAATCTGTACTTTGAAATTCGAATGGAAGTATTCTCTCAGAAAATGTTAAATTAAATTAATTAAATTAGTTCACTTACTAAATATACAAAATTGGTATTCACTTTGGAAAATTAGATTAAATCACAACACATAACATTTACGCTTCGACGAGAAACATGCCCACCAGTTTATATCAGCAACAACCCAATTCCTCAGACGGACACTACACTACCTCGGACTAATATTCAACAAAAGGATGACCTGGGGCCCACACGTCAAAATGAAAAGAAAGACTTTGAACAAGAGACTGAAAATATTATACTCCCTGTTTTCTAAATCAAAATTGAAAATTAGACAAAAACTAAATACATACACTTACCTGCTCAAACCCATTTGGACATACGCCTCACAGATTTACGGTTCAGCAAAAAAGACTCACTTACAAAAACTACAATCTTTTCAATCTAAAATTTTAAGACTAATAACTTGCGCTCCCTGGTACGTCAACAACAAGACTTTACATACCGACCTAAGACAACCAACCATTGACCAGCACATACGTACTCTCTACTCCCGATTTCATTCTAAACTACACGGACATCACAATGGACTTAATGACATGGCCACGGCTGAAATGCTCATCAGGAGGCGACTGAAAAGGAGCTGGAAGAGAGATCTCCTTTCCTGATTTTAGGATGTAAACAGACCAGGGAAGAGGTGCTGCTGGGTTCCATTCTTCGTCATGCCATTTTCTACATGACAACCAATCTGCTGATTGTCACTATCATGACAGATGCGGATGAAAAATTGAAGACGAAAAAAAAAAATTCTTGGAATTAAAATTCATTTATTGACAGGAGCTCCCGTAAATAGTAAATAGTAAAATATAACCATATTTTATGAAAAACATTATTTCTAAAGGTATTATTGTTCGTCTAATTACATTTAATACGACTTAAAGAATCACAGAAACACCATTTTATATTGATAGTTAGTTTCTTTCTTCCGAAGTAATTATCCTAATATATACATAAAAAAAAAAAATCTTTCAGGCTGAAGTCCTCCCACAAAATTAAATCCCGGATCCCTTAAGTGACTAATGCAAGGATAAAATATGTTGTTATGACCAGTTTCTAAAAATTGTCCTCGTCAAAAAATATTAAAATTGTGACGTTACATGAAGCGAAAGATTTTTTTCGAAAAATAGTAACGAGTGTAGCGTACCACCAATCAATAGTATTCATAGTTTTGAAAAAAAAAATAAGGCACAATGCAGCTAAATAAAGGAACTGTGAGAAGAAAACGATTTGACCGCTTGATGGTGCCATTGTTTTTAGAATATCATCTTAAAACCGGCGAAGAAATATCCGAAGATCTTGCAGATAGCAAGATAAATAAAATATAATATTTACTGGTAAATAAAATATAATATTTACTGGGTGATATAATTCTATGACCGTGGCTGTATATCTGGGTCCCATATTATGAAACACTAAATTAACCCTTACCTTGTATTGTATTGTAACCCTTATCGAGATATTGTAATTGTACACGAAAGCCTCTTATGCGGTATCGTTGCGATAAGATATTAATAAAATGTTTCAGTGTTAAAAATTATAATAATGCTATTTATAATTTTGACAAAAGAAAAATTTTGAAAATGTATATATATATTATTTAAACGACTATTTGAACAGGCGTTTGATAGAGTCTGGCATCCGGGACTGATGTACAAACTCCGTGAATTCCTACCACCTACATACTTCCTCATTATACGTTCCTACCTTACTGACAGATACTTCAAAGTCAATCATAACAATGGTTATTCATCTCTTTTTACTCAGTCTGCCGGTGTTCCTCAAGGTAGTATCCTAGGTCCTATCCTTTACACAGTTTATACAGCTGACATCCCAACCCAATCCAACACTGTCATCACCACCTATGCCGATGACACGTGTATCCTATCAGTTAATAACGATCCTTTAATTGCATCCCAAACTCTTCAATCACATATCACAAGCCTTGAAGAATGGTGTAAAAATTGGAGAATAAAAATAAATTCCAACAAATCCCATCAAATCACTTTTACCCTCCGTCGTAAACCTATGACCTCTTGTCCTACAGTATCCTTCAATAATACTCCACTTATTCCTGTTGAGCAAATCCGCTACTTAGGACTCCACCTTGACAAACGACTCACTTGGAACCCCCATACCAGACTGAAACGACTAGAAACCGCCCGACGTTTTCGACTACTGCAGCACTTACTAGACAAACGATCTAAGCTTTCAATCAATTATAAACGACTCGTATATATGACAATAATAAGACCTATTTGGACTTACGAAATTGAGCTTTGGGGCTCCACTAAACCATCGAATTCCTCTCGTATCCAATCCTTACAATCCAAAATCCTTCGTAAAATCCTCAACGCTCCTTACTTTGTCACAAATAAAATCATCCATAAAGACCTTAATGTTCCATATGTTTCCGATCTGGCCCAATCCAGATATCTTTCCTTCCATAACAAACTGCAGAATCATCCGAATCCTCTCGTTTCAAACCTTGCTTCCTCCTCGATCCCTGATAACCCTCCGAGGCGTCTGAAAAGAAGATGGCCTCGGGATCTTCTAATATAGAACTTTAATTTGAGTTCTACCAATGGGTAGTTTCTCTTCATGTTGTACATGCCATGTTACAAATTTCTCATTTACTTATTGTATTCTCTATGTAATACAGTTGTAAATTCCATTGAAATAAAAAAAAAAAAAAAAAAAAAAAAAAACGACTATTTAATCCATTATGATTTCTGATATAATTCGCATTATTTATTTTAATACATCTTTATGATTTATGATGGTATCTATAAATTTAAATTTATAAATTGGTGTTTGTAATTTGAAATAAACTAGGTCAAAGCTGGCCGAATCACGTCGATAGATATCTCTATTCAATTGTGACGTTTGGATTAGCAGGCTTCCAGAATAGATTATTTATATCCAGCCTCTCGATCGCTATGTCACTACACACAATTATATGTCTATGTGGAATCGGAAAATATCTCCAAATAATTTATCATTCGTAGTAGTTGGAACTATTTCCAGATTAATAAAATAAATTATTAAGTTGAAAATTATTAAAACAAATATTGTATAAATTTGGTGAGATGGCTCATAATTAAATATAAAACTCGTTATTTCCAACATATAGAAGTTTTATCATTCATGTAACTCAGAAGATATAAAATATTTGATTAAATATTAATATATACTCAAAGTATTCAACAATTAAACTTATTAATTTTTCGTATAAATCAATTTCAATTGTATTACATTATTTTGTTTATTTAAAAACATAAATGTTGTCCTAACATTTAATCGCATATTACAAAGAGTACTAAATTTAAATAACGTAGACATTTTGTCTTACCCGGCAGAATTCAGGATTTTATTTAATTTTATTCAGGAGATTTTGAAAGATATTTTATCAGGTTGAATTATCAGAAAAACGTATTTAATCTTATCAACCTCAGAATATAATGCAACCCAGATTTGAATGAACAAAAGAATTTTACAATTGTACAACCAATTTTAAAAATGATATTATTTATATAATAATATTTCTAATTGGTTTTCTGTTACGTCGTTGTTCTACTGAATGAACGATATATTCTGCTATGTAATTTTTTCTTTATTTTTTTCTTTTTTAATTTTTTTTTTATTTGAAAGATGAAAATTTTACTGTTTATTTGCTTGGGTAGTTTATTGATTCCAAAAATCCGTACAAAAATTCCATGCTTTATTTATCATGTCGTCCATAAAATTATTTTTAATATTATGCTACATATTTTGCAGATTTGAGTATATTATTTTTGTTTTAATGAATACTTTTAATGTGCTTAATTGAGGTTATAATTATCTCTCTCTCTCCCTCTCTATTTTTTATTTTATTTTATTTAAACCATTCATTATTTTGTTTGTTCCATTTTGTCCAGGCTCATTTTGTTTTATTCATTTTCATTTCTTGTGTCTTTTCCAATTCCCTTCCAACGAATAAAATCAATTAGAGAACCCATTTAGGGTTACAAGGTGTGCTGAAAGGTTTTCGTCATATTCTGTCTAAAATAAAAAAAGATGAAATCGTTTCTATGTAAACTTATTGTTATATTGTAATAAATAAAAAAAAGGATTTCCTACAATATTTTTTATAAATATTTATAAATAAATTTTGTGATGTCTCAGTCAAATATCACTTAAAGTATTTAGTATTGTTTCGAACTATCTTCATACAGTATTCGATTTCACAGGAAAGCTTTAGATATACCGATAATATTAAATGATATGTATTGATTATTAGAGCACTACTCGATAGCTATAATATAAACTTTAAGAATGTTTTAAAAGGGGATAATATGGCACACCACAACACCTGTAAAATGTTGTTTTCGTCCTTTGGGTTTGTTACCTGATCTACAGGCATTTTTTTTTTCTTTTATCAATAACTTTCACCATGACGTACTACATGAATCCTCTGACAGAAATACTTCATCGTACAGAAAACCCGTACAGCCCACCACGACGATTACGTAGGCGTTGGATAAGAGACCTTCTGATTTAAGTTATATTCCGGATGTGACAGAAAGGTGTGAAGCTGCAAAAAAAATTGCTAGTTGCAAAGAAATTTGCAGATTGAAAATTTAATTTAATGTTCTACATTTATATCTGGTTAATAAAAAATATCGTTTTGGATAGTCGAATTTCTATATCTATATAAATAATATGCGGGTAGATATCGATTCAACATCGCTACTTACTACATATTATTATTTATAGATAAGCCATAGTACAAATTTTTAATTCAAAATAAAAATAAAATTTTTTTTTAATGCGTTTAACCGAAATGAGCCTTTCATAGTCTATTGTATGAATTATATTTATATCTATATAATTATAATTAAATCTATTATTTTATATTTATATCTATGTAATTATGACTTATGTTTAATTTCAAACATATAACATCCACCTGCTTGATTTGAGATTTCGTAGCCTCTTGGAAAATTGACCTTTAGCAGAAGCACCGAAGTAGAAATGTTGTAGCAGATCACGCTTGGAGTGTATCCATTGGTGGAAATCCAGCCAATCGTGGGACCGTTGAAAGATCACTCTTCCAATCCAGTAGGCCGACGGGCTTCCAGTTCGTGGAGCTGACCCCAGACGTTCTCCAGAGAATATCCTGGAATGTTTAGACTCGCTAATTAGTTGCCTTAATCCTCCCGCTTGTTTATTAAACATCTCCGGAACACCCTTGAACTTAGAGCTTCATTAATAAACTTAACTCCGATTACATTCCCTCTTCTGTTTAACTTATTGTTCTTGTTCAACATTGATTATAGTACTAATTTATTCTCGGAAAGAATGCCTTCTTGCTTCGCGGGACCATCCTGGAATATAACAATATATTCGTCAATATTAAATCATTAGTCTGATTTTTACTTACTTTTTTAAACTTTATTTAATTATTCAAAAATTTCTTATACAGAATTGTCAATCATTGAATTGCGTGTGAAATCAGTAATACAATAATACTGGCACTTCAGACAGGATGGAAAATAACCAACATTATCTCTTCCGTGCCTTATTTATATATACATATGTAAATAAAATAAATTTATATAAAGTCTCTCATCCAGGACCTTTTCAGGTCTTTTAGTTCATTGTTATGTCTCTGTAATCTTTTATAGTGATTCCTTATGTATTCCCTGACTTTTGGCATTCTTAAGTCAGTATGTAAAGTTTGGTTAGAAACATATCTAGGGACTTTTGTAAAAAGACTAAGTATTTTGGATTGAAACACTAGCGGATCCAGGATTTAATTTTGGGGAGGGAGCTTCAGCCTGAAGGATTTTTTTTTCATATATGTATAAAAATAATTAGAAAAAAAGAAATAAATTAACTACCTGTATGAAATGGTGATTAAGTGGTTCTTGGAGTCCTATTAAATGTAATTACACTAACAAGAATACTTTAAGAGATAGTTTTTAATATTTTTTTCTGTAAAGCATAGTTATATTTTAACATTTGGGGGGGGGGAGAGGGGTGCTTCAGCCCGGAAGCCCTCCCGTAGATCTGCCTGTGGATTGAAATGTTTGTCTGTGTGTCTCTTGGGAAGATCAGAAATTTCCAGACGCGTAAGACAAAATCGGTTTTAGTAAGTAAGTGTAGATAGAAAGTTCCTGTCTTAATTGGAATTTGTATTGTGGTTTGAATAATAGATACAACAGTTTAATTTGTTGATTTAACATGGATGATTTTATGTGTGACAAAGTAAAGAACGTTGAGGTCATTGGCAAGATATTTTTTCTTAATCTATGTTGTTTAAATTAGAATATATTAGCATATTATATTTTATTCTGTAAATTTTAAAATATTAACTTATTTGAATTAACCAGATTATAAAAATTGAGGAAGATTTGTTATAAAGATTATAACCATGGAGGAAGAGAAGAAAACGGCAGAACGTGCTAAATCTTTTGCAGTTTTCGAATAAATCTGGAAGAGCTTAGAGGCAGTATAAAACGTCTCCAGTGTGGCCACTGGAATGGGCATTAAATCGCCTCCAGCTCACGTTTTAAATTCGTTTGTCGGCCTCTTGGAAAATTATTGTAGCCTATTGAATTCTGGAGAAGATTTGTATACTCTTAAATTAAAAAAAAAAAACATATATATACTTTTTTTAGTTGAAAATTTTAATGCATTAAATTGATATTAAATTTTTAACTAACCATTAAAAAAGGCACACTTCATTAATTCACAGAGGGCTCAGAATATAAAAAAATGCAATCCATATACTGTATGAACTAACACACGTTCATTTTTATACATCTTAACTAACAGAAATCACAAACAAAATTTTTTTTGACAAAGCAGATTTGTTGAGAAGTTGATAGTGGCAGGATAGACATGACGAAGAACAGAGCCCAGCAGCACCTCTTCCCTGGCCTGTTTACATCCTAAAATCAGGAAAGGAGATCTCTCATCCAGCTCCTTTTCAGTCGCCTCCTGATGAGCATTTCAGCCGTGGCCATGTCATTGATAAGTCCATTGTGATGTCCGTGTAGTTTAATTCTTTTTTAAATAAAAATTCTTTCTTCACCATGCAAAAATTATTTTATATAATTATTTTCAGAAAAAAAAAATATTTTCTTCTCATACCTATCAAAAAAAAAAAAAAAAAAAAAAACGCACTAATTTGCTCTTTTTATTAAAATTCCTTTTTTCATAAAAATTTCGAATATTCTCCTCCATGCTTTCCAGTTAATTGAAATAGCCCAAGAAATATGTAATAAATACCTGAAGCTTTTCATTATGTGAAACATTAACGTAATTTCAATCCATAAAATTCAATGGTGGATGCAAATGAATTAGCATTATTTTTATTATATAAGTAACATAATTTTTACTCATTGTACCCGTGTGAAATTCTATCCATCCATTTAAAATGTTTCCTTATATTAAAAATTTTCCCAACATTTTTAGTTGCGTCGTTGTTCGGCCGGTCGAGCAATAAGGGAATCAAAAATTAACATTTTACTAACTTATCTATTGAGAGTTATTACAATCTGTCACAATGAACGACATTTATATAGTGTTCAAACAGCACATTCACAATAAATAAAAATAAATAAAACAAAAAAATAAAAATACTAAAAGTAAATTTATAGAAACTAAACTAAACAAACAGCGACTAAGCTAATGAAAGTAACAACTCAAATACATACATGCTTTTATACAATATCTAAAAAAAAAAATCATTCACCCAAGATCTCTGAGCCAAGCCTTTCTCACCACTCGTTGAAGGAAAAGCAGGACTTCTAGGAGATCCCAGCGCCTTTCATTCAGCCATATTACTGGTATTAGAGACCAGTAGAGGCTGAGCAGAGGCGCTATAGGAATCAAAAATTAAATAGTTTCTTATTAAATTTCTCAAAATCTTAGATCTAAAAGTTCATCACACAATTTGTTTTTTGTTTTGTAATTTACTGCTTATTAAATAATTTATGGTTAAAATAATACTACTGTCTTCTCAGTTGTATTTTTTTATTTGGTTTGATTATATTCCACTACATGAACTAAACAGATTCTTAATTTATTTATATATATATTTATTTTGGATTCAGCCAAAGAATTGTAAGTTTAAGAATTTGCATTTTTGTCTTATTGTATGTAGCTGTACTGAATACGAAAAAAAAATGCATGGACTATTCCAGGAGTTCTCTTGCTCCCAAGTTCTCCAAGGATCAACTAGAACTGGATTCCAGGCAACAATATCGAAATATGAGCCCCCTCAGGTGTAAGGTTTACTGTTTGCTTTGGTCTCCAGAAGTCCAATACCCTTTGGTATGTTTGCTCATCGCGTTCCCAAATCAATTTTCTTTCTTATATCTCTATATCTTTAATTTTATTATATATAGTAAATAAAGAAAAATATATAAGGAAATTAATAATATATTAATTGATATTAAGGTGTAAACAAATTCCTTCATCTTTTCTTTCGAACTTCTGAAATACGTATTAAAATATCCAAAATTCATAATTTGGATATAATTCAACCTCAATATATCAAGTTTCCACACATCATATCCTTTTAAAGTCCTTGCATTTTTTTTAGAAAAAAACTTTTGATCTCAAGTATTGATCAATCAAGTAATTCATTAAAAAGAGCTATTACTTTTGAAATACTACAGACATTGTTGACACCATCTTAAAGTAACAAATTTGAAAACTCAATGCTTTGTGGCAATATGTCGAATATGAACGGGGACTGTAAGATTCGATTCATTAATATATTTTTTACGAATTTGTAACTTTGTTTGATAAATACATTTTGCATACAATTATAATCATAATCGAAAGTGTAATTGATTATTTCTGATAGAATGCATGACATAATACGAAGTAATACCCAGTGGCAACTCCTCCTAAATTAATTGTTAGATGAATAGGTCCCTTACCCAGCTCCTCTTAAACCTTTTACGGACGTTACTAAGTATGTGTCCATATTGTTTATGAGTATGTTAGTGTCTCCCTGAAATTTTTCATAGAATCGTATGTAATGTTATGTGTCAACATATGAAGATATTATTAAATTGCATAACAAAGTAGTTACTTCTGTTCTATATCTTCCAAATCCTGTTATGTCATTTTTTCATCTGACCAGTTTCTGATTTTCGGCCGGTGAAGAGTTCTGTACATGCTAAATCAACAATGAAATGTATTCTGAATTTAAATGTAATATCATGCCATAGGAGAAAAAATGTTTGAAAAATTTGGTAATGAGAAAAATACGACTATAAATAATTTAAAGAGCATTATGTTTTAGTCTTTTAAATTTATAAATTTATACAATTTATTAAATAAATTCTGAATCAAAATAGTTAATAATTTCCCATATATGGTGATGTGAATTCATTTCACATTATTTGGATGCACAACGTGCATACTTTGAGCACGAGCAATTTAATTAAGTTTTTGAAAATAAAGTATTTCGTAGAATATTAGGACCGAATAAGGACGAGTCAACCGGGGAATTGTGATGGTTAAACATCGCTGAATTGCGAGAGTTTATTACTTGTAACTTATATCTTGAAATGATAACAATCCAGCTTTGACCGAAGCGAAGGTGGGAAGATTGCGTTAAGGCTGACCTGACGGGGTTGTGTTTGAACTATAGTGGATGTAGGGAAGTAGATTAGAGGTGTCGGTATCGAACGGGTTCGCTAAACCTTTATTATTATTATAATCTGTTTGTGATAAGTATTATCCTACCCTCGGTTCTTTATGGATGCTAAACATGGACGCTTACATTAAAGGATGAACAACGTCTTAAGGTTTTTGAAAATAAAGTATTGCGTAGAATATTTGGACCGAAAAAGAATGAGTCAATCACAGAATTTAGGCAGTTATACAGCGCTGAATTGCGTGAGCTTATAACTTGTATATCTTGAGATTATTACAATCCAGCTTTGACCGAAGCGAAGGTGGGAAGATTGCGTTAAGGCTGACCTGATGAGGTTGTGTTTGGACTATAGTAGGTTTAGGGAATCAGAAAGCTATTGGTGGCGTCGGTATCGAACCTTCTGATTCTCTAAAGCTTTATTATTATAACCTGTTTATGATCATTATTATCCTACAGTTTTTTTATGGATGCGAAACATGTTCACTTATATTAAAGTATAAGCTTTCAATCAATTACAAACGATTCATATATATGGCAATAATAAGACCTATTTGGACTTACAGGATTGAGCTTTGGGGATCCATTAAACCATCGAATTCCTCTTGTATTCAATCCTTACAATCCAAATTAATTCGTAAAATCCTCAACGCTCTTTACTTTGTCACAAATAAAATCATCCATAAAGACCTTAATGTTCCATATGTTTACGATTTGACCCAATCCAGATACCTATCCTTCCATAATAAACTGCAGAACCATCCGAATCATCTCGCTTCAAACCTTGCTTCCACCTCAATCCCTGGTAACCCTCCGAGGCGTCTGAAAAGAAGATGGCCTCGGGACCTTTTAATATAGAACTTTAATTTGAGTTCTACGAATGGGTAGTTTCTCTTCATGTTGTACATGTCATGTTACCAATGTCACATTTACTTAATGTATTTTCTATGTAATACAGTTGTAAATTTCAGCAAAATAAAAAAGAACATTAAAGGATGAGCAACATCTTAACGTTTTTGAAAATAAAGTATTCCGCAGAATGTTTGGACCGAAAAAGAACGAGTCAACCGAAGAGTTTAAGCAGTTACACAACGCTGAATTGCGTGAACTGTATTCGGTTAATATAATTGTGGTGATTAAGTTGAGACGAATAAAATGGGCACGTAAAAGAATTTCTAAAAAGTTAATATCCGATGGATGGAAGAATGTGGACATCGACTGGTGGAATTGTATCAGCATCAAACCTTCGGGTTCGCTAAGCCATATTATTATTATTTATTGTTTATGATATTTAATTAAAAAAATATTACCCTTTAAGAAAGTGTACAATACCTGGAATATAGTGTAAAGAGCGTGAGAAAATATTTTTAAAAGATATGTTGAAGATTTATATAGAATATTTTTGTTGCTTGTCGATATGATGTTCTTATCGACTAGACGATCTCCATTACCTTTACGGCTCCTATTTTATACCTCCTTCCATTCTAAAGAAAACAAAATCCACAATTTATTACAGCCAGGACCGTCCTGGCAGAATGGTGTCAAGTAGCCATCCGACGGAGACGACACGGGAATAATAAAAATATTTACGATTGAGTCCTGGCTTTATGGGAGAGATGGTGGCAGTGAACTATAAAGGACAAGTGCTATTCGCCGTTGGATACATAAAATAGGACCTTCCAGAACTAGCCATATCAATCTGCCAATAGCAAGCACTCTTTCCTATACTGCCCCCTCCCCCCTCCCTTCATGTTTTACTTGTATTCTTTTATAGAAACTCTTTTTCCAACGACTTTTTTCCGATTTATGGTCTCCTATCTAAAGCATGTAAAAATTTGTGTTATAAAGTAGCCCAGTTTTCATTATGAATATTTTTAATTAAAAACTCTTTATTAAGTCCCAAATGAACTATTCAGGAATATAATTACTAATTAGCAGCGCTAGTATTTATGGGTTTTGTATAAGAGCCACTAGCAAATTAGATGGAGCATTCGCGCTGAAGATAAAAGAATTTTTTTTTCTACTTTCATATTTTTGTTTTACGTTATAACTCATGTACTTCAGCTGCTACTGATTTTTTAAAAATAAATTATATAAATGACATTGTATGAACATGAAGTTTGTAGTGTATTTTATTAGCATGTTTTACGTAAGTTTATATCAGTTTAAATAAAAGTAAAATTTAAAAAAAAATTAAGATAAATTTCATACCCAATTCATGTATCATCAAAATCATATTTCAGTCATTTATAGATGCCAAAATATATTTTGCCCAGGGCGTATTTGTTCATATTTCCTCATCGTTAATGTTGAATACATCAGAGAACAAAAGTGGTAAAAACCAAATTATAAGGATAAGAAATTTAATGATTTATTTCGGCGTTCCAAAAGATTTACATAAAAAAACAAAAGTTATATCTATTGTATTTTATATATGAAATTAATATTGTATTGTTTATACAAATTTATCCAACTTTTCATTATCTTTTGGTGAAATTGCAATATCCGTTTTCGAAACTTTAAGGAAAATATACTATTTTAAGGATGACACGTTTGCGAATCAATAAAGATAAATCAATCAAAATTTGATATATATTTTTTAAGTATAAAACACAATACGAGTTAAATTTTTATTTCACTTTATTATATTTTATTTCAAAGTTTCTATATCTAAATTGTTGGCAAATAAAATAGTTGTTGTATTTATAAATTTGTTTCACGAATAATATATACAGGTAATTATTGTAAAATAATTTGATCACAAAATCGAGAACAAAAGTGGCATCGAAAAATATAGCGCCGTTCGGCGTGACCTCCACTCTCAACATGCCAAAATAACGAAGTTATTTAGGCTAAACTGCCAAATATAGGGCACCTTTAATTTCCATTTTGTGATCAAATTATCCTACGGTCCTAGTGGAAAGCAAATAGGTATTTACGAGTATTTAGTACCCAATTAAATAGACAATGTTTGCGAATTTGCAGATTGTAAACACACCAACTTCGAGAATTTTCGTAAATAAAAAGGTTGTAGGTTATGATGAGATGTAGTTATTCACCAACCGCTCGACGTTTCCGATTACTTCAGCACTTACTAGACAAACGCTCTAAACTTCCCATTAATTACAAAATACTCATATACTTGACTATAATAAGACCTATTTGGACTTACGGAGTTAAGCTGTGGGCCTCCACCAAACCTTCAAATTCCTCTCGCATCCAATCCTTACAATCCAAAATCCTTCGTAAAATCCTCAATGCTCCTTACTTTGTCACTAATAAAATTATCCATAAAGATCTTAATGTTCCTTATGATTCAGATCTGGCCCAATCCAGATACCTACCCTTCCATAATAAACTTCAGAATCATCCCAACCCCCTCGTTTCTAACCTTGCTTCCTCTTCAATTCCTGATAACCCTCTGAGGCGTTTGAAAAGAAGATGGCCACGTGATCTCCTAATGTAGTCATATCATTAGAGTGCTACCATTGGGTAGTAACTCAGCAAGTGTATTCATGTCATTATATCAATTATGTCTAAATTTACTTGATGTATTTATGTAATACAGTTGTAAATGTCATAAAGAAAAAAAAAAAAAAAAATGTTAGAACTGATCGAGCGATCAGTTCTAAGTGAAACTCCTAGATGAACACACCTCCCTGATGAAGACCTGCAAAGTCGGTTCGAAACGTCAGCTTTCAATAAAATAGTTTTAACACTATTTAGCCTATTTATGACCGCAACCCCGGACCATCTCCTTCCTTCAAAATTATTTAAATTCGTATTCTGTTATTTGTTGGAAAAAGTGGAGGAGTTAATATAAATTAGTATAATTGTGATAAATTTCCATAATTTATAACTACTGAATAGAATAATAGGAAAATTGCTTCGATGTTTTTATTCACTAACGAGGAGAAAACACGCGGAAACAGCGTTACGTTATCAGAACACGTTGAATGACGCGCGACACAGACACAACAAGGCGATATCCCTACCGGACTCGAGGTTTCGTTTTCATAAGTTAATCCGGTTTATCGAATCGTACGGGGCGATAGCGGCAACCGTATTCCGCTTCACCACAAACAATGGAAATCACACGCCTCCCGCGCTCAGCTCCTGTAATCCCCTCGTTATAGCCTCTCTTGTTAATATCCCATTTCGGCTCTGCGATCTATATCATTAGTGTTTATGCATATATATATATATACATATATATCGATATTAATATTATTTCCATCATTCATAGAGCATTGATAATAGTGAAATACCTCGTTGGCTTCTCTTCAGCGATATTTTTATTTATTTTCTCATATTAAGTGCAAAATTTCCTCATTAGTAACATCTGATGTGATTCTAGACAAAATTTTAACAAAAAAATTTCATTTAATGTATAAGCCAATTTCGACCGAAAAAAGAGTTAATTTCAATTTACTCTAAAGGTGGTAAGATTTTCTCTTTCATAGGAAGCGATAACACATAAACTATTTGATTCAGATTATTTAAAGTTACTTTATATTAAACTATACAAAATTTCCTCCAAATACTCGTAGTTTCTCTCTTAGGAAAGCTTCATGTCCACCTATAACGATTGCCAATAATCCAGTGCCTTCAAAGAACTATGTACGGTACCTTGGACTCTACTTAGACAGAAGACTTACTTGGAACATCTTCTGGACTACAGATTTTCACTTAACTTACGAAGCAAGCGACTTATCTACAACACCTTACTGAGACCAATATGGACATATGGAGCAGAACTTTAGGGCTCAGCAAAACAAACACACATAAACAAAATACAAACAGCACAATAAAAAATTTTACGAAGAATTGATAACGCACCTTGGTACATTTCAAACACTACTATACATAACGACTTAAACACCCCAACAGTAAAATCCTACATCCACGACAAATAAACTACATTTCATTCTTCAACTCAAAATCACTCCAACCCTCTGGTTCTTTCTATCTCCTGCTCCCTGTTACCTGAGCAACGAAGATTAAGAAGAAAATGGCCAAGAGACCTACTACATCAATAAAAACATCAACATAAAAAAAATCAAGCAATTACACCAAGACAATAAGAACACAACAAATTTGCTAGATGCGCATTTGCAAATTGCATAAAACAAAATATAATAATAATAAATACTCGTAGGGTATTTCTTTGTCAAGATTATGTAAAAGAGTCTTGTGAGCTACCAAACTAAGATTTTTTTTTTCGTTAAACTATGGATTATTTGCGATGTATTTTATCATCTTATAACTCTTTTATATCTCTCATAAATCTTATATAAATTTAGTTGAGGTTTGTTGCAGAATAGAATTTTGTTTAAAATTACGTGATTTTATATTCTGTCACTCCAGAGTACTTATTAATAATATTGCTTTTTCAAAAATCAAACGTGATAATGAACCATTGTTTATAATGCAGACGTCTATTTTGGAAATTGATACATATGGTACAATGTAATAATTAAAATAAAATAATTTTTTTAACATATTTTTTTAATAAATAAAAATTGTATTTTATAACGTTATTTACTATAGTAGATGTCAGATCACAAAAAAAAAAAAATGGAATTAAAACTTTATAATAATTTTTTAGCTGTTATTTTTGCTGAAAATACAGGTAGTATGGAGTGACAGAATGAAAAATCACGTAATTTTTATCACAGCTCGAGGTGAATCTCAACTCTATTCTGCAACAAACTTCAATTAAATTGATATGAAATTTAAAGTTATTAAACAAGGGAGTTTGTATAAGAGTAGTGTATTTGCAGTTGCAAGATAATAAAAAATATCACGAATAATCCATTATTAAATGAAAAACACAACTTAGCTTAGACAGCTTAAAAGTCCCCTTTAAATGGTTTCGACAAAGACAAACTCTACTTATATTTGAAATAAATTTTGTCTAGTTTAGGTGGATGAAAAATACCATGTCTTGAATTAAGAAAATATATAAAGGCTTAAAAGATGTGTTGCTGGACTGGGAGATAGTAGGCACATTTTCTTATCTTATATTTGCTTTCGTAAGTGATAGTTGCGTAGAAAAAAATAGAAATAGAAAAAAAAATAACGAAATTTAACTTATATTTGCGTATTTAGTTATTGTTTGGGATTTTACTAAATCATCAAATTCCTCTTGTATCCAATCCCTATAATCAAAAATCCTTCGTAAAATCCTCAATGCTCCCTACTTTGTCACAAATAAAATCATCCATAACGACCTTAACGTCCCATATGTTTCCGATTTAGCTCAATCCAGACACCTATCCTTCCATAATAAAGTTCTAAACCATCCGAACCCTCTCGTTTCTAACCTTGCTTGCTTCCTCTTCTATTCCTGAGGCGTCTGAAAAGAAGATGACCTCGGGACCTTCTAATATAGAAATATACTTGGAGTGCTACCAATGGGTAGTTTCTCTTCATGTTGTACACGTCATGTTACTTGTTTCATATTTCCTTGTTGTATTTATCATTTAATATAGTTTTAGATTTCAATAATAAAAATTAAAAAAAAAAAATATTGTTTTTCTTATTGGATCTCGATTATAATATTGGTAAAATAATGCGATTGAAAGTAAAATTATGTGTCTAAAATATCAACAAAAACAAATACAGGAAAAGACAGAACGGAAAAATTCTTAGTGTATAGGAAAGTGCTTGGACAGCCGAACCACGTCGTAACTAGAACAGTTGTAAAAGGGCGAAGCTGATTCGACGGATCTGTCTTTCTCCGACCAACACGTTATTGCTGTAGGCCGCTTGTCACAACAGGGCGTCTTCGCACATAACTCCCAGAGATCGTCAACTCTTGTCTATTCGACGTACTTCGCGATTCGCGGGAGGAATTTTGATGATACTTCCCCAGAGTTATCGCGGATTCGTCACTTTCTGGAAGTAACTACGTGTTCTTCAAAGAGTTCTGTAATACAGGACAGGTATTATAATAGTCATTTAATAGCGTCCTTAGTGAAAGGCGTTCCTCTTATCTGATGGCACCATGACAAAGGATTTTTTTAAAGTTATTAATAACTTTATTGTAAAAACGTGTATTTAAATCTGATGAAACTAAAAAAGCAACAACAGACAAACGTAAAATTGATCTTTCACAAAACAATAGCTCTGAGAGAGAACTAGTGTTGCCCAAATGCGAGAACGAGAGGAGTCTTGGTCTTGCAAACTCAGTCTTGGTCTTGCAGTTACTTATTAGCTTATTACTATAGAGGTATTACTGTATTTTTTTAGATAGGATAAACCTAACTAAGCCCAATGAAAAATTAGAGGAGTTGAATGCAAAAGTATATTAGTTATATCAATTATTAACATACAGTAACTAAGGTTTTCAAGTATTAGTAACTTATCTGAATTAATTTTTATTAAAAAAATCGATTTTTTTTTTACCAGTCTTGGTCTTGGTCTTGCAACAGTTAAGCGGACTTGGTCTTAGTCTCGCAAAGTGCAAGACCAAGACCGATTTTGGACAAACTAGAGAGAACGCACCAGTTATGGACAGGTTGAGCTTTAAATGTAAACAAAAAGGTTCCAGTTTTTTATAGATTAAAGAACAATGCCCTCTATTGACAACTGTATGAACAAAAATTCCCCCCAAAAATTTTAAAATACCTATCTTTGTTGTTTCTGTACTGCTCTTGAGATCAGTGTGTTTCATACTTTCCTACGAATAATATTGCTAAGAGTAAGTTGGACATTTATCTTGTCTTAGCTTTATCGTTATCTTTATAGTTAAATAATGATTTTTGTATTTTTCTGAGGTATGACCATTACTGGTACCGACCACTTACTGTCCATTACTAGAACAATTGAATTTCTCTGGGTGTCCTCAACTAGTAAAAGGTATATTTTTTTTAAAATGGAGTTTTAACTGCATGACTGACTTTTTTTTCTTTAATTTTAAAGTGCTAAATAGAAAAGGGAGACTCTAGAGATTCCTAAGTATCCAACTGAGAAGTTTATAACTGTAATAATTACAGCAATATTAGCCAAAAAATCCAAAAAAAAAATGTTAGCTATGTCTATCACTGGTACACTTACCCTATATTTAAAAAAAAGTTGTAATTTTATCAATTGTTCGAATCAATTATTTTTTATTTCAATGAAATTCGGATTCCCTCAAAAGCGACTCTAAAGCAGTCCCGGTTAATTTAGGCAGCCTTTCAAAGGAATTCTTTCTTCTCCAGGATCTGTAATTACATTTGAAATTTAAACTAGGCAGGTTTGAGAACAGAGAGCCGAAAAAAGAGTTGTGTAGGTTTGGACTCTAGGATTCGGGTGTGGCTGAAGTCGGCCTGGAAATTGGAAGATAAAAGAAATCTGTTGAAGTTGGCAGCAGATATTTTAAAATTAAAATAAGATTCATGAAAGACAAACAGTTTATTGAAGGGTGTGCTTTAGGTCATATGTGTGTTTGAAAATGCATAAGAATGATGAAGAGATCTAATATAATACAAATATTCGATGTTAGTAAAATTATGATCAGTTGTTACGTAAGCGATATAATTTCAAGCATTGAAAGACAATCGAAAGAATGAGTGAAACATTAGATTACATCATGTTAGCGTTTAAAGAAATTTTACTTTCTAAATATATTTACTTAATAGCATAAACTTTCAAATACTGAAAAAAATATGTTTCTATCAGCTCTGTGTGTGAGCACTGACTTCCAGAGCTCAATGTTCAAATCCGGTTGCAGACTAGTAATTTTTCATCAGCCGTGGGTCGACCCTGGGTCAAATCCAGGCTCTATAAAGTGCTTACTCTTAATTAAATAATTAATTAATAGGGAAAACCTGGCGGTTGAGCGTGATATTGACCCGTCAACTCCCTGCACGACTGTTGGCTTTGTTACAGTACTTCCTCACATTGTGTTCTAAACCCAATACCCTTCATGGGTTGTTTGTGGTACAGGCTATGTGTGTCTATAATACCTACATACGTATTTATATATATAATACATAATACATATGCATTTCAATGTAAAAATCCTTAAAGATATATTTCAGTATTTTTGCTCTAAAACATAAAAATAATTTTTGTTTATTTTTCTTTCACTTAATCTCCAGAAATAAAAAAAATGCTAATTCCATCGAATATTTGAATCATCAAAATTTCTATGGGGAACAAATTTTTATAAGGTTTTAAGTTTTCGAAGATTAGCACATTTTTACCGGATTTTAAATTTTCTAGGGACATATTTTAGTGGAGTTACTAATTTTGGAAGACAACCATATTTTTGTGGGCTATACACAGCTAGTGTTGATGTTCTACAATGTTTCTAATTGTGCTTTCGATTGCACTATAATAGTATAATGTTTTCTCTAAGAAGAGTTGAGAAATAAAATTTCTTGGACGAGGGAAACATATGATCTTGGGGAGGATTGGTGCTCCTGTGAATATTAATAAGTCTCAAAGTTAATTTATAAATAACAACATTGAGTTTATCTAAATCAATGTCTAAATAAAAAAATTAAGTTTATTATAAGACTTAATCTAGATTTAATCCATAAATAAAGGATTGCGATGAATTCAATTTCTATATCCACCGATGAGTTCAGGAACTTGCTTGGAAGCTCAGCGAGCCCCTAATGATTTTTTTTTCAACAAGCAGAACAGACAGTTAGTAGTCGAAGTTTTGATTAATTAACTATTAACCTAAATTTTATAACCGTTTCGGAATATTATTATTATCACGTTTATCAATTATATTATTGAATTGAATTGAATTGAACATCCGGCATTGAAAAGATGGTAGGAGCCAGTAATAAACCCCATCCGATGCGGACATAGATAGCACACTGGGAGACGTAAATAAGGCAGGTAGGGGAAGTGAAATTAAACGCTAAGAGATTATTTATGGGAGCAGAGGTACGCGGTTGTGAGTAACAGCGGCCACTGTCCCTCGTTCGGTAATGAGTCATTGGAGCCGACTCCCCCGCTCACGGCATCCAGCGGCTCTTATACATTTCACGCGATCTGATAGCGCTCAGCTCGCCTCGTAAAAAAGGGAATAAACGCGATTAAGTCTCCAAAGAGGATGTTAAAAGTTTCCTACTTCTATGCAATAGTTAGTTCTTTTGAGGAAAATATATTTCCTATGCACTGCTTTATTTAAGTTGCATAAGTTAAGGTTATGGTCGTAAAGATACATTTTATATCTGTATCTAATTCTATTTTTAGTTCTTTGCAAGTCATATAACTTCATATTCATCTAATATAATATATAAAATTGCACATATTATTAAGATGAAAAAAAAAAGAAAATATATATATATATATATAATAGAAGGAAGTTTAACGACTG
This sequence comes from Nezara viridula, assembly GCA_928085145.1. Classification (NCBI taxonomy): domain Eukaryota; kingdom Metazoa; phylum Arthropoda; class Insecta; order Hemiptera; family Pentatomidae; genus Nezara; species Nezara viridula. Next base: position 3,919,290 of record OV725082.1, read on the forward strand.
TTCTACATATATGGATGATAAATATTCAGGACGCAGTTATTATAAAATCTTTATAATAATACGTCCTGAATATTTCTCACCTATAATATATATGTATATATAGGGGTTGGGATATCCTTGCGGGCTAAGGCGCTTGCAATAGGTAACCGAACTTAAGCAACGCCGAACGTGGCTAGCACTTGGATGGGTGACCCGAGATTCCTCCTTCCCTCCCCCCCAGGTATGTGAGGCCAGTCAGCCTACTGTAGGCAACTCCCACTGACCGAGGGTAGGATTGATGACCCTACCCCGTACTTTAAATCTGGAATCGGGATGTTGTCTAGGAGACCACACTCGCGGTCAAAGATCTTCATGGTTTGTGGCGCAAACCGAAAAAAATATATAAAAAATATGTATGTATATATTGGAAAAGCGTCATTAATTTTTCATAACATTAAATTAAAAAAAAGGGACATTTTTTTCTTGATTTTGTGATGAAATTATCTAACGATTTAAGTCGATAACAAAAGCGTATTTATGAGTTTTTAGTACCTTCTTAACTTAATTAATGAAACGTCAAATTCCTTGAAATTTTCTTTGATAAAAATGGGATTGGGGTAGCACAGTGGTAGGGTACTGAGCTGAAGTCCCAGGTTCCAATCCCGGCTAATGGTAGCAAAATTATTTATTCTGTTTCATTGGCCGTGGGGCGACCCTGGGTAGATAGACTCCTCCCCTGGGGCACACCCAGCCTCTATAAAGTGGGTACCCTTAATTAAAATAATTGATTAAGGGAGAAAACCTGGCGGTTGAGCGTGATCTCGGTCAAATCACCTCCTTGCACAACCGTAGACCGAGAAACACTGCTTTCCCTAAATAGTACTGAACCCAAGACACTTCATGTGTTGTAGTGGTACAGGTTAAAAAAATTATAGATTTCAATAAGATGAAGCTATTTAACCCGTTTTAAAGAATGTTAAATAATTTGAAAAAAAAAATAGGTTTGTACTGTGGACTATAATTAAGTGATAGTTTAAATCAAATTGGTTTCTCAAATCTTCTGTGACATACAACATTGTAAGCTATTCTTCGTAATCGCTCTCATGTGAACATCTAACCGTAGATCTGCTTAACAAAATAACGTATTTTCTTTAAATTAAAATTTTATCCGCATATTTTCATTTTTCTTTCTTTGAAATCTTATGAAATAAAATTTAAATAAAGTTATCGTGTACATAATAAGGACCTGAATACATTTGACAATGGGTTGGTGCTGCGATCTGTTCCTTTTATAATCCACGCTGAGGATAGGAAAAAAAAACTAAAGAAGAGCCCTCGAGATAGGAAGTAGATTTAAGGCGGGAGATTAGCGGCAAATATCGAAGGGGGGGGGGGTGGTGACTGCTTGGAGCCGATAGGAAGAGTGCAGTTAATCATGGAGGCACTGTAAGAGGATTTCCGTCCAAAAGTAAATTTAATTAGGATCGGGAAGGCATTGGGATCTATAGGCGTCCGCCGAGAGGGATGTGGATTACAATAACGCCATTGTTCCTTCTATCGATGTTCTGTCTCCACAATATGCTTCCTTGCCAGGCTTTAAGCTCGTCTATTCTTTTATAATTAATTTTAATAGTATAATTAATTTTGTTACTCCAAAATGGCAGCTAGTTTCAAGATAAGGCAGAACACACTGTTTGCAGATTTCCGACAAATGCCGAGAGTAGCCGAGTATTGTCGGCCATCTTTACATTCATAAGAGCTACCTTGAATTGAGTCGTTTATCGAAACATCGAAAACCAATATTAAAAAAAAAGATTAAGAAATTAATTGTAGAACATATTTCCGAAAATTACCAATTTTCACAAAAAAAAAAAAAAAAATAAAAAAAAAAATAGGAAATTTAAACTAAAAGGCCAAATAAAAAAAAAAGATTGATTGAGGTTTGTTTTGGAAAGAAAAAATGTTAAATATATGATTCGGAGAGAAAAGGTTATACAAAAATCAACTTTTTATTTTCTATAATTGTAGATTATTTTTTTTTTTAATTTTCATTTCAATAAAACGGTTTGAGCTATTTGGATGAATTATTTTTTTAAGAATACTTTGGAAATATAAGATTCATTCCAATCCTTAAAAAATTGCAGGTTTCGGAAATAAACTAATTTTTGAACCACTTATATTAATTTTAAGGCTCGTTTTGAAAAAAAAAAAAAAAAAAAAAAACAATGATCGGATTCATTAGATGTTTTTAGATATGAACCTTTACTTATCTCGATTTCCATGGAAATCGATTAGTGTGCGCTTTAGAAATAAACGTCTCACTTATGATTATTTTAATCTCGAAATATTGAACTAGATCTCAGTACATAAAATATCGGTATTTAGATCTATTGATATTTTGTTTTATGAGGAGTTGGTCGGGGGTGCGTTCATATAAATAATAAATTTTTAAATAGTATATATATATATATATATATATATATATATATATATATATATATATAAATTCGTACTTATTGTTACTATGATGTTTTGCTTTGGTAATAGCTGAATTACAGTTAAAATTTTAAAAAAGCTTAATATTTACGAAACAATCGTTTTAATTCACCTTTCGTGACCTCTTTTTGAAACATCTATGTTAACAATTTATCTGCCACAAAAGAAAGTTCAGGTTAAAAAGAGAACCATTCAAGGTTTGAATTTAATAAGACTATTGTGTACTTGCCCCACACGTGCAGTATCAATAAGTAATGAACCATTAAACTCATCAAATAATCAGCTTAGAGTTTTTTGATTTATTTATGATATTTACAACTGTATTAAAAATAAAAATACACAGCCTAAATTAAAAATGTTTTTTGATGTTGAAAATCGAGTATTGAAGCAGTTTTTTATCGATCGATTTCTGGAACTCTCAAGTTTCATATTTGGCAAGGGTCCAAAGATATCGTTAAGAAAGGTTGCTCGAAGAGCCAGAAGTTGAGCCCTTATTAAAATTAATGTTTACGGAAGTTAGGTCGCTAAGAAGGAATTCGAATTTATAGCGGGAAAACACGATGTTTTGTCGATTAAACTTCCCCTTGTTCCAGGCTCATTAGATTTCTTTATCATTTCCGTTTTGTTTGTCTCGAAACTCCTTCCGAGATGCGTCCAGTTAATGAATTACCTACTTAGCGAAATTGTTTCCTGTGGAATATTCAAGTATTACAGAATATAGTTATAGAGTATCCCGACAATCAAAGTATTAAGGTCAATTTGTTGATTCAATTATTAGTATTTAATTAGCTGGCCCGTGCGAAAAATTCGCAGCAAATTTTGTCCAGTGAAGAAATAGCAAAACAATATGGAAATAAATAGTTCCTATGTATTATGTAAGGAAGGAATTAATATTTCCTTGTTCGATTACAATATTTCATTTAACATATTAGACCAAAATATTTATACAAATTGCTTTGCTAGGGCCTATTTTTTAAACGCTGACTGGAAAGATATTAAAAGTAATAAAGACAAAATATATTATTAAATGGAGAGATATTCTAAATTATTAACAAAAATAAAACGTAACAACCAAATGTCTTTAATAAATAATAAAGTTAACATATCAAACAGGAAAAAAAAATGTAGTAGACTATTCTACTCCTTAATGCAGTATCTTAAAACAGAAAGACATTATTAAACTAATTGACTGTATTTTTGTTAACAATTGTCCGATTTTTACGTTTTTTTTTTTGTTTTGTAGGTAATTTAGTAATCTTCCTAATTATCATGGGTTCAATCAACAGAAAAATGTATACTTTTTGAGTTATTCGCAAATAAAGTTTCTTTTATTCCATAACTTTTTTTCCAGAAATTTCGGTCGGATAGGACTATTTTTTGCATGTGAAGGAGCAGAATATCTTCAAAATCAGTGGCAAATCATTGGATTTGATAAATAATTGACGAAGTTATGGTATACTGACAAAAAAAACACCTTTTAGATATAATATATAGGAAATTTTACCTCTCTTTGCATCCTCGATATAATTGAAATATTCGGTCTTAAGACACGATTATAACAAAATGATTTTTTTTTCAATATTTAATTATTTCTTGCCCACTCGTTAAAATGAAAAAGACGCACTTTAAACAAGAGATTGAAAACTAATAACAGTAGCTCTTTGATGCGTTAACAACAAAACTTTAAATAACGACTTAAAAGAACCAACTATCGACCAACTCATATGTACTCTGAACTACCCGATTTCATGTTAAACTGCACGGGCAGACAAAACAAACTAAACGACATGACCAAAACAGACGTGCGCATAAGATTCGACTGAAAAGGAGCTGGATGAGAGATCTTGTTTCCTGAATGAAGGAAATAAACAATGACCAGGAAGAGGTGCTGCTATTATTCCATTTTTTTAATTTAACACATAAAATTTAATGGTTGTCACTATCATGAAGAGACAAGGATAAATACTTTAAGAGAAAAAAAAAATATTTCTTAAGTAATGCTTTTTCTTTAAATAGTAGTCATTTAGCATAAGTTCATGCCATCATTATTGATTTAAAAAGTAAAATTCCTTCAGATTATTTCAACAACTTATGAAATAAAACTGTTGTATAATACACATAATAAATAAAGCATTATTATTATTATTAATGAGAAGGAGTACATCGGAGGGTGCGGTCAAATAAATACTAAATTATAGAAATAGTATTATTTAATTATTATGCCGACGTTTCAACCCACCTTGCAGGTCTTCATCAGGGCTACAAAAGATACAAAATATAAAAGGTGCATGGTGAAAATTAAGTAAATGAATTAATGTATTTTCACCATGCACCTTTTATATTTTGTATCTTTTGTTGCCCTGATGAAGATCTGCAAGGTGGGTCGAAACTCCAGCATACTAATTAAACAATACTATTTCTATAATTTAGTATTTATTTGATCACACCACCCTCTCCTCTTCCCCCCCCCCTCACCCGATCAACTCCTCATATCATATCACAACCATCTCTACATTATTATTATTAATGTTATAAAAAAAATTCTCGACCTTTCTATGATTAAAATTATATTAAAATCTGTTTAATATAACCTTTCTCTACTGCATTTGTATTCCTTCAGTATGAATTTGGATAACTTGGTATGTGATTTTTTTTTTCTCCTGATACCTAAGTGGCTTAACGTTGGCATGTTAATGGTTCATCTGTATGTCAGGGACTCAAGAATGTATTAATTAATTTTTCTATTTGCATCCCGATCATTTTAAATATTAAATAATTATCGTTATTACTACTTTAACGGAGACTGCTAGGAATATATTTTAAGATATCGTAAATCACAAGATGAAACCTCTCAGCGAGCTGAGGTAGACTAATAGAAAGCTGATTGGTCTAGAGCTGCGACAGGCGAACCAATCAGCTGCGACCAACCCTGAGCCTATTGGTCGGAGGTGACCGCGGTACATCGAGGTCCAAATAAGTTCGTCCGCGATCTCCTCCACCGAAGGATACTGATGGAGTTAGCGACCGCTTCGACATATTGCCCGCACCCGCTCTTCATAATCTCTAGCCAATATCGCTGGCTGTCCTGTTCGTTCTTTATTTTCTGTCCAATCCATGTCGTCCTTTCGATTGGCTCGTTCGGTAATCAGTTCATAGTTTATCTCTGAAACTAAAATAAGTAGAGAAATGAAGAGAGGTAGGAGTTCTTGTTTGACATAGAGAATCATGGAAGAGTATAAGTTGAAGGTGTTTTCGAGGAAACCATTAAATGTCTCAGGATGTAGGATCATAAGTAATGAAAGGAAAGGAAGAAGTTTATGTTATTAGATTCTTTGCGTCTTTCTCGAATGGTTTAAAATAATTGGATATTCAGTAACTTTAAATTCTTGTAGAAAATTATCCACCTTAGACACTTGTTGTAGGTAATCAAAGTTAAGCAACTTAATGATAAATAGTTGGATGTGTGACCGACTGACTCCCATTTAATTTTCCGGGGAATATGAGCATCATCAGTCTACAGATCGTCATCAGTCCGTAGCAACGTGAGGTTGGGCAATCCTCTCCAGAAAATATACGTCTATAGGAAGACCACATTTCACGACTAAAGATCTACATAATCTTAGCGCAATCTGAAAAAAAAAAATATATACCTTGAGAAATATACATTCATCAAACTATTTACTTTTTCCTCTCGTCTTTAAGTATTTGTTTAAGAAAAGTATTTCCAACAAGAAGTTTTACTTGAGTTTGCCTTTAACTTATCTTAATTCAATAAGATTTAGTTTATTCAAGCAAAAGCTTGAATCAATTCAGATCAGAAAATTTGAAATTGTTAAATGAACTCGTGTTTTTTTTCTTAACCTCCAAAATGTTTATTGAAACAATTTACATATATAGTATACATAACAATACAATATATACATGTAACAAATTCCTTCCACTGCCCGAGGGCATGAACTTGTGTTTTAGATTACCTTTTATTTTCAAATTGACGTAACAACGACTATCAACGAGAGCAAATAACCATATCAGCTGCTGCCTTAATATCAAATTTATAATCATTTTCATCATTCAAGTATTGATTGTTTTTGATAGGCCTAAGTATATTTAATCTTGGAATTTATTTTTCGTATTTAAATTAAAAAATCTATCCTTGTGTTAATGTACAGATCATAATGTGGGAGCTTAAAAAAGTTATCAAGTCTATAAATATGAAAAATAAAATTGATATCGTCGAAGATAAAGAGGACAATGTTTAGAATGACAGTGTTTATTTGAATTGATGAGGATCTGAGAGTGGAAAGAAGGGTTCGTGATCCGGCATCCCGGGTGGGGATGAGGCCTAATCCGGACGGCATTGCCTGCACAGGACCTTAACGCTCCTCGACTCCTGCCTTCTTTGTGTACGAGAGTCCTCTGCTCATTTAGTAATCTGTTTATCCTTGATACTTAAAGTGAAGTAAGGAGAGATGAGTCTGTTACTGCAGGTGTATAACGATAACATAATGATAATGATTTTTTTTTCTGTTCTGTTTAATTCTGTTATATCCATAAAAAAGTAAACATTAACGAATCCAGTGATTTGCTCCTTTGTTCTACAACTACGGAGAGGGCTTTTCTGTTGTGACCTGTTCTGATTCGTCTTCAGGATGATATAAGAGTATAATGCGGACGGGCATCATTCTACTTTTGTCCTACAACAGATTTCTTTATAGAGATGGCCTCCTGAAGAGTTTGGGTGATTTCTCCTGCTAGTGTCTATCCATAAATAAACAATTAAACAATTTTTGATCTTTATTTATTTTTTATTTTTTGCTTAACGTTTCTCAATTACTTTTCTTTTCTTTTCTTAGGTTACCGACCCGATAGTCTTATCTTCAAGTGTTTCTTTTAGTTTGTTTTGAATTTTAATTTTTAAATATGGAAATGCGCAAAGAAGGCCCCGGTGTTTAGTTCATTAGAATGTTAGCTGCTAATGCTTCCGTTGGAGCAGAACAAAGAATGGGAACGTAATGCTGGCTTAATTTGACTAACAGATAACAGCGCTATATTTCGGAGCCCGTCGGCATCAAATTGCATCGCCCTCTCCCCTCCCCCGTTCTTTAGTTCCGACAATTGCCCTAATCTTATCTGTTTAACAATTTTCTTTGCATACTTATTGTATATATTCACTTTTCTTTTTTTTTATTCTGTAGTAAATGTTTTCTTCTAGTACAATTGTTTCCACAAACTTCAGACTTATCTCCCTGTTTCTTGTCTGCAGTTCTTTACGAGACTTATAAAACCGTCTTCTTTCTCTCCCCCCAATAAGATTGCCTTTACCAAATATCATTTAGATAGCAGTTCTCTTCTCTAAAACTTTGTAGTATTTGCATAAATATATTAAAAGCGTTTATTAACAAAAATTGATTAATACATTTCAATTTTTTTTTCTCTTCTCAAGTTTTGGTTAAAATTAATATTTACAAAAAGCTAATTTACTTAAAAAAAATATTTAGGATTAATTTTAGAGGTATAATAAACAAACATTCATTCAAGAGAACTCCGGGCTAAGACTTTCACCCCACATATGGAAGAAAACAAGGAATCTAGGATATTCCATCGACGTATTTTTGATATTAAGAACCAGTGGAGGCTAAGTAGAGGCTCAATTATCACAAACGTTCGTGACTTGAATGGAGAATCTGCCCATCGCTTCAACTCTGTAACCAAGAATGAGGAAGCCTTGTAAAACATAAAACCCTTATTTCTTTTGTTTCTGGAACTAATTATTAATTCCTAGATTTTTTTATGTTTAGATGTGGCATGCCATAACATTGTATATAGAATAACTATCTTTTATTGTCATTTTTATTATCTTAAGTATCTTCATATTTATCTTTATATTGTATATAGTAATTATGTTTAAATTTTCTCTTTTCCTTTTATTTTATTTATTTTGCTTGTTCATAGTATTAACTTAAAATATATTTTCTTTGCTGCATTATAAAAAAAAAAAAAAAAAGAAATGCAATCTAACCCCTTCTCACTTGAGCTAGCATAGTACTATAAATGTTTTATTATGGCCAATAATGGGTAAGTAACTTATATTCTCTATATTTATCTCTTTAGAGATTAAAGGCTAGTAAAGCCAGGAACCCAACGAGTAAAAATTGTAATAGAAAATTATATTTATTTTTTTTTATCTTTTTATTGGTCATAACTCTTATACATGATAATTCACAAAAGGTCTCGGATCCACTGACGTTTCAAACTTTGAGGAGGTTTTTAGGAATTCTTGGTGCTAGATAGGGATTGTGAAAAGAGATTTAGATGATATGTAAGGTCTGGTGAAATTCGGTGAACTTTTCTTGGATGATTACCGTTTTTTTAGAATAGAATAGAAAATAATTTTATTCTGGGGCAAAGTCCTTTTAGAATAACAAAAAAAGTACAAAACTAAAATATTATATCTTATATATAATATACATATATTATATCTATTAATAAATATATTATATCACTTGAAAACACTTGAAACCATGCCAAAACACTTAAAATAGTATTTATGGTAAAACATAAATATACACTTTTAGAAAAAATTAATACAATAAAAAATATATTACATTTTTCTTAGAAATAAACTCTGTTTAACTGTAAAAAAAAAAAAAAATGAAAAAGAAAGTCGAATCTGATAGTGCGAATTGTTTGAGTATTTAAGTGATGAATTATATGTAAATGCATCATTATGAATAATATGTAATTTTACATAAAAGAGGGGGGTATCTGACTGTTTTGGGGACAGAAATTAAATAGGAGGGTTTTAAATGTAGATAGGGATGGAGAATCTCGAATTTTAATAGGAATGGAATTCCAGAAATTGCTATCCCAAATGGTTTATTTATTTTTATTTTATAAAGAAAGGAGATGGTCCTGGGTGGCGGTCATAAATGGGCTAAATAGTGGTAAAATTATTTGATTAAATGCCAACGTTTCGACCCGATTTTGCAGTTCTTCTTCATGGAGGTGTGTTCAGCTAGGAGTTTCACCTCCTTGAAGAAGACCTGCAAAGTCTGGTTGAAACGTTGGCTTTTAATAACATAGTTTTACCCCGGACCATCTCCTTCCTTTATAATGCAACAATCAATTATTAAATATTCAATTTTTATTTTATGAAATAAATCGAGATAATTTTATACTTCTACCACTCGATTCAGTATTTGAGATAGTAAAGGTTTAACTATGTTGGCTTTATTGAAAGAATAGCGGACTGACAAAGCTCTGCAGGATACACGAGAACTGGGTGGAAGACAAAGGATGAAGATGGAGAGAGGATTGCAAGTCCATTAGGAGAGCGCAAACAAGAACGCTTGTTTTTCTAATAAAGACACGCTGCTCCCGGGCCCGCCAAAATATTGATCAGCGCTCTCTGTGAGCACAACTAATAATTTACAGCTCATCTCTTTCATCGGTTCGCTAGGCCGGAACGCCCGGTGTGCCCCCCCCCCCGTTAACTCAAACCCTTCCTCTCTCTCTCTCCCTCCCCCCCCCCGCACTCCCACATAGGTGTACTGTATAAAAATGTTTTTTATCAAAACCCTATCCGACGTGTACCTACTAGTATGGTTAGTAATCCGGAGCGTTATTAATTCGCTTTCATGTTGCTCGAGCGTAAAAAATTCTCTCTCGGTAATTGTTAGATAATATACCGTTCGCGAACTGTATTTCACGATTGATTGGAACTCAATGTAAATTGTTTGTGTTTCATATATATATTTTTTTACAAAGCAGATATGATCATAAAAAAACAATGCGACGTTATATTAAAATATAATTTATAATAGTTTTTTTAAACTGTTCTTACCACCATATTGTAAATATTTAAATATAAATAATTATATGATAAGATTGTCAGTTTCAAATTCATTTAATTAGTCAGAATTAGTGTACTTCAGTATAGAATGTACCACAGTAGCTGTCGTGAATAATGAAGAGAAGGATGTTTAGGATGATCAGTCAGAAATAAGAAGGCAAAACTAAATAATAATATTTATTTTAACATTTGCCGACCTGAAGTTCAGGCCTTCATCAGGGCTAATAAAAGAGCCAGATAACAATAGGTATGAGAAACATAAATAATGTAGGTAAAAAAATAAAGCAAAAGAAATGGGAAGAATAATGACAGTAGTAAGAACTAAGATATAAATAATAATATCCGTTACAAAGTGTAGAATGATGAAGTAAACATAATCAAAAAGTATTAAAATGTTAATCTTAGAATAAAATGTAAAACAGAGAAAAAGGAGTTTACTTGATTTTGATAGATTTCAGACTTAGTTTTGGAATATTGATAGGAACGTCTTTGAATACCTACAGAATTTTATTTATCTGGGGTCTTCGATAACTAGGAAAACGAAATTGAATATGAGATTTAAGTTAGGTCGAAGACGGGAAATGCTTGTTATTTTTCTATGTCAAAATTAATTAGTTCTCGCCTCCTGTCCCGAAACATAAAATTAGAATTACAAAACCATTATCCTTCCTACGATTCTTTATGGGTGCGAAACGTGGCCATTTACATTAGGGGCCGAGCAACATCTAAAGGTTTTTGAAAATAAAGTATTGCGCAGAATATTCGGACCGAAGGATGAATCAACCAGTAAATTAGGGTTGCTTCTACACAACGCTGAATTGCGTGAACTCTGTCCAGTTAATATAAGTTGAGGCGAATAAAATTGGCATGTAAAATCGCTGGGCTTAGTAACGAAAGAATTCCTAAAAAGTTTATGTGCGCTGTACCGATTGGCAAGCGTCCTAGAGGTGGACCAAAGCGAAGATGGGAAGACATCTATTGGTGGTGTCGGCATCGAACCTTCGGATTCGCTACACCTTATGATTACTGTTCTTTCTTAAAATATTATTATAATATATGTTTCTTCTGTCTACTGTTAACGTGAACTGCTACTCCCTGTTCACTTAGTCCACTGGTCTTCTTACTGCCTCCAGTATTCCAAACTAGCATGAGAATCCAAAACCAACTGGTTTTTCTTTTTGACACTCCATGCAGCTTTAGTTAAAATACTAAAAGTTTTGTAGTTTTCTTATGTGAGTCGTAAGAATAGGCTTTAGTAGGTAAATTTAGGTGTTCAGTTTCTGTTTTAATTTTAATTTTAAACGTCTTAAAATAAGTGAGTATAATAGTCGTTGTCTGAGGTTTAACGTTTTATTTTTTTGTTGATAATATTATTAATTTCGCCTTGTTGATATAAAATGCTTAGTGTTAATATTAGAAAAAAGATTTGAAAAACAATATCTCATATGATTACGATTCTGGTTAAACAGATAGATATACTAGTAATTGGCTGTAATAATATTACAGTTTCTTAGTTTCTACGTAATGTAAAAAAAATCCATTGAATCACCAAAAAAGCTCTTAAGTTAACTCAGGGGACACTGGAAGACTACGGAGCGGAAAGAAAAGAAATAAACTAGCCCAGAGAGAACAGAAGTAAAGAGAATGGTACACCAATTACACAGTTTATATGCACCATTTAGCCAATTCCTCCAGAGCGGTGCATGTTGTATTCATGTCCTCCGTCCTGTTCTAACTGCCCTCTCTGCTTTATGGCCTCTGGTCTCGGTCTATGTCCTCGGGGAGAGGACTTCCAGGAAGGGGATCTAAGGGGAACTTCTTGGACTAGGGGGATCATGGGGCTAGTAGATGTTTATTCTAGAAGGCTAGGGGGATGCTTCGGTATTATCTGGCACAAGTACATCTCGTGGCAGTATAGTATTACACGGATCGTGGTGGCTAAGTGTGTTGAAGCGTTGCCCTCCTTAACATTCTCGTGTCTAGCAGCGACGATTCGAATCCGATCTGGGCTAGTTGAAATTTATTTCGTTACATACACACAAGAAATGAATCTCAACGCTCTCACTGTGATTTGATTGTGTTTCTAGAACAACTGTCCCGTATCCTGGAAATGGTTAAAGGGGAGAGAAAAGTAATATTATGTAGGGCTGCTGCCATCATTAATTAAGAAATTTTACAATCCTTAAGGCTCGTTTTTTGTGAAGAGTGAATTAGATTGAGCCGTCAGATCTCCGATGTGTAGCGTTCGGATAAAGTCGGCTGGATTCGACTAATTGAAGTGTTTTTGCATAGGGATTAAAATATTTCGAAAACTATATATTGGATCTGCATATTACCAAATGTTCATCAATTCATCCTCTTTGTAATGAGCTATTATTTAAAATTGTATCATAACGCGATGCCATGTTGGAGAGGTGAAAAGAAAAAAATAGTATAAAAACCAAATGATAATGAGTATTTTGAAGATATGGATTAAAATATCTCAGAAACTAAAAATCGAACCTGCATACTGTAAGAGAGAGAATCGTTCAGCATTTCATCTTATTTATAATCCACTATTATTTATAATTTATATTCCATATTATTAATCTAGCCGTGTTGATGTTTTCACTTTTATCGTGTGGTATAAAGCACACACCTTATTTTTTATCTTTTTCGTTGTGTATAGTACATTGTCAGTTTAGCAAAGAAAAATTAATTAATTAATTGTAATACTTTGTTTTTTCTCTCCCTTCATTCTTCCATCCACAGCTGTCATAGAATTGACAATAAGCAGATGTGATCTCATTGTGAAGAAAATTGTCATTTAAGGCATGAGGATAGTACTTATAATACTTAAATTTATTTTTAACTAAAGTAAAACGTAAAATATAATCCATGCTGCAACATAATATGTATGTATATACACATTATGTACATAGGTTTATGTCAGACCCGTCAGGCTACTGCAGACTACTGACACCGACCTGACCTAGGAGTGATTAATGTATACATACATTTTTTTCCTGTTTCACCTGAACCAGCCTTCTCTACCTCTGCCTATCTGCTGTTTTCCAGTTTGTGGCATGAAGCTCTGACATATCATTATTTATCCATCTGTTTTTTGGCCTTCCACATGATCTCTAACCCACTACTTGGGTATTCATTGTTATTTAAAGGTGTCCTGATGGATTGCTTCGAGCTATATGCCCAGCCCATCTTAACCTCCTCGCCTTGGTGTCTATTAAACTGTTAATAAAAGCGCTTGGCTAACACAAAAAGTTTTAATTTAAGACTGAACGGCAAATTAGAATGTTAAATCGAAAGTATCAGTTGTCCATCAGATCCAATATGACAATGAAATGGAGTGGCACACCATACTAAAAATATTTATTATTAATTTCTTCAATTGTGGATAAGATAAATATTAATTTATGGGCAACAAGAGATTTTAATTGTAATGAAATTCCAATAGGATTGTCTGGAATTTGTTGTTTCAAGAAATAAGGCAATAATAAATTATTTTTTCAGTTCAACCCAATCTAGCGTAAAAGCAATGAATTTGGTTATTATTTTATTAAATAAATTAAGTTTTTACATTATTCCTACAGAACAATTTAATAATACAATATTAAATTAATTTATAATAATTCTTTATCGAATTTAAATATCTATTCAAATTATCAAAGATGGATTATAAATCTGATTTTTTATTTCACTGAGGGAATTAAGCAACGTAAATATTTTTAAAAGTGGATCGAAGCACACAAAGCCATGCAAATCCAACCGACCACTCGTTAAATAGAACCATCATAAACAAAAAAATAATGATTATTGAAAGAAATCAACCCCATGTCCTTTGAGTCCTTATTTTATTTTATTTTTTTGTTTTACCAAAACAGAACTTTAACTCAGGACCTGCTAATTCCCATTAAAATTTTGACGACAAAATGTTAACAAAAGCCGTGTCATAATTCTTTTAACACAAATCTGGTTATTTTAAAAGGTCTTAAGCTCAAACCCCCTAGGGTTTAGGTATTTCGTTTTATATCGAGCGAATATTCCATGAATACTTTATCAGAGGATAATATAAACAGCAAACATATGGTAATGATATTTCGATAAAAAACGGATAAATTGTCCTTTGATATTGCCAGAGGTAATTTTAATTATTTTTTTTTTAAATAAAGTAACAACTCGTGCAATACGGTTTTTTTTTTTTTTTTTTTGTTACATCGAGTTTATTTAAAACTAATTATTTTTAAAAATTGCTTTTTATTAAAAAAATATATATAATTACCCAAGTTTAAAAAATTATATAATTTAAATAATATTTTTTGCTATAAAAATCATTATTAGAGAACATTTTGTTTCACAATACTTAATAATATTCTGTTTTGATTAAAACTCTCAACATAATATTTTTTAGAATCAGTTAATAGGGTGGATTATAATTAATAATTTCAGTATTTAAGATAAATTTGATTTTTTGTAAAACTAATTAGAAGTGAACTAGTTTTTATGAAAACCATTTCTGTTTATTAATGTATCCATATTTCGGTGGAACAATGACGTACGGTGGAACAATGAATATATTATACAAATATAAAGTTCCTATATCCATTCAAATTTTGCTGAAAGACGTCGATTCAATTGAACATGTCTTTCTGACAATTTAATGTAATAATATATTTTTCATAACATATTACAGTTGTTTAGTTGCTTGGTGGGATGGAGAGAAATTATTTCTTAAAGAATTTTTTTTGTTCTTAAATTGTTTTAGTACACACGTTTTGGCTTACTTTTTAAATGAAAATATCTCTTATAATACACTGTGTTTACTTATCCTATTGTCTATTTTTGCCTATGCTATTTTTTCACCTTCCAAAATGCTAAGCGATTTATCCACACGCGCTAACTAGTATAAAATATTTATTTTATTATTTAAAACAAATTAATGATTTAAGTTTCATTTATTTATTTATAAACATACAAAATAATTTTAAGGTATAATTGGAATGATTCCAACAACACATCAGCCTTTTGTCTGTACAATGTGTGATCAGCTGTTTTTGATTATTGATTTTTATTGTTGCATTTTATTTATTTTTTTTTTTGTATATATTATTTTTTTTCTTTTGATTATTAGTTTTCTTTTTTGTTGCATATTTATGTATTTTGATTAGTAATTACATGGTTTATTTGTATTTTTTTTCTCGAGCAGCTGTTTGATTATAACCTTCCTCCGATGTGTTACCTTTCTTCCAGTGTGCGATTGGATGTCATAGAGTGATCTTGTGTTTGTTTTCTTTTCTATGTTGATGATGCCTGAATTGGCAAAACGTTGTCGGATTATTGTAGTTTTACCTGCATTTCAGATACATAGTGTTCAGTTGTTTATTTTATGTCTCTTGGTGAGTTTTTGTAGTTGACATTAACATTAGAATAATTTTTAAAAAATATCAAATTATTCAATCTATACTGACTGACTCAATATCAAAGGCTCTATTCAATATAATAATAGATTTTTACAATATCGATCTTAGCATTTCAATTAAACTTCGTTTCGATAGTTAACTCACGGTCCGTTGATCCCTGACGAAGTTGCACGCACCAGCTGTTCCGATAATATTATCCTTTCTTCTATTCCAATGACTTATTCAAAAATTAAATAGAATTAAAGTTACTGCTGACTATAAACACCTGTCCGAAGTTCATTTCCTGTTTATAATTGTATTAATAACATTATTTCCTGCAAGGAGCTATCGCTACAGTGTATTTTATACACTCGTATACAAAACTGAGGAGTTAGATTGATCAAACAATCTAAAAAATTGATATATTTTTTCATTGATAGAACGTATATAACAGAGTTTTTTTTTCTCTTTGAATCTTCATCCGCAAGGTAATTTAGTAAATCTGGAAATATGTAGTTTAATATGAATGATTATTTAGATGAGCACCGTCTGGATTACGTATGGTTCACAATTACTTCGATCGCACTTGTTCATGAAACACTGAAAACACAGTATTTCGGATAAACCCGGATGCATTCGCACTCTATGAACAAGTATGATCGAAGTGATTGTGAACCACACGTAACATGTGTGATTCTAATCTAAATAATTACCTTAATATGAAATTGAAAGTAAATATTACGTATGTGTTGATCGTAGTTTTGTTTAAGTAGTTCAATATTAAGACTGATGTTTCTTTTTTTTTTTTTTATATTTATTCATCATCAGCGTTGTACTCTATAGTCTAACAACATGAACATATAATATATTCCATCGTAATAATACAATACACTAAATAAGATATAAAATTTTATATATTAGCAGTGTACATAATATATTGTATTTATATCAGTTTTTATTGACTTCTATATCATTAAGCATACATTACGTTTTATATTTAAATTTATTTTTCTTTTTAAATTATTTGTTATTTCGAAATATTTAGTAAGAAAGAGTGATAATAATTCAAGTTATATTTAATGAATAATTTTTTCCCTTCCATGTTAATCTTATTTATTTACTTTTGCCTAAAGTTTCGGCTTACTATCGCACCATCAAAGACAATTTAAAACTGTTAAAAATAGCATAGCAATTATTAGCAATTACAGTTACTTCGATCAGTAAGACTATATTTGTAAAAAACTTTACTCTATTATAAAACATTTAAGATTACCTGTTTGTAGATCTTCCATTCATCTTATTGTTTTATATTGCATGTTAAAAACATTTGTCCTTATTGTACTATTTAAGTTTAATTTTTTTTAACTTTTATTTTTTTTTATTCACATCTGTCATAATGGTAATGACAACCAGTGAATGTGATGATAGTGGAAAAAAAACATGATAGCATGTAAGGTAAGAGATAGAGAGCAGAACCCAGGGGCACCTTCTCCTTCCGTGATATCTACATTAGGCGAGATCCCTCATCCAGCTCCTCTTCAGCCTCATACGGGCGTTAACTGGCATTTAAGTTTAAAATAAAATACTTTTTTTTTTCTGTAATATTGATGTTTTCTATTGTCACATTTCACTGGGGTATCTAACTTTTGTGTTTTATTTTAGTGTAGTAATACCGATTCCAAATGCTTCTTGTCATTTTCACCTTCTATAATAGATTTTTATCTTGGATGTGGTATCTTGTATTAGTTTAATATTTTTGTACCTTGTGCCTATAGACTGTATTTTTTTGTTATTTTTATCCCTGATAAAGACCTATTAGGTTGAAACGTAGAAAATCTATTTAATATTACTTTCATAAATTAGAAATCTGATCAGCTATTTCCATTTTATTAATTGAATGGATTTTTATTTTATAATTTTTTGTTTTCGGACATAAACATGGTTATTCAGTAACCTTGTCATTTATGATATTACCTTCGGTTATGTACTTATTATTTGAATAATACAGCACTAACGCAGAGCTATTTGTAAAATGAAGAAGAAAAAACAAATAAATGGTTACAACGGTGGAAGTAATAGAGGAAAAAACAAAAGATAATAGTGGACAATAAGAAGGGGCAAGCGAGGGGGGGGGATTACTATTTGTAAGGATAAGCGGACCAGAAGTCATAAAATTTATCAGCCCCCCCCTTTCCCGAAATTAGTTTCTGTTTGTGTTGTAATAAGCTCTGATTCCAATCTCTCCCCGTTCCAAACCTTATATCCTAAGTCCAGTCGTTTGGTCTACGGTCTCCATTTACTCAAACTGCACGATTCTGTTTATACGGAATCATATATATTTACCTATATATGTTGTTATAATATGATTTATCAAATTAATTAACATTAGTTAGTGTTCTATTTGGAAATATGTTTTACCATATAATAATCGTCAGTAAGATGCCTTAATGGAATCTAATTAATAATATAAAATATTTTAAAAAACCTGTACCGCAACAACCCACGAAGGGGCTTGGGTTCTGTACTATTTAGGGAAAGTACAGTTTCTTGGTCTGCGGTTTTGTAAGGAGGTGATTTGACCGAGATCACGCTCAACCGCTAGGTTTTTCGCCATATTTAATCATTTTAATTAAGGGTACCCACATTATAGAGGTTGAGTGATCTATCCAGTGTCGCACCACGGCCAATGAAACAGAATAAATAATTTTTCTGCCATGAGCCGGGATTCGAACCTGGGACCTTTAAGCATTGGAAACCCAGTACCCTACACTGAGCTACCCCACTGCAATAATATGAAATATAAGCCAAATTTAAATGGATTATAGGATTTTACACTGATACAATCAATTTTTTAAATCATGTGATTTATATAATAATAAAACCTAAAGATGCCAACAGTTAACAGCTACTAACATGCTCAAAACAAGCTGAATAAGAGATTTCCTCCACTAACTTCAAATTTTAAATTCAATACAGGAAGGACTCCGCTGGGCACTCCTCTACCTCATGCCTATTCCATGACATATTCCAATCTTATGCATCTCGATATCACACTCTCTGATTTTCGGAACTTCTGACAGGTGTGAGTGAATAAATAAATTTAAATTCCTATATTTAAAAATCCTATCAAATTGGATGATTTGCGGTTACTTCTTTTTTCCACTGCACGAGGTATGTGTTATCAAATACATCGAAAAATATTTAAAAAATATCGATGATTCAAATATCACGGAAGGGTAACATGATTAGTATTACTGTAATAATTTAAATAGCAAACTAAATGAAAAGGGGATACCCACAAATATATCAACAGTTTCGGAAATGAGAAAAAAAAAATGTAATGTCTTTTCTCTTCGTAAAAAAAGAATTTTAAAAATATACAAACCTTTTTCGTCTATTTTTTTATTGAATAAGTTACTATTTTATTTCCACTCCATCCTTATTCTATTCGTATGTTTTTATTTTCATTAATCCCATCCGTTTAATGTTTTTAATTTTTTTTTATTTTTGCCAAATATAAATTAGCAGTTATTTTAAAATCTTTGAAAGGTCTGGTAAATATTCATTTAAAAAAAATAAAATAAATGCTTACAGTTATAATTCGAATTTCCGACATAATGGCTATTATTTATTTATTTTTTTATTGTAAAATATTACAATCTGTCTCAAAGTATTTATAATACTGTTCAGAGATCACATTCACACTATGTACAATAAATAAAATAAATTATACAGAAAAATAATACATATACAATAAATAAGAAAAAAATAAATAAATAGAACAAACACCTACATACTTATATATACTATTTAATCCGAGAGAATCCGAGCCTTACTTGTCCCTCCAACTGTGGAGTGAAAAGCATGACTCCAGGAAATCTCTGCGCTTCTCTCTCGAGAGCGTCACTGGGGCTAAACCCAGTGGAGATTGAGCAAGAGTGCTTCAGTATGGCTATTATTGAGCTTATACAATATTTAAAATGTGCAAACATTCGAATTTTCATTTTTTTTTAATGTTAGGACCATGGATTTTTCTGTTATAAACTTTTAATTTATTACTAAAAATGTCTTTATTTTTTTTTTCAAAATATTACTTCGTATATTAATAAAGGCGTATTCGTATTTTTAAGATTTTTTTTATGTATAGAATTTTAACAAAATAAGTTCTACAAAGAAAAATTGTTTTTTATATTTTCCAAACAAACAATGGAAAAATGTTCGTTATTTTAGAAAAAAAAACTGACGAATAAAGAAGAAAGATAACTTGACACATTATTTGCCTAACTCTGGTAACCTGCCTCATAAAATGGCGAGACATTACTTTACTTCTTATATAGGCCCATATCCAGCGAAGGAGTTGAGGAAAGTTGTTCATGGATGGGCACTATCCATGCAGAACATGTTAGGACAAAAAGCCATCTGCCTTACCATTTGTCTTCAACTTAAAACACTAGTCATATCTTTGGTCATCTCATTCTTCTTCAGTAGTCTTCATAATAATAAAAAAAAAAAAACTGTGATGAAAAGTTATTTCATCCAATGATTTGATCCTGAATTTATGAACAAATCGATTTATTGGTTAACTTTTATTGTTTTATCCCTCGATTTTGAAATTCTAATTATTATTGTAAATACTTGACAATTATGTTGTAAGAATATAAAATACTAGTTGGCTCGTGCGAATAATTCGTTAAAAATTATGTTTAGTGAAGAAATAACAAAACAATATTGAAAGAAGTAGTTCCTATTTATTATGTGAGGAAGTAATTAATATTTTTCCTTTGGTCGATTAAAATATTCCATTTAACATAATAGACTATTCTGCTCCTAAATGCAATATTTTTAAACAGGAAGGCATAATTAATTATACTAAAACTAATAGACAGTATCTTTGTTAATAATTGTCCAATTTTTACGATTTTTTTTTTTTTTTTTGTAGGTAACTTAGTAAATCTTTTTAATTACAATCCAGAAAAAATGCATACTTTTTGAGTTATTAGAAAATAATGTTTCTCTTCCTTCATAACCAGAAATTTCGGGGAGATAGGACTATTTTTCTCATATGAAAGAGAAGTATATCTTCAAAATGAGTGGTCAATCATTGGATTTGATGAAGAATTGACGAAGTTATGGCGTACCGACCAAAAAACACCTTTGAGAAATAATACATAGGATGATTGTAGCTTGTGAAGCTGTACTAGGTCTCTTGTCCATGATCTTTTCAGATGGTTAGCTACTTCGATTTACGTTTTGTGCTAAGCCTCAAAAAGTTCGCTACTATATTTTCGCTATAAAACCCGATAATATAGCGACTGAAGCCCCTCCTTCCCAAAATGAGTAAATATAGTCATATTTTATGAAAAATATTATCTCTAATAATATTCGTCCAATTACATTTAATAGGACTTAAAGAACCACTTAAACACCATTCATATAGGTACTTACAAGTTTACAAATCCCCTCCCCAATTAAATTCTGGATCCGTTAGTGACTCATGTTGACCATTGAGTTAACGGAACTGTTGGTACAAATGGTTTAATTATTAGATTCCTTTATGCATTGTAAGAGATATAGCGAATTAACACAAAGAATAGCTTAATCTAAATAAAATTTAACCTTTACAAATTAAAAATAAATAAAATATTATTTAACACAATATTATTTTTTTCTGTTATTTTCATCCTCATCTTAATAATCTTGACAATGTGGGAGTATTAAAAAGTAAACAGTTATATGAATAATTCGCATATTCTGAACCGTTAGACAGAGTATGGAGTGATGTGGGGGTGGGTCGACTCATCTCACATTCTATTGTGTTTATCGTTCAATATTTACTAATTCACTCTGTAAAAGAAATAAGAAAAAGTTTTTAGATAAATCGGAATTCCAGGTTCTGTTAACTGTATCTCTTATTCTTGATAAAGGCGGTGAAATAAAATTCATCAGAGAAAGGAAGTGAGTAAGTTTCTATTGATAAGTAAAAGGGGACCAAGCAGGAGAGGGTAGAAGTTAAGAAAGAATGATAAAAGAGGAAGATACGTGGCTAATAGAAGCCGCTACGTGATCTAATAAGATACGAGGAGAATGTAGTTATGTTCCTGAGCAAGACGTATTGCTCTCGGGGCGACCCTCAAAAAGGGGGGTGTTTCGGGGTTACGTGCCCCCCTAGCTCGGAGTGCTACTGACGTTTTTACACTTCCCTTATTTCCCCCCTTTCTGGAGAGTAATTATCCTCCGGATGGCTTTGATCCTGGCAATATCTCCAGGACCGGCAATAACTTACGTCCCCGTTGACATCCAGGACTCGGTTGTTCCTGACGTATCCCTGACGAGTATTAGCGGATGGATATTAGCTAGGCCCATCATCGCCGCGTACCTCCAGAACATCCTCGTTTTAATTAGTTACTACGGTGGTGATGATGTCTGCCTCTCATCTGCCAAATCGGATCCCTTTGCCTGTCTAGCTTCAGAGGTCTTCCAGAAATAGGACCTGCTTCTGTTATAAGCAAACTAGTATATAATGCTAAATACAGAGCGTATCGTCGAATTATTGCACTAAAAATTCACCAAAAACATTTTTGATAGAGCTGTATAAAAAATACAGTAAGTGTACTAAAATGGCCCAAACTGTTTAATACAACAAGCATAGAATTTCCTGATTTTTCAAAAGACAATTCATCAAAATTATTACTAATTTAAAATTATGAAATGTCAGCTAATTATTTTATGGCATAAATCGAAGATATATGAGGCCCCTAGAAGAAATGATGGATAAGTTAAAAAATCTGTTTTGAAATAGACGATGGTTTAGGAAGTATAAATTTTTTTTTTTTGGTATTTCAAAAGCTGTTTGAAGAGATGAAACGAAGTTTCGCCGTATCCGAAAATACTTTAAATATTCTTTTATAAGGATGCGTTATACTCTTTTACTACTCAGACATTTCTGCATCATTGCTATAAATGATTCTTAGGTTATAAAATTCCATCGATATAATAGTCTATTATTATACATTCTGAAACGTAATCAATTCTTTATTGAGAAATATTACAAACTGTCACATCTAAGGACAATACTAATAGTGATAGAAGAGTAGCTAATTCACTCAATTTATATAAACTAATAGAAACTAAACTAAAAAAACAAAAACAAATAAATTTCGAGCTAGACCTATTCCCAATTCCTAGAAGGAAAGGCAGGGCTCTAGGAGATCCCAGCGCCTCTCACTCAGCCATTCTTCTGGTATTACGAACCAACAAAGGATAAGTAGAGCCTCTATTATATTATCAAAGGCGCCATTTATAAAAATATTATCGATTTTAACATTACAAATTCGCGCCCGATCTTTATATTGACACTATGCTTCTATAGTCCGTAGTACAGACGTCTTTTTATCAAATTATTAACATTCGGCTGAAACTTCGTAAATAGCTTCATCTCATCGTAACCTACATATATTTTATTTAAGAACATTTTCAGAATTGGGTCGTTTTCAATCTGGAGGTCGGCAAACTTTGTCTATTTAACTAGGTGCTAAAAAGTCATATATATCCATTTCCTTTCAACTTTAATCGTAAGATAACTTGAGCACAAAGTCGCGAAAAAAGGTGACCTTCAAAACTATTGAGCCGTTTGGCCTATATAACTTCTTTAATATGACTATTTAGGAGTGTATGTCACGCCAAACGGCTCAGTAGTTTTGAAGGCCACTTTTTGTCTCGACTTTGTGCTTAAGTTATTTTACGATTTAGGTAGAAAGCAAACGGGCATATACGATTTGTTAGTAGCTAATAAAATAGAGAAAATTTGCCGACCTCCAAATTGAAAACGCCCCAGTTCCGAGAATTTTTGTAAAAACCATTTTTTTAGGTTACAATGAGATGAAGCTATTTACGAAGTTTCAACCGGATGTTAATAATTTGATAAAAAATGGTCTGTACCACGAACTACTCTAGAAGCTAATAATATATTCTATTTAAAAATGCCAATAGGATGTTGAAGTTATGAATATGGAATCCAACAAAATTTGAAGATTCGTGAATTTTTTTTCAATTAAATTATAATCTGAATAAACTATTAGCGTAGATCCGTAGGTTCTTATGTAATCAAGACAAATGGCAACAAAACAATCTACTCTGATTTTGTAGCCAATAATTTTTTTAATTAATTTTATTAACTTGCTTGGTTTTTAATATATTCTTCAAATAATATTCTCCTTATTTGTTATGATTTTTATCTGGTAGTTTTCAGTATTTTATTTATTCGAAATTATGAATAATAAATGATCGGGCCTCTCTGACAACTCTAAAATCGATTCTCTCGTTATTATTACACAGTTCTTGTGAGTCCTACTAACCTTCTCGACCTCTCTATTATTATTATCATTTCTATAATTGCCCACAGTTTGTCAAACCTTGTGCAAGAATCTCTACGAGTTCTTTCTCACGATTTCTCTGTTCGTTTTTCGGCGATCGTATATCTCGAGTTCGGCAAGAACCAATCAATGTCATTGGAGATCGTTTCGAACTCGAATTATTCATGTTTCCTCACATCCTTATCGAAAGTGGTCACGCAAGATATGTTTTAATGATCGACTTCACTTCAACAAAAGATTAAAAAAAATGTTTTTTTAGTTTTCCACGTGTGTAAGGGTCGTTATGGGTGACATTAAGTGGAGAAAACAACCTAAGCGAAAGAAAATTAGGGTAATGGGTCTAAGCCCTTAAGGTAAAAACATGTTTTGAATAATTCTTTAACCATTATTTCTGCGAATACAACTTTTTTTCGTAATATGGTCTTAATGGATTGTAATTAAGAAGAGAATATTTGTGTGACTAGGAAACCTAGTAATAATGATTTTTTTCATGATTTTTTGGTCAAATTTTATATTAGTAGTTTTTTAACTAATATTTACATTTCAGCAGCTCTTTAAGTCCTGATTTTGATACATTTTTATTATATTTTTTTAATATGTTTTCCTGCTCCGATGCGTATATACGAAACCTGTAGCCACAAAATAGACGATATTTATGAAACTTGTTTAACTTAAAACTCTTTAAATTTTCAAACATACTATAATCCATAAAAACAGTAGGAAAATAAGTTAGTATTAAAATTTAAAAGGATTAACAACATGAACAAGTATTAGCAAAGAAATGGTGTACACTGTACTTTGTACTCATATTTTTTAATGTATTTATTATATATATATATATGCGAATATTAAACAACTCTTTGAACGTTATAGATGTTTATTCGAAAGATGATTTCTTCAATCATTATTCACAAAGCGAAACTCTAAAGTAAAACAGGAAAAAGTAAAAAAAAAAAAAATCATAATCTGTATTATCTGTACTTATATATCAAACTATTAAATTAAATGTTTGTTGATTCAAACCTATTTGTTTAATTCTGACCGTTTAAGAATTTTTAGTTATAATTTTATAAAACATTCTTTGATAGCCCCTATGCTCCAGATTCCAAGTTTGAGTCTAGTTGTGGCATTTATTCTGTTAAATGATTCAACCCTAGGATCGAAAACTCTTGTTGGTTACATCAAGTCACTTAATGAAGAATTAATTAAAGAGAAAATATTTAACTTCCTTGCAAAATAATGAACCTAAGACCATTAGTTGTAGTAGTAGTTTTATTATTTTCTTATTTATTTAGAAAAACCTAAACTATAAATATTTTATAAAATAAGTAGTCAGTATTCTAGTATAACTGGAAAAATTGTTAAGGTTTCCTGAAAAGTATTAGTATGAACTGAACCACTAGCGGATCCAGGATATAATTTTGGAAGGGGGGCCTCAGCCCGAAAGATTTTTTTTTTCACATACATATAACGATAATTAATTTGACAAAAAAGAAAGAAATTAATTACCTATATGAAATGGTGTTTAAGTGGTTCTTGAAGTCCTATTAAATGCAATTAAATGAACAAGAATACTTTAAGAGATAGTTTTCAATATTTTTTTCTGTAAAACGTGATTCTATTTTACCATTTTGGGGGAGGGGCCTCCCCCCCCCCGTAGATCCGCCTGTGAACTGAACCATATGTGATAAGATATTACTATTTCTCTTTGGAGTTAACCATTAGTTTTAAAAATAAGTATATAAATAAGACTACGTATCTCACGCTACATATAACTAAGACTACATATACTACATAAACTAAGATACTACTACATACACTAAGACTACATGTAAGGCTAAGATTAAGACTGGAAAAACTGTTAAGGTTTCGTGAGAAGTATTAGTATGAACTAAACCATATTTAGTGAAAATACTACTATTTCTCTTTGAGGTTAACCATTAGTTTTAAAAATAAGTATATAATTCTTATATACTTATATCCGAGCCCACTGCCTTCGACAAATCGTTCATTATCCAATCATCATCCCTATGGAACTCCATTCCTTCCCACATCCGTCAACCCTTTCTACCTTTAAATCTCGCCTGTTCAATCATTTCTTATCCATCCAGTCCCCATAAAATTGTAAATAGATACTACTGTAAATATGTACATTAGATCGTTCTTCATTATTTTTACTCAAATTTTGTTTATCTATTTTTTATTTTTTTATTATAACCGATCAAAATTGGAAAGCAACTTATATGTATATGTGTATATATGAATATTTTTTTTCACTAAGACTGTTCAATTACTCTATATTTTTATTTATGTATCTCTGAGGCTCCTTAGCCCACATTTCTGTCTTCCTGTATTATTCAAAAGGGACTAGGGAAGTATTATTATTATTTATTTTTATCACTTTAAAAAAAGGTATTTTCCTGGAGTGGGGAAGAATTAACTTTAACTACTTCACGTCAATTTTTGTAGTTCTATTGTTTATTTAGGAAGCTGCTTACTATTCTCGCAGTGTTCAGCAGCACAGCTTTCTGGGCTTCATTTATCGTGGCTGTTGATAGGCCCAACTTCTCGGTAGCTTGTACAGTGGATTTTGGAACCAGCCCATTGCTAGAGATCACTAAAGTCCTTACTGTCACTTTGTTCAGTCTGTACAGATCTTTTAACTCGGCTGCAATTGTTAGTTATTTCAAATAATAACTAACAATAATAATTTAAAATAATAATTCAAAATAACTTATTTTGATCTATTTTTTCGGCGCAGACTGAGTTGGTGTTCCCATCATTCGGTACAGCGATATCTATTATCTCTGCTGTTTTCATGTTACTGTTGATCAACACGATATCAGGTCTGTTATGGAGCACAGTATGGTCTGTTATAAAAGATCGATTCCAATACAATTTCATTCCTTCCTTCTGGATAAGTTCTTTAGGTTTGTACTTATAATAAGGTATTGAATCATTCACTAACTTTATTTTTAGACCAATTGCCTGATGATAAATTATTATTCAGTATTATTATTAAAAAAGACTATGGTTAATTTTTAGTAGTTTCTTTAAAAATATATGCGGATATCACTTTTTTTTTCAAAGTGTTCTGTCCTTGCAAAACGAATGCTTATTTCCATCTCGCACAAGGGCGGATTATAGAGGATGATTGTAACAGAGAGGGGATACTGACACGAGAGCACTCTATGCTCTAGAACTAGGCCTGTGGCTGATATCTATTGTTAATAGAGAAGCCTACCGATTCCGAAGACACTTAACACCTCCCTTTCAGGCTATATATCCCCATCCGAACTCTACTCTCTCACACACCACAACTAATCTATATTTACTTTCACTGTTGATTTTAATAAAGCATTAGATAAATTACTCATTGGAATCCTTAGATATGTAGATGATGTCGCTGTCCTTTTAAGTGATCAAGACGACAATGAGAAATTGGCTAAGATTCTAATAAGAGAAGCAGAGTAAATCAGCCTATAAGTAAATGAAGACAAAACCAAATTTATGATATTAAGTAGAAAATTTCTGACAAATGGACGGAAATAGATTAGCTTATAACAAGTTTTCTTCCCTCTTTCAAAGGTAATGAAAACCTAAAAAATCTCAAGAAATCTCTAAGTAAGGTGTGTAAAATTTTATGATAAAGTCAGTTCTAATATATGGCTTTGAGAACTGGTCAATAACTAGCGCTCTAGAAAAAAAACTATGGAATGATTTGAGAGAAAAATCCCCCGCAATATAACAGAATATTAAACAGAAACTGATCAATCAGTATCTCATGATATGAAGGCAAGGAGGTTAAGACGGACGCGGCATATAGCTAGGAGCGAACCATCAGAAATCCTCTACACTACAATGCCTCAATACTAGGCAAAAAGCAGATGAATAACAAATATTCAATAGAGATGCATGGAAGATAATAGCCCAGAATAGGCAGAAATGGAGTAGGCTTGTTAATACATAAGAAGATGGAGAAAAATGCCAAAAGAAAAAAAAGTATATAAATGAAAATATATATACCGGGTGATTCAAAAGGAACACTGAAAAATATCAGGATGTATCTGAT
The DNA here is from genome assembly GCA_928085145.1 of Nezara viridula. Taxonomy (NCBI): domain Eukaryota; kingdom Metazoa; phylum Arthropoda; class Insecta; order Hemiptera; family Pentatomidae; genus Nezara; species Nezara viridula. The sequence goes on from OV725082.1 coordinate 3,947,457, forward strand.
GAGAAAACCGTTACTGACATTCCTCATTGGCTGGAGCACTCTCATTGCAAAAGCCATAAACAAAAAAACATATTTTATATGTTAATACATGTTTGGCATTATAAGACTTTAATAATACAAATGATAGTAAGAATGAAATGATTAATATAACAATAAACAATTAACGTATGTTCTGGTCTGATTGCGACTTATTTACAATCTGTTGTAAATAAAATTATAATGATAATAGCCAAATGCTAATACATTTATGAAATATTGTATATTTGTGAAAGTTTGTTCATTTTTGATTATATCATAAAATTTAAATGAAAATTGTATAAGAAAATATATTTTTAAAATTTTGAACCCAGAATACGCTCCGTTCCTATATAATGAAAGAAGAGATCGAATTTTTAAAAGAATAATTACTTATATAACTTAATACTGGTATAGAGATGGTTGACCGTGATTAAAATATGAGGAGTTGGTCGGGAGTACGGTAAAATTAAATACTAAATGTTATAATTATATTTTATTAGTTAAACCGACGCTTCGGCCCACTTTGTAGGTCTTCATCAGGACATTGTAGTTGGGAGACTGGTAGCGAGGGATCCTAGAATTATTTCACAGTACAGGTTATACTAGACTTCCTGACTACCAGTCTCCCAATTGCTTCTATCAGTGCCTGATACAATATCCTGATGAAGACCTACCAATTGGCTCGAAACGTCGGCGTAACTAATAAAATATTACAATATATCATATTTAATTTGACCACACCCTCGATGAACTCCTCATAAAATAACTTTAGTTGAATATATGCATGTGAATTAGTACTAATGAATATCATAATCATTATATATATATTATTAAGGAGTTTTCTAACTAAAGAGACAAAGTTAAGAGAGTTTCGAGCTCTATAATGTGCGGCTTCAGGACCGAGGCTGTTGGGGATTAACTGGAGAGGTTTGGGGATCCCGGGGCTGCGGTTAACCAGGACACACCAGTCTCTTTCCTACTGCCTCCTTCTCCTTTGCAATTTCCCCTTTACGAATATATTCAGGATATATATCGTTTGGGGTTTGTTTTTATTTATTTATGTATAGCAAATAATAAAGTTAGTAGTCAAGAACAAAAACATTATTGAAAGAAATGTTATAAGCTTCTTATTCTAGAAACGGGGCTATGCAATACAGTACCCGCATTACTCGAAGGCTATGTCTTTCATTTCATGGTGATGAGTATATTTATGGACCTGTTTTGATTATTATATCTTGAATTCAAATAATAGAAAAGGGCCAATCCAATCTTAATAGAATATAAAATAAAACTTACAAAAATTGTGTAACATTGATATTGATCGGCTCAAGTAATATTATTTTAATATTAAGGCTAGATAAATAATAATATTTATTTTAACATCCTGAAGTTCAGGTCTTCATCAGGACTGCTCCCCAAAGATTGCTGGAGTACAGTGAATATAAGTGACTGTACTCCAGCAGTCTTTTGGGAGCTGCCCTGATGAATGCCCGAACTTCAGGTCGAAACGTCGGCAAATGTTAAAATAAATATTATTATTTATTTTGCTTTTTATTTCTGACTGATCACCCCAACCATCCTTCTCTTCATCATTATAATATTAGTTTGAATTTCACATCGAAATGAGAAAATCCTTTCATTCGTCTTAGCTATTTTAAATTTTCATATGCAATAGTTTTTAATTGCATCGCGCAACGATAATGATTAGATATAAAGTTTTTACTTACATTTCGGGAGATATCACGAAAGTAATGCTTTGTGCAATTTCCACATTTTATCTACTGCAAATAAAATAAGAATCACCTTATATAAGTAGGAAAAATAAAAAAATAAAATGGACTTGGGTTTTCTTGTCATAATGCCGATATTAACTTTACCCATTTTTTACACAGTTTATCTGTATCAGTCTTAAATAAACAGTTTATATTTTGATGATATTTTAGTGTTCGTTCGTAAATGTTTTTCCCTTCATGTCTTCATCTGCACTTGTCATGAGAGTGACAATGAGCAGACCTGATGGGAATATATAAGATAATGGCATGACAGGCATGAGGAAGGATATCACCTAGCGGCATCTCTTCCTGGTCTTCGTTTGCTTCCGTAAATCATGGAAATAGATCTCTCATCCAGCTCCTCTTCAGTCTCCTCCTAATAGATATTTGATGGTAACGATGTTGGTAATGAGTCTGTTGTTATGTTAGGTTTTGTTGTCTGCGTATAAGAGAGCTCCTTTTATTAGTCGTAAAATTTTAGACTGGAGATTTGTAAGTTATTATTTTTTGCTTAACTGTATGTTTGTGAGATTCTCATTATTAAATTGGGATTAAGTCATTAATATACCTTGACTAAATAAATCAGAGCAGAAGATTAATCTACATAAATATTTGGATTTGGATTTTGGATAGAAGGGGGGGCGCTAGGAGCCGACGGATCTGGTGAAAGTTGAGCCTAGCGTGTTGACTCCGCAAACACCACTTGCCTTCCCTCCCTCGACTACACACACACTCACAGTCCGCCATTATTGGGTACCAATATTTAGTTAGTCTATGATACATTAGATAGGCCTTGGTATATGGTTTCAAACTATATTATACAGTTCTCAAGGCTGAAAATATAATTAGATTTGCAAGGAAGAAAGAAATAGAGTAGAATCCCTTGTGCTGAGGGAATTGAATGATTAAAAAAAATACAGTTGTGATCATAGAAATTATATCACTCGTTAAAAATTGTATTAAATTTTATTTTATTTACCATATTGCTATCTCCAAGATCTCTGGGTGTTTCTTTGCCAGTTTTTAAGCGATGTTTTAAAATCAATCGCACCATTAAGCAGAAAATTCCTTCACTTCTTGTAAGATCACAATTTTAATATTTTCTGACGTGGACATTTTTTTGAAAATAGTCATAATTACATTTTTAATTCTAGAATCAGTTAAAACTGAACACAGAAAGATTATTTAAGTTAAATTCTTGTAACCTAAATAAGTGAAGAAAAAGGAAAACATTGAATGAAATCAAAGTTATCAACATAAGAATCAAAAGAAATAGGTGATGTAATTTTTATGACCATTGCTGTATACAGGATGTCTCAGTTATTATTGGCCAAAGTCTGAAGAGTGATTCTAGAAAAAATTCCAACAAAAAAGTTTCAAAGATATTTAATTGCTCTCATCTTCTTAAAAACAGTGCAGCTACAGTACAATTTTTTAAAATAATATGTCATATGCAATGACACTTTCAGTGGTCTGTTCTTTGCCTTCCTCTTGTTCTCTCGTTTGGAACTTTTCATTTCGAAAATTCATAACCTCGTCGAAATGTGCTCCACTCAAAAATTTTGATGACGCATCTTGCGCTGACATACACTGTGGCAGTTAATTATTTATTCTATTACATCAGCCATGGATCGACTATGGTGTTGGGAGACCCTCCTTGGGCTCAGCTTCTGTAAAGTGAGTATTCTCAATTAGTTAATTAATTAAAGAGGAATACCTGTTGATTGAGCGTGACTAAATTATCTTCTTGCACAACCGTTGACCAAGGAACATTACTTATTTACAAAGTACTGAACCCTAAACCATCCCTGTGTTTTATTCGTGCATTATTTTTTTATTTATGAATAGATATATTCGAAACAGTATTAAACTTTTCAATTTTAATCAAAGTTAATAAGTTTTCTTAGTAAAAACTGGATATCAAAATCACTTTTTTATTTTTTCGCCTCCATTATCATTGTCTTTATATATGGATTAATGTTTTGTAAATAATATTTTTAGAACGAAATTTCCGGAATAGGGCCGATAAAATGGGTATTGAAAAGGCTGCTTTTTGGAAGTTAACCTCAGAGTTCCATTCCACCTTAATTTAATTACTGCTATCAAAGTAACGTATTGCACATATATTTGTATTTTTTTTCAACATTAATTAATTTGTATAATTTTTTCCACTCACCATCGACGTTCTTAATTATATGAGTAAAAATATCGTATTATTTTGACATTTTAAATATATTTTATCGTGTATATAATTTACAATTTATATATACAATAAAGCTAGGTGACTAACGACCTGGAAAGTTGATATTAAATAACTGGAATAAAAGTCTTTGCTGTGGGGGGTTTCTCCTTTTGAAGCCGGCGGTCGGATGAATTGGCTTTCAGCCGCAGCGAGCACAATGGCCGAACTGCTGCCAACTTGTGACTGCCTTTAGCTCCGTCCTAACGGTTTATCTTTCATTCATAATAACCAATTCGACGGAATAAGTCGGCTTTAGTTAGTCTAGTATATTTATTTTACATTAAATATATAAATACAATTTTCTATTCCATTTTAAATAATTCAAAACCAGAATATTCTTAATTAGTAGTCATATCATCAGTTCCTATCTTACTGATAGACACTTCAAAGTAAATCACAATAATGCCTATTCATACCTCTTTTCTCAATCTGCCGGTGTTACTCAAGGTAGTACTTGGTCCTATCCTTTACACAGTTTATACAGCTGATATCCCAACCCATCCTGAAACTGTCATCATCACGTATGCTGATGACACATGTGTCCTATCAGGTAGTAATGATCCATCAACTGCATCCCAAACTTTTCTTCAATCACACATCACAAACCTTGAAGAATGGTGTTGTCAAAACTGGATGATTAAAATATACTCCAATAAACCCATCAAATCACCTTTATCCTTCGTAGTAGACCTATGACTTCCTGTCCTACAGTATCCTTTAACAATACCCCACTTATCCCTGTTGAACAAATCCGACACTTAGGACTCCACCTGGAAAAAGTCTCATTTGAAATCATACTTGACTGAAACGACAAGAAACTGCTCGACGTTTCCGCTTTCTCCAACACATACTAGACAAACGATCTGAACTTCCAATTAATTACAAAAGACACATATACATGAGTATAATAATACCTATTTGGACTTACGGAGTTGAGCTGTGGGGCTCTCTAATTCTTTAACTAATTTAACTTCTTTCAAAAAAATAATTATCCTATTTAGCTAGCAATATCACTACATTACACTTTAAACCGCAGACCATCTGAAAACGTATGAGTTGCATTTGAGCTAAGCATTTTTCAAGATATGTTATTAATTCGTGTTAAAGGGTGTGAGAATTTCGTTTCGCCCTCCTATAATTTGAAGTAACAAAAAAAAAAAAATGAAATGAGGTTACATGAATTAATATAATTTGTAACCTAAAATCGATTAAGAAAAGTAGACTAGCTAGAAAGGCCTAGAAATAGGCATGTAACTATTTTATTTATACTTAAATGATACTTTTATTTAATTTATTTTTTTTGTCTTCAAATTTTCTTCGCCTGTCATGATAGTGAGAATTAGCAGATTTATTGTTTGATGAAAAATGGCATAATAAATAATAGTACCCAGCAGCGCTTCTTCCTTGGTCTGTTTACAACTTGAAAACAGGAAAGGAGATCTCTCATCCAGCTCCTTTTCAGTCGCCTCCTGATGAGCTAGTCAGCCGTGGCAATGTCGTTGGTAAATCCGTAAATGTCAGTGTAATTTAAGATGAAATCGGTAGTAGGGAGTACGTATGTGCTAGTTAAAAGTTGGCTGTTTGATGTCGGTATGTAAATTTTTGATGTTGGCGTACCAGGGAGCTGCAGTTATTAGTATTAAAATTTTTTTGTGAGACCTCTGAGTTTGAGCAGGTAAGTGTATGTATTTAGCTTTTGTCTAATTTTCAATTTTGATTCGGAAAAAGTGAGTATAGTATTTTCAGTCGATTGTTCAAAGTCTTTCGTTTCATTCTGATGTGTGTGCCCCATTTCATACTTCCGTCTAATATTAAAATTTGATTGTCGCTAATATAAACTTATATTTAAATCGTCATTTATTTTCAAAGACAATAATATATATCAAGATATCCTAGGATTTTATGATTCAATCACCCCCCAGTTTGTCGGACTTCGACAAATATTACATAATTATTTGAGGTTGTATTCACTAAGAAATCTAAATATTTTTCAATTTTTTATATTATTCATTGTTTAGCTAAAAATGTTCTGGAAAAGGGCAAATATTATGAAGGCTGTCTCCACTCCTTATCTTTTCGTACATATTTTTATTGTTTATTGTAAACTACCTAACTTATTGTTACAAATTAAAGTATGTAATGTAACAATAACCTTCTGAAAATTCTAGTTACGGTTCTTTTATTAATTTAACTTACTTTCTTGAATGTATATTCAATTCACAAAGACGAGAATAGGTGATAAAAGATTGTTTTTGTATTCCCTCGGTCCTTCTGTTATCCTAATCCTCGTTTTGCAAAGCCCCTCCATCAAACAGTGGGAACTGGGATCTGAAAACTTTTCCAATTACCTCACAATTAAAGAAAGCACAGCTCGCTGCTCATCGGGTTTGCCAAGTTGGCTGTCAGCTGTTTACAATTTTGACTCTCTGTTAAATCTCATTAATTAATTAGCGGTGTTTTTAATTAAGGGGGGGGAGGAAATAAGGATCCTTCTACCTGTCCTGGAATTTCGAGTTGTTCTCTGGAAGGATTGTTATTTGTTTGAGGCCCGTTCTGAACAGAAGAGAATTCAGTGATTATCTCATTGAATATCAAAGTAGAAGTGTATTGATCTCTTAGTCCTTTCGAAGAAGTAATAATAAAGTTTACTTGTGAAAAATAATCTAGATTTCTATTGCATTCTCATTTTGATAATAAAAAAAAAAAAAACGTTTTTATAAGGCCCAAGATACTTTATAAAAGATTTCCTTATTTGCAATTCATTACTTTTTATTAACAATTCACATGATAGCAAACGTTTCGGAGCTGACATCTCCCGTCTTCAGAGCCACTCTTTTCTATACTTACGAGGAGAGATTACGGGTATGAGGCCGCCTATTTCGATGACACTTTTTAGGGTTATAAATAGTTCAGTTAACGGTTTGCAAAAAAAAAAATCCTCACAGATAATCAAGTCTACAAATTTATATATTTTTTCAATTCAAAAGAAAATTCGTATTTTAGAGTTTTAAAGAACGCTAACTACGAATTGGAATTGCTTCTTCATGACAAAAAATTATTTGATTTACTTTAACGGCAGCATCTATAGCTTATTACTGATATAGATAAAGATATTACTGTAGTTCTTCTTAGATAGGAGAAACCTAACTAAGCCGGAATGAAAAATTAGATAAGTCAAATGCCAAAGTGTATTGGTTATACCAATTATTAACACATGGTAACTAACATTGTCAAGTATTAGTTAATTTTTATTTTAAAAAATCGATTTTTTCCACCAATTCTGGTCTTGGTCTTGGAACAGTTTGGCGGCCTAGGTCTTGGTCTTGCAAAGTGTAAGACCAAGACAGATTTTGGGCAACACTATTTATTTACGAAAACTCCAGGATTTAGAGCGTTTTCAATTTGGAGATCGACAAACATTGCCTATTTAATAAGATACCAAAAACTCGTTAACAACCATTTGATTTTTACTTGGGTCGTAAGATAATTTTATCACAAAATCGAGAAAAAAGGTGGCCTAAAAAAATAATGGCCAAACCGTCCAAATTTTTGTAGGCCACTTTTTTTCTCGATTTTGTGATCAGAGTATCTTACGATTCAAGTCAAAATCAAGTGAGTATTTACCAGGTTTTTGTACCTGATTACATAGACATAGTTTACCGATTTCCAGATTGAAAACGCCCCATTCCCGATAATTTTCGAAAATCAAATAATTGTAGGTTACGATGAGATGAAGCTACTTATGAATTTAATGGCAGGTTGAAGTAATTTGATAATAGTGGTCTGTACCACGGTCTGTAAATAAATAAAATGTTAAAACTGTATAAACTTATGTAGCTTGTCCTTTTTAGTTCCAAGTACATTCACTTAAACAATAGTTTCTAATATAGCTATTACATTTTTATACCTACAATTAAGATATCTTTACCTTTTCAGGTGTTTATGTAAATGATAATTAAAACATCTTAAAACATAATAATTAAACAAAAGCATTTAATTATACTCATATATACATAGTAACAGTGCTTCTGAAGTTGGGGATTTATAATAAAAAATAAATAACAAAATTATGTAAGTCATTTAAAATGCTCTAGACCTTTTGATGTTTGATGATAAAATGTTCTTGCACTTTGCAAGACCGAGACCAATGCCGCCTAACTGTTGCAAGACCAAGACCAGGACTGGTAAAAAATCGATTTTTCGAATAAAAATTAAGGCAAAATAGTTACTAACACTTGACAATCTTAGTAACTATATGTAAATAATATACTTTTGCATTAAACTCATTTAATTTTCTATTCGGGCTTAGTTAGGTTTCTGCTATCTAAACAAATTACAGTACTGTCTCTATAGTAATAACCTAATAAGTAATTGTAAGACTGTTGGGAGACTCTTGCGCAAGACCAAGACTTAGTTTGCAAGACCAAGACTCGTCTCGGTCTCGCATTTGGGCAACACTAATAGTGATATATGAACACATTCACACCGTATATTCAGAAAATATAAAATAAACAAAAGTAAAATAATGATAAAAAATATGTACAATAAAAAATAAAATAGCCTAAAGATAAATAAATTTATAGCGGCTTCCTTTTTTTTTTTTTTTTTTTTTTTTTTTTTTGTTTCTTTATGACATTTACAACTGTATTACATAAATACATCAAGTAAATTTGGACATAATTGATATAATGACATGAATACACTTGCTGAGTAACTACCCAATGGTAGCACTCTAATGATATGACTACATTAGGAGATCACGGGGCCATCTTCTTTTCAGACGCCTCGGAGGGTTATCAGGAATCGAAGAGGAAGCAAGGTTAGAAATGAGAGGGTTGGGATGATTCTGAAGTTTATTATGGAGGGATAGGTATCTGGATTGGACCAGATCTGAAACATAAGGAACATTAAGATCTTTATGGATAATTGTATTAGTGACAAAGTAAGGAGCATTGAGGAACGGCTTCCTTTAAATTTGTTTTTTAAATTATTATTATACGTGTTGACTATTGAGATAGAACAGCGTTACAACAAGCCGCGTTATAACGAAGGTCCACTGTAATTATTTGCGTAGAAGACAAGACCTAATTGAATCGCTAACAATGTTGCTAAGTGGCCAGGCCTATTTAATATGCTATTTGATAATTAGTCTAAGGTTAACCACTAAGATGCTAGACAAATTGGCTAAGTGATAAGACGGCTCAAAGAGGCCTGGTTGGTTTCAGCCATCAAGTCAATATTAATACCTCAAAGGCTGCATTCCAGATTTCCGAAGCATCTATATCAGATACCGAACCCTTTGTAACGGTTTTCTTGGGAGAGGGGATATGATGGAGGATGGAGAATAGTTGTGGTCTAGAGTCGATAGTTTAAAGTATCGATAATCTCAAAATCTATCGAAACTTACATCCATTATTCACATTTATGTCTTGATTTAAAAATGGGAATAATATTGTTTAAGTCATTTTTATTTGTGTGAGAGGAAAGGATTATATAAAAAATGTTTCCATTTAATTGTATTTCTGTTCAAGTAAATAGAATACAATAAACTGTGCAAAAATTTAAATAAAAACGATTTTAAGTTTATAAATATTATAGTTTTTTAATATTGTTTTCACCATGCACATTTAATATTTTGTAACCCATAAGACCTGCAATGTGTGTCGAAACATCTGTGTAATAATTAAAAATACTATTTTTTAAAATTTAGTATTTATTTGACCGCACTCCCCCGACCAACTCCTTCTCATATAATAAATAAACTGCTCTACTCAATCGTTTATTCAAACCTAGAACTAATGTTTTGAAAAAGGTAGTACACTTGACTTCTTAAATATTTACTGATATAGTAACATTTATAAAATCTACCAATTTTTTGTTTCTTCTTTTTATGATAATGTCATTGCTATTATCAAATTAGTTAAATTAAAGTGAAAACAACTCAACCTGGATAATCAGGACGATAAATAATAAAGTTGTAAATAAGAATAATTTATGCTTCCAGCACAGTAATGAAAATGTTGACTTTGTGAATGGAATATTCAGCTACAATAATTATAAAATTTATTACGTAATTACAGTGTTTCAAGTCAATAAAATTTAGCCCTTAAATCATCTTTTAAATCATACAATTAATATAGAAAAAAAAGTAAAATCATTGTACATAATATCTGACATATTCTTTATATATGATATAAAATTGTAACAGAAAAGAGCATGGATAGGACCGTTTTTTAAATAAATAAAATCTAATTCTTGCGTTTTTCCTAACATCATTTATAGAAATAGTTATTCGTATATTTAAAATGAGCTTTATTAAAAATATATCTGACAGTCGGCATCCGACTGTAATATGTGAAAATATTTTCCAATAACATGGATGAATTTATTTTTATCGATTGTAGATTTTTTTTTGCCGATAAATCGAGTGCTTAGGTGCCTGAGTCAACCAGAATTAATTCGTATGGAGCCACATTTTTTTTTTCTTTTATGGTCATGGCGGAATTAAGATCTTCAATAGCACGATTCGATCCGCCGGAAGCTAATAAACCATATTTCAGGAAGGATTATGTAAATACCCGGAGTCGTAAAAGTCCATTTCCCTTCCCCCTAACCGGAAATAAATGGGCAGGGCAAAAAAGGGGGAGCCCGGGCCGTAAAATTTTTCAATATGTGGAATAAATACAATTTAGCCGCGGGAATAAAGTCCAATTTAAAATTCATAGCTCCTCATTTATTTTGTTCCTGAGTGAGAGGAATGTCCTGCCGGAAGCGCGACGCGCGTAGCCTCCTGGGACACCTCCAGGAGATGGCCACTTCCTCCAGCTCACACTTCCGTCTTTACGACCCATCTTTCTTCATCGAAGTGGAGTCTCGAGAGCCAGCGAGGCGGGGATCGAGGAAATATCGTAAGGAACCCTCGGTAGAAAATTGAAAACTGAACCGTATTTATAAATATTTACTGTTAGATAAAATTTAATATTAAATAATAATTTAAACATTACAAATATTCAATAATAAAAAATTGAATACACTACTCATCTACATATTATAAAAACAAATCACACCATAACAATAAATAGAATAAAATATTCGTTATTATTATATTGCTTTGACTGTCTATACATCTAAATCTCTGTGTATATATATATACATTCCTCAACGCTCCTTACTTTGTCACAAATAAAATCATCCATAAAGACCTTAATGTTCCATCTGTTTCCGATTCAGCTCAAATCAGATACCTATCCTTCCATAACAAACTCCAGGACCATCTCGTTTCAAACCTTGCTTCCTCCTCGATCCCTGATAACCCTCAGAGGCGTCTGAAAAGAAGATCTCCTCGTGATCTACTTATGTAAATATATTATTAGAGCGCTACCAATGGGTAGTTTCTCAACAAGCGTTTTCATGTGATTGTATTATTACTGTGTGCACATTTACTAGTTGTATTTTTTCGTAATACAGTTGTAAATATCAATGAATAAATATATATATATATATATATATATATATATATATATATATATACACATTCACAGAATAACGTATATTATAAAAAATATTTTTTTCTGGAAATTCTCGGAATTGACATGTAAAATTATATTTGTTCTAACTTTAGAACCGTTGAAGATAAACTAGGAGAATAAATAAATTCTTAAAGAAAATTAAATTATTTAAAACTTTCTTTCTTATAACTTTATCGTAGAACGAAGAAATCATGAGTTACCTAGTCAAGTAAAAATATGAGGTAAAAAATTGTTCTTTCACATTAGCAATAGTTAAGCACGGGTATCGATGAAAAGTATACTATCAATCAAGTTGCAAATTTTATTAGCTTTAATTTTCTAAAAAACGTCTTTGTCGATGCGATGAATAGTTTTCCTGATATAAACGAAAACCCGAAAAAACATCTGGCTCACCACATAAGAGTGGGGACTTTTACTATATTTACCTACGGATGAAAAAACATCAACACAGAAAAACCAAGCATATGTACTATTTATCTTTTAGTATTTCTTAATGGTATTTACAACTTTATTAGAGAAATACATTTAGTAAATTTGAACATATGGATATAATGACGTGAAAACACTTTTTGAGTAACTAGCCAATGGTAGCACTCGAATGATATGTCTACATTAGGAGATCACGGAACCATCCTCTTTTCAGAAGTCTCGGAGGGAAGCATATGTTAAATGAAAAAAACAGAACCATATAATAAATACGAAAGAAAAAGCTCTAGGGTTTATATCAGTTGAAAGGTTAATTGTTCACCTGTGTTTTAGAGATTCATGGTTTTGGAATTTATATTTTTCCATTAATAACGTGATTATATTTATTATTATTTCTCGTAAGATGTATTAATAGATTTCTATTTCGACTTCTTCATGATTTACTGCATCCCTTGATTAGCACTCTATTTAATTTTAGATAAATCTCTGAAATATATTCATCTAAAATATACCTTATAGATTTGTGAAAGAGCTCTATTATTACGGTTCATGGGAACGTTCTCCATAACAGACAATCCCTATTTGGCGGGAAGGGGAATATAGATGGCGCTAAATTCGGGGCTCAGCTGGAAATTCGATTTGTGCAGCTAAAACGTGACCTACCGTAACGAAGGGAATTGGAAACAGAGGCTCCTAAAGCCAACAATCCCCAATCGATCCATCTATCATCTCATAATATCGATAGCTAACAGAATGTTTTACTTCAAATAGATTATTTATATAATTATTAGAACAGAAATGAAATTATTAATATTCTTAATATCAAATAGTTAACGAAACATATTAATTATACTTATAATCGTATTTCTGTTTAAGTTATTTTAGTAATGGAATTTTTATGGATTCATATATTTATTTCAATTTTTGTTATGACCCGAACGTTTTTATTCTATTTTGCAATCGTTTCTCAATAGCCGAAGTCTTACTGTACTTGGTGTGAGTTACTGAAATTTTGACTTGTGGAGTACTTCAAGGTGTGTTTTTTTTTTCTCACCAAGTTTATTCAACTTTGACATTGCTGAAAAAATTGGCAAAATAATCCAAAATCTGTGATATTTTTCAAGACCAAGACCAAGGCCACCTAATTGTTGCTAGACCTAGGGCACGACTGGTAAAAAAATCTATTTTTTAAATATAAAAATTAAGGCGAAATAGTTATTATTACTCGACAATTTTAGTTACTATATGTTAATAATTGGTACGACTAATATACTTTTGTATTTAACTCCTCTAATTTTTCATTCAGGCTTAGTTAGGTTTATCCTATCTAAAAAAATACAGTAATATCTCCATAGTAATAAGCTAATAAGTAACTGCAAGACTGTTGCAAGAGTCTTACGCAAGACCAAGACCATCTCGTCTTGGTCTCGCATTTGGGCAGCACTATTATTAAGATCGAAAGGAAATAGAATAATAAATAAAATATTTGAACAACCTACGATGAATTAAATGTTCATAGAGAGGTGAATGTTCAATGTTAAATGCGGCCACCCTTTAAATATGAAAGAGAAAATTCTTTTTGTTGCTGGCTGCGAAGCCTGTAATTTCGTCCGAAGTAGACTTGCTGCGGTAATGATGAACTTTCGAAGAGGGAATTACTAACGGACTAAATTAAAAGCTACTGTTTAATTACTAACTTTTAATGGTCTAAATTACTTGAGTAGCCCAACATTTTAAACGGGATTTAAACATCTGTTATCCTTATGCTTTTAACCTTTTATTTTAGTTCATAATTAATAACGACTCTACCAAAAAAAATTAATCCCGATTTTTTTGTTTCTCTCTCTTTTTTTCTTTTATAAAAATCTATAGTGAACTAATAACATTAACCCGCTTATCGGAATAATCCTTGTCGTTATTTTTTTGCTCCCCCCCTCCCCGCCATAGAGGACCTCGAAGGACCTCGGAGAGGTAATAAAAAGGATATAGGAGGACTATAATCCAAATTGGATCTCTTTTTGTCATAGCGGTAAGATAATGGTGTCCTCAGTCCTGCCTGAATTAAAAGATTTTATCCTCAATGTGGCTCAACTGCTCCTTCCTTTATCTCCTCCCGAGTAAACAACCTTTTACGGCTTATCCTTTTTACCTTCTTTTTCGTATTTACTCATACTTGGATATTTACTGTTACAGCATATAGAGTGTTCTGTTTTTTTCTCCTGTATTCTCTTTATAAAATTAATTTTGTTATAATATTAAATCTCATATGTTATATAAATATTTCTGTATCGCGGAGGTTAAAAACACCATCCCCTTTTTCTTATTTTTTCAGGAAAGCCAATATTCCATAACTTTGATCTATTAAAATTTGTTTCTACTTGTTACTAAATTGTTCAATTCAAAAATGGACATGGCGTTTATTATTTCCGAACACTAACAGATCCAGGATTTAATGTTTTTTTGGGGGAGCTTCAGCCCGAAATATTTTTTTTTTGTATGTATATATTAGGATAATTGCTTCGGAAGAAAGAAAGAAATTACCTACCTATATGAAATGGTGTTCAAGTGATTCTTTAAATCCTATTAAATGTAATTAGACGAACAATAATAATTTTAGAGATAATATTTTTCATAAAACATGGTTATATTTTACCATTTCGCCTGTGTTTCCGTAGCACAAAATTAATTATATATACTGAATAATTTTATAATCAAAGCATTATTCTGATATTAATTTACTTTTGTGATTTTGCCTAACGCTTTATAATTTTCTTTTTTTTTTTTAATAATTTTATCCAAACTTCACTTTATTAAGTGAATAGTCTACCATCTGCGATTTAATACCTTTCAAACCGCGGAATAGTCTATTCGGTGTAACTCAATAGTTTAATATTTTTGTTATAATGATTTAAAACGAAATAATAATATTTATCAGTTATTTTGTTATTTTTTTTTTTTTTGCTAAAAATATGAGTTTGTACCACTCAACAATCTTTTTACTATTAGGACTGATGATTGTGAGATATTGGAGAAACATAATTCCCATCAGTACCTCTTCCCTGGCTTGATTAAGTTAATATTGTTTGTTAAGGAAGGAGGTCTTTCATCCAGCGCCTTTTTAGTATCTTCGAATTTGTGGAAATTTCAGTTGAAACCATATCTCTTATTGGCTAGTTCGTATGTCATGATAAATTATAGGATGAAATCGCTAATTGCAAAGTCAGTTTGTAAGGTTTTGTTTGTCACGTACTAATATACATTTTTAATTTATACTGTATATCTATGAATAATATATTGTTCATCCACAGCCATGCTGCAAAAGCATCTCAGTACAATTTTATTAGAAAGTGCTTTGAGCTTATCTGGTCAATCTTGTAACTGCACATATTTAAAAATACAAAAAAAAAAAAAATTAATACATCACACCTTAGTCTTAAGCATCTAGAAAAATATTTTTTAGTTAGTAAAATATAATTAAATATGAGTTTTGTTTCGTCTTATGTATTTTTTTTAGTTTGAGAGTCTTTTCTAAAGAGTTTACCA
Organism: Nezara viridula; assembly: GCA_928085145.1. Classification (NCBI taxonomy): domain Eukaryota; kingdom Metazoa; phylum Arthropoda; class Insecta; order Hemiptera; family Pentatomidae; genus Nezara; species Nezara viridula. The sequence goes on from OV725082.1 coordinate 3,962,987, forward strand.
TTTTACTTTTACGTGCGTTAAATGTCATCCTCCAGTCAAATATGTGTATCCATCTGGAGAATTTTGTAACAATTAACAGTTTACGATTTTTCTGTAATATAATTTATTCATATTGAAAATGCTAACTATTTACAAGAACGCTATGGCCCTTAAAATAACAGAATAATTTTTTTTTCTTAACGCTTATAAATATTATACATACTTAAATTGTTTAGTAATAATTACATACCCATATGTAAATATATATATAGATTTCTTTGTTGCCTGATTTGAAGTTTTTATTATGTTTTCTTCTTCGAATTGTTCGCCATCAAAGGTGAAAGAGATTGAGGTCGTTTGTAGAAGAGTCCTTTGACTGGAATGTACTTGCTTTCTGGAGTTCACCTTGGTTTGGGTTACAGAGGGTCAGAAATAGAAGCTTTTAGTCTCCCAATCTTTGTGGATTCTTATCTTTATTTAAGCGTATCAGTGTAATTTACAAAATATTTGTTTAAATCTTCTGTAACAATAGTAAATGCAACTATATTAAAGTAAGAGGATATATATATATATATATATATATATATATATATATATATATATATATATATATATATATATATATATATATATATATATATTATTTGTATAGAAATACCAACTATTTAAAATATAAATATTTTTTATCGATGAATATAAAACTGTAAAGTAGTCTCTTCGGTTTACCAAGATACTCGATTATTTTTTTTTCCTTTGAGTATAAAATTTTGTCATAACTTAAGTAATGCTGGCCTTAAAATTTTAAATGGTTCGTATCATATCGGTTAACTTTCATTTTGAGTTTTATAATTAAAAAAAAATTAAATTTATTTTTTATTTAAATTTATTTTTTTTTTAAATTTATTTTTATGTTTTACATTTTATTCTAAGATTCCCATTGTAACACTTTTGTCACCCTTTTTGATTATGCTTACTTCATCGTTCCACACTTTGTAACGGTTTTTATTATTATCTCTTAGTTCTTAGTCATTATTCTAACAATTTCATTTTACTTTATATTTATCTATTTTATTTTTCTAATTTTTTTATTTTATTTTTTATTATTTCTTTTACCATCATTACTTATGTTTCTCATACCTTGTTATCTGGTTATTTTCTTAGCCCTGATGAAGGCCTGAACTTCAGGTCGAAACGTCGGCTTATGTAAAAAATAAATATTATAATTTATTTTTGCCTTCCTTTTTGACTGACCACCCCAACTATTCTTCTCTTCATTATCCACGACAGTCAACCAATTACCAATTAAAAAAAATTTAGGAAAGTAATCTTTATTCCCTCATAATGATCAGAGATACTGCTATATTCTTTAAAATCAAATTATTCCAAACGTACGAAATATTCCAAATACCAATATGGCGACCATGAATAGAGGTAGCCTAATCGTTAATCATGAAATATATGTGATTTTTTTTTGTTTTATTAAAAATTCAATAAACTAATTGTTTCCAGTGAATTTACATGTTTATATTATCTGCAATTTTCATAGCATTATTTTTTTTTCTAAATTTTTATTTTTAATTTTTTAATTTTTTTTAACAAAGTTTTTTAATTTTTATTTTAAAGTACATTTAAATATTTACATGATTTGTTATTCTATATTATTTAATTATTAAACTTATATATATATATATATATATATATATATATATATATATATATATATATATATATATATATATATATATTCTATTTTTTTTAGTTTACATTTCAAATTATTTGAAACTAATTTTTATTTTTATTTTTCAGGGACCGAGTGTACAGGCTTAACTTAAGCAATATTAGTCACTCTAACTGTGAGGTAAGTGAAATAACTTTAAACATTATATTTTTAAAAATGTTTCATAAAATGTATAATTATTTATTTGGTACTACGTAACCATAAAACCATTATTAATATAAGAGAAAAACATTACAGAGAAAAAGAGATATTATTTACTGAAACCCAAAAGTAAACAATTTATGCTAGATTGTATTGATGATGATTTGAAAGATTTTCAAATTCACTACACATCGCAGATCAGTGGATGTTAATATCCGAAAGAATCTTAGGCTTTTTTCGAGAGTGGAAGGTAACATAGGCAGTGCGAAATACAGAAAAATAGTCTAAAATCACTTTTATTGTATTATATAACATCACAGAACAATTTAATCCCTTATAATTAAGCTTAAAAATTTTTGGAAGAATTAATTTTCGGTCTTTCTCGATCGTTCTCTGGGTACATGTAAGCAAAAAAATCTGGTGCGTTGCGCGCATCGCATAACTTTTACTTACCACCCTCTTCTTAGCAGAAATAACAGGCTTGTCCCTCTAATTATAGAGGGAGTACCAGGACTCCAGAAGATTTATTTTTAATATTTTTTTAAACATTTTTTTTTATGTTCTAACGTATGTTAGAAATAAATTTGCTATCCCATTGATTCGACATTTTTTAAAATTCTTATTAATCGGAGATCTCGATGGATACCCCGTTCGTCGGATAACCTCCCTCGCTCTTCCTCCCTCATTGAAAGGAGGAGCAGTTAGCCTAACAGGTCCCTGGGGAGCGCTATCGCGGATTTACTACTCCAGGATTAGGCCGCGAGGGAATGCGTTTAAGTAATTAGGTTGCCATACAGTCGAGGACTTTAAGGGCACTTAAAGGACTTAATCCTGGGCCTCAAAGTCCCCAGAACGAAGTTGGAGCTAAGTATATTAAGATATTATGCAGGAGCGGCTAGCCAGTATATTACTGTTTCAGAGCGACTCTAATAAGGGAGGCATTAGGGGGCATTAAATTACCATCAGGCTAGGAAGAGAAGGGAGCTCCGACCAGTGTCCAAGATTTATTTTGTCTCAGTGTCGTTACTAACGCGCGATTTAAATAAATTGTAATAGCTAAAACACAATGAATAAAACAATAATTAATTGTTTTCTCTTCAAATCTTTATCCAGATCTGTCATGGATTTGACAATAAGTCGATCTATAGAAATAGAAATAGAAAAATAACTTTATTCTGGGACACAGTCCCTTGAGAATAACAAATTAGAACAAAATTAAAATATTACATCTGGCCAAAACAAAATAAATCGAAAAAAAGAAATAATGTAAAAAAAATATAAGGTAAAAACTCTATATACAAAACAAACTAAACTATATACAAAACCATTAATACTATTACAAGAAACTTAAAGCTATTTAGACCAAAAAATAAAGAATTAAAAAATAAAAATATATCAAATTCTCTATTAAAATCCGCTCGAATGGTTAGCAAGTATCTGACTGTTTTTGTGATAGGAATTGGAATAGGAGGGATTTGAATGTGGATATGGAGGGGGAATGTCGAATTTTGATAGGGAGGGAATTCCAGAAATTGACAGAGCGAAAAATAAAGGAATTTTGGAATGAGGCAGATCTGTGAGAAGGCATGTAAAGGTCAGAAGGTCGAGATCTTGTGGACAGGGAATGGACTGAGGTTTTGAACTGGAGAAGGTTGTAGGCGTAAGAAGGACGATGGTTGTTGATGATTTGGTAGAGGAACGTACCTAGAAAGTATTGTCTTCGGAAGGAGGGGTAGAGCCACCTTAACTCAGTGTAGTGGTGAGAGACATGAGAGTACCTCGGGGCACCAATAACAAATCTTACGCAGCTGAATCTATTATAGTAAATTAGAAAAATGGCATTTCAAACATGAGAAAGAATATTACTTAGCAACACCTCTCCTTTGTCTTGCTTTCCTTATTTAATTCAGAAAAGTAGGTCTTTCATCAAGCTTCTTTTCAATCTTCTTTTATGTCATTTTTAACCTATAGTTGTTTCATTGAAGTTTTATACGAAATCGGAAATAATGAGTACGATAGTTGGTTGTCGAAAGTCGGTATTTAAAGTTTTGTTGTTAACGTACCATAAAGCAGCTATTATTAATATTAAGTATTCGGATTGAAAACATTGTAGTTTTTGCAAGTTCGCATTTTTTTCTGAACCAAATCTTTGTCTGTTTTTTTTCTTTCTTTTTCTTTGATTTCACTTTGACGTCTAATATTTGTATTTATAATAATTTTATTTAAGTTTATAATGTACTGTAAAGTATCTCCATTTATGTCTCTTCCTCACGTTTTCCATCGTATCATACAAGAACAAATTTAAAAGAAATAATTTTATAATATCTAAAAAATCTATATATAATGAAATGTAATAAGTCAAAAAATCAACCTGAATTACATGATCTGCGTTAAAAGGATATCTTTCATCAGAGAAGACAACCTCAGGTTCACAATAACTTGAAGGAATGACTAATGGTGAGAAATATACCAGTTCATAACTAGCGCAAACAGAGCTATCTTCTATCTTTCAAAGATATTAGAATTTCAAAAAATTAAAAGTGTACAATGCTACAATAAAATCAGTTCTGTAGAGCCTGGACACTAAATACCGCTTAGAAAGATTAATTAAAAGATTTTAGAGAAAAATCCTCCGCAAGAACTGCTTATAGAAACTAGTCAATCAATATCTCATGATATGAAGACAATGAAGGTTATATTATGGATAGGCATATAGCTCAATTCAATTTATCACAAAGCCTATCCACAACAGCGAGTGCCTCAATAGTTAGCAAAAAAATATCGTAAGAAGACCAAAAACCATATTTATAGATCGAATTAACAGAGATAAAGCTCTATACACATAACTTGATAGAGATAGATAAGTAGAAAAAAAATATATATATATTCTTAACTCAAATAAAATTATTACATACCCTATAATAACTTAAATTATTACATGCTCATATATACGAATGAAGACTTTCTTGCCTTATTAAAAGTTTTTATTATTTTTTCTACTTCGAGTTTGCAACTCCACGATTATTTTTTTTATATGGTCTATTCTACTCTCCAAATACTAAACAGATTATTTTTACTCATTATTCTAATAATTTTATAGTTTAATGGTTAATATGGGTCGTTTCAATTTCAACATTCATATTCTAATAATTTATGAACCATAGTATGTCTCAATTAACACAATTCACAAAATTAATTGTGGAAAGGCTAGTTGATAATAAGGACATTAGAGAAAGGTGACTATATAATGGAGAGAATACCCCGCCTGGTCCCGGGGATGCTAAACGGATTGGTCCCTAATCCTCAGTTAACAGGAGTTGGAGGTGCCTCTTAGATTTACTCAATGTCCTCCATCTTCAACCACCTTCTCAAATCCCACTAAATCATTCTTTTACCTCTCTTCATCTCCTCCTTCTTATGTCTTTAGTCTTTTAGTCTGAGGGATAAGGAAGAGAAAAGCACTACCACTGTATATGGAAAGAAAGTGCTTCTTCTGATCCATAGCTTAAAGCAGAAGTCTTCAGCCTTTTTTATTTGAGCGGTAATTATTAGGTTATTAACGAAGTTATGAGAAGTAATCTGTTTGTATTTTCTTAATTTTTTTTTTATTGTTTGATCTTCTTAATATAATTTTTTTTTTTTGTATATGTGAATAACCTAGCTCTAAAAGGAAAAGTAATAAGAAAATAAAATTATGTATTTAAGATATGCATTGGGTAAAAGAAATTGTAGCTAACAGTGCAGCATAGCCTGATATCCAAAGTAGCGCGACCCCTGAAAGATGCGATAAACCAAAATTGGTAGACACTATGGGACAACAGCCCTCCAAATAAATTAAATGTGATAAAAAATGAAGTGAAGCCATGGAGCAGTTTCAGTCGCAGTAAACGCAAAAAATAAGTTGTCCTTACGCGACTAAGAATAGGTCATACCAGCCTTACGTACTTTCACTTAATTACGAAAGAAAACCCGCCCATTCGTCAGAGAGAGAGAATGACAGTGGTCCATTTTTTCGAGAGTTGTGTCTTTTACATCAGAGAATTAAACATAAGAGAAATACCAGCAAATACACTACTTTGGAAAATGACGGAAAATCTTAAGCAAAATCATGTTTTCTCTCCGAAGAAGGAATCTTAAAAAATATCTCAACCTTTCACGCAGCACTCCCCACCACTTTTCCCCTTTTTTTTTCCTTTTTACCTAACGTGCTATAGTTAAATAACTAAACTTTAATAACCGTAAAAAACTTTAACCTTAAAGGGCATTTTAAATCTTTTTAATTGTATCCAATTCTTAATATTCACAACTAAAATATATAAATTCAACTAACGGCGTTGATGAGCAACAGGTTTTACGCCTGTACTATACAACAATCAACCAACCTGAATAAAAAACTTCTTTTTTTTTTATTGGCAATAATTACCTAAAACCTAGTGTGCTGAGGTACTTTTAACATTTTATGTAACAACACTACATAAACATGTAACAAGCATTCTTTTTTAATTAACTCTTTTCTAGCCATAATTAGCTATGTAAGTATGGAATTTAAGTTTAGAAGATGGAAATAATTTTCCCGAAACGTCGACTTGACATGTAAATCAACAAATAAACCAATTGTTTGTATACCTGGAAACTTTTATTGCTAAAAATAATTAATATAATTTCAGGACCTCCTAGACCTCTATTTTATATATTTTTTTCTTCTCATATTTTCTCCTTGTATATTTGTCTGTTTTGGTTTAGTATTTTCGGAAATAATAACTGAAATAATGACTGGCAAATTAGGAAGCTCCCTTAGGTTTGCTTTTATCTCTTTAACTATTTTTATTTATCCCAAAATTGTTGTTTTATGGTTTCTTGGACTGTTTTTAGACTATGTTGTATCTGTTTTCTAGTTCATTAAAGAATCGGAAATTTAATGGATGTAAGCTACTGGAGCCTTTTGATGGTTTTTTTTGCCAGTTGGTGACAGACCTGTATTCTCATAAATTAAAAGAGATTTATTGAATATCACGTGTCTTAAATATGGGATCATTTATTACTATCTCATTTAAAAAAATATATATATAATGATTTAGATTAAATACAAAGCGAAAATACAATTTCCTATTGCCAAAAATAGGTTCTTGGCATCGACCAGCATGTATTGTATTTATTTAAGCAAGGAGACTAAATAAAGGTAGTTTTTTAATAAGTTAAAGATGATTTTTGTTGATATCTATTTCAAAATGAAGAATATAAAATATCAATGCTTTATTTTGCATAATTATATCCTTGTTCTCATCCCTGTCAGCTATAGCAACATTTCAAATCAAACTGTGTCATCAGCTATTGGTGCAACAAAACTATTCTATTAATTTACAATTTTTAAAAATTAAGTAGGTTGTTACATGAATTTGAAATATTCGTGGTGAGGTAAGAAATATTCTACAAGATGAATCGAAGAAAAATATAATAACTTCTATATTTAAGTTTTTACAAGTAAAATGTCAAAGAAATTCCCTTAAGCACCAGCTACTGGTGTTCTGGAAGTTAAAGCAACTTTTTCCTAAAAATCAGTACCTCTTTTATACCTTTTTATCGAAAACGGCTATCACGATATAACTAATAAGAAACGAGAAAGCGTTCTTGTAATCGAGCGAAACGTTGAAGGGAAGATTTCAAACCTGAGGATTTCTTTATCGAGATTCCACCCTCTTACATTAACAATTCAGCTAACGAAACCACCTCCTCAGAAAATTATTTATTTATCGGAGAAGAAAGTTTAAAAAAGAACACAAAAGAAAAGAAGAAAAAAAAAAAAACTCCACCACAAGTGGAATGCCTAATTTCTCGTTCATTGCACCTCCTCCCTAAAGAGGAATTTCGCAAACTTTTCTTCTCGACCTTCCTCGAGATCCCTTTTTTATTTTTTTTTTCCTGTAAAATCTGAAAGAACAAGGCGGAAGGGTTGGGCGGATCAAAGGCAGATATAGGAATTGGACGGAGGGGGGCGAATTGAGGAAGGAGAACGGAATGGGGGGTATCATTAAAACGACATTCTCTTTTCTGGAAAACTTCCAACCCTCTCTCTTTCTCTCTCTCTCCTTCACCATTATCAATAGTTTTCTAAATTACAAAAACTCATACCTGATCATGCTTACTAATGATAATCATACATTATATAATATTATATCATATTAAACGTATACCCATAGGTAAAAATAGGGTCTATTACACAAATTTTGCTTACCATATTTTTTAAATAACTAAATTTTTGATTAAGTAGTTCTAGCATACCAGACTGAAAGGACAAAAAACCGCTCGACGTTTCCAATTACTTCGGCACTTACTTGGCACCAGGGACTTCTCTTCAAACTCAAAACTATACTGCCTAATACATACTATCTCATTCTCCAATCTTTCCTTTTCGACAGATTCTTCTCTGTCCGACAGGGTTTAGAAATTTCCTCAATTCGACCAGTATCAGCAGGGGTACCTCAAGGATCAATATTGGCACCTTTACTCTACATTGTCTATACTCATGACATGCCTACCAACTCTGAAACATTGACTGCTACTTACGCTGACGATACAACAATTTTAACAAAACACCAGGACCCCAGACTAACCTCATTAAATTTACAAAATCATTTACTAAATTTACAAAATTGGTACAACTCAAACCCATTTGGACATACGCCTCACAGATTTACGGTTCAGCAAAAAAGACTCACTTACAAAAACTACAATCCTTTCAATCTAAAATTTTAAGACTAATAACTGCAGCTCCCTGGTACAATGGTACAACAATAAAACTTTACATACCGACCTAAGACAACCAACCATTGACCAGCACATACGTACTCTTTACTCCCGATTTCATCTAAAACTACATGGACATCACAATGGACTTATCAACTACATCACCACGGCTGAAATGCTCATCAGGATGCGACTGAAAAGGAGCTGGATGAGAGATCTCCTTTCCTGATTTTAGGATGTAAACAGACCAGGGAAGAGGTGCTGCTGGGCTCCATTCTTCGTCATGAGTATCATGCCATTTTCAACTTAACAGCAAATCTGCTGATTGTCACTACCATGACAGGTGCGGATGAAGATGTAAAGACAAAAAAAAAAATTAAATTATCGCTAAACTATCGAATTCCTCTGGTATCCAATTCTTACAATCCAAAATCCTTCTAAAAATTCTTAATACTTCTTAGTTTGTCACAAAAATAAAAAATCATCCATGACCTCCTTAATGACGCATATGTTTCTGATTTGGGCCAATCCAGATACCTATCCTTCCATAAACAAATTTAAATCTATCCAAAACTTCTGGTTTCTAATCTTGGTTTTTCAGCCGGTTTTTTATATCATCGTATTACTTTGTTCACATTTACAAGATGTATTTTTACTTTCACTTCCCTATATATGCTGAGTTTTCAACGGAAATACGTGTTTTGTGGTCTTCTGAATCCAAATAACCTGGTCCTGCAAAATGGTCTGTGTCTGTGTGTGTGTGTATGTATGTTATCAACATTTTCGTCAAAATCGCTCGTCCGAAAGATTTGCAACAAACTTCCATACGTAACATGAGCTTTATATAATACGGATTCCTTCAATATTATCTATGCGGTTTTCATAAATGCTATCGTTGGTATTATATAATATTTAATTGTATAGAATACAGCGTTATAAAATTTAATTTTTGTATAGATAAGGGAATTTAAATAAATAAAAATGCCCCGAATGAATATAAATAAATATAGTGTCTGTAATTTTTACTTTCACTTCCCTTTTGTCTGAAAATAATTATTTCTGCTAAGAACAGGGTGGTAAGTGAAAATCATGTGATGCGCCCAGATTTTTATTTTAAGACATTTCTAAATATCATGAATTCAAAATTTTAAAAAAATATTGGACTGTGAGTTTTTAACTTTGGGCAGGACAAAAACTGTTTCTTGAACCCCGAAGATATTCAGTGTCTCCCCGACTCTGGTGGAATGCAATTTTCCCCTTCGACAAGACAAGGAAGAAAAAGTTCAGTCTAATGACGAATAATACGGGAGGGAGGAAGAGTGATGTATAACCGGAAATAGGAAGAGAGGAAGTGCCCGGGGCCGAAGGACAATTAATAACAACAGAGGGCGTTATTATGAAATAGAGGTCTCCAGTCCTGGGATCGACTCCCGCCATTTGTCACCGGCCTCTCACCGGAGATCGGGCTCCTATCCTTCAACCAGCTTCTTTTCACGTCTCGTTAGCTCCCCTCTGTATCAGTACGGCACATAAGTTAAAGTCCACTCTCTTTTATATAAAAACTGCGCGAGATAAATGGTAGCAGAGAATCTATCTATGGTCTCGGCTGTGAGTATCTCTAAGGCCAGCGCGCAAAAGTTCGTTTTCTTGCCATTAATACATACTTTAATGTAACGTTAATATAAAAAACTGCCAGTCCCATTAAAATATATAACCAATAAAATAAATCATTTATTGATAAATCTAAAAAAAAATTAGGTTATTACGGTACTCCTCCTTTCAGTAAATATAATTTGAAGCTCAGGGACAAACTTTGAAGTATATTGTAGTCGACTGCAATTCCAAGGGGCAACTTTGTGTTGTCTTATTTAGATAAGGGTTTTGGATGAAATCAGTATACGCTTGCTTTTATTGAACAGGGGTACCCAGAAGGGAGTTTCATGGTTGTCGCACCATCAGAATTTTTAAAATTTCGACGGAGTTTCGAATTTTCGGACTAAGGAACAAGGGAAAAACATGGAACATACCGCAGGAAGTATAATTATAAGTATATGATATACGATTTTTCTGATTCAATCTTAGCTTGCTCTGTTTTTAAGAAAATGTGAGCAATAAAATATTTTGGAAGGAAAGAGGGCAAGTTCTTACGCCGTCGACCTTGGGGTGGGGGGATGGGCACCCCTTCTTTAAAGACGAATTTTGTATATTTTGCTTCTCCAAAGAAATGCCTTATGTTGTTATGTTATTTTTAACTTAAGGGCCTTAAATGCATTAAAGTATGTTAATATATAGGATTATGTGTTTGATAATAAAAAAAATTCAAACGTGTTTTCTTTGGCTTAGATGAGGTTTTCTTGTAACTAATGTCGGATTAAGATCATTATGTTTTCAAACTAAAAAAAACGTGAGGATCGGGTTGGCCGAGCGGGCTAACGCTGGCACTCAGCACCGCGCGTTGCCTCACACACGAATAAAAGATAAACTTAAACGAGTTCGCGTCCATGTGCCAATTAGGGCTTTTAATTTTGGCATAATTCCTCCACCTCCAGCCCTTGACCCGGGGAAATCCACGTATACACCTCTCCTCTTAATTTACCAATAGAAATAACTCGAAATTTTGTGACAAAAAAAAATCTGCTGAATTAGAAGATAGAATACACAACAAAATACTTCGTTGTTATAGCTTGGTAGCGTGAATTTTCAATTTTATCCGTGGGTGCGAAGTCCTCTAAAAATTTTAGCATACATCGGTTTTTGACTTATAGAGGATTATAAATTTACTTGAAACAAATCTTCTTCATCAGTGCAATTTTTACGTATTTGGTTCTCTGTTTCAATAATTTTACAGGTAAAAATAACAAGCATTTCCATAATACCTGAGTTTCTCAGTGTGTTCACACTTATTTCCTTCTACATCTATATCTCTGAGATTGAGAACGTTTCCGTATGTACACCGATACCTCTTGTTTCTTATTTCAAATGCTAATTAACAATGGACTATTAATTAATTACGACTGAACAACAACTGGTAGTTAATAGATAGCCCACCTAGGTGTCAGCCTAATCGTGGCTTACACGGAACAAGATGGATGCCTCAGTGGACAGCCTATACGTCTCACTAATGATCTGTCGTCTGTAATTATTATAATTAGCTTTCAATAATAAAGAGCCTTCCATATAGTTAGCTCTTCTTCTTTGGATTTATCTTTCCAAAGCCTTCCTATATTTGATATTTATTCTCTGCTTCTTTTTTTATCATTTCCCTCTTGGTCCAAGTCGTTAGGCGATATTTCATCGCTATTGACACCTGGTGTCGGCCGTGATTAAACGCTTTATGATATCGATAATTGGGACATGATATCGATAGTAGGGACACAATGGCTTCCTATCGATTAGTACTTTTTATCCTGACACAGCGCTCCTCATCAGTAGGTCGTTCGTCCTTATTGACTGACACCTGAAAAGGATCTCTCTTTTTTTTTTTTTTTTGAGGAGGAGTCGAATAAAAATATTGTAGCTATTATTTGATTTTCTTATTTATCAATTTATTATACAGTTTTATTTATTAAATGTATTCTTTTAAAAATGTGTATTTGAAAAAAATTATTAGTAGGCCTAAAAGTGTGCTATCGATTGTATTTAGACTTACCTCTTGAGTTCCTCATATAGTTGTATAAATAAAATTGTAAAAAGGAAATGTTTAAGTTTATTTAAATTTATTATTGTTCATGCTGCTCTTGAATACTTAATTTTTTGAAACTTTAATTTTCAGCCAAAATGAATTTCGTAACTCATCATAGATATATCAACAACAACAACAAAATCATAGATAATAGGGAAAAAATCTAGATGATTTAGAAAAATAAAATAAATCATGTTTGCTATTATTACATCCCGATGTTTCGTTCTAAACCTTTGCTTCTTCTTCAGGGCTGTAAGAAATATTTTAAAAAAATGGTATAAATAATAATCAATATACATATGCAAATTAAATACCTACTTAATGGGAAACAAGTGGTTGGCTACGTATAAGACACTGCTAATTTTACAATAGAATATAATTTGATGGTTCGGGTGGTACAATCGAATCTATGGTTCGGAATGAACAACTAAATAAAAATCTTACAAACAAAGAAAAATAATAAAGTAATGTAAATAAAATTAGAAACAAGTATATATATATATATATATATATATATATATATATATATATATATATATATATATATATATATACCAAAATAAAAGCCTATTACAATAAAGGATATAATTATATCTTGACCAAAATGTCCAATGACACTTCACACTTCATAAGTGATTATAAAAGAAAATTAATATTTTGGTTTTAAAATTGTTCAAATCAATTGGTTTGTGATCATTTATTTCTAGTCAACTATCTACCACATTTTTAATTAATTAATGTATTCTTTATTTTTTAATTTTCTTGAGTAAAAAAAAATATTTTTTCATTCAAGTCCTACTATTATTTCTTAATTGCCTGCTTGAAATTCTCAAGGAATCGCAAAATAGGTCATGGAAAAGACTAACGGTTGGAAAAAATATTATCGACAATTGGAAAATGGGATAATGAATCCGATATGAATGATTAAAAGAATGAAAAAATGAGACGTCTCTAATTCCTGTACAACTAAGAAGATTTTCCATTTCCTAATGAACGACTTTTTGCCTCCCATTTTCTCATTCCCAGGTCATTATTCATCCGGATGTTCCCCTTCGTCGAGTTGGGGGGAGGGAGGGGGGAGAGAGAAGTCTTAAATGCCAAGAAGTAGGAGGTGGATAGTCGCATTAATTATAGCTGATGTCTTTTTCAATTATTAAAATACGATCCGCGTCTTCACTTATATATCTAATCATTTATTAAGTTATTTATATATATATATATTGTTTAGCGATGTACTTTAGTAATTATTTATAATATTTACTTGTGATACAGAAAAGTTGATCAAAACAACCAGTTACTAATCGATACAGGTTTCTTGTTACTAACAATGCAATATAATCTGGTCCTTATATTAGCATTAGCTGCTAAGGAAAAAAAATATGTTTATAATAACATCAGTATAAACTGAAAATAAATTTATATTCTGCAAAATATGGTTTTATAGAAAGAGCAAAATAAGTAGAATTATTATCATTATATAAGAAACGCAATTTTTAAAATTTATTGTACCTGTGTAAAAATCTTCTTTCCCTTCAAATTTTGCTTATATTATAGAATGTTATTGATTCGATTAAGTCCGACATTTTTAAAAAATTCTATTGGATTAGCGATACATGAAGTATAACTAAAAATTACCAATTTGATTGCTACGAATTGAAAATTTCCATTCGCGTTTAAGGTTTTAAACATCAAGCTTCTCTTCCTCTCCATATCCAATCTATATAATGTATAATAATAATGTAATTGGTCATTGGTTGACTGTCGTGGATAATGAAGAGAAGAGTAGTTGGGGTGGTCAGTCAAAAAGGAAGGCAAAAAATAAATGATAATATTTATTTTTTACATATGCCGACGTTTCGACCTGAAGTTCAGGCCTTCATCAGGGCTAAGAAAATAACCAGATAACAAGGTATGAGAAACATAAGTAGTGATGGTAAAAAAAAAATATATATTAAAAAATAAAATAAATAAATATAAAGTAAAATGAAATTGTTAGAATAATGACTAAGAACTAAGAGATAAATAATAATAACCGTTGCAAAGTGTGGAATGATGAAGTAGGCATAATAAAAAAGGGTGACATAAGTGTTACAATGGGAATCTTAGAATAAAATGTAAAACATAAAAAATAAATATGTAGTTATATAAGAAATGAAAATAAATAGTAAAATTAAAACATTGAGAATGGAGTAGTTAGATAGAAAATTGAGATATTGTATAGTCTATCAAGATGTACAGACAATGTATAATATAATACAGAGTTAAAAACAGAAAAAAATAATGAAAGGAAGGAGGGAAGAAATTGAGAAAGCTGAAATAAGAAAGAAATAAAAAAAGTACTACCTGTCTCCTTAAGTGTTGCAGGGAGAATAAAAGTCGTTACAAGGGAGGGGGAGAGAGAAACACATCTCTTCTCTCTCCCCCTCCCCTGATGAAGGTCTGAACTTCAGGTCGAAACGTCGGCCTTCCTTTTTGACTGACTGACCACCCCAACTATTCTTCTCTTCTTTATAATAATAATAAGAGACTTAGCGAAAACCCTAAGGCATCGTTCATCATTTAATGCAAGCGGACAGGTTTTTTATCCGTAAATTCTAATTTTCTAGTTAAGTAATTCTTTAAAATAAAAATAAAAGTTATTTCCGGCCTCAAATTCCTCAAAAAAAAAAAAAAAAACTTGTATCACTACAACACATGAAGGGGTTTGGATCCATTACTTCGTTAGGAAGTACTATTTTAAGGCCAACGGTTGTGCAGGGAGGTGATTGGGCCAGGATCACGCTCAACCGCCAGATTTCCCACATAATTAATTATTTAATTAAAAATATATACTGTATACGAGGCTGGGTATGCACTCTGTTCCCAAGTTATTTAAAAAGAATAAATAAAAAATATCAGATTTAACAATGTTTTATTTGTTTTTATATATTTTTTTGTTTTGTACTTATTATTATTTCTTTTTTAGTAATTTTCTGGCTTATTCATGTATTATGGTTTCTATTTATTGAGTTTTACAACAATCTGTCACTTGGACATCAGTTAGAGTGAGGTAGGATAACATTCACACTATATGTACAAAAAACAAATAAATAAATAGAAGCAAAATAACAATAAATAAAATATGCGTACTCTATATAAAATTAGGGGAGGGAACTCCGAAGCAGGCTTGTCCCTCCAACTATGGAGGGAAAAGCAGGACTCCAGGAGAACCCTGCGCTACTCTCTCAACCGCATCACTAGCACTGAAGCTAGCGAAGATTTATCGAGAGCACTATATTTGCTTTGTAGTTATTTATTTTCCACGTGTCTTTTACTATTATTATTTTTTTTTTTGCTGATCAGCTGTTTATAACCTTGTTTATATGGTTTTATCTCGTCTTGGGTTCGCTTTTGTTTTTTTTCTTCATGATGCCTGAATATATGAAACGTTTAGGGGTTATTTTATTATTACCTGCATTATATAGGCACTAGTCTATGTGGTCGAATTGTTCATTTCTAACCTAACACGTGAATATATATTTATTTATTGATACAGTTGGCATTAAAAAATAATTATTTATATCGATCAAAGAAGCGAAAGGTATTTCTGATTAATGAAGGTAATGAATGAACTCGTAGCTACACAGACGGTTGGGTTCCTTGACAGATACGAGGCCATTAGGTTCGGATAGTGGGTACCCAATCCATCATCGGCTGTCGTCCTAATACGGTTGTATGTTGCTATGCTCGTTTCGTAAATATATGGCCAGCGGCATCTATTACGTACTCTAATGTAAAGTTATGTAGTTGTAATGTTCTTGGGATTACTATAAATTATTGTCTGCTGTTGTAATCGGGACATCAGGCCAAAATACTGGTTCAAGCTCTCCCCCATCCAGAAAAAATGTGATTTAATGAAGTATCTAAACAAAGTTTATGCAGTATTTTTTTTAATGTAGGAAGTGTGAATCTGCCTTAAACTAATCAGGATGTTAAAGAACAATGCATCAATTATAAGATAACTAATAATGATATAGAGACGGTCGGCTGTGATGTAATATGAGGAGTAGGTCAGGAAGTGCAGTCAAATAAATACTAAATTTTTTAAAAATACTATTTTTAACGATGCCACGTTCTGATGAGGACCTGCAAAATGGGTCGAAACGCCGGCGTAACAATTAAAAATAATATTTTTTAAAACTTTACTATTTATTTGACCGCTAAGAAAACTAGTTGGCCCGTAGAAATTATTCGCATTGTATATTGGTCAGCCAACAAATTTTCATTGAAGTATGTGAGTGTTGTGTGTTCAACTTCAAATATATATATATATATATATATATATATATATATATATATATATATATATATTATCAAAGGGATGAAATAATATTATTTTTCTTGGTGAATTAGAATATTGCTTTCAACATAATAGACCAAAGACATTAACAACTCCTGTAATAAATTAATAATAAATTAGTTTTACTACAATTAAAATAAAGTTTTATAAATAAAGATCCATTGGTGCCTAAAACTTGGGTCTGGGAAATCGGTTCAAAACAATATCCTGGATTGCTGCCAAAGTGTTGCTCTCCTCCCCAGCAATATAATTATTTTCAAGTGTCGTATGTCATCGGATATACTTGTTGCATGGTGTATCACTTGTTGTTCCAACATACATGCATCTATGTATATTATTCCTTCATATAATCTCAGGAAACATGGTAGTTTTTTTTTATTTTTAAATCAGATTATGAGCCTTAACACACGATATCGATCAGTAATACATATGCACAAAAAAATACACAGATGAGGAATAATGAGACTTATCAACAAAAAAGAATCAGATGAAAAAAAAAACACTATAAATACATAAATATGCCACAACAATTATAAATAGTTAGAAAAAAGAAATAATAATTAATTCAAAATAAAAAAAGAGAATGAAAATATACGTCAGAGGAAAGTTCTAATAAAAACAGCTGATCACACACACATAAAACTGCATAAAGTTAATACATAATTTGATTTTTCCAATTATGACTTGACATTATTATAAAGTTCCAATATTTCTATATGAAAATATGTTTACATTAATAATAAAATTACTAAAAAAATAATCCTATACCACTACAACCCATATAGGTCTTGTGTTCAGTACAGGATAAGGAAGTACTTTTTCAAGGCCAAGGAGATTAAAGTGAATATAGATGATTGGGCAAGGATCACGCTCAACCGCCAAGTTTTTTCCTCAATTAATTATTTAATTGAGAGTAACCACATTATAAAGGCTGGGTGTGCCCCAGATCTCCCGATATTAGGATCGATCCACAGCTGATGAAAAATTACTTGTCATCAGTCAAATTCGAACCCGAGACCTTGAGCTTCGGAAGTCAGTGCTTACTCAATGAGCTATCTCGTTCCCTTGATAAAATTACTGATATAATATTTTTTTTTTGTGATTAACATAAAGTCATAACTTGTTATACTTTTTATTCAAAAACCGAAATAGTTTTTTCTAATATTCCATATATGTAAATTTACAGTCGGTTTAATTTTTAAATATAATTTTTTGTGATATAGTGGAACTTACAAAATCTTTAGTTTTTTTAATTATCATTTTTTCAATGAATAATAATCTTAATGTATATAATAGAAATAGAAATAAAACAAAATTAAAAGATTACATTTGCCCTAAATAAAAACAATAAAAGAAAATATAAGGTAAACATGCTATATACAAGACACTTAAAACCATTAACAGTGATAAACCAGTATGTATGTACACTTTTAAGAAAACAATAAGAAAAACATAAAAATATATCAATTTGTTTCTTGAAGTAAGCTTTGTGTTTCTGTTGAGAAAAGAGAAAGCTAAACCTGACAATATAAAGTGCCTGAGCAATATATAAATGTATTATCTTTTAAATGTTGAATAATATATAAATACATTATCATTTCTTAACGTAGCGATAGGAAAGAATTTAATGTGTAAAAATTAATAGTTATAAAAAAACAATAGATGCGTTAGTATCAAGAGTAGAGAAATCGTAACCCTATAGGAAAATTATTATTTCTATTCTATTATATATTATTGTATAAACTGTTAAATTTAATCATTTGACTTTTTTTTCGAAATTATATCAACGATAAATATTAAGTAAAAATTCTCATTATATTACTTTTTATTTTATCCTTACGAGTTATTTAATTTTAGGCTTAATTTTAATGTTTTGTTTTTACCTTCACATATGTTTTTTTTTTCGTAAAAGTGCCGTTATTGAAGAATTCCAAGTTTTACGAGATAGTGCCCACATTTTCTCATTTATTCGAGCTACATCGACACCCGGAAACCAATACAGTTTCTCCATGAAAATGCGAGGAAAGGTGCGAGGGGGGGGGAGCGAATTTGACTTCTCTATCTTTTGAGATCCTTTCAATTTTTCCGGACGAGGCGGTAATCCAGAAAGGCTTTCCACGTCACACACCCCCAGCATCCCCTTTAGCATGTCATCCCCGCGGGGGTGGGAGCTTCGGGGGGTGTTCCCTTTCCGAAGAAGATGGGATAGCCCTCGCAGAGCTCAAATCCCTGTTTTATAAGGGCGGTAGATTTTTCACTTGACAGAAAAGAAAAAAAAAAACGAAGAAGGGGGGGCGCTGTGAAATAATAGTAAATTCAGTTGAGAAGACAGAAGCGAAGATCAGGTAGGAACTGACTGACATATTGTCGCGGCGAGACTTATCACCAACCCACAATTACTTTCGTTTCTCCCTCGGTTGGGGGGGGGGGCACCCTCTTTTGCTGCAATTTTCCCCTCAGCAGGTAATTTTTTATCCCATTTTGTATCTTCCCAGTCTAATTTATACTTATTTGAACGCAATTTTCTCTAGCTTACAATCTCATAAATCTCGTATAGGAAGCTTTCGTTCCGAATAAAAAATTGCGGTTCAAATCGTGAATAATATGTATTAAGTAAATCAGGAGTTTTTGCATACTTATTTCAAGTTGGTAAATACATTTTTTAATAATCACTATATTTTATTTTATTTTTTAAATCATTAATTGTATGAAAAATGTTTCCTCAGCTACTTGATTACAGCAATGAAGATTCGAATAATTTATTTATTGTTGGTATGCCTCTAGGCCGAGGGGTCATTGCCATTTCGTGTGTTATTAGATTTGGTGGTAAAATTTAAAAATGTATGCTAGTTTCAGAATGTGTCAGCGTTTCGCTTAAAGTATAGCTAATGTCGAATTATTTTCTTTTATTGGACTTGACAATGAAGAATTAGTTCTTTAGACTCAAACATATGTATTGAACATTCGGATTCGAAATTTTTCACGATCGCAATTCTTCCTATTACTATATATTTCAGAATGCCATTTGGTGGAACCATATATAATATTCACATATATTTTAAAATGTTTTTTAAATGTCGTTGGTGTTAAATTCTTTTGACCCATCGAATTTCGCTTATATTGTAATTTTTTTTTCTGTTCGAATTACAGACCGTGTAGATCTTTTTTCACCTTAACAAGTTTACTTTATCTCTGTCTATCTTGAGCCATTTCTTTCCAGTTATCAGCACCTGTATCCATTATTGATTCCATATATTCATCTTATTTTTAGCCTTTTGCTTACTGTTGAGGCATTCATTATCGTGTAGAGGCTCCAAGATGCCTCTCCCATTTTAATCTCCGAGCCTTCATTTCATGAGGTATTGATTAACCAGTTTCTGTAAGCAGCTCTTTATTGGTCTCTCCTCTCGAAGGGTCAATACTTTGATACCATATCGCTTTTCGCTCTAGGGTGCTGGTTGTATTGCCCAAAATCGGTCTTTGTCTTGTATTTTGACCAAGACCAAGACTAAAAATAGTAAATAAAATCGTTTTTTTTTAAAATAAAAATTAAGGCTAAATAGTTACTAATATCTTGATAATTTTGGTAAATATATGTTAAGAATTGGTATAACCAATATAAACTGTTACATTTAACTCTTATAATTTTTCATTCGGACTTACTTAGGTTTCTCCTAATAAAAAATTACAGTAATATCTCTATACTAATAAGCTAACAGGTAACTGCAAGACTGTTGCACAAGACAAAGTACGCAAGACCAAGACATCTTGGTCTCGCATTTGGGCAACACTAGGTGCTGGTTAGAGTGCTAGTCTCACAACTCTACATTAAAACTGACTTTATCATAGCATTGTACCCTCTTAATTCTTATATTATAATAAGACTTGGATTTGGTTAAACATATCTTTTAGACAATAATAGGTGTTAAAACAAAAAAAAAAATCATTTGTGTTGTCATTCTACCGGATGAGCGATATATGGAAGTAGAAAAAGTTTATGAATAATCCTAATTGTAAAATACATCTTACCTTTCAATGCTCAAAATCATAAAAACTTATGCAGAATATAAGTGACATTTTTTTCATATGTTTTACCAAAACCATAACTATTCTTAACAAATATAGGAACTTGTACAAAATTAACAAAAAAAGATCGATGAAACAGATGGAAGATGTCGGTTCTTCTTAATATCCCTAAAAACCGAGAGCTTGAGGAGTAGAATAATCGTTTTCACCCTTGATCTGGGGGGAGACCCGGCTAAGGGGAATAAATTGGAACGATTAATAAAAGAGGAGAAGAGGTAAGAAAGAGTAGGGACAAGGAGAAGGAGAAGGGATAAGAATTTATTGAGGGGGGGCGCTTGGAATAATGTGGGAGTGTCTTTAGTGTCTAATTTATCGGCTCTAATTATTAAAACTCTGCAGTAGTGTCTCTTTCTGCAGTCATTTCTAACAAATATTTTTCATTATTTTTACAATAAATTAAATTCATTAAATAATTATTTAATTAATTCGGAATTTAGGGAATTAATTCAATAAGTAAAAAGTAATTGCAAAAAAGAGAAATTTATATATATACTACTTTTTTTTTTTTACCCCTTCCTAGTCTTTTAGGATATACGAGTTTTTTTCCGAAACAGAAGAGAGAGTTAAATTAAATGTCAGAGTTAAAAACCTTCTGACACGGGAACACGAACTCGTAAGTATTTTATCATGTTATACTCACTGCAATCAGGTTATTGGGCGATGCGTGTTATGCACACGCGTTAGTCGCTCTGCCATCCTACCCCCAATATATATTTACAACTTAAAGTAAAAAAAATGGTTCACATTTTGTACGATGACCTGGCATGTACCACTACAGCTCATGAAGAGTCTTCTCCCTTAATTAATTATTTAATTTAGAATCGATTCACAGCAGATATAACAAAATAAATAATTACCTGCCATCAGCCGGATTTGAATCCGTGGCATTGAGCTTAGAAAGTCGGTGCCTAACCACTGAGCTACCCTTCTCCCTATCATATGCATTATTTAATGAAAATATTTGATGTTTTTTAATAAAAAAAAAATAAATAAATTGTATAGGAAGTTATAAGATAATTGCCGCAATTTTATCATTGTTTATTTTATTACTGTAACTTTATAATTTTATATGGACATTTTTTTTTATTTACCTTTATGTCTTTATGGTTCATTAGAATAATTTCATGTTTTATTTACCTCTGCTATTTTTCATAGTAGCAGACTACTTATAGCAGTTGCAGACTGAATAATAATAATTTTTTGTGTTATTATGCGCTCTCCTGAAAAACACTCAAATTTTACATATGAGCTTTTGCATTAACAGAAGCTACATTACATATTTTTCATATTAATTGAATTTTTTCATGTTGTATTGCACAGTCATTGTTTTATATTAAAATTTTAAAAATGTACAATATTTTCATACCTTACATTATTTTTTTAAAAATATGTTTGGACCTCGAGATCAAAACCTAACTAACTTGCCAACAATTATTTTTTATCCGTTAGTGTTTATTCCTATATGCGTGCAATGGTGCTCAATGTACAATATAATCGCTTGAACTACCCTGGCTGTTTGTGTAACCAGACTAGAGCTGGTATAGATTTTTTTTTAGATATATCTCCTTCTTGTTAGATACATCCCTTAAGCTAGATGTAGCCCCCAGATAAATCAGTCGCTCCTCCAGCCAGAATCTTCGGATCCAGAGATCAGCTGAATCTATGTCCCAATCCGGACCAGATCCTCTCCGCCATTAACTTTTTATCGACTGTAAAACGAGATGTCTGGAACAGTAGCAGATCCTGGAGGCTCCGCCTTCCGATCTGAAGAGCTTCCGGTCGGCTGGCCAGCAAACCAATATCCTCGAGGAAGCCGCAAAGAATACAGATCAGGCTAGCGGCGGGGCTAAACTCTCCGATTTAGTCTTCAGTGGTCGCATCCGGGAATCCTTCTTCAAGGATACTCCTTGATCTAAACAAATGTTGTCTCTCAAGATTCAAAATTTTAAATAAGTTATCATCTGCTGTCTCATTCATATTAAATTATGATTACAAATAAGCTTTTTAATTTATTATGCCAATCCTTCCGTAGCTGTCAGGGATATTGACATAATAATTCTGCTCTAATAGCTAGTAATAGTTTATTGACGTGGACTGTAAAGTTAAAGAAGTCAATGGACTAAAAAAGTGAAGATGTAAAATTGATTGCTTTATTTTATAATTTTGAATTTTATACAGTGTTTAAATATCGATGGGTTGGGATACTTGCATTTTACTTTTCTTCTATTTGCCAGTCTTCTTGTTCATCTTCCCTCTCTTCCTTTCTTGGCCCCTTGCCGGCCGCTGTAGTTTTTTACTTCATGTTCAGCAAATCAGTGGAATAACGAATTTTCTAACTGGCTAGTCCAGTCATTCTCTTACGCCACGTGAGCGTCTACGCTTCAGTAATGGCGGACTTTGCATAAGATCTGAGATATATCCTCAATATGCTCGAGATCGCAGCTGTTTTTTTTTTAAATTCAATTTTGTTTTTCATTTTATTGAAATTTACAACTGTATTACATGGAAAATACAATAAGTAAATGTGACATTGGTAACATGACATGTACAACATGAAGAGAAACTACCACCCATTGGTAGAACTCAAATTAAAGTTCTTTATTAGAAGGTCCCGAGGCCATCTTCTTTTCAGACGCCTCGAAGGGTTATCAGGGATCGATGAGGAAGCAAGGTTTGAAACGAGAGGAATGGTTCTGCAGTTTGTTATGGAAGGATAGATATCTGGATTGGGCCAAATCGGAAACATATGGAACATTAAGTTCTTTATGGATGATTTTATTTGTGACAAAGTAAGGAGTGTTGAGGATTTTACGAAGGATTTTGGATTGTAAGGACAGGATACGAGAGGAATTCGATGGTTTAGTGGAGCCCCAAAGCTCAATTCCGTAAGTCCAAATAGGTCTTATTATTGTCATATATATGAGTCGTTTGTAATTGATTGAAAGCTTAAAGCGTTTGTCAAGTAAGTGCTGCAGTAGTCTAATTTAATTTAAATTAAATTTAAATGAGATGTTTGTTGTGGTCCCTAAACATAAGTGTTTCATTCACACGATTAGTACGTTATCAATTTTGTCTGATTGGTTGATATTGGAATTTAGATAATTTAGGTTGTAGTGCCCTACTTCAGTCTTCACTGATTTTTTTTGTTTGAGCTGACATTAAACAAAAAGTCTATGCAAGTCCAGTCAATGGCCTAAATTCCATACGAAGGAGGATAATTGAATCTTGTGAAACAATAACACATATCCAGTGTCGTTCTGCCACTGCTGCTGTTGAAGAAAGATGCCGAGCCTGTCTTAATTAAGGAAATCAATTTGAACAACATTTAATATGAATTTAATGTTTACATTTAATTATTAAAGTAGTTAGATCAAATAAACAGATTTTATTTATTTCCTATAACGTAAATAATTCATAAAAATGACAATCTTTAGGTGTGAATATCTCCTGAACAAAGCGTTTGCGGACAAACCTTCAGAGGAACTTTTTTTTTTATTTTGGGGTCCTTAGTTCATATTTTCAGTTTGTCCACTTAACACTGAAACAACCTGGACATATATACATGTTTAGTAATACGATAAATAAATATTTAAATCCGATCAGTAATTCCTGAAACCAGCCTCCGAAGTTTCTCCGACGCCATACCCTCCGGTACTTCCCTGTTCGTAACGGATCCCCGGGCCTGGACCTCGTTCCCTGAGGACAGAAGTTAGAACAAGCCAGGAAGGACCCCCATCCTCCAACCTCCCCCAAGTTCCTGCCCCTAGTTATCTCCTCCTCATAGGCCACTCTTCCCCAGTCCTCTTTTACGGTATATTGTTTTCTTCCCCCTTCTTTCCCACTGAATAACTTCCGTGGGGCTTTGAATTTTATCGGTCCTCGGGGAGGGGGAGTTTTTACTATGTTGGTGCTCGTGCATACCGTCCTGACAAAAGAGGTCCTGGCAGATTGCAGTTCTACGGGCCAGGTCCTGAGATAACCGGGTTGGAATAACTACTCGTTTTTATCCTTTCATTTAATTTACAAGATAAAATATTTCCTCTCTACGCAGGAGGTATTCATTCATACCTCTACAATTTTCCATTTGAATGAAATGGATACTGAGTACACAAATATTTCGAAACAAATCTCTGCCCAGAAATCGAAGTATTTACTATCTTTTTATTTTATGACCTGATTTATGATGAAAGTTAATATAATTATTTGTTATACGTTATTTAATAGAGGGGGAAACTACAGAATTTTTTCATATTCCCTTTTTATTTATTTTTCTCTTGGATCCTTTTCATTGTAGTCCTTTTACTGCTTAAAAGCATTGTAAGGTGTATTTTTTTATTTTTTTTTGTCGTTTATGAGCATTTTGTTCTTCATCTGTAATATAAAGGTGATGGGGCTCACCTCAGGCTTGAGTTGACCTTATCCTCTAGAGCTTACAACTAAATTAATAAAACATCTCTCTCATGTAAGTTGTTGCCAACGTTTTGGAATTTGGGCTAATGATAAATTGTTGAAAAGAGGGTTTGCCAATTGTTGGGATTTTTCGAAAAATATTTTTTTTCGTCTTGCCAGGAATTCTATTATAGGTGATAAATTTAGTGTTACTTGAATATCCAATGTCTTCTTTCTCTGCAGCGTGGTTCCTCTTACTATTTTTCTAATTATTCCATTTTGGAAATATCTTAATCATTCCAGAGTTGAAAAAAATATTCTGTTAATTGATACTTTTGTACAGAGTATTTACTTATATAAATTAAAATAAACGGGAAAAGAAAAAAAGTAATATAATTTATCTATAAGACAAAATATATGGTTAGCTGCAAAAACAGTGAAAATTTCGATGATATTGATATAGAAGGGAATGTGTTAGAACACGTAAAGAATGATAGGTATCTAAGGTCTACAATAACCAGAGAAAACGAAATTGAAGATGAGATTAAGGTTAGGCTGCAGGCAGGAAATGCTTGTTATTTTCCTTTGTCAAAACTACATAGTTCTCGCCTCCTGTCCCGAAACATAAAAATTAGAATTTACAAAACCATTATCCTTAAGAGCAACTTCTTAAGGTTTTTGAGAATAAAGTATTGCGCACAATATTCGGACCGAAAAAGGACGAGTCAACAGGAGAATTTAGGCGGTCACACAACGCTGAATTGCGTGAACTGTATCCGGTTAATATAATTGAGGTGATTAAGTTGAGGCGAATAAAATTGGCATGTAAACTCGCTGGGCTTAGTAACGAAAGAATTCGTAAAAAGTTAATATGCGATGTACCGACTGACAAGGGAAGAGGGATAGACCAAAGCGAAGGTGGGAAGATAGCGTTAAGGCTGATTTGGCGGCGTTGGGTTTAGAAATATCAAATGGTGGTGTCGGCATCGAGCCTTCGGGTTCGCTTATTTTTATTATTATTATTATTAATCTATCTAACTTTAAAATTAACTTGACAGAACTTATATTTGTCAAAGTTGGCAAAAAATATTATTTGTTTTTTTATTTCGGTATCCTCTCTGATTACAGCTCCTAACCATAACAAAATATAATATTATATAAAACTACTTCAACAATAATTAATTAGAATAATATATTTACAATCCCAACAATTAATAGTATATTTAAAACTTAAATTAATGGAATAATTAAATAAACTCGTAATTAACCTAATTTAGACAGCCGCCTTTCAAACCAGACTGAGGCATAAGCATTAAAATTTGATGTATAATTTTCTAAATAAAACATTATCTTGTCGCTCATTGTGTCTAATTCCTACTGATTCCAGGAAATCGTTAATAATTGTTCGTTTCAATTATACATGAGTTAGAATTGGCAAACAATGTAACCACCCTTCCACCACCGTAGATAATTTCAGTAGAAGCATGACATTTTCGCTCTTTCCTGGACAACTTTTTCTATTTAATTAGGTACTAAAATACTCGTAAATACCCATTTGCTTTCCGCTTGAATCGTAATATAATTCTATAAAAAAGGCGGCCTACAAAAATATTGAGCCTTTTGGCCTGTAATACCTCCTTATTTTCACATTTTTGGAATGTAGGTCACGCCAAACGGCCCAATATTTTTGTAGGCCACCTTTTTTTCTCGATTTTGTGACCTAATTAAATCGACAAAGTTTGACGATCTCCAGATTGAAAACGCCTCAATTCCGAGAATTTTTCGTATATAAAATGGTATACAGCTATTTACGGATTATTAATGCTTACACTTGTCATATTACAAAAAATGCTATTTCAGCAGTCCTTTGTGTTATATCTTGAATTTCGCTATTTGTACCCATCTGTCATTTTCGGACTGTTATAACTTATTGAACTATACGCAAAGATCGATTCCCTTGTCGAATTGAAACTCATCAGACCGAAACAGATGCTCGCGAGAGTTATAGATCTCACCTTGTCCAGGTGTGCCGAAAATGGGGTCCTTTGATCTCATCCCGACCAGGTGTGATCGCTCCCTCCAAAAGAATTTTGCCAAAAATTCAAGAAACTGGTTCTACAATTCAATTATTTTTGTTAACTAATTGCAACTTTTTTCTCGAAACCTTACGAACTTCGAAGTATAGACTCTTACAAATTCCACCATCTTACCTATAGTTAGGTCACTCTTGCTAAAATAGTTGGTCATAAGTTGTTTAATCTGTCAGAGACTCAATAGAGATTTCTCTTACTCAGTTTATATATATATATATATATATATATATATATATATATATATATATATATATATATATATATATATATATATATATATATATATATATAAATATATATATATTTGCAATTGTTTTGGTTGACTATTTTTAAAACGTCAAAATATTTCTCTGAAACACAAATGTTTAAATATTTGTTGTTGTTCTTCATTTACCACGATTTCGTACGTGTTTGGAAAATGTGTAGATCGGTCATAATATACTTATTTAGTCTCACTTAATTGATTTTCAACCCCCTCTCGTATTCTTTGCCAGTTTTTATGTTTTATGTGTTACCGTAAACTATATTTTAGACGAAATCGTTTTTGTGAAAATACTTCTTCATATAATTTTTTTTTTCAATTTACCTATTTCATTTTTAATCTTGAGAAGACAATATTAATATTCAATGTGAACTATTTTAATAAGTAAATTTATACCATTACATAAAATCACCTTAAATTATTTTATTTGGATTTAAAGACATTTTTTTACATTAAACTGTGAAGTGATATTTTGTATTTATTCGATATTCGTATCTGATCCATTCTTATATATATCATCCATACTTTTTAATCTAAGTTAAATCCTAATCAATTTATCGATTATAAATTTTTATGTAATATCTGAGAGGATTTTAATACATTTCATTCTTTTATATTTACTAATTTTATTTATTTTCATCTTCATATATGTATTTTTTTTTTTAATTTTGAGTTAATATGAAATTATATGGATTACTGGAAAAGATAAATAAAGGATTAAAAATAGTTTAATGAATGAATTAAAATAAAACAAATAAAAATTGCTGGTACAATATAATTAAGTGATGATTTTAATTGCGTATTATGATGAGTAGATAAAATGAAATAATATAAATATATTTATATTATTTCTTATAGTAGATGTATTATTTTTCTTTTCTTTTCTAGCATTTTCAGCTATACGAGTTTTTTCACGGGTTATAGGAAAGGGTGGAGAAGTTAAAAGTCCTCTGGCACCGAGATTTGAACTCTTCGGTTTGTCGGTCTGCTGGGCAGAATCGTTTTTCATGATAACCCGATTTACCTGAAGCTAGATTCGAACCCGCACCTATATACCTATGTAGGTTGATACGTATGCTATGTAATATAGCAACCCAATTTACTCGTACTAAGGTTCAGATAGCTAGTAAATGAAGTATTTATATTCGATTTTCATCAAATCATGAATTTGTATATCCTGAAAACTAATTCGCATTTTTAATTTAATTTAAGTTTAGGGATGTGATAATATTTTAAAATTATTAATTAAGGTTTAGCTATTTTCGGTATATGTCCCTCGATGTAGGTTTATTTTAAACTAAAAGAGATTGAAATTTCGAGTCTCCTTTCTTTTCTTTTTTTTTTTTTTAACGCTGGGCATTTCTTTTCCATTTCTCATTTGAAGAGACTTCAAGGAAAGCCAGGTTGTTCGAAATTATATTTTGATCAAGGAAAAATATTAAAATTGTTTTAAGTCTTACATTTCTTTAGAGAGAAAAAAAAAATTGAGAAAGAAATTAAAAAAATGGGGGTCGTGAGTCTTTGCTTTGAACCGGTGGTTAGTGTATATTAGAAAAGAGAGAATATCAGCTGAGATGTTACAGCTGTCTGGAGCAGCTCATGAAAAGGAACTTACTCGTACATACAAACAACTTTTTTATTTAATTTTTTTTTTTTTTGTTTTATATATATTTATTTTCTGTACGATCCTCCCCTCACTTATTTTTTTTTCTGAAAACGGTTTCCTAAAGGTCCCTTTTGTGGAGGAGAAAAGATGAAAGTGAGAAGAGGTCATTATAAAAATATTTAATCCTTTCGTTTTAGTATGGCGACATCAAAGCTGACCATCGTACACCAGAAGAATAGCCGATGAAACGAGATATTAGCTGGATCATTGGGGTTTCACACATTTGATCCTCCATGTATCAAATTGTTAAGAAATTAATTAGTATAGATTACAAAATTTTTAATTATTGAATTTTTCTTCTCAAAATTATTTTAACTTATCAGTTTTAAGTATATTTAAAAAAAAAAAAAAAAAAAAAAGGTTTATATGACAAATATATATCTTTTAATCTTTATTATTCATTATTAATATACTTGCAACGTTTAAATTCACGATGAAAATTTGTGTTTGTTGTTCTACTGTCAGATTGTTAGTCAACATTTTAAAAAACAAATTTTTGAAGTGAAAACTTCCTTGGGCGCGTATTGAACTGTTTTTTGTGTTGAGTGAATTAGATTGAGCCGTCAGATCTGCTTTGTGTAACCCTCGGGTAAAGTCGGTTGGAGTCCACTAATTAAAGTATTTTTTCTATATGGACTAAAATATTTCAAAAACTAAAAATCGGACATGTATATTGTTAGCGAGAGAAATGTTCATCATTTCATCCTCTTTGCAACAAGCTATTATTCAAAACTGTATCTTAATCCGACGGCGTATTAGGAGGTGAAAATAAAAAAATAGCGTTGAAAACCAAATGATAACTAGTTTTATTGAAGACATGGATTAAAAGATCTCTAAAATTAAAAATCGAATCTGTATACTGTAAGTGAGGAAATCGTACATCATTTCATCTTTTTTATAATGAGATATTATTTATAATTTATATTTCATATTATTAATCTCGCTTTTTTGATGTTTTCACTTATATCGTATGGTCTCAAGCACACGCGACTTTTTCTTTTTTTATTATAAGTGATTATAACAAATGAGTAAATAAGTAGAATTGATAGTGTTGACAGTTTAAAAGGTTTGAGTACTAAATTGAGTAGGAGATGTTTACTTTAAAAAGTATCGAGAAATAACTTGAAAAAAATTATATATAGAGAAATTTCATTTAAAATACATTAGGCAAGAAAATATTTACTATTATTATTATTATTATTTTATTTTCTACCCTGTCTTTAATACATGCAATATATTCGCAGCAATGTGACAATACGCATGCCTGCATAATGCAATGACGCCGGGGGTAAATCTGTTACATTATGATAAGCAGCTGTGCATATAGTATTTTATTCATACTTCTCTCTTTTTTGTCTGGTGGCCTCTCAGATACTGTTCCTTATCTCCTACCCAAAGAGAAGTGAACTGGACCCCACAACTTCTTTCCAACCGCACACAAAGTTCTTAAAATGCAGGTAGTTCAGTTAGAATGTAGAGCCCTGTTTCCCTCAGCAATTTAGCCCTTAGTAACTCACAGATGGTGCAGGATAATATTTTTGGGTAATGCGCAAATAAAGTTGCCTTTTATAATATAAATAAATTAATCTACATTAGCATAGGCACCCTTGGGATCTCAGTACTCATTCATTCAACTTTTCAATTTTTTTATTTATTTTATAACTTTTTTAGTGAGAAATCTCGCATCTTGTTTCAATAAAGAATATTTATAATAAAGGTTAGAAAGAACATTCACACCATATTTACATAACCTAAATGAATAAAGTAATAGCAATATATTGAAGGAAGTTATTAGACTGTTCTAAATATCGTTGGTGATGAAATAGTCAGGATGCAGTCATTTTTAATGTTTTTTTATTAGTGCCGACGTTTCAACCCAAACATATGCGTCATCGTCAGAGCGTGTTGAATACCTTCAGTGCTTGAAACACGCCCTGATGATGAACCACATGTTTGGGTTGAAACGTCAACACTAATAAAAAAAACATTAAAAATGACTGCTTCCTGACTATATATCACTGATAATGGCAATTTAATTTCTTGCCTGTTTAACCATTTTTTTATCCATCCAGTCCCCATAAAATTGTAAATAAATATTACTGTAAGTATTTATATTATTAGATAATTCCTAATTATTTTTACTTATGTTTTATATTTTATTATTTATGTATCTCTGAGGCTCCTTAGCCTACTATTTTTGTATTATTCTAAAGGGACTTGTCCCAAAATAAATAAAGTACAATTATTATTATTATCATCATAAATAATAATAAAATAAAATAGCATAAAGATAAAAGCAAAAAGTATAATAAACAACTTTTCAATATATCTGTAGTTTTTCTTAGACTATATTAATAACAATATTTTAATTTTTAATAAACTCAACACAACAAAATGACTGTCCAATCGCACTTTGGTGACTTGGAAAAAAAATTACAATTCATCTTGAAAACGAAAAAATTTAGCATTATGAAATCCTGGATGCGGTACGTTACGAAAAACCTTTATCGATTCTTGATATATTGAAATCTTCAAAATAAAATTTATTCTTTGTGATAGCAATGTGATGCTTTTGCTAAGCCTATTTTTTATAAATGACTTTTAAATTAAAAATTAAAGTTGTAGTACTAATTTAAGTATCGAAATAGGCATTCGTCACCTCTCTATGAATTTTATTTTTTTTTTGACATCTAGTATTATATATCGTCGCTTTGTTATACAAATTCATGTAAATGTTTAATGGGGCTATATTTTCAAGAACGTTTTTGTGAATTTAGAACTTATTAATGCACTATAATTACTCCAAATCTTTTATATCTCAAACATAGTTTACAACAAGCAAATATTTTTCTGAATTTACAAGTAGAAACCTAATGAAGATTCTTGTTGATTTAAGGTAATAAAATTCTGTTTAATAGCTTTTTGCAATCAACCGAGAATATAGTGTAGAATGTTTTAGAAAAAAAAAATAATATATTTGGTTTATTGCTTGGAAAAAAATGATATGCTAAAATGTGTGTTCGAAGTAAATATAAGGTCTTATCTATATATTTATTTTGCCTATCCTATACCAGAGTATTCCATATATAGTTTGGATAATCCTGTATCGGAGATTTCTATCTGGAAGGCTATTTCCGAACGTAAAGCCACAGAGAAGTTGGAAACTAAGCAGAAGATGGAGTTTGGACTCGGAGAGAGAGATGGAGAGGGTAAAACTAATCCCACACAATAAGTACATAACCCGACCGAGAGTTCTTTCTCCTTCGGCGGGACTTAGACCGTGAACACGAGGGACCTCTCAGCGGCAAAGTCCGTCCCAACTACCGGGATAAGGGGACGCGCCTAGCGAGGAAAATAGCTAAGTTCTTGTCGACTTAGCTAACTATGCACTTTTTTCCTAAGCCCCTTATACTCTTTGCAAACATATACTTAAGATAAGTCCTTAAAAGTGACGATGGATAAAACTTAATATTATGGAATGTTTGATTTAAAAACGTTTAAATTAGGAATTATCTTTATTTATTCATTGACGATTTTTCTATACTCAAATGATTTTTCTAAATTAAAAAATAAAATATTATACATATACATAGAAGATATATATTCTTATCATGTTTTTAATTTATGTCAAATAAGCATCTGTAATGTCAAAGAATACCTATAATATTTAATGAAGAGAAGAATGGTTGGGATGATCAGTCAAATAAGAAGGCAAAAATAAATGATAATATTTATTTTGACATTTGCCGACGTTTCGACCTGAAATTCAGGCCTTCATCAGGGCTAAGAAAAGAACCAGATAGCAAGGTATGAGAAACATAAGTAGTGTAGGTAAAATGTTTCTCATACCTTGTTATCTGGTTATTTTCTTAGCCCTGATGAAGGCCTGAACTTCAGGTCGAAACGTCGACAACTGTCAAAATAAATATTATCATTTATTTTTGCCTTCTTATTTGACTGATCACCCCAACTATTCTTCTCTTCATTATTCACGACAATCAACAATTTTCCCACAATTATAATATTTAATATATTTGTGAACCTAAAGAATATTGATGTAGAGATGGTTGACCGTTGATATGATATGAGAAGGAATAAGTCGAGGGTGCGGTCAAAAAAAATAAAAAAAATAAAAATATATAAATAATATTTTAAAGAATATTGAATGAATAATGAATTTAATTATTTTTCAAATGAACTCATGCCCATCAGATCGAACATCAGTGAATACAAATCATATAATGTTACAGCAGAGGCAAAATAATTAAAATTAATATATAAAGAACATAGTTTTTCAAATTTAGTTTAAATCATACAATGACGTCGATTTGATCATACATGTCTTTTGGCAATTAACATTTTTCTGAATTTTTTTTAGTTGTACCGTCGTACAAACGGTACACAACTACATAAAATGTATACTTTTTTAGTTTTATCTTGTTGAAGGTCTGCTTTTTATTTCAATGTATAATTGTATAAGAAAATTAAGAATGACCATTATATCTGCGCCCTAGAGATATATAGCACTATTACTATTTTTTTATTAAATAATTTAGTAACTAAGAAACAAATTTTAATAGTTCAAAGTTCTGAAAAATTGGCTCCCTTGAACAAATACAAAAATGGACATGCTGTTGTTTACCTCCGGGGTACAAATATTAATTTTTATTTTTTATTATTGCTTAATATTTAGGAATAATCAGCTTTATTTTCAAAATTATACAATCTATCAAAAAATAAGTTATATCATTTATAACTAGCCTTTAAACGTCATTATTCATCTATTAACATATTATTCATATGTTAATAATAGTTTAGTATATTACATCTTTGTTTTGCATATTATTATATTTATTATTAAACCATATGTTTAATTTGTCTATTTAAAAGCCATTGTGTGTACTCAGTTTAATAATAATATTTATTAGTAAATAATTGCATTATAAATTTACATTATTTGTTTTAAAAAGGTCATATTAATGATTTTAATTTATCTTTTATGTTTAGCTTAATGCCTCTAAGATAAAACTGAAAATTAATATGGCATATATACATCCCTATAGCTTCCTAGAAACATTTACTGATAACGCCGTTCTATCCTCCCACTCGACTGTAAAATAGCTTTCCTAAACCTACAAAGACGCCTCTCCCTGATAGAGCAATGATGCAACAATTAGCTTATCAAAGTAAACGAATCCGAATAATAATAGGCGCCGGGGACGAGATTTTACCTGCCGCGTTCTCCTACCATCTTCCTCTTAAACAGAAGACTAACGTACAACACTGTTGTTCTTTTGTCGCCTTCATCGTAACTGCCTATTTTTGGCTATTTCTTTCCAGTTATCTGCCTGCAGCTCTATTGCTTCTTTATGGTTTTTGGCCTTCCACGTGGCCTCTCTCGTCTACTATTGAGGCATTCTTCCTTGTGTTGAGACTTCCTGATGGAGTGCTCCGTATAACATACCGTGCCCTTCCTTGCCTTCATATCATGAAATATTGAATAACTAATTTGTGTAAGCACCTTTTTATTAATTCTCCTCCATACCTTAGTACTCTGATGTTTAATTATGTAAGAAATCATATATTCATTTTTCGAAATTTTGTTTTAAATGTGACACTTATTTAAATTATATTGAAATATTTTTGGTTTGTTACGTATCAGTTATGTGAAGTCACCAATGCATGGAGTTACACTGGCATCGTTATAGTAGTTTCGCTTTATAAATATATTGTTTGTTTGTGTACAATAATTTTACAACCCACATACATAAAAAAAAAATTGATATAGTTATACTTTTAATTTTTTTCCGTTTTCTGGACTAATGAAAAAAATATATATAAAATATAATACAATGCTAATGTAATATTTATACATGCACACAAAGGAATATTATAGAATAAAATTGAAAATTAGCAGGCTGAGAATTGGACACATCCAGTTAACCCATTTCTACCTATTTCTTTGCCTACATCAAACAACATGTCAAATCAAAAATACAAAATTAATAAATTATATTAAAAAATAACAATAGTCGCCATTAGGCCGTGATAGTCAAAGCGATGTTAATAAATAGAAAGTGAAAAACAAAATTGGTATTATTGATACAATTTTTAATCGATCTTGAAAATCAAAATAGCAATATTTTATGCTAGGTAACAAAAAAAAACCTAATTATAAAGGTATTGTAGCTATTTAAAAGGAAAAAAATTGAAATATTGAAGGAAATACGTTGAATGTTCTACATATCATAGGTGATAAATAGTCAGAACACAGCTATTTAAGGTTTTTATTATTTTTGCCGACGTTTCAACACTAGGATGTGGGTTGTACGTATATTGTTATACGTATATTATTTTTTTGTAGTATTTATATAAATATGTCAAGAAAAATGATTCGATGACAGCTGACTATATAGGATAGCCATGGGAGTGATCCCGATACACAATTAGTTAAAGAGGATGGTCCTCCAAGTTTTGGAGCCGCGGCAGTTACCTGTGGGCGAACTTCTCGCATTAATCTCTCAGAGCAGCTCCCCCCCCCTTCATTCGGATAATCAAATTAGCTACTTCAATGATGGATGCTCCCGAACCAAAATGGAAAATCCATAGCGGAAAACTTACTCTTCGGTTAGTTGACACCCTTTCGCTCTATTAATCAACAGGTGACAGTCGCAAACCAACGATCGGAAAAACTCAGTCACCTTAGTTGATATTGCCTTTTTTTTTTCAATAAGGGTGAAAATTATAATTTGTATTATATTAAAGAAAAAAGCTGACGAAAATAAGTTAAAAATATTCTTTTTAATCTTTCTCCCACCTTGGATTGTAGGACGTAACTTTAAACATTCAATAAAATGGCTCAATCATTAATAAATTAAAAAGTTTCATTATATTTTGTTTATCAATGAGTGAATTCTCATGGACTGCTGGATCTCGCAATTCGTTATGTTCATTTTCATACTAAGCTGCATAACCAGATATGGAGAACCGAAGATATCTGAGTACGTGAAGTGCATTGCATTTATTGTTGAGAGGACCAGACATGTGCGGCAAGGTAGAACAGTGAGTAAGGCCCTATGCTACAGATTACAGGTTCTAGTCAGGCTTACTGTTGTCCAAAAAAATTATTCATGTTCTTGCGTACTCAGTCTTGGTCTTGCGCAAGAGTCTTGCAGTTATATATTACCCTATTACTATAAATATATTACGGTATTTTTTAGATAGGAGAAACCTATCTAAGCCGGAATGAAAAATCAAAGGAGTTAAATGCGAAAGTATATTGGCTATACCAATTATTTACATATAATAGCTATAATTGTCAAGTATTAATAATTATTTTGTCTTAATTTGTATTCAGAGAAATGATTTTTTTTTTTGTTTACCAGTAATAGTCTTGGTCTTGCAACACTTGTCAGGTTGTGGTAGATTATCATTTAGTCTGTTACATTAGGCGTGGATTGAACTTGGGCCCAGGAGACCCTTCTGTGGCACATCTAGCTTCTATTAAATGGATGCTCTTAATTATATAATTAATTACCTGGAGTTTGGCACCGTACAACCTGTCGCCTCAGTAGTTCCTCACCCTGACTGAATCCAAGACCGTCCAAGGATTGTAGTTGCACAGCTTCTTATAATCCTATATATTTTTTCTAAAAGGAATTTTTTGTCGGTACGCAATAACTTCGTCGATTCCTCATCAAATCCAATGATTGACCACTCATTTTGAAGATATTCTTCTCCTTCACATTCGAAAAATAGTCCTATCCCCTCGAAATTTCTGAAAAACAAGTTATGAAGTAAAAGAAACTTTATTGGCGAATAACTCAAAAAGTATACATTTTTTTCTTGATTGTGGCCATAGTAATTAGAAAGATTACTAAATTACCTACAAAACAAAAAAAAATCGGATAATTATTAACTAAGATACTGTCCATTAGTTTTGGAATACTTAATAGTGTCTTTCACTTTAAAGATATTGCATTTAGGAGAAGAATAATACATTTTTTCCTGGCTGATATATTAATTTTATTATTTCTTGAAGAAATTTGGTTGTTCTTACATTTTATTTTTTTTAATAATTTAGAATATCCCATGATCAGGGCATTATTTTGTCTATATTACTTTTATTATCTTTTCAGTCAACGTTTAAAAATAGATCTTAGCAAAGCAATTCGTGCAAATATTTTGGTCTATTATGTTTAATGAAATATTGTAATCGACCAAGGAAAAAATATTAATTCCTTCCTTAAATAATACATAGGATCTGCTTATTTCCATATTGTTTTGCTATTTCTTAACCAAACAAAATTTTCTGCGAATTATTCTCATGGGCCAACTAGTATATTTGCGTATCCATAATTTTTTTTCTAAGTTTCTATTATATGAAGACGAATAAAAGATAAATATTTCCACGGATAGTTTTATTTAACGGCTAAATAAGTGGAGTATGGATTTTTGAAATTTTTCGATATAAACAATTTAAACAGTAAATTTGTTTTTAGATATGGATACATAATTGACTTTTGAAATTGTAAGGCTGCATATGATGTGTAATTAAGTTTGCTGACGTTTTGGCCTATAATTTGAAGGCCGGTCAAGAAATGGTCTATATTCGGCTAACTAAAAAAAAAACATTTTTTGAGTGTGCATCCTGACCGTTTTCATCGACTATATTTGTTGTTTTGTTTTTTTAATATGTCTATAACAAAGTGTGATTCGATTTAATTCCATGTAATTTCTATTACTAAATCAGCAGTAGTTACTACAGAGACTAATCAGTCTTAATCACAGCTAAATCTTGGATGTGCAATTAAATATTAAGATGGCAATCGGATCCAAAAATAATGACCTAGGCATTAAAAGATTGAAAGCCCCGCTTCGGCGTTATAGATGAGGAGGAAGCTAGAGGCCGTTCGGAAACAGTTAATATTTGACGAGCAACATTAATAAGTTGCACATTAAATAATTAACTATTATCGCAAGTGTAAGAGCTGCTCAGGCCCATCAGCATTAAAGTTAAATTACAATGCCTTAGCGATCGGACGGTATCGGGCTCTGATATTGTTAACCGTTCGAAACTTCATTGCAAATAATTTATAGCGATAGTCACAACGGGAGCTGCAAGTGGATAAAGCTGTTAACTAATATATTTACACTAGTGAGGAAATTCTATATAAAGTATCGCATGTTATATGTAAGCTAATATCCAATGTATATTGTTTAAATATCTTATGTGAGAATTAAGGTTCTGAAAAATGTTAAATGAAGTAAAAATTATGTTTTAATTTTTAATTTAAAAAAAAATTACATAATGCTGTATCAAAGAGAATAGATTGAATGATAAGATAGTACGTGTACGGTAGTTTATTCATGGGTATGCCGATTTTTATCCTGAACTCAGACTTTATCAAATATTTGAACGACATCCAAAAATACCCCAATTGCATATTGTTTTTGTCCCTTCCCACAATAGTTAGTTCATTTGCTGATTGTCAACATACATTAATTGAAGATACAAATAAATATGAAAAAAGAAGAAAAAAAAAGAAAAGAAATCTGATTTTTTTTTTCTTCAATTTTTCTCTATATTATTAAAAACATGTGGCTGAAGTTACTGGTTTAGGGATTCGAAATCGGTGGGCGACCTAGATGTAGATATTCAAAAGGTATAAATATAGATACATAATATATAAAATAAAATCATAAATATATATCTATATTTATTTTTTTTAAATCTTAGTTTCTTTTTGTTTAGTTTAGTTCATATGCATTTATTTTTAGTACTATTATTTTTCTGTATTATTTATTTTTATTTATTGTGATTGGAGTACGAATGTGCTCTTTGAACACACGTCCTTAATTATGACAGATTGTAATATCTCTCAATAAATATGTTAATTTTTTTTTTAATACACCAAAAATTACTATTTCTTCGTTAGCAATTATGATAATGAAATGTAATAAACATGATGATACGATGACGGTCGAGCGTACAAACGTGTTTGCAAAACCTGGATTGTCCAGCTAGAGGACTTTTTAATTATGGTATTAATCCCTTACCCTCTCCCCTGCATTGGAAAAACGCACATAGCCTAAAGGGCGAGAAAGGGGTGAACAAAGTTAAAAATTGGAATCGTAAAATGGCAACTTTGTGTTTAAAAAAAAAGACATTGTTTGGTCGAATTGAAGCTAATAGTATGGACTAAAAACTATTTTATGGCAATTACCTCTGTAATAGCTGTTTCCATGATAATGTCAGTAAACAAAATCGTAGATTTTGATATTTTTTTTTTCTGTTAAATAGAAAAGGCAACTTCTATGATCTTTGTAGAAAAAAAAACTGGTGTGTCCACTCACATGACTTTCCTACCTATTTCAGAAACAAAATAAAATTTAATTCGATTTATTTTCCTGAAAATTAATCAAAGAAAAAAATTCAATTCGATATATTTGATAAACCAGCTTAAGGTAGATCAGTGTAAAAATTTCAATAGCCGCTAATATTGCTTATCAAAAACTTTTTTCCATAGCTTAATTTTGTCAAACAATTTCTGTTTAAAGTAGTGGAAATAGTTAAGCTTGTGAAATGCTATTGCGCAAATGGAGTACCCAATTTCCAGGCATCAGTCGTCAAAACCAAAATAAAAAGAGAAGCACAAAATTCAGTAGTTCACGAGAAAATCTTGGCACAGACAGACGGACTCAAAGAGCTCTAAAAAGTATAGATCCGTCGAAAACCGCTTATCGGAAATTTGACCCGATCGCAATACTTACCTTACCTAGTACAAGTAGGAAAGTAACAAAATACCCATGCTTTGATTTAGAAAACTACATTGAATGAGGGGTATTGGCATTATAACAAGATATGTTTTCTTCATATGAATCGCAAAATGTCGATCCTGCTCTCAGACTGTAGATAATCACTAGTTGATTCGATGGACAAGGATCATAGTGAACCTGCTGTAGAGGACTACAGTGATGAAAGGGCTTGAGCAAACATGTTCTCAAAGGGCCGAACCAATTCCAACTCGCCATCGATTGTTTTGTAAAGTTGCACCTGTCACAGCGTTACACCGAGGCTTTGTCATCCGTCTGAGTCTCTATATGTCTGGCCGGCACGGAATGTCTTCTTCAATATTCACGATTCGATAAATTTATATCTATTATTTAATTTTATTTAAGTGGCTAAACTATAATATAAATAATCTTGTTGAATTATAAAATAAATTACTTGATCAGTAATGTAAGCATAAAAGTCATTTTTTAGATAGATTTTTTGTTGAAATCAACAGGAAATAAAACTTTTAAAAATAAAAGTTAAATCATTACTTGAATACTTTCAAAGGGAAAAAGTTATAGATCCGAAATAATAGAAAAAAGTTAGGATCTTTTCTACATTAAGCACACATGTGAATTTTTGAAATTCTTTTTATTAAAATATCACAAAAACTAAACACGGACTTGAAA
Organism: Nezara viridula; assembly: GCA_928085145.1. Taxonomy (NCBI): domain Eukaryota; kingdom Metazoa; phylum Arthropoda; class Insecta; order Hemiptera; family Pentatomidae; genus Nezara; species Nezara viridula. The sequence continues at coordinate 4,003,572 of OV725082.1, forward strand.
TTCAAGTCTTGTATGCCGATTTCCATCAATAGCCGATATTATGGAAATTTCGATTTTTTTTCCTATATTCGATATTTTATCATCGATGGTATCTACTTCGATATTTTTGACTACCGTTTTCGAAAAGCGTAATATACTCATATTGACCGTTTTATATAGAATGTAGTGTGTAGTTGAGGAAAATATCGATATTTCGGTAATATCGACTATAAATGTCCATCCCTAAGTAGAATTGAATTGCGCGCGTGGGACCCTTCTCAATAAACTCAATTTGCCCAAATTTGTTAGTTAGAACTTTCTCAAACTAATGCCATAAATTTTCAAATAAATCTTTGTAGGATGCAAAAATAAATTAGTTTTTCGCTTAATCCGATCTATGGGTGAATGGGAGGCATAATTTAGTTGAATGGAGGATAAAAGTATTGATATTTCCATTAGTTAATTTAAAGAGGAAAATATCTTATTTTTTGTGCTGGAGAATCAATATTTATATTCATATTCATGTTCAAAAAAATTTTATAATATCGGTTATCGATATTTCAAATCCGATATCCCATTCCAAGTAAAACGTTTGTCCAAGAAATAAATTGAAAATAAAGATCCAGTCATTCCGAAACTGAATTAAAATAAAAGTTAATATTTCATTTAATGGCTTAATATCTAAAATATTCCTTTCTCGATATAAGCAGTATTCTTTAAAAAAAATAAATAAATAATAACGGTCGCTCGATCCGTCCAACCTTACTCCCAGTTAGGACCATGCGGTGACCACAGTCATTGTCAATGGATACCGATTTATTACCGAAGAGGCGACTTACACCGAAACCCACTGCATCAGCTCAGATTAGAGATCACAATAAGACTATAGGACCAGCCGGCGTTAATGGTTCGGTTTTGTGTGGGGGGGCCCGTTCGGGTTATAATATATCGTCGTGGCGCGTCACCACACAGCGGTACAAGGCAATTAAGGACCGTTTTATATCGTTAATTGGTGAGATAAGTCTTCCTGGGGCAGGTGGGCACACAAGTTAAATTACCTGTTTGAGGAGGAATCGGTCCCTCATTTAATTAGTCGTTTAACTAGCAAGTAAATTACAGGTCCTTAGGATTCTATCCTTAATTAAATGAAACAGGATTAAGGACACCAGAGGTCCTTTGTGATCCGGAGGAAGAGAATTAGCAGCTTCGCTTCGAATCCTGCCAGGGCGGCTTCGTCACTTCGTTAATTAGCGAAGTAATATTATTCCTGACTTATCTCTTGTCAGCGGGGCTTTGCTTTCTCTAACCGGCTCGAGTAGCTCCGTCGGATCGTCTGTCTGTCCTTCTCTTCTTCCTCCACGTCGCGTGGCTGTGCCTGATGGAAGCGTGGTTTGATATCTTCATTTAGCCTAGAGCTTTGTTCTCTCTTACTATATAATTAGATCTTATTCTGGCTAATAATATACATAAACATAGAAAAGTTCTATACTAACATTACTAAAATAACAATAAATTCAACAACAAAATTTTAAATATGAAGATGAGCGTCTCGTAATTTTCTCTGAATTAAGGCTTAAATCATATTAAATATTCACGGTGATGTTGGTGTCAACTGTAGTCGTACGTATTAGGGTTTCATGTTTCTTTTTTTTATTATCGAGCTATATAACTATTGTTTCCAAAATCGGTCTTGGTCTTGGACTTGGACTTTGCAAGACCAATACCAAGAATAATGCAAACAAAAACTTTTCATGAATAAATTATGTTGCTAATACTAGACAACTTTAGTTAATATATGTATACAATTGGTAGCATTCAACCACTGAATCACCGATTCTCTGAAAATGAAGACAAAATGGGAACAGATGTGATCGAATGTACCAAAAATAAATTGAGGGAGGTTAAGGGTGACGTTTCCTCTTGGGCATCGTCAAATAGGAATAACCGCAGTGAGGAAGTAATTCTTACTCGCCTGCGTATAGGTCATACACGCCTTACCCATGGATACCTGATGGCCCGTGATTCTTCGCCAACATGTCAAACCTGTGGGACTCCTCTTACAGTGAAACACATTTTAATAGAGTTCAGAGTTTACGAAACATTTAGACTATCGTGTGACTTGACAAACGATCTACACTTTATTTTACAGGACAATACGAATGAAATTGATGAATTATTTTCTTTTCTGAAATGTTCTAAACTTGAAAACGCAATCTAATTCTCAATAAAAATAAGGTAATAATGACCCTAGTGGTTAAAGCCTTAAAAGACTTGGTAGAACCAATATATGTTTTGCATTTAACTCTTCCGATTTTTCATTTGGCGTTTAGTTAGGTCTCCCTATTCTGAAAAATGACAGTAATATCTTTATAGAAATAAGCTAATAATTAATTACAAGACCCTTGCGAGACTCTTGCGCAAGATCACGACTCACCTTGCTCTAGCATTTGGGCAATACTATATACAATTAAGAAAATTATATGAATTTGAATATAAGCGGAACAAAATAACACAAACACATCTATCGGCACTATTTACAATCAGGCAAGGGAACTTCGAACTTCCTCTACCGAAAGTGGGAAAAAGCAAAGAAAGCAGACTACAGGAGATCTCTGCGCTTCTCAAATGTCTCACTAGTACTAAAGAAAATGGAGATGTTCTGTAGTAATAAAGTCAGTGGGCGGAGATTAAAAAAGTTCAGAAATAGTTCAAATTTCTTTCTATCCAACATAACATTGCATTTACGCTCCATGAGTCAGTTCACCAGTTCTTATCGGTGAAAACCAATTTATCAAACGAACACACTATCTTACTTTGGACTTACATTCGACAGAAGAATGCTCTGAGGTATTCATGTCAAAATGTAAAAACAAGACTTTAGAACACACGATTGAAATTACTACATTCCCATTTTTATCCAAAACAAAGCTGAAAATTATACAGAAACTAAATACGCATACATAATTTCTTATATGAACAAGCGCCTCACAGTTGTATTTATTATTTATCTGATTTATCATAGATCCAACAAAAAAAACGCACTTACTATATAACATTAATGCCGGCGACGCGGTTGAGAGAGAAGGGCTGGGATCTCTTAGGGTCTCGCTTTGTCCTTCACACGTGGGGGAAAGGGCTGGACTCGGAGATCTCTTGCCTAGTTGTAAATATTTTATTTAATTTTGCTACGAATTTCTGTATTTCATTTAATTTTAACTCTAAGTTACATTTCCTAAGTTTATTATAGTTTTTGCCTTTGTTATATAGATTTTTATATTTATATTTTTTTATTTATTTATTTTTTTATGGTATTGTATATATGGTATGAATGTGCCTTACTCAGCCTTAGTACTCAGTGCCCTTAAGTGTGGCAAAATGTATTATTTCTCAATAAACAGATATATATATATTAAAAAAAAAACTATATAACATTAATGGTAGACGCTCTCTAGTAATAACAAAAGTCTACATATCTACTGATAAACTACATGACAATGGGGAGTTTGTATATCAGAAGGCGATTGAAAAGAAAGTGGATTAGAGATCTCCTTTCCTGATTTAAGGAATTAAACGAAGACCGGGAGGAATCCTGGCAATACAGCCTATGTTCTATCTAATAGTGTTAGGAAAATAAAATTACAATTTAGGAATATTCAATGTACAGTTCTCAATTTATCAGAAATATATTGATTAGAAGTCATCAGATAATTATTAAGACGACCTTTTCATTGCCGATGTCAGTTCCGTTCGACAGACTGTGCAAAGACTCCGAATGCCGTCTCCATCACTTCTTATAATGTCAAGCGACGATAAAGTCGAAGAATTGTCGCTCTAACCTTTCGTGTGACATTAGAGACAATGGACTTAGTCTAGCCTAGTCAAAGGTGATTAGTCACAAGACAATGTTCTCGACTTATTTCTGTTGTAATGTTTCTGTTCTTGAAATGGGTAATTAGTATATTATCAAGGAAAGTATAGCAACTTCTTTATTAAATTATATATTTTGTACGCAATCACTTATGACTTTGTACGAAAATTAAAAATTGCTTAGTTAAAAAAAAGCAACATTTCTCCATCTTTAGAGACCTTTGGCAGCCCTAAGTAGTCTTTTCCACCATCTTGGGCTTTTGTTTCTAGTTTTTTGATTCGATCAATCGAGTTGAGTTTTGAAACGGGCTAGGAAGTATCATTTATTACAAAATCGACTCTATTTAAGTTTTAAAATAATCAAAGACTAGTAGGCCCGATCGAAAAATTCGCACAGCATATTGTTAACAAATGCCTAATTAATAAGAAAATAAAATAATGCAACGTTATATAAAGATAAAGAAATCAAATGTTACTTTATCGATAAATATAATCAACAAAGAAAACAAAAATTAATATAAATCTTCATTTTAGTTTCGAATCAACATGTTTACAAATTTCAGTAAGCTACATCTTTGCTAAAAATAGTCCGATTTCGATGATTTTTTTTTTCTTTTGTAGATAATTTAGTAATCTTTCACGTAATCATGAAGGCATAAGGCATAAAGGGAAAAGTGTGTAATTTTTTAGTTATTCGCAAATAAAGTTTGTTTTCTTTCATAACTTGTTTGCCTGAATTTTCAGGGTGATTGCACTATTTTGCTCGCCTAAAGGAGAAGGAAGCCTTCGAAATTGGTACCTCAATCATGAGATTTGGTGAAGAATTAACGATGATATGGCTTGCCGATCAAAAACACTATCGATGAATAATGTAAACTCCTCCTCTCTCGATCATAGAGACCTCAAGTCGACGAAATGAGACATGTATTCAATGACAGTACTCCAATTAATGTAAGGTTGTGTGGATACGAACCATATGCCTTGCGTTATCTCGAAAATGGTACGTTTTTGGGCTTAAAAATGCTGTGCGAATCAAAATTTTTAAGTCCAATTTGTCCCGCATCGATCTACAGAACTACCACCGTTCCAGTATTGAAACTTAGCAAAATTTTTGTATCGACTTTATTTATTTTAGAAAGAAAAACCAAAGCGGAGAGTACGATTCGCTAATCCCTCGTGAAATTCTGAATCCAACGGTACCCCATTCATGGTATTTGAACACGACAGGAGCTTATATTTGGTACAAAACCGATTTCGATCCTTACAGTAATAATATATGTGGAGATTTTTGGAAATATTTTCTACAAAAAAGAATTCTTGATTTTTTTTGATTTTTTTTATTTGATGATATCAGAATTCAAATAATAAACATAGTTTTTCGCGTTTTCTGAGAACTGTCTATGATAATAATGATTCAGTTTAGAAATAAACGGCTCACTTAATATGTATCTAGTGCCCCTTATTTAAATGTTTTTTTTTTTAGGGAACCTGTGGATTTTTTTTTAATTTGATAATTTCTTAAGTAGCGACTCTCGCTCGTTGATCTCATTAAAGCCCCCCTAAAACATGACCCCTGACTATCGATTGCAGGATCCCCCCCCCTGGAAGCTCATGCATTTTAATCCAAGCCTTACTAATTGCCATTACAGGTTATAAGGCTTTAGGGAACCACTTTTACTGCCACGTCGGGGATTATGGATTCATGGCGCGGATGCCCACGAGGCTAAAGGGTTTCGTACCCTCCGTCGAATACAAATACCTGCTTAGGTCCGCCATAAATAGGATCTCTCCAACTTGCCCCTTCCGTGTAAAAATTGTTTCTTCCAGACAGTTTTCGAACCCAATGTATGGAAATACCTTTATCCCCCTTCGATTTTTTTTTTTATCTCATATGCATAATGCATGGCTAAACAACTCTCATGCATATATATATAAAGAGGAGAGGGGGGCTTATACCGGCTAAAGTTTATGTCTCGAGTCGTCTCAGTTGTTAAATCGTTGTTTTTTAATAAACTTGTTGATTATATTCTAGTTGGTTTGCATGCTCAAGTGGTGGGGGTTAAGAGCCTGTACGGAGCTGTAAAGTCGCTTATTTTACATTTTAATCAATTTATCTGAGAACTTTATAAACATATCCACCTCAACCTTAATCAGGACGTTAAAAAGATATCATCTTATTTTAAAACAACATGTTTAATATAAATATTAAAATTTGGTTATTCAAAACCAATTTTTAATATTTAGATAAAAAAATAAAATAACCTAAAGATAAGTAAATTAAAAACACAGTCATACCCATATACAATATATACAAAAATTCGGAGGTACATATACTAAAATTTGGAACGATACAAAAAAAAAAAATTAAATTAAAAACAACAACAAAGACAAATCCCTCATTGGTGAACACATAAAAATTAAAATATTTTAAACAACAAAAGAAATATTGGTTTGTTATTTTCTTTTTTTTCAGTTCACAATAAAATTATAAATTCTTTTTATTGGTTGCAGTTATTATTAATTCAATCCTGATTTTCTTAATACAATAATAATTATAACAATCAGTCTTTTCGATAACAAATATGGGTTTTTATTCATATTTTCTTTTATTAATTCTTTTTTATGTTTATACAAATTATTAAATTTTTTCTCGAGTTTCTTATTAATAATAATTTCTTTATGATAAGGAATATGTAAAAGATGTAATTGTTACTTTTTCAGCTATATCAAATTTAAGATTAAAATGCAATGTTCCTATTCCGATTTTTCTAAAAAATGTTCAAGTCCAAAATGTCTATATTTAATAAAATTATTAAAAAAAATACACTAAAATTAATTATGATACTCTTATAATAATAGTCTTATTAGACTATTATAAGAGTATAATACTCTTATAATTAATTATAATAATAAATATAATACTGGAGCAACACTTGATCAAAATATAACGATCCTTTATCAACGATTTTACACTAATTTAAACTGACATAATAACAGATTATTAAGAGACATGGCCACAGCTGACATACCTCAGAACATGAAAAAATGACTAAAAAGGAGTTGGATGAGGGATCTCCTTCCTCAAACAACCTAAGCAATTGAAACAAGTTAGAGGAAATGTACTGGTGAATACTTTTCTTCCCTATGTCTTTCATGCCATTATTTTCTATATCGCTATCACATTTGCTCATTGTCAACAATAAGTTGACAGGCGTAAATACATTTTTATGGACAAAACAAAAGTTTCGGGACATGTGGTATAATATATGGAATAGAAAAAAATATATAAGATAATATCTACCTCCTGTAATATCGAATTTATATATAGATATTATCTGCTATCTATATAGAAATATATATTAGAACTGTCTGATGTATTTTCGTTACCATCGATGTTCTCAACGCTGAATTTAGAAGCTCTTGCACTTTTTAAAAGAATAGAGTCTCTTTATATTAAATTATATCAACTCGGTAATATTTAATATTATATTCTCTAACAATAAGCAAGTTTTCCTTTCGGTGTACATTAACGACAACGGATAGGCAGTTGGAGCGGCCCGGGAATAGGGAACCGTATTCTAGTCAATACACAAACAAAATTTGCAAAAGGGTCACGTCTCGGCCAAGCTGCTAGTCGAGCCTCTGACAAATAAGGCAGCTTTTTTTTTCTTTAAAGGTTTTTCTTTTTTCCTGAGGCGGCTTACTTTAAGCGGTCCTGGAGGTACTTAGCAAGGTGCCTTACTTTGCATATGAACAAGTTGTGCGTGTCTTATCTTTTTTTTTTTTATAATATGCTTGAATCGGTACATATATATTAAAAAAAATATTTAAAATGGCCGAAAGAGGAAGGCGAGAACACACATTCTAAACTGTACAGCATACTCCAATTGTATTAAAATGAAATTACGGATTCCTTAATAAATTCTCTGGTTAAATACATACTATGTAATAAGGCTTTAATTTTCTTTACACATTTTTTTTTTCTATAATTTTTTATTGTTTTGTTCTGTGTTGAAAGTGAATTTTAATCACCACTCACTAAGCATTGTGAGTAGATAAAATTTTTTTTTTGTTAATATCTAATTTTTCTATTCATGAGATTGTATTTTATTGAAATGTATTTTATTTTCTAATTATCTTCAACACACTCCTCGCTATGTATATATATATATATATATATATATATATATATATATATATATAGCTATGTATATATATATATATATATATATATATATATATATATATATATATATAAAGTGTATATATATATATATATATATATAAATATATATATATATATATATATATAGCTATGTATATATATATATATATATATATATATATATATATATATATATATATATATAATATATATATATATATATATATATATATATATATATATATATATATTTATGTTGTTCAACCCTTATATATAGTTTTGTTTATAGTTCAAGTGATTCATTCATAGTTTTAATTGGTTTGTTCATAGTTTTATCTGCTCTGTACATAGTTTTATCTATATTCTATACAGTTTGTGCACTTAAGGTTTTCTTTACTTTTTATTTTATTTTATCAATTTTATTTTTTGTTTCAAACTTTTAGGCCAGTAATATTCTATTCTAAAGTACAATATTGTTATTCTAAAGGGACTTTTTCTTCTCCTAATTTTTACGCATAATCACTTAAATATCTTAGGCAACATAAGTATATCATTTTTTTTTTTGTCTTCACAATTTCTTTCTTTACAAATTAACATTTATTATTATTTTTTTTTATATTCCATCACTACAATGCTTTGCCTATAAAATTGATTTGGGTTCCTTTCTAATTACATTCAGTGATTATTATGCTATTGTTTTTGCTCTAATATTGTAGTACTGAACCTCTAATACTCAACTGTTATCGTTAAATTATCCTAAGAGCTATTATACTTAATTTATTACTAGTATTTTGTTATTATTCAATATAATTTGTAATAAGACTTTTGGCCAGATTTATGGTTAATTTATATGAACAATACTGTTATTCTAAAGGGACCTAGTCCAAGAATAAAGATGATTTTTCTATTTCTATTTCTAAATAAGTCATTCCAAAAACTGATGCGAATTCCTAATCCAAAGATATGGTGGTGGGCTATATAATGTTTTTTTTGTGCCTTGTGATACTTTCGATATCTTAATTTAGACTAGAGTTTTTTCTCAATCACTCAACCAGTCCGTAGTACAGACCCCATGTTCTCAAGTTATTAACATCCGTCTGAAACTTCGTAAATAGCTTCATCTCATCGTAGCCTAAAAATATTTTATTTACGAAAATTCTTGGAAATTGTGGAAAGGGCGTTTTTAATCTGGAGATCGTCAAACTTTGTTTAATTATCCATTTGCTTTCAACTTGAATCATAAAATAATTTGACCACAAACTCATGATAAAAGGAGGCCTTAAAAAATATTGAGGCATTTGGCATGATCTACAACCCCAAAATCTGAAAATAACAAGATTGTATAGGCCAAGCGGCTCAATATTTTTGTAGGTCATCCTTTTTCTCGATTTTTGTAATTAAATTATCTTACGATCCAATTGGAAATCAAATGGGTATATACCAGTTTTTAGTACTGAATTAAATAATAAAGTTTGCCGTCTTCCAGATTGAAAAAGCCCTGATTCCAAGAGTTTTTGTAAATTAAATAGTTGTAGGTTACGATGAGATGAAGCTGTTCAAGAGGCTTCAGGCGGTTGTTAATCATTTAATAAAAATGGGCCTGTAAATAATGATAAGCAATGATTTTATTAAAAAAATTTAGGTGATTATTTTATAAGTGATTTATTTATATATTGTTATCTTTTTTCCAGAGAGACGTACTTAATCTTGAACCTAGCAACGTTGGAAACTGCGTTTCCAAAGGCAAATCTGAGGTAAGTGATTGTAATATATGTTGTTTTAAATGTGTTTTTTTTTTTTACATTTTTTTTATTTTATTTGGGTAGAGAAATGGAGGATAAGAACAAAAAATTCAATTAGCCCGGAAGTAATCCCCTCCATATTTAAAACGAAATGGTAGAACTTAACTTAGGATTTAATCCTTTTACGATTAAAAAAAAATTATGACCCTACAAAAATTAACAAATGTTCCCCAGTAATGTAAATAAAAAGATCCTGTGATGTTGAGCATTATGGCTTTCGACGGTGAATCACACGACGGGGGGTAGCGGATTATTTTCCAGTAGCCTCCCCCAAGTTTAAAATTATGCTAGTAAATCTAAGTTTAAATAGGATGGACGTCCTGTGCCTTATAATTACCTCGAAGGAAATTTACATAATAACAGTCCTTCATGATTAACTAGGCGATTTAATTAAGTAAGTGAAGTAATAAAAAGGTGCAGTTAGTTAGCTGAAGAGAGGGGGGGGGGCGGTTTAATGCGCCCAGGTAGCAATTACCTTTGGTTTTAGCGGAGTTGGGGGAATTTATTTGTTTATAATGGATTTAATAACATTATTAATGTTCCCCTCGCTAGTCCGAAACTGCGCAACTTCCCATATTGCACCATGCTCTGATGTAGGAGGGGGTCGCTTTTGTGACACTTTAAACTTTCGATGAAGTTATAAAGCTTCATTAGATATTGAATTATGTATGCATTATGTATTGTTGATGGCGCATTTATTGATTAAATTTCCACGAGTTAATGCTTTGAACATAATTACAATAATGAAATTATATTGCAATCAGTATTAGTTGTTATACATCTTGTACTATTTTTACATCTCAATTTTTTCGGTAAAAATTATATAAATAAAAAACTGTTTGTCTAGATAAAATATATATATCCTTCGTAAAATCCTCAATGCTCCTTACTTTGTCACTAATAAAATTATCCATGAAGATCTTAATGTTCCTTATGTTTCAGATCTGACCCAATCCAGATACCTATCCTTCCATAATAAACTTCAGAATCATCCCAACCCTCTCGTTTCTAACCTTGCTTCCTCTTCAATTCCTGATAACCCTCCGAGGCGTCTGAAAAGAAGATGGCCCCGTGATCTCCTAATGTAGTCATATCATTAGAGTGCTACCATTGGGTAGTTACTCAGCGAGTGTATTCATGTCATTATATCAATTATGTCCAGATTTACTTGATGTATTTATGTAATACAGTTGTAAATGTCATAAAGAAATTAAATATATATATATATATATATATATATATATATATATATATATATATATATATATATATTTGTCTTCATATTTCCATCGACACTTGTCATAAGTTTGACAATAAACAGATGTGCTGTAACTAATAAGAAAATTGACATTTTAGGCACGATGAAAAATAGTGCCCTGTTGCACTTCTTCCTGGTTTTGGTTTACTTCCTTAATTCAGGAAAGAGGATCTCTCATCCAGCTCCTCTTTAATCCTCTCCTGATAGGCATGTCGTTAATAAGTCTGTTGTGATGTCCGTACAGTTTAAGATGAAATCTGGAGTAGAGAGTACGTATGGGTTGGTCGATAGTTGGTTGTCGTAAGTCGTTGTAATATTTTGGATTGAAATATCTGTAGTGTTTGTAAAAATTTTTTGCAGAAATTTGTGAGGCATATGTCCATATGAGTTTGAGTAGGTAAGTGTATGTATTAAGTTTTTGTATGATTTTCAATTTTGATTTTGAAAAAAATGAGTATTTTCAGTCGCTGTTCTAAGTATTTCGTTTCATTTTGACATGTGTAGATAAAATATAAGTCTCTTTTTCTTCTTGAAGCAGGCTTATAGCAAACTGTATATTTTATATAGGTAAAGAGTAAATAATTGATAAAAAATAGATAGGATTGATATAAAGCTACAATATCAGAGAGTGATTAACTGAGGACATAAGTGCATCTCTAAGAGACAGAAGCTAAATCAGTGAAGCAGACTGGAAGAGCCAGATATATGCGAGGACATTAGGACTGCAGTACCAGTACCAGCACTGGCTATAGTCAAGATTTACAATCTCCCTTCTCATTGGCTAACTGTCTCTAATAGTCCCAATTAGTGACCGCCAGATATCGCTAGCACTTCGTCACTCCAGCTGCAACTGGAGTAGGCTCCAGGGATAATGGTGTCTTATCGCACTTGTAATGTTCAACTATTGTAGTATCACTATACTGAGAAATGAAACATAAAATGTTGAGTTGAAATTAATAAGCCAACTTTACAAAGTAGGTAAAAAATAACAAATCAAAATTTATAGATAGTGTTTTGTTTACTTAACTAAAACTAATGAGGAAGCCTTTGTTGCTGAGCGTGTCGAGAAAGCGTTGTCTACTTTAGCATTCTCGAGCCTAGTGGTTAGTGCCAGTTCGAATTCGGCCTAAGCGGGTTGAAATTTATTACGTTGAGGATCCATGGAGGATCTCGATCATCTCATTCTAATATTGAGAATAGGTATCTCTACGTAGGTAGTAAAGGAAAACTAGAGTGATTTTATATACGTGTGTGTGTGTATATATACTTGTTTATTTATTTATTTATTGTGATACAGACCAACTATGGACCACACGATTATTATTTTTTTTTTCTTTTTTGCCCATATTTTTCTCTCATCTCCCTCCTTTCTCTAACCATTTCTTACCTTCTAGCACTTTCTTCTCCGCTACAAGAACTTTTATGTTTTTCACTGTTATCCCGAATATTTCCTTATTTTGGTCGTCTTCCTCATTGATACATCTACTTATTTTATTTGTTTCTACTTCCTCTTCTATTTGTTTCGGATATTTCGGGTTTGTATCTGTTATATATATATATATATATATATATATATATATATATATATATATATATAAATTTGTGTGTGTGTAACAAATTGGAAAAGGTACGTTGCCATTAAATTTAAAATTAATATAAAGAAGCAGTGAAAGCCACTTATCACTTTATAAATTTATCAAATCTTGTTAACCTGCAAGAATTCGAAGCTTCTGATAACAAGATTGACAGCACAGATAGCAATGATTTAGTTTTTTGTATATCTTTTTCCACCTAAACTAGCCTTCTTCATTTATGTCTATTTTGGCCCATTTTCTTTTTTTCATATTATCGATATACAACTCTTTGTTTATACTATCTATCTTTCTATCTTTAAATCTTCTAGACTAGATATATCGCCCATTTTAACCTCCTTGCCTTCAAATTGTGAGATAATGATTGATCATAGGTAGTTCTTTTCTACCTTTATGCGTTGATAGCCTATTTACAGATCGCTACGATTATTATCATCTCAAATCTATCAATACTTCTTTTTTCGATGGTGTTTTATATATCAGAACCTTTCGGTTTACTATCATGTTTTTTTTTATATTTCATTTACTTTTTAGAAGGATTTGCTCTGCTTCGGTTATCGGTCTTAGCGATTCTCCCAATGCCCTCTTAATTACATCCGCAGATAGCTATATAGCAGATGATGAAAATTTAGAGGTTATTCCATTATCACTTTTGTGAAGCACACCGTACCCCGTTCATCGGAAAGCTGCCCCCTACCTCCGTAGACCCGGATGACCAGCCATAACGTCCACATTGAGCTATCGCCCTCCCCTTTCAGAGCCTAATGGCCCCCAGGTAGCGGTACGTCCTGAGAGGATATACAGTGTTCTGCTCTTGCGAAGTCCGCCCACGTCCCGCGACACTAAATCAAAGCGGTCGAGAAACGGAGGCAAAAAGTCCCTGTTAGCCATTTGCTAAGCCACGGCCTCCTGGAGCCAGGATGAATGGGAGTCCTCCAGTTCCTCCAGTCGCTCTCTCGTATATAAGTCTATGGAAATATAAATCGATAGCGGAAAGGGGGAAAAGTGAATCAGAAACTGCACGCTACGGATATCGATTGTGGCTCTTGATCGATGGCGCTACTCGAGATTATCCTACCGCTACTAGCTGTCAGGAATCAACATTGAAAACGCATCATTCAACGCCACATCAACAATAATTAAATCGCTTCAACAGGATCATATCTCAGGTCATTGATGCCTCATAATATTGTCGTACATAAAGTTCTTGTTGTACAACTGATAATTTAAAGCATATATATATCCTTTTTTTTTTTTTAACTCGATTCTTCAACTCATACCTGTCAGAAGTTCCGACAATCAGCGAGTGTGATGTCAAAATGTAGAAGAAAAAGTATATATGAATTTGAATTTATCCATTGGAATCAACAATGCTAAAATTGATTAACAACTTAAATCAAGAAGTAACGGATCCATCTCAGATAATTTGTTGGCGATAGTCCGATAGTATCATTTATATTCACTATCGATTCCATCATACTTATTGTAAACCAATATAAAAAAAAAAGAAATAAAAGCTAATTGTGTATAATAATCTGAAACAAACATTAAGTATAAAAGAAGAAATAAAGTTAAAACTTGATACAAAAACAAATTTAATGCTTAACGCTGAATATACTTTGGTATTTTTTGTAAAAAGAATGTTTGATTATTGACCAAACTTGTTCTAGCATCTAGTCCATACTGTGGCAAATTATTTAAGTAACTTTTACTGTTTAAAAAAAAAAGATGTTTCTAATCAGAAAATTATTTAAAATAAATTATAATTTAATTTTAAAGAATCGTAAATGACTGGTTCAATATAGAACTAAGATAATTAAGAGTGGAACTAAGTATCAACAATCTGGGACTGTGTAATGTAGCCCCCCTGTGGTTTGTGCCAAAAGGATTTTTAAATATCCCTTTTTCGATTACCTTTACTCTTCTACGTAAACCTATGACTTCCTGTCCTACAGTATCCTTTAGTAACACCCCACTTATCCCTGTTGAATAAATACGATATCTTCCTACGAAATCCTCATACAAGACTGAAACGATTAGAAACTGCTCGACGTTTCCTCTTACTAGACAAACGCTCTAAACTTTTAATTAATTACAAAAGACTAATATACTTGACTATACTAAGACCTATTTGGACTTACGGAGTTGAGCTATGGGGCTCCACTAAACCATCCCTACTTTATCACATATAAAATTATCCATAACGATCTTAATGTTCCATATGTTTCCGATTTGGCCCAATCCAAATATCTATCCTTCCATAATAAACTTCATAACCATCCGAATCATCTTGTTTCTAATCTTGTTTCCTCTTCGTTTCCTGCTTACCCTCCGAGGCATTTGAAAAGAAGATGGCCTCGTGATTTCCTTATATAGACATATTATTAGAGTGCTACCAAAGGGTAGTTTCTCAACAAGCGTTTTCAAGTGATTATATTCTTGTGTAAACATTTACTTAGTGTATTTATATTATAATTGTATTATTGTACAGTTGTAAATATCTTAGACAAATAGTTTTTAAAAAAATCCCTTATCTCATTTAAATTATGGGGACTGTTTCATCTGGGATTAATCCTCCAATCTCTATCCCCACCTGGGAAAATTTACTTATAGCCAAAAAGTCGAGGAAAATGTGTAAAAAAAAACTTAACTTACAAAATACTTTGATAATAAACCACCTGTCATGACGGTCTAGCGACGTTGGTTTGAATCTGGCCTGGGCACATAAAATTTATTTCGTCGCGGAACCGCTGAATGAATAAACATGAATATGAAGAAACCCCCTTTTCATCTCCTTCCACCTGCCATCCTCGTATGTCTTAAATAGTGAGATATGAAGTAATTGTAAAAAAAATGATAAAATTTCATAAAAAATATTTATTGATACTATTGTTAGTTTAATATTAGTAATATTTAAGTCTATCGTTTAACTAAATTAATTTTCAAACATAAATATTATTATTCTTAATGATATTAAGGTATATAATAATAAAGAAGGTATCTTTATATCTGTTATAAAAGGGATAAAAATGAGAAAAAAAATGTAATTATCCACCCGGAAATGAGGCATGATCTGGAATCTGGACAGAATTGTAAAAACAATTCCAGGCCTGGAGTGAGGGACTATTCCAGGCAGAGAGAGGAAATAGTAGGGTAGAAATGCCGGTTCTGGTCCCAGAATTTGCGGAGGAGAATTGGACTTTGGACCCTGGGCTATTCTTACCTTAACCACCTGTACACCACGTGACCAATATAATTTATTTTGATTGATCCTAATCCCTAATCTTAATCCTTAATCTCCAATGCTAATCCCTAATCCTAATCCTTAATCCTAATTTGTATTTTTTCATTTTTAAGTTCGACAGGTCCGGACCTGTCTCAACTGGTCTCATCTTGTCTACCTCAAGTAAATATAAAGTGTAACGACATAAATATAGACATATATTGTGACATTCTACGATATCATGTCTGAACTGGTCCCATCTTGTCTACCTCAAGTAAATATAAAGTGTAACGACTAAAATATTTATTATTGCAAACGAATATAAATTATAACAATGAAATATACACATATATTATTACAAATGAATATAAATATAAATTGTATTGACGAAAATATTTATTATTGCAAACGAATATAAATTATAACGATGAAATATATACATATATTCTAATAATTTTACGATAATATATCATAAAATTAACAACAACGTCATCACCCATCCCCTCCCCCCTCTTCTTCTCATCAACTTTTATATATTGTTTTTTTTTTTTTTTCATAAATATCAAAACGTATTTAATAATCTAAGAATATACATCACCAATATCACGAATATTGTAATAAATCGAAATTGAAACTAATATCATTTTCGAATTTTACAAAATATAATAACCTAATAGTAGACTCTAATATCGAAAAAAATAAATCATAAAGTTAATATACGTAATATTATTTTCATAACATATGTTATATAGAAGGCCGGGGAGAGAGTACAGCTGCGTTAGGCGACAAGTCTCTTCACGTTTGAACATGCATAGGCATGTAGGGGGACAAGGTCCACTGCGAAGGAAGCGGTAGGGTCGGAAGAGAGTGGTGGGGGAAACCATCAGCCAATCAGATTCGAGGATTCTCGTCACGTGACCCTAGGTTGATATATTTGTTTTTCATACCCCTCTTGGTTTGTCAAAAAACATGTTTTGACATGAGCCTCCTCACCACGTCAAGGTGGGGGTATTTCGAGGAGGTTTTTTTTTTTTTTTTTTGTTTTTACATATTTTCAAACACACATACATTGGTTTACGAGTAAATCAATACTACGCCAGTGACCAAATCAAACACATACACATACATGCACACATTGGTTTACGAGTAAATCAATACTACGCCAGTGACCAAAATGCAAAAACAAAAAAAATTAAATAAAATAGAAATTAACTAACTTCTTCAAAACAGAAAATTTATTCCAACAAAAGAAAAAAAATTATATGAAATCCACTTCATATCTACCATTGATTAGTCCTCTGTAAATTATGTTTATTCTTTTTTCACAGTAATTGTATTCGTTTAACTTTTCGTCAGTTAAGACTTCTGTAAATCTTTTAGGCATGAAAACACAGTGTGGATGAATATCATAAATGTCGGTAGGACCGTGATATTTCAATTGTGCAATAACAGCAACACCATATATCGTGATGATTCTTTTAAATTTCACGACTTCATAAGTGAAATCCACCTTCATGTCTGATATCCGTCCTATACCTTCGCCTTTTCGATTGACGTCATTGAGGAGAGTAGCGAGACTAGCCATGTTAACTGCTTGAGCTTCGACTACACAATGACTGAAGAGGAGCTCTGTGTAACCTCCCTTTACTCAGTAAAACAAGTCTATACAAGAATAACTCATGTTTACACATGTCCGTATCCAAAATGAATGGTGGGGGAAACCATCAGCCAATCAGATTCGAGGATTCTCGTCACGTGACCCTAAGGTTGATATAATTTGTTTCATACCCCTCTTGGTTCGTCAAAAAACATGTTTTGACATAAGCCTCCTCACCACGTCAAGGTGGGGGTATTTCGAGGAGGTTTTTTTTTTTTTTGTTTTTACATATTTTCAAACACACATACATTGGTTTACGGGTAAATCAATACCTCGCCAGTGACCAAATCAAACACATACACATACATGCACACATTGGTTTACGGGTAAATCAATACCTCGCCAGTGACCAAATTATACATACTTTTGGTTTACGAGTAAATCAATACCTCGCCAGTGACCAAATCAAACACACACACACATACTTTTGGTTTACAGGTAAATCAATACCGTGCCAGTGACCAAAATGCAAAAACAAAAAAAAAAATCTGTTGAAAATAAGAAATCAAATTAACATAGAATAAATAACAAATTGAAACATTTTTTTTTTTATATTTTTATATATATATATTTTTTTTTATTATCAAATTATAGAAAAACTAAACAAAAGTTATAAAAATTTGAAAATCAAATCGTAATTCGAATATACCCACTCTGCTAGTATATGCGAACGATAATATGAACACATTAATTTCAAGTCTCTATGAGTAATACATGGGACTATTTGTATACTTTGCATATTATCAATTCGAGGACATTTATATTCCTCAAGATTGATAATTTCACACGAGTGCAAAAATTGTAACAAAAATTCTTTTTTTTGCTGTCCTTTTACAAAAATATATTTATAATTTAAATCGATATTATGAAAAATCGATGATAAATTGTGATAGGGAACATCTCCTTCATCCCAACTTAGTAAATGATAATTTTTCGAAAGCCAGCGGTTCGTTTTCATGCTTTTAGCACTGGTAACAACCGGATGAGAAGGTGGTTCGAAAATCCAATTGCTGGCTGCATTATATTTTAAATCAAAAATCGATAATTCTTTAACTATATAATTATTTGCATCATCTACGAAGCATTGAAGTTCCACAACCGCACCGTTTGATGACATGATGAAAACTGAGAATAAATTACAATGAATCCCTTTATTATTACTTATACCCTTTTTCTTATAATACTCGTTAAAGGGTTGTACTCTACAACGTTATCGTGTATGATGAGGCAGAAAGCAGTTGTTTCAGGCGGAAAAGGTTTGGAAGAATCGAATTCTAACCTCACATCGACCGGTCCGGACTTGATAGATTCCGATTGTTTAGAACAATCGATTACGATAACCGGTGCTTTTTCTTTAAAGTTTTTTAGGGAAAGGAGTGGCTCTGAAGGATATCTTCCAGGATAGTAAGAATTTTGAAGATTATTATACATGTGATATAGTATCGCGAATCGATTTTTATCGAAATCCACATTTAAATCGTCATAAGGGTACGATTTAGAATTTAAATATAGTTTTACGTTACTGATATTACAATGATCGAATTGGCTAGCATCCTTTTCAATTTTATTAATTCGATCAGATGAAAACGCTAATACGATGTATCTCGGTTTCTCCATCTGATTTGAAGTTTTTACCGCCCAAACTTGTCTCTGTGTAGAGGGCAAGAGGGGGTAAACAAACAATTCCCAGCTCCGGAATGCTACTGAAACGATTTTTTCCGACTTTAGTCGGCGTAAAAGAGTCAATCGTGTAAATTCGTTCACTGATACATAAGGCAATTTCCAACATAGCTTTGTTAATTCAATTTTTGCTTTCTCTGGATCGCCTATTCGTTTAGATATGTAACTGTTTTCATCAGTCCGTGATCTCATGAGAATTAATTCTTGCTTAACATTAACAATAATTTTCTGATAGTCTTCCGCGAACCCTAGTAATTGTGATAAGGGGATACATAAGTTAAAATAACCATCATCAGAGACTAAGCTATCAAGTGAATCGGATATAGGGCAGCACCAACCGATATGTTCCATAGAGGATCCACCCATGAAGGAAACCATACCCTTTAGAGTACTAGTGATACCCGAATTACGGACTCTGTCTACTTCAACACCGCATAACTCATATCTGATTTCATCGAATAAATATGCTAAAGCATTATTTGTTAATTTAGCCGATGTGGGTACCCCGCTACCATCCTCTTTTAAAAATCGTCCCTCGAAATAAAGAAAACTTTTAGATGGTAATGTGAAAATATCTTGATGCTGGACTAAGATTCTGATTTCATCACCTCGAAGTAGTTTTGTCGAAGCATATGGAAAATGGGAATGATATTCTATCGACTCGATTGAATCGGTAAATGCTACGGTCGAACCTAAATCTGTTATTTCTTCCATAGTACTTGATAACCTGCCAACCGAAGAAACTCAAAATTTTCTTTCGTTAGAGATGTTACTCCACCGAGGTTATTGAAACGAATGAGCTTTGTTTGTAATCCATCTCTTCTTTTATATACTTTTCCAAAGTCTAGCCCCATATTTTAAAATTAAAAAAGTAGCAACTGCGAAAAGTTTATATTTTTTTATTATTGAATAAATTATAATAATAAATTAGAGAGAAATAGTAAACATAAGTGTCCACAAATATAGGTTTCAGGATCTTGATATCTTTTACTAACGAAACTTATACGACAGTCTTTAAGATACTTGACCAAATCAGAAGGAGGACCTTTATTACCGGCGCTGTCGAAAAATTTCACATAATGACCATTTTTCATATAGCATACCCAATGTGTACCTTTACCCTTAGCACTATCTAGATTCAAAATGGCTCTCTCACGAAACCAAGGCTTGGATGGTAAGTTATCTCTTGCGAAAACACCACGGAAATGAGGGATCTTGTACTTTTTAGCCAAATTTATAAGATCGCTATCGCTTAAACTCATTTTTGGCATGGACCCTAACATCTGTTTTGCTTTTTCACTAAACGTTCCTCCAATTTTTTTTGGAGGGCGAATAACACGAATCTTCTTCTTTTCCTTTGTTTTAGCCATGACGATGTTAACAGTTCGATTGTCAGTAACAGAATGACTCAAAAGAGTGTTGTGTCGATCCTCCCACCCCCTCTCACTCTCTCTCTTTACCCCCACCCCTCTAGACATTTATATTTTTTTTGCTTTCCCAGCTGTTATGCTTTGAATCGAAACCCAACCACTTTACAAAAACTTTATCACCTTTCCGTTTCAAAATTTTTTCTACCAAATATACGTTAGGATATTTCACTTTTTGGATTTCTTGCTCATAAAATCCACCAGCGATCGTTTGATTTGAAGTATCCTTAAGCCAGTAGGTTACCGGAATGGTTTTCCTCACTTGATCGATCTTGAAGATTTCAGTCGAGCACGAGGAACGATATCCCTTGGTGAAATTGGCTTTATATTTTGAAATTCTCACAAAATCACCGACTTGATATTTTTGTGGCTTACGATTCGATAAAACATTTTCACGTTTACAATAGACGTTATGAAGTAAATGTTTCTCAACTTGTTTACCTCTGACTGAAGACGGTTTCATCTTTATGGTTCTATGCTTTGTATTGTTATATCTTTTAACTAGATCTTCATATATCGTAATCCATTTATATGTTCCTTGGAGGCTAAATTGTTTCCAAATCTTATTTTTTATCGTTCTTATAAATCTTTCTACCATACAAGCTTTCATATTACTAAAAGTAGAGTAATGATTTATTTTGTTGGATTTCATTAATTTTTGAAAAAATGAATTGTAGAACTCTTTTCCTCGATCAGATTGTAAGTTACGTGGTTTTCTACCATCCTGGATTAGGATATTTTCAAAAGCTGACGTTACATCTTTTCCAGATTTCGACTTCAATGGAGATAGCCAGGCGAATTTAGAAAAACAATCGATTACAGCTAAAATATATTTATAACCTCTATTTTCTTTGGCATATGAACACACCTCGATTAAATCTACCATCCATAGGTCATCGATACCCTTCAGAATCACCCCTCTCCTGTGGAAGGACCGTCTAGCCGGTTTATGCAATTCTTCGACTACCTGTTTCTTGATATCCGACATGGCCGAGATCAGTCGAAACAATGACAATAACAACTCCTCCCCCTCCCCTCATCATGCCACTATTTATAATATTATACCCATCATTCGTAGACTTTTCTCAACCTTTAGAATTTCTTTTTCTGGTCCATGAGTCTGTAGTAAAAATCTCAATTTTTCAACCAGTTGATTAGGGTCCTGGTCTTTATCATAACCTTTCCCTTTGATTTTATCCTTCAGTGGAAAAAGCTTAGCGATTACTTTCCTATATTTTTTACTTCCTTTTTGAACATTGACCGATCCTGTGGAACTATAATTCATTCTATGAGCATTAGTTTTTGTTAATATTATTTTATAATTTTTTTTATCGTTTTCATCTACCCTATCCATATCGGGATCTTCTAAGAACAATAGCTGAGACAGCCCTGGAGTAATTTTGAACAGCGAGCCATCAACATCCAACCAATCATCCTTAATGGAAATAACCGTGTCACCGAGAGTAAAATTTTCACCGTTATAACAAATTCCATATACTTGATCCAAATCCTGGGTTTGATTTGTAGTAAATTTGAGTATATATTTATTAGCCTCTTTACCGATTTGGTCTAAGTAGCTAAAAACGGTTTCTACTCCTTGGGGTGTAGAAGCGTGTTCACTTATTTCTTCCAAAGGTGAAGAACTCTCATAAGTAGAGGATGAAGGGAAAATGTCTAAGACATTAGGTCTATGTCGAGATGCGAGAGTTGGTAAAGGTGTAGAGGACTCAAATTTGGGACGAGCCCCGATTGTTAAAGACACCTCTGTAGTAGGCGATAACTTTTGAGGTGATAAAGGTAAATTGGGTGGTGAATGGATAAGAGTTTCTTCTTCTTTTTTAATATTTGATGGATTAGTAGAGAGGTGTGTTACTACCTGTTCTCGAAAACTATCTCCGACGAACGATTGTAACGGTTTTATCAAAGGTTTGTATTTTTCCTTCAAGTACTCTTCTCTATCCTCCCTTTTACGCTTCAAATTTCTACATTTTTCACGGATGATCTTACGAATTTCTTCGGTTTCTTTAGCTAGCGCGTAAGATGTTGCCTCGTCCATGTTCGATAAGTGAATGAGGAAAATGAAGCCCTTAGACGATTATATATGTATCGAATCCTTTACGGAATCGACCATTGCTCAAATCACGATCTTTATCAATCACAATAAATCCATACTTGGTTTTCCAACATTCTATACATATTTTTTTAAATTCAGAAAATGTCATATCAGAATTAACATGATCTTCATATATCCTTTTAGTGCTGAGATTATCTTGTCGGAATATGATAAGAAAGTTGGTATTGTCCCGAATTAATAGTTTCGGCACACGTGTATAACTCTGACAAAGATAGAAGCTATCTATCCCTCTATGTCTGCCCATGCAAAAGTATGCTCTGACACGATCTTGTTTGTCACAAGCGATGTCGTCGAAAATAAATACTGAATTTGGGGCAGCATCTCTCGGGTGTGGAATATTCGAATTATCATCGAATGGGTAGAAACCGACGCCTTCGAGATTTGACAAAACGTGAGCCAAATGTTTATACTTTGGTTGATAAAGGGATTTACTAAATAGATAAACATTCTCAAAATTCAATCCATCGGGGTTGTATAGCAGACTCAACATAAGATTCGTCTTACCACAGTTAGATGGCCCGCAAATCAAGCATCGAATACTATTAGGGAATAAGGAGCCATGTTTGGATCCTCCACCCTCCTCGTGTTGGCTTACGACTGAATCAACGTTCGCTATATCGAACGATGAATGTTGCTTCAACAAACGCATGATGAAGACTGAGAGAAAACAAATATTGCAGGTCCTATATATATATATATATATATATATATATATATATATAATATATATATATATATATATATATATATATACTTACTTATAACATCTCAAAAAATAAAATAAAATAAAAATTGACATATGAGCAATATAGATTCCTTCACGCTTTTTCACAGACTTAGGACTGTCAGGAACCCAAATGATACAAACTGTTACTTTTATAGTATCGATTTAGGTTTCTGGTGGTTTAAATATATATTGCCCTGTAAGGATCGAGTTGTCGGGGTGTTGGGTGTGTGTACTCTATATTCCATCACACCCTAAAAAACTTACAAACTAGGTTAAAACATGCTAAAAACCATGCATAAAATAAATAAAAATATCTAAAATCGATAAAAGCATCTAAAATTGATAAAAGCATCTAAAATCGATAAAAGTATTTAAAATTGATAAAAGCATCTAAAATCGATAAAACTATCTAAGATAAATAAAAAGCATCTAAAATCGATAAAAGTATCTAAAATCGTTAAAAGCATCTAAAATCGTTAAAAGCATCTAAAATGTATAAAATGAAAATAAAATGGCTAAAGTGAGGATGTATGTACTCGATATTCCATACTCCTCGATAAAAAAAATTACAAACTAGGTTAAAACAAGCTAAAAACATTATGCTAAAAACAATATGCTAAAAACATTATGCTAAAAACAATATGCTAAAAACACCATGCTAAAACAATGATAAAATATACTAAAAATAAATAAAATCTGGGAGTAATAAAATTGGAGGTTGAGGTCGAACCAGTAGAATAGACATACTCAAAAGTTATTAATCGTCAAATTGAAAGAAGATAGTGAATTCGGTTGGCCATGGTATTGCGGTAGTAAAAATATCTAAAAAAAAAATTAATAAAAAAACCCCCCGTTAAAATTCATTAAAATTATTAAAACAATTGAGATAAAAACATTTGAAATCAATAAGATCATTTAAAATTAATTGAAACATTTAAATTTAATAAAAACATTCAAAATCAATAAAAGTTGTTAAAATATTTACAAAAAGCAGCTAAAATAAAAGTGGTAAAATGACTAAAATTATCTAAAATCAATAAAAATATTTAAAATTGATAAAAATTACTAAAAACCATTAAAAGTTGGAAAAGACGAAACGTATTTAAAAATTGTTAAAATTACTATTTAAAATGCTAAAACTGCTATTTAAAATGCTAAAATTGCTATTTAAAACGCTAAAATCGCTATTTGAAACGCTAAAATCATAAAATACAAGAGTAAAATAAAATATTAATGTAATGGATACAGTTATAAAATAGAAATAAAAGTCAAATTTTAAAAATATAAAACTATGAAATAAAATATTTTAGCAATGGACACCTCAATAAAATAATTAAAATACAAGTGTAAAAAAAAAATCAATAAAACTATGATATAAAATAAATAAAGCAATGGATACATCAATAAAATAGTTATAAAAATCAAGAATAAAATAAGTGAGTCATTATGACGATAAAATATTAAAAAGACAATTATCCAACGGACCATTCCCTCACAAATACTATTTATTTAAAACAAATTGGAGGGAGAAAGTGATAAAAAAAAAATAGTTAAAATTAAGCTAAAATAAAATACCTACCTGAAAGAGCATTGGAGAAATTAAAAACATGATTCTTCAAAAGGGGAGATGAAATGTTTTGGACATTATAGGCTGGAAAAATAGATGTCACCTCTCACATACACACACGACTTACGAGTCTTTCGACCACGCCAGAGGTCCATACATACAGCTTACGAGTCTTTCGACCGCTCCAGAGGCTCAATTACACGACTTACGAGTCTTTCGACTGCGCCAGCGGTCCATTCATTCTATGACTTACGGATGTTTTAGCATCCGCAAGCCAATGGTAACAACTATTCTTCTAACTTATAATGCCCAAAAGCCAAAGTACTCTCCCCATCTTCCAATATTATTCTCTTATCGTCGTACGATGATAATGATATTTTATTTATTTCTATTGTAGACATTTCATGATGATGTGATTTAATTAACTGCATTTTATGCCTAAAGGTTTTATGCTCTCTCAGGCAGGTCATGTAATCATCGATAGTTACTTCTTTTTTGACTACATGTTTCTTTATTCCTTTAATCTTTTTTATTACTTTCTCCCCAATATCTATGAAATACATTTTTGGCCTAAGCCCTATAAAAGTTAAAATAGGTACACCTTTACTTTCATCTTTAAATTTCCCCATTACTTTTTTATTGTTTATTGAATAACAGGGATGATGTGTTGGATAATTGGATGTATCCATTCTTTCCTTCATTGCTAAAATGTCGTCGTATAAGTTATCGGTCTTTATATTATAAATAAAAGAATCAGTATCCATATACATTAATTTTAAATTGGCATGGCCATATTCGATCATCATTTCATCGTAATGATGATGATACATGATATTTTTTGATAAATCTAATATGGCCATGCCTACATATATCGGTTTATCAAATTTAAGTTTCGTCTTTTCCATGTGGACAGCTGCTAAATTTTCATTAAAAATAGTCCTATCTTTAAAATTTGGTTTTTTTATTAATTTTTCCAAAGTGTTGGCGTTCGATACTAATTTAATGTCGATTCTTTTTCTTATATTTTCCATTGTCTTGCCGAAAATGGCATTAATATATAATTTAATTTGGTCTGTCTCAAAATCGTTGATTGCTTTTTTTCTTAACTCTGTGTTGTATGTTATATATTCTTTCAGCCAACAACTTTGTCTGAATTTTAAAACTCTATTAATTTTCTTTAAAATTATACCATGGCCTATGGCCTGTTTTAATGTCATGTAATGAACTATGTAATTGTTTTTTTCTTTAAAATGTGCAATGAGTTTTTTAAACCTTTTCTTATCATTAAAATTGGTATTCTCCGGTAAAAATGGTAGATCGTTGTGTGCATCATGTAAATGAGTTGGATATGTCAAATCGACATCTAAAATAAAACCGAATTCATCATTTTCACTCAATTCGTCGATGATGACGTGAGATGGGTCTACCCATTCGAATTCGCCAATAGGGAGGGGTTTACACATTGCTGCACCATATAGATTATTACAATCTTCATAAAATATATAATTTGAACCTTTATTGGGGTCATAATCTGTTAAATGTTTATTATTGGCTTTGGCGAATCGATGAGAGACCTGACAGAGACCCCCTCTTATCCCCTTTTCAAACATTAAAATCATATTGTAATCACTTAATAGCTCCAATTTTACTTTTGTAAATTTTAACATAGCATCCCACGTCATCGCGGGAACGGTAAAGAAATGCGCTGGGTCTAGTTTATGTGACTTCATTGTTATTTGCCTAAAAGATTCAAAAATATCAGTAAGTAGTAGTGTATCTGATTTGATGTATACATCGTTGTAATCACCCAGCGTCTTACATTTAAACGTATCCCATACCTTTTGAGCATGTCTATAGTCTTCGTCTGTTATATGCTCCTGCGAAAGGTTACTAAAAAATGCTTCTTTAGGGGGTAATTGTGTTTCTGAATATGTTTCGGGAGATGTCATATATTCATAAGGAAAAACCCCCTTTCTTTTTAAAACTTCAACCTCCTCCCTTCTAAACAAAGATTTAATAGCGGGTATATCTGGAACTATTTTCGCGAGAGAATCAAGGCTGTCGGATAAGAATCGATATGAATCCACAAATCTGATTTTAAAATGATTACTAACGTATTTTGAAAAAGTTATGTACTTTTCCTCTGAATTAGGGATCATATCGATTCTTTTCTCGTCATACCCCAATTCCCTCACGAACAAATGGCTGTCATACCCGCTCATATTATGTAAAAATACAGGGAGGAAGTTGGGGTTTTGAAATCTCAAATTACAATGATTGTGAGCAACCCCCCTATATCTCCCCGTTAGATGACAGTGATCCCTTACTTTGTCACCATTTAATGGCAGGTCACACATATAACAGACGGAGGACTGGTTAAATGCTTCCATCTCCGAATCAGTTAGGGGATTCATCGGAATTTTCATTTTATAGACGCGTTCTATTTTAATAGCTATTTCTTTTAAAGTTTTTATAAAATTTTCTGCAGCGTCGGTTCCTCTATATATTATTGGTTCTGTGACTAGATCATCATATACATCCATAATGCTCTCATCTTTCTTAACGTAAATGCAATATGAAATTGGCTTATGAATATTTTTTAATAATGTGTATTTACCTAGCGGGTTGGGCTGACAAGATGCTACGGGTTCGAGGTAGCACTCGAAATCGGCGTATACAACATAGGGCACCTTCAAAGTTCTTTCTACATGGTTGAAAGAAATAAAATTATTTTCCCCCGGCAACTCGATCCTTACGGGTTTGTTCTCGATACATTGATTAAAATGTTGATTAAATTTTATGTCTGAATAAAAATGTGTGAAGCATCTTTTGCATATGTTAAGATGATGTTCATGTTTTGTAAATTGAGATCTTACTAATTTATTAAAATTTTTAATATAAACATAATGCTGTTTACCCTCTCCCTCTAATAATAATAGATCTCTGTGATCTTCTAATTCTCTTTTTACTACTTTGAGGGGGTAAACAGCATTTTTTTCATCGAGAGAAAAAACATTAATTGAAATATTGTTTGATGCTTCAAACAGTTTTATTTGATGAACAGGGGTGGGGAAATCAACACATGAGAAGTTGTACCTATGCTGTATACGTTCATAATTTAAAACACGTTGAGGATGTTCAGTTACAAATTTACATAAAATAGCATATTTAAAACAATAATTATCTTGGTTCTCCACATTTATACAAGCTTTTCTATTTTTAATTTTATCTGGTAAGTCTATAAAAGTGCTACCTCGAAGTGGTTTGAATTCGTTGATTTTTAATCTTAACCCCTCTATTACGTATAGTTTCCACCCCGACTTCTTTGTTTCCATATTTTCCATTTCATGTATGATTTTATTAAACCCGCTATCTATTATTTTTTCGATTTCCGTATCTTTATAAATTGCTTTATTGCGTGTTTTAAAAGACGTCTCGATGGTTTCCCCTAACTGATTTATCATTACGCAATCAGCCCACATATTTATTCTAATTGAATTGTGTTCTCGGAGGGAAGCATTTATTCTAATAAAAACATCGTTTCTGATACTATTAAAAAATTTAGTTAGGTCGTAATTGTCGTCGCATCTAATAAAATAAGACCTCAACCTCCCTTTAAAAGCCGTCTCATACTCTGAAAAACCTGCAGCGTCGGGTTTGAGACCAAAGAGGTCCTGCCGTTGTGGTTCTTGTCTAGGTTTTTTCCTCGGGGGTTCATTATTGCAAAATTCCTCATGTCTAAAATAATTATAAATGTTTGTAAAATTTGTTCCGCAGAAACGGCAGGACCTCTTAAAAACTACTTTACATGCAATCTCATGCTTTAATCTAGTATCTTTTCGTGTAAACACCTGTCCACATTTTCCACAAATAACTTCACAATGGTTATCAAAATTATCAAATCGGGACAGGTGTTTACAAGATTTTTCATGTCTTAAACGATGATGTTCTCTATTAAAAGATTTCCCGCAAAAAGAACAAATCAATTTAATATTGTTCAAAAATTCTTGGGTTTGAGAGGAATCCCCACAAATAGCCTCGTGTCGTATTCTGTTATCTGATCTAGAAAAAGATTTGCCACATTTGGCACAAATGCACGAGGCTAGTTGTGGAAATTCCTGACTATAAATACATGATAGTTCATGAGCCATGCACTCTCTATGGCTAGCAAATGTTTTATCACAGTTGGCACATTTCCTTGATGAGGATTCCATTTTTTGTAAAATATATATTTAATAAAGAATAACTATATATAATAATAAAGAAAAAAAATTATCTCCGACCGATAAATGAATTAAAACAAAAAAAAAATATAACTATAATAAGAAAAAAACGAAAAGAAAAACTCTATAAACTAGTATAAATATATATATATAACAATGAGAAAACGAATGAATAATAACTTTAAAAACGATAACAAGAAACACACACGAAAATAACTTTAAATATATATATATATAATAAGAACAAAAAGAAATAACAATTAATTTGAAAATGATATTAAGAAAAAACACACGAAAATAACTTTAAATATATATATATATAATAAGAACAAAAAGAAAGAACAATTACTTTGAAAATGATATTAAGAAAAACACACGAAAATAACTTTAAATATATATATAATAAGAAGAAAAAGGAAGAATAATTACTATAAATATAAAGAAAACACGAAACGAAAAAAATTTAAACTTTAATAAATATATATAATAGTAAGAGAAAAAAAAAAGAACACTATAATAAGAGAATATGAAGATGTAAAAAGAAAACCCAAAAAGAAAAATGTTAGCAGAATAGAAAATTTTTAATAGAGAACTAAATAAAAAGAAAAAACTTACCTTAGGATAGAAAAAAAAAAGTATGAAGAAACAAAAATAACTTTGAAATAAAGAAAACAACACTGTAGATAACTAAACTAATAATATAAACAAAACTGTAGAAGAAGATAGAAAATTCTAACGCAGAGGACACTAAGTACGATATGAACACTGTGAAGTCTGGAGCTAGAATGAGAGTAGTGGGGGTAGGCACACGGGTACCTCCGGTTGTATCCTCGAATCTGATTGGCTGATGGTTTCCCCCACCACTCTCTTCCGACCCTACCGCTTCCTTCGCAGTGGACCTTGTCCCCCTACATGCCTATGCATGTTCAAACGTGAAGAGACTTGTCGCCTAACGCAGCTGTACTCTCTCCCCGGCCTTCTATATAACATATGTTATGAAAATAATATTACGTATATTAACTTTATGATTTATTTATTTTTTTCGATATTAGAGTCTACTATTAGATTATTATATTTTGTAAAATTCGAAAATGATATTAGTTTTAAGATCGATTTAATAAAACTTTATTTGATATTGAAGTATAAGATTATTCGAAGTGCCAGATACTCTCCACGGCCTTCTATATAACATATGTTATGAAAATAATATTACGTATATTAACTTTATGATTTATTTTTTTTTCGATATTAGAGTCTACTATTAGGTTATTATATTTGTAAAATTCGAAAATGATATTAGTTTTAAGATTAATTTAATAAAACTTTCTTTGATATTGGAATATAAGATTATTCGAAGTGCCAGATACTCTCCACGGCCTTCTATATAACATATGTTATAAAAATAATATTACGTATATTAATTTTATGATTTATTATTTTTCGATATTAGAGTGTACTATTAGATTATTATAGGTGTAGTATTAGAAAATGATACTAGTTTTAAGATCGATTAATCGAATTTCGATTTATTACAATATTCGTGATATTGGAGATGTATATTCTTAGATTATTAAATACGTTTTGATATTTATGAAAAAAAAAAAAACAATATATAAAAGTTGATGAGAAGAAGAGGGAGGGGGGAGAGGAGGGCTGATGACGTTGTTGTTAATTTTATGATATATTATCGTAAAATTATTAGAATATATGTATATATTTCATTGTTATAATTTATATTCCTTTTGTAATAATATATATTTCATCGTTACTAACTATATCTGTATATATTCCTTTGTAATAATATATGTGTATATTTCATCTTTGTCATATATGTATATATTCCTTTGTAATAATATATGTGTATATTTCATTGTTATAATTTATATTCGTTTGCAATAATAAATATTTTAGTCGTTACACTTTATATTTACTGAGACGTAGACAAGATGGGACCAGTTCAGACATGATATCGTAGAATGTCACAATATATGTCTATATTTATGTCGTTACACTTTATATTTACTTGAGGTAGACAAGATGAGACCAGTTGAGACAGGTCCGGACCTGTCGAACTTAAAAATGAAAAAATACAAATTAGGATTAAGGATTAGGATTAGGGATTAGCATTAGAGATTACGGATTAAGATTAGGGATTAAGATCAATCAAAATAAATTATATTGGTCACGTGGTGTACAGGTGGTTAAGGTAAGAATAGCCCAGGGTCCAAAGTCCAAAAGTGCTCCCCAAATTCTGGGACCAGAACCGCCATTTATACCCTACTGGAAATTATTCATGAGTCGTTAATAAAACAAGGTTTCCATTTGAAGTTAATTTGATAGCAGTGGCCGTAAAGTTGTCATCCGCGGCTCATATTTTGGCAACGAGTTGGGGAGGGGGCGCCGAAAATTTGTCGCCCCGGGCCGCATGCTGTGACATCCATCTGCGTCGCCTCCGTCCACATCATTCTGCCCGATTTTCCCTCAACATTTCCACAAAATATCTATTCCATTTACCGCGGCTCTTCTCCACGGTTCGTACTAACCCTTCGCTGGCGTATATTGCCTTTTATTATAGCAATCTAATATCTAGCTGTATATATATCCTATTTTCCTGGTGAATAGTAAAAAAAAAATATAAAAATGAAAACAGATAGTTGTAGATATTATATCTGAAAAAAATATACAAAAAAGAAACAGTTGTGGCATTCTCGAAGACAAAATATAAATTTACAACGGAGATCATACTGGGAAACCTATTTAGAGTTGAATACATGCCTCCTAAATTATTTTTAAAGGAGTAAACATGGATATAAAAAAGTGATCCATACTAAATGTCTCGAAAATGATAAAAATATGTAGAAGGCTGTTGGCGTTGCTAAAGACCGAAGGTTCTGACAAACTGCCCGATTTTTCTTCATTATACTCGAATCAGGGCGAGACTCTCAGGCGTTACTATTCCACCATCAAGCAACCTTACTAACGACTTAGCAATATAATCTTTTTTAAATGTATACACTTAATATTGTGTATACTTAATGTGTATTCAATTAATAATTAATTGGTTCTAAGTATAAATTTTGCTTGTCAATATTACGGTGAATAATTCAATACTTAAGAAGGATCATATTATATGATTAATAACGAAGTTTAGAATTATTAGTAATTTTTTTCAACAGCATTTGCTAACAATAATAATTCTAAAAAAAAACATTGACAAAAGAAAAACTATGAACTATATAATAATATTCAGAAGTAGATGTTGTTAAATGTTTTACAATTTTGGGATTCTTTTAAATATTAATTCGGTAGTTTTAGGAATGTCTATTGTGTATATATATATATACTGATTTACTTTTATTTATTTCTTCCCGTTACATATGTACTCATCCAGCGGTATTGGAATAAATTTCAGTAATGTTTTAGCATGTCCAAATGTTTTATTTTCTTAGTTATTTGGCAATAATTACTTCCAATTAGCAACAATTGATATATTTCTTGTATTACCAACGTTACATATTAACAAGTTTACGTTTGGGGTATTTGTAGTATTCAATTGTAAAACAGACTCATAACATTTAGGAACTCACTATGCGGACATATTGA
Organism: Nezara viridula; assembly: GCA_928085145.1. Classification (NCBI taxonomy): domain Eukaryota; kingdom Metazoa; phylum Arthropoda; class Insecta; order Hemiptera; family Pentatomidae; genus Nezara; species Nezara viridula. The sequence continues at coordinate 4,036,476 of OV725082.1, forward strand.
ACAAAATTAAAAATTAATAGAAATGAATTTGCAGATACATAAAATAAACATTAACAACAATAGTATAAAAATAGTCAGATAAAACTGTCAGATCCAAAGTTCAATTGTATTTCACTATGGCAGACACCCAATTATTGGTCTAAAGCAAGATGTTGCTCTAGATGTTATAGGCATTAATTTTATAACATGAACTAATAACTGACGATGGAGCACATAATTACTATTTTTTTAGCCTTGCATCCACAAGATCATTGGGATTGTAGTTCTGAAGATGGGAGTAAATATCCCGAAACGTAAACTTGTTAACATGTAACGTTGATAAAATAAGAAATATATTCAATTGTTGCTAATTAGAAGTAATTATTGCCAGATAACTAAGAATATTAGACAACTTCCCAGAAAAAAGAAGTTTTTTCAGATTTTTTAATGTTTTTCACACGTCTACGCGTAGCCCTTCCAAATTAATTAAAGATTTAAAAAGTACATTACATAAGAAAGAAATTCAGCATCTCATTCATTTAAACAATTAAGCTAAACACACAAAAAAAGAAAAAATAAATTAGTCGTTGTTTAAAATATCGATGAGTGACCTTATATCACTACGAACTTTGATGAATTATCCATTTGTGAAATCTGAAAATTGTGTGCTTATTGTAACTTATACTTAATATATAAAAGGTTTGTATATTCTGTGTACCCTTAATGCGTTTTTATCGATAAATAAGGTTCTAATTCACAAAAACGTTCTTAAAAGCTTTTTTCAATCAACCTACGATTTGGATTCCAGGCCTCTGGTGAAATTAATGGACTAGATAACCATTTTTAAGCCATTATTATTTTTATTATAATATTCTTTTTATTCCAAGGAATTTCCACCGACCATCCCAACATCCGCCACCCGTGGGACACTCCCCATACGCGGTAATGAGCCCGCGCGAGGATTACAAACCTCCCTTCGAGCTGAGAGGTTTGTAAGTGACATAACTGTTTTATTATTCTTTTTATTAAATTACGAGGAATATTGTCACAAAACTTGTTATCCATTGTCCAGTATGGCTTTATAATCAGTATGGAACAATACAGGCCACCGTAAAGGTCATGTGCATTACGTTGGCCTGTATTGTTTCGCACGCATTGCTATTGCAAGTTGAACCGTACCCGATATAGGAGCCTAAAATACCCCGGTACAGGATGGTAGGAGGCGGTAGGTGAGGGCGGACACATGCGCCGCATGGATACACAATGGCGGGGCTATCAGGGGCCAGCTCGCGCCTCATTAGTTTTCCGCAGTTTGACCCACATCCATTATTTCCCCACTGCCTCCTGTATCAGTCTTATCCAACTTTCTTCATTTACTTCCCTTATTTATCGTTTCCTCTCTTATTCACCTCCGCCTGGTTCATAGATATATTACTACCGTATACAGGCTTCTCGTAGCTACCATTATGAGAAAATGATGATGATAAATTGATTGTAAGGGATCTATACCACGGACTTTATACAAACATTTTTTTTTTTGGAACGTTGTTAATTATTCAACGAAATGCTTTGGTATTACGACCTTATGACCTAACTGCTTTATTATTCAATTCTATCCCTTCATATTTTGTGTTTTTTTAAGTGAAAAATTCTTTAGGCTCGTTCTGCACATTTGTTGTGAAGAGTTAATTAGATTGAGCCGTCAGATCTGCGATGTGTTACGTTTGGGTAAATTCGTCTTGAATCGACTAATTGAAGTGTTTTTGCATATTAAATATTTCAAATACTAAAAATCAGACCTGCATATTGTTAGTATGGGAAATGTTCAGCATTTCATCCTCTTTATAATGAGCTGTTATTTAATATCATATTTTAACGCGACGCCGTGTTAGAGAGGCTAAAAGGAACAAAGAAATCGAAAAACAAATTATAACGAGTTTTATTGAAGATATGTAAGAGAGGGAAATGTTCAGCATTTCATACTCTTTATAATGAGCTATTATTTATAACTTCACTTCTGTGAATGAATGCTATTAGTATCATTGATTCACTCGAGGGAAAAGAGTGTCCAGCGGCATCCTCTCCTATTTTGATTTTAGGATACATTTTTAAGAGATGGTAGCCCTCATTCAGCTTCTTTCGAACCTCCTAAACCTGTTATCGAGGATATTAATTATAACTCTATATTATAGGAGTGTGTTGATGGGTCCTTTTAAGTTCTCGTGAAGTCTTTCGTATCCGTTCGTTAACTGTTGGCATGTTGGTTCAGGTCCTCATGTAAAGTAATGTTTGTTATGTAACATGGAGTTTTAGTTATAGCTATAGTTTTCGTATTTGTGCCTTTTTTTTAGCTGTTCTGTATATCTTTTTTAGATTTAACTTTTGAAATTCTTTAAAGAATTTTTAACAGTCGTAGTCTGAAGTTTATTTTTTTTTTTGTTGTTTTTTTATATGTAGATCCCATTTTATTCTTATATCAGCCAAAGATATTACAGTTTATCTGTTTGAGGAGTTTGGGTGCTGCCGAGATAAATAGAAAATTATATGTCTATGTAAACTATATTAATCTTTACACGTGTAGTCTGTCGAGTGATGAATCGAATGAATGTTGTCTTGCATATTTTTTTCGTTTTTTTTTTTTTTTTTTTTGTGTACTCCACCTCTGCGTCTATCGATTTATGTCATTTCCCCCAGGTTCCATTAGGATTGGCGAGGAGGGGTGTTAGACACTGTGTATACAACCGACATTTTTTCCTCCCTTCGAGCTGAGAGGTTTGTAAGTGATTTAGGGCTCAATGTGAGCCAGATTATTCCTTTATTTATGCTCCTTGTCTCCCTTCGCGGAGCGGACCCTTCCTGAAATATCGCCCCATCCTCAACCATATTCTGCACAAGATATCGCCGCGTCTTCAGGGTCTAATTTCTCAGACCGCTAGGCAGTGTAATTGAAATCTGGCTAAGATCCCACGTGCGTGACGGATGTAGTCCGACTTCCCGATCATTGTCGGGGGAAAGAGTCGGCATTCTAACAAGAGAGAGTTACCGAATGGAATTCAATAATATGATCTGCACTAAATCCTATAGTCCTTTTTACGGCTCTTTAGAACGATATATTTTGATTAATGAGGTATCAAATGAAAGAAAAGGTATCGAGAGAAATTCTAATTAAGATCCTTAAATTTCTACAATTTTTAAAAAAAATATTGGTAAAATCAGAATATTTCAAAAGTCGACACGTATGACTCTGCATTCTAAAAGACAAAAACGTCCGTTTTTGAGATTATTTATAACTATTTCCGAATGCTTCTAAGGTGCTATGATTGTCATGTGATACTTATAACGTGTTCAAGTTTTTTTTTATTATTAAAATTTACAACTGTACTAAATTATATGTGATAAATGATGAATACAACAAGTAAATATGAAACAAGTAACATGACATGTACAACATGAAGAGAAACTACCCATTGGTAGAACTCAAATTATGTCTTGTTTTGGCCATCTTCTTTTCAGACGCCTCGGAGGTTTATCAGGAATAGAAGACTAAGCAAGGTTGGAAACAAGAGGGTTAGGATCGTTCAAAAGTTTATTATGAAAGGATACTTATCTGGATTGAGCTAAATAGAAAACATATGGTACATTAAGGTCGTTATGGGTGATTTTATTTGTGACAAAATAAGGAGCAATGAGGATTTTACGAAGGATTTTGGATTATAGGGATTGGGTATGAGAGGAATTCGATGGTTTAATAGAGCCCCAAAGCTCGATCCCGTAAGTCCAATTAGGCCTTATCATAGTTATATATATATATGAGACTTTTGTAAATAGTTGGAAATTTAGAGTGTTTGTCTAGTAAGAGCTACAGTAGTCGAAAACGTCGGGAGGGTTTCTTGTCGTTTCAGTTTGGTATGGGGGTTCCAAGTGAGTCTTTTGTTCAGATGGAGTTTTCAGTTCAGGTTTACGATGAAGAGTAAAGGTAATCTGATGGGATTTATTGGAATTTATTTTAATTCTCCAGTTTTGACTCCATTTTTCAAGACTTGTGATGTGTGATTGAAGTGTTTGGGATGCAATAGATAGATCGTTATTAACTGATAGAATACACGTGTCATCGGCATAGGTGGTGATGAAAGTGTTGGTATATCCAAGTTTTAAAAATTAAAACATCGCTTGTTGTCTTGAAGAGAACTAAAATTTACTTTAGAATTATATTAAACGGTCTTTAAATTTTAATTATGATTACTTGTTGATTTGAAAAACTGATATTTTTTTTAAATATTTATTTTATCTTTTTCTTCAAAAAGGATATATAAAATAGTAATTTAATTTAAGTCACTCAGACTGATTGATCACTACAAACGTTATTGTAATTTTTTATTATTATTTTTTTTTGTAATAATCTAATTTTTATTTTATTCAGTCATTCTGTATCTAATCATAATCATGATAGGAAAAAGTAAAAAAAAAAATTAAAAACTAAAAGATAATCTTTCTTTATAATTTATTTTTATCAATTTTAGGATTGTTTCGATTTATTTAAATTTTTCAGCTTTATGTCTTTATATTGTTTATGTGTTTTGGATTGATTTATTAAACATAGAGAGGAGACGTTGAAGTCGAAAGTTTAAGGAATTCTGATCCTGTCGTGTGATGTCATTTAAAATGTTAACTCACTACTTATTCTTCCCGCTTCACTCTCTTCTTCAGCATTATGTCGCCTAAGTGCTTTTTTATTACAGCTACCAAAGTTTCCAGGCTACTAACTTCTTCACTTAAGAGCGTCAACATAAAAAAAAAGAAGATAAAAGGTGCGTAATTGGGCAGGTTTCGAAACATTACTGAGTGAGGGATGATATCCATTCGATAGGCCCGTCCTCAGAGACTCGTTAAAATTGTAACAAGCGCCCCCCCCCCCCTAACAGTTTTAAGTATCTAATCCTTCCCTTTGGCTAGCACCTTTGTCCGTCGCCAAAGTGCTTAAGCCTAACTCTTGTTAAGTTAACAGAGTTGTTAACTTAGCCTTTCGAGGGCTTTGTAGCCGACTATAATAGAAAACCCCTTCCACCGAGTCATTATGGATATCGAGGGAGGACTTTAAAATAGAATTAAAGTACTTGCAAAGTCCCCGCGTCTTATCTCGGCCAAAGAGGAAAATTTTCGGTACTTGTCGGACTTTGATTGCAGCGGGGATAGCTTTTCGCGTACTTTTAAGAGATGGCTTATAACAGTGTTAGAGCTCGAAATAGCTCATGTAACATTAATTTTAACAAAAAAAATTATTGAAGGAAGTTAGTCAACTGTTCTACATATAATGGGTGATAAATATTCAGGACGTAGTTTTTTAAAATTTTTTTTGAAAAAAGACAATTGGGAAATTTGGGAAATCCTCCACCCCTGACCTTTTTACTTACCTACCAAACATGTGTCAGTACTTGAACACCCTCAGTGCTCAAACCACGGTTAGTAAGAGAAAATATTACAAATTCGTATAAATGGATTATATACATTATATATATATATATATATATATATATATATATATATATATATATATATATATATATATATATATATATATATTTTATTTTATTTTTTTAGTTTTAGTTTGTATAACTATTTTAATATTTAAATTTAATATTACAATATTAGTTAAGATTCATGTGCCATCAATCACTATAGTTTATTATTTATAATTATTTCGTATACTATTATATCTCTGATTGTAATTTTTAAAAAACATTTTCAGCCCTGAAGATGAACCACATGTTTGGGTTGAAACGTTGGCAAAAATAAAAAAAATTAAAAAAGTGAATATTTATCACCCATGAAAAAAAATTATATATATGTGTGAGCCATTCACCATCATAAACTACTACAATTATCATAAACCATCTGTTTAAAAATATGTTTATAGGTCATTGCTCTAAAGCATTAATTGTGTAATTAAAATTATAGATTTTTTTTCCTTTTTTTTTGTTTCTCATTTAAAAAAAAAAAAAAAAAAAACCCTTTTCTAATTTTCATTGATTTCTATCCACAATTTCATTTTTCTATCCCTAGCAAGCATGTATATTCAAAATTTATAAATATATAGGCTCTTCGACACTAATTAGCTTATAATACCACCAATTATAATAATAAACTATACAGAAATGCTTATTAAAATCGAAAAAATGTCAGTGCTCTGTATAAAGGAGATAATAAGTAAACATTAGTGATATTGAATGACTATTTACTGACTAATCGAATTGCTATGATAAGGATCTCGATAGTTGAAGTTAAATAGAAATGAGAAAGGTAAGACCGATTCTAATTAGGCACCACCTGGCCAGGTAAGCTAGCCAACCACCTGCCACCTCCTATCTGTATATCATGAATAATCCATAACTGTCTGTCTGCCACTGTCTGAGCCTGTCTGAATGGATTTAACATGGAATAGACGATTCGAAAGTCTGGTGAATATTGAAAACAACTCTACATACCTCTATATATTTTATTATTAAAATAATGAATATTTATTAATTAATTCTATTACAGTTCTATGGTGAATGAAGTTATGAATGACCCTTCACTAAAGATAGTCATAGTGAGTCACTAATATCAAGCATTTTTTTTTTTTTTTTTTTTTTTTTTTTTTGTGCTGCTACATGGAAAATATTAGACACAAGTCAATGCACTCGTTACAATGGGCTCTAGGAGCCGAAGAAAAAAAAAAATATATAATTTTAAAAAAAATAGTTCTATACTATTTACCTTTGTTTTGCCTTGGCAGTCGAAATTTGGTCGACAATTACAAATATTGTTATTACTTCAAGACGACGCCAATTCACATGAAAGTTGTGAGGTATTTATGGCCCTATATACAACGCAAAATGGTACTGACAAGATCTTCGAAAAATAATTAAGACAAAAGATATTAAATAAAGAAATTTGAGAATTTTTATTTTAATTTCTAGCTTATGAATTTTTCATGCTTTCTAACGGTTGTATGAATGTTAGATTTGAAGAGAATCCTGAAAAGTTTAAATGTTTTAGTAAACGTCATGAAAACAATATTCTCCATAAAATCAAGTTAAAAAAAAAATATATTTTTTTAATTTTAAAACAAATTCGTATTTGAGTGCTTTAAAAGGCACTAAAAAAATAATCTAAGTTGTTTTATTGTAAGATAAATTTCCTTGGCCAACTTTACTAGAAGAGCTTTTTAGTTTTTGTAATTCATAATTGTAATACATTTTAACTGATTTAATACCATACGTAATATTTTTTTTCATATTCTGAACAAAAAAAAATTTGTTAGTATATAATAAAGTAAAAATCCGGTCAAAGCAATGGCCAAAATAATTAACATAATTTTGTTTATTAATTATATAAAATGAAGAGAAGAATAGTTGGTGTGATCAGTCAGAAATAAGAAGGCAAAAATAAATGATAATATTTATTTTCACATTTGCCGACGTTATCATATTATCATCATGTTTATTATTATATTATCATTTATTTTTGCCTTCTTATTTCTGACTGATTACCCCAACTATTCTTCTCTTCATTATTCACAACAGTCAACCATTTGCCCACAATTATATAAAATATTTTATTCCTCGGTTTATTACTTTTAGGAAATAATGCTTGATAAATTTCTGCAATAAACCCATGATATTATTATAGGAATTTCGACTCCTGTATTAAAATGTTGACATTTTTATTCGAAAAAATATTTATCTTGATTGTACACAACTTGATGTTAATGCAAATATAATTGATTTTTATCTATTTTTTGTTTTACCAGATGAAAAAAATAAAAGAGGGCAAATAAACTTTAGTTTTAATTGCTAAAATTTGCCTTATAATGACATGGGAGTAAAATGGGAAATAAACATTGTTAATTACTTTTGTAACTATAACTGATGTTTGCGATTGTATAAACAAAAATATAAACTAAAAACCAACAGAAGTTAGTAATGTAATATAAACTGAAATTAATGAACTTTATATCCTTTGACTAATTTAAATCTAATCATTATCAAATCTTTTTATACCTTATGTAATATTTCCAGTTACTTATTAAACAAATACTTCTGTTGAATGTTATTTGTTGAAGTTAAAATGTTTCATTATAAACCCAGTGGATTTAAGGAGTTTTTCTGAGAATCCATTGTTTTTTCATTATGCCGATAAGTTAATTTTATTTACGCATAACTCATGTATAACTTTTTAGATAGAATAATACATTATAATTTTAAAGGTGATTAAATTCCTTTCCTGAAAATTCATAAAAAAACATACCATGCCGAATTTAGTATCCATATTTTACTTTTTGTGCGTAGAAAGTACTTTAAGCAGGTTACCAAGACAACCCATAATGAAACATTCTGTTGTTTTTGGATTATTTGAAAAGTATACGTCTATCGGACCATTCAACAGGGGCATTTGAAAGATTATTCAATTAGGCCAAACAGTTTTCGTTTGTACCAAAAGTGTGTTGAGAAACATTAGTGTTAGTAGATATATTAATAATCATTTTATTAAAGGAATTTAAATTATTTTTCATAGGAATCTGTTCAGTTTTTAACAGTTTGAGAACAAGTCTAAAAATAGTTACCTATACATCACATGTGACATCCAAAATCTTCATTGAAAAATTAAGTGTTTTACAAAAAAATTATAAATTTAAATTAACAAGTTGGGCAGTGGAAATGATTCACAAGTATATTGGTCAGTGACCAAATAATGAACCGTAAAATAACCAATTCTTATTTTCTCGATAATTTTCATCGGCCAAGAAAAATAAATTAAATTTAAAACTTCATTCATATTATAAACTAATCTGTATCCGAAAAATAACCTGCATCTTTGCTAATAATTGTCCGGTATCCATAATTTTTTTTTCGTTCTATAGGGAATTATGTGCATTATGTGCAATCAACAAAAAATTTATACTATTTGACTTATTCGGAAATAAAGTTTCTTCTCCTTCAGAACTATTTTTCAAGACATTTAGGAGAGATGTATCGTCCCATCTGAAAAGAAAGAATATCTTCAAAATTAGGGCTCAATCATTTTTATGAAAAAGAAAAAAAATAATAACAAACTACCAAGGTGAAAACAACCCAGATATTTTTCAATGGATGTAAATTACGTTTGTGAAATGACGAATTAGATTGAGAATTATTTTCTAAAGCAAACTTGTAAAACTTAAATTATCTTTATCGCTAATTAATAAATAAAAAAGAAATCCCACTTCAGCCAGTTTATAGAGTAATTAAATGCCGTATTTATTTCGTAAAGAAGTCGTAGCACGTGGCGGCAATAGATTATGCTAATCATTTTATCGCATGAGGTTATTGCGCGAGTAAGCTTCCTTGCGCACAAGCTCATAAATAAAGTATATTAAAGTGATGTGACTTAGCTGGGAGTGGGGCTTATTCTCAGGTAAACTGCCTCTAAGTCCCAGTATATAACTTTTTCCCTCTCAAGAGCCCTTTATGAAATCCAGGTGCGAGGAATGGATGCCAAGGATTTTTTTCTCTCTCCCATTTTATTCCGTCTTTCTGTCCAGCTTTTATTCCGGTTTTGTTTTTTCAATATTGACAAAATATTTGTATTGCGTTTCCGGTGGACACTGAGGGCTGGGTTTGATTATCACTGCTTTCATACTTTACAATTTGTCTAATTTTGTTAATAATTAATTATCATTTATTAAATTATATTTAAATTATATTTATGAACTATTTTACTCTAGATAGACAACACCTGAGGTCAATCTTTGTCCATCTAAAACTTAAATATCAAAAAAGGTGCTTCTTAGTGACTTCTGAAGCACTTGCAAATTATCCCCACATATATTATTACAATAAGGCTCGAAATCGGTTTTGTACCAAATATAAGCTCCTGTCATGCTCAAATACCTTGAATAGGGTTCCGTTGGATTCAGAATTCCAGGGGGGTTAGTGAATCGTATTCTCCATTTTTGTTTTTCTTTCTAAAATAAATAAATTCGATACAAACATTTTGCTAGGCTTCAATACTGGAACGGTGGTAGGTCTGTAGAGCAATAGGGTATATATTGGGCTTTCAAGATTTTGAAAGAAACTTTATTTGCGAATAACTAAAAAATTGCGCACTTTCGTTGTGCCCATAATTATAAAAAAGATTACTTAATTCCCTACAAAAGGAGAAAAAATCATCCAAATCGGACATTTTTTAGCAAACATACAGCTTATTGAGATTTGTAAACGTGGATTAATTTGTAAAGTTTTCTCTTAAAATTAAAATGTGTAATTAAAATTTTATTATGGTATTTAGTGTTGCTCAAAATCGGTCTTGGTCTTGCACTTTGCTAGACCAAGACCAAAGCCGCCTAAATGTTGCAAGGCTAAGACCTTTTATCAGAGGACTGATAAAAAAAATCGATTTTTTAAAAAATAAAAATTAAGGCAAAATAGATAATAATACTCGACAATTTTAGTAAATATGTGTTAATAATTGGTACAACCAATATACTTTTGCAGTTAACTCCTCTAATTTTTCATTCAGACTTAGTTAGGTTTCTCATATCTAAAAAATTACAGTAATATCTCTCTATTAATAAGCTAATAGTTATAACTGCAAGACTGTTACGATAGTCTTGCGCAAGACCAAGACTGAATTTGCAAGACCAAGACTCGTCTCGGTCTCGTATTTGGGCATCATTACTTACAATATGCAGATCCGATTTTAAATTTTTGAAATATTTAAATCCATATGTAAGAAACACTTCAATTGTTCGATTCCAGCCTACTTTACCTAAGCGTTACATCGGAATCTGACGGGTTAATCTACGCCTAAAGAAGTTTTCACTTTAAATCTTCGTTTAATATGTTTAATTAAAATTTTATTATGGTAGTACACTTTGCAAGACTAAGACCAAGGCCGCCTAAATGTTGCAAGACCAAGACCAAGACTGGTAAAAAAATCGATTTTTTTGTATAAAAATAGAGACAAAATAGTTACTAATACTTGACAATTATTAATTAATATATGTAAAGAATTGGGGTGACCAATATACTTTTGCATTTAACTCCTCTAATTTTTCATTCAGACTTAGTTAGGTTTCTGCAATCTAAAAAATTACAGTAATATCTCTCTATTAATAAGCTAATAAGTAACTGCAAGACTGTTACCATAGTCTTGCGCAAGACCAAGACTCGTCTCTGTTTCGCATTTGGGCATCACTACTTACAATATGCAGATCTGATTGTTTTTGAAATATTTAAATCCATATGTAAAAAAACACTTCAATTATTCGATCCCAGCCTACTTTACCTAAGCGTTACATCGGAATCTGACGGGTCAATCTAAATCACTCTGCGCCTGAAGAAGTTTTCTTTTTAAAAACATCGTTTAATATGCGTAATTAAAATTTTATCTCCCTATTTTAGTTTTGTAAAAATATTGTTTGTTAGGAATTTTGGAAACAAAATTAGATACCATGTATGTAGCCGCTTCCCGATCCCCCTTAACTAAGCGAATTAGGTTTTATTTGAGTAGCGAAGCGAAGGGGACGATTGAGGTGGTTTTATTGTTGAGCTAAGCGCACGGTTTGTCTCCCACCAGGTTCATCATTTTTTTTATTGCCCTTTCTTGCCGGGCTTAAGTGCCGTTTAACCTCACCTTTAGCAGTTCCTTCCAATTGCACTCCTCGAAGAGCGCATCTCCCGCCCTTCGTTTAGGGCCAATAAACTTCAGACTGTTCGCTACACCTGTCCTACGGGATTATGGGATAGGCGGTTATGGGATCTCTTGAGGATTGGATTAGTCGGCCATTATAAACTCACAATGTACCCTCCAGGTGCTCCCCTTTAATGAATCATAAAAATACAACGACAAATAAAGTAATAAAATAACAGTTACTCTCGGATTTATGATGTATAATATAAATGAAATTAAGAGTAATTCCACAATACCCTCAATAAATGATCAATTACTTAGGATGACCACCTTATAATAAGCACATATAATGCGTAGTACTTTATTCTGTCTTTCATAGGGACTGAAATCCTGAAAAAAATTCTATAATTAAGGATTTAAAAATATTCCAGTATAGGCAGATCTGAGTGAGAGCTGGACTCTAGTATGAAAGAGAAGGTCCAGTAATAAACAGTTTTGAGACACTGGTCAATCAATACTGGAGTCAAGGAGGTTAAGATGGGTGGGATTTATAACTCGGAACAGTCTATTCACATAGCAACATATAATTTAATCATTGACGAAATACCAGAAAGAAGCCAAAAAAAAAAACAGATAGATAGATAGAACCGACAAAGTTATACAAGGTTTGTAAAGCTCACAAAAAAATAAATAACACGCAGAAAAAAATTCTAATTAAACAACTATGAAAATGTTCTGGGTGAGTTAAACAACACCGTTGTAGAAATTTCCGATGTAATGAACATGGGGAGTAAAAAGTTAATATTAGCATTATAATTGTGGCCGTAAGCGATCTGGGATAAGAGTACTAACAGATGCAGAAGAAAGACCAATAAAATACTGCTTACAGAAACTGGTCAATCAATATCCCATGATATAAAAATGGCACTGACGTAACAATGAATGCCTCAATAGAAGGCAAAAGACCACGTGAAAGACCAAAAAGCAGATTGATAGATAGAATCAACAAAGATGAAACAGAGCTGCCTTCAGAAAAATGGAAACAAATTCGCCGCAATAGGAAAAAACGCCATGTTAGAGAGGTGGAATAGGGAAAATAGTTCCGAAAACGAAATGGTAACGAGTTTTATTGAAGATCTGGATTAAAATATTTCAGGATCTAAAAATCAGACCTGTGTATACTATAAGCGAGAGAAATGCTCAGCATTTCATCCTCTGTATAATGAGTTATTATTTATAATTTATATTTCATATTATTAATGTAGCCTTGTGATGTTTTCATTTATATTGTGTAGTCCAAAGCACACACTTTTCTCTCTGTCCAAAGGTAAAAGTTTTAAGGAATGGCGATTATTGGAAAATAACCCATCGTTGATGACTCCTGGTTTTCCATCTTCGGATAAATCCTGCATCATTATATAATTTTTTTTTTTAAATTATGGAATTTTTTAATATTTAAAATAATAAAAAGAATACAATTTTTTATTTTTACAAGTATCAGGTCATTTGATGACCATAGTTTTATATATTTTTAAAAGACGTATTGTTTGTTTCCTTTATATCTAGTACTTTTAATATATTTATAGTTTACCTATAGTAGGTTTAATATATATATATATATATATATGCAATATTCAGAAAATAGGAGTATGGTACTTAATAAAGATAGGCAAAGCTTAAGCCAATTAAATTTTTTTTTCATATAATTTCCTTCCGCTCCTGGTATGGCAGTGACAATAAACAGATTTGTTGTTATTTAAAAAAAAAAAAATGGCATTTTATGTATGAGGAAGGGAAGTACCCAGCAGCACCTCTTCACTCATCTTTTTTAGTTCCTTAAATCAGGAAAGACGGTCTCTCTTCCAGCTCATTTTAAGTCGCCTATTAATTTTAAATATTATAAATTTTTCCATAATACAACATTTCATGCAAATAGAAAACTGTACTAAGCTTTTACTTTATATAAATATGTATTTTTTATGTTAAGAAAGTTTTTGTAATATTAATTTTAAATAACAAATATTAAACACAAAAGTATAAATAATTCCTTATTCTATTATTTTTTCTCCAGTTTCAGGATTATAAAGAAGATAAACTGAATCTGTATTAACATTGAATAAGTTCGATTTAACTTTCATGGCTAAAGTTTGAAAGTTCACCCTTGTTTTATTAACTAACTGCCAAAGCGGAGTTAAACTCAACATGTGCTTGATGAGTTATATTTTTGATAGTTATCCCCCTTCGTCTCTCCTAGCACATTATAACTACCTTCAAACTTATACAACAGCTTATGAACTCATTTACTTTGAAGAATACAATTTCATGGTAAAAGCAACTTGAATAACAAAACATGTCATGCACGATAAGGTTAAACTAAGCCAGAAACATAAGACGAATTTCAATTGTTACAATTTTTCTTAATTTTTAAAAATTAGCACGAATCTCAGTAATAGATTTCAGTGAATTTTAACTTCTTTTTTTATAGCTAGTTGTAAATATATCCATAATCATAATAGTTAAGAACTATAGCAAATACTCTATGCTATAGAGTATGAGTTATATTTTATTTTAATGAGATTTAATTTTAATTAAAATAAATATAAGACACGCATTCATTTCAAATGTTGAACCAAAGTTATCAAGGATTGCAAATTGAGATAGTTTTGTTCAAACAGGTTGTCGTGAACGCTAGTCGCGTGTTTTATACTGTCAATAGAACGTCACGTTATGTATTCCACTAATATGATGTTTCACGGAGGAGTAACAACAACAATATTGTACATAAATTATTTTCTAAACAGTTTAATTTAATAAATATTACAAATAAATTATCTATAACGCAAATATAAAAACTCCAGAAATTTTTATGAAATAAATAAAAAGAATGCGCATATGTACTGTGTATTTCTGTAGTCACCCTATTATTTTTCGTTTCCTTTATTCAGCCATTAATTATTATCAGTATTAAATGTTAATAACATTAAACAAAATTAATTGGTGGCTAGCGTAACTAGATAATTCGACAATAATAATTAGTATATTAATATATGTGTATATTGAATCCATAAATTCATAACTCATGTGTAAAATAATATTAAGAAAAAAAGAAAGTAAATTTTATTCTGGGCGATTGAGAATAATTAAATGACAATTAAAAATAACTTAGTTTACAAAGTTGTCTAGCCTTAATAAGAAAATAAAGAAACAGGTAATTTTTTCATAATATAAAAAATGTATAATATTAAAGACAAAGACACACAAGTAAACATATGATCTTGAAGTAGACATATGAATTTAAAGATGATTACACACGAGTGAGTTCACGGATTTGTACCAATAAGCAATATGGCATATACATAGATATCTGAAATCTCTAAAGTACAAAATAACTTTATTTTACATATATTCAGAAGATTGATTACTGAGGATATGGAAAAATAAATTGTGTTTAAATGAGGTCAAGGATGAGGATTTCCGTATAGAGGTTGGTAGGGAATTACAAAACGAGGCAGCAAGTATGACGAAGGATTTTTTAAAGGAAACAGTTCTATGAGAACGAATAGACAAATTACGTATAATTTTGTGTATATTTGAGAGGAAGGGATTTTAAAGTTTGTTTGGAAGGAAAAATGGGAAAATCTGACTGACCAAATGGGAAATAAATAAAAAATTAATTGAATCTAGACATACGAAATAGTTTTTTGCAATGACTTATTTTTTAATTATGTTTTTAGTTTTGTTTTTTATCCTATAAAAAATTTATTTGTGCTTCTCAACTTTTTGTTTATAATCGGCAAATGTGCTGGAAATACAAGATATAAATTACACGTGGGGCATGGAAAAGAAAAGTATTCAGCAGCATCTCTTTCCTGACTTATTTCAATTACTTAGGTTGTCTAAGGAAGAAGATCTCTCATCCAACGCCTTCATATTTTTTAATTATGTAAATTTTATTTATAAGTAACTTGATATAGATTAAATGTTGCTTAAAACGTTGTTTTATGGTGTTTAAATAAATTAATTTTGAAGTGATAAGGGCAATTATTTTATTGAAAATCGTCCTTAAATAATGAAGGGAACCCAGTAGACTTAGCAATTTAAAAGCAGAGGATCAGCTATTCCAAGAGAGAACCATGGGACTAGGGAAGGTAGGTGGGGGGGGGCTAATTTTTGATATGTGTATACCTCCCTTCTCCCTCCAACAAGGATAAATTCACTGCTTCGGAGCGGAGGGGGCCGATTTTTAATTAATTCCGTAGGAAGCCAGGAGTTGCAGGAGAATTAGAGCATTATTGTCCTGTAAGCAAAACGGAATTAGAGTAGTAAATCTCCAAGTGTGGAGGCAGAGAGAAGAATTCGCAGCGCCCCCCTCGCCCAGGATACTAATTGAAATTTAACTGGGGGGAGGATTATGCTGCTTCCACGGCCTCCCCCATCAAACATCCTCTTCCATCTTCAATTCCTAATCGCTGCCTTCTTTATCGCCGTCCCTTCCTCAGGTATGCCGCTCCCATCTCGAGACCGTAAACCGGAAGGGGTTCCGCCGGTGTATTTATAATGACGAATCGATTAGGGTCTTGAAGAGGTCGGGGGGAGAGGGGGGGATGGCGAGGTCCTTTTATAAGGATTTGTTTTATAGCTCCTGCGGATTATATAGGGCACGCCGGCAGGATACCGATTTCTCTCCTGGGTTTTATTGCTCGAATCCTTCAGAATTATTTAAGTCTTCATAATTATTATGTATAAAAATAAAATCTTTCGTTTCAATAATATGCCACATTTATAAAATAACTGTAATAGTTTAAACGCTTTACTTATAAATTGCACCTAACCAATGTAATTAAAATGTGAAGTTTTGATTAATAAAAAAATACGTCTAGTAAATTTGTACAAATCAATACAGCGACATGAAAACATTTGTTGAGAAACTACTCACTGGTAACACTCTAATAATATGTATACATTACGAGATCACGGGGCCATCTTCTTTTCAGACGGCTCGGAGGGTTAAAAAGCAATCAAGGGTAGAAAAGAGACTGTTGGGATGGTTTTGTAAGTTTATTATGAAAGGATAGGTATCTGGATTGGACCATGTCTGAAACATAAGAAACATTAAGGTCGTTATGGATGATATTATTTGCAACTAAGTAAGGAGCATTCACGATTTGATAGTAGGATATAAGATTTCATTACATTATTATATAAGACAAACGTCTTGCTTAAAATCTAAGGACTACCTTTTGCAATAACTACCTTTGCAGTAGAATATATACAAAACAACTAGAGACCACTTATTTGCGCCTAATTGTCCAATTTTAACGGTTTTTTTTTTAGGAAATTCCGTAAACTTTTAAATAAACATTAATATAATACAATATTGAAAAAAAAGTGGATACAATGTTTGAATTATTCAGAATTTAATTTTATCATCCCTCGTAACTTTTTCGTTGAAGTATGTCATATAGATAAATTTAAAGGGCACTGAGAAAAAGACTTTAGCGATGTTTCATTGAAATCGGTACATTCGTTTAGGCGCTACAGTCTATAGCAACGCAGGTTTTTCGCTTTCCATCTTGAAAAGAAAATTTTGATAGAAATGTCGATGAAGGAGGATCATCCTCGGGTGACCGCTAATTTTAAATACAAATTTGAAAAAAATCGGTCTATCGGTCGCAAAAAAAAAAGTTTTATTCGTTTTTCGAATTCTACGTATCCTGATTCGTAAAACCTCAAATTTTGAGAGGAAGTTAAGTGTTTTTGAATTTTTTGTTCGATCACAATGGTTCATTATTGAAAATAATAAACCAATATGCTAAACAGACACTTACAAATATCGAAAACACTCATTTTATTTCTTGTTCTTAGCTCAATATATACCTTTTTTTATTGTTTAAAATGCGATAACAACTATTATTGTTGTTTGATCACTTTTAATCCTATTACAGCTCACATTTACCATTATTTTTTTGCATTCCTTTGTGTTTTGGAGGGATCAGAATACTTAGCTGAGGCACTGTATTCATTCTCTCTCAGACATGGGTTCGAATTCGGCATTTGTAGGTAATTATTAATTGTGTTTCATGAGACATTACATCTTGGAGCACACTGAGCCTCTTTAAAGTGGAGAGAACTGATCCCGAGATTTTTTTTTTTTTTATAAAGCGTTCATAATTAACGCCCCCTCAAGCATTTAATGATATTATAGAACCAATTGCCAATAGCACTTATATCGTAAGGATTTTTCCTTTTTTTCCATTGGGTAATATCCAATGCTTTCTGTATAATTAGCGATATCCTTTCTCTTCCTCTCTGTTGAATAGCTGAGCCTGAATGGATCCATTTGATTCTCATTTTTGAAGAGTTAAGTGCTCATTGAGAGTCGACAAGAGGTCGCCTATATAGGAGCTTAATAATTTAGGTTTTGAGAGCGGTCGGTCGGCAATTCTATGGAACTGAAGATCCCAGCGTGCCTTGTTTTAGTTGAATGGGGTCTCTGCAAGTTGGGCCACCAATGGAGGTAACGCCAGTGGCTAATATTTTATTCAACTCTAGTTATTTGTACAGGATTTTCTTTAAAAGAAGGATGAGCAAATTTTCTTTGTGCGAAACCGTAGGAGGCCTTTAGTCCATTCGAAACGCTTTTAATATTCAGTTCACTACTAGCGTCAATATTATCATTAATTATATATGTAAAAAAATAGTTATTTTATTAAATTATTAAAATATCATCGTAAAATTCTTCACTAAATCTCAAGATTGAGCCACCAATTTCGAAAACTTTCTTCTCCTTCAGGCGGGCCAAACAGTCCAATCACCCCGAAAATTCAGGCAAACAAGTTATAAAAGAAAACAAACTTTATTTGCGAATCACTAAAAAATTAAACACTTTTTCCTTGGTTATGCCCATGATTATATAAAATATTACTAAATTCCCTTCAAAAGGAAAAAAAATTATCGAAATCGGACAATTTTTAGCAAAGATAAAGCTTATTAAAATTTGTAAACATGTACGTTCCAAACATTAATGAAGATTTAAATTAATTTTTATTTCCTTTGTCGATTATATTTATCGATGAACTTACAATTGATTTCTTTATCTTTTGATACGTTGTATTATATTATTTTCTTATTAACTTGGCATTTGAAACAATATGCTGTGCGAATTTTTCGCACGGGCCTACTAGTTACTATTATTCAGCATGTACTAGATAAAGCAAGTAGTTAAAAAAATGTATTATAAAGAAAGAAAAAAAATACATTAAGGGGGATTTTGTTGTCTCAGTGAGTCACTACTCCATGTACTGTATTTAGTTCCGGCTGTGGTACTTCATTTTTGTCCTGTTGCATCTGTCGTCAACACACTGTTTAGGAGCCACGGTTGTTTTTTTTTTTTGTTTTTTTTTTGTAAAATGTTTATAATTGTTTGAGATATAACATAGCTTGGTACTCATCTTAAAAGTTTAATTTATCTAGCGAATTTCAGATTTTAAATGGAAGTAATGGATTCAAGCTGAAATTTTTTTAAAAATCTTGTTTGGCATATTTCAGATTGTCTCATATTTTATCATGAATAAAGTTCAAATAACTGAATACTTTCGGTACAAAAAATTATTAATAAAACTATTTAATCATTTAATTCATAATGATGTAGTTATTTTAACTATATTGTCACCACTATATCTCTGATATCATATTTTTATTTCTTTATCAGACAACTTCTTCTTATTTTGTATGTACTTATATTCATTTATTTTATTTTCACCATATTTTGTATCTTTTGTAGCCCTGATGAAGACCTGCAAAGTTGGTCGAAACGTAGGCAAAAATTAAATAATACTATTTGTATAATTTAGTATTTATTTGACCGCACCCCTACTCATTTATTTCATACTTGAAACATATTTGAAGTATCGTGCCTCTATATATAGTTTTATATATATATATAGAGAGAGAGAGAATTTCTAAATTAAATTTATTGTCCTACAACAGGAGATCAAATTGACCTCATTTTGTGGAATTAGGGCCTTTTATAAGAAAGGAGGATAATCTCCCGGCGGGAAATAGAGAGAAGATAACCCGAGAACATTGTATAATTGGCGGAGTGGAAGTTGCTGCGACTTAACTCGTGCTTCATCAACCTGATTGGTCGAAGGGAGGGTGAACGTGGCCAATCAAAACCTAGCCTTCAAGCGGTGGCTCAAACGAAATTAAGAGTTGGCAGTAACGAAGCTATGGTTAGTTTTGTCAAGTCCCTGCGCTTTGCTCAACTTCTGCCTTCAACAACATCGAGAAATGACGTTAACTCACCTCACAGCAGTTAGTAACGAGGTTTTCTTTTCGTCTCGATGCCAGGGACCAAATCATTAAATCGTATAAATAACCTAATAATTTGCAATGAAATATATTTCCAAATATTTTAAATATCTATTTTAAAAAACCAATAACATAATACTCAATGCTTTAATTGCATAAAAAATGTATAAAATAAAAGAAGAAGAAGGAAATTAATGAATAAAAAAGAATCATTTTCTAAGCTGGTTTGTTGGAATTGTACAGTCTCTAGTTTTTATTTTATTTATTGAGTATTACAACAATCTGTCTCTTGGACGTTGGTTATAGTGAGGTAGGAAGACATTCACACTAAATATACAAAAAAAAAAAAAATAAATAGAAGCAAAATAATAATCCAAAGTATATACAATAGATAATAAAATAAAATCAGTCCCTAGTAAATGCAGTTTATTTATATTTTTCAATTTTTTTCCCCTCAAAACACCTACGTTTATTTACTAAAGCCTATATGGATCTACTCTTCCCGAATATACGGAGCAGCCAAAACGACCTACATACGGAAACAACAAACGTTTCAGCCAAAAACTTTTAGGACTATAACTATAGCTCCAGGGTACATCACAAACATTACTTTACATAAAGATATTAGCATGCCAACAGTTAACTTATATGGATATACTAACACACTGATATAAGACTTGGCTACGATTAACATGCCCGAAAACACGCTTTGGAGGCTCAAAAGAAGCTGGATAAGAGATTTCTCTATCTAAAAATATAACCAAGTGAAGAAGGGATGCCGCTGGGCACTCCTTTCCCTCACCTCGATCAAGCCACTATTAGTATATTCTCGACAGCTGATTCGCTAATTGTCAGTATTTCTGACAGTTGTGGCTTAAAAAAAGAAAAAGCAAAAAAAATTAAATTTTCTTTTTTTCTTTCAGTATATATGTTATGTGATTTTGTTTTTCTGACCTCATAATGAATTGACGAAACTATGGTTAACTGTTCGCTTGTTCTAGATTCAAAACTTTTATATTTATATCATAGAGATATATGGATCATTCTCTGAAAGAAGGAAAACATATTTGTCAAAATGTTTAAAAGTTGAAATCGACCTAAAAAAAAAAAAATGTTGATATACGTTTGCTTGTAAGATGCCTAAAAAAATGTAGTGGAAATTTTCCATCATACAATCCCGAATCCCGAAGACAATCGAAAGGAGTGAAGCTGGAAAGGACCTCTTTAAGGACACGGACAAGCCCTGAGGAGGAACATCCGTTAGGAGGCTAGGTGTTTGATGGTCGGCAAACCTTTCTCCTGATATAGCTCTGGTGGAGTCTTCTTCTAGAAATACTGTCACCATATATTATTCACTCTCGGCTCTGCACTCTCTTCCTCAATCCTCTCTTCCCTCTTCCTCAATCTTCCCTTCTCTCTTCCTCCATCCTCTCTTCTCTCTCCCAGGAGTCGAGTAATGGAACAGCCCGTCCTCTAAATCACGGGGTACCACCCAATGCCGGGACTCTCACCGACCGAGTGTAATTAGTGTGTTCCAATTTATTTTAAATACAGTGTATTTAAAATAATTTATATTATTTTTATAATATAACTAGATTAAAATTGAATAAAATACAATACTAATTTATTTATACCTTGACGGTATTTTAACTATCTGGGAGAGAGAAGTTAGACGTAGTTTTTAGAAAATGACCATACCTTGTCTATGGAAAAAATGTAGAATAAATCGACTATCTAACACCTTCATATTTCTTTGCATAATTAAAAAATTAATAGATATAAGATTGTGTTTTTATGTGCACTTACTGCATTTTTTTAAATCATTAAATAAGGTTGAAATCCGACAAACCTTCTTAAACGTTCAGTTGCATCAAAATTATTTATATGAGGTAACTTACAGAAAAAGATATGTACCAATGAAAAAAAAAAAATGGGAAGGGGGGATCGACTCCTTGCCAAAAAAAAAATACTTTCTTTTCGAAAACAAAATTAGGTCATTTTTTGATATCGAAAGAGTTTATTATATGTTGATTTTTTACCATAGAATATTTGGCCAAATTGCCAAAGATCAACTTTTAAAGGAAGAAAAAATGTAAGGTAGATTGATCCGGTGTGAAAAGGTATTTACTCGAATCTTACCTTTTCTAACTTTTGAAAAGCAATTCTATGTAACACATTTATTCTTGCTCGTACAGATATATCATATTGAACTCAATTTAATATTCACACTTTGTAAATTAATTATTTCTGTAATAATAAAAATGTCTAAAGTTTAACAAGGTTATTACAACCAATCTGCCATTTTCAATACTCAATCCACATTATTCACGAAATTTATAACTGTTTAAAAACAAATATGCGTCTAGTAAATATAGTACTGATAGACACGATAACATGAAAATACTCTAATAAAGTATCTAAATTAGAAGATCACGAGGCCATCTTCTTTTTGGTTTTCTCGGGGGGTTATGAGGGATCGAAGAGGAAGCAATGTTAGAAACGAGAAGATTAGGATGGTTCTGAAGTTTATTATGGATGGATAGATATCTGGCTTAGGTCAAATCAGAAACATATTGAACATTAAGGTCTTTATGGATGATTTTATTTGTGACTAAGTAAGAAGCACTTCGATCAACACTAAATTTTATTTTAAAAATAATTTATTCTACGATGAAGACATAGAAAGTTATGTTCTTAATTCAAAATCCAAAACTGGCGATTGTACATTCCTCTATGGTGACCAAAAATAAATAAACTTAAAAAAAGGGGTTCATTAAAAAAAAATTCACAAAAACATATTCGTGACTGACATGGTATGCTACACAATCTATTTAATTGCGAAACCTCAATAATGCATTTTATTTTAGATTAGTTACTTAGTTATACACCCAACAATATTTTAGAATATAATAGATGTAAAAACTGTCCCAAATATACACTTTACATGGAATAAGGTCCCTGACTCCTTGCAAGTTATCCTCCTGGAAGAGGAAGGGATAAAGGGATAGGAAGACAAGAAGGAAGGGATAGGCTGGAGCATTGTAAAACTGAACAAAGATTATATATTAATGGACGGCGGGCAGAGATGGATGGTCGGGTTCACCATGTCACGTGTAGGGGCTCTGCAGTATTCATACCGAGGGGAGGGGGGCTGCCAGTCAGGGGCCCCTCTGATCAAACATTTACTGTCGGATCACCTCCTTAATGGGATGGCTCTTCGGCGGGGCCGACTTCTCGAAGAACCGGGAGTCTTCATCTACAGTCTGGGCCACGTCCGCCTCTGAGGATCCAACACCTCGTTCTAAACAGCTCCTATCGCGTCTTTAATATTGCATTGTCTTTTGCATCTGGAATTCCTTTTTACAAGATTAAACTTATTTTTTTTTGGTGTTAAATAATGTTAAAAAAATAAATTTTAGTTTAAAATTAATACCTGTCATAACCTCAAAACTGTTTTACAATATTCCAGTCAGATTAAAGTATTTCAATCTATGTGAGAAATGAGTCAATTAAGTTTTTATCATATTAATTTTTCATAAGTTTTTACATTATATATAGATATTAGAAGCGGAGAAGCTCAGTGAGTAATGCACTATGTTCGAATCTGACCGTGGCAGATTACTATTTATTTTGCTACAGAAGTTGCGGATGATGCACACTCTTCCTCCATAAAGTGTCCTTATAAACCCATTTTTTTTTTTTTTTTGTTATCTTTAAGACAAAGCGTTAGGTTTGAAAATTCCATTGAAATAGAACCACATATGTAAAGTTTACTTTATTTGAAGATTATTGTTTCAAGCCAGCATTAAACTGCTATACACATCCAGATAATAAAACAGATTGTCGAAAATTCAATGCTGTGTTTTCGTCGTGATAGTGAACTTTTTTTTTTTTCTTTGTTTAGTCTTGAATTTTCGGGCATAGTCTTCGAGACCTCGATATATGTTGCTAAACTAAGTTTGTATAAATTTAAGTTAAGGTCAAATACATATTTTTATTTTATTTTTTTATCATTCTGTATATATTTCCTTTATAATACCCTTAAGCAATTATCAATAATGGTTTTCATGGTACATTCTAGTACCTTCAATTTGAACCCTCATAGTTTACATTTTTAGATGGAATATCTTTCGTGAAAAAAATTATCAAAATACAGCGTGTTCTTTCTAAAGTATGAAAATTCACCATTTTGAGCAATCGTGGGAATTGTAGCTTCAATGATATTCAAAAAAAAAAAAATCTAAATCAGCAGATTTTAATTTTAAGCTAATAGAATCTCAAACCAGACTGGAACGACAAGAAACCGCTCGACGTTTTCGATTACTCCAGCACTTACTAGACAAACGCTCTAAACTTCAAATTAATTACAAAAGATTCATATACATGACGATAATAAGGCCTATTTGGAATTACGGAGTTGAGCTATGGGGCTCCAATAAACCATCATATTTCTCTCGTATCCAAAGTCCTTAATGTTCCGTACTTTGTTACACATAAAATCATCCATAATGACCTAAATGTTTCTTATGTTTCCGATCTGGCCCAATCAG
The DNA here is from genome assembly GCA_928085145.1 of Nezara viridula. Taxonomy (NCBI): domain Eukaryota; kingdom Metazoa; phylum Arthropoda; class Insecta; order Hemiptera; family Pentatomidae; genus Nezara; species Nezara viridula. Next base: position 4,060,967 of record OV725082.1, read on the forward strand.
ATACCTATCCTTCCATAATGAACTTCAGAATCATCCGAACCCTCTCCTTTATAATCTTCCTTCCTCTTCAATTCTTGATAAGCTTCTGAGGCTTCTGAAAAAAAGATGGCCCCGTGAACTCCTAATGTAGACATATCATTAGAATGCTACCATTGGCTAGTTTCTCAACATGTGTTTTCACGTCATTATATCCATATGTTTAAATTTACTAAATGTATTTCTTTAATACAGTTGTAAATATCATTAACAGAATATACCACAAATTAATTCATTATAATCATCTCGAAACATTGCAAATTTGTATATCTTTTGTTGTCTCTTAATGGGTTAGCACCCCATTGGAAACACTTTTGCTTTGATTCGGCTGGCTTGTACAAATTTAAAACTGAGGTTGGACAAAATTACGCTGTGTGATGTGAAGATATAATCCTGTTTTCTTCTAATAAGTAAAATAAAAATTCAACATTAGGAAGATAGAATTTTACATTACATTCTACAATAGAAACATTAATAATTTTGATTTGTTTATTTTATATTATTAATGTAGGCGCTCGGAGGAATTTAGACGATATTGCTTATTTCCTCCTCAAAGAGAATGTTTACCCTCCGAGGATCTCATAATGAAGCGACTTCTTCTGCACTGGAGGGAGCTTCTTTCGCGGTTCAAAGGACTCGTTAACAGGACATAAAGGAGCTCATTAATTAATTAACAGCCTATAAAGGAGACTTTATTAATGAAGTGACAGGCTATAAAGGACTTTATTAATAGGCTAGTCGGGCTCACCTATAGCCCGGAACAATACTCAGCCGGGGTTGTCTGATTAACGGGGAAAATGAATCATCTACATCTACACAGTACCTCAGGAGTTGGGTGGGGTCTATCTTCGACTTGGCTGCTAGGTTTGGAGATTGTTAAGGATGTTGGGAGAATATCGATATATCGATATTTTTATCGTATATTTTTGGTATCGATATAGAAAATTACATATTGAAAGCGATATTATTTCGGAAGAAAAAAAAAACTACAAAGACGTCAGGTTCAATAATCGAAATTGAAAATAAACTTTTTGAGTGTCACTAGCCATGTCATCAAGTCAAACCAGGCTCTACATTTTCTTGTTTGTAGTTGATATCGCCTAGTTTTCATTTCGGTAGTTTGGAAATGTTTTTCCAAATATGACTACTAAAGTTATGTGTGATTAGTGTTGCCCAAATGTGAGACCTAGACGAGTCTTGGTCTTGCAAACTCAGTCTTGGTTATGGTCTTTATCTTGCGCAAGAGTCTCGTAACAGTCTTGCAGTTACTTATTAGCTAAATACTATAGAGATATTACTGTAATTTTTGATATAGGAGGAACTTAACTAAGCCCGAATGAAAAATTAGAGTTAAATGCAAAAGTATATTGGTTATACCAATTATTAACATATAGTAACTAAGATTGTCAAGTATTAGTAACTATTTTGCCTTAATTTTTGTTAAATTTATCGATTTTTTTTACAAGTACTGGTCTTATTCTTGCAACAGTTAGGCTGCCTTGGTCTTGGTCTTGCAACACTTTGTTTGATTTGTGCGGAAAATTGTATACAATCAGTGTGAAAACCATTCACTATTTTTATCTTTATTTTTAAAACAATTATCAACAAATTGATAATTTTTTTTCATAAGTAATGTATTAATGTTTAATTGCAATTATAAAAAAATCCACCGAAAATAATTAAGATTATTGCGAAAATAAAACCAATAGAAAACTACATGAGAAACAAATATAAAAAGACTACACATGTTATTTTATAATAGAACAACACGTTTTTGATTTGTAAAAGTTAACCTCAAAAACTAATGATGCAATAGTTATAAATTTTTGCTATTTCGTCTCCGTCGTTCCTGAAAGTTTTCAGAATAATAATATCTACCGATTTTACAATTATTTAACAATTCGTTTTATATTTTTTAATTTTTAATCTATACTAATACATAAACTGAATGGTTTTTCTTTTTTTAAAGCCTTTATTTCAGCAACTAGCATTTCAATCTGAAAAATTCTTTTTTCGTTTCATTGATGGTAAATTGAGGAAGACTTTTGACTTGCAAACATCATGATACTCTTGAACAGTAACCATAAACGCCTAAGTATCTGGTAGCTACGCTGACGTTCGTAATCACTGTAAATAAATGGGAGTGACCTTTAAACAAAAAGTTTAATTATAAACAATGAAGTTACATAAAAAAGTTACTTTCCCCACAGAAAACTAAACGATAAATTGATTAGTTTGAGGAGAAATATATACTTATAGCACAGGAAGGCAAAATTAAAAATATTGTTTGCACTGAACTACTATTTTTTATTTTTTACTATTAAATCAGATAGTCGTAATGATCAACCGTTTTTTTTTTCTATTTAATTTTTTCTATCTATTCAAATTTATTGTGAGCCAGAAATACGTATATCTAATAAATAAATAAATTACTATTAAATATCAAACTATTTAAATCTATATTCGTAAAAAAATATTATAACTACGAGACAATTAAACTGAAGACGCTTTCATCATATTTTTTATTTTTTTTATTTCTTAAATTTTATATATTTTGTTTGTTCTATATTATTTAGCCCTCAGATATAATTGGCCATATATTCGTTAAGTAAATGAAATATTTATATACAATCCGGTGAAAACACGGAGTAAAGCTAACAAATATATAATTGACTAGCTCTGAAAAGATGACCATTTACGAGGTTGTCATAATAGAAAATAATTACCAATAATGTCCCCATAACCCGACCAAAGTTCCTATAAAGGAGGGCTTACATTAAAAATGCCCATAATTTTTATCATCCCATAAAGAATAAAGTGCTGGCCATAGAGCCTCTGAATTTGAGTGGATATTCATGCAAATATTCCGGCATTAAATGTTCACATTCTCTCTTAATCGCTAAAATAATAATCTCTTCAACTTGATAAGTACTTCGTTTTGACCTTTCGTTAATGAATTATTACATAATTTATCGCTTGTATTATGCAAATTTTCATTAATCTGAAATCTAAATGTAATTAAATTTTTTAGTAATAAAACTAAACACAATTCAGGTGCCCTATGTCACTTACCTATTTAGTTGAATAATTATATTACTGATTAAATAGGGATATTTAATAATATTATGTTGGCTAAAGTTATTACCAATGTGTTCATCAATCCTTTAGCACTAAAGGAAATTGTATTTTCAGCTCATTTACAAGTCTAAGCCGACTTTTTTTTCGAGCTTAAAAATAGTTGTAATTATTATAATTTAATTTTGAAATTTCATTTTGTTTCTATGAAAACAATTTTTAAATTAGTTACCTCTTCGGATATTAATGTATCTAAAATCGTTAGCTTTCCAACAATACATGAAATATTTATATTACTAATCTGATTTCCGGAAAACTGTCAATTTTTTTTTTCATTAGATATATTACATTAAAGTTATTTTTGATTATGCAATTTCAAAATTCGGCATTTGAGGCCTACTAGAATATTTCAATGAGTATAAGGTATGATATTAAGTCTATTTTAGTGTAAATTGATTTATCAAGTTAATAAAAATAGTTAGAGCCGATTTTGAGAAAATTGTAAAAATAAGTATAATAATTTATAGTGGCGACAGCGGAAATTCGATTTTAATGAGAAAAAAAATACTGTAAAATCTCAGGCATGTTGTTTTAGTTTAATAAGCTGTTTTAGTTTCATACGAAATTTCATTTTCGAGCTAGGCTGTTTACACACAAAAATAGACCATTTTGAAAGACTTGGTTATTTGGATTCAGAGGTCCTCAAAACGTGTCTTTCCGATTATTACTCGGATTCGAAATTTTTCCACGATCACTAAACCTAAAATCTGACTTTTATACATACAAATAGAGTTGGCCATTAACAGTAATATATACAAATTAGATAATGAAAAAGATAACAATTCTTCGGGTTGCAATGTCAACATCTCTTTGAACATCAACCATTAACAAAATGTAATATAATAGTATACAATAATAAAAAGGAAAACAATCCATAATAATAATAAATACATAAACCATACATACATACACATAAATATATATACATATACATAAATCATTTGTAAACACCCAGTGATACATTTTACTACATTAAAATAAGATATTAAATAATATATATTAAAAGAATAAGAAAAAAATATATACACATATATTCCTCTAAAGTTTTTACATAATTAAGTTGGAAAAAATAAAAAACAATATATATATATATATATATATATATATATTATATATATATATATATATATATATATATATATATATATAATAAAAATCGAATCAAAATTACTGTACTGTTATTCATTGACAATAAATGATTTTAATCTACAAAATTGTTTTGTATGGTAAAACAGTTTACGAAGAGAGTCTACATTTTCAATTATAAATAAGTCATTGTAGTTCGACCTGGTCATATTGACAGAATGTGACAGATAATGATGGCGGAAAGGAGCTGGTTGAGGATCTCACTGCGTGACATTTTATTCGATATAAAAAATATTTATATCTAATAAATATTCAAGTAAATTTTTAAACATATAAGCTAAATGTCATCTGTATCAAATTCGATACATACCGATATTGCGATATCCTATTTCATCCTTTACTCCATGTTCTGGAAGCACCTTAGTCCGACGAGGCATTTTCGATTTCCTCCAAGAGCTGTGCGATCGGATTCCATTTAACCCGAGTGGCAATATCCAGAATGGAGGGAGTCATCGAGAGGCATTCCTCGGATTGAAGTTAAGTGATCCAGGATCGCCCGGGCCGTATTAGCCGAAGATGGCTGCTCCGAGTCGAAAACGACAGAGCGATTCCCGAGTCACGCGAAACCTGGCCCAGTAGATCTCCAATCCGCGAAATGGTCGCTTCGCATTATCTTGATGGTTTCCGATTTTCGGCTCCAGGAGGGGCCATTTTCCCTCATGAAATAGACATTAAGCTTCAATAGTTCTAATCTGATGGGCGGTTTAGTCGATCTACTGCCTCAAAAGAGGTTATTTTTTTTAAATTTAAACAAAACACTTCATCATTACCATCATTTACTGTTGTTGAACATTACTCTTTTACGTACTTTTTATGTTCCAGACTTATGCTTCATTTTCAGAAATCCGCTTATTTATGCAATTTTTATATATTTGATTGAATGAAGAAAAAATAATTTTATTCTGAGACTATAGTCCTGTAAGAATAATAACCGTGGTTTGATGAAGATTGCTTAAACATGTGCGAAAAAAGGAAAGCCGCTAAATTAAAAGCTCTAAATAATCCTAGCGAAGAAAATCTGGAATACTTCCGAATCTCAAAGAACGAAACGACAAAATTGCTCAAAAATAAAAAAAAGGAGTATCTTAAAAATAAAATAATTGAAATAGAAACTAATAGAATCCAAAATAACGTAAGAGACATGTACAAAGGTATAAACAGATCACGTAAATATGTAGGGCCCGTAACGTCTGGAATTAGGGATGATAATAACAATATTCTGACCGATCCGGTTGACATATTGAATAAGTTTAAGGACCACTTTGACAATATTTTAAATACGGGAAATTATGATCTGTGTCCTCCTTCTGAGTACCAGAGTGCTGAACCGTTGATAGAAGGACCGAGTAAAGAGGAAGTTGAAGTAGCTATCGGTAAATTAAAATCATATAAAGCAGCGGGAATCGATAATATTCCTACTGAACTAATTAAGGCATGCGGAGAAGCTGGAGTTTCTAAAATACATCAGTTGGTTAAAAAGATCTGGGTGAACGAGAAATTACCTGAAGAATGGAAAGAATCTATTCTTATTCCGATTCACAAAAAGGGTCCGAGGACGGATTGTAATAACTATCGAGGAATTTCACTCCTTCCGGTATGTTATAAAATATTCACTTCAATCTTAACCAGTCGAATCACGGAATACGCCGAGGAAATTATCGGAGACTACCAATGCGGATTTAGACGGAATCGTTCGACTATTGATCAAATATTTTCTTTACGGCAAATATTAGAGAAAAAATTGGAGTATAACGGTATTGTTCACCAGCTGTATATAGATTTTAAAAAGGCTTACGATTCTATTGACCGCCAGAAACTGTATAATATTCTAATCGAGCAGGGAATTCCAAAAAAACTAGTAAATCTAGTCAGGATGTGCTTGACGGAGACACTCAATAAAGTCAGAATCGGTAATAATTTGTCCGAAAAATTTGAGGTTCGTTCGGGCTTAAAACAGGGGGATTCTCTTTCGCCTGTCCTGTTCAATTTGGCATTAGAACATGCCATTAGGAAGGTAATGCGTACCGAGAAAGGGTTGGATCTGGGCGGGACAACATCCGTGCTGGGCTATGCTGATGATCTGGTACTGTTAAGCGAAGACGTTGAAACTATAAAACTAAATACGACAACGTTAATGAAAGCCGGTAAAGAACTAGGACTCGAAATAAACGTGGATAAAACAAAATATATGGTTAGCTGCAAAAATGGCGATACTACTGGTGATATCGATATAGATGGTAATATGTTTGAACAGGTAGATAAATTTAGGTATCTAGGTTCTACGATAACTAGAAAAAACGAAATTGAAGAAGAGATTAAAGTTAGACTGAAGGCGGGGAATGCTTGTTATTTTTCTGTGACAAAACTACTCAGTTCGCGCCTCTTGTCCCGAAACTTAAAAATTAGAATCTATAAAACAATAATCTTGCCTACAGTTCTTTATGGATGCGAAACTTGGCCGCTTACATTAAGGGATGAGCAGCGTCTTAAGGTTTTTGAAAATAAAGTATTGCGTAGAATATTCGGACCGAAGAAGGATGAGTTAACCGGAGAGTTCAGACGGTTACACAACGCCGAATTGCGTGAGCTATATCCGGGTAATATAATTGAGGTAATTTCATCGCGGCGAATCAAATGGGCTTGTAAAGTTGTTGGGCTTAGTAACGAGAGAATTCCTAAAAGGTTAATATTTGCTGTGCCGAATGGTAAGCGTCGGAGGGGTAGACCGAAGCGAAGGTGGGAAGATTGCATTAAAGCTGATCTGAAGGGACTGGGTTTGGACGGCGAACGGTGGAAGGAGGTGTGTAACAAGCGATTGGTGGTGTCGGCATCGAACCTTCGGGTTCGCTAAGCCTTATTATTATTATTATTTATTATTAAGAATAATAACAGTGTTACACAATTTATGGTTATTAGTCTGGCTTAAAATAATAAAAATTACTAACTAATTAACTTCTTATTGTTATTGCAATTGTGCAGTAGATTGAAATTAAACAGTATACAGATCCAAGTAATTTTACGGAATTTTGAATGTGGATTAGGTGGTGGAACAGGAGTTTTTGAAAAACTTTGTGGACGGGAATTGACGTATGAAGGTATTAAGAGAGTTCCAAAAGATGCTAGCACGAGTGACGAAGGATTTGGATTAGGAATTAACTAAATTATTGAATGTGATATAGAAAACTGTCGTCATACTTTCATTTCATAAAAAAAAAAGTTATAACTTGCATAATATTAAGAGAAAATTTTATTATTAATTTCTGAAATCGAATCATTTATTAGCAGAGATATGCTACTCTGGTTAAATGATTACTGAGTACCAAGAATTTTAACAAACACGGAAGTGATTCAAGTTGAGTAAAATACTTATACTCGGTACTGAGAGTAGCATTTGTCCATATGTGTTTATTAGCTGAGAATAGTTTCGAAAATGGCCTATAGGATCGTAGATTAATCTTTGTTCAGCCTAAATGGAACGATGCCTCAGTTCAGGCATTCCAGTTTCTCGTCTCATCGTTCCATTTTAGTGATCCTCTTTGGCCAAATTAAAACTACTTCAATATGTTTAAAAGTTTGTCACTTCACGGTAGACTTGCCCAAATACGAGACCGAGACGAGTCTTGGTCTTGCAAACTCAGTCTTGTAGTTACTTATTAGCTTATTAGTATAGAGATATTACTGTAATTTTTTAGATAGTAGAAACCTAAAAAAAATAGAGGAGTTAAATACAAAAGTATATTGATTATACCAAATATTAACATATAGTAACTAAGATTTCCAAGTATCAGTAACTATTTTGCCTTAATTTTATTTTTAAAAATCGATTTTTTTTACCAGTCCTGGTCTTGATCTTGCAATATTAAGACTGATTTTGGGCAGCACTACTAAAAGTCTTACGATCCATAATCATTTATAGGTTAAATATTCAGATTTACTTTCAAACGTCTGTAGGCATATATGAGCCTTTCGGTTGACAGAATGACTAACTCCCATTTTAACGTTTTTCATTATTAATTTTATTAATGTTTCTAGTGGCTAAATTTATAGCTTTATTCACAGTTCTATAGTTCAACCCTACAATCACCTCCTCCTGAATCAACTTACTCACTTCATAAATAACTTTTTCGGCTGAAAATATCACTAAAATGACATTACTCAAAAATGTTGAAATTGGAGTTAGTCATTCTGTGGTTTATAAAAGCAGATGGAGTGACTAGATTTTTATTGCCTACCGTCGATATTATAAATAGACATTTTGTTATTATAATAGTCTGAATGAATTGTTATCTGTAAGCTTTAACCTTTAGCTCCGTTTAAAATGTACTTCAAAAATTTTATAATAGCCCAGCATTGCCAGAAAATAATTTCTATTCAAAGTAGAGTTGTAAGTGGAAGGCGTGTGCTGCGCGCACCAGATTTTTATTATACCGATGGCTTACTAGTTCCATTGGATATTGGTGTTGACCTTAGTGTTTAATTCAATTAACATATTTATTTTCAGTTTGCTTTCTACATATTTTTGTAATTAAAAATTCAGTAGGTATGTATATCATAATTTTTTTTTTTATTTATCTTGTATTTTGTAACTATCTACGGGAGTTTATCTTCTGTTGAAATCCTGCAGGTCGTTCTTAAAATCAGTATAAATCGTCGTCCTTCCGTCGATGGAATTTAGCACTGCTTATAGAGAATTGTCTTAAAGTAATGTAAGAAATAAAACTATTTTAATATAACGCTGCTTCCCGACGGGGCCTTCAAGACATTGGTTTATCGGTGTTGAACCTTTGGCTACCACTAATCCGTAACCTGCCCGTGAAGTCTTCGGACAGGTCGTGACTTAGTTCTTAAATCACGCCTACTTCTCCTTTTTCTATTTCTTTTTTTTTTTAATTCTCTCTTTCTCCGTCTACATCTCATTCCTTCGCCTTCCCCTTTCTCTTCCTCCAATTAACTTATGCCTTCCTCCTGCGGCGACTCACGATAAGAGCCGACCCCATCATGAATGATCGGCGCATACAAATAACATTATTACCACAGCCCGCCCGTCACTGGCGGGCCCCGCTCATTTCAGGCGTCAACTCGCATCACTCCAGGTGTGTGTTTAGTTTTTTATTTTTTCGGTAATTTATTTTTGTTCCTGTTGGATCATTGTTGTGGTAAAATTTATTATAATTAATGGATCACACTTTCGTTTACTTTTTTTTAAGAGCAGACTTCTCATCCCGACTTGGCATCTTCTATTTATTCAGATCGGACCGGAACATCAGTAGGCCGGATTGGAGATTAGTGATTTGACAGTGTTGGAATTACCTTTTCGCTTCGCTGAGTTAAGTTCATTTATCGTTATACGATTCGAACACAATCGCCTCGGCATGTGTCTAGATGTAAAACTCATATCATATAGAAGTAGATAATGAGATCTATCTAGACATATATATTTTTTTTTTGTTTATTTAATGGAATTTACAACTGTATACAAATACAACTAGTAAATATGCGCAAATATAAATAATGGCATGTACAGGCTTGAAGAGTTACTACCCAGTGGTAGCACTCTCTAAATAATTTTAAGTAAGAAGATCACGAGGCCATCTCCTTTTCAGACACCTAGGAGGATTATCAGGAATCGAGAAAGAAGCAAGAGAGGAAACAAGCGGATTTGGATGGGAGTGAAGTTTATCATGAAAGGATAGATATCTGGCTCGAGCTAAATCAGCGAAATAATTAATTAAAATAGAATATTAATTTTTTTTAGATTTTTAAAACGTCGAATAAATAATACAGGATGTAAAAAGTGTGAACATTTGGTTGAACTTTGGTCTAATATTTTATAAACAACTTATAAGAAAATGGCACCGAATCTGAATGATATGACTAGAAAACCAATATTTAAGTTTTTTGATTTTTTTTTTTTGAACTGTAAAATGTTAGAAAAACATGAAGTTTATCATGAAAGGATGGATATCTGGCTCGAGCTAAATCAGCGACATATGGTGCATTAAGGTCTTTATGAATGGTTTTATTTGTGACAAAGTATGGAGCATTCAGGATTTTACGGAGGATTTTGGATTGTAAGGATTGGATACGATAGGAATTCGATGGTTTGGTGGAGCCCCAAAGCTCAATACATATTTTAATAACCATTTTGTTCATTAAACACTAGTTAGAATAATTCACTGAGAATTTTGTTTAGTGAAGAAATAGAGAAACAATATGGAAATAAATAGATCCTATGTATTATGTGAGGAAGGAATTATTATTTTTTCCTTGGTTGATTACAATATTCCATTTAACGTAATAGACCAAAATAGTTGTACAAATTGTTTTGCTAGAACCTATTTTTAAACGCTGACTGGAAAGATAATAGAGAGAGAATCACTTTATTATCATAAAATGGTGCTGCCCAATTACATTGGGTTGCTAAAAACACAGCATACTTATTAATCACCGCAGACAATTTTTAAAATAATGTATAATTATATAGGATTAACAATATGTATGAGCATAGTATACAATATTTATATATATATATATATAATTTTTTGTGTATCCTTTTTTTAATATTTAATTTCCCTTTCTCTCACTTCTCTCTCTTTATCTATATTTTTTTCAATTTTCCATGAAATAAATAAATAAATACATAAATTAATGACCAAATAAAATAATAAGACCAAATAATGCCCAGAGATTTTCTAAATTATTAAAAAAACAAATGTAAGAACGAACAAATACCTTTAAGAAATAATAAAGATAATATATGAGCCAGTTGTAGTAGACTATTCTATTCCTAAATGCAATATCTTTAAACATTAAGAAATTATTAAGTATACCAAAACTAATGGACTTAATCTTTGTTAATAATTGTCCGATTTTTTTTATTTGGTTTGTAGGCAATTTAGTTATGTTTCTAATTATCATGGGTATAATAAAGAAAAAAATGCATACTTTTTGAGTTATTCGCTAATTATTCTTTTCCTTCATAACTCTTTTTCGAGAAATTTCGGGAGGATATGACTATTTTTCGAATGTGAAGGAGAAGAATATCTTGAAAATGAGTGGTCAGTCATTGCATTTGATGAAAAATTGACGAAGTTATGGCGTACCGACAAAAATACACCTTTTAGAAATAATATATAGGATTATTGTCTTATTTATTTATTTTTATTTAAGGAAGGAGATGGTTCGGTAATGGTAAAATTTATTTTACCTAATTTTAATGGTAACAATTTTTTTTATTTTTTTTACACTATAGATCATACAGTTAAACCGATATATATCTAGGTACCGACTGTTTTGTATTTCTGTGGAAGCATAAACAAAAAAATTATATCAAAATCGAAAATTTCTACTCACATTTTATTTTGTCAAGCACATGTGACTATCATATTACCTGTTTAGCCGAATTTTATGAAATTGGTTAATTTTTATTATTTTTAAATTGACCTGTACCTGATAGAACCCTTTCAAACCAACCTAGTAACTAATAAGCGTGCTTAGAATCTACAATTTCTAATCACATTTCACGTTTTAGATATTAGTATTTGTCCCTTATCTATCGTCAAAAACATTTGATTAGCATACCATCTTCTGACATGACTAACAAACTGACAACAGTCAACCACGAAATAACGAAACATTACTAAAGATTTACATACACACAAATTTATACGGACATAACAACAGTTGACGTACCCCTGAATATCAGGAGGAGAATAAAAAGGCGTTGGATGAGAGATCTCCTTTATTAGACAATTAACATAATTTAATCAATCCAGGGAAGAAGTGCTATTGGGTAGAGTCCTCCACATCTGACTTGTCAATATTTTTCAAAATAATCACCTCATTTGTTGATCGTCAACATACAACTGTTAACAAGTGCAAATTAATGTTTAAAAAAAACACAAATAATAATTTCAGCTATGTATGTATGTACAATTTGAAGGAAAATGAAATGTGTTGATACTAGATAATAGACATGAATTTTGAAAATGGATGTTCCATTCAAAATATGAATAAATTAATAAATATTTTATTTGTTTTCGGAAAATGCCCTGTACAAATAGAGTCAGGCATAATATTGAGCAGTAATCATAAAATGTTAAAATCGAAAATTTTACAAGTTATCCATTCAAAATATTGAAAATTATTGAATGAATCAAAAGTGTTGTTGAACATTAAACGTTTTTATTCCCAGAATGTAATATATATTTCTATCGTATTATTTTGAATATCTTGGATGTCTTAAATGGGAAATGTTCCGATGTTTTCTGATGCCATCTGAATTAGCTGCAGCCAGGCAGAAGAGGTTTGTTCCCGGTATCATTATAAAGGGAGCAGTCGTTTCCTTAAGGACCTCAATTTCCATTTCGGGAGGGGGAAAAACTGAACGTCTTTTGCTTAGCATTTATAGGAGGAGGGGGTAGAAGGGGAAGAGAGGTTAGTATAATTGTCAAGAGTAAGTTTAATTTCAACTAGAGGCCAGGACCCTATAAAGTTTACGTCTCGGTTAATCCCGGACTTTGTGGAGGATAAAGTCCCCAATAAAGTCTCTGATATGGAAGAACCTTTATTGTAGATTTATTAGCCGACTTCTCGAGTCTTATGTCTTAATGATTATCGGATTAATTGGACCTAATTAGGAATTCGAAGGAGATGAGTCTCGGATTAATTTGAAGGCTTTCATTAAAGTTTGCTATACTTGAGATGAAGAGACTCGGTCAAGAAATAGACCAAGGTAAATAATAAATGTTTGTCGGTTTCCATCTTTGAATGTCTTTTTCCTTACTAGAATATCGGTTGATTTCCCGAATAGCAAATACAATCTTGTTCAAAATCTTCATTGTCACAAATATTCACCATCGATTAATCATTAATAACATATAATCGATTAAAATAAAATAGTCTGCCAACTAATAAGTCTAGAAAAAACATACGTATAAGAGTAAAAGTCCATTATCCTTGTACATCATAAGCAGTTTGGCCCAAAATCTGTCTTGGTCTTGTAATTTGCAAGACCACCAAATTTGACTTTTTAAATACAAATTAAGCCAAAATATTAACTAATACTTTGCAATTTCAGTTAATATATGTAAAGAATCGGTATAACCAATATACTTTTGCATTTAATTATTCTAATTTTTCATTCGAGCTTAGATATGTTTCTCCTATCTAAATTGTTGTGAACAGTGAACTCTCCTCTTCTATTAAACCTTCCCCTTCCTCCTTCATCTCTCCCTTTAAAATGTTAAATTGAATAAATGTTTATTTATTAATTATAAGTGTTTAAATTAATTATCAAGTTTGGAAAATTCTCCTAATTGCCCAAATTCATAGTCTCAAACTGTAGGAAATTTATACTAATTTAAAAATATGAAAAGGAGTTGGTCGGGGAATGCGGTAATTTTTTTTTAGACCTGCAAGGTGGGTCGAAACAATTAGAAATACTATTTTTTAAAAAATTATTTGTTTGACCACACCACCCGACCAACTCCTTCTCCTGTTATATCATGGTCAACCATCTCAACACTATTAATTTAAAAATATATCAAACGTCAGGTTTTATGCCTGTAACCTTACCCTTCATTGTCAAGACGTAGATAAATGTAGAAGATATCAAAAGAGATCCGAGAGTGGAGGGAATGCCGATGTCGAAAATTTGGATTTTGCATCTCAATCACATCCTGAATTTTCTACCTCCATTTGATATAGCTTAGAACTTTTCACGAATGATAACGTTACTGGACAATAAGAGGTATACGGAATTTGATGAAATCGGATCGAACCATCTTGATATAGACCGTATTAAACCCCGAGAGGTTCAACTAATCGATTGGATTGCTATTATGACCAGGCAACAAAAAAAAAAAAATAACAAAAAAATGAATATTTATTAATACTTAATAACCGTTGCATTATAAAGGAAGGAGATGGTCCGGGGTGGCGGTCATAAATAGATTAAATAGTGGTAAAAGTTCCAGTTCTAAGTGAAACTCCTGACTTGCGATATCCCTTCAAATCCCGATACATTTCTAGCTACATTTGCTGATGATACTGCCATTCTATCCTCCCACTCAGATCCTCAAATAGCATCTCAAAACCTACAATCTCACCTCTCCTTGATTGAGCAGTGGTGCAACAACTGGCGCATCAAAATCAATGAATCGAAATGCAAACATATTACTTTCACCCTGCGACGCAGATCCAGTCCATCAATCCTTTTTAATTCAATTCCACTTCCCTACTCAGATACAGTCCGTTACCTTGGCTTCCTTCTAGACAAAAGACTAACTTGGAACCCACATACCAGACTTAAAAGACAAGAACTTAACCGACGATTTGGCTAAGTCTATACTACTAAGTAGGACATCTCATCTATCGATTGAAAATAAACTTTTAATCTACAAGACCATACTGAAACCTATCTGGACCTACGGACTTGAACTGTGGGGAACTGCTAAACATTTGAATATCAAAAGCATCCAATCCTTCCAGTCCAAAGTACTTAGAACAATAGTCAATGCTCCATATTATGTTACAAATAAGACCCTACACCATGACCTTAACATCCCATTTGTCCTCGACATCGAACTCCTAGCTGAACATACCTCCCTGATGAAGACCTGCAAAGTCGGGTCGAAACGTTGGCTATTAATAAAAAAGTTTCATACTCGATATTAAATTTCTTAAGCTGAGTTATGTTATCCCGATAACCTTATTGTGTAAATTATCTAAAGTAAAATTCCGGCAGGCAAAGAGGTCTATACCCTCAGGGGTACCAAGTACAGGGGGGGAGCAGGATGGGGGGAGGGAGTACAGGTACAAGGGATGGCTCCCTGCCAACAATTCCACTCGGGATTCTATTTATCCGGCCACTCGGCGAGATTTGGCACCGCCCTGTTGGCACCCCTTTATTTACCGGGCCGTCTAATCGGGACAATTGCCCCGTAGTCCCGGGTCCCGAGGGCCATTTTTTGTCCCCACTCCTCGACCGGCCGTTATCGGATTGTTCTCCCCTCTTCGGCCGCAATCGGGTTCCGGCTAGTTACTGGTCGGATTACTTCGAGTGCCCCGTCGTCCCGTGGGACAGGGGAGCTACGTCATGCGGGCAATCTGGAACGGATTTTTCACAATCTATTTACGGCGGAAAACGATTGTGTGATGTTTTATAACTCAATTGAATGAGTCCGATATTGTTCAAACTGTCATTTAAAAATTGTTGCTTATATTTTTAAACCATTTTATTTAAAGCTGTAGGGGAGTGGGTGAGCACTCACTTCCAGAGCTTAAGATCTCAGGTTCGAATCCGGCTGATGACTATTAATTTTTCATCAGCCGTTGGTCCACTCTGAGGCCGCAACCCAGCCTCTATAAAGTGGGTACTCTTAATTAAATAATTAATTAAGGAGAAAAACCTGGCGGTTGAGCGTATTTATCAGTATTTCCTCACATTGTACTGAACCGATGAACATGGGTTGTTAGTGGTACAGTTTTTTTTTACATGGTTTAAATCAATTACGCATGATTCTGATGTATCGATTGTTTGAGAAACTGTGAATAAACTATTTCTTCAGATCGTCGTATTAACGAATTCGACAATACTTTAAAATAAACGTTTTTTTTTTATTATTATTATTATAAGAGTTGCATAAAAACTTTAATTTAAAAGTTGCTAGGGAAAAGTTCTAGTTCTAAAAGAGCTGAAAAACTATCAACATTAAAATATCAGATGGATCCAAAACTTTTTAAAAATAAAAGTTTTTTTTTTCCGTTTCAAGCCCTGCTCTTTTCGAGCTGTGTGCTTATTTTAGTATTTAATATTTATTGCACGATGTTTTCGATTAGATTAATCTCGGAACTGAAATTCATATATAAATATATTAAACTGATGTGACTTGCTCACATTGCTCTAAGCCCAAGACCCTTCATGGGTTGTTTGTGATACAGGTTTTTTTTTATTTTTTATTTAAATTTGTAATGGTAGGCGAGAGAGAAATTTTACTTGTTCCATAAACTGCTTGATTTATTCCCCTAAACACTTATAGTAATATTCTTTGGAAAATCAGCATACTTGGGAGATTATATACTAAAGCTCATACTAAGTATATATACATGTATAATATGGTACAATATGGACATTGGTAGGCGTGACGGCGAGGAGTGCCAAGTGGCATCCCTTCTTATCTTGATTTTAATATTTATAGTTAATGAAGGCGATCCTTCATCCAGCTTTTAAGTCTTCTACTGGAGTTACCGGGCACATTAGTTGTGGCCATGCCTTGAATCATCAACTGAGTCCGTATATTGTGAAATCTTCTGTAGTGTGTTCGTATGTGGTTACTGTTGGCATCTGTAGGTCTAAATAATGTTTTTGATGTTCCTACTTATAGTCCTCAAAATGTTTGATTGAAAAATTATACATTTTAGTTCTCGATTTATGCACATGAGATAGACCATATGAACATATGAACATCAAATTTTTATAAAATGAAAAAAAAAAAATTAACGTATAATAATAAATTCTGCCAATTTTGGATTACTGATTTCCAGTTATCTGCACACAGCTGTATTGCATATTTGTTGATTCGATTTAGCCATATGTTTTTGGCAATCCATGTGGTCTCTTGCCTAGTATTGAGATATTCATTGTTGTGTTGACGCTTTCTGATAGATCCTCTGAGCTACTTACATACCCTTCCTATCTTAACACCTTCCTACATCCATATCATGATATATTGATTGACCAGTCTCTGTAATCTTGTCGATGATTTTTCTCTCATATATTTCAATGGCCTTATACCAAATTTGCCAAAGCATTATACACCCTTAACTTCAGATTTTAAACTTTTTTACAGTATTTTAAAAGTTGAATATTGAACCAATCATATAATATTATTATTAATAAAACTGTATTATATTATAGGTTACTTCTTGGATTAGGTGTAATTTTTACATGCATGACCTGGAAAACTTAGTTAAGTAACGGAATGTCATAAAAAGGTTTCGGTAAAGAGGCTGCATTAAATATTTCATCGTTCCATTTACTTTATTCCTTCGATTCCTAATTTTACAAATCTATTCAAGTTTTATCGTGAAGCATAAAGCTCTATCATCCCATAAAGGAATAAAAGGACGAAGGAGCAGCCAAGGAGGCGGCAGGACTCGTGTCCTCAGCCCCCCTCGCAGGATTAGTGGCTATCGAGAAGGCGATCGAGGAGGCGCATAAAAAAATTAATATCGCGGCTCCAAACAGAAGAATAAATAGGAAGGGGCGGGATATAGAGGCGTAGGGGGCTAGTATGGATATGAAGGCTTGGACTTTGGCCAGCTTACTGGGCTATATTGGCTCGACTTCCACTTCGTCGGAACGGCCTCCCAGATCGTCCGGGTGCGTGACCAATGTCGGCTGATGAATCTTTTATTGTAAGGAGCTGGACGTCGAGGGAAATAAACTTTCTTATATCTTCTTGCCAATGGACAATTTTTTATTTCATTTGTCCTTTATTTTACGTTCGTATTTCTTCCTCTTGTTAACTTTTATAGCTTGCACTTAAAATTGTGCTCTGGACAAATTTACTGAATAAATAATTAAAATTAAATTTTCTATCCGCTCCTTCTTAAAAAAAAAAATAATTATCTGCCAAAAGTTCACCATAGCTTTCTCATGTATTCGGCACATAAGAAGAACTATATTGATTTAAAAATGTTTACCTTGCATTATAAAGGAAGGTTTATTTATTACCATCTATTTACTTCAGTTTAGAAGTTTTAATGTACTTACTGTTTATAATTTTAAAAAGGTTATTCCATTGTTTATCATTTTCTATGTTTATCATTTGTCTAAATATTATGCAACTTCCACAATTCCCTATATCTTTTTGTATCATGTCCGTTCTAGCCCTAAAGAAGACCTGCAAAGTCGGGTCGAAACGTTGGCTAGTAATAAAATAGTTTTGCCTCTATTTAGCCTAGTTATGACCGCCACCCCCGACCATATCCTTCCTATATAATACAATAAATTTAACTATTCAATTTTTTTTTCGATATATAAAAAAAACGTATACATTTTAAACTTAAATATTGTATTTGTATCTGTAAAATATTACAACTAGCAAATGAGTTAAAATACATCATACAATATAACTCCTTTTCAGCCTTCGTTGCCTTACATCAGGGATGTCATTTGTTAACGATTGTTGAATAAATTTGTTTGTATTTCCATGTAATTTACCGTGAAATCGTTTGTAGTTTTTATGAATTTAATTTGTCGAAAACATAAGTCGTCAAAGAAAAAAAAATATGTTTTTATGAAACTGATACACATTGTACATTGGTTCTTAACTTACCTTTAATTTTTGGGAAAATCGGAAGACTCATTTTAAAAATATAAGCATGTCAAGGAAAATACGTTTCGTTCTTTCATGCATTCGTCAGAAATGTAATGAATCTAATTTGATCAATTAGGAATTGAACTATCCAGATACCAAACCGCAAAATCCCTAAAAATTCGATCAACATTTGATAAACAATATTGTTGTATGTTATGCTGTCAAATGAATTTTACTACAGACATACCAACAAAAGAACATTTTTTTTTAAGTTAATATTAAAAAATCAAGTTAGATGATGTTAACAAAATATGAATAAACAAAAAAAAAAAGTTTGACTCTTTGGTTATGGTTAGACCCTCCTATGGTTACAAATGGGTGTTTTTAGTCCTTGATAGAACTGCAAGCGAGTAATTGCTTTTTTTCAGTATTATTCTGAAATCAACTAATTTTGATAGAGAATCATATAATAGATAAAGTAAACATTTTAAATTTATGACATGGGTTTATCAATTTCATGTTTGTTATTTTCTATTTTCTAATGTTGCGTCATTATTAAATGAAGGTTCGTAAAAATTATTCTATTTTCGGGTTAAATTGTGTTAAAAAATTTCATCGAGTGATTATAACGGTAATTTTAACTTACTAAAGACTATTATAATTTTTCTAACTTTAAGGCAAATATACCATTTTTCTTTAGTCTTTTTAATTAGGCACACACTATTCGAACATAATATCCAATATTAAAATTCATAAATAACAATAGACAATATAATCACAACAAACAGCCATAATGAGGAATAAGTGGACAGGTACAACGTGCAGTAATGGAACTGGAGATAGCCAGATGTTGGTTGGTGTGAGAATAGCAAAAAATGAATGTGTAACACCAAAAAAAATATTTAAATAGATATGACAATTGTTGAATTTTTGGCAACTGGTGCCACATCACAAAAGCAAGTAAACATAAGGAATCCTCTGAGGATGGGAAAATTATAACGAAACCTCAGATGTGATAGATATGATTAAAAAAGACTAAAAAAAAATGGAAGTATATTTGCCTTAACCTTAGAAAAATATATAAGTTAAAGCTAAAAAAAAGAAAAATAACAAGATAAAAAAATATTATAGTGTTTATTATAATAATATTATATCGTCTTATAATTGAATCATTGATAATCCAGCAGTT
Source organism: Nezara viridula (assembly GCA_928085145.1). Taxonomy (NCBI): domain Eukaryota; kingdom Metazoa; phylum Arthropoda; class Insecta; order Hemiptera; family Pentatomidae; genus Nezara; species Nezara viridula. Next base: position 4,080,797 of record OV725082.1, read on the forward strand.
TTGTATTCTGAATGAAAGTGAAATGAACGAATCCCCTTTTCTACCATCGCTCTCCGAATTCCAGAGTCCCTATTGCTGGATTATTACTGGAACAGAATGAGATTCCAGCAAAAGTGGATAAACGGAGTAATTTACGGATGGGGCAGGGATATACCAATGAAAGGAAATGGAAGATCAAAGCGATTTCATTATTGAATACATCAATCAAGTTTTCTATCGAATTAAATCAATATCGATTAGTCTATAAACCGGGCCATCGATGTGTCAACGGCATCCAATGTTGGATTGTCTAATTGGAAATCTGATTGAAAAATAATATGGGATATATAACTGCATTTCCGTCAACCAGTATTTTATTCTGTCACTCACAGGATCCTGTTTATGAATATTGAGTATTAATCAGCATAATTAATTAACTATGTTACGATTAATATCTGGTTTATTACTAATTGGAAATATTTTTTTTTTTTTTTTTTAAATTTCTTTATTGAGTATTATAACAATCTGTCTGTTCGACATTGGTTATAGTGAGGTAGGATGACATTCACACCATATGTACAAAAAAATAAAATAAATAGAACAAAATAATAATCAAAAGTATATACAATAGACAATAAAATAAAATAACCTAAAAAATAAGAAAATTAAAACTAAGGAAAAAAAAAAAAAATAACATGCATACCTATATACAATCAGGCGAGGGAACTCCAGGAGAACCCTGCGCTACTCTTCCAACCGCGTCACTGGTACTAAAGCCAGCGGAGATTGGTCGAGAGCACTTTAGCCACATACACACATGTCTTGAGTGAAGAATCTGGCCATTGCCAGAACTCCAATTTATATAATTTACAAAAGTTCGCGAGGCCACTGCCGTTTCAACCTTCTTGGAGGATTATAGGGATGGGAGATGCTTGATAGGGATTGTGCAAGAGGATTTGGGTGGTAAGTAAGGTTCTGGTGAAATTTGGAGAACTTTTCTGGGATAAGGTCTAGGACAAATGGGATGTTAAGGTCATGATGTAGGGTTTTGTTGGATACATAGAAAGGAGCATCGACTATTGTTCGAAGGACTTTAGACTGGAAGGATTGGATGCGCTTGATGTTAGAAAATTTTGCTGATTCCCACAGTTCTAGTCCGTAAGTCCAAATAGGTTTCAGTATTGTCTTGTAGATCAGTAGCTTGTTTTCAATGGAAAGTTTAGATTTTCTGCTTAGTAGTCGGTATAGTTGGCCGTATCGTCGGTTGAGTTCTTGTCTTTTGAGTCTAGTATGCGGGTTCCAAGTTAGTCTTCGGTCTAAATGAAAGCCAAGATACCGGACTGTGTCTGAATAAGGAAGCTGGATGGAATTAAAGAGTACTGGTGGACAGGAATTGCGTCGGAGTGTAAAAGTAATATGTTGGCATTTAGATTCATTAACTTTAATGCGCCAGTTAGAGAATTGGAAATATTAGCTTTATAAGTATGAATTCCTGTTTTATAGTAATCAAAATAATATATATAATTGGATTAAATTTGAGAACTGGTTCTTGACCCTAATCGACTAGAGAGGTGTTATTTCCTCCATGCTCGTATTACATGGAAATAAATAAATCTATAAAGGAAGGAGATGGTATGGAGTTGTGGTCATAAATAGACTAAATAGTGGTAAAACTATTTTATTGAAAGCCGACGTTCGACGTTTTGAGGTTTTCTTCAGAGAGGTGTGTTCAGCTAGGAGTTTCACTTAGAACTGAAAATTCTTTCATCAGATTTCTGGCCTAGCCATGGGAAATTCTTTAGCACCAAATATTTCCAATATTGTTCTCAATGACCTTCTAGACTTTGTTATCCCTTCTTTTCACCAAGACATCATTTTCATCAAAAAATATGTTGCTGACCACCTCCTTGTTCTTAACCCTGACAGCATCCTTCAAATTCTTTCCTCATTCAACTCCTATCACTATTTCACTATAGAGAAAGAAGTTAACATAATAATAAAAAACACTGACGGTTTTGTTTCTACTGTCTGGTACACTAACCCCACATACTCAGTCAAGTTCTAAGTGAAACTCCTAGCTGAACACACTTCCCTGAAGAAGACCTGCAAAGTCGGGTCGAAACGTCGGCTTTCAATAAAATAGTTTTACCACTATTTAGCCTATATATGAACGCAACCCCGGACCATCTCCTTCCTTTATAATGCAATGGTCAACTATTAAATATTAAATAAATCTATAATAAGAACATTTAGATTGAGCCGTTTTCACTTGATGGCTCAAGGTTCATAACACCTGGCATCGACTTCTTGTAATTTTTTTTTTTTTTTTTACGTATCAGTTACTTTAAAAATATTAAACAAAACTAGAAAAATAAATTAAATTCCTCTTACGAAGTTATATGAAGTATTATGAATAGCTCTTAAATGATTCGATTACGTGGATACTCAGTTCCTGATTCGTAGCGGAGGACGTTCATCTACAAGACGCGAACTGGGAGTCCCGTCGGCTCCAATAAATCGCAGTATCAGCGAAGTCCTCGTCATCGCTAACTTGTTCCAGCCCTGAGGAAACTATTAAACTTGCCGACTATCGTGCGCGATAACGGGCCTCTATTGCGGCGAACTTAGCCAACTTAACTCTCGTCCATATCCGACGGAGAAAACTAACGCCGATAAATTATGTCTGCTTTCCCTCTCTTCTGCTTTCTCTCTCTTCTGATTTATATTCCTTATTATCTTGCTCAATGTTAGTTGAATAAGATTCAATATCCGTTTAACTCCATATCCCCTGTCTTAATTTGATTTTGCCGGATCGTAACTATTTTATCAATGTCATGTTCAAAATCCTTTCATCGCCTAAACTAGGTTTCTCGATCTTTATCTATCAGTTATCTGCATGTCTACTCTTTGTTGATTCGATCTATCCATCAGGATTTTACTTATCACTTAGCCTCTTGCGAACTATTTTTGGCATTCACTGTTGTTAAAAGACTTTCTAATTATTGCTCTGAGGTACACGTCCATGGACCGGTACAGGTACTGGAGGTACAGGTCCACGTACAAGATGGACGTGACTTTCTTGCCCTAGTGCCGAGGTCTTACAGCCATATATCAGAACTAGCTTTTTCTTAACATTTTTTTTTTGTTTTTCATTTGTTGGCCTAAGCATTAATGTCCTATTCTACCCCTACTGTTATATTATCAAAGAATGAAGGTATATAGATATATTTTTTTAAATGAAAAATTCTTTAGGCGCCTTTTGTATTTTTTTTTTTGTGGAGAATGAATTAGATTGAGCCGTCAGATTTCTGACATGTATCCGACACTTGGGTAAAGTCGGATAAAGTCTGCTGGAGTCAGCTAATTGAAGTGTTTTTGCATATAGATTAAAACATTTCAAAAAATAAAAAATCTAACCTGCATATTGTCATAGAGGGAAATGTTCATAATTTCATTCTCTTTGTAATGAGCTAATATTCAAAATCTTGTATCTTAACGCGAATCCGTGTTAGAGAGACGAAAAGGGAAAACATAGTGTCTAAAAACAAATTATAACGAGTAGATATGGATTAAAATATCCTAGAACTATTGTGTGGTCTAAAGCACACACCTTAGTTTTTTTTTAAAGACTATTTTACATTCTTCTATAAATCTGCACAATGACTTAATGATAACCTTATCTAGATCTGCCAGCCCTTGGAGTAAAACGCTATTGTTTTGGATGAGGGAGTATTTATCCTTGAATTTTGATAAGAACATTGCAAACCCCTAATTTGATATTTATAGAGATTATTTGGGATTGCAATACTTTTACGCCAGTGTAATTCTGACCAATGGTCATTTTGTGAGTTTACTATGCAGCTGATGTTTTGAAAGTCGTGTTTATGTAAACTATGTAGTTGTTTCAACTAAGTACTTGGAAACATACCGATTAAGTTAAAAACTTTGCTGACAAATTTAACAAGCCTGTTACTATGGGGCATCGCCTACTATAATGTACAAAGATTTTTCTCTTCCAAAATTTTTAAACTTATTTAACTTTTTTTTAGAAGCGAACAGTAACAGATTCCAATTGATCCTAATAATAGCGGTGTACTTCATCCTCGAGTTATATCTTCCTCAAGAACCAGGAATTCAGGAACGGATTTCTTAACGATAGATGACCTCATCCTCCTCGTTTCCATGTCTCGCAAATACCATCCTCAGGAACATCTGGAAGCGGAGGATATGAGAAATGAAGAAGAGGGAAAGAGCTATAAAAGAAGTAGCGGTTACACGTAGAGAGCGCTGTAAACATAGCCGGAAGCTGGAGATTTGTTGGCGCTGGTTTCCCCTCCATTGAGTGACTTCCGCTCCTAATGCCACAGCCTTCCTAACTCCTCCAGCTTCTTTCTTTTTTTTTCTTTCTTTTCTTTCTTCCTCTCTCTTCCTTTCCGACTCTTTGTTGATTTAGCTGTTATCTTCATCTTCTCGTTCCTCGCGAAAATCGGCTCGACAATTTATTTAAGGGCCACTTCGGCTGATTTACATCTTAATTTTTTAAAAGGTGTTTTCTTCAGCTGGTACTTCTCCTTAGGCTAGGGGCTGTTACTCACGAGAATTACACTGCACCATAATTTTTTTTTTCTGATTGAATCTGTTTTTCATTATTTTGAATTTCAAATAATCATTAAAATAGATTCCCCGCTTAACCGGATCCCTGGATTAACCAATTGAATATTTATTAACATGGTATCGAACAGCAAATATCTTAGTAGAAATAGGTAGGAGGTGCAGAAAAAAAAAAAGGTATACGAAAAAATTGATTATTTTATTCTAACGTTTGGCCCTGTTTAAATCTTTCATCAGGTCTAAGTATAGTGAAGATAACAACCATTACGAAAAGTAACAAAAATTAGAATTTTTCATTTTGCAGGATTGACCATTTATGGGTCATACTGATACATTTTCTTATTGGTCAGAATAAATTAATCTAGTGAGTCTTTGATTACAATTTATTAATCTTTTAGGGAATCTTCGCCAAAAAAAAAAAAAAAGTATTCGAGCTTGGAGCTGTTTTAGTGTGAATAAATACTGTGATACAGTTTAATTTATGATTATCATGGGAGACACCATATCACGATATCTTCGAACAGCAGCAGCACCGCTTCACTCGCCATAAGTTAAAAACATTTCTGTTTGTTCTTGAAAAGTGAATAAATTTATGGTATCTCCCATGATAATCATAAATTGAACTGTGTCAAAGTATTCACTCACACTAAAACACACAGAACTAGACAAACAGATGAGCAATTACTGGCATTTCTTATCGTTCATTTGTTTATCAGGAGATTAAAACCTGTTATTTAATATTAAACACGTTAAAATCTGTACAGTCAGTCTTAATATAGTAAATAAATAATAAATCTTTAAACTCTGATATCTGTTTTATAAATGAGTTTGATATATAAGTTAATATGAACTTTTTTGTTTATTTTGTGTTAGTGAACACGTACCGAAAATTGTGCCGTGCAATTACGAAGCACCCTGTATATATATATATATACATATTTCTGTTCGCATTACAGACCTTATAAATCTTTTGCCACCTTAACTTGCCTGCTCCTTATCTTGCAAATCTTGAGCTATTTCTTTCCAATTAATGATATATTTAAGCACCAATTATTCTACCGAATCAGCAATATAATAATGAAATTATATGAGGATATAATCATAATTTCTGTAGTACATACTAAATAATTTTCTAATTTTATTTATATATTATATTTTGCATTATTTGTCTTGAAGGTTGTACTTTTACTTAACCTAGTCCTAAAGCTTAGGCCGAAACCTCGGCATAAAGAAAATAAATTCTTTTTATGTACTTTCACCGTCGGCTGTACCTCCAACTTACATCTAGTAAATCATCCACCGCCAACATATCTCCACTGAATATCTTATTATAAAGTCCCAAAAAATAAAAATAAAAAATAAGTCTTATATATTTTAAGCATGTCCATTTCTTTAACAAACCTATTTTTTTTTTATACATAAAAACACTTGCTTTTTCTAATGTATTTTATTTTTTTCTAATGTAGGAGTTATTTTTATATATTTTCTTTCTAATCCTCTATTTTTCAAAAATTACATATGTAAGTACATATAATATAGTATATATATGTACCTTAGTCAAGCTTATAGATCCTATTTTTTTTCTTTTACTCTCATATATTAACTTAACCATTAAGATAGGAATTATAAACGAGAATCGACTCTATATTTTTCTTTATTTTTTTATATCACAATATAATCATTACTTGCGCGTGTTTATATATGTTTATAAATATAAAGTACTAATGAATTACTAAGAATTAATTTTAAATCCAGAAAAAACAATCAAAGCATGTTTTAAAAATTATGAAATGAAGTCATATTAGCGAATTATAATACGGATAGCAATGTACTCAAATTGAAAAAAAAAAAAAAAATTGACATACTTAAAAACATGCAGGTAGATGAAGTCCGACATCCTCTCGAAACTGGCTTAACGGTGATGGATCACTTCGGCTAAAAACAATGCGTTATTTTCCTGCTATTAATACTCACCAAAAAAACTGAATTACTAAAAAGAGGAGAAAATGGTCATTATATGAGTTAACATGGGGCTTTAACTGCTGGCAAAATAGCCATTTTTGACTATCATCTCTCCCACATTTCCGTTTTTTATTATTATTAGCATTCATTTTTATTGGTATTATTTTTATATAGGATATATATATATATATATATATGAAACAAAAAAATAAAATAAATAAATACTATGGATATAGTAAAAGAATCATTCGTCTGCACTTTTAATGATCACCTGTACAGTAAATTATAAAATTTCGTTTACAAGTAGGAATTAAAAAGGAGTAAAATAAAAATGAATTAAATCAAATTATTTTAATAATATATGTTTTTTTTAGTCCTCTATAGCTTACTAAATGGTGATTTACTCTTGCTAGAAAAACAGAGAGAGAAATCTAAATTGAATAATTTGAAGAATTAAAAACAACTAAAAAAGTTTAGATTAGAATGATGTATGCCGTGCCACAAATGGATTATCTAAATAAAAATCTAAACAATGTAATCCTTTAGCTTATTTTTAAATTTTATTCCAGCCCTGTGTCCAACTTTTAAAAATATTTAGGCCGTATAGTGCTCTCTTTTAATTATTCCATCTCGGACCTTTGAAATATATGTTGCTGCTCCATCAACCTCTCTTAAATTTATTTTTCAAATAAATATATATATTTTTTATTTTATAATTATTTTGTTATTGTTGATATAATAGCCAAGTCTTATCGTTAGTGGACAATTGTTATTTATTTTCTCCACTTTTAGGAAAGATATAGATATCAAACTGGAAGTTAAGAAAATTATTAATTAATGTATGAAGATGTCCAGATAACAACAGATTTTATATTAATTTTAATATTATTTACGATGGTATAATTCTATTTTTGAAAGATTGATCATTAAATTCTTGTTTTGTTTATAAATTTATTTTTTCTATTAGCCATTTATAACTGTATATGATCATATTCCTAACAATTTATTTTTAATTTAAATAGTTATGAACATTAAACGAAACGTTTTGTGATATTCCAAACTATATAGAAACGCGGGGTATTCGGTAAGTTTAAATAAAGCTATAATGCTTCTTATATCAAAATGGGTTGGTTATGTTGTTAGGCACTGGGGTGCCCGCCCCCTCCCCCTAAGGACGATGGAGCACGCCACCCTTCCAACAAAATTTATTGTTCTCCACTTCTTAAAAACGGTGCAAATAAAAGTAATATTATAAGAAGTGTAGTTTAGTTTTTTCCCTTGTTCCTAACTTCTTCTAAAATTCTTCCTCGGTGAAACTGTGCAGAAAATATTATTTTCTTCCAAAAATTCACAATCCCGTAAATATTTACTTCTTCCTTCAAAAATTCATAGTCTTGTTAAAATTTTAAAAACACAATTTGCAGTAACGAATCCTTAAAAAGATAATAAGCGTTGAAACGTTGCACTGATAATGAAAGGCATAAATTAGTAAATAGTATATTATTATTTATTGTTAGGTGATGGTTGATTAAAGGGCATTGGTACTAGGGCTGTAGTATTCATTCACACAATATGTATATAACAAACGAAAATAAATATAAATAACCAAAGTAAGAAAAAAAAATATATAAAGATAAAGTAATATACAAGATAAGTAAAATAACAGATTAAAGCCGAATGTTGATAAAATAAATGAAACACATTCACACCTATGTACAATATTTACATTCGCCCAGGGTACTCTGAATCAAACTTTGTCCCCCAAATGTAGAAGCTAAAGCAGGACTCGATGAGATCCCAGTGCTTCTCTCTCAGCCGCGTCACTGGTAATGTAAGCCAGTGGAGACTGAAAATGTGAGATTAAAGAAAAATGAAAAACGACTATAAACGGCCGAAACGTCGGCAAATGTAAGAATAAATATTATTATTTATTTTGACTGACCACACCCAACCATCATTCTCTTCAATTATATTATTATTGTATCAAATTAATCAGATATCTCCCTTGTAATATATTAGAAGGCCGTTCGGAATGTTATGCTTCGATAAGGTTGCTAGGCAACACCATTCACAAATAGCACATAATGTGTGTCCCGAACGTCGTCTAACACACGACGGTTCTATGTCTGACATTAAGGTTGAACTTTTGGGACAGTAGTAAACTAGAATGCGACATTTCACTGACATTTCGTAACTAGATCACGATGCTAGAAAATATAAAGTTTTAAATAAATATAAGAACTATTTTTTTATTTTATTTTTAATATTAATCCACCGCGTTAAAATGAAAAGAAATACCATAAATAAAGGACTATACAGACCCTTCTCTCTTTTTTCAAATATCAAAATCAAAAATTGTACAGAACCTAAATACATTCACGTACATATTTAAGTCCATGTGGTGGACATAAACCTCATAAATTTATGGACTAAACGAAATTATCAGGAATTTCAGTCACAATTTTTTTAATGGGTTATAAGGCTGTACCATTAATGTATATATATATATATATATATATATTTTTTTTGTGACTCAAATTCCTGACAATTTCATCGTTATAATTGATCAGACGACTACTTCACAAACTCACAAATGTATGTTTCAGCATAAAATACAATCTTTTGTGATCCAAAATTTTAAGACTAATACATACTTACTCATTGTTCCCGTTTCCATATTAGTAATGATTTAGGCTATGCCTAACATACTAATTAAAAGGAGACTAAAAAGAAGTTGGATGAGAGATCACCGTTCATGAATTATGGGACTTAATCGGGAAAGAAGTGCTGCTATGTACTATCCTTAAATTAATATTTTAGGTTGGATTTTGTTGGTTATAGACACTCAACTTCTTAAATCATTAATTTTCTTTATCTGTTATTTTCATGTTACGTTTTATTGAACAGATTTCTATAAATTTATATTCCAGTAAAAAAAAAAAAAAGGGTCTCATAACATATAATAAATATTGTTAGTAGAAATAATTGTATTAACTTCCTTCTACTAATTCTTCACTTAAAAATTGTTGAAATATTTTATAAATTACAATAACTCTTTTTGGTAATAACGTATTTTTTTACTTAAATATAAAATTATTTTTAGATTTTTATAATTGAAAGTACCTTTTCCGTTGATACTTATTTACTTATGATCTTATATTCCAACGTTTCGGATTTCTGACTCACCCTCAAGGACAATTTATTATGTCATCCATCTTTATTAATTTATAAAAAAAATTGTATTTTAGTTTTAAACATAATTTTAACCAAGTGACAAAATTTTTATAATGCACTGTTATAAAAATGGGATGGTTGTGGATAAGATTTTTTAAAATCATGTTTAATAGCAACTACCAGAATAAATGTTTCTATGGTCGGGCTAGAAGATCATAAATAAATATTTACTATGGAAGAGGTGCCTTCAATTATAAAAACCTAGGACAAAATATAACCCTTCCTTATAGATTATATATAAAAAGTAAATGGATGAAATAATTCCTTAAAAAAATTACTATAAATAAAAAACGCTGCAAATTATTCCACAATGGTTTATTATTTCCAAACAATTATACACCTAAAGTAACATTACCTTCCTAGTTATAAAGAAAAATAAATAAAAGGTGATTTCAATTATTACTCTAAACTTTTTTTTTTTAATCATTACTAATATGCTAAAAAAACATAGCATTACTTCAGTAACACATTCAAAATTTAAAAACCAAACAAAGGATATAACATTTGGAGTAGAACATATATTAAAAAAACCGGAAACCATATCTTTGCTCCTAATTGTCCAATTTTAACGATTTTTTTAATTTTTTTTTTTTTGGTTTTTAGGAAATTCTGTCCATATTTAAATAACAATACAACATACCCAAAAAAGAGTATACTTTTTGAGTTATTCGGAATTAAATTTTACTATCCCTCGTAACTTTTTTTCCAGCTTCTTTTCGTTGAAGTATCTCATATAGATAAATTTAAAGGGCGTAGAGAAAATGACTTTAGCGTAGTTTCATTGAAATCGCTACAGTCTATAGCAACGCAGGTTTTTTCGGCCGCCATTTTGAAAGTAAAAGGCGGATAATAATGTAGATGAAGGAGGATCATTCTTGGGTGACCTCTGATTTTATATCCAAATTTGAAATAAATCGGTCCTGTAGTTTCGGAGAAAATGCGCGGACAGACAAACAAATTTTTATTCGTTTTTTTCGAATTCTTCGCATTAAAAAACGCATCCTGAAACTTGAAACCTCAAATTTTGAGAGGGAGTTAAGTATTTGAATTTTTTGGTCGATCACAATGGTTGATTATTGAAAATAATAAATCAAAAATACTTATGTTATTTTTTTATTAGTGAAATAAATGAAAGAATTTTGGTTTTTCTGAGTAGATAGAAGGAATAGAGAGAATAGATTTTCATGCTTATACTTATTCGGTTACAAGTCTACTTTCAAGTGATAAAATAACCAATAGCCCTGGAAATAATTCACTGGGGAAGGGAAGACATCCTTTGCGGGAGAAATAGTGGCCCTAGTGGGCAGTTGGCCAACCTTCGGCCGCTGGTAATGTCCAGTTCCTGCCTTGCCTGATGGCGGCGTAAAATCGACATTGAATCTTTGCGTTTATAAAGCCCGCTCCAAGGGCCAATAAAAAGCTGTTTATTACGCTCCGTAAAATAAATCCGCTCCTTGACGCGCGTTTACTAGGCCATCTTGTTTCAGGGCTCTATCATAATTTAACAAGGGTTTGTTTTGTCTGCCATTATTAATGGAAGGCGAGGTTACAAAGTATTGCGTTTTATGTGGCCATGAAATTTTTATAGGCGGATTTGTATTGTAGTACTTAAATATGCAAACTATATTACGTTAAGATGTTTAAGGATAATTTTATGAAGTTGATGGCAAAGATTTGTATTGATGAGTACACAAGCGGATACAGGATTTCATTTTGGGGGGGCTTCAGCCCGAAAGAATTTTTTTTTTTAAATATTACGATAGTTACTTTAGAAAAAACAGAAGGAAATAAACTAACTACCTATACTAAAAGATGTTTATGTGATTCTTGAAGTCCTATTAAATGTAATTACACGAACAATAATACTTTTAGAGCAACTTTTAATATTTTTTTTCTTCAGACACGAAAATATTTTACAATTTTGGGGAAGGGGGCTTCACTCCGAAAGCTCCCTCCATACGTAGATCCGTCTATGGATAAGTATAACTCCTTGTGCAGAATAAACAATCATGAACTATAACAATAAACAGGTCAGTCAGGAATGACAGTTTTAAGAAGTATCATTCGGAGAGGCACAAATTTAGCTCTATAAAAACGTATATTCACTAGTGTTGCCCAAAATCGATTTTGGTCTTGCATTATGCAAGGTCAAGACCAAGGCCGCCTAACTGTTGCAAGACCAAGACCAGGGCTAGTAAAAAAAAATCGTCTTTTAAAATAAAAATTAAGGCAAAATAGTTACTAATACCTGACAATCTTAGTTAATATATGTTATTAATTGGTATAACCAATATACTTTTGCATTTGATTCATCTAATTTTTCATTCGGGCTTAGTTAGGTTTCTCCTATCTAAAAAAATTACAATAATATTCCTATATTAATAAGCTAATAAGTAACTGCAAGACTGTTGCGAAAGTCTTGCGCAAGACCATGACCATGACCAAGCCTGATTTTCCAAGACCAAGACTCTTCTTAGTCTCGCATTTGGGCAACACTAATATTCACCATACACTGTGTATCTGGTACAATGAATAACAATTAATTAATAATTAATAATACACTTAATAGTTTTAACAAAAAATAAAATTGTAACGACATTATCTAAATACAAGTCATCAATAGAAAAATGGAACTATAGTAATTACTTCGTGATGGTATATATTTTTGATAAAAGTTTAAAAAATAAAAGTTCTACTATTTAATAAATATGAGGAAAAATAATGAATATGTTTGAAAAAAAAATTATTAATTTTTATTTTGCTCTCGGTGTACCATAACGCTTATAGTACTATTATCTTATATGTAACTTTAACTTTTTATCTTGGTTTATATACACCCTATTGTCTATATCTTATATTTTCGATGTAATTTTTAATTTTTTGTTTTGATGATATGACCCATATATGTGGATCAAATCGTCGGTAAGCTAAATAAAATTTTGTGATTAATTCCAAAAATTATCAGGATGATAAACACGGTTCCAGGTTCGACAACTAATTTTTTATCAGCCATGGATCGAATCTGGAGTAGGTAGACCCTTCTGGGGCACACCCACTCTCTATAAAGTGGGCACTCTTAATTAAAATAATTAATTAAAGGGTAAAACCTGGCGGTTGAACGTGATGATCTCCCTGAACAATCGTTGGTCTTGAAACAGTACTTCATAACGAAGTACTGAACCCAAGACCGTTCATTGGCTGTAGTGATCGTTTTATGTTGTTTTTTTTAAATTCTGATTTTTTTTTTTAACGCTAATGATAACCTATATTCTTGGGTGGAAACTACAGTAATATGAAAAAATAAATTTATTCTGTAAATTTTGAATAAAATATTAAGCAAAAATATTTATGCCTAATTTAAAAAAAAAAAATGTTCGTATTTATTATTTGACCGTGGTGGTGACAATATTCAATATGTGGATGATGCAATACAATTACTCTCGCGATCCATTATTACCATTTCGTGTCGTCCCACGTGGTTGAGTCATTTCTCTTACAAGGGCTCCCTAGAAGTCACTCATAGCATTATATTCCCAATATTCCATTATAGATTTTTTTCTTTTCTATTTTTCGTTTTAGGGGAGTGATATGGGGGAGGTGTAGGGCGAGGAGTATAGGCTATAAGAGGACTGCCCCTCACTTAGACAAATTGAATTATTCCTCAATGACGGGAGGGGGCCCTTTGAAATCGGCTCGAGTGGTTTTTGGCTCTCGGGGAGGGAGGGGGGTCCACGGACTTATTACATTTGGCCGCTATCTCTGACCCTTGTCCGGAGGAAGTCAACATTTGCCGACCAATTACAGAGGAGATCTGTCGCACCGCTCGCTCTCATTGGTTCGTTACGGACCGTCTGTCTTCCTAAGCCCGGTTCTGATATATTATTGGCAGGGGGGTGGAGGCGAATAAGCCTTTCCGATTGGTTCGGACCAAATCGATTGTGTAATTTTTATTTCGATTGGTTTTATTAGGGCACTGCTACCGTTTAGTCCGCCATGTTTAGAACACGCTTCTTCTATTAAATACTACAACTTCATAACTCAGAAGTTTTTTTTTTCAATAACTTCGACGAGTTGTTTGGAGTTGAAATTTAATTTGGTAAACAACTTTTATTGTAGAAAAAGTTCGAGAAAGGAACAACTTCGTTTGAGAACCAACTCAGTTCGGAAAAGCTGTTTTTGATACTTTGACTCTTATTTATCTAAAAGTTTATTATATCCAGCTGTGTATATATTAGAGTACTTACATATGCGTTTATGCATCGTCCTCTTTCATTTTTATATTTTATGTCCTTTGAAGTTCATGAGAAATAGTTTCTAATCAATTTAATTTAATTGTTTACCGAATCATACTTTCTTTAATAAAGTATTTTATTAGTAACAATAATAATAGTAATAATAACTTCAGCCATTCCATATTCGTAGAATGTACGAAGTTTATTGTTAAAAAAACTGATCCTAGTGGTTTTTGATGTCCCTTTTCTTTTAGAATTTCTTTCCATTCATGGTGTTCTGCTGATACCGTAATAAGTGGTAGTCATTTGGAGTCTGGTGAATAGGGAGGGTGGGGCAAAAGGTCCCATTCAAGGCTCATTAATTTATTGCTAGTGGCCAATGAGGTGTGGGGTCTAGCGCTTGGTGGAACACAATACCCTTCCGATCATTCATAACTCTTCAGGATGTTCTCCAAATCTAATGTTACTATATCTGTTGGATGGCGGAATTATTGCTCTTCAAAGCCGCATGAATGTTTTTCTATGCCTACATAATGAATAAATAAATAAAAATTCTTTATAGATATTTATTTTGTATCTCCATTTGTAGTTTGTTTACGAATGTGCTATTTATGTCATTTTGTGTAGTGTGGCCCTAAATTTCTTGAAAAGTCGTATTGAAGTTATAACATTCTTAGTGATTTTCGAGAAAAAAAAAAACTCATGTGAGGGTTCCAAACATTAAACCTGGAAACATAGCCGAGCTTGTGCAAATGGTTTTCTACACCGCTTGTGTGCTACATATTTAGGGCCATAGCAATCTGTCGCACTGATTTTGGTCTGGGTAGAATTTTGATCAACAATGGCCTTAACATTGCTCGTTTCAGTTTCATGTGGACGACCAGACCGTTAAGCATCATTGATGTCAAAATTTCCTGAATAAAATTTGGTAAACCAATTTTGACAGGTGCGTTCGTTTAAGGCATCATTCCCATAAACACTGCAAATTTGTCTACGAGCTTCTGCAGCACGCTTTTACCTTTCTTAAAATAATACAACAGAATATGCCGATAATAACTGATATGTTCTTCCATATTCACAGTGCAATAACAAACACCTAAGCTAGTTTCAACAAGAGTTAACAGTTATAATTGTTGACATATTACAAACAGGATAAACAATGCATCTTAGGCGTTAATTCATCAGATAAGAAGTGTATCATAGTGACATAAAACTAAACAGAAAAATCGAAAGGGCTTATTTGCGAATCCAATATCATATCATCTGTTATCATACACTGATTATTTATATTATTATTGAAATCTGTGACGTACAGATTCTAAGTTAAAAAGAAAGCAATTATATTTTCATTCAGTTCTGGCCCAGACAGCACAGGCGGATCTACGAGGGAGGGAGCTTTCGGGCTGAAGCCTCCCCCTCCCCCCCAAAAAGAAATGGTAAAATGTAACCATGTTTTACAGAAAAAATATTAAAAGTTATCTCTTAAAGTACTCTTATTCGTGCAATTACATTAAATAGGACTTCAAGAACCACTTCAACACCATTTCATTTAGGTAGTTAATTGCTTTATTTTTTTTTCAAATTAATTATCGTTATATGTACATGAAAAAAAAATCTTTTGGGCTGAAGCCCCCCCCCTAAAATTAAATCCTGGATCTGCTAGTGCCAGACAGTACAAGTAGAGTATTGGCAATGTTTAAGGAGGGTAATGGGAGTGTAAGAGGAAGAGTGTTTGGCTTCACGGATGAAATGGCCGCTAGAGGCGAGAATGTTGACAGTGCACACTCCGGGCTGGGGACTGTCATTGATTGCGACGGTTTTGTCTTATTGATGGTTTCTTCCCTGTGGTGGGGTCTTGTAGCAGCGGCTGTCACGCCATTCTAGACTCGGCTTACATATTTCATGACATCCCTTCATCGGAAAATTCCGGCCCGATTAGCCTGTCGTAATTGTGTTTTCGTTCGCTCTGTATCCGTCGTTCACCATGCAAGGATATTCCGAGAAAATCGATTTCTAGAGTTCGTCAGATGATGTCGAGTTTTCAATCATTGATGCATACAGAAACTGAAACTTTAGTCGTAGTTTCATAAGTGCTTTCTAAACAAGCTTAGAAGTGCTTTTCTAATCAAAAAAATATATATTGCCGCATTTTATATTGATCTAATTCTGAAAACATAAATTCAAATATTAACTCTTATATTTCTTCAACATAGTTTTTTTTTTTTTTTGTTTATTTAATGAAATTTGCAACTGTATACAAATACAACTAGTAAATATGCGCAAATTATAAATAATGGCATGTACAAGCTTGAAGAGATACTACCCAATGGTAGCACTCCCTAAATAATTTTAAGTAAGAAGATCACGTCAAGGAGGATTATCAGGGATCGAGGAAGAAGGAAGAGTGGAAACAAGGGAATTTGGATGGGACTGGAGTTTATCATGAAAGGATAGATATCTGGCTCGAGCTAAATCAGCGACATGTGGTACATTAAGGTCTTTATGAATGGTTTTATTTGTGACAAAGTATGGAGCTTTAAGGATTTTACGGAGGATTTCGGATTGTAAGGATTGGATACGATAGGAATTCGATGGTTTGGTGGAGCCCCAAAGCTCAACTCCTTATGTCCATATAGCTCTTATTATAGTTATGTAGATAAGTCTTTTGTAATTAATTGAAAGTTTAGAGCGTTTGTCTAGTAAGTGTTGGAACAGTCGTCAACAAAGTTAAAATCAACAAAGATTCAATATAGTGCCTTGTTGTGTTAAGTGTCGATCATTTAAAAAATATACATATTGGTCCTCGATGTGTATATTTTCTTTGAAGGATCTTTCAGTCTGCTTGAATACAGTAAACGGTCAGATTCCAAGAATTTTAATTCAAGATATCCTTAATTTCCGCTTAATGATTTTTAATGGTTTTCTTTACACATTGCCCCTGTTTCAATAATATATTTTCTCTACAGAAACATCGTTTATTTCATTTAAAATTATATCATATAAATTATATAAAAAATGAAAAGAAAAGTAAACAACATAACAATCCAAACTAGCATACATAGTTCGTGGTACCGACCCCCTTTTTATCGAATTATTAACATCCGCCTGAAACTTCGTAAATAGTTTCATCTCATCGTAACCTACAACTATTTTATTTACGAAAACTCTTAGAATTGGAACATTTTTAATCTGGAGGAGAACAAATTTTGTCTATTTAATTAAGTAATAAAAACTCGTAAATACCCATTGGCTTTCTACTTGGATCCTAAGATAATTTGATCATAAAATGAATAAAAAAAGGTGGCCTACAAAAATATTGGGCCGTTTGTCCTATATAACCTCATTATTTTGAAAATTCGGGGGTGTAGGTCACGCCAAACGGCTCAATATTTTTGAATGCCATATTTTTTCTCGATTTTGTTATCAAATTATGTTACGATTCAAGTAAAAAGCAAATTTGAATTTTTAAAATTAACAAAAAATATAATAAATCTGCAAAGGATCATTAGTTACAAGCTTGTCATATATGTTTTTTAAGTCTTTCATTGCCTAGGAACTTCATAACTTTGGTAATGATTTCTTCTTGATTTCTCGGGAATGCTGATATAATCTGGGGTATTCCGGGTAGGCCCTGAGGTAATATTGGGATATGTCCAGCGTAATATTATATTTATTTTCATGATAATTTCTATGCTAAATTTTATTTGATTAATTGAAGGTGATAACTAAAATTGTTGCAATCGAAGGCATTTTCAAAATTTAATTAACCGCTATTGCACAGTTTCTGCCGCATATTATCCGTCGATGTTACACCGTTGGTGGAATTGGCTTTGAGGTTTTTAATATTGTTTTACACTCACTTTATTAGCGACAAAACTCAAAGGATTTAATTTGGATTTTAGTTCCATTGATTCATTATGTAGCCCACGTCATTACGCCATTAGCCTCTGTCATGTTCAAGGCTCATAATATTTGAATAAAGCCCAACAGTAAATTAATTTGTTGAAGGGGGGTTGGTCAGAGGGGGCTTTTTACTAGAATTTAGCAACATGGCCGCTTTGTTGATTCCTATTATCTAGCAAGTGTTTACTTTCCCATCCATGTAATATGCTATTTTATAGCCGCAATTTTGTTTAGTTAATTTATTTATAGTGAATTGCTGTGGATAAGTATATTTGTTCGTATTTTATAATATTTCCGCACACACGAGGGTTATACTGAAGTCCTTGTCATGTTTCTAATGTCATTTAATTTTTTTGGAACGACGTTTTCTCAACGTTTATATTTGATATTTTAAAATATATATAATTTTTTGTTTAAGAATACAATCTTACATTTTATGGAGCAATCGCTTTAAAATATTAAGAAATGCTTTTTATAAAATTACTTTATTCACTTTCTGCATGAATAACTTAATAAACGTAAGGAAACAGATGTTGATAAATTACTCCATCATTTTAGGATGATTTCTGATTTGTGTTGTTTTATCTTTATAATTTTGTTAATAAATTATTGGTTCTCACTAATAATGATTTAAAATGTTTTTATATTATTCTATTTATGATACATCGCCATTAAACATTATCTAAAAAAATAAATATTATAAAATACTCAAGAAAAGCCATAAGAACAATATCATCAATTCTTGCATTTTAAAAATTCGGTAACCACCTTCTAACATTCTATATTTGCAGGTAAAGAACACCATATCTTTTTTTTAATAGATAATTTAGTAACTTTTTTTAAAATTTATTTATTTAGAAATATAAAAATCTATCACGTGGGCAATATTTATAGTGACATATGAACACTTTAACACGATATATACAGAAAACATAAAATTAGAAAAAATAAAAAAATAACCAAACAATAATAAACAACTGTATATAATCAAAAATAAAAGAACCTAAATACAATAAGGCAGGGAACGCCAAGCCAGCCTTCTCTCTCCAAATATAGAGGGAAAAGCAGGACTCCACGAGATATCTGCGCTTTTATGTAATTTAGAAACAAATTTTAATACCTCTAAGTTTTAAAAAAATTTCTTCCTTGAACAAATACAAAAATGGTCATTAAATCATTTACTTCCGGGATACAAATATAAGATTAATGGCATTTTATAAGATTTCCATGATTTCGTTCAATATTTTTTATTAACAATTCACATGATGGCTAACGTTTAGGGTAGTTCCCATCTTTACACAGTTTTCTTGTCATTGGTGTATGCAAAGATAATTAAAATATCTTCTTTTCATTTAAATATTTAGTCATTGCTACTTTACAAAACTTGACTGTTAGCAGACATATTTTATTTATAAAGAAAATAGCCAGCAGCTTGTTATTATAATAAAACAAGTTCTGACAATACTTCATGAGATGTATATTATAATAATAACTTTTACTCAACATGACGCTCGCAACTAAATTCAAAAATTATAATTCAAGCTTGGTCAATTATGAAGGTGTTTCGCGAATCGGACTTCTTCTAGACTTGATCTAAGTTTAATAATCGACAACTCTGTTGAATTTAAACTAGCTTACTTTGCAGAGGCTCTTCCAGACATTCCTTCTTATTCAGGCCAGAGTTATCTAGCAATATTAAGTATTAAAATATCGTTTTATTAAAACGTTTGTAACAAGCTAAGAGAATTGACATGTTTAAAATTATTATTACCGCCAGAAGGTAATGACATATCCCTTTCAATTCTTGATGATTCGTGCGGCTCTTGAAGACGAATTACCATCGCATTTTCATTTCGGAAGAGGATACAAGGGCTGTTGGACAATCGATTCAGAAGGACATGGTAACCCGAGGTAATTTGTTTACCCGGCTGCATTATAGAGGAGCAGTTCTGCGCTGGGAGTTCTTAGCTTATTAATATCGTACTCCATCTCTACTGATGACTATTATATCGATTGTCTCAGCTCGAGTCTTCTCCATATATCGATCGTATCCAGTTTTATGAGTCGTGGGTTTGTTCGTTTGTTTAAAATCATCCCCAAAAAGAATAATTCTTCGCCCAAATCTTAGTCTCTTCCATCATTTTCATACTCAATCGAAAGAATTCATCATATTTTGTAAAACTCTTTCACACTTCGTCATCGACTCGAGAAACAACCCTTTCTAACCTCATCTATCTTTCACTTTTCTAGTTCTTGGGAATTTCATGGAGAGGTGACGAATCATACTCTAGTCACATTCTCCCGAAATTTTAAGTAAATAATTAATGAATGAAATGGAACTTCATTTGCGAATAACTTAAATGTTTACATTTTTT
This sequence comes from Nezara viridula, assembly GCA_928085145.1. Taxonomy (NCBI): domain Eukaryota; kingdom Metazoa; phylum Arthropoda; class Insecta; order Hemiptera; family Pentatomidae; genus Nezara; species Nezara viridula. The sequence goes on from OV725082.1 coordinate 4,101,093, forward strand.
TGTTGATTGTACCTATATTCATTTGAAATATTCCTAAATACTCTACGAAAGAAAAAAAATCACCAAACTCTTACCATTATTGACCAAAATACAGCATGTAGTAATGTACTTTTTTTTCGGTTTGTTAGTATCAATGAACTAATGTGATTCCATTGAAAAAAATAAAATTATTTCCTTTATCTCATAATAGATTGGATTAACTTATTTCTATAATAAGATTAATGTACCAGTTATAGAAACTTTGGAAGGAATTTTCCTAACACTATTGTGGACCACATCTTTAGTTCTGACGGTAGATCTTTCTGTTTTTTTCCTATTCTGTAAATTGAGTTAATTGGCAGCGAAGTTAGAATAGAATAGAAAAATAATTTTACTCTGGGACGAAATCTCTTTACAATGACAAAAAAGTACAAAATTGAAGTATTGTATCTGGCCTAAGTAAAAACAAACATAAAAAGTAAAAAAGTATAAAAGTTATTCTTGATTTTGTTTTTTCTATGTAGTCATTTAATTTATTTTTACTGAAAAACTTAAGAAATTCTGGTAGCGTATATTGCACCAGTATTAGATGCTCAGGTTCATGGTCAGCTGTTTTTTTATATAATTAAATAAATCCGAAATAAATTCTATACAGTTTTAAACAAATAAATGGCAAACTACAGATGAATTAATCAAAATTTTAGAACTATCTCCTAAATAAAAATGATGAGGAAACATTTCTGAAACAATGTCCCAGCCTTGCTCTATTAAAAAATCAACTATCATTGGCTCTTGTGGTATATCGTTTGAGGTTCAGCTATCATATTCTTAAGTATTCCAACTGCCAATTTTCTCACATTTTCACTCTATTTTTAGTGTATACAGATTATTATCTGTTAATGAGTTGAAAGCTGTCCATTACTTATATATTTACCACATGTCGTATATTGTCAATTCTTCAATGAGCTATTAACTATGCGAATTATTCATGCATTCATGCGCGGACCAACTAGTAATTTAATATTTAAGTAATTTATGTATTTATTTTTATATTAATAAATTGTATTCTGTTTCAGCATTTCGACTGCCGGAACCACATCCGGGTCATCCAGCCAATAGGAGACGGTGAGAGGCTCTATGTGTGTGGAACCAACGCCCACAACCCCAAGGATTGGGTCTTATATGTGAGTCATGTTTTGTATTTCTATTCTATCACATCTAAAATATATATCAACGTTTTTCTCCTTCCTTTCGTTTTTATTTTAATCAAATATGACCTAAAAAAATCAAGAATTATGTTTATCTTTAATATGTGATTATAAACAAAAAAAACTAATATTTACGGTTTGATTGTTTGAGTTTTGAGTCCATTTCAATTTTTCTGTTAAAATTAAAAATGTGGAGAAAAAGGAAATTTATAATAGTGATATTGGATTAGGTGAACGATTTACTTGAAACTTGGTTCACTAAATCCGAATTTCAGTTTCTAATTAAAAATTACATAAATCCTAATTGTGTTGGTTTTAATGACAAATCTAAGGAAGTAACTAATACATCTATTTGAATATGTAAAGAAGAAAAAAAATATTCATTACATATATATTCTGCCTATAATCATGAATAACACAGTAACAAAATAAATAAAAAAATGTATGCAATATTATCTAAACATTTTATTTTACTCACAATATTTAACTAATTTTTGGACCCATTTTTCATCCTAAAATAAATAAATTCCTTATTTTTTAAAAAATTATTTATTGAGAAATTTTACAATACTGTCACAATTAAGGACATTTATGATAGTCTTCAGAGATCACTCTGTTAAAGTATTAAAAATTTGTTGCATAAAAAACATTAAAAACATTTTTTTAGTTATATCATTTGTATATTTGTAACGTTTCGTATTTTTAAAAACTTCTTTTTATATTTATTTACCACCTGTCTAAATATTTATAAAACTATTTGTCAATATCTCAATATAAAACTTTTGTTATTATGTGCATATTCAAAACAATATTTGAATAAATAACAAATACTAATTACAATAATTTGCTAAAATTATATGTATTTTTTATTTTTTAATTAATATTTTCCTTTTTTTATTTTAGTTTTGTGATCTCTTTTTTTACAGTACATTAATACATGAAATCTTATTTATTAGTTGACATGTTATGATAGGTTTTTGTATTTATCTTGTTTCATAACTATTTTCTATAAAGTTGTTAATACTGTTTTCAATTTTTAATTCATAGAATGATTTCAATTACTAATCAAAATAAACTGTAGTTTTTTATCTGTAGAATTTTCGATTTTAATCCTTTTAAAATTCCTACCATTCGTTTTTTTTTTTCTGTTATAATGGAAATTAGTTTTAAAAATAAAATTGTTATAATTTTTTTCGTATGACCTTGCAATTTGCCGGTAAACATGCCAACAGCTTACACAATATTTGCATAGAGCAAATTGTCCTTTAATTATGGAGTCTATCAGAATGTCCACTGTTTGCCGTTTTTATCTTCTCTTTAAATTCTCCCAAACTACTCTGAATATTTTCAACATCCGTAATTGGGCAATTAGCCTTTAGTCGTTATCGATTCATGAGATCAATCGATTTTCAGCCCGAATTTTAAATATAGCCGACACAACGATAGCATCTGCCACGCACATTGGAACGATATATCATGTTAAAAAGTGATCAACAATGGATCACTACGGAATGTAATGACAGTAATGCTAACCTTATCTGAGTATTTTGCGAACGTAACCGTTCCATTATTAATGTAATCTGTTACATTTATACCTGTTAAGTATATAGTAACCGATAAGAGCTCCCACGAACAGTTCCGGGCATGCAATGGGCATCTTGTATCTGGTATGTCATTTTTATTGTATATATTACATTTTTAAATCCTATTATGTTGGAATAATGTTATATCTATACTTTTTACCCGACCAAGCCACCTAGAGTTCAAAGGTTCAATGTCTCAAATTATTTGGTATTTTGAATCATGTATATTTTGAAAGAAATTGTTTTTTGTTTGTTGTTTAAACGAGCGTTTTTCCTTGACAACACTATACTTTACAAATGCCTTTTACTGTAAATATTATTCATAAACGACAAATATAGGTCATTATTAAACCAATAGAAATGGTGAAGAAGTGTTTTTCCTTACTAATTTGCGCCAATCCAATGAGGTTGCCTTGCTGACATGTTTAATCACAGTTACGGTTTCTATTCTAGCAGCATTAGTATCTCAGGCTACTCATTTTCAATATTCAAATGGAACGGGACCTGAAAGAATTATATTATGTTTTTAAATCTGTATATTCTGTTTCAATGAGTTGCGTTTTCCTCTAAAACACCTTTTTTATTATTATTATTTCTTAATGATATTTATAACTGTATTGAATAAATACATCTAGTAAATTTGAACATAATGGATATAATGACATGAAAACACTTGCTGAGTAACTACCAATGGTAGCACTTCAGGAATTGAAGAGGAAGTAAGGTTAGAAACGAGAGGGTTGGGATAATTCTGAAGTTTATTATGGACGAATAGGTATCTGGACTGGGCCAGATCTGAAACAAAAGAAACATTAAGGTCATTATGGATGGTTTTATTTGTAACAAAGAAGGGAGCATTGAGGATTTTACGACGGATTTTGGATTGTAGCTATTGGATACGAGAGGAATTCGAGCCCCATAGCTCAACTCTGTAAGTCCTTATTACAGTCAAGTATATGAGTCTTTTGTAATTAATGGGAAGGCTAGAGCGTTTGTCTAGTAAGTGATCGGAAACGTCGAGGGGTTTCATGTCGTTTCAATCTAGTACGAAAACCTCTTTTAAATTCCTATTTTACAAAGCCATGAGTTTGAAAACCGTATATTTATAGTAGTGTTAATTATTGGTACATTTATCTTATATATACCTAGCAATCTACCTAGATGTTTTGTTATATATGCTAGTACATTCCCGTAGGATAGACAGGATTTTCCGATGTCTGTGTTCGGTTTTATATTTTTTTTTTTTTGAGAGAGAGAGATGTATAAGGTCGAACACGCGTACCTTTTATATCTTTCGTTTTTTACCGCAATACCTTTCGGTCTGTATATTCCATTTTTTGGAATTTGGAACGTGTGTTTCCTCGCCCTGCTGGCAAATATCCCTTCCTTCCTTTCAGCCGAGATGACTCCAGTGTTGACTCTGCCGATCGACTGCCCGGGGCTGATGTTGTCGGATGCCTCGGTAAATGAAGCGGTGTAAATATGTGGAGGTGCTGTAGGTGCGATATAGGTTGAAGACGATGGGTTAGTGGTCCAATAACCGTAGGCTTTGATCTCCGCCGGTAAGGTAATGGTCTCTGCCCCTTCCAGCCTACCAACATACTAACCCCGCGCAGCGCAACTGTTATCCCGGCTATATACACTACGCCGTTCCGGCGCATCTCTCCCTTTTTAATGTGAATGAATCAATGAATATTTTTATTTGTTTTCTGTGAATGCTTCATACAAATAGAGTTATCTATAATGATAACAATGAACACATTAATATAAAAATCATTTACAATTTCTATAAAAAGTAAAATTCATTGGGATTCAGTGACATCCTCTCCTGATAACAACCAAGCCATCTGACTGTATGCCTAAATATAAACAATGAAATATAATATAATATCCCATATAATACAGTAATTAAAATAATACAAGATCAGAACATAGGAAGCAATAAAATGGCGAATTGTAATAAATAGTGCTAGTAATAAAGATGTGTATATATGGTATGATTGTACTTCATTCATCATAAATACTCAATGCCCTTAATTGAGGCAAAATGTATTTTTTTCTCAATAAAAAAAAAGTAATAAAGATAAATAATATATAATATATAAACATGTCGATAGTAAATAGCGAATGATATAATATAACACGATATGCATTTAAATATGTTTTATATATGAGCAATAAATACTATAAGCAGAACAAAGTAAATAAACTTCAAAGTTTTGGAAAAATGTATGTAATGTCATTATTCATTGAAAATGTTAGACATCAATCTGCAACATTGCCTCGTGTAATAAAACAGGTTCTTGAGGAAGACTTCATCGTCAATTTTGAATAATTCCAAATAATTCGCCCTAGTCTTGTTAATGGAATAGGGTAGGAATTGTTGGCGGAAGTGAGAATAAATCGTGTACAGGACAAAAATTTGAAAAAGATCCTCTAATTTAAATAGGTTACAAAGCGTGCAAATTTCTTTCGGCTTGAAATAGTAATGAGTATTATTAAACATTAATTTAATATTACAATTGCCAAATAACCTAATCTCATTAGTGTTTTGGTCATATGAAACTAAAGCTGATTCTTATCATTCGATGTATACACTTTGAGATACATCGGGCTCTACCTAGTAGGGGTAATCAGTTTTTGTTTATCAAGCTGCTCTATATGGCTTTTAAATAGGCTTATTGTTTCAATCCTCTGTAGCTGGTACGCGCCATTTATGTAAAAATATTATACATATAATATTAGTCATCCTTCAAAATCAAATTCTGGTGTTAGGTATGCTTTCATACTAGACTCTGTTTGTTATAAATTTATTTTAATAAACTTTCATTTGAGCTCGCATTTGATAAAAGAATAACATGAAGCCCAAATATCAAGACCAAACAAAAACACCAAACCTAAGACTACGGCTGTTATATTTACTTCTTTCAAGACGTTCAAAATTAATACTTGGACAGAAATTTAATACATAGAGTTACTTACTTAAGCTCAATTCGACTTATATTTCACAGATATACGGGACAGCCAAAAAAAGACCCACGCACGTTAAGTAAAGACTTCACAATTAAAATACTTTCATATACTACGGTTATTTTAATTACTATTTTACTAATTGTTTTTCTGTTTTTTTATTTATATATGTGTTTATTTATTTTTTCTGTTTTACTTTATTTTTAATTATCTATTATTATGTTAATATTCAATGTAATGTAAGGTCATACTATCATGTTATTTATTTTGTATTTATAATTATAATGAAATTTTTTTTTTTTTTTTTTTGTCTTTACATCTTCATCCGCACCTGTCATGGTAGTGACAATTAGCAGATTAGCTGTTTAAATTGAAAATGACATGATAAGCATGACGAAGAATGGAGCCCAGTAGCACCTCTTCCCTGGCTTGTTTATATCCTAAAATCAGGAAAGGAGATCTCTCATCCAGCTCCTTTTCAGTCGCCTCCTGATGAGCATTTCAGCCGTGGCCATGTCTTTGATAAGTCCATTGTGATGTCCGTGTAGTTTTAGATGAAATCGGGAGTAAAGAGTACGTATGTGCTGGTCAATGGTTGGTTGTCTTAGGTCGGTATGTAAAGTCTTATTGTTGACGTACCAGGGAGCTGCAGTTATTAGTCTTAAAATTTTAGATTGAAAGCATTGTAGTTTTTGTAAGTGAGTCTTTTTTGCTGAACCGTAAATCTGTGAGGCGTATGTCCAAATGGGTTTGAGCGGGTAAGTGTATGTATTTAGTTTTTGTCTAATTTTCAATTTTGATTTAGAAAACAGTGAGTACAGTATTTTCAGTCGCTTGTTCAAACTCTTTCTTTTCATTTTTACGTGTGGGCCCCAGGTCATCCTTCTGTCAAATATTAGTCCGAGGTAGTATACTGTACGTATACTGTCCGTCTGAGGAATTGGATTGTTGCTGATATAAACTGGTGGGCATGTTTCTCGTCGAAGCGTAAATGTTATGTGTTGTGATTTGTTATGATTTAATCTAATTTTCCAGAGTGAATACCAATTTTGTAAATTTAGTAAATGATTTTGTAAATTTAATGATGCTAGTCTGGGGTCATGGTGTTTTGTTAAAATTGTTGTATCGTCAGCGTAAGTAGCAGTCAATGTTTCAGAGTTGGTAGGCATGTCATGAGTATAGACAATGTAGAGTAAAGGTGCCAATATTGATCCTTGAGGTACCCCTGCTGATACTGGTCGAATTGAGGAAATTTCTAAACCCTGTCGGACAGAGAAGAATCTGTCAACAAGGAAAGATTGGAGAATGAGATAGTATGTATTAGGCAGTATAGTTTTGAGTTTGAAGAGAAGTCCCTGGTGCCAGACTTTATCAAATGCCTGGGCAACATCCAGAAATACGCCGGTAGCATATTGTTTTTGCTCTAGCGCTCCAGCAATGTAGTCAGTAACTCTGTGTAATTGGTGTGTAGTTGAATGCAATGTACGAAAACCGAATTGATGGTCAGGTATTATTTGTTGGTCTGTCAGTATGTCAACCAGTCTTTTGTATATTAATTTTTCGAAAACTTTGGAGCAAATCGGAAGGAGACTGATAGGTCGGTAGGATGAGGGATTGAAAATGTCTATAATATAATGAAATTTAACATAACATTATTAAAATTACTTTCTGATGAACTGTAAAATTAATATCCGATGAAATTTCAAAAATTACTAATAATTAAAAATTAAAAATCAATAACAATACATATTTAATTATCTCATGAAATGCAATCCATGTTATTACAAGGAAATACAATCAACGCAATCAACTACATTAAATTATTCAATAAAGTTAAATATAAAGTTGAGTGATATATATTTCTATACCAATTCAAAGATATATTATTCGTATACAATCTGAATTTTTTGATCAAATTCTAACATTCAAAATTTTTTAAAAAAGCATATGTACTTCATATAATAATCTATTAACAACGCTCCCTGGTACGCCAGTAACATTCATTTTTACAAAGACTTACCAATGCCAACAGTTAATGACAACATAGCAACAAATTATAAAATATTACGCAGTAAGTTACACGGACACAACTTACTCACTGATTCAAGGCATGGTCTAAACCAACTTGCCCGAAACACTCGTAGGATGCTCAAAAGAAGCTGGATGAGGGATCTCCTCCACTAACTACAAAAATATATATATATATATATATATATATATATATATATATATATATATATATATATATATATATATATACTTTTTTCCCTTCTTTTTAAATTTAATTTTATGTTGTTTTCTTTATTTTTTTTTTTAAAAACAAAGCATAGCATAGATAAAATGTTGCATAACATTCATACATATAACATGCCAATTTGCATGGTGTATGTAAACTTTTGCAAATAAACTCTTATCGTATGTTACAAGATAAATCTTCCATATCATTAAAAAATAATCAGTTAATTTTAAGGTTAAAGTCCTCTCTCTCTCTCTCTCTCTCTATATATATATATATATATATATATATATATATATATATATGAAATAAAGTTAAATGTTTTAAAGTATTGAAAACAATTAAATTATTGTATACAACTTAAATGTGTTTTAGAATTGTATGATTGAAAAAAAAAGACAATCGCCTAAATTAAATTAAGTTAACTTACAATTTTAAAGAGATTATATATAAAATAAACATTGAAGAATAAAATACGTGAACAAGCACAATAATAAGGCAAATAAACAAAATATATGTAGAGAAATATTTAACATAAAATAAAACTGAATTAACAACATTGTGATTAATATAAATAAAATACCGATAAATAAGGCTGAAAAATAAATAAATTAATAAAAATATAAAAAGAAAAAAAAAACATACTTACAAATAACATTTTACTAACGATATCAATAAATAAAGTTGAAATAATAAACCTTTAACAACAACTGGTAACTTCAGTCAGTTACATGATTCGGGTTTGGATTTAATTTTAGGTCAGTCTTGGAAATAAAGTTCAACATCTCAATTCTATATTTTGATGATATTTTGTCTTCTGAAAGTGGCCATGTTCGTCCTTTTGTATATATATACACACACATACACACACACACACACACACACATATATATATATATATATATATATATATATATATATATATATATATATATATATATATATATTATATATATATATATATATATATATATATATATATATATATATATATATATATATATATATATATCAGTAGCTTAATATATGTGCTAGTGGACGGTGCTGAGGCTGTCGGTGTGTCCCTGGCCTGATCGAAGCTCTATTTTTTTTTTTTAAATTCTAGCTTTGAAGAGGATCCCATGGTTGACTAATAAAAAGAAAATACCGGGATCGAAACGTCAATAAACAGAAGAAATGAACATTAATTAGTTTATTAAACAATAATTAAGTGACCTTATTCCCAATAAAATAGTGAAGTTTGAATATATATATATATATATATATATATATACATATTTAGACACAAGATGACTCCTTCCAGCAAATATTTTTTGTATGATTTCTTATTACAAATTCTTCTCATTTTTCCGCAATAATTTTTGAATCTGGTTGAAATGAATTATTTTCTCCCACAAAATAAACTTCCTTACTTTAATCGTAAACATAGCCTCTTGGTAATACTGTTCCATTTGCGTCCCCTCCGTCCGCGGCACATTGCTTTGGAATTTCCTTCCCCTTAATATCCGCCGGGCCCCTCTTTAGCTACCTCCCCAGCTTATTCACTCATCCCATCTCTCTTAAATGCCCCTCTTCAATTGATATATTCTACTTCTTCTCATATTAAACTTCCGAATCAAAAAGCTCAAGACTCTCGACTGATAATCCATTACAAACCTGATTATAATTAAAACATGTCTGCAAATTATTCAGGATTTTTTTAAAATGAAAAATATGTGGTATTGCTGTCTACAATATTTTTAATTGGTGCCTTAGACTAATTAATTTAAGTTTTATTTCTGAATAAATGCAATAGTATCTGAGATAGCTTGACATTATTTTCACTTGACATTCTCAACAAAAAAAAATTAGAAAATATTAAATAAATTATATTTATGTTTACTTTGTACTTGTTCTGTCTTTGATTATAAATAACCACTTATTATAGAACAATCTATTTGATTAAATTGAATGGAATTAATTGTGTGTAGCTAATGTAATGTGACCATTTGGTACAGATAAACCATTTCGGGTTGTTTTCAAGCCCTAAAAAAAAATTGTAATAAGTAAATTCTTAAAAAGCCCTTTTCGAGTAAATAGCTCTCTTCTACCCGATTGATAGTATGTTATCTAATGAGATCTCTTATCCAGTTCATTTTCGGACTTCTTCATTTCTCGAGAATAAGTTGTGTTCATGTTATATTTGAGTCTAATTACTTTTATTATACATGTTTGTAGCTGTGTTTAAAAGTCAGTGATGTTTGCTTAAAGAAATAACAATCCTTATGATGATTATCTCTTTGAGAGTATAGAAAAATTAAGTATCGCAATCGAGTCTTTTTATTTTCTGTTAGATCAGTTTCGGAACGAACAATATTAAAAAATAAATAAAAGTCGACTTTTCAAGGGTGATAAATATTCAGAACGCATTTATTTTATGATTTGTATTGTTGCCGACGTTTCAACCTTTCACGTTCAAGCAATAAAAATCTTAAAACAAATTATATTATAATTATAACCCGTAGTACAAAAAAAAAAGTATCAATATATTTTTAAATTATTTCCTTGCACAACTGTTGACTTAGAGAGAGTACTTACTTGCGTACTGTTAAAATTCTGACCCTTCATGGATGTGGTTATCCTGTTTTTTTTTTATATGTTTTTATCACGTGACAAGGTTATCATTTTGTTAAAGTTGTTTTTAAAAGTTTATTTAGCTTTAAATAATATTTGGCAAACTGGAGGAATTATTGAATCCCAGTATAAATAAAATAGTTTTTTTTTCTCTTCCCTTAAATGTTTTCAGGTCAAATGGGACAGAAGGCTCAAAATAAATTTTCGAAGAGTTTCAAGTTGACCTATGTTTAATATTTAATAAGCGGTTCTTTTGGCCCACACGTATTGGACGAACTGTGTTTAATTGGTCGCGGCCATTTTGGTTCACATTGGGAGAGAGAGAGCTCACACACAACATTAAATATTCATATAATAAGTCAATAGGTCGGGCCAGTTGATGACATAATGGCCGGCGATGTCCTGAAGTCTATATCAATCGTACTATTAATTGATGGGCCCCGACATTGGAAATTCCATTGTTTAATCCTTTTCGGAATTCTAGAAGATGAGCGGATATTCAGAGGGTGGTTGCGGCTATAATCCACAGGTTGAGTTTTCCTTATCAACCTGCCTAAATAAAAAGTACCATCAACAGTAAACACTACTGGTACTGGTTAAATTGTTAGAGAAACAAAGGGTACCTTTTACCAACTCATTTGACGAAAGTGAAATTGGATATTTAAGGTTTCTATATGCTAGGGATGTTACAACAACTTTTTCGTCGAAATCGGCTAACCGGAATTGGCATTTGCTGAGCTAAATGAGCTAAATGCGATTTCATCGTATCATTGTAAAATTAAACAGTTTTAAATAAAATGTAGTTTTTATTCTGATTGATGTTCTCTAACAGAGCTTAAATTGTTCATTTTCAATATTAGCTTCCCCTAAAGTACCTTTAACTTATTTTATTTGAAAAAAAAATGACCTTTTGACATTAAACTCTAATATAAAAGATATTTAAATATAAAATATAAATGAAATTATTAATTAACTAAAGGAGAAATAAGAGATCGTAACGGAGAATAGTTGTAATTGAGGTACCATAGGAATACGAGCTCGCCCGAAAGATTAGAACACCCCTCTATACGTAACATGAGCTTAATATAATACGGACTCTCATAATATTATATAAATATACATATGTGGTTTTCATAAATTATATTGTTGGTAGTACTTAATATTTAATTGCATAGATTACAGCGAAATTTTTTTGTATTTTATTGAAATTTACAACTGTATTACATGGAAAATACATTAAGTAAATGTGAGATTGGTAACATGGCATGTACAACATGAAGAGAAACTACCCATTGGTAGAACTCAAATTAAAGTTCTATATTAGAAGGTCTCGAGGCCATCTTCTTTTCAGACGCCTCGGAGGGTTATCAGGGATTGAGGAGGAAGCAAGGTTTGAAACGAGAGGGTTCGAATGGTTCTGCAGTTTGTTCTGGAAAGATAGGTATCTGGATTGGGCCAAATCGGAAACATATGGAACATTAAGGTCTTTATGGATGATTTAATTTGTGACAAAGTAAGGAGCGTTGAGGATTTTACGAAGGATTTTGGGTTGTAAGGATTGGATACGAGAGGAATTCGATGGTTTAGTGGAGCCCCAAAGCTCAATTCCGTAAGTCCAAATAGGCCTTATTATTGTCATATCTATGAGTCGTTTGTACTTGATTGAAGGCTTAGAGCGTTTGTCTAGTAAGTGCTGCAGTAGGGCGGTTTCTAGTCGTTTTAGTCTGGTATGGGGTTTACATCGATATAAATATTAAAATAAGCACATGTAAGGGTACTTATACAAATAAAATTACCCACAATGGAATACAAATAAATATAGCGTCTATAATTTTCACTTCCCTTTTGTCTGAAAATATCTTTTCTGCTAAGAAGAGGGTGGTAAGAGAAGGTTATGTGATGCGCGTATCGCACCAGTTTTATTTAAATCATAAAATTTTACAATGTTGAAATATTATTTAAGATAAATTAGTTATTAGCTATAATTAATTTATTATTTAATTTCTCTCAGAATTTTTAATTGTGAATGACTGAAGAGCAAAACGTTTTGCGGAATCATTCAGCTTAGTTATTCAGTTCCTATCCGTTCAGTATAAATCTGGCTAGACCCTTATCTAAAACAAAAAAGGAGAAAGGAAAAACAAATTCAGCCCTTCAGCAATATCACTAAAAATAAAAATAAATAAAATATTCTGGAAATAAAAAAAAACAAAAAAACAAGGTATTTGGGAGTTGGACAGGTAGGAGGAGCAGTGACAATAAACTGGTTGGAATAGAATATTGAAGGAAGTGGAAGAAGAACATAAAGACAGTCGCTATCGGAGGCCATTTCAGGTGTTTACTGTTCCGCTTTACCTCCCTGTCAATAATTAATGAGGCCGCTCTTCCTTTATATCCGCCGAATAGCTAACAGTTGCCACTGTTTCCGGCGACTGGAGCGCTCCGGAACCGCAGGGGCCTCAACTAATTAGCAATCGCCCTGTTCCATAATTGTCTCGGCCATAACCTTCACTAGCTAAGGCCACAATATAATATTACAATACAACCTCCAATATAATACTGCGATACAACCTCCAAGATAATACTACAATACAACCTCCACTAGTTTACAACCGCCGTTATTGTGTTCCACTATTGCCGGCCATATTTCGCCAATCGCCGACCGCGCAGTTACCGCCTCCTGGCGACTGTATAATGAACCCAGTGTACCACCTGAACTGTCTTAATTCTAGAGCAACGAAATTAAACAGGGAGCAGTTGGTATTACTGGAAGAGGACCTGGAACCATCCGGCCTTTATCTTTCCGGTCGGTTCTATTGGCGCGGAAATTTAATGAGACTTCTCGATCTCTTATTGGTTCGGAATAATGAATGAGCCTGTCTCCCATTGAGCTGCTTATTTACAATCGGAACTGTAGCTGTCAACAATAGGTTCATTGAATCCCATCGCGAGCTGTTCCTCGTTAAGAAAATCCCTAATAAGGTCTAACAATCTCGAGTATAGTTTTATTGTCCTCTTACTTTGTGAAACATTGACTCCAGCTACCAAAGAATCGAGCAGTCAACTCAAGGCTCCTTTAAAAATTCATTTGGTTGATGCTAAAAATATATGCATATATTTTAGGTAATTTTTTTATTTATTATTTTCAATAATTAACCATTGCAATCGACCAATAAATTCAAATACTACTCTTCAAAATTTGAGTATACGTTGAGTATATTTCAGTATACGTTGAATTCAAAAATCGAACAAACAATTTTTGTCCGTCCGCCGTTTGCGCATTTCCTCCAAAACTACCGGACCAATTTTTTTTTCAAAATTGGATTTAAAGTCAGAGGTCACTCGAGGATGATCCTCCTACATCGATATTACTATCCGCCTTTTTTTTCATGATGGCGACCGAAAAACATTTGTTGCTATAGGCTGTAGCGCTTAAACGAATGTACAGATTTCAATGAAACTTGGCTACAGTTTTCTTCTCGACGCCTTTTAAATTTATCTATATAACATGCTTCAATGAAAAGAAGCTGGAAAAAAGTTAAGAGGAGTAATACAATTAGATTTCCGAATTACCCTTTATTGTCAAAATAGAAAAAACATCGAACAATTTGGAGCAAAGATGTTATGATCTCTATTTTGTATTATTGTATTTTGTATGTTCTGCTGTACAGGTTATATCCTTTGTTTTGGTTTTTTATTTTTGAAAGAGTTACTGAACTAATGTCTAAAGTTGTTTAGGCCAATAATAGGAATCATCTTTTATTTCTTTTTTTTTTTTTTTTTTTTTTTTTTTGGTTACAAGGAAGGTAATGTTACTTTTGATGTGTAATGGTTTGAAAATAATAAACTATTGTGAAATAATTTGCAGCGTTTTTTAATTGAAATTTAACAACTGTATTAAAATAAAATACAACTAGAAAATGTGGAGAGAACTACCTAATGGTGGCACGTCCTAAATAGTTCTGTTAGATCTCGAGGTCATCATCTTTTCATACGCCTAGGAGGATTATGAGGAATCGAGTGGGTTCGAATGGGTCTTGAATTTTTTATGAAGGGATAGGTATCTAGCTTGGTCCTTAATGAAGGAGTTTATTTGTAACGATATAAGGAACACTATCGATTTTGGCTCATAAGGTTGGCTGATTAAGGTTTTGGTGGCTTATTTGAGCTCTATAATCTTTATTGTAGTCGTATAAATAAGTCTTTTGTAATTAAATAAATGCTTAGAGCGTTTGTCTAATAATTGCATAAATGGTCACTACTAATTGATAGCCAAAATGTCATAAGCGTTCGTGGCGATTACAGTGATAGAATAGGTTATGTTTTCAGGAGTTTAAAGTGTGTCAGAGAAAGGACTGAGTATTCTGCCTTGAGGAATCCCTACAGACCAAAGTAAATAAACAAACATTTTTGTGATCCACTTGAAAAAAAAGAAGATAATTGACCACTAAATACCATAATTATTTTCCGTATTCATATTTTTGCCATTTAATCCGTTTTAGGGTGTTGAAAAATGAATTTATTTTTAAAAACCTAACATGTCGCTTAATGCCGCTGGTTTTATCTGTTATTCTACTTTTTCCTACGAATTAAGTTTGTTGTACCCAAATCCCATTTGATGTAGCTTATGCAAGGTGTAGTATCGCTGAAGTATAAACTCGGAGATACTTAATTAGGTTATATTTATATATTATTTTTCTGAATATGATGGTATGCTTATTTACGTTGCACTACATGGCCAATCTACTTACTTATTAATATGTTTTTGATAGATGACGTTTCATATGAAAATTATTCAATAGGTTGGGATGGGATTGGTGCCCATAGCAGATTAACCTAACCTGAGCTATTGCAAACCCAATTACCTTAGCCCAGGTTCGGTGATTGCGTTGCATCTACTGCCGGCGGCAAACGCCCAATCTCTCGACGTTTTAGCGGCGATGTCAGTACGTTAATGACTACATTTGCCGGCTCATGACATACAATTTGTCCGTCGAAATGAGATATTTTTGTCCAGACATATTATCCGTCTCTTCGCCGGACCGTGGTTTAATGAAACCCGGATAAGCCTTTTGTCACTTTTATGCCCCTAGGACTCTTAATATTCCCGGGAAAAAGAATAAATAAAAATAAAGTACATTAGGGATAATTAGAGACCGGGATGTCGGGGAATTTTAATTGAGTACGTGACGAAAATTGTTTTCGCCCTCTCGCAAAAAAAAAAAAAATAATGGTCCCGTAGAATTTTTCTTCATTGGGACGATTAGAAGGGAAAATGAGAACGATGTGATGAATATTCGTCGCGTTGAGGGAGGTGGAGTGTTGATAGTGGTTTAAAAACAGGTCTCGTATATTAAGGGACCCTCGTCTTTATTACTGATGATAAAATATAATTTATTTTTATTTCATTAAACTTATTTATTAGATTTTGTAGACATGGTGTTGAACTTTAATCGAAAAAAATACTACTGCCTAAAATACTAAAAAATACCTGTGCCGTTACAATCTATGACATATTGTGGATTCGCATCTTGTAGGTAAATACTGCTTCTTTGTAAA
Source organism: Nezara viridula (assembly GCA_928085145.1). Taxonomy (NCBI): domain Eukaryota; kingdom Metazoa; phylum Arthropoda; class Insecta; order Hemiptera; family Pentatomidae; genus Nezara; species Nezara viridula. Next base: position 4,117,241 of record OV725082.1, read on the forward strand.
CGGTTGTGCAAGGAGTATAGTAGAACAGTGACTTACCACACAGTCCATAATAACATATCTAATTCGTAAGACAGAAAAATTACCCTGTATGCCTTACCTATCTATCATTAATCATACTGATTTTAGTGTTTTTTTATATAGTAAAAATTTAGTTTTTTCTATTAAAATGTTGATCTTGAATACAAATACCGACTAAAAATTAAATTATTTTCTTTTTCTTAATCGAGTCCTCTTCAACCGTAAATCGTTGTTGAGTTTCCAGTTTATAGAGCCCTATTCATGTTTCACAATTTTTCACCAACAGACTACGTCAGTTCTAGTATATTCCTTTCCTATCGGAAGCTTCCTTTTTATACTGTTACACTTTTCGATGGTTTTCTTCCAATTTTTTTTCGCACACGAGTTTGTCCATTCCTTTCCTCTTGTATTCTTTTGACATGACATTACCAGCGTTATTATATAGTCTTCAATTATATTTTCGGCTGGTTTTTCTCATGAAATGTTTCAAATTGTTGTGAGCCTGATTATCTCCCTGCTTGGTTTTCTTTTTGTTCTCCCTAGGAACAGCATTTCGATTGCTTAAAGTTGGCTTTTTTGAGGTAATAGTCCAGGACTCACTGGCGTTGGTCAGTATGGGGATGAATGTATTTTTATAGACAGTTTTCTGTCACGTTTTTATTAATGAATTCATTCCCAAGAAGTCTGCGTTTAGTGAAGAAAGCATTTATTGACCAGTGATTTTTTTTTTGTCGAAAAAAATCTAATTGATCTAATTAATATTTTTAAATCTAATATGCATTGGCATTAAAAGTACATACAAGTACCTCTTTCTTTTTCAGTCGAACCTGACCCACCTCGGACGTAACCAGTACGTGCCGGGGATAGGGATGGGGATCGCCAAGTGCCCGTACGATCCGGCGGACAACAGCACCGCGGTCTGGGTCGAGAAGGGAAACCCCGGAGGTCTTCCGGCTCTGTACTCAGGAACCAACGCGGAGTTCACCAAGGCCGACACCGTCATCTTCAGGACCGACCTCCACAACTTCACCACCGGCAAGAAGGAGTTCGCCTTCAAGAGGACCATGAAGTACGACTCCAAGTGGCTAGACAGTGAGTGACCGATTCATTTATATATTTATATTTTTATATGTTTCCAGGAATAATCCATACAAATACAACTGGCTTCAATAACAAATCAATTTTAAACAATATAAAATTGAAATTGAAAATTGGCCTCTTACATTAAGGGATGGGCAGCGTCTTAAGGTTTTTGAAAATAAAGTATTGCGTAGAATATTCGGACCGAAGAAGGATGAGTTAACCGAGGAGTTCAGACGGTTACACAACGCCGAATTGCGTGAACTGTATCCGGGTAATATAATTGAGGTAATTTTATCGCGGCGAATCAAATGGGCTAGTAAAATTGTTGGGCTTAGTAACGAGAGAATTCTTAAAAGATTAATATACGCTATACCGAATGGTAAACGTCCGAGGGGTAGACCGAAGCGAAGGTGGGAAGATTGCATTAAAGCCGATCTGAAAGGACTGGGTTTGGACAGTGAAAGGGGGGCCCAATATACAATAGTTTAAGAGTAAGAATTTACCAGAGTTTGTAGGATAATCTTAATGGGATGGAAATATTTGGGAGCTAATTACTATAGAAGATATGAGCAGATTATATTTTTGCATATCAAATTATAGAGAATTTTAAAACATAGTTTATTATTATTTACATTTAAAAAAGAAAATGTATTTATTGATGTTGTATATATGTTTTGACGGAATTTTAGATTCTATATAATTGTTAATAATTGGCGTTATTTTAACTGTCTGACTTTTTACCAAATATGCTTTTAGAGGTATTTTCGTATTAATATTGTTGTGATATTTTTAATGTAGTATATAAATGAAAAAAAGAAAAAATATTTGTAATGCCCTAGGAGAAATAATGTTTGTTATACAAAGATAGACTCTATTTGTATTGGGTTTTTCCCTGAAAACAAATTTATTTTATTTATTTATTAACCAAACAAAAATGTGGAACATTAGATTAAATTTGCAATCTGCAAATTTCTTTGCAATAAGCAAATTTTTTAGCAGCTTCACAGTTTCCCATCACGTCCGGGATATAAATCAGATCAGCAGGTCTCTTGGCCAACGCCTACGTAATCGTCGTAGTGGGCTGTACGGGTTTCTTGTACGTTGAAGGATTTCTGTCAGAGGATTCATGTTGTACGCCAGTCTTTGGTGAAAGACTGTATTGTATTTCTCTTTTGCAGTATCTAAAATTGTAGGCACGTTTAAGTCTTTGTGTAGTGTGTCATTTGCGACATAAAAAGGTGCGTCAACTATACTTCGCAACACTTTTGACTGAAAGGACTGAACTTTTTTAATGTTGGAAGCCCCACAGTTTAATGCCGTAAGTCCAAATAGGTTTAAGTAATACTTTATAAAGGGTTAGTTTGTTAGTTAAAGATAATTTAACAAATAAAGATTAAATACAAAAAATTGTCTAACTTTCAAGATTTAAACCGAGTATATCAATATGACTTGTAGTTTTTTACTTATAAATGTATTATTCAAGAAACAAAGGATGATTAGTTCATCGTTGGAAAAAATATTTCAATTTTACTTGATGATTAATCGATCTTTCCCTTGGAGTACTGACTCCTGCCTCTAAGAAATGGCATTAAATGGCGTAATAACGATCTCAGAAAGAATTTGTAATTATAATTTTATAGCTTCAGTCTTGGAACTCCGCTGTATTATATTATTAGAATATATTTGTAAACAATGGCTTTTATGAGTGATTTAAAATTCATGGTGCTTAGCAAGTAAGTGCTGAATAAATCCGACGAATATTAACCAAAAATATATAAAGATGACCGTAAATGTTTATGAGAACATTGATGATTCTATTAAATATTCTCAGAAGTTGACTGGCCCTTAATCCAACTTTATTCTTTATATCCATGATTGGAGTGGACTTTATGGCTTGTCGAGTCACAAACTGGCCAGCAATAACTCTCTTTATCTCCACTTCTTCACCCTTTCATGGAGAATATTATAAATCAAATTTAGTGAAGAAATGGGGTTTCCATGTTTTCTAAATAATTTCTTTAACAAGAGAACCCGATCGTTTCGGCTAATTCCCGCGATAAGGGAAAATCGCTTTGAGTGGTCGCGTAATTTTCTTGATTGCCTCTCGTCTCAACGAGTGCCTCATAAAAGACCTGATTTTTTTTTCTTTTGATAAGCAGTTTGTTTAGCCAATAGCTCCGAGCTTATAGCTTATATCATAAAGCATAATATCGCGGTTATTATGAATGAACTCGCAAATCATCATCAAACCCTTATTAAGGTTTTATCCAACATTATTCTGGCCTTTATTCAATAAGCAATAATCGAAGGTTTAATATAGGTGCATAAAATGGTTTTTAGAATATCAACAGTTCTTAATGATATTTTTATTTGTACAGATTAATTTTTATATCTGATAAAATAAGTAATTACCCAACATTATTTACTATGAGAGATATTTAACGGATTTTATAGACCTACAGCCTTGAGCTTTTAGGGATATCTTATTTTTTCCTAAATTTGAAGTATCAAATTATTTTATTCAAAACTTATACAACCATCCCAATAATCCTCTTCGAAGATTGCAAAGGCAATGAACTGGAAAATTTTACGAATATGCTACTGATCTTAGTGCCGTTGTTGGATTCTAAATTTTTAAGGCCCTAGTGGTGTTTTTCTGTTTCAACTGCTTTTATATTTCAGTGTCTAGTGTGTTAAGTTTAGCTAATAATCACAAGTATAATTATATTTCACCGCGGGTTTTTATATTTGTTTTAGCATATAATTATACATTGATTAAAATTCGAGATGGCATTTATGAATGACGCATAGAAACTCACCTCATATGCATTATTTCATTAGTACATTAAAGTGTAGTGTATGTATATTAACCTTAATTAATTTAATGTAATATACATTAGGTTTGTACATACATAAAATATTAATTATAAAAATTTAAAGATGGGTAAGTAGTCGACTGATCAATCATAAGGATGAAACAAAATTGTCAGGAATTTCAGTCAAGATATTTTTGTTAGGTTAGCCTGGATTTTAGAAAAGGGGAATAATTTACTCAGTTCTTGTATGTACATTATCAAATTCTGTACCCACATATATAATATAGACACAAGGACTGAGATAAATTGTTTATATTTCCTAAAATCCAAACTAACCCAATAAAAATATCTTGACTGAAATTCCTGACAATTTTTTTTTTAATCTTATTACAATTTTAAAACGAAATTCATCCCAAACCCTTCAATCCCACATCACAAACCTTGAAGAATGGTGTCAGAACTGGAGAATTAAAATAAATTCCAATAAATCCCATCAAATTACCTCCACCCTTCGTCGTAAACCAATGACTTCCTGTCCTTCAGTATCCTTTAACAACACCTCACTTATTCCTGTTGAACAAATCCGTTACCTAGGACTCCATCTGGACAAACGTCTAACTTGGAATCCTCATACCAGACTGAAACGACAAGAAACAGCTCGACGTTTCCGACTACTTCAACACTTACTAGACAAACGCTCTAACCTTCCAATCAATTATAAAAGACTGATTTACATGACTATAATAAGGCCTATTTGGACTTACGGAGTTGAGCTATGGGGCTCCACCAAACCTTCAAACTCCTCTCGCATACAATCCTTACAATCCAAAATCCTTCGTAAAATCCTCAATGCTCCTTACTTTGTTACAAATAAAATTATCCATAATGACCTTAATGTTCCTTATGTATCAGATTTGGCCCAATCCAGATATCTGTCCTTCCATAATAAACTTCATAACCATCCCAACCCTCTTGTCTCTAACCTTGCTTCCTATTCGATTCCTGATAACCCTCCGAGGCGTCTGAAAAGAAGATGGCCACGTGATCTTCTAATATAGACATATTATTAGAGTGCTACCAATGGGTAGTTTCTCAACATGTGTTCCATGTCTTTATACCAATGTGCGAATTTACCAGATGTATTTTTTGTATATAGTTGTAAATATCATATAAATAAATAATAAATAAATAAAAAAAAACGAATCGCATTGAAAATGAATCGATATTGAGCTGGAAAATACATTATAATGTTACAATGAACTTTGTAAAGTTGAACTTGTAATTAAGATCCTTTCCTCTCTTTACTGATTCCTTTTTTAGGTCATTGTAATCGATATCTCCTTATCATTTTAAAAAAAAAATGTATTTTAAATATAACACAAAAATTATTGTTCTAAAAATGTTATTGATTTTATCTATTTATTTTTTGTCTTTTAACTTTACACGTCGATTGTTGTCGTTGTCAGCTATTTTCTTGTCATTTGTTATATATAATAGGCTACTGGTCCATTTAGAAGATAGTGAGCTTGGTACAATTTCGCCCTAGGCGCCTGCTACTCACGCGAAGAACCTGGGCGAGACTGAGGCTAATCGAAAACTCCTTTTGTTTTGTAATGTTAGGACGTATATTTATTTTCATTATAAACAAATTATCGCGAACATCTTTTTCTTTGAAAAGTATTATAACCTTATCTACAAGTTTTGAAATAAATTTTTGATAATATTTAGCGATGCCTCGATCCAGACTATCATATTTAGTATGTGATGATGGAGAGGATGGGGTGGAGGGGATGAAAGAGAGGGAAGATAATAAATCCTAGAGGCGATGTCACCTTAAAAGCCGAGCTCTTATTTTTATCGCCGTGGGAAAGTAGGGAATAAAACGGAGGGAAAAATCCCGCCATAAATGAGAAATCCCCGCCAGGACGTTAACCCCCGACGGAGACATTTTGTCAATCCTTTTAGCGGCCCTGATAAATTATTGGTGGTGGGGGGGGGGCGATGGACAATTACAGGGCGACAATGAGGGGCTCTCTTGAAACAGCCCTCGCTAACAACTAACAAAACCCTTTCCGGAAAGTTCCCGGACAAATTACTCAAAGTTTAAGAAGAGAGGATTATCCTCGGAGGACGGTGCTGCCCTCTGTTGTAGCCGGGTCAAGTGGTTAGCCCTCCTTCCCCTCCCTATCATAATTGATATCGACAATTTATCGTATTTTATATAATTCTACTTCACAAAAAATAGTCAGAACTTCTTTCTTAGTTAAGCTGCATTTGTTATTTCTAGCTACGATTTTTAGTGAAAAGATTTACAGATTATTGAAGGGAATTAGTCAACTGTTCTACATATCATGAGTGATAAATATTCAGGACGCAGTCTTTTTTTATTTATTTATGCCAACGTTTCAACCCAAACATGTTTATCATCTTCAGGGCGTGGTTTGAGCACTGAGGGTATTCAAGTACTTGATTAATGATTTTTGGTCATTGATTATTGATTCAAGTACTTGATTATTGGTACATTATTTTATAAACCCTAAACCGAGATTACTTTGGGACCAGAGGGGTGACTTTGTGCTAGAATTAGAAATAACATAGCAAATTGGAGCATTGTTGTTTTAAGACTAAAGAAAAGTTACAAATACAAACACTAAATACAAAAATGCTATAGCCTTAATACAACCAATTTTATTTTAAATAAATATGAATACGTTATATTCAATTTCAAGTACTTGAACACCCTCGGTGCTCAAACCACGCCCTGAAGATGACCCACATGTTTGGGTTGAAACGTTGGCATAAATAAAAAATTAAAATGTTTTTAAAAAATACTGCGTCCTGAATATTTATCACACATGATCTACAGATTAAACGTTGTTATTTAGTGAATCAAATGTTGATTAATTTTATTTAAAGAAATATTTAATGTCATAATTAAATCAATGTTTTAGGTTTAATTTTGAGTGTCTTGAAAGAAATGAGAATAACAGTCGTAGTCTGAGATTTAACGTTTTTCTTTTTTTGTTGATATGTGGGCTTCATTTCATTTTTCTGTCAAACATCAGTCCTAGATATTTTACTTTATCTGTTTGAAAAATTTCGGTACTGTAAAGGTAAATAGGTGAGCGACTTTCATGACGAAGAGTGAAAGTAATATGTTGCAATTTGTCTTGCTAGAGTTGAATTTTCTTAAGTTTGCACAAATCAGAAACTGAACATTTACATTTATCTACTTAAGCCTATTTGATCTTTCTCTTCTCAGATATAATGGACAGCCATAACGACACATATACTAAAAATACGATATTTTTATAATCTCTGAGGAATATAACTAAAGCTTCCAGATGTGTCAAAAGCATTACTCTACATAAACTGTTAATGGCCACAAACGGACACACTACACAAGATTTCACGATAATCTGTACAGACATACTGATACCATGCATACAGGTATTGGCGACAGTGTCCCACATCAGGCTTAAGAGGCTGAAAAGAAGCTGAATGAGAGATCTTCTCGCATTAAAATTTATATTGAAAATTTAATGGTTGACCGTTGTATATTTTAGAGGAAGAAGATGATCCGGGGTGGCGGTCATAAAAGAGACTAAAATAGTGGAAAAACTATTTTATTTAATTCCAACGTTTCAACCCGATTTTGCAGGTCTTCTTCAGCGCTTGAACGGACAAGATACAAAAAGATATAGAAAATTGTGGAAGTTACATAATATTTAGATAAAATTTATAAACAATGTGAATAAACTTATTGAAATTATAAACGGTAAGTACATTAAAATATTAAGAACATCAACTATATAAACAGAGTAACTATTTAAACAAAGTTCCACCATTTTATAATTTTTATGACCACCACCCCGAATCATCTCCTTCCTATAAAAATATATACTAAAATCATGGCAAGAAGGGATGCCGCTGGGCACTTCACTCCCTCAGGTCGATCAATTCTGGTACTATTATTCTTCCCGACAGCAGGCTTGCTAATTGTCTATTTTTCGTAAAGGTTTGGATGAACAAATGAAGTTTAAAGAAATCTAATTTTTATTTGTTTACGTGTAAATGACATGGTTTGTAGATTTTTTTTTCGGTATTTCATAATCATATTTTTTTGTCATTGATTTTTTTATTCACACCTGTCATAATGGTAATGACAACAAGTGAATGTGATGATAGTGGAAAAAAACATAATGGCATGTAAGGCATGAGGGAGAGCAGGACCCAGCGGCACCTCCTCCTGGCCTGATATCTACATTAGGCGAGGAGGTCCCTCATCCAGCTCCTCTTCAGTCTTATTTGGACGTTACCTGTCATTTGCGTAGTGGCCATGTCATTGATGAGTGTGTTAGGATGTCCTTATATTTTCACATCATTATATAGATGCAAAAAACATGTCTATATGTTCAAACAAAAAAATAAATAAATAATTGTAATATATAAACTAATTATAAGTTAAATGTGACATAGTGTCTTACACACACGAGGTAGAAGACTTAAGTTCACATTTATTTAAGCTAAAGCTCATCAACTCGAATTAAAGTTTGATCGTGTTATACGAAACGACCTCAAGTCTCATCAATAGAGCAAGTGCAATAAGTGCGCTGTAATAAATTCCACTAACGATAATCAAGTTATCCTAGTTAGGAACTACTTTCTTTATGGCGGTGGGATATTACGAGGCGGAGCCCCGGGCGGGATCCAGATCTACAAGAGTTCGATCGTGAATTAACTTAATATCCCAATTAAAAGAGCAGTTAAAACTCTTATTAAGGTTGTGTGTTGGCTCTCTTATCGCTCTCACGTGAGCCGAATCGCTCCCTGAATCCCAATGAGTCTTAAAGAGCTGCCGACGTTATGGAATTTACATTTTTAAAATATCAAAAGCTTTCAAGAAGTTGTGAAAAAATTCTTCGCTGAAGGACTTAACCGTCGAAGTAGCTTCTATCGGCCATTATAAAGTTAATGAATGAAGTCCCTCCTAAGGTTTCGCTAAACGTAGTTAATTATGTCGAACCATATTGTGAGAGGTCACGGAGGGTAGTGAGCGTAAGTACCCCGCGATAAAGGAAATCTCATTTAGTAAGTCGATTACTAAGATCCCATCTAGGAAGTCCATTCCGGAGCAGATATATCGGAGCTACCTGAGTATTTAATTACAGGTAGATTATTTTATATACCCTAAACTGAGATTACTTTGGGACCAGAGGCGTGACTTTGTGTTAGAATTAGGAATCACATAGCGAACATTGTTATTTCAAGACTAAAGAAAAGTTACAAATACAAACACTAAATACAAAAATATTATAGCCTTAATACAAACAATTTTATTTTAAATAAATATGAACATAGGTCTTGTACCTTATATGTGTAGAATACAATGTCACATTTAACTTAGTTTACATTAGAGCGGTATGAACATATGCTTTTCTTACATACTACCCTACCTAGTTCTGCCATAAATACTGTTACAAAAGTTGAACTTTACATCATTGGATATTCTTTATATAATCTTTACTTCTAATAGGTTATTTTCTTTGCATATCAGGATAATAATCTCAATTAGTTTGATTTTTATTTTGCTCAGTTAACATGGAGTGGGGTGATAAAGAAAACCGAATCGACTTACACAAAGTTGGAAAATTTAGGTTAGATATCTTCAACACTTTGAAACTTTTGGTTATCAGCCCTATGTTCGTGTACCGCACTATAAATAGATGTAAAGATACCCTATCTGTATGTGACAGACCTAGACCGGGCCGTCCCCGCACTGTGAGAACGGCAAATGCCGTGAGAGCAGTGGCTGCTCAATTCAGAAGAAATCCCATTCGAAAACAAAGATCAATGTCTTTCATAGTAAAAAGTGACCTTAGGGTGGGTACATTTCGAAGAATGACAGGACAAAGGCTAACCACTTTCCAAAAAAAAAATAGAGTGAAAAGATGCAAAGTGATCCTTGGCCGTTACACCAATGGTCTTCATCAAAAGACTTTGTCTAGCGATGAGAAAGTTTTTATAATTGAAGAAAAATTTATTCGCCAAAATGATCGTGTGTACGCACACAGCTCTAAAGAAGCCCAGGAAGTCATTGGAAGAGTGGAAAGAGGTCATCACCCTTCTTCAGTGATAGTTTGGGTGGAGTTTGCTTTGATGGCACCACAAAGCTCCATTTTTGTGAAAAAGAAGTCAAAACAGCCGCTAAAAACTATCAGGACGATATTTTTGAACCTGTTCTCAAGCCTCTAAATGATGAGCATTGGCTGTAAAAAAACATTCGAGAGTTCATCTCTTCCTCGGATCGGCCCTCAGGAAGCCCTGATCTCAACCCACTAGATTATCGGCTTTAGCCCGAACTGGAGAAGATGGCATGCCATAGAGCACACCCTAACTTGGAAAGCCTCAAAGAATCTCTGGTCCGAGCAGTTGAGCGCTTTCCTCAAGAAGTGCTGCGTGCTGCTATTGATGACTGGTCACGTGGATAAAGTCAAAAGGGGAACATTTTGAGTAATTTCTTTTTTGTTTTATTCTCTATAGATATACATTTTGTTTTGAAAAAAATATTTTTTTTGTTGAAATCTGTATATATTTCACTGTAACAATATTCATGACAGGACTAGGTATATATAATGTTTTGTAACTTTTTTTTAGTCTTATTTTTAATTTACATTACAGTAAATTAAAGAATGTTAAAGTTTCCGACGAAAATTTCTAAATTGATTCCTCTCTCGCATTCCCTCACACGACGGTGCGAGACGTTAATGGGAAAATACCACACCACGGAGTAGAAGAGATAGGGTAGAGGAGAGGGGATGAGGATTAGACAATAAATAGGCGAGAAGCAAGTTGGGGGGGGGGAGTTTGGTTCTGGCGGGTAATGACCGATTTGCCGGGACATTGCCCAGATCGTCACTCCATCTGGTGGCGGTCCATCTTATCGCTGCCTCTATTTCTTAAAATACTCCCCCTCCCCCTCCTCCTCCCCCCCTCCCCCCGAATAACCCATTCCTCACCGCTCTTTCCCGCCCTTTTCTCCTCTCTTTGCTTTCACATTCCGGCCTACATTTCTTCCTAAACTGTATCAGAAGCGGACGTTTCGAAATGTACGTAATGAATTTTTATTAGTGTTTTTTCAATACACTCCATTGCACCGAAAAATGATAAAAATTATGGATGGAAGGAAGTATTGTTCCTTGGTATTGCATGAAGCTGATTGGGCCAAAATCACATCCAACCGCCAGGTTTTCCCATTTATCAACTATTTAATTGAGAGTATATTATACATCTATATTACTACTGATATTTCCGAAAATTTGTTTTCAATCTCAAAAATATTTCTCTTTTAATTAATTATTAGAATTCTTTCATACTTTATATTTTTATTTTTTATAACTACTAAAAATGAGAGAGACAGTTACCTCTTTCAAAGAAAATTTTAATAAGGAAAGCACTTTCAGACTATTTTAATGAGGAAAGTTAAAAGACAGCTGATATTAAAGACCGTTTAATAGTGCATTGATATAGCAAGTTAATCGATATCGTTTGACCCGTTTCCGAGAAAATTGTTAACATGTATAAAACGGTAGATATTAAGTCATAATTTTAGTAAGTAAATTGTTTTTAGCTATGTTGTTCATATTACAGTCTGAATTTCAGGTATAGGCAACTTCGCATAAATTGGTTATTTGGACTCATAAAGTGAAAATTTGAAATTCGTATTTCCTTGAAAACTCGGATTCGCAATTTTTCATGATCTTACTTACTCACATCTCTATCCTTCCTGCCCCCCTTCTGTATACTCCTTCCATCTTGGATCTGTCAGTCCAGGACTCCATTCGGCCAATGCACTTCCGGCATTCTCCTGCACTGCCCATACCACCTCAATCGCCGTTTCCCGATCCTCTCAGACGGTCTCCTCTACACCTGTTCTCTGTCTCACTACTTCATTTCGGACTCTGTCCAGCCTCGGTAACTAAAGACACCTTCTCCAAAAATTCATTTCTACAGTCCGAACTTTGGCATACAAACTATCATGCATCGACCATGCCTCACATCAGTAGATTAATATAGACTCGACAATAGCCTTGAAGATACGCCGCTACGATCTCAATGCTTTGTTATACATATTGAAAAAAAAAAAAACTGTATCTTTACAACCCATGAGTGTCTTGGGTTCAGTACAGGAAGAAGGAATTACTGTTTCAAGCAGGGAAGTGATCAGGCAAATATTTCCCATAGACGCCAGGTTTTCACCCTTAATCAATTATATAATTAATACTACCTACTTTATAGAGACTAGGTGTACCCCCAGGCGAAGTTTCCGATTCACGTCTAATGTTGCAGAATAAATAATTTCCTTTCATAACCGGATTCTAACCTGGAGAATAGGAGTGCCTTACACACTGAACTAACCGTATTTGTTCGGCCTTTAATATTTATAATAATATAAATAAATGTAAGCACAATACTCTTTGTATTGCAGTGATAGTAAAGAAACTAAGATGTAATCGTTTCACGGAAATGTATCATAATGTGCTTAATGCCTTAACGGAAGAGAGGCTAATGGAAAAAGATCATTAAGGTGGCACCACAATGGGTTTTTATAAAAAGTGGTGAGTATCTTTTGTTGCTCTTTGTTTCTCGTTTATCTTGTATTCTTTATTCTGACATGTGTTTACGTCTGTAAGTACCGTTCGGAATTTTACTCATATTTATTGACTCTGTTTCAATTAATAGAATGCGAGGACAAGTTTGAGGTTTATTCTAGTGTCACGATCTCTGTTAAGGTAGAATTTCCACCACACAGGCTTTAAAGAAAAATAAAAAATTGCCGGACGTTTTGTTGTATTTTTTAAATATTCTTTTTTAGATATATATTTTAAATAGTTTCGCTCATATAAATCCTAAAAAAGCAAAGGATGACATAATTTAAAAGAAAAATGTTGCACTGCAGATTGCATTTTTGGGCATGGAATTAAGTTAGTACAGTAAGTTTTTAAGACATTGTAATATAAAAATAAAAATGATTTTTTTTTCGTAAGTAATGATAATATAAATAAATACATAATAACAATAAAAATAAACGTAAAACATCAGGTGGTTCTATGCCGGTAACCCAAATGTCTGTCTACATACTTCCATCCATTGACTGCCGTCCAAACCCAACCCCACCAGATCGACTTTAATGCTATCTTCCCGCCTTCGCTTTGGTCTACTTCTTGGACGCTTAGTGATCCGCCACTAATTCCAGCAATTTACTCTCCATTTTATTTCCCGCAATATACTATATATTATCTCAAATATACTTATGAGTATACACTCAAATATACTTAAAATGAAGAAGGCTTCATACTGTCGTATATTTTATACGATGACTAGATAAAGTTTGGAAGCTTTAAAGGTATTGTTTGGTGTGATTATCTCAATTATTTATTACATAATATCCAAATAAGTGATTAACTAAAAAAATAAATCACTTTTGGAATTTATACTCTTTTAATCTACCTTGAAGATTTCTTATCCTGCCATTTCCCTATGCTAATATTTCAGAATCCTTTAGTTCCTTCTTAGATACTCCTGGATATATCTGAATACTGAGAGGTACCAGAGTGAAATTATTACCCCTTACATTTTCCCCGGAGGAGAGAAAGAAGTTCGAGACCCGTCTTAGACCTCTTGAATAATTGATGCCAATTGCCAGGAGCCTCTTCTTGAAGCGGTAATTAAAAAACCCATCTTGAATATTTCACGGGTTCGGGGGGTCTTGAGTTCCTCATAGATTATTTCAGAATTTTAGATCACCCTTTCTCGGATACCTTTTTAAATTCTCAACTCCAACTATGGACCTGAGAATTTCTTATTAGGGAGAAAATTAAACAATTAGCGACCTTTTGATTCTTCATAAAAATTCTCAAGGCTTCCAATATTCTTAGATTTTATGTTGGATAAATTATCGATATAAAATATTGAATTTTTGATCATGAAGCACTTAGAGCTATTTAAGCTCGATATTAAAATGATTAAACTCTTTACATGTTTTGGCTTCCATGTAAATTATCATTTACAGTTAAGTCTCTATAGTAAGATGTTAGCTAGTCTGGCAAATTCATTAGTTTGCGGTTTTGAGTACTTGATTCAAGTTGTTCGTTTTGCCGCATATGGGATCATTATTCCTTAAAGTAGTAAAACATATATGTTTTATTCTATCGGTATCTGTAATGTTTAAGGTTCTTTGAGTTTAAATAATTAATTAAAACAAATTTTTAAATTAAAAAAAAATAAAGATGATAAACATCATATTGTGATATTTGTAATAAAGTTGAGGATGAACTACATACTTCTAAACTACATCTAAGAGGAGCAAATATACCGAGGACATGGCACTCAATATTACTAAAATAATAAAAGGGTAAGATAGATAAGGGCACAAACAACTTAAAATAAATCATAAGAAAAACAAAATTACGCTTTTGATAATTGAATAAATATAAAGCTCTAGTAAAATTTTTACATAAAATATTAAAGACCTAAAAAAAAAAAAAATTAAACTCTAATAACCTTAAACAACATAAGTTCAAACATGGTAGAAATAGTAGAATAAACATTAATTGTGATAAACCAATTAATAATTATTAAAACAATAGACCAGCGTGAAGAGTTTGATGATTTTAACTGAATTTTGAGTTTGTTAATGCCAACACATATCGCATATCCAGTGAAATAATTACCTTCTTCCAAATCATACAATTTTATAGAATGAGCAAAATAATTACAATTATTATTAAATAAATAAAATTCTTCAATCACCTCAATTTTCGCTTATATTATATTACGATTTCGGTTCAGTTAAACCAATGTTTTTGATAATTTAAAGGAAAACAAAGTTTTTTTTTTTAAATTTTACAGTTATGTGGTTCATCCATCAGATGATCACTAAACTTAAATATTGGTTTTCTAGTCATATCATTCAGATTCGGTGCCATTTTCTCATAAGTTTTTTATAAAATATCAGACCAAATGTACACACTTTTTACATCCTGTATTATTTATTCGACGTTTTAAAAAATTAAAAAATTTTAACATTGTATTTTAATTAATTATTTATTTATTACAACTTTTTATAAGTGAAAAAACGACATTCTATGAAATAAAATAATGACTAAAAGAAGAATTATATTGTAATGATGAATTTTAGAAATTTTATGAAGCAGTGCATGGTAGGTACATGATTATTATAAGTAGATGATAGGTAGAAAATTATAAAATAAAATTTGGAATATTTATATAACTGATAGTTGGTAAATTAATATGTGTCTAATAAGGATGTATTTTGAAGTATAACAACTGAATTAAAATTAGTTTGCAGGATCTTGAAAATGCCTGCTGAAGCTGAAACGTCGAATAAATAATACAGGATATAAAAACTGTGCACATTTGGCCTAATATTTTATAAAAAACTTACTTACATATTGGCTTTGTGTTTTTTTTTTTTTTTTTTTGTTTTTTTTCTTGTTTACATATTTGGTAATATATAACTTATTGTACCAGAGGATGTAGAATCTAACGTTGAGGGGTTAATGCTGACCCCTCTAGAACCCTCCACGTGTTGTTATCATCATGAAAGTTCCCCCATTAACATATATCCAGACCTGATAGCGTAGCTCTTACAAAACAAGAAGTGGCCATATTTCCACCGCCTCCCCTATCGAGAGGACATTGAAATAAATAGTGGGATCTATATGGCCGTGATAGGATCTGGAGCTGCCATTGCCAAACAATGCTATCTCGATCGATAATATGTGACGTGGTCCGGCCTCTCATTTCCTGTCGTGAGGGAGGAGGTTCACAGAGGCCTGTTTGCTCTGTCGACGCTACGACGCTAGTTACGTCATTATTGCGATTCGAAATGTCCTAGGGAAGGCATTGCAAGATAAAGGAGGAAAGGAATGCAGACAGAACATTATATTATTAGGAATGGCCTACCAAAAAGTACAGTTCAAATTTATTAATCTTTATAAAGGAGATTGGAACTAAAGGTGATTTGTGTAAGTAATATCAGTATCCTTGCATTCTATATTGATAAGGCTGTATTATCATAGTTCTTTCAGACCTTCGTGTGAAAAGATGAGTTCTCATGGGAAACTGAGAATGAAAAATTCAAAGCATGCTTACCAAAGATAGATCGGGCAAGAGGATTTGGATTTGTTTAGAAAGTTTGGAAAAAAAATTGCATACTAGATTGATTATTGATTAATGATTTATAAATGAACATTAATCAATACTAATAAAACAAAATAAATTTAACATTTTGTCCTAGATCTTATCCGTGAAATTTTTTTCCAAATTCCATCAGAACCTTACAAATCATCCAAATCCCCTTTCATAATCCCTATTTCCACTCATTCCTACAATCCTTCTCGAAGGTTGAAGCGGCAGTGGTCCATAAGATCTTTTGCAGTATATATATATCTTAGAGTTCTGGTAAAGGCCAGATTCACCACTAAGACATGAGTGTATGTGGCTAAGGCGCTCTCGATCAATCTCCACTGGCTTTAGCACCAGAGACGCGGTTGAGAGAGTAGTATCAGAGTAGCAATTGGAGAGTTGCCTTTTCCTCTATAGTTAGAGGGAAAAGCCTGGCTTGGGGTTCCCTGCCCGATTGTATATATTTTATAAATGTATGATTGTCTTGTTATGTTCTTAATTTATTTATCTTTAGGTTATTTTATTTTTTATTGTACATGGTTTTTATTATTATTTAGTTATTATTTTACTTTTAATAATTTTATGTTATCTGTATATATGGTGTGAGTGTGTTCTTATCTCACTATAATTATTGTCCACCTAATAGATTATTATATTTCTATATAAATAAATTAAAAAAAAAAATCTGACCATTATTATATGCAACATGAAGCCAACTTCTTCATCCTTTATTTTAACTTTCTACATATTTTTTTTAAATTAAGTTTTCATTTGCCGGAAAGACATACGAATACATAAAAAAAAAAGCAAGGAAAGCGAAAATTGAGAAAAAGTTTTACTCCTCAAAAATCTAATAGAAATGAGAATAATAAATGAAAAAGAATAGAGGAGTTTCTTGACATACGAATTTCGTGGAAAAAAACCTAGCAGTTTCTTTTAATTTAAGTTACTTTGGTTTTCTATTAAAAAACAAATAAATAAACATATGTTTACATGCCTCTCTAAATTTCATTAGATATAATCATCTAAAGACGTTAATAAATATGTAATGATAACATTACTAGTTGGTCCATTCCAATAATATATTTGTCACTAAAAAAATTACCATATAAGTATTAATTTAAAATAGAATTAAATATTAATTTGGAAAGAAAGTAATTTTTAGTCAAAATTATAGACCAAAAAATATAAGTGAATTATAATTACATTTTTCTTTGTTAAAAATGGTCTGAATCCGATGTTTTGTTATAACAATAAGATCATGCCCATTTATTTACTATTATTATTTATTTATATTAATTATTTACTAAAAATATTATAGAGTTTTGGAATTTTGACCCTCATCCTATCTTAGGTTAGTAAATGCTAATTTAAATTAAATATATGTTTTGGAATAGCCCAAGGATGAACCACTGGTTAGTTAATCGCTTAGGCAAAATTAATTTTTCTTTTGATCTCTGATTGTTTAAAATATTTTTTGGTATTTTTATATGTCTGTAGATATAGTAACATTCGTTTTATGCAAATTGATTTTTTTTAATTTTCGATATTCGTAGTTATATTTTTAAAATTAACCCCCCTAGCTTCCCCATGAGAGAAACTTTAGCTGGCAAATTAACCGGTGCGAAATCCCCACTTAATGGGTAAAGGCCGCTGGAACCGTTCGGGAGTTGCACCTGATACAGGTGTATTACCTATTTACAGTTTGTATATTACCTGCTTCAGGTAAAGTTGCTTGATTAAATTTCCGCCCCCCCCTCCTCTGCTCCTTCTCAACCTCCCCCCCCCCCTCGTGTTATCTTGTGTTAAAACAAGCGAGCTCTGTAGCACTTAGCCGGATTACAGGCTTATCTCGCTGTCATCCGACCAATTTCCATATCGTCGTCCGGCACCGTCCTCAGGTAATGGCGCCTAAACACCTGTCCGTGAGATAGCGCCTCTGATGGATAGCATATCTTAGCCTAAATAATAGTTTGCCGTTCCTATAGCCCGTAATAGTTGTTTTTTAATTTTCGTAAAATTATTATTGATCCCTTTATTCGGTATTTTTTTTTTTTTTTTTTTTTTTTTTAGAGTTAATATAACAGTAGATCTCTAAGGGCCAGTTGTACAATTGGAGTTCAAGTCAAGTTCAAGCTTGAACTTCAAATGTATAACTGTCCCTAAACAATTTTCGATTTATCAGACAGTCTTTAATCCTTCTCTTGAAAAAATTTCTTAACATTTTAAGAAGATATATAAATTATAACTTATTAGTATACCCGACTGAAAAATCTCACTTTAGATGGCTACACTTCTCCTAAATGCATTTAGTATATAAGCGAAACATTTATATATATATATATATATATATATATATATATATATATATATATATATACAATATAAGCAGTCTACTAATTATCAATATAGTCCATTCAACAGTCACAAGTTGTGAAACTTCATAATTAACATAATTCATAACTGTTTAAATTAAGGACGTAGAGATAGTTGACCGCGGTATAATATGAGAAGGAATTGATCAGAGAGTGCGGTCAAATAAATACTAAATTAAAGAAATAGTATTATTTAATTATTATGCCGACGTTTCGACTCACCTTGCAGGTCTTCATCAGGGCTACAAAAGATACTAAATAAAAAACCTACATGGTGAATATAAAATAAATGAATGATAAGTAGATATTTATTTATTTTAATGTAGAATATTTATTTATTTATTTTTAGTATTTATTATTTATGTAGATATTCATTTATTTTATTTTCACCATGTACCTTTTATATTTCTTATATTTTGTAGCCCTGATGAAGACCTGCAAGGTGGGTCGAAACGTCGGCATAATAATTAAATAATACTATTTCTGTAGTTTAGTATTTATTTGACCGCTCCCCTGATCAACTCCTTCTCATGTTTAAATTAAGATTTACTTTATACATGATTAGGTTGATCCAAGAAAAAATAAGACACAGCTGTCATTAAACTTACACTAATCCATTATTGTACTTTCTCAAGACCTATTTGTTTGGTCCAAAAGAGCCTTAGTTAGTATTTCTCTCGGTTACTAAGAGTATTGGGTCCTGTATATTTATTTATTTATTAAAAATATCAAGGATTTCTTACCATGATTGTATTATCCGAAATGCTTAAGCAATCTCAGATCTTCGTCGAATACTTTCATAAATATTAATATATATATATATATATATATATATATATATATATATATATATATCAATTTTGAAAACTTAATATACGATTATCAGTAATGCAGCGGAGTAACAGGCGCTGGGATCTCCTAGAGTCATGCCTTTCATTTCATGAGTAGTGGCTCGGAGTTCTCCTGAGTGAATGAATTTTTTAAAGATTCTATAAAAGTATGACTGTATTAAGACAAATTATAATATTACTCAATAAAGAAATGTGTTAAAAAAAAAAATAAAATATCTGATAAGTAAGCCATGATAACCAATATCTCTCAGCTAAAATTTTAAAAATCAATCTGATTTGCTTTTATTTCTACTTGATTTTTATAATTATTTTTCTATGAGAAATGTCTTTTTAAATTATGTTTTCAAAAGAAAAATTTACTATGACATTAATGATCGAATGAAGGTTGAAGACGATTTAATCGATCTAACAATCGAGCAGAGAATGAATAATGGGAAATTTCGGGGCCAAACCTCTAGAGCATACGAAATCATCTTAATCATCATAAGGCTTAATCATATTCTCTCTTTAAGCGAAACAGGCAGCGATAATTTTCATACTAACAAAGGCCCCCCCGACGGCATACAAATTCCAACCCTGAGGGGGGTAAAAATTCTCTTGTTGAGGTTGAGAAGTTGGCATAAGACAAGAAATGCTCGGTACATTTTTAATTTTCGTATTCAACTATAGAAATAAAAGAGCCGGGGATAAGGCTAAGGGGCATTAGTATTCATCTAAAGGTTCCTACAGAAGCATCTTACGACCTGACGTACAATTATGGGAAGGGGGGCTTCTTCGGATTTGCAATAATTATGGAAATTTATTCTCGCCCCCCCCCAACTCCAGGGCCTCTCTTTCTCTTTAACACAATTGCAATTATAAAGCGCTTACAATTTCAATTCATCTTCTACTAACTTACAGAATGAACAAGTCTTTTCCTGTACCGAGAGAGAACAAATTTAAATACATTCAAAAGTAAATCTGATTACCTTTTGGCTAATTTGTGTTGGGATTTTATATTTAAAGTCCTCAATTTATGAGAAGTTTTCATTTCTTCATCTGTTAATATATATGATGAATTTATATAAAATAAGTTGAATTTTAGATTTTTTATATAAATTTTTAGATTTCCTCCACCTTACTAGAAAAAAAAAATCATAAATCCAGTTTTTTAACTGTTTAAACTTAAACTTTAAACACCCAGCCTCTATAAAGTAGAGAGCTTTGACTGGAAAAACCTTGGGGTTAGGCACGTTCTCAGCCAAATCAACTCATTGTACAATCGTTGTCATAGAAACAGAACTACATTTTTTAGTTGAATTTTGTTTAAATTGTTTTTTGGAGCAGCTATTTTTAGAAACCTATAATTCCTCAAATTTGTGATAAATGGGAATGGAAATTGTCGCAAGAAATTTAGTACGGCTAAATTCGAAACTTTAATGATTTGATTTATTTTACTTACTTTTTATCAGGTATATAATATATATTGTTAAGCAAAAATTACCCATTGGGTCGGGTGCGTTTTACAAAAAATAAATAATTCCTTATTTATTTAGCTTTTGTATGGAATTATATAAGAGCTAAAAAATTACTTGGTTGTCTCCACTGCTAAATTAATAGTCCGTGGTACAGACCCCTTTTTATCGAACATCGCCTGAAACTTCGTAAATAGTTTTATCTTATCGTAACCTACAACTATTTTATTTACGAAAACTCTTGGATTTGGGACGTTTTCAATTTGTTAGAGGACAAACTTTGTCTATTTAATTAGGTCCTAAAAACTCGCAAATAATCATTTGCTTTCTACTTGGATCGTAAGATAATTGGATCACAAAATCGATAATAAAGATGATCTTCAAAAATATTGTGCCGTTTGACGTGACCTCCTCTCCAAATTTTTAAAATAACGAAGTTACATACGACAAACGGCCCAATATTTTTGTAGCCTACGTTTTCTATCTTTTTTTTAATCAAATTATCTTATGATTTAAGTAGAAACCAAAACGGTATTTACTAGTTTTCGTACCTAATGAAATAGTCAATGTTTGACCCCCCTTCAGATTGAAAACGCCCCAATTCCAAGAGTTTTCGTAAATAAAATAGTTGTAGGTTACGATGAGATGAAACTATTTACGAAGTTTCAGGCTGATGTTAATAATTCGATAAAAAGAGGCCTGTACCACGGACTATAACATTTTCATTGTTTGGCCATAGCTTAGAAGTTTACCGCGGTTCGATGCCCGACAATAATTGTTTTGAAGTCGGACCGATCACAGCGCTAGATGAAATCGATACTTAGTGGAAGATCGGAGCTTGCTATCGAGTTATCGAAGCAGGTCGATCGGCCGCCCGACAATGAACGGTCAAGAACAAAAGACTGCCAACTTGGAGATAAGAGAGAGCGAACCGCTCAGTTAATACTGTCGAGAGAATCAGTTTCTTTGTTCCCGGAACACAAATCCCCATCCAAGTTGTAAAGGCACTCACCCGGCTGTATACCCAACAGGTATCCGCTACTCTAAAACTCTCAATACTACTCACGATTACAGACAATACACCACAGTTCTAGGCCTATTCAATTATTCTGGAGCAGGTTCTAGTCGATTTGGGCCTCATTCGTGGATATTCCTAATAAGATTATAACTCTTCACTCGACAAGAATAGAGTAGAACATAGGTTCGTGAATTCTGGCTCCCTTGGTCATTATCAGAGATCCACGAATAAATTTCGAAATTATATTTACATATTCAAAATTTACAGGTTAATTATTTTAGTTATTTAAATACCAGACTGAAACGACAAGAAACCGCTTGACGTTTCCGAATACTTCAGCACTTACTAGACAAATGCTCTAAACTTCCAGTTAATTACAAATATCATGAATTCATATAAAATAAGTTGAATTTTAAATTTTCGTCCACCTTATTAGAAAAAAATCATAAATCCTGTTTTGTAACTGTTTAAAAAGTTGTTCTGTTTATAATGGGTCTGTTTCAGCCCTAAGGATCCTCCTGGACACACGCAGCCTCTATAAAGTGGAGAGCTTTGACTGGAAAAATCTTGGGGTTTGGCACGTTCTCAGCCAAATCACCTCATTGTACAATCGTTGTCATAGAAACAGTACTTCCTTTTTTATTTAATTTTTTTTTAATTGTTTTTTGGAGCAGCGATATTCAGAAACCTATAAATCCTCAAATTTGAGATAGATGGGAATGGAAATTCTCACAAGAAATTTAATATGACTTAAATTTGGGCACCTGGGCACCAAGGCTCATATACATGACTATAATAATGCCTATTTGGACTTACGGAGTTGAGCTATGGGGCTTCACTAAACCATCGAATTCCTCTTATTATTTATTATTTTCATGCTTTGAAATTCCTACGACCACTTAATCCCTGATTCGTGTAGATCTCCTTTATTGACTCGACTCTCTCATCAAAAATGCAGAAGACGAGCGCGGTTCGCCGACTCCCATTGAGCCGGAACAATCGAGCCCGGCGGTTTGTTGATGAGTACTCCCATTGTTCGAACATTATCCTGGAGCCGAGGTGATCCTGGGGGGGGGGGAGGGGGTGTCAACCGCACTGCCGCCGGGGGCTGTCTTGGGAAGAGAACACTAGGCCTATGATAATTGGCAGCGGTGTATATTGATTCAATTCCCGCTGAGCCGCCTCCGGCTCAAAGCCCGCCAGTGCCTCCTCAATCACAATAATTTGGAAAACGGTGGGTGCTTCTCGCCCCGGGGGGGAGGGGAGGTAGGTAATGGCATCTTTGTCAAAGGACACCTTCAGCCTCTGTAGCACCTGTCAAATTGACGCTAAAGCCGTTCAGTGTCGAAACCATTACTAATCCTTTAAGCTAATTTTAATTATTTCAAATTCTACAAAAATAAAATCATAACAACAATAACACCATTTCTATTAGTTACATAATTTTCTATATCTCTAAATTAGTGGATAATTACGGTAAGCACACCAGTGATGAACATAGCTAAGGAAATTTTTGTAATTTTTGGCTTATGCCACCATAATTATTATAGTTACAAACTTCTACATTAGACATTTAGAATATCCCTTTTTCTATTTAACACTTTAAAATAATAATAAAAATGAGTTATGCAAACGTAATCACTGCAACCCTTTTCCTCAGTGTACACCGCATAACTTCTAGGAATCAACCCCGCTGTTTGCATTATAACTCCAAATTAACTTCGCTCAGCCATATGTTCAGATAGACCCCTTTACCACACACCCTCTAATTACAGTAATAAAAATACAATTTTTATTTACAAAGAGCACTTTGTAGAGGTTGGAGAGTCCCTTTACCCCAGAGTAGATCTTCGGACAAGAATACAAAACCCAGAGCATAAGAGCACAGTGCCTTACTCATTGAGTTATATCTCTCCCATATAATGGAAAAGCGGTATGTTTTTTCACTTAGAATAGTGTAGATATTTTTCTATCTATATCTGTCCGATACGATTTATATTGTATATTCTAAAATATAGTAATAAGCGAATGAGCTGAGAAAACTTGTACTAAATTAAGTTTGCGACTAGGAAGTATAATGCTTTCGTGAGCACCAATCCAACGAGGTAGTGAAGGGATCACGAAGGACCGGACTAAAGGAAAAGAACTGATTAGGGTGTCCTGGAAAGGGGGGGTAGGACCACTTTGTTCCTGGTCATTGTTCTGTTCAGGGTTCATTCCCTCAGGAGTGTCCTGGGGCCTTCAAAGGACTCCAGTCTCGATGTCTGTGCCTCGAGTTCCGAAGGGTCATTGTATAGTGGTCTGTCGGGGTGCGAATATATTAGAAGCACTAGATGAAAGTAAATTCTCATTAGTTTCTGATTTTGTTAATTCTAATAAATAATTTAATGAATTATTACGATTTATTTGAGGCATAAATATAATTATTTATAAACAGTTGAGAAGTAATTTTGGAATTAATATTTATGATAACACCAAAATATTGAGGTAGATACGAATAAAACAAATATAAATAAATATTTATATACAGTCACCATACTGCTTTCTGAAGATCCAGATGGTATGCCCTGACAACATAGGTTGAAACGTTGGACATTGTAATAAATATCTTATATAATATGGTATTTTTTACTCATCCATGACTAACTTCTTATGAAAATAAATATGTATTTATTTATTATTTTAATAAATAACATTTTTTTATCTTATTAGAGAACATTAAATTAAAAATACTTATAAAAAAAAACATGAAATCATGAGGACAACTAGAAACGCAGTTCATCTAAAAACAAATAAGCAAAATATATATATATATATATATTAACTTGGGTAAAATTTATTTGACTCTATGAATTTTTCTCAGAGCTCTTCACATTATTTAAGACCAAATTCATCTCTATATATACTATATATCTATGTATGATGGAACACATGTGTTGATCAATTAAGAATATTGAAATAAGGGACGCTTTTTTCTTTCAAATATTATTCTAAGATAATGCTTAAAGTTATGTTCTCTGATTTTTTTTTTTTTTAACCTATTACAATACTTATTGATGTTGTATTTTATATTAACAAACATCTATGCATATCCAGGGAAGAATAATATGATCAGCTGTATATTATTATGTTTTTGACCTTCAATGTTTAATGCAGTATTTATAATCATAGACATCAATCCATCAACACTTATGGCTCATATACAAGGAGTTAATAAGTAACTAATTATGTTATTGTGATGGCATCCTATAAACTAATGACGTTTTTGTTTTTGTTCACAGAACCTGACTTTGTTGGCTCTTTTGACATAGACCAGTATGTTTTCTTCTTCTTCCGAGAGACCGCAGTGGAGTACATCAACTGTGGTAAGAGCGTCTACTCTCGAGTGGCGAGGGTCTGCAAGAGAGATACCGGAGGGAAGAACATCCTCAGCCAGAACTGGGTCACTTACCTCAAAGCAAGGCTCAACTGTTCCATACCCGGCGAATTCCCATTTTATTTTAATGAAATACGTGAGTCAGATACATAGTTTATAATTTATTGAAATAAAATTTCATTTGCATGAATTCAAATGAAGACAAAAAAAAAAAAATTTACTGTTCAAATATTTTAAAATTAATCATACTTTTCAAGTTGCGGAATATTAATAAAATAAATATCCATCAGTAAATATTTAATTATAACTTGTGATACATCATGCAATATCCTCTCAGTTTATTGCAAAAAGTCACTAATTACATTTTTCATAGTGCTAAACTTTTAAATGCGTTTTTGTGAATTTTTGCCTTATTTATCAATACAAAAAACCAGAATGTGTATAAAAATAACACAAATCTTTTTATAAATTAAACATAGTTATGCTAATTGCACAAAATTCTGTTTTCATTAAACAGAACTTGAATAAATAGATGTTAAACTTTTATCATAAACCTGTGGCGTTCCTTATAATTTTTATTTGAAGAACTTTTTTTTTTTAGAAAATTTCACAAAAACTGTTAAATTGGAACTTCTTAAAACGGTTCAAACCCCTCGTTTATACATTCTACTGTATTCTATCTCAGGATGAATGTATTTAAATTTTATCATTTAACCAAAACATGCTTTTTTGTTTCAAATCAATTCTTTTCTCCGAAACATTCATAATTCTACAACACATTTTGTAATGCATCACCTTCTTTCTAGAATCTTTGAAGGTTTTGTGGAATCAATCTTAAAATAAAAAACCTGCATTATTCTTACCAAGTTTTCTTAAGATTATAATATCGTAATTTAGCTAAAGTAATTGAAGGCTTAATATAAGAGCTAATTAAGTTGAGAATCACTAGTTCCAGTCTGCAATGGCAGTGAAATCATTTTAATTAGAATGAATTTCAGCCTTCAAGTAATTCATTTTGACTTATTGCTTGATTAATTTTTTTTTTTAAATAAAATATTTCATCTTTACAGAAAGCATCTATAAAGTTCCTGGAGACAACACTAGATTCTACGGCACATTCACGACAAGTACGACTGGTCTCATGGGTAGTGCGATTTGTGAGTTCGATCTGTCAGCTATTCAGGCAGCGTTTTCTGGCAAATTCAAGGACCAAGCTACTTCCAGTTCCGCTTGGCTACCTGTTCTGTCGAATAAAGTTCCTGAACCGAGGCCAGGGCAGTGTGTCAACAACACAGAAACTTTACCAGGTTGGTATTCAATTCTGCCATCATAAAAGAATCAAAAAGAAATTTATTGTAATTCATTGTATAAGGCTGAAGAATTTATTTTGTGGAAATCTGGTGTGCCCAAGGAATATTATCTTTAAACTGTAATATAAAATTAAATATTATCTTAATACTGTAAATAACCTGTTAAAATTTAATTGTAAATAATATTGTTTTTGGCTGGAATTGGAAATATCCTTCCGCTTTATATGTGGTGACTAGGTTATTTTCACTTGTGAATATTAAAACAAAACCCCGGCACTGGATATAGACTTTCAAGGGTGTTTAACTGTCTTTGGGAATTCGGGAATCTAATACCTTTTGTGACATTGAGTGAGAAGAAACAATAAGAATATATATTTTAAATGTGGGACTTAGTAAATACACTTTGAATGAATTGACTCACCTGGTTTGTTATTCTTCAATCGTGAGGCATATAGGACAACTGAATAAATAAATGACTTTTCACTCCTGTATAAAAAAATAATTTGTTTCTACAACTGTAATAAATTAACTCTATTAAAGTGTTATAACTATTGACTTGATCTTCTAAATCTTGTAGTAGACTCTCTTCCCAGTTATGTCGTTTCGCCTTAATGTCTCAGCCTCAAGTGCCTTCTCTCTTCTCTGGCGTCTTTCTCCAGCTGTTGCTACCTGGTCCGTCCAGCGTCCTTCTTCATCGATTGTTTATCAATATGAGACTTTTCAATGAACAATCTGTATAATGCACAATTGAGTACAATTCATTGTGCGACCTCACATTCCTATGTATTATATATCCCTTCTCATTCCCTCACACAATGTCATCTAAAGGAGTAAATACCGGGGGATGTCTACTACAACATGATGAAAATTAAATTTTTTATCTCTCTTAAAAAAGTGGAAATTTCACAGTTATGGGTGACAGGTATATCCGATTTAACATTGAGACTGACATATGTAAAATATAAATTTTAAGACATATTTATTTATAACTATAGTATTTTTAGCTATAAGGTATATTATTTTTTTCAGATTCTGTGCTGAATTTTATTCGATCACATCCGTTAATGGACGCTGCTGTAGCACATAGGAATGATAGACCTGTATTCTACAAAAGAGACCTGCTCTTCACTCATCTTGTTGTCGATATATTGAGATATGATGTGTTTGGTGACAAGCTGGAATTCGTAGTTTACTATACTGGAACAAGTAAGAGACTTTATATATATATAAATTTTTTTTTATGGGAGGAATAATTTATGCAAAACAATCGACAATTATTATATTATATTTAAAAATCAACTATATGAGAATAATTTTATTAACAGATCTTGGACGAGTATATAAAATAGTGCAATGGTACAATGAAGAAGGAGAACCTCAGTCTGTACTTCTTGACATTTTTGATGTTACGCCTGGAGAACCTATTAGAGTGATGGAGATTTCAAAGAAGGTATTGAATTGTTTTTATAATTATTGTTTTATTCAATATTTATTATCATCTTATTTCAAGAGCTATTCAACTAAATATTAGAGAAATAAGTAAATTGGATTAAAAATAAAATTACAAGTCAAGTATTTGAAACAAGCTGAGCTCCAACCTGTCTATTTTATACATCAGAAGATTTTAAGACCAAGTCGGTATGATTTAATGAATAACATTCAAAATTTCAAATCATTTCGTTTTGTGGTAAAAAAAAAAACGGCTGTTCACTAAAAAAAATAAAATAAAATAAAAACACCTAATACTAAATACTAAATAATGGTTGATCCATTTGAAGGAAAAATTCCCCTCCAAAAATAACCATTGAGAAAAAAAATACCAATGTTTAAAATATAACTACAGCGCTCATAAATAATTGTGAATAAGTTTTCATTCATTTGGAAGTAGAAGAGGGAAAGGTTTCTCTCCTTGTTAGATATTGATCATTGTAGATGCATCAATGAAATTATTTAAATACCTTGTTGATGCCTAGAACAATCTATTTTAAATAGTTAGATGGCTTTATAATAATACAGTTTTTATGAGTATAGATATATTTTACAATATTTAAAGAGAACATAAGAGTACTTCAGCATAGATGTTAATTTTAGTTGTTTTTTTCCGTTGGTATAGTATACACTGTTTTTCGATAAATCTATGTTTTCTCTTAAGTTGCCTCCAATATGTTTAAAAGTTTTTCATTGCAATTTATTTATAGTGACTATAAATTATATTTATGAGAAGTTTCACTAGCCTTCAGTTTTCCAGATTTATTGATGTTTACGTTACTGTTCTGATAGCATGATGTTACAAAACCCTAAAGCCTTCCTACATATACTTTATTTATAAATCAAACAAAGGTTTTAAAATCAGACTTGTGATTCTTTAAATTAGCTTTATATATTAAACATTTAAAATGTTTAAAACTACTAATAATATCTATTATATTAAATTTATAGTTAGTATAATTTTAATTTTAAATTTTCAGCACAAATCTATTTACGTTGCATCCGATGAAAGAGTGAGGCAGATAGATTTAGTGATGTGTAACCGCCGGTACGACAACTGCCTTAGATGCGTCCACGACCCTTACTGTGGTTGGGACAAGGATACAAATACCTGCAAACCTTTCACACCTGGGTAAGTAATCAGCAATAGTTAATATTATACACTTAACCAAAGGATAAACAACTTTATGATTAACAATCTTATTTTAATTGTTCATTTTAAGTTGTACCTTTATTTAATTTTTACATTTGATCAATAATAAATTTAAAAGACAAAAATGCTCCCACAAACCCATTTAACAAATAAAAATACTTTTTTGGACAAAATTTATTTGATTAAATTTTAATAAGTGCCAAAAACGTCATATTATTTTATTTTTCTTTAGTAGTTGATTTTTTTAAACTTTCTTTTCCTTATTCAAATAATCTACTACATCAACTTACAAACAGGCTGCTTAAGTATACTCTAATGAGATTCATTTTAAGCTATAATATATTTATAGAATATAATAGGAACTTTTTTTTTTTGAGATAATTGTGTCCTTTTTCGGTACTTTGCTTAACATTAGTATTTATTACAATTGTAGATTGCTTCAAGATGTCAGTAACAGCAGTGCGAGTGTCTGCGACAGTTCTGTTGTGAAGAAGAAGCTCTCTGTAACATGGGGACAAAGTGTTCATCTTGGCTGCTTTGTAAAAATGCCTCAAGTTTTGGCGTCGCAGACCGTGACATGGTATCACTACAGTAAAGAAAAGGGTCGATACCAAATAGTTTACAGGTAAGGAAAATTAACTTATAGATGACGCAAGTTTAGATTTACTGTCTTTTGCATAAAATAAAGTCAATTTTGAAATATATAGAAAGATTTTAATGCTATATCAAGTATGAAATTATTTTATTACTAAATATATACTTACTTTTCAGGGGTGATAAATATATTGAAACATGTGAACGAGGATTGGTAATCGTGAGTGTTACCGAAGCAGACTCAGGCAGATACGACTGCTGGCTCGGTGGATCACTGCTCTGTGCATATAATATAACTGTAGATACCCATAGGTATGTAATAAGAACTTTTGGAATTTTAATATAGATTTGACTTATTTTAAGTATGTTATACGTAATTACGAATGGAAATTAAAATCATACTTTTTTTACAGATGTGCTCCACCTGGAAAGTCACACGATTATCATAAAATATATTCTGACTGGTGCCATGAGTTTGAAAAATACAAAAATGCTATGAAAAATTGGGAAAGGAAGCAAGCGGTAAGAATTAATGAACATTTTCAAATATAACTATATTATGTATATATACCAGGGTTTGAAACAGAAAATTTTAATTATTAAAAAGTTACGGTATCTGAAATTTTTAATATTGATTTTTTTCGAGTTATTTTGGAACTGTTTCCTTGTAACTTTCTGAGTAAAGGTTTTAAACAACTTTTATTTAAAAGTTTTGTCGATTTCAATCTAAAAAATTACTTTTATTGTTACCCATTCAAACAAACAAACGACATATAAGAATAATGTGTAATTATTTTAAGAAAAACTATAATTCTAATCCAAGCCCAATTTTCATTTATTTTTCATTAAACAGAACTTGCATAAATAGATGTTAAACTTTTATCGTAAATCAGTAACGTTCCTTATAGTTTTTATTTTAAGAACTTTTTTTTAGAAAATTTCACAAAAAATGTTAAAATGGAACTTTTTAAAACAGTTTAAGCCCCTCGTTTACACATTCTACTGTATTATATCTCAGGATGAATGTATTTAAATTTTATTATTTATTCAAAACATGCTTCTATGTTTCAAATCAATTCTTTTTACATAATTCTCCGAAGCATTCATAATTCCACAACACATTTTGTAATGCATCACCTTCTTTCTAGAATCTTTGAAGGTTTTGTGGGATCAATCTTAAAATAAAAAATCTGCATGATTCTTACCAAGTTTTCTGAAGAGTATAATATCGTAAATTAGCTAAAAGTTGAAGGCTTAATGCAAGAGCTAAGTAAGTCGAGAATCGCTAGTTTTTTGTGAGAACCGGTTGATATTAAAGTCCCGACTGACCAGGATTTTGCATTGATGTGTAACAGAGATTCTATATGACGAAGTCTTTACCTCATTTAAAAAGACTATTGTCATGTTTTGTACCTAACTCTCCCATCAACCAAACAATATTTTCCACAGACAAATTGCATTAAAAAAAAAGAAAAAATCGAAAAATTTCTACTTAAACCTGATTCTTGCATCAAGACCCTTAATGTCACTCTATGGTTTTTAACTTGCTCTTGAGCTCTTAATATAGGTTTATATTATTCTGACTTCAATTTTTATATTGTATGTATATATTTTTTTACAGCAATGCAGCCGACAGAACGATACAGCAGCCTCAGCCAACCAGAACAGTCATCCAAATGAAATATATCGAACTCCAATAGTGTGAAATTTCTTCTACCCTTAGAGTAAATTACGAGCTCTCGTTGACAAAAATGAAACTTAACTTTATGTTTACCCTTCCTTGACAGACTATAATAATTATATTAATAATAATAATTATGAACAAAAATTATGAGGGTTACTCATAGATGCCCTTCGTCCCTTGAAGACTGATAGTTCTTTTTATAACACTAATATTTAAGAAAAACTAATTTAAAAAATATTAGTTATTTCTTACGATTTTAGTTTTGTTTTTTCGGTTTTTCATCTTATAAATCAAAAATTAGTAATTAGCTATGTAATGAGTTAATCAAGAGAAGGCATTTTTTTCAAAGGATTATTTTTAGAATATTTAAAAAAAAAACGAATTGTTACTTGAGCTCGATTTCGTGACGAAGGAAGATAAAAAATAGTGATCTTAATGAATTAATGCTATTGAAACTACGATGGTTTCAGTGGGTCTGTGATATCAAAACTTTAAATATTAGTGTTTTTATTTGGTTATTAAAAATCCTATTATATGGAAGTTAAATAGGCAAAAGTTAAAAAAAAAAAAAATGAACTAAGTGACTATTAGAATAGGAATTGTGCGAGTTGAAGCTATGTTTTCTTAATGACAGTTTTTTTCTACTGTGTAAAATTAAATTTATTTCACTACTTCAATGGAATATTACCAGTTAAATTAGATGATATTTTATAATCCTGAAATTCAGAAGAAAATCAGAATTGTAGGACTTGTATTATATACATATAGTTATAGTTTGGTTAAGAATTTCAATGTCCACCCACTCTTCGCACTAGAAAAGAAATCCTGTCATTAGGAAAACCCACCTTGTACAGCAAATATAATATAAGTTAATGATATAGGTGTACTGGCTATTGGCTCCATGTTCTTCATTGTACCTCGGTATTGTATTGTCCTTTCTCCGTTTTACTTTTTTTTTATACTTTGTATATAAATATATAAATTGATTGAGCGATAACTTTTATGAAATCTAAGTAGAAATGTATTTACCTCTTGTATAAAGAAATTAAAATAAAAATATACCAACTGTGGTATGTAATGTTGATTAGTACATTTTTACCATTGGAATGGATTAAGTAAAACTGTGTATATATTTATATAATGTTTGATTTGTTTTTTTACAACTTTATTTTAATTGTATATAACAATATCAGTTTTAAAAACTGAGAATTGCTGGTTAATATAATTCTTTGAACATCGATAATTTTAGTTGTCAGTATATATGTACATTGTATATTTATTTGATGTTCCAGTGACATGAAAATATTGTATATAAATTTAAGTGCTAAAGTTCATTCCAGATACCTGGAGTAAGTTAAAATGGTGCTTTTAAGTTTGTTTGGTATGTTCTATAACCTATTGATAACACTGCTCTACAAACAAAATAAATCTTTTTAAAAAAATGTATGACAATCAGCTGCCAATTAGTTATTTATTTCTAATTATTGCATTTAGAAATTGAACAATTTTTTTGTTGGGTTTGTGAATAATGGTGCAATTAATATGAATTCATTTTAATATAAATAAAAATCTTCTTTTATTCAGTTGAAACTGGATATTATTTAATACCCCTTCATTTAAATATTGGTCTAAAAATTATAACTTGTTAGATACATTAAAGAAACCATTAAGTCAAGATTATGGAGATCGATTTTACTTTTATATATTTATTTAACTAATTCAATCATTGGAAAAATTGATTGGAATGTGCTATAAATGAAATACCAAACAAAAAATAGTTTTATTTTATTGAGTGTTGAAATGTCGCCCTAATTCTTAGGACTTCATCAAGGTGGCTCATCTGAAATCTTCAAAACAATTGTGACTTGTTTTAAAGGTTTAAAGCACTTGTTATAATGATTTCAGACGTACCTTATCATGAAGATGAAGTCTTAAAATATAGGATGAGATATTGGTACAAAATAAAATAAGACTACTTATCCGTGTGTTATTTCATCAATGACCAAATTGTTTCACTAGTTTTCAATATGGTGATTGAGAGCAAGATCACATTTATCACACTGTATATAGAATCCCAAGGGATGCCGGAAGTAGTCGATTATGTCCAAAATTAGATAAAAATAACTACCATTTGATGGCAATTCTATGTATTGGCATTATTAGTGGTTATTAAAATTATTATAGCTTTAATTATATCAAGACTGTTGTATTACATCTGCTCTCTAAGGAGATTTATTTTCTCCTCTTACTCGCCTCTCAGGCTATACAGGGTTTTTCCCAGCCTAGGGGTAAGTTTTAATGCCCATGTTAAATGCCCTTCCAGTGTTGTGATTTGAACTCATAAACTTAAGTTTATCACAGAGTGCTCCAGGCAACCCAACTTTGCTCACGTGTTAGCACGCTAAGCCACTTCCCAACCGCTCTCTAAAAAGATTTTTAAAAAATCAAAGATATTTTTCAGTTTGCCATTCAGAGCCTAAACTAGAGGGCAGGGAAAGGGTTCTAGCTCTGGGAAAAAGAATTTAGAGAGTGCCAAATTCGAGTTGTTTATTTTTTGGTTAAACAAAAAATTTTGTTTCTGTATTTTATTGTTTTGACTTTCATTCAATCAATAAAACGAGTTAATGTTATAACATGATGATATTTATTGGAGAAGGAAAGGAGGTAAAAAAAGAAGGGTTTCAAAATTAAGCTTACCCCTATTGGTAAAATGAGTGTAAACATATTTTACACTTATCCACTTTAAATTATGCCAGAACACCTGCTTGGTAAAGTCCTAACTTCGACTAATTGTTAATTTAGCTCATGAGTGCGTGGAAGTCCAACAATAGTGATCTATTGAAGCAGTAATAATTTTAACAATCAGTTATAATTTCAATTAACCCCTCCTTAAAAGTTGGGTTATGTTACTAACTTAAATGTTCTGTGTAAATGAGGATACTTCTGGTGATTTTCACCATTCTTTGTGTTTCTATATACAGTATGATCAATCTGATCTTTTGTTCAGCCACAATCTTGGAATATTACCTTGAAATCGGTACTCCAAATAATAATTAATTGACAATTCATCAAAATTCAAACTGATTTTATAAATAAATTCCTTGATACTCCCATATTCATAATTTTTATTCTATGCTGTTGATGTGATTTTTTAAATTATTTTAATTTACTTCTGAAATGATGTTGACTAAATATTAGTGCATTTTTTTTTCTAAACATGATTGAGTTCTGACTGCATTGATTATTTTATTTTTTGCCTATCTTGTCTTGTCAATGATAAAGCAATATTTTAACTACGAGAATAAATTCTTGTTATTGTTAAGTTTTTATTTTCTCTTAATAAAAGTTTAAAAACACTAATGATTGATACAGATTAACAGTTGTAGTTATTTTTAATTTGGAAAAAAATTCAATATTTTTTCCTAAAATTTTGCAATAATACTACAGTCAAGCCAACGAGACACAACTTTCTGTACATATCTCATGTGCCTTGACAATGTTTCAATATTATAATTTATTTTGCTTTAACTAAATTCAATTAAATATATATATATGTTTTGGTGTAATGTCTTTGTAGAGCAGTGTAATAGATTAATGTTTTAAAAATTTTATCTAAAAAACAACAAAAACAAAAAAAAAAAATGCAAAGACAATGCTTCGACTTAGGATAGTTAATAATCTTTCCATTCCTGACACAATGAATCTAAAAGAGACAACCATCTTATATTGTACAGAAGCTATTGTAAATAGTGTGTATTTAAATCTAATTATCAATAATTTTTCGATATCCAAACTTCAAAATGTAGACAATTATGGCAATAAGTTGTAAAGTGTAAATATTTGTAGAATACACAGTCGTAAAGGAACTTTTCGACAGGTTGGAAAAGAGAAAGTTGATATAACAGTCATTTTAAGGAAGGTGAACCTCGCTTGGTTTTCACTTAAAGCTTGCTCTGTTTACAAATGTTATTGTTTACAAATCCCTACTTTGGTTATCATGCTTAGTTTAACCGTAATCTTGTAAGGATAATGTAATCATTAGCAGCCATAATTTATCTAAAATAAATCTGAATCTTTCCAAGTAATAGTTTTTTATTAATAACCTTGATCTATTTATTACCATTTCAGGGTATGAAGGGAAAGTATGATTTATAGTTACAGGTAAAAACAGGTAATTGTGTTTTATTTTAAAATAAAAAATCTGCAAATTAAAATAGTAATAATAACTATCTGAAGAATGTATGAACATTACACAACATGACATGAACAAAACAGTCCAAAATATATATTCTTCATATCCATAATATAATTGCTTCAACTACATTAAAATTCATTAATCTAAATGCTAGAGATCCAAAAAGGGTGAGTGGTTTAGACCATTGCTTTCATTAAGAGCATGTTTCATTAATAACAAATCTTTTATCATTCATTGATATCAAACTTCATAGGAATTTTATCAATGGATAGTAATTTTTGGAATAGTCTAGTATATTGGTCATATTGACAATATAGTACAGAAATAATTTAATTCAATGTATTATGGAAATAATTTTATTTTTCTCAGTCGAATAACATTAGTTCATTCATGTTAATAGACCAAAACAGGAGCACGGGCGGATCTACGGAGGGGGGGGAGAGGGGAGGCTTTCGGGCTGAAGCCTCCCCAAAATGGTAAAATATAACCATGTTTTATCGAAAAAAATATTAAAGTATCTCTTAAAGTATTATTATTCGTGTAATTACATTTAAAAGGGCTTTAGGGATAACTTAAACATCATTTCATACAGGTAGTTAGTTTCTTTCTTTTTTTCCAAAGTAATTATCGTTATTTTTATGAAAAGAAAACCTTTTGGGCTGAAGCCCTCCCCCCAAAAATAAATCCTGGATCCGCTAGTGAACAGGAGTACATTACTATAGGCTGTAGCTTTGCTAATAATGGTCCAATTTGATGATTTTTTTTTATTTTGTAGGGAATTAAGTAATCTTTCAAATAATCATAGGTGCAATCAACAAAAACATGTATAGAATTTACATTAGAATAAAATCCAACAATAGAAGTTACCAAATTTGCCACTAGGAGCGCTGTCATAAGTTTTATGGTAATTGGGAATTACAATTTTAAATTAAAATTGCAGTTGACACTAAAGACAAAATATGCTATTGCATAGACAACTTTGTTTTGGTTGCTAAAATCTGCATTTCTAGATTATTTTCTAGTTGTAACTCTTAAATGGAGTAGTTTGTGAAAATAGGAACTTGAAAGTAAAATTTAAGGTATATTGAATGCACGCACAAACAGAAACCAAAATTAATTAGTGAATTCTAATTAATTACTTAAAGAATTATAAAAATAACAATATCCCTGATGAGCCAATGTTTAATTTAATCAAATACATATAATATTGGAGTGAACTCATTTGTTGCAAGGAAGAGGCAGGCTAAATTTGTTATTGTAATTAACAAATTTATATGAATGATGGATAAAAAATAGGATTAAAATTTATGTAAAAATAATAATATAAAGAAAAATTATAGAGTGATGACCCTGTCCGGGAATAAGACCCTGAAATATCTAGATGTGTTAAATAAATCAGTAATAATTATACTAATAAAGCATAAGAAGGAAGTCAACGTTCTTAAATTATTATAATCTTAATAAATTATTATAAACTTCAAATAAATTAAAATATTAGAATTTGATACTTATTTATTTATCCTCCCTTCCTTGCCTTTGGTCAAAACATGTGTCGGCAACTTTGTAGGGTACGCAAAGTACGCAACATACATTTGATACTTATTAAATTATTTAATGTTTAACCAACACATACCAACTTGCTTTACATATATACCCTTGCCCGAATCTCATTACCACATAGGGGAATGTCCCACTGGTGGCAGATGGGGGATGGTTGTTTGGAATTCCTTAGAACTTCGTCCCGGCTGAGTCTGATGCACTCGCTGACCAAAAATGGGAGGAGCCTTGTAGACTAGCTGGAGGGTGTGACGTAGCTCTCAAAGTACCAAACTGTGATTGATCTTCCTAAGGCTCTTATTCTCTGGAAGCAAACTAGTCTCCGGGTGAGGACTGCTTTAGGAAATTCATGGCGAAAGTTACACATATCCAATTTATAAAACCTTTCAAAGTTTTTTTACACTTTTGAATATAATTGAAAGTGAAAAAACACATTTTTGTTCACTTTCTTTATATATGTATGCTTAATAATAATTATTATTATAAAATACATTAATGACATAAACGATTTATTTTGGTGTGTCATGTTAAAAATTAATTTTAAAATCTTCTTAGAAACTATCAACTTCAATGTTAAATTAATCCATTTCTTATTTATTACGAGAGCCCGGATTTTTATGAAATTGCATATTTTATTTGCATGCAGTTTTCAAGCCGCTGATATATACGAATCCGTGTACACAGATTCAATTTGTCAAATTTTATACTGCTCATTTGATGATAAATGCATATAATTGTATATTTGGATGATTTGATATATAAAAAAAATTGGAAATAATAAATTAATACTTCAGATGAAATTGTAGGGATACAAATTAGCTCCTATTATAAATATTCAAGTAGAAAATAAAAATATTTCAAAAGATAGAAGATTAAGTTTTTAGAAACAAATAGAGGAATTCATTTATTAATTTTAATGCTGAATGTCATTTACTAGTCTATTTGTGTTTTATTTGTTTTGTTTAACCAATTAGTTTTTAAATACAATCATAGTTAATTTTCTTTTATTACTAGTTGTTAATTAGAAGCTTTTATTATTTAAATTTTTTAAAAGTAATATAATAACAGACCTTGATTATTACTAACAACGAGAGGTGATTAATCATTTCAAAAAACAAAATTAGAAGTACTTAAAAGGATAGAATTTTGAAAATTTGGTATTTAAGGAATGTTATACAATTTGAAGGGAGCAGAGAAGCTGAGTGGTTGAGCACTGAAGTCAGTGCACAAGATCCCAGATTTGAATCTGGCTGATGACTAGAAATTTTTCATCAACTGTGGATCGACCTTAGGGTCGGGAGACCCTCCTGGGCACACCCAGCCTCTATGAAGTGGCTACTCTTAATTAAATAATTAATTAAGGGGGAAAACCTGGCGGTTAAGCATGATATTGGCCATCATCTCTCTGCACAACCATTGGCCTTGTAACATTACTTCCTCACATTGGACTGAACCCATAGCCCTTCATGGGTTGTTAGTTCAGGTTTTTTTTTTTAGTCTATTTGAAGGATATGAAAGATAATTGATATTAAATTGTACATTTCGTAGGCACCGTGTTAAAGTAACGAATGAGAAACTTTGGACAGGTTAACACTCATTATTTTAACATGGTACCGACAATTTATGTAACAAATTTAATCAAAGCCTTATTTTGATATATTATTGGATTGGTTATATGGATCTCATAAAGCATACTTCCCTTAAAAACTTTGACGTGGAATTTTTCATGATTGAAATACTTTCATTTACAATATATATTTGATATTTAGGTAAGTAAATGTAAAAAAAATAACGGTTAAACAAATCACATGATGCACAGTTACCATACTGAGAAAACAAAGAAGAAAATATCAAAGGTTACTGTTTATTCCCTCTAACAATTATTAAAATATTTGTATTAAAATTTTTAATGACCAAAGATATAAAAGTTAAATCAAAATCTAATATTACATTTTCACACATATACAATAAAATTGAATATACCAAATAAACAAAGTAATTAAGTGTTTATCAATTGATACAGTAAATGAAGCACAAATTACTTGTAGTACAAAGTTGAAATAAAAAAAAATATTAATTTTCCCATGTTAAATAAAATTAAAATATCATAAAACTCTTTGATAATTATCTCAGTTTATTTTTGATAAAATAAGCAAATATGTGTCAATTTTACACTTTGTAGAATAACAAAATTATGATTTTCAATAATTAATATGCTTTAGCCAGTATACTATGATTTTACTAACAATATTTGTGTAAAACAACAAATAATTTATTGTTAATTGATTATGGTTAATCAGATCATTATATAACTGTAAATATTTTTAAATAATAGTTGTTCAGGGGATGGTACCAACAATCAAATACTATGAGTCTTCGTTGAAACGATAAAATAATTAACAAATTGTGAAATAAATAATGTAAAATAGATAAAATATTTGGATTAGTCTGCCTTGTAGACATGTTCAGTATTAAAATTAATTATCAGAAGCATTGCTAAATTTGCTTCTGTGAAACCTAACCTTTTATAATCAGAAAATGATCTTTCTACATCAATGAGTGTGATAGAGGGCAAATTTATATCCGCTTAAAATTACTGAGTATATGTCAATGTCGCTGGGCACAATTGAATCTTTGCTATTTACAATTTTATTAATACCTTACGGAATTGTGAGACCTGAATTTTTATGGAAACTTCTTCCATTTTTCATTTGAAGATTCACCAACTAGGCCTGGTTCACTACTGGTTTTCCATTAGTTGTAAAAACTAGTTCATGTCTGTTTTTTAAGGTTCAATCCAAAATTTCAACATCGATGTATAGTTTGGAACATCGATAGATACTTTTGGCATTTGAAATGAACAGAAATATGATCTCTTGCTAAGAATGTAGGCAACAAACTAAAATAGAAACTTAGTATGATGTTTACGTGGGACAAGAAGAGGAGAAATGGATTCGTAGGAATCGGAGGACATCCATAAAGAGAATTATTAAGGGTTATAAGGGATGGTCTACAAATATGGTAGATTTTGTTCATTGAAAATAAACCTACGATTTTAATCTCGTATAGCAACTTCAATAATTCATTTTACTTTGTATATATATATTGTAATGTACACCTTTATTAGAAGGAAAAGAAAATGGCTGATCTGTAGTTTCCCAAGAAGGAAAATGCCAAAGAGGAGAGGGACAAAGGTTTTTGTTCTGGCAAGTAGTTGGTGTTTGGCTGCAGTGACGAGAGGATAGGAGGATCCTGGTTCCAGTGGGTAAAACCCAGTAATAGTGTCACCATTTTGGAATTTGTGTTTGACAGAACATTGGAAAGCATTTACAGACAAATGAATTTAGTACAACAAAGGAAGAAACATTGTATATAGAAAAAAGGTTAGCTTGCCAACCCATATTTGACTTTATTTTAAAATCAGTATTTAATTTTAGTACAAATAGTATAAATAATAATAGTTTGTCTGAGTTGATCTGATTGTCAGTAACCCACACCTAAGATAAATAAATATATTAATACTCTCATAATTTTGTTTATTATTATAACAACCTTTTGTTTCTTTTGGAAGTATCATATGGTATAAAAATGGTATAAAATGATCTTCCGAGGTTATATTATTATTATTTGTCAAATATATGAATGATGTTACAATATTTAATTGTTTATTTAATTAAATCAACTAAATATACATTTATATGGAATATGGAATGGATAAAAAGATGGAAAATAAAATTTGGCTAATTTCATGACAGTGTACCAATTCATATTGATAGTTGATCGGCGATTTAAAAAAATAGTGCACACAAAATATGTAATTCCATACAAATCCAAGCCTTGGTTATAAATTACAAATGGAGTCCAATCTTGACAGTCTGGCAAATATGGTAGCAATATGTTGTCAGATTATCAAATATTCCAAGACTATTGAAGGTTTCTTCTAAATAATGTAAAGTTAAATTAGTTTTCTTAACATTTTTTTATTGATGAAAATTTGACAAGAAAACAACCTTTTCCCTTTCCCTGCTTTATCTACTATGACCTATCGAAATATTCATCCATTAGATCGTTTGGTTGTTTTGATGTTTGGGCACAAACCATCCAGGTCATCTGCTTCTGATATACAAAATAATACAACTTTTAAATCCTTTAGCTGGTAGATTTAAAAAAAAAGAAGGAAAAATAATAATAAATAAACTTTTAAAAAAAAAGGATGAAAAAATAGTAAAGGATTGGCTGAGGATCATTAATTATATATAAACTTGTTAAGTATATTTTATGAGATTTTCTTTCTGTAGAAAATTGTTAACTTTAATAACTTTTTCCTCCTGGTTTCTCAAGAATGCTTATGTATTTCAAATTATTTTATTCTTGTGATGTAAATTGTACATTCTTCAAAAACTTGTTTTATGGTTAATATCTTGTCACATATTAGACAACTGAAGATATTCCATTAACCAATATGAACTTATCAGAGTACTTACGAATAAAAACTGTCAGATTGTCAAAATTAAGGTGTGAATACTTCATTTTAGTTTTGTTCATGTTTTCTGAAGCTAATTTGTACAGTGCGTCCAAGAGGAGTTTGCCTGTAGGGAAATGAACTTTGTGTACCCTTTTCTCTATCAAGCTTCCCCTCCTCTCATCACCCAAGCAATCACCTCACGATGGAAACACATTTTTTGATGTTCAATTTTCTTCTAATTGTTGGTTGATTGTTGACTCTCGTGAATAATGAAGAGAAGCATGGTTGGGGTGACCAGTCAAAAATAAATAGGAAAAATAAATAAAAGTATTTATTTTAACATTTGCCGACGTTTCGACCTGAAGTTCAGAAGTTCGTAAGAATCAGTGAAGACAAAA
Organism: Nezara viridula; assembly: GCA_928085145.1. Classification (NCBI taxonomy): domain Eukaryota; kingdom Metazoa; phylum Arthropoda; class Insecta; order Hemiptera; family Pentatomidae; genus Nezara; species Nezara viridula. Next base: position 4,159,286 of record OV725082.1, read on the forward strand.
GAGTGGGGAATTTGCAGGAAAACATTTTGCCATTATGCATGTCCCTCTCCCTCTACCCACCTCCAAAATTTATCTTAGATGGGCTTCACCATTAATTTCTAAAATTTTATTTATTTTTTCTCTGAAGTGTTTAGCCCAAGATATTGTGTTTTTATACTAAAGGGACTTATCTTAATAACATATAAATATTATATTAATACGTTTAATAGGTAGACTGTATAATTATACTTGAAATAAGAAAAAACAACACCCTTCTTTTTATAGCCTCATTTTTTTTTATCTTTTAGAGCTTTAGATGTTCAGCAACGTATTCATCTAAAAAAAAACTGTAATAAGGGTGCATATATATCTATACATTGAAATTGTTAATTGTCGCCTTATTTCTAAATACTTTTTCAACACTCGTTCCATCCATTTTTGGATTTCGATCTTTAAATTAATTGTTTCAATCATTACAGATTGGTGTCTTGATGTTAAAAAAAATTGTTTGTGCTTTTCCATCTGTGGGTTAAAAAATCAAAAGTAGAAATAATTTAAAAACATAGTGTAATAGGAAATTGCTGTCTTATAATTCAGTATATTGTAATTAACTGGAAGTAAGAATTTATTTGTAATATAGCTTAATATTGGAGGAGATATGATCCCTATTGTATATCACGTTCTCATTTACGGTAGTACTCTGTGCTTTGAAGGTGTGTTATCATCAAAAACCCCACCCCAAAGCCACCGTAACCCCATCCACCATTAAAATTAAAAAAGAAAACTTTAAAAAAAAATATATATATATATTTCTCTAAGTAAGGTGAAACAATATGCATCCTCATCTCAGACATTTATACATATTTTCAAATATACACACACACACACCATGAATACATTTTCACAACATACGTACATACACATGGGTATGTCATTGGAATTTATATTTTATTTTAATATCTGTCTGGTTATCTGATTATATTGTTTTGAAACATTACCTAAATCAAGTTTTTAATTCATGATGTTCTCTTGGTTACCTGCTATGTAAATGGCTTCAAGGGTCTTTCTTTTTGAGCCTGAGTTTGACTTATGCAGAATTTTTCTTTTTTAGAACTAATTTCATGTATATGGTTTATTGCATGATTTAATAAGGTTGTATTTGTTTTTGATTTTAAATTATTTTTTTGATTGTATATACGTGTTTTTAGGTCGGTAGACGTCATCTCAATGTACGACTTTTCACAATTTTGCAAGGAATTTGAAATACCAAATTATGTGATTTAAAATGTGGGTTTTGTCATTAGTTTTTGATAGTAATTTTCTGATTGGATATCATTGTTTTAGACCGAACTTGAATTCACTTATCTGATTCCATATCACTTATCTGAATCCATATCTTTCAGAATTTTGATAATGCTATATGCTAAATAAATTATATTACACGATATTACTCAATTCTTCTTTGGTGCATACTATTTATTTTCAAGTTAATTTATTATTAGCCATATTTACACCAATTTAAAAAAAAAATTTTGTCACTTAATGACTACTCATCAAAATGACGTTTTGGCTCGTCGAGCCATTTTCAAGTCTAAAAAATTTTTTTCATTTACAGTCATATATTAACTTTAACATATTTCAAATTATAAAGATACTTATTATGTACCTAAAATACCCATCATGTACCTGTCATTTTCACTTATGCGAATTGCAAGTGTCTACTCATAATAAAATTCCTTATTATTGTCATGTTCACCTTTAATTATTTAACAACATTATTATTACTCAATTCTTTACTACTAAATGATTCAAAATAAGTTAAATTTACCTTGTTTCTGAGTCACCATATGTCATCCATCTCATTTCTATTCAGTGACTGGTTATTCTTATAGGAGTAGGGGAAGACTATTTATTATGATTTATTATTAAAATTTTTTTAAATTGGTGTAAATATGGCTAATAATAAATTAACTTGAAAATAAATTATATTAGTTTTTATAAAGTGTGAAAAATACTGTTTGATGAATTTAAATTAAAAGAAATGGTGTCTCAAGGGTTTGACAACTAATTATATAACTCACAAAACAACATAGAATTCGAGAAGCAGCAAACAGAAATTATATACAAATTAAGGAAGAAGATTGTCCGGGGAGGCGGTCATAATTAGACTAAATAGTGGCAAAACTATTTTATTAAAAGCCAACATTTCGACCCAACTTTGCAGGTCGTCTTCAGGACTAGAACGGACAAGATAAAAAAATATATAAAGAATTGTGGAAGTTACATAATATTTAGACAAAAAATTATAAACAATGTGAATAAATGTGAATGTGAATAACGTTGATATGTGAAACGTTGGCTTTTAATAAAATAGTTTTCCCACTATTTAGCCTATTTATGATCGCCACCCCGGACACTCTCCTTCCTTAATAATGCAACAGTCAACTATTAAATATTCTATATACAAATTAATTTCACTTATTAACGAACTCATCAGCAGATAGGTAAAAGGAAGACTATACTATATTATTTTAAAAGGATTTATAATAATTTATATATTTGCATTTTTGAACATACACTATATATAAATTAATTTATCACCTAAAAACTAAAACTTCTCTGTTATAATTTTTTTTTTCTATAATTTCACACACCTTTAAATACCTTTATTGTCTCTCCCCGCATCCTTTTCCTTGATAAGAATGTATGCACATATTTTAAAAATATTACATCCTTTGCTTTTTTTTTTCTTTTAAAATTAAATATAGGATCACTTAAGGATATGTTAGTTTACACATAAGCCAATGAGGCAACAAACAGGCAAACATGCAATATATATTTATAAAATCAAGATATTTATCTAATTATTAAACATTTTAAATTAGTTTGGAAGTCGCTCAGTGAAAATATATTTTTAAATTAAATATATTATAGGACTTTCAATGGTGGGATCACATGACCAAAAAAAAAAATAAATAAAAAAAAATTGGTCTCTTGATATAATAATACCCTGAATAGTTTACAGTTTCACTCAATATTTCTATATAAATATGTTATCATGTACATACAAGATTTTTTTATATATATGTATAATCAATAAAACTAATCTACTGACTTCCTTTTGCTACAGGTAGAAAATATATTATGTATATATTTATATAAATAGAATATGGAACGCCTGTCACGTCGTAAGCAGAAGCTATATTATAAGAGATTCTAGAATTTTATCTACTATTATTGTAAATGAGTCTTGTTATTGGTAATTTTGATTTTATTTGTATGATAGCTGCCATTTTTATGTCATCTTGGCAACAATAGAGAATTCCTAATCTCTCAAAAAGAACGAAACATATAATAATAATAATAAATAATTTACAATAAACAACCTTACTTTGTTTATTTATTTTAAGTAGGATCTTTATTTATTTTTTTTAATGTAATCAACAATAGATTAAGATTTAAAAATACCACAGTGGCCTCACATATACATCTCAAATATACTTTTTTTTTAACAAGAAACAAATTTTTAATTGATATTTTATAACATATCGGCTTTTATTAACCATTTTCAAGATGTATAAATTAAAACAACTGTTAAAAACTAAACAATATAACACTTATTAGCAGTAAGTGTTAGTGATATTAATTTATTTACAAGTTCTTAATTATTTAATAAATATGTTTTTTAAAATTAAAATTATCATGGAAGAGAAAGATGATTGGAGTGATCAGTCAAAATAAAAAATAATAAAAATAAATTATTTTTTATATTTGCCAATGTTTCAGCACCAAGTTCAAGCCTTCATCAGGGCTAAGAAAGAAACAGATGACAATAGGTATGAGAAACTAAAAACATTGAATAATAAAGAATTAAAATTAAAAAGGCGAAAGGGATAGACTAAAAAATGTAGGTAGAAACATATTTATTTCTACCTACATTTTTTTAGTCTATACCGTTGACGTTTTTAATCTTAATTCTTTATTATTCAATGTTTATAGTTTCTGATGTCTATTGTTATCTGTTACCTATTGTTATACTTATTTTTCTTAGCCCTGATGAAGGCCTGAACATCGGGCCGAAACGTTGGCAAATATAAAAATGAATAAAATTATTTATTTTGACAGATCATCCCAACCAACCTTATCTTCAATTGTTCACTAATCATCAATCCAAAATTAAAATTATAATGAATAAAACATTTTTCATAAAAGTAAATTATAATTTTAGTTAAAGATATATTTTTTAAATAAGTTTTATAATTATATGACATATGAGTGGTCTTATATCAAAGATAGACATCTGTCAAATTTAAAAAGTTGAGAAAAAAAAGATAGACTCAATTTAAACTAATTCTAATGATTTTATTTCATGATTCAATTTGAACATTCTTAAATAAAATCATCAGAAATAGTTTGAGTTGAAGCTATAAACAAAAATTGGCTTTTTCTCCTTTCTGAAAATGACAGATATTCATAAATGAAACCACTCATAGTTATTAGGCTGTTCCATAATATCTTTCCCTTTTCTTCATTTGTTGTTTAAGGTTGATTTACTGTGTTATATATGAACCGTTCTGCTTTATTACCTTCTTCCATCTCTAAGGAAGCATCTTATACCCTTTTTAAAATTTGTTGAGACCTGCAAAATATTCACCGAGATGTGTTTTTATTTTGCTTTCGGCCAATGCAACATGCGCCTAAAGTCAAAAACTTATATTTGATTGGAACTTTCAATCTCATCCTTTGTACTCCCCAGACCTTGCCCCATCAGATTATTACATGTTTCTAAAAATTTGTAACAAAATTCTCTCCGAGATAAATGTCAAAAATCCAAAAGCAGAATAAAAACGCATATCGATGAATATTTTACAAGTAAGTTCAAACAATTTTGGGAAAAGGGAATAAGAGGGTTCCTGAGAGATGAAAGAAGATAATAGGGAAGAACTGATCATATGTAACAGTAGATCGACCTTAAAAAAACAAGTAAGGAAAGAGAAAGGACATATGGGACAACCTGATATTTTTATAAATGTCATTTTTTACCAAGGATAATGGATAGCCAAAAATAGGTAAATAAAATGTACTCCAATTGAATCTGAATATGAATATTGTATAATTTTTAAAATGTTCTTTTTTTTTTTGGAACTTCAAAAATGACTAATAGTAGTCAAAACATCATAAAATATAGAATAAAAATATGTTTCTCGTTAAAAAGATTTTTTAATTTTTTTAAATGTATATTTATGGAGTATTGTAGGGCTATTTAAACCTATATCTATTATTGATGAAATATAAAAATAATAAATCATTATAAAAGCGTTTGAATAAGTATATCTATTATTATTATCTAAAGAAAAATAATAATCTCATGATAATTATCATATAACTATCAAATAGTCCCTGAGATGCCTTTGTTAAATGATAAAAAAAAACCATTAAATGTTCATTAATAACTGTTATTTGTTAGGTGATAATTGTTCTCAATTTTGATTTTATATTAGAAACATAGCATTAATTTCCAAAATCTTTTGTATAAAAACAATTATTAATAATAGTTAATAGCTTTTATTAGATTTTTTTGGCTAAATTAATAAACAACCAATGCCAAAATGACTTAAATTTTATAAGGAATAACTTAAAATCAATTGAAAACTTTAATTGTAGACTGTCGCAAACATTGGTTTTGTTAATAATCTCTCTTGATTAAGTTCCATCATTTGACTTTGAAATGTATTGTTTTATAACTGATTTCCAAATTAACCTAATAATAATAAAAGGCTTAGGGAACCCGAAGGTTCAATGCCGACACCACCAATCGTTTGGCGTCCAAATCCAGTCTCTTCAGATCGGCTTTAAACAAACTTAATCTTTGACGAATTTATCAGATTTTTTTTCTGAATTTCATTGGCCATATCATTAATTTAATATATAACTGCCATATTTACCAACAACAAGAGTCATTTATCAACACTTGTTCCGACGACTAATCAAGAAAAATATAAGACATTGATTTGAGTTTTATTTAACAGATTAATATATCTCTACAACATTAGTTTGATAACATTTATAGTATTAATAGGATTTTTATCGAAGATTAGAGAGGTAGGATTTTTGGATATGGTTTCATTGAGAGAACAAAAAAATTCAATTTATAGGAAATTTCAAATAAAAGGGACTGTAGTTTTTAAGATGGATTTATTTTGCTTTCTTCTCTCCTTGAAGTCCTGAATCCTGTAAAGTTCCTTCCTTTTTTCCTTTGAACCTGTGAGACTGGTGGTTGCTATCCATTCCAGTCATGTCTGCAAAAAAAAAAAAAAAATAATAATAATAAATAGGATTAAAAAGAAACTTTAGATTTCTTAACTTATACTAATACATTTCAATTCAAGCTAAAAACTTGAAATAGCTGTGCTTCTAGAAGTTCTGGTGGGGACTAGAGGAGAAGCCTGTGTCAACTGAAGAGTGAACTACAATGTTATAAAATATGATTCAATTTCACTCATTTCCTAGCCTATTTTATTTATGATTGAAAGATAATTAAAGAAATTATTAACTAAATATTTTTACTCGGAGACGGCAAGGTGGAAGAAAAACTTGAAAGATATTTCCTAGATGGAAGTTTTAAAGCAGGACTATTCTGAGATAATAAGTATGATATTCGATAAACGGTAGCAGCGATTTTCCTTTCACATCGATTTAACTACGGGCAGACAGACACCGAACCAAATTTCATACTTGATGTCTGAAACGTAAAACGCCAGCGGAAATTTTCGATTTTAGGCACACATTTTTTTTTTACCTCTCGCACGAATACAAAGCTTCCTACCATCTAGCTCGTAGTACAGACCTCTTTTTATCAAATTATTAACATCCGGCTGAAACTTCGTAAATAACTTCATCTCATCGTAACCTACAAATATTTTATTTACGAAAATTCTCGGAATTCGGCTGTTTTCAATCTGGAGATCGGCAAACTTTGTCTATTTAATAAGGTACTAAAAACTAGTAAATACTCATTTGCTTTCCACTTTAATCGTGGGATAACTTAGAGCACAAAGTAGAGAAAAATGTGGCCTTCACAAATATTGAGCTGTTTGGCCTATTATAACCTCGTTGTTTTGACAATTTGGGAGTATAGTTCACGCTAAACAGCTCAATATTTTTTAAGACTACTTTTTTTCTCAACTTTGAGCTCAAGTTATCTTACGATTCTAGTGGAAAACAAACGGGTATTAACCAGTTTTTAGTACCTAATTAAATAGAAAGTGGGTAAGAGAGTGGGGGAGCTCATTCATGGCAGAAAATTATTTAATCTGTTTCATTGGTCGTGGATCGATCCTGGGTAGGTAGATCCTTCTGCGGCAAACCCAGCCTCTATAAAGTGAGTATCCTTAATTAAACTAATTAATTACAGGAAGAACGTGGTGGTTGAGCATGATCTCGGTCAAATCACCATCTTGCACAACTCTAGACCAAGAAACAGTGCATTTCCCTAAATAGTACTGAAACCAAGATCCTTCATGGGTTGTAGTGGTACAGGTTTTTTCTTTTTTAATTAAATAGAAAAAGTTTTCTGAACTACAGATTGAAAACGCCCCAATTCCGAGAATTTTCGTTAATAAAATATTTGTAGGCTACAATGAGATGAATCTATTTACGAAGTTTCAGCCGAATGTTAATAATTTTTCAAAAAGGGGTCTGTACCACGGACTATTCGGTAGTGAAAAAGTAATCATAACTAACGATTTTTTTTTTTTTAATTTCAACTATTCGATTGAATTCAACTATTAGCAAGTCAACTCATATTAGCTTCTCCCTGAGGAAGATCTCGTGTTCCTGCTGTGACAATAAACAATAAACCAGTTCCCTCAAAAACACATGTACGGTATCTCGGGCTATACTTGGACAAAAAACTCACCTGGAACATTCACACTAAATTAAAAAAACAAGAACTGGCCAGACGATACAAAGAACTGTCACATCTTTTGGACTACAGATCTCCACCCAACTTACTAAACAAGCGACTAATCTACACCACTATACTAAGACCTATTTGAACATACGGAGCAGAACTTTAGGGTTCCGCAAAACACACACACATAAACAAAATTCAAACCACACAATCCAAAATACTTCTTAAAATCGTCAATGCTCTTTGGTTTATTTCAAATCGCACCATACACACAGACATGAAGATACCGAAAGTAAAATCCTACATACACAACAAGTACACAACATTTCATTCTTCTACTCTCAACCATCCGAATCCACTCGCTCTATCTCTATCTTCCTCCCTGTTACCTGGTGAGCCACAAAGATGACTAAAATCTTCTGCTGAAAAGTTAAAAATATCAAGAATTGAAGAAGACGGAACAAACTACAACACATTTGCTTGATGAGCTACAATGCAGTGGCAAATTTAATGAAAAATAAACAAATAAACTATTGGGTTATCCAAAAAAACGAGAGTAAATTTCCTGTAATTAATTTCGAAAACTATTTTTGAATTTGCTGCACTTACCGTGCTTCTGTTGAAAGGACTGTACGGGAAGAAGTCCCAGAGTCTCCCTGGCTACTTCCACCAGTTGCGGGTACTGTGTCAGCACATCCGACAGCGAAGCGATAACAACGTCTGCCAAATATATAAAGGTTATATATAAATACATATATATATTCCATCAAACATGGTAACTTTCAAGTAGTCTCTTTGTTATTAATAATATATAATCCTTACCCAACACCTTTTTCTCCAAAGTTCTTGAAATTCTTCCGGATTGTGCTTCATTTTCTAAGAAGTCTGTGAACTTCTGGAGTGCTTCCTGAGCTTCAGCGCTACCTGAAGAGTAGGAAAATTAATGTTGTGGATTAATACTTTTATCTCAAACGATACCTTAAAATTATTTTGTAAATAATATATATATATATATATATATATATATATATATATATATATATATATAATATATATATATATATATATATATATATATATATATATATATATATATATGGGGAGCGGGGTAGCTCAGTGGTAGGGCACTAAGCTTCCGGTGCTCAAGGTCATATATATATATGATTTCCCGTTGGTAGAGAGAAATATTTAAAAGATTGATAGTAGACATCAAGATATACAAAAAAGTTCATGTAAACAATTGCACAATTTCCAGGAGAAAAGTTCAAAATTTAAGATTTGTGTGTTTTTTAAAGCAAGTCATGTTTTTTGTTGAATAGGAAGCAATAATTTAAAAAAGTATTTGTTTTAAGTAATTTAAAATTGCTCTATAGTAAACTAGATAAAATTCCCTTTAAATAAAACTAAATTTTGTCATTGTTAAAACTATTTAACGATGACTTTTAATACAGCTAAGTCCCGTTTAAAAAAAAAAGCCATAAATTATTTGTGATTTTTTTTTTATTACCTTTTAACATTTTATTAAAATGTAGTACAGTTGTAGAGCTATAAAACAAATTAAAAATAATGTATTATATTTTTTTAAACGAAACTTAGTCGTGTTTTGTCCGCTCAATGTCCTTAGTCCGTGGTACCGACCCCTTTTCATCGAATTATTAACATCCGCCTGAAAATTTGTAAATAACTTCATCTCATCGTAACCTACAACTATTTTATTTACGAAAACTCTTAGAATTGGGGCGTTTTCAATTTGGAAGGGGGAAAAATTTGTCTATTTGATTAGGTACTAAAAACTCGTAAATATATATTTGCTTTCTACTTGAAGGTAATTTAATCACTAACTCGAGAAAAAAGATGGCCTTTGAAAATATTGAGCCGTTTGGCGTGACCTACATCCCCAAATTTTCAAAATAACGAGGTTATATTGGACAAATGGCCCAATATTTTTGTAGGCCACATTTCTTATCGATTTTTGGATCAAATTATATTACGATCCAAGTAGAAAGCAAATGGGTATGAATGAGTTTTTGGCACCTAATTAAATAGACAAAGTTTGTCAACCTCCAGATTGAAAATACTACAATTTCAAGAGTTTTTGTAAACAAAATGGTTGTAGGCTACGATGAGATGAAACTATTTACAAAGTTTCAGGCGGATGTTAATAATTTGATAAAAAGAGGTCTGCACCACGGACTAAGGACTAAGGATATATACAGTTATAATTGATTTTTTAAATTTTCCATGGTACTTAAATTTTGAGATATTTTAGTCCAAATGTTCGAAAAAGTCATTATTATTGGGTTTATCCAAAAAGTGTTTCTGGTATTTTGTTTTAGACGACTTTTAAGTTATGTGTACAACTTACCAAAAGTTTTTCGAATGTTTTTATTAATTCGAAAGGTACCCAAAAACGTAATTTTTTATTTAATTATTGTGACTACGATAGTGGAATAGAATTAATATAATAATATAGAATTAAACACAAATACATCGCCTCGAACAGTAATATCCGCCGGAACATAAGGCGTAATGTGTGGACGATCCTTTAAAACAAGAATTTTTAAAAGAGCAATGGAAATAAATAAAACCTAACGTCACAACGAGTGTAGTGAACTAGGGTTCTCAAATTGCCGCAAGGTAGCAAGTGCAGTACATGTGTACACAAAGCACGTTTTTGCAGACTGAACCAACACAGTGTATCCACCACAGAATCACCACAAACTAAATTGTACCCATCTCACAGGATAGAAATTCAAGGATCCCACAGGTGGATCTACGGGGGGGAGGGGAGGGATAGAGGGACTTTCGGGCTGAAGACCTCTCCAAATTGGTAAAATATAACCATGTTTTATGAAAAACATTATCTGTAAAAGTATTATTGTTAGTCTAATTACATTTAATAGGACTTAAAGAATCACTTAAACAACATTTCATAAGAGTAGTCAATCTCTTTCTTTCTTCCGAATTAATTATCCTAATATAAACGTACAAAAAAAATATTTCGACTGAAGCCCTCCCTCCCAAATTAAATCTTGAATCTCTAAAAAAATATATATAAATCTAAAAGTATTATTGTTCGTCTAATTACATTAATAGGACTTAAGGAATCACTTAAACGCCATTTCATATAGATAATTAGTATCTTTCTTACGAAGTAATTATCATAATATAAACATAGAAAAAAAAATCGGCTGAAGTCTTCTCAAAATTAAATCCTGTATCCGTTAGTGCAAGGACCCATGGGTCCTGTATTAATTAAAAGAAAAAATATATTGTAAAGACTTACCCCTGGAGAGAGACTGCTTGAACATTATCTTAGCCAGCTGATATATCACTTCTTCCAGAGAATACTCGTTGTACATCAGATCGGCCATCTTCAACCTTTCGATGAGATCTTCGTAGTCGTCATCGGGTAAGGTCTGCATAGCTGGTTTAGTGTTTAAATACTTCGTTAGTATAATTATTACTTATATGTTTTTTTCGTGAAGGTATTATGAATGTAACTTACGAGGAGTGTCGAGGTAGTCAGCTTTTTTGTTGAAGTTTTCTTTGATTTGTTGCCTTATTTCGGATAATTCAGGACCCATTTGGTACTTATCCTGCAACAAACATAAAATAGTGCGTAAATTTAGAACGTTTATTTATTAATTAATTTATATATATATATATATAGTTCATTACATAATAATATTCTTTATTATCTCAGGCCGTGTGTGGTTAAGCATCTTAACAATAAATAAAATTTTTAACAGTTGGCGAAATGGGGATATAGTCTCATACATAGCCGTAGACTTTCCATTTTGATCAGTGGGGTGATGGACCAAAAAAAAAAAAAAAAAATTCAACATAATTATTGTGGAACTAACAAATATAACACTGGATATTTAAAAATAAATGCATGTATCTGTTTAGACAGTTGAAGGATTTTTTTGTTTTTATGTGAATATAGATGTACTTGGAAAATATCTGAACAAACCAATTGGATATATTACAATTTGCATACATGAGCACACGGGCGGATCTACGGGGGGGAGGGGGCTTTCGGGCTGAAGCCCCCCCCAAAATGGCAAAATATAACCATGTTTTATCGAAAAAAATTGTCTCCTAAAGTATTATTTTTGGTGTAATTACATTTAAAAGGGCTTCAGGGATCACTTAAACACCATTTCATATAGGTAGTTAGTTTCTTTCTTTTTTTCCAAACTAATTATCGTTATTTTTATGAAAAAAACAACTTTCGGGCTTAAGCCCCTCCAAAAATAAATCCTGGATCCGCTAGTGCATGAGCACATTTCTAGAACTTTTTCAGCACATTAATCGATTATCTTTTTTTTTTTGAAGCGGTTGTACTTGGTAACAAAAAAACAAGCTGTTTATCTCTCATTATATACCATAATGTCATTTATTTTTGTATTTTTATGTATTATTTCTGATAATATTTTATATTCGCTGCACATCGGACTCGCTATTTAGTTAAATTCACTTTTACACAAATACGGAGTCCGTACAAGTGAGAGGATGTTCGGTTTGTTTATGTATAGATTGAAAAATAAATGCGTTATTTGAGTTATGATATTTCTGTAATTCATTACAATAAACACAATTTTGAACCACTATCACCCTTGAAGGGTCCTGGGTACACAGTACTTTGTAAGGAAATGCAGTTTCAAAACCAATGGTTCTGCAAGGATGTCATAAAGAACTGCCAGATTTTGCCTCTTAATCAATTATTTAATTCAGAATAATTAAATATCATGTTAAAGAGACCGAATGAGGCCCAGGAAGGTCTCACTACCCCAGGATCGATTCACATAATAAACAACTATTTGCCTCAGCTGAACTCGGAACTATAGACCATCAGAATAGGAACACAGTGCCTTACTCATTGAGCTTCTCCATCAGAGGACATATTTCAGTTTTTAAATTTTGCGAAAATTATGTTTAAATAACCTCATTATAATATCATTTCTCATCATGATGCAGAATTGCTCTTCAATAACAAGATTCATCTAAATTTGAGATAAGAGTATTTTTTTTTTCATTTTTAAAATACTTTATTCATCACAAATTTAACTATTCTTAAATATATAAATTATATTGTAATTATTTGTAGAATAAACAATGAAAAGTAATATAATAATGAGGTTATGCAATCTCATGGCAACCTATATCATTTGAATAAATAAATATTAAAAATAAAACATATTTAGTGGTTCATTTGTGTTGAGTATAAGTGATTAATTTGTATATAAGGAAAAGAATATGCTCCACTACCAATATATATGCAATTCTTATAAGTCAGAAAACTCTCCATCATTAGGTAAGTGTAGGCTGATAAAATAAATTTATATTATTTTAAAAAAAATGTTAGAAATGTTTAAACTTGTACTTTATACATATATATGAATATATAGAAATATATATGTGTATAAAAAACATAAATAAGCATTGGAAGAAAGGTTTACAAATAGAATGTATATTAAACAAGATGTGCATTAAATTCGTTTATGATTTTCTCTTTCACAACAGGTTGTAGCTAAACTACCTCATGTTTTAATCATTTTAACCTAATATTAGTTGATTATTAGATGACACAGTTAACTCGAAACTAACCAAGATTGTAGTTGATAGTGCGAAATGCATAATGAAAAGGTTATGTTCCTAATGAAGATCAATTCTTTATCGATGTTATCAGAAATTCTTGATTCAATGGTGTTATTAAGTTTTCTCCCAAGAAATTCAACCATCATGCATTTATTCATATTTTTATCAAATATTTTATTTTCGTACAACCTGTAAGTTTACCAAATATTTTGATATTATTTAGGGAAAATATAAGTAGTTAACTATAGGAGGAAGGTTATAACAAAAATAGCCATTTTCTTTGTGTCTGATTCTTGTAAAAAATTATACTTATAATAAGAAACTGATAATTCACCTAATTAGATGTATATGAATGTTTTTGTTTTTTTTTCCAACTGATGAGCAAATACTTATCTTTTTGAAATAGGCACGTACTATTGCCACGGTAACTGCACGATATCGTCCTTATTTTTTATGACTTTAGAATTTTTTTTTTGTCGAATAACAATATCGGTTTTACTTTACAATTGTTGCTACACTTTGTAGTTAGTTAGTTTTAACCAAGATTCAGAAAATTGAGCTTTAACTACCAGTGATAAATCAGCTCTGTTATCACCACTTTCGGTCGTTGATAAAAAGTTAAATCGATACCGAGATGTAGAAAGGAAGGAGGTTACTAATAGGTTTTTCTACAGTTCTTTGTTGTTTAAGCTTCTGAACGTCAAGTGTTTGTTTTCCTTTAACGAAATTCAAAGTTAAATTAATTTGTGTTAGTTACTAAATTTATAAAAAATTCTTCGTCAGACCAATGAAGAATTAATTCATTCGAGGACGATATATGTTTTTACTTTTACTTACGTATATATGTAATATACAGTATTGCGATCGTGAAAATTTTCCAATCTCAGTTGTCAACGGAAATACATGTTTTGAAGTCCCCTGAGTCGAAATAACCAAGTATCGCAAAATGGTCTGTGTGTGCGTGTTAGCAGTCTATCTCATTAACGAAAAATAGTACAAAACTGATATTAAGTATTTAAGGTTTGTATATCAGCCGGATGTGACAGTAACTTTTTCGTTAAAATCGTCTAACCGGAAGTGCCACTTTATATGAACGCTGAAATACATATTTACAATTTTCTCAAAACGAAAAAATGCTACATATAACTTTTGAAAGAATTTGATAAGTTAATAAAGGAGAAAAAATAAATAAAAATGCAGGAAAACCTGCGTTGCTATAGACTGTAGTGCCTAAACGAATGTATCGATTTCAATGAAACTTCGCCAAAGTCATTTTCTCGACACCCTTTAATCTATATAACATACTTCAGCGAAAAGAAGCTGGAAAAAAAGTTTCGAGGGATGGTAAAATTAAATTCCAAATAACTCAAAAAGTATACACTTTTTTGTCGATATTATGATAAGATGTTTCAAAGGTATTTAAATTTCCTAAAAAAGGAAAGAAGTTTCATCGAAATCGAAGCACTATTAGTAGAGATATCGCGATTTTAAAATATTTTTGGTTTATTATTACTTTCACTTATATATATATGTAATATATATATATATAATAAAATATATAGTAAGGGTAAGAATTGGGATCGTGAAAATTTTTTCATTAGTAAAGATGCAATTGAATTGAGGAAATCCTGGTCATTTATGAGGTCTTCAAACTCTATCATATCCATTTTTGCAAGAGAAAGATAAACGAAAATTATTGACATAAACAATGCAGAAAAAACACCATGGAAGGTTTTTATAGTTGCCAATGGTAAACTTAAGTAAATAAGTTTTTCCTTCGAAGCTTAAGCGCCATGGTCGATCGATGAAGTTTAAACTCGATTGCGAAGCTCAGCATCGTTGGAACGACGGATGAAAATCGATCTAATCTAAATGGAATTCTTAGAATACCGAGTGTGTCCGAATTTAGACGGAAATGACCGAACGTCTTGTTAAGTCCCCGATTTAACTGAAAAGGAACCGTTGGGGATTTGTTAATGTCTTTTGATCGAGCAGTAGTAGAAGGCAGCGATAAAATTAAAGCCAATTTTTAATTAAGGTTTCGATTTTCAACTGATAAGGATCAGTTGGGATAACGTAAATTACGATCTAAATAAAGAGAGGTTATACTTTGAATGCGTGTTTGACAGTCAGCCATTCTCGGAATCTTATTTATAGCCTGATTATGAGATCTTGGCCCACTGGTCAGTGGAAGAACACTTGTGAAGAAGTACAATATTATACAATGGAGCTCAAACTCTTTCTCCACTCCCAAGAAATGTTATTGCTCTACTCTACTTAAAAACAGTACAAGTGAAAATAGATTAAGAAAAATCATAGATTATAAAACATTACAGTCCATGTTTTTCACCTATTTCCTTGGTTTGAAATTTTTCGCTCCGGATTCTCATAACCCCGTGTGTGCCCATCTCATACATACATACATACATATACGGCGCTACGAGACTGGGCCTCCTCCAAAAGCTTTCGCCAGTCGATACGATCAGCTGCAGCAGATTTCCAGTTTCGGACTCTCAGTAGAGCCCGTGCGTCTGATATCAATGAGTCCTCCCATCATACATCCCTGAAAACTTTTCTTTGGCCATTCATCTTTCCGGGTATCGCCGAATCATCCATACGTGCGACGTGCCCAGCCCATCGAAGTCGTCCTAACTTTATAAACTTCACCAAGTATATGTCCTTATGAAGGCAAGCGAGTTGGGCATTTTTCCTTCTTCTCCAAATTCCACCCTCTCTAACAGGACCAAAAATCCTTCTCAAGATTGATCTCTCAAAGATCAGAAGCCTATTTTCATCTCGCTTCTTAAAGGCCCATGCTTCTGATCCATAAGTTAAAACAGGGCGGACCAAGGTTTTGCAGATCTTGGTCCCGTTAAAGAGGAATCTGCTTCCAAAATGCTTCGAAAGGCTAAAGTACCACCGTCTCGCTGTTGCTATCCTCCTGTTGACTTCTCGGAGTTGACCTCAGGCCCGAGGTGAACAAAGCTGCATACCTCATACCTGCAAAGAACCATACAGAAATTATATGTTCCAACCACAAAAGAACCGATCCCTGGCCCATCTCCTCCGACTCTCATATACTTGGTCTTAGCTTCATTAATGTGTAGCCCAAGTTTCTTTGCTGCATCTTCTATGGCCAAGAACGACTCTCTTAATGCACGTTCCGATCTGGTGGCAATATCAAATTCGTCAGCGTGTCCAAGAAGCTGAACGGTACTGTTAAGAAGGGTGCTCACCTCAAAAATTCCTGTCAGAAATGGCTCCCATCAAAAATTTTGATAGTACAACTTGCTCTATGAAACTACATTCAGGTAACCCCTGTGTGGGAGATTGGTTATCTGTTACATAATTTAGAAGGTAGAAGTGGTTTATTAAATGTCCAATCTAATTTCATAAGCGCTAACAGATATAAAAATCCAATCTGGTGCCGGATAATCATTTTTTGTTAATGATAACTGTTAATAATATATCTGCCGCAGTGTGAGAATTTTGCGGGAGGCATTTTAGTTCTTTTTAAAAGCATCTCGCTCATCTGCTCTTCTGATAAATCTTCTACTGATTCCTGCGTTGGACCAATATTGCTGTGGGGATGTTTTGGAGAACAGCGTACATCTAGGAGCCGCTCGGCCTTAATGGAGGCTTGAATCTGTCTTGTATAAGATTTGATGTATAAATGTCCAATGTTCGATAAATTATATAATAATAATAATAATAATAATAAAAATTATATTTAAGGCGTTGCAGGTTGATAAGGATCCGCGTTGGATTACTAGTTGAACAACTAACTTCGACAGACATCTTAAGTCAACTGAAAGAAGTGGATGTATTGGTCTAATGTTATAAACATCATGTGTTTATTCACTTGGGTACACTGTCTTGCGATCAAAGAAGAGGACAGGGATGAGGCATTCGTCGAGGAGGAGAAAAGTGAAAATATTTGTGATCAGGTAAGAAATGTACTAAAGAAAAGTAGATCTCGTTCATTAAGCTCGAATGAGATAAAAACGAAATTCAAAGTTTGAATACTTCTGAAAAGTTATATTTTCAGTGTAAAAATGAATACATTTGACACAGAATAATTACCAATGGTTATTATAATAATATAAATCAATAAAAAAATGAACAACAGATAGATATCCAATTTTAGGTTATAATTTGAAAAAATCTAATCGCAGAGCCTTATGCCTCCAAAAAAGGACAGAAAAGAAGAGCACTTTATGACATCCATTCGCATACTGCCTTCTAGTGTTGCCAAAAATCGGTCTTGGTCTTGCACTTTGCAAGATCAAGACTAAGACTGCCTCACTGTTGCTTAGATCAAGACCAAGACCGTTAAAAAAAAATCGATTTTTAGAATAAAAAGTAAGGCAAAATAGTTACTAATCCTTGACAATTTTAGATTCTATTTGTAAAGAATTGGTATAAACAATATACTTTTGCTTTTAACTTTTCCAATTTTTCATTTGGGCTTACTAAGGTTTCCCCTATCAAAAAAAGTACAGTAATATCTCTATAGTACTAAGCCAATAAGAAACTACAAGACCGTTGCGAGACTCTTGCGCAAGACCACGACTGTGTTAGCAAGACCAAGACACTACTGCCTTCTAATTTGATGATGTGATTATTTTTCTTTCCTGTCCTGATGATGCATATATTAGCGAAACATTTTTTTAATCTGAACAGCATTTTGGAGACATAAAACTATTATTATAATAAAGTTCCGTTTTATTTTATCTAAAGTCTTAAGTTGAGAATAAAATAGAATATAATTCACTGTTATTTTTAGAAAATCTTTCGGAGACAATCTTAAAATTCCGTTAATGGTGTGATGCATAATATCTTGTAGCACCTTTCAAAGTCTAGTAACTTATCCCATTTTTAACTGAGGCTAGTAGAAATCGATTTTTTTCCCCTATCAAAAAAAGTACAGTAATATCTCTATAATACTAAGCCAATAGGAAACTGCAAGACCGTTGCGAGACTATTGCACAAGACCAAGACCTAGACCAAGACTGTGTTAGCAAGACCAAGACACTACTGCCTTCTAATTTGATGATGTGATTATTTTTCTTTCCTGTCCTGATGATGCATAAATTAGCGAAACATTTTTTTTAATCTGAACAGCATTTTGGAGACATAAAACTATTATTATAACAAAGTTCCGTTTTATTTTATCTAAAGTCTTAAATTGAGAATAAAATAGAATATAATTCACTGTTATTTTTAGAAAATCTTTCGGAGACAATCTTAGAATTCCGCTAATGGTGTGATGCATAATATCTTGTAGCACCTTTCAAAGTCTAGTAACTTATCCCATTTTTAACTGAGCCTAGTAGAAATCGATAGTGTTGATCATGTGGTCAAGTCACTGCATTCGGATGGATGGCCGAGCAGGCCAACGATTGGTGGAGGAGGAGGGGGAGAGAAAGAGAGTGAGAGAGAGAGAGAGAGAGAGAGAGAGAGAGAGAGAGAGAGAGAGAGGAGAGAGAGAGAGAGAGAGAGAGAGAGAGAGAGAGAGAGAGAGAGAGAGAGAGAGAGAGAGAGAGACAGAGAGAGAGAGAGAGAGAGAGAGAGAGAGAGAGAGAGAGAGAGAGAGACAGAGAGAGAGAGAGAGAGAGAGAATAACTTTATTCCAAGTCCGTTGAAAATAGCAAAATAGAAGAAAATTAGAAGATTAAAATTCTGGCCTAAATAAAAACAAAATAAAATTAATGAAAATATTAGATAAATACTTAAAACTAAAAGAAGAAATATATATATATATATATATATATATATATATATATATATATATATATATATATATTTATATATATATATATATATATATATATATATATATATATATATATATATATATTTATATATATATATATATTTGCCACCTTATATATATATATATAAGGTGGGAAATAAAATAAAATAAGGAATGTTATTCTATCCACTTCTTACGCTTAAGCATGATCTAATGTCTTCATCTCGAGAAAACTATTTTTTGCGAGGAAGCTATACTAACCCTACCTGGCAGGGGTTTAACTAACTCGTTTTAAATGAAACCGGGAATGGATAAGCTATTGTTTTAAAGGAAGTTGAGGATGTGGTTTTCCATTGCAGGAGGCAGCCTACCTACCGGAACTTATAGGGCCTTCCGGCGGCGACTTCTTCAATCCCTGCCCAGGACACTCTTCCGGCTTGGCTGGGGAGGCCTTCGCCGACCTGATAAACAGCCTCATCATCTCGGAGTGCCTGCTGGAGGCACCGTGCAGCTACCCTTACGACATGGGAGGTAACTGATAATTCCTTGCGCAGGAGTACGACAGGCCGTATTTTTACGTTTTTAGCAATGAGTTCTAAATATAAATTTGGTAAATACATGGTATCGAAAAAGAGTGAGTGCTATTTTTAATTTTCAATGAATAAACAAAAACCTTTTAAGAATATAATCTATTTCTTAAAGATGTAGAGATATTATAAATACAATATGTGTCATATGGATATTTGTTTTAATTTAAAAGATCCATATTTAGATTTTATCCTTGAAATTCATTGAAGCATCCTGGTCGGTGTCAAGAACTTTTCATAGAATGAGTGTATTTCTTTTAAGACAATCCTTTGCTGATTTCAGGTGAGTGCCGCCGATCTACGATATTCGACTTCATCGTTATCGGAGGGGGCACCGCAGGAGCAGTTCTTGCCGCCCGCCTATCCGAAATAGCGGATTGGAATGTACTCCTCATCGAGGCTGGAAACGATCCGGAAATGACCTCCGCCGTGCCTTACTTCTTCCAAAATCTCCTCAGAACTAAAATGGATTGGAACTTCGTGACTGTCCCCGAGAAAGGGCTCTACAACGGCCTCATGGGGAGGGTCAACAGGTGGCCGCTGGGCAAGGCACTCGGAGGGACCAGCTCGATCGGCCAGATGCTCTATATCCGCGGCTGCTCCAGGGACTTTGACAACATCGCGGCCGCTGGCAACGTAGGCTGGGCTTCCGAGGACGTAACCCCCTACTTCCTCAAGTCGGAGGACATGACAGACATGATATTACTCCAAAGCGAGGGTAACAGGGAATACCATGCCCGAGGGGGGCCCCTCAAATTGGGGCGGTTCTCCTACCTCGCGCCGATATCGGTCTTGATCCAAAACGTCAGCACCGATATCGGTTACCCGAGGAATTACGACATTAACGGTATATCGCAGGCTGGCTTCATGGCCCCCATGACCGGGACCGTGTTGACAGGCGAAAGGCTCAATACCGCCAAAGCTTTCATAAACCCAATAAAGCACAGGAAAAATCTTTTTGTTATTAAACACGGCTATGTTTATAAAATACTCATTTGTCCCAAAACGTCAAGAGCGTATGGGATCCAGTACATGTACAGAAATGAACAAATGGGCAGAACGCTGCGTGCTTCTAGAGAAATCATTGTCTGCGCGGGAACAGTTGGGTCGGCCAAGCTGATGATGCTGTCAGGTGTCGGCCCGAAGAATGAACTGGAGCTGTTGGGAATATACTGTGTAAAGAACCTGAGGGTGGGTCGCAACCTGATAGATTCCGTCCAGTTTCCTGGTGCGCCGATCGTTCTCGACTTCGGAGATTCTACTCAAACCACTTTGTGTGAACTGGATGAAGCTTACGAGTACCTAACCAGAAGGACCGGCTTGTTAGCGTCCATTGGAGCTACGGAATTGATAGGAATGATAAACTTGGATACGGACGAGTCACCTGATGTATCAATGCAATTTATGCATATTATAGTCAACGATTCTTTTCTACTACAAGACTTTTTGAAGAATCTCGGAGTGACCGATGAGATAGCTAGTCAGTATCTAGCTCTGACCTATAACCGCAATATTTTGATACCTTTCATCAAATTATTGCACCCCAGAAGTAGAGGAACCGTAAGGTTGAGGTCGGATAACATGGACGATATGCCATTGATTGAAACGAGATATCTCGAGCATTCGAAAGATTTCAATACGATAATGTGGGGCATCAAATATGTCGAAAAGATGTTATCTAACGAAATGTTTAAGCGTTACAACGCGACGATGAAATACCTGGAGATGGCGGGTTGCTGCGGAATCAAGCGGGGGACGGATCACTACTGGGCATGCGCGATGAGCCACCTCGCCGGGACGGGCTATGACCCCATCGGGACCTGCAAGATGGGACCCTCGGACGACCCCACGGCCGTGGTGGACCACCAGCTGAGGGTCTACGGGATCAAGGGACTGCGGGTGGCGGACGCGAGCATCATTCCGACCTCGGTCACGGGGCCACCGCTCGCCAGTGTCATCATGATCGCGGAGAAGGCGGCGGATATGATCAAGATGCAATGGATCAGCGACTACAAGCCCGTCTTCCGGCCCCCGCTCCCGGCCAAGTCGAAGCCGGAAGTCAAGGACAGCTAGCATGCCCAAGCTCTACCTCATTGGATGGACGGCACCGCAAGGCGATAACTTTATAGCCTGAAGTAGAACACGTAGGCATAGCGCGAAACAATGGTCGGGATCTGTAACAAATAGTCTACGCTTTATTTCATATGCATGAAAACCCTGATATTCACGTTTTATGAAAAATAAAAATGTGTTTTAGCTAATATCTACAATTTATGTAAAAGACAAAAAATCCACCAAGAGACAGGAAATCGATGCTAGGTCATAATTGTAAATCTTCTAATCTCTCAGCTTTCTGATTCTAAGATAAAGAATAAAATAACAGGAAAAATTCAACATGACATCAATTTATTTTGTGATTGATATGAAAATTCATATTTAAAGGGTTTCGAGATGCGAAGTACAAATTTCAACTTCGTCTCTCCTTAAAAATTATTTGAATCCAATATTTTATATGAACTCAAACATAGAAGGATTTCATAAGAGCTATTAATAAATAACAGGCTTAGCAAACCCAAATGCTCGATGCCGACACCACCAATCGCTCATTGCACACCTGCCACTATCGTTCGACGTCGAAACCCAGTCCATTCAGATCGGCTTTAATGTTATCTTCTCATCTTCGCTTCGGTCTACTCCTCGGACGGTTAACATTCGGTACAGCAAATATTAACCTTTTAGGAATTCTTTTGTTACTAAGCCCAACAATTTTACAAGCCCCGCTAATTCGCCGTGATGTAATCATCTAAATTATATTAACCGGATACAGTTCACGCAATTCAGCTTTGTGTAACCGCTTAAATTCTCCGGTTGACTTTCCTTCTTCGGTCCGAATATTCTACAGAATACTTTGTTTTCAAAAACCTTAAGACGTTGCTCATCTCTTAATTTAAGCGGCCCCGTTTCGCATCCATAAAGAACTGTAGGTAAGATAATGGTTTTAGATTCCAGTTTTTAAGTTGGCGATAAAAGTAGTTTTGTCACATTTATCGCCTTCAGACTAACCTTATTCTCCTCTTCAATTTATTTTTTTCTAGTTATCGTAGACCCTAGGCACCAAAACTTCTTTAACTGTTCAAACATATTACCTTCCATATCGATATCACCGGCAATATCGCCAGGTCTAATATTGAGCAAAAGTTTACGATTGTAATGAAATTCTTAGTTTAGTGTTTTAGAGGTGTAAAAAATAAATTTCATCTTTGTTTATTCTCAAAAAAATATATTTGATGGTATAATATGTACAATATATGCTTTATTTTTATTTTCTAATCGGATATCGACAATGTAACTCCCTTTTAAGACTAAATTAACCAGTTATGTCCCAAAGTATTTCTGAATATATGGATTAATAACTTAGAAATAAAAATTATAAACCACTTAGACCGATCTATATCGAATAATAGTAAAGGACTATCTTACAAGCTAGAGGGATTTTACAAGCTTTTTATGAAATCTTAATATGATATAAAAAAACGTGGTTAAAGAAAATATTGCAGAATTATTGGAGGAAGTTAGGCGACTGTTCTAAATATCATGGGTGATAAATATTCAGGACGCAGTCATCATAAGTTTTTATTCGTGCCGACGTTTCAACCCAAACATGTGGGTCATCATCAGGGCGTGTTTCGAGCACTGAAGTTATTCAAGAACTCTGTACATAGGTTATTCAAGATTACTTGAATACCTTCAGTGCTCGAAACATAACCTGATGATGACCCACACGTTTCGGTTGAAACGTCGGCACGAATAAAAACTTTATAATGACTACGTCCTGAGTATTTATAACCCATGAAAAAATTGTAGAATTGAAAAAAAAAAAAAGTATGCGATTAGATGTTAGGGAGTGATGTGTTTTCTTTCTGCACTAATGATGGCGAAACGTGGTGAGAATTTTTCTAATAATGACTTGATATAATCTAAAATTATTATGATTTTTTTTTTCAGTCTTTACAAACTTTGTAGTTTTAACCAGCTTTACCCGTCTGCCTTATCCTGGGCTATTTCTTTCCAGTGTCTGGTTTTTTAATTTCCACGTGGCCTCTTGCCCACTAGTTTTACTATTGAGTTTACTATTCTATTACTTAGCATTAATAGTTAAATTTAATTAATGTATTGAAATAAATATTAAAATTCTGGTGCGCGCGTCACGCAATTTTGACCGCTCTACTTTGAATAAAGATTATTTCATACCAACGATGGGTAATTCCAAAGTTAATAAAGTGCACTTTTAACGGAGCTAAACCTTACAGCTAACTGTAACAACTCCATTAGGCCAATAAAATAACGCAACCCCTATTTATTATATCCACTGTTAAGGGGACCCTACACAGTCAATCGGAATTGCACTAATGACGTTCCGAATTATCGTGTAAGGTAGTGAATGAAGTACTGATGGTGGTGCAATGCGGATTTCCGAACATCCGGAAATCAAAGGTTCATTCACGAGAAGTGGAGGGGGGGTAAGGTAAAAGTAGTGGGGAGACTAACCATACTGCTGGATAGGTTAGGTTACCTAGGCCTCACAACCATTATACATTTCTGATTTTCATTATATGTAAATATTTAAATAATTTTTCATATCCCTTGTTTATAATTTTAAACCATCTTCAACTATTTCTTTTAAATAGTCAAGTGGGTAACAAATTAAAAAAAATAAAATGAGGAAACCTCACAATTTACTTTAGGAAAAAAAAACTTTAACGTTGTGTATATTTATCAGTTCTTTTCCCATTTTCCTCAACAAATTTATTATTTTCGCAATACCTTTCCTTAATTTTTGTAAGCGGTAGACTTATATTTTACTAACTTTTGTCAAAACGATTTTCTATGAGACTAACTAACCTTACTACTAGATAGGTTAGTTTACCTAGGTCTCGTTATTAAGTAAATAATTTCATAAAAGTAAATAGTTGTTTATATCCCTAGTCTATATTATTATTACCCATTTTCAACTATTTTTTCTTTAAATAGTCAAGTAGGCAATAAATTGGAGAGAAAAAAAAGTGGAAACTTCACAATTTACAAAAAAAGCTTTAACTGTTGCGTTTATTTGCCATTAATTTTTCCATTTTTCTTAACAAATTGATTATTTTCGCAATGCGTTTCATAGATTTTTGTATGTAGTTGACTTATATTTTTCTAACTTTGGTCTAAACGATTTTCAGGCACTAGGAAGTAATTATTATATCTCCGTTTTTATCTTGATGCCCAATATTATAAATGACAATGTCCAAATAAGCATATCTATGCTGCTTCTTTGTTTACAACTGCGCTAAATTAGTCAGCAACGATCTAACATAAATCAGAAACGATAAGTAATGATCAGTAATGATTGAACGTGTAAGGGTCTTCATGATCAAAGCGATAGCGGGCAATCTTGGAACTTCTTGTGGCGTTCATTCATGAATTACCGTGTAGGGCCCCCTTAAGCAAGTAACTCCACGTGGTTTTGTAAACCACATAACTCCAGTCTCTGAACTATATGTCTTGAGAGATTTGAAGGTATGTCTGTATATTTAACCAATAAATGACTATGGATTGTACCACTATTATTTATTAAAATTATTTTTCCATTGTGAAGTTTACAAAAAATAAATTATCTACCATCGATAGGACAAAAGTTGTCAGATTAATTTTAAGTTGACAATGTTGCGCCTTCACAAAAGCGAAAATTCGTTAGATTATTCTCTAATTTAATTAACTAAAATGTTACACGATGATTTTGTTGAATATGCCGACGATAGATATCTAATTATTTAAATATAATATCGGATCTAGGAGTTATTAAACAACAGTAAATGTATTTAAGGTTTTAAGCATGTGTTTCACACATTCATGGAATATTTTTAGATTTAACTTCTTCTTTAACAATAGAACAATAAAATAGTTTTTTCAACGATATAATTGTCTTGATTCAGTGGATTTTATATGTTTTTTTCTCAAACTTAAGAAATAATTTTAAAAGTTTACATTTAGTTAGGACACTTGGTTTAATTTCCTTGGAAACATTTGGTTTCCGTTAAATAATAATAGTTTTTATATGACGTTGTATATTGAATATTGTTTTTTCTAAAATTCTCAGTTTCCCAATGATATATTAAACGCATACTTTCTGACTATTATTACCGGAAATTCATTTTCGACCTAAATAAACATTTTTTTCTTTTTTCTCCTTTAGTCAATTAACAATTTTTTTCAGCGATTATATTTAGCCTTTTTTTTATTACTGCAAACAATGAGATATAGTTAATTATTTAAAATAAACCAACTTTTGAGGCACTTTAGAGGGAGAAATATTGAGCATTAGGCACTTAAGCTCTGTTATGTGGCATAAATGAGGATAAGACCTAACTAATATTAAAGGCAATTTAATTGTACATTGATATACCGAGTTTAATCAATATCGTTCTAGCAGTTTTCGAGAAAACTGTAAAAATGTGTAAAATCTTATATCTAAAGTGAGACTTAACTGATTGACCTCAGCCATGTACGTACCTTAAATAGCTAATTAAAAACTTCATTTATGAGCTAGACTGTTCATACACACAGACCATTTTGTGGAACTTAGTAATTTGGACTCAGGGGATCTCAAAACGTGTATTTCCGTTGAAAACTCAGATTCGAAAATTTTCACGATCGTTATTACATATATAGATAAGATAAGTAATAAGAGAGAATCAGGTGGAAATCTAACTCTCCCATCCTTCCCATTGGATGGGACTCAATACTATAGCGGACCCTACACGGTAATTCATGAATGAACGTCACAAGAAGTTTCAAGATTGCCCGCTAACGCTTTGATCATGAAGACCCTTACACGTTCAATCATTACTGATCATTACTTATGTAAAGTTTCCACTTTTCTCTCCAATTTGTTACCTACTTGACTATTTAAAGAAAAAATAGTTGAAAATGGTTAATAATAATATAGACTAGGGATATAAACAACTATTTACTTTTATGAAATTATTTACTTAATAACGAGACCTAGGTAAACTAACCTATCTAGTAGCAAGGTTAGTCTCACAGAAAATCGTTTTGACAAAAGTTAGTAAAATATAAATCTACTGCTTACAAAAATTAAGGAAAGGTATTGCGAAAATAATAAATTTGTTGAGGAAAATGGGAAAAGAACTGATAAATATACACAACGTTAAAGTTTTTTTTTTCCTAAAGTAAATTGTGAAGTTTCCTCATTTTTTTTTACTATAATGTTCAACTATTTACATATAATGAAAATCAGAAATTTATAATGGTTGTGAGGCCTAGGTAACCTAACCTATCCAGCAGTATGGTTAGTCTCCCCACTACTTTTACCTCAGCCCCCCCTCCACTTCTCGTGAATGAACCTTTGATTTCCGGATGTTCGGAAATCCGCAGCGCACCACCATCAGTACTTCATTCACTACCTTACACGACAATTCAGAACGTCATTAGTGCAATTCCGATTGACCGTGTAGGGTCCCCTTATAAAAATTAAATATTTTTATTCCAACTATAACTAAGTCGATTTCAACTTTTACCGAAATAATTGAAAAAACAAAACAAAACTATGTTCTTAAATATTCAATAAATAATATATTCCTATTTATTTCCTAACCAAAACACATATGTATCGTATAGAAATCAATAATTTACAATTGTTAATTTCGACAATCGTTAACCTTAAAAGGTTAGGGTATATAAAATGAAACATGGGAAGACATGCTTGACTACGGAGTCACTTCTTGCATCTACGCACAGGAAGAGGTGGTTATAAGATAAAACCATCTCACAAAATATGGAAAAACGTTCACGGAGTTTCATCATTTGCTTCTTCGCTTTTCTTGGGATGGTTGCCTCGGATGGGACGGAAATCGAATTGGAAGATGTCGAAGAACCTCCCTCCCTGGGAGATGAAGTAGGTTATAATTTAAATAATATTAATACATATTTAAATAACCCTAAGTTCGATTCCAGTCACAGTTGAAATTATTGAGGTACTTGGTGTAAATTCAAACAAAATTAATTTAAAAAAACTTCGACTTTGTTCAGTATGGAGCATTGCAGTCTATAAGGTGTCCGTTTATTTTTATTTTTCTACTTTACTTTGGAAATGATTTTAAATTCTACGAACAAAACAAAAATAATAATAACAGTTAACCACTATATAAAACCTTTTTAAAATTATACCTAACCTTAAAAAAAATGTACGGTTGTATGGTAATAATGACCCGTTTTCCGGCTCCTAGGAGCTATTAATTTTGATGAACAAGGTACAAAATGAAAGGGAATGTTATGGAGAAATAATGAATCTCAATTTCAAAATGTTAATCCTTACTACAATTGCAATAAAATTTATTTATTTATTTTAAATTTGCCACTGCGTTGGAACGCATCAAGCAAATGTGTTGGCGTTAATTATATCTTCTTGAATTCCTGATATTTTCTTAGCTTTTCAGCAGAAGATCTCTAGACCAATGCCTTTTTAGTCATCTTTGTGGCTCACCAGGTAACACGGAGGAAGATAGAGATAGAACGAGTGGATTTGGATGATTGAGAGTAGAAGAATGAAATGTTGTGGATACATTATTAATTAAGAATTAACCGGATACAGTTCATGCAATGCACCACCCGAACGCTCCGGTTAACTCATCCTTCTCCGGTCCGAATATTCTACACAAAATCTTTATTTTCAAAAATCTTAAGACCTATAATATGAAATATAAATTATAAATAATAGCGCATCACAAAGAATATGAAATGCTGAACATTTCCCTCGCTTACAGTGTACTATTTTTAGTTTCTGAGATATCTTAATCCATATGCAAAAACACTTCAATCAGTCGACTCCAGTCCGAGCGTTACACATCGGAGATCTAACGGGTCAATCTAATTCATTCTCCACAAAAAAAGTGCAAAACGCGCCTACATAAGTTTTCACTCCAAAACAGTATTAATTGTAATTCAATCCGGATAGTCCTGATGAAGATTAAAATACCATGAAATGTTGAAAAACTTATAAGAACATCAGTAAAAAAAGATATATTAGTATATATATAATACATATTGCATTACAAACAAAAAAGTTTAATAATTAATATATAACTAAATTTTTTATTTACTCTTTGTATATCCCTTTTTTATAAGTAATTATTTAAACAATGGAAATTAGAAGAGTTTGTAATTTAACTCCGCGGTCCAGACCTTTTCTAATCAAATTATTTGCATCTGTCTAAAACTTCATAAATGGCTTTATCTTCTTGTAAGCTACAACTTTTAAAAAATTAAATTCTCATAAACTAATTAATTGAATAAAAGGTAATAAAAACTGATGAATATCCATTTGCATTTCACTTGAATCGTAAGATAATTTGATCATAAAATCGAGAACCTTTTCATGTAACCTTTTCGATTTATATTATATCCATTTATTAGAGACAAAATGGCTGCCTGTGAGTCAACAAAGAAAGCATAATATTGAATCTTCAAATACGGCAGTCTTTCGCATTTTAATATTAGCTGATAAACGAAATTCGTGGGTATCAAACCCGCAAATTTTGAAAGGTAACTGTATTTCCGAATCAGCTTCAACCAGAGTTTTTATTCTCATACGAAAAATTGTATACCTTGTAATATTTTAATATTTTAGATAATGAAAACGGTGAGGAAGCTACTGACCTTACTTGGCAGACGTTTTTTATTTATGGATATATATGGATTTTTTATATTAATCTTGCGAGAATTATTACCGCTATATTATCACCGTAATTCAGGTGTTTCAGAGGTATTTCACTAGCTTTTCTATTCTTTCCTCCTTTTAAGGGTTCTTATACATCTTCGGTGGATATTCTTTATACTTTTGGTTTATTATTTTCAATAATGAAACATTGTGATCGACCAAAAAATTCAAAAACATAACCCCCTCTCAAAATTTGATGAGGGACCCGAGGATGATCCTCCTTCATCGACATTACTCTCCGCCTTTAACTTTCAAAATGGCGTCCGAAAAACCTGCGTTGCTATAGACTGTAGCTCCTAAACGAATGAACAGATTTCAATGAAACTTCGCTAAAGTCATTTTACCGACGCCCTTTAAATTTATCTATATAACATACTTCAAGGAAAAGAAGCTAGAAAAAAAGTTACGAGGGATGGTAAAATTAAATTCCGAATAATTCGAAAAGTTTTTACGTAGATATTGTATATGGTTTTTCACGGAAGTTTACGAAATTTTCAAAAAAAGAATTGTTAAAATCGGACAATTAGGAGCAAAGATATGGTCTCTGTTAACTATTATAACCTCTGGGTGTGTTATAAGAGATTGAGTTTAACCTTATGTAGATTGCTGTACAATGTGGTACTTACTTCCTTTGTTGATTATAATGTAATGTGTTTTGGTAATTAAAAGATAAAAAAAATATCAGTGAGTGTTTTATTAGGAAATACCAAAACACATTACATTATAATCAACAAAGGCAGTAAGTACCACATTGTACAGCAATCTACATAAGGTTAAACTCAATCTCTTATAACACACCCAGAGGTTATAATAGTTAACACACAGAGGTTCAAAAATAATCGATTTTATAATAAATTATGTTTTCACTTTAACAGTATCCGGGTTTTTTTTATGTGTTCTACCCCAAAAGTTATATCCTTGGTTTGGTTTTTAAATTTTAAATGTGTTATTGAAGTAATGCTATTTTTTTCTAGCATATTACTAATGATTAAAGAAAAACTGTTTAGTCCAATAAGTGGAATCACCTCTTGTTTTTTTTTTTTCTTTGTAACTAGGAAGGTAATGTTACTTTAGATGTATAATTGTTTGGAAATAATAAACCATTGTGAAATAATTTGCAGCGTTTTTATATTAGTTACTTTTTATTTATTTGTAATATGATTCCACCCGCCCCTCTACATACTTATTAACATGCTCTTATTTTAGGAGGCGGCTTTCGTGGCCTCGGCACTCCATACTGGGTGCGCGGGTGACATTTTCAACCCTTGTCCAGGCCACGCCACTGGAATCGCTGGAGAAGCCTTCGCCGATCTCATTAACACGATCCTTCTATCCAGTTGCCTCTTATCACCTCCTTGCGCCTACCCTCCCAACGTCGGTGGTAATGTATAGCAATACTTAATCAATATTAAATAAAATTATAAAATATAACCACTTATCGTGATAAATATTGTAGTAAGCCTGTTATACTATTGAAATTTAAAAAAAAACTTTTGTATTTTCTTTATAAGTTGCTCTAACTCTATTTATCAGCGCATATGCGAATAGTCATTGCAGGATAAATAAACAGGATGTTTTAAGGCTAAATATTCCAAGCTTAAGGAAATCAAAAAGCTCTTAAAAACTTCCATTATTCAATCTGTCAATCTACCACTGGAAGAGCCAACCTTCACCGAGAGCCAAAAAGGCTTGAATCTATATATATATAAATGAATGCATGCCTGTCTGTCTGTCTGTTTGTCCTTTGTGCATTACTAAACCATTCAACCGATCGCCATGAAACTTTGGGAAGTTGTTCCGTACACTCGGTTTCTTGCATAGTATTTCTGTCTTACGATAATTTTATATATGTAAATAAATAAAAATGTAAATGTTTTTCTGTTCAAAGCCGCAAAAAAAAAAAATGTGTCGCTATAAACTGTAGCGCCAAAACGGCTTTACCGATTTTAACGAAACTTGGCTAAAGTCTCTCCCTTGAAACCCTTTTAATTTATGTGTATA
Source organism: Nezara viridula (assembly GCA_928085145.1). Classification (NCBI taxonomy): domain Eukaryota; kingdom Metazoa; phylum Arthropoda; class Insecta; order Hemiptera; family Pentatomidae; genus Nezara; species Nezara viridula. The sequence goes on from OV725082.1 coordinate 4,190,905, forward strand.
ACATACTATCCCGAAAACATGCTGAAAAATGTTATGATGTATTCAATATTTTATTTGACGATAACTAAAAAAGTACAGAATTTTTGACTGATAATATCCGTATTTATATGAAAGATTTCTGAATTGCTGACAAAGTAAAAAAAAATCATCGAAATCGGACGGTTCGTTGCAGAGTTATAGAGTTTTAAACATTTGCTGTTTTTAGAAAAGGCCATTTCCTTTTGCTTCCTCACTACCGAAGGTAGGCAAGCATTAATTACTACAGTAATTGAAATTATCATTTGAAGAAGTTATATGATTCTCGTTATGTAAGTCAATACTATTATACGTTCTTTATATTAATTTTTTATTTTAGTTTTATAAGTTCAACTCAGGCTGTTTCTGATGATTATTAATGACGGCGTATTCACTCAGATGATTATGAATGTTCAATTTGAATCTTGAGAAACAAAAACATTATAATTAGTTTAAATTGATGCCATTTTATAACCAAATTTGTTTACCAACTTTTTATAAATGACAGATGTCCTTTGCTAATATGTGCTTTCTATTTTATTTCTTTTCCATTTTGCGGGGCTAAGCCACTGCAGCGCGTGGCCGGGTAAAGCTAGTAATAAAATAAAAATTGAAAGAAATGATGATGTTTTTTTAATAGAACTTAAAAGGAGGCTTTCTTGTCTGGAGTTGGACTGCTCAAAATCATTTTGAATATAGCAGCTATAACCTCAAATTATTCCATCTGAATAATTCAAATTGGTATTAGAGCATTTCCAAGTCAATTTCAACCTTTTCCAAATCAAATTCAACCTTTTCCATTTCAAATTCAACTTTTGAATTTTTGTCAATTTTCGATTTTTTTTTTCGAAATGAAGGCCACTTACTATATTATTGAGGGCATAGCTTTTGAAAAATACAAAAAAAAAAAAAAAAAATGATAAAGCTGTTGCATATCCATTTATTTTAACATTTTAGATATTTTCAGTGTAATATTTCTATGTCCTATTCAATTATTTCCAAGTCAAATTCAAGATTTTCCAAGTCAAATTCAACCTTTTCCAAATCAAATTAATGTTTTAATTTTTAGTAAATATTAATTTTTTTTTAAATAATGGGGATGGCTCCTCCCCCTCCAATATGAAGGTCTATTATTATGCTCTCCTAAGTAGAATTTTCACTTACGGATATCGATTTAATGTACCTATTCGGATTTTTTAGGGACTAGTATTATGCTGTCCTGTACCTAGTTTTTAAAATAACCTCCATTTTAAGATTACCCCACTGCGTTTCGACTTATTTAAGTTTTTTTGATTTATTCGATACAAGGATGCATTCTTATGTTTCCAGAGCCGTACATTTTGAAATCGACCTCCATTTTAAGATTAGGCCACCGCGTTTCGATTTCTTTTAGTGTTTCGAATTTTTATCATAAAAGGGTATATTCTTATGTTTCCGGAGTCGTAGATTTTGAAAATAATCTCCATTTTAATATTACCCCACAGCGTTTCCACTTATTCAAGTGTTTCGAATTTTTATCATAAAAGAGAGTATTCTTATGTTTCCGGAGTCGTAGATTTTGAAAATGATTTCCATTTTAAGATTAAGTCACTGCATTTTGACTTATTCAAGTTTTTAGAATTTATCTAATTTAAAGTTCTACTTTTATGATGCCGGAGCCTTACTTTTTACAAAAATTCCAAAATGAAGCCTAATTAATCGAGATGATAAAACACGGTGGCCTAATCTTAAAATGGAGGTCGTTTTCAAAATCTACGGCTTCGGAAACATAAGAATGCACCCTTTTATGAAAAAAATTCGAAACACTCAAGAAATCGAAACGCGGTGACCTAATCTTAAAATGGAGGTCGTTTTCAAAATCTACGACTTCGGAAACATTAGAATACGACCTTTTATGAAAAAAATTCAAAACACCTAAAGAAATTAAAACGCGGTGGCCTAATCTTAAAATGGAGGTCGATTTCAAAATCTACGGCTCTGGAAACATAAGAATGCACCCTTGTATCGAATAAATTAAAAAAACTTAAATAAGTCGAAACGCAGTGGGGTAATCTTAAAATGGAGGTTATTTTAAAAACTAGGCACAGGACAGCATAATACTAGTCCCTAAAAAATCCGAATAGGTACAATAAATCGATATCCGTAAGTGAAAATTCTACTTAGGAGAGCATAATAGACCTTCATATTGGAGGGGGGAGGAGCCATCCCCATTATTTAAAAAAAAAATTAATATTTACTAAAAATTAAAACATTAATTTGAAATGAAAACGGTTGAATTTGAATTGGAAAAGGTTTAATATGAAATGGAAATGGTTGAATTAGACTTGAAAAAAGTTTAATTTGATTTGGAAAAGGTTGAATTTGACTTGGAAAAGGTTGAATTTGACTTGGAAATAATTGAATAGGACATAGAAATATTACACTGAAAATATCTAAAATGTTAAAATAAATGGATATGCAACCGCTTTATCAAATTTTTTTTTTGTACTTTTCAAAAGCTATGCCCTCAATAATATAGTAAGTGGCCTTCATTTCGAAAAAAATCGAAAATTTACAGAAATTCGAAAGTTGAATTTGAAATGGAAAAGGTTGAATTTGACTTGGAAAAGGTTGAATTTGATTTGGAAAAGGTTGAAATTGACTTGGAAATGCTATATTTACCGAACTTGACGGTGGAGTGTAAATACCCATTCCACCCACATTAACATCTCCCAAGATCTCTACACAACCATAGACCGACAGAAACTCACCATCCTCATTCTCCTTAATTTTTCGGAAGCTTTTGACACAGTAGACCACAATATCCTCCTTACCGAACTAAAATATCTCGTTGTCCTATAGTGTCCTTAATTGGTTCCAATCCTTCCTCACCGGTCGCTCCCAGTTTGTTGTAATTCCTAATAATCTCTCCACAGAGTCCCTACTCTAGTCCCGAAAAGTTCCACAGGATACCTTCTTATCTCCCATCCTTGTTTCCATCCATATCAATGTCCTTCCATCTTCTACCCAGCACTGTAAATACCACATCTCTTATAACATCCATTCCTATACCTCCCAGTCATCTCTTGAGCAACTGGCCTAACTCGTTCCAAACTTCCGTTAAAAATCTTGGTGTTCTTTTTTGATCAAACCCTCGCTTAGTAACCACACATCTACCTAATTTTCCGTCGTCCTTTTCTACCCTGAAACGGTTCAAGATATCTCCTTCCATACCATGTGTTAGGGCCAGGAGTATTTCAAAATGGAATATACAAATCTTTCCCCGGTGAGTTTCGTCAAAGATGGAAATAATACGAGCAAACTTAAATGGTGGGAAAGAAGGGGAAAAAATTGTGAATATGAAACCTGTAAAACATGAAAAATGTGCATGCACAAGAAAATATTTAAAAAATAGAAATATTTCAATAAATCAATTTCTGTATTTTAATTATGTTAATATTTAATTTAATGTATGACCATATAGGCATTTTCTCTGTATTTATAAATTATCCTAAATGGACAACAGTCCCAGGATAATAAAAAATATATTTTAATTTCATTTCATTGTACAACTTGTACAGCGTTTATTTAAAGAACGGTGTAGTTATGAAGTATCTTCAGCTGGTACCGAGCTCGAGAAAGTTATGGAGTTGTAGCGATTCAGCTCGGTATTTAATTTTATATTTTATAATACATTATTCAGTTACATTGTACTTACATTATTCTTTACATTGAGGTAGTTAATGATTGCTATTATTAATTAAGTTATTTTATCTGTTGCAGACAACTGTATCTCGAAAACTATTTTCGACTTCATAGTGATCGGAGGAGGGACATCAGGTAGCGTTGTGGCGTCAAGACTCTCGGAAGTTGCGGATTGGAACATCTTGCTCTTGGAGGCTGGGGGCGATCCGCCCATGACTTCCGATGTACCCCTCTTCCACATTAACCTCCAGAGAACGGACATTGATTGGAATTTCTTGACGTCGAGGGAAGTTGGGCTCTTTAATGGCCTTATGGGGAGAGTCAACAGATGGCCGAGAGGAAAGACTTTAGGTGGAACGAGCGCTATGGGAAGCATGCTCTATATCCGGGGACACCGAAGGGACTTCGACAATATAGCTGCTAAGGGAAACGTCGGCTGGGCCTACGACGATCTCCTTCCTTACTATCTCAAGTCAGAAGATATGCGCGAACTCGCTAAACTCGACAGTCCTGTGTTTTCTTCTTTTCACAAAAGTGGCGGCCCCCTAACCATCAGTCGCTTTGGACCGACGGTTCCAATCGTCGAGATGCTCCAAAAGGCCGCTTCAGAACTCGGAGCTTTCCCGAATGGCGATTTAAACGTCCAAAACATGCCTGGTATGGCATCGCCTAATGTAGGAACCGTTCGCAATGGCGAAAGGGTCAATACCGCTAAAGCTTTCTTGAGTCCTGTAAGAGCTAGAAAGAACTTATTTGTCATCAAATACGCTCGAGTCACGAAAATTCACATCTGCCCACAGACAAAAAGAGCCTACGGAGTAGAATACGTTTATAGAACTGAAACAGCGGCTAGAACCCTGCGTACTTCTCGTGAAATCATTGTTTGCGCAGGCGCAGTCAATTCACCCGTTTTGTTGATGCTCTCAGGAGTAGGTCCGAAAAACGATTTGGAGCTAAACAACATCTACGTCATTCAAAATTTGAGAGTTGGAAGAAATTTGCGTGATACGGTGACCTATCCGCTCATGTTGACGAGATTGAATTTTCAGAACGAGTCAGTTTCTCCTTTAGAAAGTTTAGATGCGGCCTATGAATATCTGACAAGGCGGACTGGTCCTCTTGCTGGAATAGGTAGCGAAGAACTCGTAGGAATGGTGAGCAATGACGAAGACGATTACCCGGACATCCAATTGCGTTTCATATATGCTCGATTTAATGAAACGGAAGTAATAACAGATTTGTCAAAAGCCCATGGATTCGAAGAGGAGATTGTCGTGGGCCTTTTAGAAAAACTGAAATATCACGATCTTATCATTACCCAAATGTCACTGTTACGCCCTCATAGTGTAGGAACCATCAGGTTGAAGTCTAATGATCCAGATGGCGCACCTTTGATCATATCTAATTACCTGGAACACCCTAAAGATTTTACTGAACTAATGTATGGGATTCGGTTTATAGAAAAACTCGTCAACACCAAAACAATGCATAAGTACAATGCCAGTATGGACTATGTAGATTTCGCTGGGTGCTGTGGTATACCATACGGTTCCGATTATTATTGGTCGTGCGCGTTTAGCCACATCGCCGGGACAGGGCACAACCAAATCGGGACCTGCAAGATGGGTCCTTGCGAAGATCCAGACGCCGTGGTGGACCCCCAGCTGAGGGTGCACGGCATCCACGGCCTGCGGGTGGCCGACGCCAGCATCCTCCCGTCCAGCGTCACCGGATCCACAATGGCCACTGTCATCATGATCGGCGAGAAGGTGAGCGACATGATCAAGTACCAATGGATCCCCAACTACAAGCCCGTCTTCTTCACACGCTCCCCTTACCCCAAACGTACGACCATGATGCATCCAAAACATCACAAATCTGTTTATGAAAGGGAGCCAGGATCTGCAAACGTATAACCTTGAATATACAATAAAGTATATTTTATGAAAGCATATTCTCTATTTATAGATATTTTCCTTCAAAAGGTAAATGAAAAGTTCATCATAATCTCAGTATGATCTGAAATTCGATATCGTTTTATCACCATTCTTACCGTCCCATAATATGAAATATTATTCTTGATATATGGGATTCTCAATAAAGAAATTATAATTGCCTCTTCGTAACTACCCCATTAATAGTGTCCAACAAACAGCCTCGCGTTGCATGTAAAAAGAACATTTATCCGAAGCCACTATAATGTCTATACGTGTTGTTTATATCGTATATGTATATATAAATAAAAAAAACATGGATTTAATGTAAAATATTTACTTTAATCCATACAAGAAGAAAAATAAATGATCTTATAAGTCAAATATGATAAGTAAGTTGGGTACTTGGATGATTTGCAATTTTTATTCGTAGATGTAGATTAGATGATCGTCATCATCATCATAGCTTTACAACCTGATCTCGAGTTCTAGCCTCTTCCAGCGGCTTCCTTCAATTGTCCCTGTCCTGTACAGATCCAATTCAATTCCTTAATCCGCAAATTCATCTTCCAAATTTCAACAAACCAACGCAATCTCAGTCTTGCTTCTTATGCCATACAGCGGTTGCCTAAGGAACTTCTTTGGTATTTCCTTCCCTTCCTTCCTTGATACATGTCCAATCCACCTTATTTTTTTATCTAGCTATCTTAATGGCTCAAATAAAATCCCAATCAGTGAGACCTCCTCGATGAATTTATCTGTTCAGTGCGACCACTTTCCAATTTCTGACCCCCAACAGGTATCTCGCGTCACCTGCCAGTTCTCCTTGTATAGTTTAATGGCTCCTCAAATACTTTCATCGGAATTTCAGATCTCTCCATCCGATCTGTGCGTCCCAACTTAACCTTCCTAATTTTATTATTCTGATCACATCAGATCCATTAAGCAATCCATAGACCTCTATATTCTTCCAAATTATCCAAGCTAATTCCTTCCTTATTGGGCCAAATATTTTTCGAAGGATTTTCCTTTCAAAGACCAAAAGGTCTTTTAAAATCATTTAGGGATCTTAAAATCCAAGGTTAGCATCTATTGTCTTGGTTATGACTGTTCCCAGACCTATATTTGGTCTTCTTCACGATTCCGTACTCTTCTTCTCCACGCAGTCACTCGAAGTTTAGCCAAGTTCTCCATCAGCCAGCTTGTCCTGGGACGCCCCCCTCTTTTTTTACCTTGAAAATATCTTTCTCGTCATCTGTCCTGGTTAACCTTCCCTTGTGGCTTTCAACATTAGCCTGCTCAATTTCATGATGTGCACGATATGTCCAGTCTACGAAAATAGGTGATTGCCTTATATGTAGCAATCGCAGAGGAATCTACGCTCGTCTGGCTATTTTATTTGTTTATTTAGACATACAATATTCTGTCACAGGGACAATAATTATATTGATAAATGAACACATTCACACCGTATATACAAAAAAAAAAAAATTAACAAAGTAAAACAATATTTAAATAATAATAAATAAAAACTATATACAATAAAAAAACCCTAAATATAAGTAAATTAAAAACATAAAAATACAATCATACCTATATACAATCAGGCGGGGAACCCAAATCCCTGCGCTAGTCTCTCAACCTCCTCACCGGTGCTAAAGCCGGTGGAGTTTGAGCGAGAGCCCTTTAACGCTCGTCTGGCTATAAAATACTTTCAAATATTCTGTTTCATCGTCTTCTACCATGTGAAAAACAAGAACTTAGGCATTACCACTGCGGTTTCAAGAAGGGGAAGTCTACCACCGACCAGATATTCAGCCTACGGGCAATTCGTGAGAGGATACGTGATACAACACGGAGACTGGCCATTTGGCCATCTAATTCAAAGCGGCCTATGATAATGTTAATCGCGAAGTGCTGTATAACGCGCTCAAAGTATTCAAAAATTCTAACAAGCTCAAAAGCATGATTGAAGGTTAGATTATAACAATAAAACAAAATGCTGATGTATAATTCCAAAGATTATTTAAGTTGAAGCACTTCCAGTTGAAGCGGATCCAGGATTTAATTTTGGAGGGGCCTTCAGCCCGAAAGCTTTTTTTTTCATAAAAATAACGATAATTACTTTGGAAAGAAACAAAGAAACTAACTATCTATATGAAATGGTGTTTAGGTGATTCCTAAAGTCCTTTAAAATGTAATTACACGAACAATAATACTTTAAGAGATAATTTTTTATTATTTTTTTCTATTAAACATGGTTATATTTTATCATTTATGGGGGAGGAAGGGGCTTCAGCCCCAAAGTACCCCCTCCCTCTTTCCTCCGTAGATCCGCCCGTGGGTTGAAGAAAAGTGGTGGTGATCCAGCAACGTCCACGATCTCACAACTCATACTGTTCATTATTTTATTCTTTTTAGCTTATACTAGTGTTTCAGCTCCTAAACTAATATATAAAAAATATCTTACCTAAAAAGGTTGCAAGTGAATATAGAATTATGAACATTGACATAATATGAAACGTTAACTGACAAGCAGTATTCCGTCTGCAATAATATGTTAAAGTGCGTAGGTGTAAAAAAAGAAAGTGTTGTTTATTTAAAATGCAAAATTGGTGTCTGTATGTGTTTGAACTAGATCTAGCAAAATATATATGAAATATTATTTCAATATAAAAATGATTTTTTATTAAAATAAAAAATACAAATTATATAAATAGTTTATTTTACTTTACTGTATTTATGAACGTTAATGATTTGCAGAAACCAAAGAAGTGTTAAAATATTGTAAACATGATGCAAGGACTTCTCTCTATTCCAACGTCGTCATGGCCTGGCATCACCAAGGAGATAACATTGGATATATTTTATTGTTTAACGATTTTCCTTTCTCTCTGCCGTCTCTGAAGAAAAATATTTATTAAAAATGTATTTTATAAATAAATAAAATAAGCTAGGATCTCAAAGAGGTTGAAGTGCATCATGCGCGGTTGCCCTATACGTCAACTGTATATGTGGCTATACCACCAGTCCACACCACACCTCCGAGGCGTATTGTTATATCAAGTTTTCAGCTAAATATGAACATATTTTATCACCTGAAAAGTGAAATCTCGATCTTAATTACGTGCTCAATTACTTGGGCACCACTGTACAAGTGCCACTCTGATTTGACCAGTACGCCAATATCAGATGATCACGCACCAATCGGGATTCCGAGAAATGTCGACAATTGACGTGTTCACAATATAACCTCCCTTTATTTAGATCATGAGTCACGATATCGGAAAACTCAGTGCTGGTTCTTTTCAGTTAAAATCGGGACATTAATTAGCTTCAATTACATAAATGCTTTAGACTTTTTCTCGCTCTGAAGGGTGTCCAGAACGGGATTTCTTACCACCATAAAAATTGTGGAGGGGCTCACATTTTGACAAAGTGATATTTCGATGGGATTATGAATATTCGAAATGAAAAGTTTCAAACCAAAAGACAAGGTGAAGCATGGAACAGTCTGCAGGATGAGTAATTATATTACCTACGACTTTTTATATTATACTTTCAATTACACTGTTTTTTAAGAAGAGGAGAGCAACAAAATATATTGGAGAAGTGGGGGAAGGGTCATACGCCAATACTCTTGGGGAGCACCCCTGGATAAATCATCCCCAACAGGTTCTCTTCAGTCGAGGTCCCTTACAAATGTCTACTTTCGAAATCACTCGACCATTCCCGAGATTTCACTTATGGAATGATCATGATATCTTGTATCATCTATTAAAGTGGAAAAGCATTTGTAGAGTAGTACCTTGGATTGTTCCATATTTCCTCATAGTTCCATGGTTTAAAAATTTTCCCTTTGGAAATTCATAACCCATCAAAAATTGCCCCTCTAAAAATTTCCAAACCACGTCAAAATTAGCCCCCAGAATTCAGAAATTTTGATATCCCTTTCTGGCATAAGCAACGTAAAGACACGGTCTGCCTCCTCATCACTCAAATTTAAAGCTTGATAAATTCCAACATTTATACTATAGTGCGGACGCAACACGATAATTCATGAATGATAGTCATATGACTAACAAAGATTGCTTCATTCATGATGAGCCTTACACGTTCAATCATACTGATTTTAGCTCAGTTGACGATGAGATTACAAGCAATTTGAATCTGGTGCATTGTCCATTTATAATAATGTATTTCATTAAAAAGGCGTTGGACATCAAGAGAAAAATAGAGACATAATAATTACTTCTTAGTGCCTGAAAACCGTTTTGACAAAAGTGAAAAATATATAAGTCTACTACTTACAGAAATCAAGAAAAAGTATTGAGAAAATAATAACCTTTTGGGGAAAAATGGAAAAAGAACTGACAAATATAGACAACAGTTAAAGATTATTTTTTTCTATCAGTAAATTGTGAAGTCTCCACTTTTTAAAAAAATATTGTCCACTTCACTATTTAAAAAAAATCAGTTGAAGATGGTTTGTAAAAATATAAACAACGGATATGATAAACTATTTACTTTGAATGAAAATCAGGAACTTATAATGGTTGTGAAGCCTAGTTAAACTAACCTACCAAGTAGTTAGTGTTCCCAAAATCGGTCTTGGTCTTGCACTTCGCATAACTGTTGCAAGACCAAGGCTGGTAAAAAAAAATCGATTTTTTGATTAAAAATAAAGTTGCTAATACTTGACAATTTTAGTTTATATACTTAAAGAATTGGTAAAACCAATATACTTTTGTATTTAAATCTTCTAATTTTTCATTCGGGCGTAGTTAAGTTTCTTCTGTCCAAAAAAATACATTAATATTTCTATAGTAATAAGCTAATAAATAACTTGTTAAGGGGACCCTACACGGTAATTTATGAATGAACGTCACAAGAAGTTCCAAGATTGCCCGCTATCGCTTTGATCATGAAGACCCTTACACGTTCAATCATTACTGATCATTACTTATGTGAAGTTTCCACTTTTTTTTCTCTCCAATTTATTGTCTACTTGACTTTTTAAAGAAAAAATAGTTGAAAATGGTTAATAATAACATAGACTTATAGTTAATAATAACAACTATTTACTTTTATGAAATTATTTACTTAATAACGAGACCTAGGTAAACTAACCTATCTAGTAGTAAGGTTAGTCTCATAGAAAACCTAACCTAACCTATCACTTCTCGTGAATGAACCTTTGATTTCCGGATGTTCGGAAATCCGCAGCGCACCACCATCAGTACTTCATTTACTACCTTACACGACAATTCGGAACGTCATTAGTGCAATTCCAATTGACCGTGTAGGATCCCCTTTAGGGTTCTGTCTAATGACAAACGTCCAAGACAACTTAGCCTATAGCAAGCTGGTGCAACCTCTTTGGTCTAAGCCGATCTATCGATCTAAGCCGCCTGTTGTTTATTAGTGCTAGCACAATTGTTTAACATATTACATTGTTTTTTCTTGGTTCACTAGTTAATGAACATGTGCGCTCACAGATTACAGAAGTTGTAATTTAGTAATTTTCTAGTTTATATTTAGAGATAGTTATTGTAAAGCATTTATTTGAGTAGTGTACAAATTTTAGTTAGTTTTAGTTGATTTCCTGTTTTCTTAATTTGTTTCTATATTATTACATGTGCATTCATAGGTATGTTTTTATTTTCTAATTTTGTTTTTGTATTTATTAAAGATTTATGTTTGTATGTAGTTTTTTATTGAACGAATCCACAGAATACTTAAAAACTGCAAAACTGTTACGAGACTCTTGTTCATTTGGGCAACACTACTAGTAGTATAGTTAGTCTCCCCACCACTTTTACCTCAGTCTCTCCTCCACTTCTCGTGATTGAACCTTTGATTTCCAGAAATCCGCCAGACATGTCCATCAGTACTTCATTCAGTTCCTTAAGCTATCAATCAGAATGTCAATAGTGCCTCAGAATCAATCCCGAATGACCGTGTAGGGTCCGCTTAGAAAGAGTACAACGCAGCGTAGAGTTACAATGTTAATAACGCATAACAATGGAAGAATATACAAAATGTTATCAAGTTGTTATGTTACTATAGTTGCTCATAAATATAATCGATCAATGTGATCCTGCTATCTAACGAGTAAATTTATCAACCGAAGTAAGTTCATCCAAGATACTGGTCGAAAAACGTAATTGTGTAAAAGAGATTAAAAAAAATATATAATAAACTAACCTTTAACAAAACATCTGTCAAGATATCTACTTGTGGTTCAAAATAATGAAAACGAAAGTTATATAATCGATTTTACACTAGCTTTGATCCTTTCAAATTTACATATCTTGTTTAATCGATATTTTCTCCGTTTACGATTTAGGAATGGTATGCTTTAGTTGCCAACATCATCAAAACTCATATGTTGAGTGTAGTTTGAAAATATTGAAAGTTTTTTTTTTTTGGACCGTTTTGAATAACCTCCCGGAATCAGTAACATGTGATGGTTCTTTACTAAATTTATAAATTTTATGGTATCTACAAGTGATGCGAAGCAGGTTAGGGAGGTAAATAAGTTTTTCATCAGCCGAGGAAGGGATATAGCGGGAGGTAGTTTATATTGTTCTTTGGCATCATCGAAGAATATCGCAATTTTTCGAGTCAAAAGTGTGAAAGCGGATGAGGAAAAGTGTACAATTACTGGTTCTTGTCAGTTTCCTGTTTGCAGATTTGGTAGGAAGTGTAGAGGAGGAGGAAGAGGAAGATTCGCCAGATAGGGATGAGGTAAGATCAATTATTTTACAATTAAATTATCGAGCAATAGATTAAGATCGATTCATAATAAAAGCAAAATATACTGCACAGTATCCTATAATTTGTATCTTTACAATTCCAACGAATACATAATTATCACTTATGTGTCATAAGATATCTAATAGCCACGAACCTATACTTTACTAGTTTATTAATTGTTTTGTTATTTACAACTGTATACATATATACAGCAAGTAAATCTGCTGAAAGAATAGAAAACGTGATAAGTACTTGTGAAGAAACTACCCATTAGTAACACTTGAAAGATTAGATTAATTTAGAAGGTCCCTTTGCCATCTTCTTTTTAGACGCTTCGGAGGGTTGTCAGGAATTGTATTGGATGAGAGGTTATGAATTAAAGGATTGGGATGACCAAAGAGTTTATTATTAAAAGACTAGTATCTTAGTCGGCCCAAGTCGTTAACAAGGAATGTTAAAATCAGTATCGATAATTTTTAACAATTGGATACGGGAAGAATTCGATGTTTTTGTAAAACCCAAAAGCTCAATTTCATATATCTAAATGGGCCTCATAATAATAGTGTATATGAGTATTTTGTAGAATGTTGGAAGTTTAGAGCGTTTGTCAGATAAGTGTTGTAGTAGACAGAATTTGTTAGCAATTTATTGTCATTCAAGTCTAATTTGAGGATTCCAAGAAAAACTTTTGTCAAGAAGGAGTCCTAGGTTACGAATCTGTTCGAAAGGGATCACTAACCATTCAATATCACTTATTCAGGCACAACTAACAGATGTGTCCAAAAGAAGGTGGCGTGATTGAAGTTGCGTCATCAAAAAAGTTTGAAGAGGTTATGAGATTTTCGGGGAACCCATATTTTTGTTGGGTTTTAATTTGGAGGACTTTTCATTCAAACAATAGAAAAAATATTTAACAGAACACAGCAAGTATAATTGTATATAAACAGCATTGTTTATAGTTCTACTTTCATTTGCACTCTTTATACGAAGAGGACAGCAATATATTTTCTAGGTAAGAGAGGGTTGCACCATCAATCTTGCGAGTAGTGTTGCCCAAATGCGAGACCAAGACGAGTCTTGTTCTTGCGCTAGAGTCTCGAAGTTATCTATTAGCTTATTGCTGTAGATATATTACTGTATTTTTTTTAGATAGGAGAAACCTAATTAAGCCTGAACGAAAAATTGGCAGAGTTCAATCCTAAATAGTAACTATATAATACTAATATCTATATAATAACTAAAATAGTCAAGTATTAGTAACTATTTTGCCTTAATATTTATTCAAAAATACGATTTTTTTTACCAGTCTTGGTCTTGGTCTTGCAACAGTTCGGCGGCCTTGGCCTTGCGCGTTGCAAGACCAAGACCGATTTTGGGCAACACTAATGGTAGATAATTTATTTTTTGTAAACTTCACTAAGGAAAATAATTTTAATAAATAATAGTGGTTAAATATACATATGTACCTTCAAATCTCTCAAGGCATATAGTTCAGAGACTGGAGTTATGTGGTTTACAAAAACAGGTGGAGTTACTTGCTTACCATCGATATAATAAGTAGGGGTTGCGTTATTTTAGTGTCCTTAATGAGTTGTTACAGTTAGCTGTAAGGTTTAGCAACATTTAAAATGCAATTTTTTCTTTTATTACTGTTGTCTTACACTTTGCGAGAGCAAGACCAAGACCGATTTTCGGCAACTCTATTAGCGAGGTGGTGGGGATGAGCAATTCAAATTATCAGGACTGAAAAAACCAAGATCTTACACGTGAAAACAGCATATTTCTTATCAACAATAAAAAATATCTAGTGTGTCCACTCACACGACTTTCCTACCTATTTCAGAAAAATTTTTATATCTTTACATATCTTCATGAGAAAATAAAAAAGAATTGAACTAGATTTATTTTCCTGAAAATTGATCAAAGAAAAGATTTGAGTACGATTTATTTGATAAACTAAAGCAATGTAAACCCGATTAAGATAATTCAGTGTAAAAATTTCAATACCCTCTAATATTGCTGATCAAAAACTTTTTGCCATAGCTTAGTATTGTCAAACAATAATTTCTGTTAAAAGTAGAAGAAATAGTGAAGCTTGTGTGATGCGGGCAACAGATTTTCTTACTTTCACTTAGTAATCTAAAAATGACTTCTTTTATAAGTAATATAAATATAAGTCATATAAGATAAATTCTCTGATTCAACCCTTTCTGAGATCAAGATATGAACCCGTAATGTTACATTGGAAATTGAATAGCTGTAACTTCGTTAATAATTGTCCAAAATGAACGATTTTTATATAGCTTTATAGGGAATTTCGTCACATTTCAAACGACATGACAAACAACGTGTTTTTCAGACAGACAGACCAATGGCTGAAACTGTGTTTTTCGGATTCAGGAGACTCTGAAACGTATAGATCCGTCGAAAACCGCATATCGGAAATTTGACCCGATTGCAATACTTTCCTTACCTAGTATAGGTAGGAAAGTAAAAATAGATTAAAAGATTACGAGTTCGAGTCACAGTACCGTAGGCACTTGAAGTCATTAATCCTCCGTCTTCTACCCTGACCCAGTAAAAAAAGACAGTATAATCTAAAATATGAGGAAGGGAAGAAAAAAAAAAATCGAATAATTACATTTTTATGTAGCGAAACTAGAAGATACAGGGATAGATAGTGTCAAGAAGCTTCTTCGTACTAGAAGATAGAGAGTCAATTTTGAAAAAAATATATATAAAATAAATAATCCTTGGAAGACTATTTTAACATTTTTACGTTTTATAAATCAAGGAAAAATTTAATTTCATATCTAGTTAAATTAATAAGGGGCTTATGTTACTACGGCTAATCGAATTTTGATTAAATTTTCAGAAAGTTTAGGGTTGATATGTAGATTGTCTTATATCATTTTTATGGAATCTATCCAATTATTTATCTTAGGAATGGACTAAAGTATTTTATTTTACCCACCAATATTTCAACAAAATATCTCATCCAATCACAGGCGGATCTACGGTGAGGAGGGGGTCTTTCGGGCTGAAGTCCCCGCTTAATGGTGAAATATATCCATTTATTACAATAAACAATTATCTTTAAAAAGTATTATTGTCCGTCAATTGCATTTAATAGGACTTCAAGAATCACTGAAACACCATTTCTTGTAGGTAGTTAGTTTCTTTCACAGTAATTATCGTCATATATATAGAAAAAAAAAAGCTTTCGGGCTGAAGCCCCCCCTCCTCCCTTCCAAAAAATTAATTTCTTGATCCGCTAGTGCATCCAATTGAATTAATGTATATATATCATTGTTCGGCCGTTAACCGGAGAGTTCAGACGGTTACACAACGCCGAATTGCGTGAACTGTATCCGGGTAATATAATTGAGGTAATTTCAATTCGAATCAAATGAGCTTGTAAAGTTGTTGGACTTAGTAACGAGAGAATTCCTAAAAGGTTAATATTTGCTGTGCCAAATGGTAAGCGTCCGAGGGGCAGACCGAAGCGAAAGTGGGAAGATTGCATTAAAGCCGATCTGAAGGGACTGGGTCTGGACGGCGAACGGTGGAGGGAGGTGTGTAATAAGCGATTGGTGATGTCGGCATCGAACCTTCGGGTTCGCTAAGCCTTTTTATTATTATTATCATTGTTCGGCATAGCTGAGATAATATCGGGATTAGTATACATGTGAATAGGTACAAATTCCATTCATTACTTTCACTTACTCATGCGCAATTTATTCCTTGAACAGGAATGAAGTTATGCCGAGTTCAGTTACACCGATCTGCGAAATTTCAATATCTTATTATTTTCTTGAACTTTAGAGTTTGATCATTGTTTCATATTTTATCATCATTGTTGACATCGAAATTAAATAAATGGGAAGGTTTCATAGAGACCTAGTATTGAAGATCTGTTTTTATTTTTACACATTTGTTATTTGCATCTGTTTTTCACATTTAATAATTAATAATTGTGGATTCAGGGGTTGACTGTAATGAAGAACTTAAGAGAAAGATGGTTGGGGTGATAAGTAAAAATAAATAATTATTTTTAATTTATAATTATAATTATACAAAATAGAATCTATTTTGTATATATTCATACATTTGCTCATTTATCATTTTTATATTATTTTAACTCTTAGAACCAGATAATAATAGATATGAGAAATTATAAACATTGAACAATAAAGAATTAAAATAAAAAAGTGAAAGGCATAGACTAAAAAAATGTAGGCAGAAAAAAACTTGAAGTAAAATGAAGTAAATAGAGTGAAAATTAAAGTAAAATAAAGTAGGTAGAAATAATAATAACAATAACATAGAACTAAGAAATAAACAATAATAACGGCAACAAAGTATGGACTAATGAAATAAACATAGCCAAAATAAGGTAACATAAGAAATAAAAAATGGTAATCTTAGAATAAAAAGAAAACAGATACAAGTTAGTTGACGTTTCGGATATTTACTCCCAATAATCTTATGGATGCAAGGCTAAAAAGGTATTTTTATTTTAAGGTAATTACAAATTTATTGTAACAACAAAATTCAAACATGTAATGTAACAAGCACAATATTATAACTCAAAAATTTTTTTAGCCTTGCATCCACAAGATTATTGCGATTGCAAGTCCGAAGATGGGAGTAAATATCCCGAAACTAACTTGTTAACATGTAACGTTGATAATAGAAATATACTCAATTGTTACCATTTGGAAGTTATTATTGCCAAATAACTAAAAATAAATAAACAACTGCCCAGAAAAAAGAAGAAAACAGATACATTTCCTCATTTATATTTTTTACATAATTTTAACTTTTTATTCTCTTATACGTAGTCAGTATATTTTGATAGATTTAACAATATCTCAATTTTCTATTTATATCTATTATTTCCTCATATAACTTCATATTCATTTTCTCTGTTTTATATTTTATTCTAAGATTACCATTTTTCATTTCTTATGTTAAATAATTTTGATTATGTTTATATCATTAGTCCATACTTTGTTGTCGTTATTATTATTTATTTCTTAGTTCTCTGTTACTGTTATTATTCTACCTACTTTATTTTACTTTAAGTTTATTCTACCTAATTTTTTTAGGCTACATCTTTCACCTTTTTAATTTTAATTCTTTATTATTCAATGTTTATAATTCCTCCAACCTATTGTTATCTGTTTTTTTATCAGCCCTGATGAAGGCATGATCTTCAGGCCGTAACGTCGGCAAATGTAAAAATAAATATAATTATTTTTTTTTACTATTTTTCAGTTTGACCAATCACCCAAACCATCCTCTTCAATTAATAATTTTAATATATTTTTATAAGATAAATGAATTTGTTTGAACTATTTAATTAATCATTTTAATTACAGCGATTAGTTGGCAGTCCGAAGGCGACCTTATGTGTTACAAATTGGAAACATTCTGTGTTTTTCCTTCAAATTATCGTTTACAGAATTATTGCTTAACAAATAGATTTTTGTGAAGCGGTACAACACTTTTGTAGCATGCTATCGCAAATGTAATATTCCATATGCACTCCAATAACTTTTAAACGGTTAAAATATTACCTATCGACATAGGCGCAGATTTTCGATTTTGAAAAAAAAAAAAATGGTAGGAGCGTTTATTATGTTTATTAATTTTTTTATTTGTAAAGTTGTAAGGATATGTTGATAAACATTATTATCCCTCCTTGAATATAGATGACACTTTAAATAAAAGTAACATTTATGTATCAATAAGATAGTTAATTACTTACAACTAGCCCATAGCCTGGCCACCTAGTCAACTATTCTTAATCGATTTTAGGTTTCACATTTTATTCATTCATTTAGCTTATTTATTATTGAGTTTAACCATTTTTTACCTCGAATCATTGGTGGATAATATATAATATATAACAATAATCTTACCCCCTCAACATTTTTTTTTATCGCGATAAAAAACTCCTTCCTCGCTCCCCCGAAGTCTGCACCTATCCCTATCGAATTAAATCCAAGATAAAATAGAAATTAATATGTTAATATTTTGATTTTAATGTATGCATCTTGTACTAAATTCTGGGAAAAAATTGCTTACTCTTATTTTCTTGTTTTTTTTTAAATATGGGTGATTTTTCTGCTTATATATTTTATGCAACGTTAAGAAATTATAAGCTGTGTATTGCAATCAATGACCTTTTCACCTTAATTAATGTTATGTATATAAATATATTGTAACATCCCTCTTATATTTTACAAATAATAATAATATAACCTCGGAAGATCACTTTAATACTATTGGGCTACTTCCTAAATAAATAAGAGGTTGTTTAATAATAAACAAAATTATAAGAGAATTAATATATTAATTTATGTCAGGTGTGGGTTACTGACAATCAGATCAACTCATACAAACTATTATTATTTACACTATTTATAATAAAATTAAACATTGATTGATTTTAAAATAAAGTCAAATTTGGATAGGCAAGCTAACCTTTTTCTATATTATATGTTTCTTCTTTTGTGACACTAAATTCATTTGTCTTCAAACACTTACTAAAGTTCTGCCAAACACAACTTCCAAGATGGTAATACTATTCTTCCACTCAACTCAAGCTCTCTGGGAAATTCTCTCTCTTGCAATTCCAAACATCTATTCTCCCTGCCAAATAAAATCTTCTAAGATGGTAAAACTATTACTGGGTTTTACCCACTGGAACCAAGATAGGATATCTTCTCTTAACAGCTCTTCACTGCAGTCACACAACAACTGTCTGCCAAAACAAAAACCTTTGTCCCTCTCCTCTTTGGGATTTTCCTTCTTGGGAAATTACAGAGTAGCCATTTTCTTTTCCCTGCACTAGTAGAACTAGATTAGCTTGCCTTTTAATTGTTTAACATTAATTTATTAAATCATTTTTACCCACTTCCAATAAGGTGTATATTACAAAATATATATACATCTTATTAATACATATATATATATATATATATATATATATATATAATATATATATATATATATATATATATATATATATATATATATATATATATATATATATATATATATATATATATATATAAACCTGTACCACTACAACCCATGAAGGGTCTGGGGTTCAGTACTATTTAGGGAAAGCACTGTTTCTAGGTCAACGGTTGTGCAAGGAGGTGATTTGACCGAGATCACGCTCAACCGCCAGGTTTTTCCCCTTAATCAATTATTTAATTAAGGGTACCCACTTTATAGAGGCTGGGTGTGCCCCAGGAGGGACTCCTAACCCAAGGTCGCTCCACGGCCAATGAAACAGATAAATAAATTATCTGCCATGAGCCGGGGTTCGAACTCGGGACCTTTGCATTGGAAGCTCAGTGCCCTACCACTGAGCTACCCCGCTCCCTATATATATATATATATATATATATATATATATATATATATATATATATATATATATATATTAATATATATATTATATATATATTAATATATTAATGAAAAAAGCTAATTTATAATTTATCATTATTTTATATGTTTATTTTGTTTTTATTTTATTTTTTATTTATATCGAAGGCACTAAAGCCAACAAATCTGTTTGTTGTTGTAATTTGTTTGCAAATTATACCTATTTGCATATTTATATTTTTATATTATATAAAATGGCCTCTAGTCATTATAAATGGAAATATTACGAATATATATATATATATATATATATATATATATATATATATATATATATATATATATATTTTTTTACCCACAAATCTAAATGAAAATTATTCCAAATAATGACAATTGACTTTTCCAGACAGCAGCGTTTCTCCCTTCCTTGTTGCTGGGGACTGCAACCGCTGATCTCTTCAACCCCTGTCCAAAGCACACCACAGGCCTGGCGGGACAAGCGTTTTGTGAACTCATCAACATCTTGATTGTGTCTCAGTGCCTCCTGGCGGCTCCTTGTTCCTATCCGATTGACAAAGCAGGTCGGCAAACCTTTCATATTATACTCCTTTCGTTTACAAGTAATTGAAACTGAATAGACTGTAAGGTGTCTGTTCCATCATAATCACTGTAGTTAGCCGTTTCAGAAAATATAAAAATTATGTAGAGATGATCAAATGAATACTATATTTTTAAAAATAGTATTTTTAATTGTTTCGATGCACCTTGCAGTTCTTCACCAGGGCTACAAAAGGTACAAAATAAAAAAGGTACATGGTGAAAATAAAATAAATGTATTATAAGTAGATATTCAATAAGAAACAGTTGTCTGATAAAGAAATAAGAAGATGACATCAGAGATATATTGGGTGACAGTGTAGTTAAAATATCAAGTGTTATATATAAGATACAAGCAAAAATAGAAAATAAGTATGAATAAAAATAGAAAACAAAGTGGAATATAGCGTGTAAGTTAAAAGTAAACATATTGTGATAAAAGATAAGAAATGAGTGTATAACAAACTGGTAAAGATTACATTTGATAACTGTAGATTAACAGATAAAGAAAATGAGTATTGATGAATAAAAAAACTGAAAAATGAATAAGTAATGATCTAGTAAAGCTAAAATAAGAATAAGATAACATAATAATAAGATATCAGTGGATAATAAGCTAGTGGAGGTTACATTTGATAAATCTATTTACCTACATTTATCAAGTGTAACCTCCCCTTTGTTTTCTATTTTTATTCATTCTTATTTTCTATTTTTGTTTGTATCTTATATGTATACGTATATAATACTTGATATTTTAACTACACTGTCACCCACTATATCTCTGATGTCATCTTGTTTATTTCTTTATCAGACAACTGTTTGTTATTTAATATATACTTATAATTCATTTATTTTATTTTCAACATGTACTTTTTATATTTTGTATCTTTTGCAGCCCTGATGAAGACCTGCAAGGTGGGTCAAAACGTCGGCGAAACAATTAAAACTACTATTTTTTAAAAATTTAGTATTTATTTGACCGCACCTCTCTCCCCCCTTACCGACTTCTTCTGAAAATATAAAAATGTTTGTTTTGCTTTCAGGAGGTTGTTCATTGCCTCCAACTTACGATTTCATCGTGGTTGGAGGAGGGACTGCAGGATCTGTCATTGCTGCTCGACTTTCAGAAATAGCTAAGTGGAATGTACTGCTACTGGAAGCTGGAGGAGACCCTCCACTGACATCGGATATTCCAGGTTTCCACTGGAACCTCCTGAGATCCGATATCGACTGGGAATTCAAAACGGAAAGGGAGAGAGGACTCTTCAATGGGTACATGGGGAGGGTGAACCGTTGGCCACGGGGCAAAGTGCTCGGGGGAAGTAGCAGCCTCAGTTCCATGCTCTATGTTCGCGGTATGGCCAAGGAGTTCGACAACCTGGCCAGCATCGGTGTGTCTGGCTGGTCCTACCCAGAAGTCCTCAAGTATTTCAAGAGGACGGAGGACATGCGGGACCTGAGCATCCTCAACAGCCCTGCGGCATCGGTACTCCACTCCCGCGGTGGACCCATGACCCTCAGCAGGTTCGGAGAGCGAGAATTGATAATGGACATAATCGAGAGGGCAGGTGCAGAGATGGGGCATCCGTCAAACTTTGATATCAATGGTGCCAACCTGGCTGGTTTCGCAACCCGAAATCAAGGAACCATTAGAAACGGCGAGAGGCTAAATACTGCCAAAGCTTTTTTAAACCCAATAAAGAAAAGAAAAAATTTATTTGTTATTAAGCATGCATTCGTCACTAAGCTACTGATATGCCACAAAACTAAAAGGGCCTTCGGGGTGGAATATTATTATCGGAACGAAAAGACTCTGAGACACGCTCATGCCTCCAAAGAGATAATAGTGTCAGCGGGAACGATTGGATCACCAAAAATTTTGATATTGTCTGGAGTTGGACCCAGAAACCACCTCCAAGAATTGAATGTAATAGTGGAAAAGGATTCGGCCGTGGGACTTAACTTGCAAGATCATCTTATGTTTCCAGGTGTCCCGATAACTCTTGAAACTGGACTCGAGGCAAGAGCGCCGCTAGATGTGTTAGATCACGCATACGAATACCTTACTCGAAGAACAGGTCCATTATCCAGGATAGGAGCTACAGAAGTCTTGGGCTACCTCAACCTTTTCGGCGACGATACTCCTGATATACTCTTACAGTTCTTATTTTTTGTAGCAAATGAAACAGAGCATTTATTAGATTTCATGAAGGGTATCGGGGTGGAAGAAGACATCTATCTACAATATCGTGAGTTGAACAAAAGATCTGATTTATTGATTCCTTTGCCATACCTTTTGCATCCGAAAAGCAGAGGTTATATTACACTGAAATCTTCAGATCCCGATGATTCACCAGTCATTCGCACAGGATATCTTAATAATTTATTCGATTTGGACGCTATGCTTCTGGCCATAAGGTCAATACAGTCGATGGCACAAACAAAGCCTATGAAGATTTTCAATTCAACTATAGAATTTTTATCATTTCCTGGTTGTTGTGGTTTAGAAGTAGACAGTGATCCTTATTGGGCATGCGCCATCAGCCACCTCGCTGGCACAGGGCACAATCAGGTGGGCACCTGCAGGATGGGGAGCTGCAACGACCCTTACTCGGTAGTGGACGAGGCGCTCAAGGTGATCGGCGTCAATGCACTACGAGTCGCCGACTCCAGCATCATCCCCAAGGCACAGTCAGCCCTACCTCTGGCGACTACCATCATGATAGGGGAGAAGGTATCGGATATGATAAAGACAGATTGGAGGGACACATATGAACCGCACAAGTGTCCTACAAAACAGCCAATAAAAGACCAAAGGTCTAAGCAAAGGATACATAAGAATAAGACTAGAAAACCTAAAGGATAGGAAAATTGAACTGGTAGGAACCTGTCTTGGTTATTGAAATGATGGTACAACACACAATGAGCACATAATTCTTCGAAACACACCAAAATAAAATTATTTAAATGAATCTATGCTAACGAAAAGTAAAAAGTATTCTTACATTAAACAGGTCATACAGAGAACTACTGCTCGGAATCGACAGATTTTTACTGAGTTTGAAAGCAATTATGTTTAATTGTTAATTTAAGTTTTTTCTTATACCTGTTATGAATTAACTTAAAAGACAAAATGCAAATTAAAATAGGAACATTGCTGCCATTGTACCGTGGAAGAACATTAGAAGGCAATGAGGAGTGCATCCTGCCCGAGGAATTAGATCTAAACTGATTCCAATACTAAGACTAGAGTAGCAAAAATCCTATCGAAACTGAATAAGAATTCAGAAATGTTAAGAAGAAAATCACACCTGAGACCAAAACCTTTAATGAGACTTATTGTTCCAAAACTTTCACAGTTGTATTAAATTAATACTACTACCTTCTGCAACAGCATATCCAATAAATTATGAGTGAAAATTAAAATCATAATATGAATGTTCTATTTTTCTTATTGGTTTATTTTTTTTTAGAAAGTTCAAGTTTTCAGGAAATAATTTTGAAAATTTCAAACTTGCTTTAAATTTATTATTTCTTCATTGCAACGCTATTATGTTGACATTTCGCAGAATATTTTTGTTGGGATAAGAATTTTTTATTTATTTTTGTATTTTTATTTCCGTAAACAGGAACTATTGACTAGAAAATAAAAATAAAAATTACAACTTATATTTTATAATATATAAAAATAAACATGAAAGAACTCTAATGTTCATATAATGACAGGTTATGATGGGGATATATTCTCCGAAATGCAAGCATAAAAGTTTTATAATAAAGCATTACTAATTTTATTTTTTATTAGTTGTGTTACCTTATATTTTCTGCTTTTTTGTAGTTGAAGATTTATTTATTTATTTTTTTTTTCATATCTCGTTATTTTCTTGATATGTTTTCTTTGGTTGTTATATTGTCTTTCCTCAGCACTGCTGAAGGCTTAAACATTTAGGATGAAACTTTGGTATAAAATAAAATACAAGTTTTATATATTTATCAAGCAACCTCCAGCAAACTTACCAACCATGTTGTGTACAGCCAAATATTTCTTTACCATTATTATAATTTTATTTTATTTTTATTATGAACGGACTTTTCACAAACATAACATCCACTATACTACCATTACTTTAAATCTAATTACACACTACCATTCAATAATGTTTATTACTTGAAATCAAAACATTAATGTATCATCCATTGAAATACATTTAATTTATTTTATTTTAGGGTATTTATGGTAAACTTAGAAATGAATTAATGAAATTTAATAAAAAAGAAAACAACATTCTATAAAGACTTTGAATATTTTATGTTTTAATTACTATTTCATTAGGTTACATCGATATGTCAATTCTGACTGATCTCTGGAAGTGTTTATTTAGCATGGATATCAGAGGAAGTATGAGGAAAATATGAATTGTATAGCTAATTTCATCATAAATAAAATGAATTAAATGTATTTCAATGGATGATATATTCATGTTTTAGTTTCAGGCAACAAGAAAAGATAGATGGTCAGTATATAATTAAATTTATGAATAAACTGAATCCAGAATATCAATGATAAAATGATATAAGAAGAGAGAACGTTATACTTTTTAAATTTCTAACACACTAACGGATCAACGGGAGAGGGGGATTTCGAGCTGAAGTCTCCCAAAATGGTGAAATATAACCATGTCTTATGAAAAAAGACATTTAATAATTACCTCTAAAAGTATTAATATTTGTGTAATTACATTTAATAATACTTAAAGAATCACTTAAACTCTATTTAATATAGGTAGTTAGTTCCTTTATTTTTCTTCCTAAGTAATTATCATTGAATAAAAAAAATAAAAAAATCTTTCGGGCTGAAACCCTCCCAAAACTAAATCCTGAATCTGCTAGTGGCATAACACACTCACCTCTGTATGACCTTTTAAACATCCCAAGTTAATTTTTATAGTTACTTAAATGATGTTGAATTCTGTATTTAAATTTTTCATTCAGATCTATTATGTCCGCTAATGGTTGGGATATACACTCCAATATTATGATTTTAAATATTATAATAATCTCCCATATGAGACCACAAATAGAACTTTAAATCAGACTTCAGATGTTTAAATCAGAGCTTTAAACAAATAGAAATCAGGTCGAAACGTCGGCATATATAAAAATAAATATTATCATTTATTTTTGCCTTCCTTTTTGACTGACCACCCCAACTATTCTTCTCTTCATTATCCACGACAGTCAACCAATTACCAATTATAAATAGAACTTTAAATGTACATAATTGTCTATATTACAGAAGTAAGAGGCTATATCAGCTATTGTAAATGTGTAGAGTGATTACAGTATTGATTTTATTAAATTAAAGATACCTCGAATAATATTGTTACAATTTTGATAAATTGGGTTTTTGATTTAATATCATTTTAAGTACAACCAGCTGTTACTCGTAAATATTTCTTTTCCACCATTAAAATTCAATTTAATTTTCAATAAGCATCTTAAGCTTTATGATACGGATTACAACATTACATATTTTTATTAAGGCAGTTTTTGGCCAGATATAGTATGCTTATTATTCTTTTGAGACCTTGTCCCACAATAACGTTTGTTTTCTATCTATCTGTAAAAATTCAATCAGGTTCTCAGGTAAACATAAAACATATTTTAGGGTAATATAAAATCTTTCTTCAGTTTTGTAGAGTGTTTCATTAGATTTCAGATAATCTGGTGCGTGCTTCACACAACTTTCACTTACCGCTCTCCTTTGAATATAAATTATTTTCTGGTAATATTGGACTATTAAAAAGTTTTTAAAGGGCATTTTTAATGGATCTAAAGTTTAAAACTTATAGCTAATCTGTAATAACTCATTAAGATCATTAAAATAAAACAATCGCTATTTAGGAAAACCGTATATAATGTATGCAATATTATCAGAGCCTGTATTTTGTTAAGCACATGTTACATATTGAAGCCTTTCGGCTAAGCTCGGGTTTCTTTGGTTCTCTATTACGGTTCACTATATCCTTTAATTCTCCTTTAGTTAATTATAAAATTCTTTCATATTTTATATTTGTACATTTTTTTTATAGAATGTTACAACTTGAAATGGTAAATTATTTCAAATAAAAAAAATTAAAGGTACTTTAGTGGAAGAAATATTGAAAATTATGCATTTAAGCCCTGTTATTGAACACGATTGTGAATAAGACCTACATTATATTAAAAACAGCTTAATTTTACACTAATATAATGAATTTAATTAAAATCATTACAGCTGTTTTTGAGAAAATTGTAAAAATGCATAAAATTGGTTATATAAAGGTAGCACTCATGGTTAACCGATTTTAACGAAAAGTTGCTGTACACTCCAACCATATACATACCTTAAATATGTTGTATCAGTTTTGTACGACTTTTGGTTTTTGAGCTAGGCTGTTCATTAAAACACACAGACCATTTTGTTCGACTTAGTTATTTGGAATCAGGAGAGCTCAAAATGTGTATATCCGTTGAAAACTCGGATTCAACAATTTTCACGATCACAATACTTACTCTTACTATATATATTACATATATAGTATAGATAGGTAAGTGAAAGTGAAAAGTACCTATAGTTTCCCAGAAACCATTGTTTTAGAGTTATTTTGAAGACAATTTGTATTTTTAGCATTTTAATTCCCAAACTCTTCAATCACATATCACAAGCCTTGAAGAATGGTGTAAAAATTGGAGAATAAAAATAAATTCCAACAAATCCCATCAAATCACCTTTACCCTCCGTCGTAAACCTATGACTTCTTGTCCTACAGTATCCTTCAATAATACTCCACTTATTTCTGTTGAGCAAATCCGCTACTTAGGACTCCACTTGGATAAACGTCTTACTTGGAATCCTCATACTAGACTGAAACGACAAGAAACTGCTCGACGTTTCCGACTGCTCCAACACTTACTAGACAAACGCTCCAAACTTTCAATTAATTACAAAAGACTTATCTACATAACTATAATAAGACCTTTATGTACATACGGAGTTGAGCTTTGGGGCTCCACCAAACCATCGAATTCCTATCGTATCCAATCCTTACAATCCAAAATCCTCCATAAAATCCTTAATGCTCCATACTTTGTCACAAATAAAACCATTCATCAAGACCTTAATGTACCATATGTCGCTGATTTAGCTCGAGCCAGATATCTATCCTTTCATGATAAACTTCAGTCCCATCCAAATCCGCTTGTTTCCACTCTTGCTTCTTCCTTGATTTCTGATGATCCTCCTAGGCGTCTGAAAAGGAGATGGTCTCGTGATCTTCTTACTTAAAATTATTTAGAGAGTGCTACCACTGGGTAATATCTCTTCAAGCCTGTACATGCCATTATTTATATTTGCGCATATTTACTAGTTGTATTTGTATACAGTTGTAAATTCCATTAAATAAAAAAAAGAAAGCATTTTAATATTCCAAATCCAGCCTCATTGCTCATTTACCCTATAAGGGAAAATAACAAATAAAATTTCAGTTCCATAGGCATTGTCATTTTTGAGATGCAGTGATCACAATAAGCCAGTGAGTGAAATGTATCTTTCTTTTATATTGAGAAATTCATATATAAACGAACAAATGTTGCTTAATCACTTTAATTTGAAAATAATAAATAAATAAAATAAAAGAAAATAAATAAAAATAATAATAATAAAAAAAAAACCTACACAATTTACTTATTGAAAAAATGAATCTTTAGCTGTTATGTATATTTGTCAGTTCTTTTTCCTTTTTTCTCATCAAATTTAATATTTGAAAATACTTTTCCCTTAATTTTTGCAAGTATTTGTCTTATATTTTTCTATTTTTTTTGTAAAAACGATGTTCAGGCACTAGGAAGTGATTATTATATTTCCACTTTTCGCTTGATGTACAATGCTATGAAGGATATTGGCCAAATAAGCTTTTTTAATGAAACACATTCAACCTCAACTAAACTAAAAAGGCTCTACTCTGTTTGATACAATTCATCATGACTGAAGCAATTATTGTCAGTCTAGTGACTGTCATTCGTGATTGATTGGTCCGCTTTAGTTTCATCATCAATTTTACCTTGGTCTCCCCTCCACTTCTCATGATTGAAGCTTTGATTTTTGGATTTCCGAAACTCTGTCAGTCACATTCATCAGTATATCAATCATAACCTTACACAATCAATCAAAACGTCAATAGTACCTTGGAATGTAATTCTAACAGACAACCTAGGATTCCCCTTTAAGTTATCAACGAAAACAAATAGGTCTGCAATTTATGGTTTAAAAGGATCCAATAATTGATTGAATCATTAAAAACAATTTTGTCTATTAAGAGGATGTCGTGTCACTACAGTATAAATTTAATGTTGTGATTCATGAAGTCTCAAATGTAGTGTTGTAATCTAAATCAAAATCTCCAGTGATGTTATTACATTATTTGAAATAAATACAACAAAAACATTTTAATAGAATAATTTATTCATCTTTTGCTTTTGATGCAGTTGATGCTTTTGATTTTGTGCAGTCTTCGAATTACATTAACAACAAAGATATTGCTGTCACAATTTCTGTAAAAAGATTTAAAAATTAAAGAATGTTAAATTTTATTACGAATATGATATATGCTACATTATGATAACATGATTAGATATTGTATTTATACATATAAAACAATTAATCAGGTAAAATTATGAACATAAAATATTAATTTTAGCTGCTAATTAAATTATATAAGTATTTTAATGATTGGTAACATTAAAAAGGTAAAAAAGTAAATAAATTTAAAGTGATCGAAATATCAGAACAAAATATGGATTTGTGGTTACTGAGTGGTATAACAGCGCTATATAAGAGCGTATAATATTAAAAGATAGTAAGTAGATCATAGACAGTACTATCTGCCCAATATTATGCAGTGCTACAGAACTGTTCTATTATATAGAATTTAAAGGTTATTATCATCATCAAATATCGCAATCCTGAGAAATATTCATTATTATATATCCATAATCCTGTAATGTTCATATAAAAGAACGTTAGAAGTACATTTTCTTTTATTTTTTTTATTCTTACATATCTATGTGTATGTATATATATATATATATATATATATATTTTATAGTTGACCGTTGCATTATAAAGGAAGGAGATGGTCCGTGGTTGCTGTCATAAATAGGCTAAATAGTGGTAAAACTATTTAGCCTATTTATGACTGCAACCCCGGACCATCTCCTTCCTATATATATATTTTATTTTTATTTCTTCCTTCTATAATTAAAACAAAAAAATCTATCATGTGGTTGTGCAAATTTCATCTTTCTGTAAAAGTGTTTATTTTAATTTTAAATTAAGTATTTTAAAATTATTTTATCCACATTATTTATTATTTTTTATCTTTTATATGAGAGGCTTAATATCAAAGATGGACATATATCATTCTTAAGAAGTTAAAAAAAAAAAAAAATTTCTGTAACAAAGCTTAAATTTAAACCAAATCTAATGATTTTTTTTTATTATTCAACTTGAACATTCTTTAATAAAATCATCAGAAACAGTTTGAGTTGAAAACAAAAATTGACTTTTTAATCCGCTTTCTGAAAATGACAGATGCACACTAGACACTCAAATGTGCTAAAAAAAAAAAAATTAATTATATTCAGGCAGACTTACAATTCCTTTGTTTCGTAATTATTGTATTTATAACTTTAAAAAACTAATTACTTTGTAATTTATTTCTCAACTAATAAATTCATCAAATATATTTATTATGTATAGGAGGCCAACTCTACTTGTATGGAGACTATTCCCAATAATAAATAAATAATAATATTAACAGAATATTTGATATTGGAGTTCACTGTACTCTTTATTTGATCTCAATAATTTTATTTTGTCATGACTTTAAACATCTTGACATAAGTTTTGAATGGTAATCAATAAAGCATAATCTTGTTGGAAAATTATGATATTTCATACCTGGAAAATAACATCCAAAATATTTTGAGAAGATATTAACTAGAAGATAACTAATGCATTGAAACTTTCTAATATCTATAGATATATATTTAAATTACACCTAAATTACCTTGATTGAGTTATAACTATGCTCATCTTCTCTAAACTGGTATTGTCTCTTCATGACGTCTAAATCTCTTTTGATTTCTTCGAGGTAAACAATGGCATCCTCTCGAGACAACTGAAAAATCAATTTTAATTTTTGAATGGCTTTAATGAAAATTAATTGTTTGGGGGCATCAGGCCTTCCCTTTTCCTGAAGTAGGGGGAATAAAACCTAGATGCTGATATTAGTTGATCAGAAGGCGGGTGTTCATGGATCAAATGATTAAATCAAATTAAGGTCGACATAAAATATATTACAAAATAATCTTAAACATTATATACTGCTGATGGGGGTGCCAAATTTTATATATTATAGTTAATGAGTTAGTACGTATTAAAGAAATGGTACTCATTAGATATACCCAAGTTGATAGTAATGGAGTAACAAAGATGTTGAATTCTCCCATCGAGGGACTGGCTTTTGCTTCTGCTTGTACATAAATGTAGATAATGTGGTGTGTTGTCATACTGACATCCGATGCTTGAATGTAGCTAGACATATTTTGAATAGGCTCGGTCAAGCAGACCATTTTGTAGATAGGCTGTACTTGATCTGTTCTACTTGCCAATAGATGGTGATTCTGTGAAGACCAATGGCACTGCTCTCTTTTTACTGATTTGAAATTATTGTTTATAGTACTTTTACCATTTATTTTATAATTATTGTTATTGGTAAAATACATTTGCTTAAATTTACTCTCATTATTCTAATATTCTAAAAAAAATCAAGTTTGTATATAAATGCACGTGTACCTTATTTGTTCTAATATAGACCGGCCCTTTATAAAAACCAATCTCCATTACAAAATATATGGGAGAAAAATAATAAATTAAAAGTCAAATTATAAAATGGTATTCACTCTGGAAAATTAGATTAAATCATAACAAATCACAACACATAACATTTACGCTTCGACGAGAAACATGCCCACCAGTTTATATCAGCAACAATCCAATTCCTCAGACGGATAGTATACGCTACCTCGGACTAATATTTGACAGAAGGATGACCTGGGGCCCACACGTCAAAATGAAAAGAAAGAGTTTGAACAAGCTACTGAAAATACTGTACTCACTGTTTTCTAAATAAAAATTGAAAATTAGACAAAAACTAAATACATACACTTACCTGCTCAAACCCATTTGGACATACGCCTCACAGATTTACGGTTCAGCGAAAAAGACTCACTTACAAAAGCTACAATCCTTTCAATCTAAAATTTTAAGACTAATAACTGCAGCTCCCTGGTACGTCAACAATAAGACTTCACATACCGACCTAAGACAACCAACCATTGACCAGCACATACGTACTCTTTACTCCCGATTTCATCTAAAACTACACGGACATCACAATGGACTTATCAAAGATATGGCCACGGCTGAAATGCTCATCAGGAGGCGACTGAAAAGGAGCTGGATGAGAGATCTCCTTTCCTGATTTTAGGATATAAACAGGCCAGCGAAAAGGTGCTGCTGGGCTCCATTCTTCGTCATGCCTATCGTGTCATTTTCAACTTAAACAGAAAATCTGCTAATTGTCACTACCATGACAGGTGCGGATGAAGATGTAAAGATAAAAAAAAAAAATTATAAAAAAACTTAAAATAAGCCATTTGTTGAATTTGTCCTTCATTCACAACAAAGATATGTTGATTAATTTATACATACATATATCATGTGTTAAAGTCTTAATCAATTATTCTATCCATAGAACGCCTTGCAATGATTTTTTTTTTTTTTAATGAACACATAGATTCAACTTATATCGGCAAAAAAAAAAATGTATGTATAACTTTTTTTTTCATGTTTGACTTAACATGCCTTCTCCATCTCTGTTGATCCTGGGCTATTGCTTCCCGGACATCTTCGCAAGACATTGTTGATTCAATCTATCCACCTATTTGTTGTCCTTATATATAGTTTATTGAAGCATTCATTGTCGTGTAGAAGTTTTCTAATGGATCGCTCTAAGCTACATGCCTTACCCATCTTAACCTCCTTCATAGGCAATGACTAACAGGGGCTCGCAGGGCCTGAGCCTCCCAATGCTGCCGTTGTAGAGCTCAGCTCCGCAAACAAATTTCTATAGTATCAACTTCATGGACATATCGGTCATGTACATTACAATTCCATTACAGAGGTCTTTATCTATCTACTAGCAGGTATTTTACAATTTATTTAGTGATGTTCTATTTTGGTCGGCAACATAGGCTAGATGGGGCCCCTTCATTCCTTCAGCCTCCCCTCAATAATTTTCAGAAATCGGTGATTCTGTTGGGATGAAATTCTCATTTTAATGTAATATATTTTGTTTAATATAATAAACAATAGAACAATAAATATATAAATTAATAATAAAGCAAATAATAAT
This sequence comes from Nezara viridula, assembly GCA_928085145.1. Taxonomy (NCBI): domain Eukaryota; kingdom Metazoa; phylum Arthropoda; class Insecta; order Hemiptera; family Pentatomidae; genus Nezara; species Nezara viridula. The sequence continues at coordinate 4,223,819 of OV725082.1, forward strand.
GAAAACATATATATCCCTTTCCGGTCAATTAAATATATCTTTGATTTATTATTTTCATTAATGAACCATTCTAATGGTCCACAAATTCAAAAAGTTAACGCCCCACCTCAAAATTTGAGGTTTTACCTCTCATGTTAGGTAAAAATCGTAATAAAAATAAATAGTCAAATAAAAAAAAATTGTTTGTTCGCTGTCTTCCGTATGAGGTCACCTGACAAGGATTCTACTACTTTGATATTACCATCCGCCATTTCCTTTCATGATGACGGCCTAAAGACCTGTGTCGTAGACTATAGCTCCTGAAGAGATGTACCGGTATTAATGAAACTTGGCTAAAGTATTCTCCTTGATGATAATTTATTTATCTAACATAATTCAACGAAAAGAAGCTGGGAAAAAAGTTACGAGGGGTGGTAAAATGGTTTCCGAATAACTCAAAAAGTTATTAGTAATGATTTTTTATTATGAGTTGTTTCAAAAGTATTAAAATTTCAAAAAAAAAAAACTTTGAATATTTTCTAATCATAAAATCTTAATATTTTTTATACCTAGTCCTGTCATAAATATTGTTATAAGGAAATATATACAGATTTTAACAGGAAAATTAATTTTTTCAAAAACTTTATTAGAAAATAAAATTACACCTATAGAGGATACAAAAAAAAAAGAAATTACTCAAAATGTATCCCTTTAGCCTTCACACAGGTATTTAATCTCCATGACCAGTCATCAATAGCAGCACACAGCACTTCTTGAGGAAACCGCTCAACTGCTCGGACCAGAAATTGTTTGAGGCTTTCCAAGTTAGGGTGTGCTCTGTGGCATGCCATCCTCTCCAGTTTGTACTAAAGCCGATAATCTAGTGGGTTGAGATCAGGGCTTCCTGAGGGCCAATCCGAGGCAGAGATTGTAAAAATTTTCTCATCGCTAAACAAAATCTTTCGATGAAGACTATTGGTGTAACAGCCAAGGAGTACTTTGCATCTATCCACTCTAATTTTTTTTAGAGAAGTGGTTAGCCTTTGTCCTGTCATTGTTCGAAATGCAGCCATCCTAAGGTCACTTTTTATTTTGACGAGACATTGATCTGATAGAGATTCTCATTTCCCACGACATGATTTGAATGTGATTTCTTCTGATTCGGGCAGAAGAAATCCCTTGTTCACTGCATTTGCCGTTCTCACAGTGTGGTCGAAATCTGTCACATACAGATAGGCATGGACGGATCTACAGGGGAAGAGGCTTTGGAGCTGAAGCCCCCTTCTCCCAAAATGGTAAAATATAATCATGTTTTATGGAAAAAAATATTAAAAAATGATCTCTTTAAGTATTATTGTTTGTGTTTTTACATTTAAAAGGACTTTAGGAATCACTTAAACAACATTTCATATAGGTAGTTAGTTTCTTTATTTTTTTCCTAAGTAATTATCGCTATTTTTATGAAAAAGCTCACCTCAAAATTAAATCCTGGATCCGCTAGTGCAGATAGGGTCTCATTATAGTTATTTGTAGTGCGGTACACGAACATATGGCTGATACCCAAAGGCTTCAAAGTGTTGAAAATTTCTGATCTACATTTTCCAACTTTGTGTAAGGCGATCACAGCTATTTGGTTTTCTTTATCACTCCACTCCATGTTAACTGAGCGAAGGAAAAATACAAACTAACTGGGATTATTATCCTGACGTGTAAATAAAATAACCTGATAGAGGTAAGGATTATCTAAATATTGCCCAAGGATCTAAACAAAGTTCGACTTTTTTAACAGTATTTATGGATGACCATGTCCTCATGCAAAGCTTATATCGTTTGTTTTTCTTTTTAATTTTTTGAAAGTGATACATTAACTGAATCGGTGTTGTCTATTTTTCTTAATGAAGAAAAAATATGTATATATTTAGGCCAATGTTAGCAAACACATTTTATCTATTTTCTTTTATGTTACAAGAAAATTATGTTACATTTGGTGTATAATTGTTTGGAAACAATAAACCTTTGTCTAATAATTTGCAGCGGTTTTTGAGATATTTAATTTAAGTTTAATTTAAGAAATACATACTGTTCCATCTTGGATTAAGTCTTCAATAGCTGAAGTGGCTCCCCTTTCATCTCCTGTCCAGAAGACATATTCTGCCAACTCTTGAGGAGAATATTGAAGACCGTATTTATTAGGCATCACAGAGGTCACCTGAAAACGTGGAAGGTCATTATTAGAGATTTAACCATAATTTCTGATTAAAAAAAAAAAAAAACTAAGTTGTTTGCAATAGACCATAGGATAGATCTGAAAACGTCAACAAGCCAAGAATAATAAATTAAAAACAATAGCTCATTTTAAAAAGGATGAAATGCTGAACATTCCCCACGTATACATTATGCACATCCGATTTTTATTTTCTGAGATATTTTAACCTATAATAAAACTCGTTATATAAGAAGGGATTGGTCGGGGGGTAGGGTCATATAAGTACTATATTATTAGGATAGTATTTTATTCGTTACGCTTACGTTTCGACCCTTTTTGTAGGTCTTCATCAGGGCGTAGTACCGAGCCCTGCAGGAAGCAGTTGGTTGACTGAACTAAAACTCCTTATAATTCGACTTTCGTCAACTTTTTTTCTTTTTCATTTCTGACACGGCGTTGCTTTGAGATATAATTTTGAATAATAGCCAATTACAGAGAGGATGAAATTCCTTTGCTTACAGTATGCAGGCCCGATTTTTATTTTCCGTGATATTTTAATACATACGCAAAAACAGTTCCATTAGTCGCCTCTGCGCGACTTTACCCGAGCGTTACGCATCGTAAATCTGACAGCTGAATCTAATCGACTATCTACAAAAAAGTGCAAAACGCCCCTAAAGAAGTTTTCACTTAAAAAATGTAGTCTGCTCCGGCCTAGTTTCCTTTTTATATGTAAATAAACATTTAATTTAATTTTTGAGCTATGGGGCTTCACCAAACCTTCAAATTCCTCTCGCATCCAATCCTTACAATCCAAAATCCTTCGTAAAATCCTCAATGCTCCTTACTTTGTTACAAATAAAATTATCCATAAAGACCTTTATGTTCCTTATGTATCAGATTTGGCCCAATCCAGATATCTGTCCTTCCATAATAAACTTCATAACCATCCCAACCCTCTTGTCTCTAACTTTGCTTCCTATTCGATTCCTGATAACCCTCCGAGGCGTCTGAAAAGAATATGGCCACGTGATCTTCTCATATAGACATATTATTAGAGTGCTACCAATGGGTAGTTTCTCAACATGTGTTCCATGTCATTATATCCATGTGCGAATTTACCAGATGTATTTTTTGTATACAGTTGTAAATATCATATAAATAAATAATAAAAAAAAATTAATTTTAAAATATGATTTAACATTAATATTTAAAAGATAAAACGTATTTATTGTTTTGTTGTTGTTTTCGTGTTCTATTGACAATTTAAGATTTTATATTGATGTTGATAATTATCTTATCTGCATTTTATATATATGTTGATAATCATTAAATTTTTTATGAATTATGATTTGTAAGTTATACTTAACTCTTTTATAATATTTATAATGCAGCACAACAAAGAAAAAAATATTGTATTACCATAAGAATAGTAATGTCTATAATAGAAAGATATACTCTATGTGTATGGGGTTCTTCTCTCAAAACAAATAAAGATTAAATATAAAAAATTGTAAATTCAAATTTTTTACTTAAAATGCACTGCAATTGAGTAACTGACTATTATTTCAAGTCTTATGGCAGTATAGCAGTAAATACTATAAATTTTAATGGTTAGTAGCGTCCTATACCTAGAGACCCGCTCTACATATAAGTTTTCTACAAATTTAGTGTCTATCTTCACATTTCCACCATTTTGTATTCCACCGGATATGTGCTGGCAGGCGTGGATATGGTCAATTTATATGGAACTCTTTTGCCACTGGACTATCTTGTTTGAAAATTTTCATTCCGAAAATTCAGAACCCACTCAAAACTTTTAATGGCGCATAAAAACGTCTTCTGTGCACCCGTGAAAATAAAGCATTGTAATGGAAGATTGTGACTTGGAAAATAGTAAAATAGTAAATAGTAAAATGGAGTATTGCGAATAATAGCAAAAGGAGATACGACTGAATTTTATGTTTTCCATGATAAGACTTGGCAATTTGAATTTAAATTTTCAATTTAGCAGTTTCGTTGCTGGGCTCATCGTCAAGATACGAAAATATTTCAAACAGGATTATAGTTCGAGAGTTTTAAAGGGTATCGTTAAGTTGCCCATAAAGTGCTGATCTTGAATAAAACCAGATCAAATGGACTTTTATTGAAGTTATAAAAAAGATCCACCACGTTCCATTGAGCAGTTAAATAGAGGGTGAAAATATATTTACTATTTTTTGTCATTCTACGCTGACATCCATTTTTTTCGAAAATAAATCAATAATGTGAATTTTATAGCAAATTTCAAATTTTTACTTTCACTTAACTATACATGTAATGTAAAGTACGGGTGAGTATTGCGTTCGTGGAAATTTTCGAATCTGAGTTTTCAACGGGATACACATTTTGAGCTCCTCTGAGGCCAAATAACCAAATCCAGCAAAATGGCCTGTGTCTATGTGTGTGTGTGTGTGTGAACAGCGTAGCTCAAAAACGATAAGTGTGTATTTAGGATTTTTACACGCCTGCGATGTTATAGCAACTTTTTTTTTGTCAAAATCAGCAAATCGGGAGTGTTATCTACATCATATCATCGAATTAACACTTTTTTTTACGTTTTTCTCAGAAAACAGCTCCAACGATTTTGATTAAACTCACTAGGTCATTGTATTATCAAGTGGTTTTTAATAATTTATCATATGTCTATTTTAGGCCAAAGGTCACCAAAAAAAAACACAGCTTTTTTTATCTCCTGTATGCTTTATTCAACGTTTCGGCTTCAGGAGCCATTTTCAAGAACCTGCAAAACATGCACCGCGCCATAAAATTTTTAAAATTTATCATTGCGATATGATTCGTCCTAATTCATTCTTTTATTTCAAAGAATGTCGTTTTCCGTTTCTCTATTTGCAGACGGTATCAAGAAATTATTGTTCTTCAATAGGGCATTCATACAGTACTCTAATGATAGTGGTTTTTAATTTAAGGTAGGTTTTATCCTCATCGATGCACCCAGACAGGGCTTTTTTTGCCCACCGATTTTTTCAAAATGTCTTACTCTAAAGTACCTTTAATTTTTTTAATTTGAAATGATTAACCATTTACCTATATATGAAATATATAGTGAGAGACAGTATTGTGATAGTGAAAATTTCCGAATTTGAATTTTCAAAGGAAATACATGTTTTGAGGTCTTCTGAGTCCAAATAACAAAGCCCCGCATATGTCTGTGTGTATATATGTGACGAGTCTAGTCCAAAAATGAAAAGTCGTATGAAAGTGAAATTGCATATTTGAGATTTTTCCAAGCCTTGGATTTTACAGCAACCTTTTCGTCAAAATCGGCGAACCGAAAATGGCTCTTTATTCCAACGGTTATGCACATTTTTACAATTTTCTCAAAAACGGCTCCAACGATTTCGATTAAACTCAGTGATTAATATCGGTGTATTATTATGCAGTTTTTAATATAATGTAGGTTTTATTGTCATTGATGTTCTCAGACGGAGCTTAAATTGGCTAATTTTCAATACTAGCTTTCTCTAAAGTACCTCTTATTGTATTTATTTGAAATAATTAATCATTTCAAATTATTTAGGCGCGCTCTGCACTTCTTTGTGGGTAGAGTTAGATTGAGCCGTCAGAATCGGATGTGTAACGCTAGTTCGGGTAAAGCCAGCTGGAGTCGACTAATTTAAGTGTATTTTTCATGTAGATTAAAATATCTCAGAAACTAAAAATTGGACCTGCATACTATACGGGAGAGAAATGTTCTTTATTTCATATTCTTTGTAATGAGTTATTAATAAAAAGTGTATCTTAACGTGACCCCATGCTAGAGAGTTGAAAACGGAAAATGTAGCGCCAAAAAACAAAATAACGACTGTTTTGAAATTTTGGAATAAATATTACAAAATTTAAATACCATAGAGAATTCTGAAAGCAATTAGCGGAAGTCAATATGGATATATTTGTTTATTATTTTCAATAATGAAACATTGTGATCGACCAAAAAATTCAAAAACATAACCCCCCTCTCAAAATTTGAGGTTTCACGTTTCAAGATGCGTAGAATTCGAAAAACGAATACAAATTTTTTTTGTCCGTCCGCCGTCAGCACATTTTCTCCGAAACTACTGGACCGATTTTTTTTTCAAATTTTGATATAAAATCAGAGGTCACCCGAGGATGATCCTCTTTCATCGACATTACTATCCGCTTTTAAGTTTCAAAATGGCGGCCGAAAAACCTGCGTTGCTATAGACTGTAGCTCCTAAACGAATGTACAGATTTCAATGAAACTTCGCTAAAGTCATTTTCTCGATGCCCTTTAAATTTATCTATATAACATACTTCAACGAAAAGAAGATGGAAAAAAAGTTACGAGGGATGTTAAAATTAAATTCCGAATAACTCGAAAAGATTTTACTTTTTTGTTTTTATTGTATATGGTTTTTTAAAAGTTTATGAAATTTCCTAAAAAAAAAAAAAGTTAAAATCGGACAATTAGTAGCAAAGATATGGTCTCTGGTTTGTTTTTATGTGTTCTACTCCAAATGTTATATCCTTGGTTTGGTTTTTAAATTTTAAATGTGTTACTGAAATAATGCTATTTTCTTTTTTTAGCATATTACTAATGATTAAAGAAAAACAGTTTAGTTCAATAATTGGAATCACCTTTTGTTTTGTTTTCTTTGTAAGTCGGAAGGTAATGTTACTTTAGATGTATAATTGTTTGGAGATAATAAACCATTGTGAAATCATTTGCAGCGTTTTTAAATCATAAAGATATTTTTTTTTATCTTTATTTGTTCATCCAAACCTGTCATAAGCAATGACAATTAGCGGGTCTGCTGTCGGTAAGTGTACAGGTAGTGGCTTGATCAGCGTGATGGAGAGGAGTGCCCAGCGGCATCCATTCCTGTCTTGATTTCAGCATATTTTTAAGCGAGGAAATCCCTCATCCAACTCCTTTTGAGTGTGTTTTCGGGCGTGTTAAATTCTAGCCATACCTTGTATAAGTGTGTTAGTATGTCCATGTAAGTTATTGTGAAATCGCTTGTAGTGTGTCCGTATGTGATCGTTAACTGTATTCGAAGGTCTTTATGTAATGTAATGTTTGTGACGTACCATGGAGCTTTGATTATGGTTCTGAAAGTTTTAGAATGAAAAGTTTCTAGTTTTCGTATGTGGGTCGTTTTGGCAGTTCCGTAAATTTGTGAAGGGTAGGTCCATATGGGGCTTAAGTAGATAATTGTAAGTGTTCAGTTTTTGTTTCAAGTTTAATTTTGAGCGTCTTGAGAGAACTGTGTATAACATTCGTAGTCTGAGGTTTAAAGTTTTTCTTTTTTTGCTGATATGTGGACCCCATGTCATTCTTCTGTCGAATGTCAGTCCAAGATATTTTATCTGTTTGAAGAATTTCGACATTGTCAAGATAAATAGCATGTTCCATGTCGAAAAGTGAAAGTGATGTGTTGTGATTTGTCTTGGTTGAGTCGAATTTTCCAGAGTTTGCACCAATCGTTTAGTTTTGTTAGATGATGTTGTAAAGTCTGTGAGGTGTGAGTTGGGTTTTTATGTATAAAGATAATAAATAAGAAATTATGTGTTTCTTTTTTTATTTTCTATTGCACTCGATAGAGTTTCAACAAAATACTGATATCTGTTACGGAAGTTATATAAAAAAATGACGGAGTTTTTGTTAGATATTTAGTAAATAGATTCCAATCAAAAGTATTCGTCACATATTTTCGTTATCATAAACCTATTGTATCATTTTAAGATTATGATACAAATAACGATCAGTCAGAGCTAAGTTTACTACAATAATTAATAAACAATTTTAATTGTATCTATTGTAAACTATTAGGCCCGATCGAAAAATTCGCACAGCATATTGTTATCAAATACCAAATTAATAAGAAAATAAAATAATGCAAGGTATCAAAAGATAAAGAAATCAAATGTTACTTTATCGATAAATATAATCGACAAAGAAAACAAAAATTAATTTAAATCTTCATTTTTGTTTGGAAACCAACATGTTCTCAAATTTCAGTAAGCTGTCCGATTTCGATGACTTTTTTTCCTTTTGTAGGGGATTTAGTAATCTTTTATATAATCATGGGCATAACCAAGGAAAAAGTGTGTAATTTTTTTGTCATTCGAAAATAAAGTTTGTTTTCTTTCATAACTTGTATGCTTGAATTTTCGGCGTGATTGCACTATTTTACCCGCCTGAAGGAGAAGGAAGCCTTCGAAGTTGGTGGCTCAATCTTCAGATTTGGTGAAAATTAACGATGATATGGCTTGCCGATGAAAAACACAATCGATGAATAATATAAACTCCTCTCTCGTTCGTAGAGACCTCAAGTAGACGAAATGAGACATGTATTCAATGACAGTACTACAATTAATGTAAGGTTGTGTGGGTGCGAATCCTATGCCTTGCGTTATCTGGAAAATAGTACGTTTTTGGGCTTAAAAATCTCCAAGATCCAATTTGTCCCGTATCGATCTATGGACCTACCACCGTTCCAGTATTGAAGCATAGCAAAATGTTTATTTATTTATTTTAGAAAGAAAAACAAAAGTAGAGGATACGATACGCTAACCCTCCTCGGTACCCCATTCATGGTATTTGAGCATGACAGGAGCTTATATTTGGTACAAAACAGATTTCGAGCCTTACTGTAATAATATATGTGGGGATGGGGATGTTATTATTTTGTTAATATAGATCAAAAACAAATTTATATTTCATATTATTTATCTCGCTGTGTTGATGTTTTCCCTTCTATCGTCTAGTCTAAAACACACACTTTTTTTTTTCTTATATTACATTTTCAATTGTTTACTGACGAATATTCTATGCGAATTATTCTCACGGACACATGCTAGAAATATATAAAATATATACAAACAATACCTGTTGGTCTGTCCTGCTCTTCAGGTATGAATCCTTCTGGTTGAGGAAATGGCTCGGGTTTGGAGTGTTCTTCATCATTTCTTCTGAATTTGGTTGGATCTTCCTGTTGGCAACGTCAGGGAAAAGACCGAGGTTCTTCCATTCCATCAGTTCTTCCAAGATCTGTAAAAGTTAAATAAATATTATAAAGGTATATGAAACTTAATGATCAAAGACTAAACTACTGCAATACTAACGGGACAACTTTTTACTTTCACTTACTTAAAATATATGTAATGAATAGTAAGCCAAAGTATTGCAGTCTTTAAACCTAACTTTCAACGTGAACAACAAGCTTCAGGGGTTCTGATTTCAAATAACCAAGTATCGGAAAGAAACAATCTAGTTAAAAAACGGAAATTGGTACGAATCTGAAATTACTTATTTAACCATTAAGTTGCCCTTGTTGAATTAATTAGTTTGATTGAGCGATTTCACTTTTTTTTTTTTTTTGAATTTCTGGATATCTGATGATGGAATAAATTCGAAAACATAGAAATTATGGATTATTATTATATTAGAGATTTTAGATTATTAAATTAGAGAAATTTCGAAAATAAAATATTTTTAGGTTACGACGAAATTAAGCTATTTATCTAGTTCCAGGCGAATGTTAATAATTTAACAACAAGTGATTTGTACCAAGGACTAATATTAAAGATTATTCATTTTTACATATGATGAGTTAATCGAAATCGTTAATATCGTTTTCGAGATAATTTTAAAAATGTATAATGGTGTAGAGATGGTTGACCGTGATATAATATGAGACGGAGTTGATCGGGGGGGGGGGGGAGGGGAGTGCGGTCGAATACATAATAGATTATAAAAATAGTATTATTAATTTATTACGCCCACGTTTCGACCCACCTTCCAGGTCTTCATCAGGGCTACAAAAGATACAAAATATAAAAGGTACATGGTGAAAATAAAATAAATGAATAATAAGTAGATATTGAATAAGAAACAGTTGTCTGATAAAGAAATAATAAGATGACATCAGAGATATAGTGGGTGACAATGTTGTTATATATTATAAATAGAAATATTTTATTTACATTGAAATATTTTAACTACTATCACTCACTATATCTCTTATGTCATCTTATTATTTCTTTATCAGACAACTGTTGCTTGTTTAATATACACTTAACATTCACTTATTTTATTTTCACCATGTACCTTTTATATTTTGTATGGTTTGTAGCCCTGATGAAGACCTGCAAGGTGGGTCGAAACGTCGGCATAATAAATTAATAGTACTCTTTTTATAATTTATTATTTTACCGCACCTCCCCGATTAACTCTTCATAAAAATGGATAAAATCGATTATAAAGGGTGTCCCAAATTTAACGCAAGATTTAAATTAAATATGCACTAGAGTTATCTCTTATTTTGTTTCCTTTTTCTTAATCAATTTAACAGCTGAGTTTAGGGTTAATGAAAATGGAGCGTTACACTAGCGAACAACGAGTTTTAATGATAGTAAAATATTTTAAAAATTATGAAAGTCTTTCGGCCACTTGTCTTGCTTCGATGTTGACGCCTTGTTTTGGACGACTAGAGTGGTTAACATCAGCAATTTATCCAGTCTGCTTGAATTTCTCTATCAGTCTATATAAAGTTAAATCACTATTCCGACCGTATTTTGTCATCGAATATTTTGTACGAAATTTTCGCAGTGTGGCCGCTAAATTTTCATGATTCTTAAAACATTGTTTAAAATGAAAACACGTTGTTCGCTCCATTTTTACTAACCCTAAACTATCAGCTTTTAAAATGACAAAGAAAAAGAAATCAAAAGAAGAATGAACTGTGTTTTATATTTAATTTAAATCTTTCGTTGATTTTACGACACCCTATATAAAGTAGTATTTACATACTTCACAATTTTGACAAAAAAGCTGCTATAAAATCCCCGACATATACATACCATGATATGTAATTTCAGTTCCGTATAAATTTTCGTTTTTGACCTAGACAGGCACACATACCTTTTTGTGACACGTGATTATTTGGACTCAGGAGGCCATGAGACATTTATTTCCTTATAAAACAATGATTAGAAATTTTTCACGATCGTAATACTTTCTCTTATTGTATATTTCTATATGGTTAAGTGGAAGCACGGGCGGATTCACACGGGAAGGGGGGGACTTTGGGACTGAGGCACCCCAAAATGGTAAAATATAACAATGTTTTATGAAAAAATTATCTCTTAAAGTATTATTGATCGTCTAATTACATTTAAAAGGATTCCTAAATCACTTTTCCTAAACACCATTTCATATAGGTAGTTAGTTTCTTTATTTTTTCCCTAAGTAATTATCGTTATTTTTATGGAAAAAAAAGCTTTCGGGCTGAAGCCCTCCCCTCCCAAAATTAAATCCTAGATCCGCTAGTGAGTGTAATTAACATTTAAAGAAGTTTTAATGGACAGAATTGTAGATTGTAAGGAAGGTTAAATTAAATAACCTAATCGTTGAAAACTGCCAACCTCAAATCATTCCTTTGTGGAGTTATCTCAGATAACAGGCGAGGGCTTTTCCAAGCAGCCCCGAGGAAGCTATTGTGAACTTAAGAAGCAGCTGAAACTGACAGGGCTACGTAATAAGCTGTCAAAATGTTTTTCTAAGCCAGTAATTATAGAAGTTAACCAGAAAGGGCTCCATCCTTCAGAGTCACAATAGAGAGCTTTTGACCCTTAATTGGGAAGAGAGAAAAATAAATCATCAAATATACAATCCATATTATCACAATTCAAGTTACAGTAGCTCAGTCGGTTAAGTAAGCTGACAATACACAATACACAATATCAATATTATTGTACTACGACAACCACTTTACTTTGAACATTTTCTTTGAAATGAATAAACATTGACAAATATCAACGCGTTATCTGTACAGAACAACTATCAAGGACTGAAGGGGGTTTTAGGGCTGTTTTTTTCCGCCATTAATCCACATTTGTATCGCCGCGCGCTCTGTGGCAAATCCTCTTACCTTAAACCTCGTAAGCTTGGTCATTGAAAATTACTACTATTGTAGGCCCAATGGTATTATTTTTTCTTTGAAAAATAAGGTCATAGCTTTGCTTATTTGTTCAATTCTAACAATAAATATATATATATATATATATATATATATATATATATATATATATATATATATATGTTTATTTAATGAAATTTACAACTGTATACAAATACAACTGGTAAATATGCACAAATTATAAATAATGACATGAACAGGCTTGAAGAGATACTACCCAGTGGTAGCACTTCCTAAATAATTCATATATTTAAAAAAAAAACTTCACATTATTTTTTTTTAAAGTTAATAGATCAGAAACTGAACACTATTATAAATGTCCTAAATTGAGACAGATTGTAATATTTCTTAATAAAGAAGTTTTAAAATAAATAATAGGTAAAGAGTAAAACGAGTTTAATTTAAGGTACGAAATAAGTTTTGTAAAACATACAAATAAAAAAAAAATAATAAAAAAACCTGTACCACTAACAATCCATGAAAGCTCTTGGGTTCAGTAGAATATGAGGAAGTACTCTTAAAAGGTCAACGGTTGTGCAAGGAGGTGATTGGGCCTATATCAATCAACTTAACCCGCCATTTTCCCCCCTTTAATTAATTATTCCACTATGAGTACCGACTTTATAGTCTCCTGGCCCAGAAGCCGATCCGCGGCTGATGGAAATTTACTGTCATTAGCCGGATTCGAACCCGGGGCCTTCAGCTCTGGTAGTCAGTGCCCACCCACTGAGCTACCCCGCTCCCGAAAATATAAAATAAAAGTGCATATATTATTAGATACTATTGGAAAACTTTCTTTAAAAATTAAAATAGCAAAATAAACATTTTAAAGGATTCAATATTCTTATTATTATTACAAAAAGTTCAAAACTAGGTGAATTATATACATTTTTTTTAAATTACTAGCAATTTATTACATATTTTTACTTAAACAGCTTTTTTTCAGAAACATATAGCTATATCGACTATATCGAATATCCATAGCCTTGCTTAAGTGGAGTGAATAGCACGTGGGAAATTATCACTCCGTAAACTCAATTTATCCAAATTTGTTAGTTAGAACATTCTCGAATCAAGGGCACGAATCGTCAAAGAAATCTATGTAGGATACAAATAAATTAGCATTTCGCTAAATGCGATTAATGGGCGAATGGAAGGCATAATTGGTTGAATGGAAATCTAAGTAAAAAATCTGGGAATGTCGGAGATGGACAGAAACTAGAAAATTAGTTAATTTAAAGATGAAAATTACATCATTTTTTATGCGCCATTGTGGTACAGAATCAATATTTATATTGATATCCATTTTACGAAAATGTCCATAATATCGATGAAAAAATATATCGATATTTCAAACCAGATATTTTGATACTATCGATTGTTAGAGAACGATATCAATACATCGATATAGTGCCTTCGATATATCCCCTACCAAAGCGGATTCAGGAATTATTTTTTTTTAAATTTCTCTGGACGAAAAAAACAAAAAAATAAAACTATTTCATAATATCCGTCAGTGGCCAGTAGGTGAACTAGATGAAATCCTAGCTATTGATAGAATGAGATATAATATAAATATTCTTTTTAAGAAATACATTTAAGAAGTGTTCTCATTGATGCCAGGAGCTGTTACCCAAGTCCAGATTGTAAGGGTTGATAGATACAAGTTTAATTTCATATTAAATGAAATTCAATACTATATTGTCTTTTCACCAAGCCAGTAACCAATTTCTGTCCAATGCTTTTGTGGTATTGTACAGACTTGTATTGATAGACTGGCATTACACAAAGAACTAAAAACGACATCAAAATCATTATAACCTTCTCCAGGAATTTTCGAAATCAACACATTTTTACAAGACCCCAGATAAAATTAAGCGTGCTAGCACATTTCAAAATATTTCACACATATTACTTTAAAAAATTTCTCCTCGAGTTTGACAAATTTAAGTGGTCTACAATACTTAGCACTGATTAAACAAATACCCCGAATATATTGAAGATTAGGTATAAAATTGAGATTTTTCTGACGCCTAGAACAGGATAAAAACGATCCCACTTTGACTGCCGTGGAACCAACGCCAAATCTTATAATCGACAAATCATTACCTAATTTTCTGAAAGAATAGAGCTAAAACACAACATCTATTAGGTTGAAAAAAAAGTCCTTTCGGTTTTTCTGTTTATTTTTGACACTATGATACAGTCCTTATCTGATGAATTAATTCCTAAGGTGGATTGTTTATCCTGTTTGTAATATGTCAACAACTATATCTGTTAACTCTTGTTGAAACTAGCTTAGTATTGTGTTTGCTATTGCAGTATGAATATGGAAGAAAATATCATTCATTAACGGCTCATTTTATTGTATTATTTTAAAAAAGATAAGCGTGTTTATAAGGATGATGCCTTAACCGAACGCACCTGTCAAAATTGGTTTGCCAAATTTAATTCAGGAAATTTTGACATCAATGATGCTCTTTGGTCTGGTCGCCCACATGAAATTGAAACGAGCAATGTTAAGGCCATGTGTTTCCAGGCTTAATGTTTGGGCCCCTCACTCTCTAACCGAAGTCAACTTGGCAACACACATTTATGTTTGTGATTCACAACAGAAACGGCACCAAACGACCCACTTTTGAAAAGGTTGGAAACAGGAGATGAAAAATGGATTCTATAGAAAATCGGGAGGAAAAATTGAAAACGCAGATTGCATCGAAAAGAGATAATGCTTTTCATATGGCGGGATTTCAAGGATGTTATTTTCTATGAGCTATTGCCATCAGGACAAACAATTGATTCAACTCTATACTGCTCACAATTAACCAAATTGAATAAATCAATTAAAAATAAACACCCACAACTGACAAATCGGAAGGGTGTTGTGTTCCACCATGACAACGCTAGGTCCCACACCTCATTGGTCACTCACAATAAATTATTGGGCCTTAGGTGGGACATTTTGAGCCACCTTCCATATTCACCGAATCTAGCTCCAAGTGACTAACACTAATAGCGGTCTCTACAGAATTCCATGAACGGAAAGAAATTCCAAAAGGAAGAGGATATGAAAAATCACTTGGATCAATATTTTACAATAGACTTCAGACATTATATGAACATGTCATTATGCAGTTAATGGAAAGATGGGAACAAAGTCATTAAATAATGATCAATATGTTGTAGATTAAAATAAATTTTATGTCCATAATATATTGAGTTTTATTTTACCTTGAAAATCTCAAAAGACTTATTTGCCAACCCAATATGTTTTGGCTATTAAATGAATTAATTTTCTTAATATTACTATAAAAAATTGGTTTGTCGTTATACCACACCGGCTATCATTTTGTAATAAATGGAGACACAAGGTATAATTCTCCTAGAGAACTCATTAAAGGCTGGGACGTGATATCGATTTTCAATAACAAGCTATCGATAGCCGAATGGATCTCGAGGTGCTGATTTAGGCAGCACTGCAACTCGAGAGCCACTCGAGACTGAACAAAAGCCTTCCTCGCCCTAGACCAATTTATAACCTTCCTTTAGAAATAATTTTGTAATTTGTTCCGCATCATTTTACTAGTTTTACTTGAGATGAATGGTTTCAAAACAAGCTAAATCCATTTTTGATCGAATATTTAATAACAATTGATTATCATTACACAACAATTAATCATCGTAATCGACCAATAGAAAAAAAAAGTTTACTCCCCTCGAATTCGGAAGTTTTACGTAAAAACTGAAAATCTAATCATTAAAAAAAAAAAAACGCTTCAAATTAATACTCAATGGTTTATTATTTTCAAACAATTATACATCAAAAGTAACATTGTTTTCTTGTAACAGAGGGAAATAGATAAAAAGTGATTCCTAATATTGTCCTAAATACTTTTTTTTTCATCCAAAGTAATTTGCTAAGACAAATTAGCATTATTTCAGTAACACATTCAAAAATCAAAAACCGAAACAAAGGATATCAGTTTTGCTGTAGAAGGTTACATTTGATAACAGCAGGTAAACTGATAACGGGACTAAAGGTTAACAAATAAAGAAATTGAAAGTTTAATAGGATAATATTAGTTATAATATCTTTAGGAAAGATTTATTAAATATATATAACTCTATAAGAAAAAAAAATATTTATTTGATTATTTATTTATTTGACCGCACCCCCCGATCAACTCCTTCTCAAATCATTTTATATTTTTATTTTATTTTTTTTAAATATCTGTTATTTTCTTTCATACTGACCGAGGGTTGCTCCATCGTCCTCTGCTGCATGTTGCCAGGAAGCTCCTTCTCCAACACCTTGTGGATGTTCTTGGACGGGATGTCCAATTCGGTCTTTATCCTCGGAGCGCCCCCGCCTTCCTTGTCCACCTTCTCGGATATCCTCGCCACGAGCTTACCATCCTTTTCATCTGGAAGCAAAAATATATAAATAATATCATAAATATTTTTTCCAATCTTCACAAGCCCTCACAAATCCGAAATGTAAACATCGAACAAATATATCGATGAGTATCGTATCGATATTTTTAATCTTTAAAAGACCCATCTCTCATAAACACGGTTACCATTAAATTTAAGTCCAAGTATTTTTTTATTTTATTGAAATTTACAACTGTAAACATATATAAAACCAGTAAATTTTCTACAGGAATATATTACATGAAGGTACTTGTGAAGAAGCTTCCCATTGGTAACACTTCAAAGATAAATAAATATAGGAGGTCCCTTGGCCATCTTCTTTACAGACGCCTCGGAGGGTCGTCAGGAATTGTATTGGAGGAAAGATTACGAACTAGAGGATTGGGGTGACCAAAGAGTTTGGAATGAAAAGAGGTATATCTAGTTCGGGCCACGTCTTCCACAAGAGGAATGTTGAGGTCTTTATGGATAATTTTATTTGTTACATAATAAGGAGCATTTAGGATTTTGGATTGTAAGGATTGGATACGGGAAGAATTTGATGTTTTCGTAGAGCCCCAAATCTCAATACCATATGTCCAAATGGGCCTGATGATGGTAGTGTAAATGAGTTTTTTGTAATTAATTGGAAGTTTAGAGCGTTTATCAAGTAAGTGTTGCAGTAGTCGGAATCTGTTGGTAGTTTCTTGTCTTTTAAGTCTAGTATGAGGATTCCAGGTAAGTCGTTCGTAAAGAAGGAATCTTAGGTAACGGATCTGTTCGACAGCGATCAGTGGAATATTGTTAAAGGATACGGTGCGACAGGATGTTGTAGGTTTACGGCGAAGGGTAAAAGTAATTTGTTTGGATTAATTCTCCAATTTGTCCACCATTTTTCAATGGCTGAACTCCAAGTATTTAATGAGATAAGTATTTTACTGTTTCAAATTGCTATATTATAATGAAATTCTCCAAATTATACTGTTCTAGCGGATGATATGTAGTGGAAATATTTATATTTTGTATATATTTTTAAAATAATATTAAATAATTATTTATTTCACAGTGTATAACCAATACATTTTTACAATTTAAAACTACTTTAATTATAATCAACAACATAAAACAATGAACAATTTAAGACTATTAACCTATTTCAAGTAGAAAAAGGTTGGAGAATCCTATCCTAGATCGATACGAATATTTGAAAATCTTGCAGTATAAGCAAAAAAGATAAATATGTGTGATTTTGTTTGTACAAGTTTGCGGTAGGCACGTGTTATTGGATTCTCAGAGAAAGACGATTTTTCCCAGATTTATAAATAATATTTTTCATTTTACCTAGGAACAGTTAATTAAAAAATAAAATGGAACCGGTTCCGCATAACAGGTTAGTTAGGTATGAGAACGACTCATTCGATTCCGATAGAATCCCTCGTCCACTACAACTCCAATACCTCCACGCGAGCTAACTGGATTCTGGAATTCGATCTCCATGACATGCTCCAGAGCTGGCATTATATTGGGGTGGAGGAAGGAGATTAGCTGGAGAATTCCATCCAGAGATAATGGAGATCATCCCCTCTGCATAAGCATACCTGCATCCGGTTAATTACGGTTAATCTGGGGCAGGTAAACGATTACGGTGTAACCGATCAGCCATGTTAACTAAACTCTACGAATAATAAATATTTATTGAATATGGTAAAAATAATAATATCATATTAGATTATCCCATAAGTTCTTTTCCTCTTCTTTATTTAATGTTTAAGCTTGATTTAGTCTGTTATATATCAACCATTCTAGCCAATTACCTCCTTCCATCTCTCATGGGGAACAGTTAAGAAATGAAATATAAAAATTATCCAGTCATTCCAGTGAAAAGTCCTTCGGAACATTGTAGATGCACCCTTTTACGTTTCAAACCTCACGTTACACACTGACCTTAACACTCCTTTCATCACGACAACTGCCACTGACCGCTTTAATAATTTTCATGACAGACTGACTCTAAATTCCAATCCACTTACTCAAGCTCTATCTACTGCCACAAATCCATATAATCCATACAGAAGACTGCTGCGGCGCTGACCAAGAGACTTATCGAATTGAGCTACTTGCTGCATTATCTTTTTTTTGTATGTGTTATTATGTGTTGTTTACTACTGTTGTTATTTTTTTTTTTTTTGTCTTTTTGTTTTGTTATTACTATTCTTTTATCTTTATATTATCATTTCTTCTTCTTGATATCATATTTGCTGAATACCGAGGTAGATTTAAATTTATTGTGAGCCAGAAATATGTATAACTAATAAATCCATCTCTCAGTTATACCCTTTTGTTTAAAAAAAAATTTTTGATTTACTTGCAAAATATTTATCGAGATTCGTTTTTATGGAGAGTGAATTAGATTGAGCCGTCAGATCTCCGATGTGTAATGCTCGGGTAAAGTTGGCTGTAGTCGTCTAATTTAAGTGCCTTTGGATATTAGAAATATCTCAAAAATTAAAAATCAGACCTGCATACTGTAAGCGTGGGAATTATTCAGCATTTCAACCTCTCATTAATGGGCTATTATTCAAAATTGTATCTTAACGCAACTCCGTGTTAGAGAGGCGAAAAGAAAAAAAAGTCGAAAACCAAATAATAACGACTTTTATTGAAGATATGGATTAAAATATCTCGGAAACTAAAAATCGGACCTGCATACTGTAAGCGAGGGAATTATTTAGCATTTCAACCTCTCTGGAATGGGCTAACATAATTTATATTTTATATTATTAATCTCGCCTTGTTGATGTTTTGACTTCTATCGTGTGTTCTAAAGTAAACATCTTAGTTTTTTTTTTTAATTAAAGAATAATCGGATGGGGCAAGGTCTGGGGAGTACGGAGGATGAGGTAGAAAATCCTAATCAAACTGTAAGAGTTTGCCAAGGCAACATGCGGAATTGGCATTTATCCATCCTACAGAAATGTACTTGCTTGTCTACTTAAGCACCTTAGTAGATTTTTAGGTTCTAAGAATATTTAAACCTGGTTTAGCAGTCGGGTTCAACCACGAACTAAACTCGACCCTTCAAGAGTTTGCCATGCACTAGTACATGGGACGAAATATATATTTAAGGAATCGTAATATGTAATAGATGACACTCGAATACTACATCAAGTTTATAGACGTATATTTTATTAAAAATTCACTTAGATATTTAAGTAGTTTCCTGAGTACATTTAGCTCATTTTTTTCCTTTCGTTAGTACATGTAAACGTTGACTCCATGGAAATCATCGAGCAAACATGTGGGCATTTTATCAGGAGCGTTTGTTATAGGGAGAGGGGAGAGAGAGACATGCATATATTACAACATTTTTATACTATTTATTGAACACCTCTACTGCATTTGTAAATATTAATTTTATTTATTTATTTTATATTGTTTGTGCTGTGTTTTTTAAACTATAACTGCTTTTTTTTTGGTTATTTTGTATAATTTATCACCAGAAAGCTTGAATTGGGTTTGGAAGAAAAAGGGGAAAATGAGAGAAATATAAATAGATTGTTCATAAAAAATAAAAATATAACAAATTGTTTACTATGTTCATTTATATTGATTGATAAGTATTATGTGTCTATAGCAACCTAATATAATTGGGCAGCATCCTTTTATGAAAATAAAGTGATTTTTTTTTTCTTTTTTTGAAAGTATTCTCAAATTCACATTCACTTAAAATGTAAGTATTAAGTAATTAAAAAATACATAGCTAATGGAGACAAATTGACAAAATATTTCATATCAAATACTGTGTTAGAAAAAAGAAATGATTATTTTTTACTTTCACTTACGTATATATGTAATCTATAGTAAGTGTAAGTATTGCGATCATGAATTTTTTAAATATTTTTATTCTGAGTTTTGAACGGAAATACATGTTTTGGGACACCCTGAGTCCAAATTACCAAGTCCCTAAAAGTGGTCTATGCATATGTGTGTATGTGAACACTCTAGCGTGAAAACTAACATAAGTCGAACGAAACTGATATTACGTATTTGAAATAGGCATATGCCTAAGATGTCGCTCTTACGATTTTGATTAAATTCGGTGTATCATTGTATAATTAGGTGGTCTTAAAGTGTACCAGTAAGAATAAGTGATATATAAAAATATTTCATAGATACGTTTATAATCTTAAATATATTTACTATAGTTTAATAACTCTAAATCTGATATTATATTTAAATATTTAGGTATCTATCGTCCGTTTATTCCGAAAAATTATTTTGTAACCTTTTAGAAAATTAAATTAGTGAATAACTTGATGAAATTTCCTTTTGTGATATTCCAGCAGTATCCACTTACAATTAGTGTGACAACTTTTGATCTGTCTATGACAGACAAAGCAGATCTCTGAATTCCGTAAACTTTACAATGGGAAATAACAGTTTCGTAACTAATAGACGTATAATCCATAATCAATGGATCGTGCAATCCATAATCAACAGAACGTACAATCCATAATCAACCGGTGATGTACTAAACAGGACTTTAGTTATTTTAATGGTATTTATGATTTTTTAGCTTTAGCTCAGTTAAAAATGCAATTCAAAAATTTTTAATAGCCCAACATGGCCACAAAATAATTTCTATTGAAAGTTGTGTGTTGCGCGCACCAGATTTTTAATATATAGTATTCTGTAAACGAATTTGCAGTATGTCGTAACCTTATGTTTTGCTTCCATCAATAGTACATTAAGGCAAACCCCAACCTCAGGCTGCTTCGCTTGCTTGCTTTAGATAACACCGCCCACGCTTAGGCCAATGCTTCTATCGTCTACCTCAGAGAGAGGCACCTTTGACTTTGTAATACAAAGATTTACATATACAAGGTATATTTGCTTTACTTGCCTCATGTTTAAACATTATATACAAATTTACTAGACAATCTCTATAAATTTAACACGTCCATATAAGATCTTAGAAGATTTATTTTTATCGAAATTTACAATCGAACTTCAAGAAATTAGAAAATGAGCTATTAATAAATAATATGACTTGAGCTTATTATTACAGCACTGCAATTAGTCTTTGGTACAGAACCCTTTTTATCAAATGATTAACATCCGACTAAAACTTCATAAATAGCTTCGTTTCATCACAACCTACAAACATTTACGAAAATTCTTGGAATTGGGACGTTTTCAATCTGGAGGTCGGCAAACTTTGTCTATTTAATTACCTACTAAAAGCTCGTAATTACCCATTTGCTCTCCATTTCAATCGTAAGATAACTTGAGCACAGAGTCGAGAAAAAAGGTGGCCATCAAAAATATTGAGCATTTTAGTCTATATAACATCTTTATTTTGACATTGTGGGGGTCTTAGTCACGTTAAACGGCTCAATATTTTTGAAGGCCGCCTTTTTTCTCGATTTTGTGCTCGAGTTATCTTACAATTGAAGTGGAAAGCAAATGGGTATTTACGAGTTTTTAGTAGATAATTAAATACACAAAGTTTGCCTACCTCCAGATTGAAAACGCTCCAATTCCGAGAATTTTCGTAAATATAATATTTGTAGGTTATGATGAAATGAAGCTATTTACGAAGTTTCAGCTAGATGTTAATCATTTGATAAAAAGGGGTGTGTACCACTGGCTAAATCGTTAGGTGTACAGATCGTAGGTTTGCAGCGCCAATTGTCTTTTTTATTTTGAATATCTGATTCGAGTTGGTGAAATAAGCATTTATCCAATTTAACATACTGAAGGGGAAGAAGTGCAGGAGAAGAGGAAAAATTGGGTAGGAGAGACCAGACGACCGACATTGAAATATAAAATTTATTAAACAAACATTTACATAAAGTTTGAATAAAGTGAAAGTAAGCGTAAACGAAATATGAACTAAAGGTGTTTCCTCCGATTCGAATGGCCAAAAGCAAGCAAATTCACCAATCCACCTTCTTCATGGCATCGATTAATAATATATTATATCTTATATCTCTTTCAGCATGTAAAGGCCACCATGTCCTTTATTTTATTTGTTTAGGAAAACCAAATTTTCATAATTTTGAGCTATTAAAATTTGTTTCTTCGTTACTAATTTTTATTTTATTTTTAAAGGATATGGTGTTGTTTGTTTCCTAATAACTAAAAATCGGACCTGCATATTTTTAGCGAGGATAATGTTTATCATTTCATCGTTTTTGTAATGGGCTATTATTCAAAATTGTATCTTAATACGATAGCGAGTTAGAGAGGCGAAAAGAGAAAAAATAGTGTCGAAAACTAAATTATAAGGAGTTTTACGGAAGATATGGATTAAAATATCTCATAAAAATAAATATCAGACTTGTATACTGTAAGCGAGGGAATCGTTCAGAACTTCATTTTCTATAGCATTCATTAGCTATTATTTATAATTTATATTTCATATTATTAATTATTATTAATATCGCCTTCTTGATGTTTTCACTTCCATCCTTCAAATGACAAATTAATAAGAAAATAAAATAATGTAACGTATCAAAATTAAAAGAAATCAATTGTTACTTTATCGATAAATATAATCGACAAAGGAAAAAAAAAAAATTAAAATCTTCATTAATGTTTGGAACCAACATCTTTACAAATTTCAATAAGCTGTATATTTCCTAAAAATTGTCCTATTTCGATGATTTTTTTCTCCTTTTGTAGGGAATTCAGTAATCATGGGCACAACCAGGGAAAAGTGTAATTTTTTAGTTATTCGCAAATAAAGTTTGTTTTCTTTAATAACTCGTTTGCCTGAATTTTCGGGATGATTGGACTATTTTGCCCGCCTGAAGGAGAAGAAAGCCTTAGAAATTGGTGGCTCAATCTTGAGATTTGGTGAAGAATTAACGATGATATAGCTTGCCGATCAAGAACACCATCTTTTGATCACACGTACCATCTTTAGAACGTGCTTTAGATCACACGTTAGTTAATTAATTTTCATGATGACATGACCAGGGGTGTCCAGATGGGCGTTTTATGGCGAAAGTTGCGCCATAAAAATTAATGAGGGGGGCACTTTTTGATGGGGCTATCAATTTTTGAGGAGGACGCACATTTAACGGAGTTATGAATTTTCAAAATGAAAAGTCAAAAGACAATTGGAATCATGGAACTGACCACAGGATGTGTAATGGTATATAATCTACGAATATTCAAATACCACTTTCGCTTGCACTGTTTTTAAGAAGGAATGAGGAATAAAATATCTTGGGAGGGGAGAGAGGGAGGTTTATGCGCCATCGTCTTTAGGGGGAGGGGCATGGACATCCCTGGACATGGCTATATTTATTAGCTGTTGTATATGCAATATAATTAGTGCATTAGATATCCCTAAACTTCTGGCTACTATCTAAATATTTTTAAAATTTATTCTTTAAGAAATTAAAGAATGTTAAAGTGTGCGTCAAATGAGTACCTAAACTTTATAATTTGCTTAAGTGATATTGTCGATAACCACGAACGACGAACGCTGATTTTTTGTGAATTTATCATAGTAAGATAAATTATTATAATTGATCCTGCAACTTGAAATTAGTTTTCTAAGAGAAAAAAAATTCATAAAATAAAAGTTATAGAGCAATGAATTCCGCGTCTACTGAATACCAACAATTTAAATGTAGATCATTCATTCCTATTGATTCAGATTAATATTTAAACAGTATGGGCGTCTATTCTATTGAGTTATTCATGTTTAGAGTCTCCTGTATACAAGGAATTTCAAAAAGAAATAATTATCAAAACTTCAACACGCTCCTGGTAAACAATCAAAGTAAAGATTAACGTTATTAACATTCATATGTGAAAAACAGTATTCGCTATTTACCCAATTTTAGCCGTTGACTAAATAATATATGAACGATTTACAGATTACTAATTAATTTAAAATTTTATTTTTTAATATATAATTTTAGTTTGGTTCAGGGAGATGGCCACCCTATGAACATGGCTATATTTATCAGCTGTTGTATATGGAATATAATTAGTGCAATAGATATCCCTAAACATCTGGCTACTATCTAAATATTTTTCCACTTTAAATAGAGGTAATGAAGCGAAGAATAGTTGGGGTGGTCAGTCAAAAAGGAAGGCAAAAATAAATGATAATATTTATTTTTTACATATGCCGACGTTTCGATCTGAAGA
The DNA here is from genome assembly GCA_928085145.1 of Nezara viridula. NCBI lineage: Eukaryota > Metazoa > Arthropoda > Insecta > Hemiptera > Pentatomidae > Nezara > Nezara viridula. The sequence continues at coordinate 4,248,593 of OV725082.1, forward strand.
TCAGGCCTTCATCAGGGCTAAGAAAATAACCAGATAACAAGGTATGAGAAACATAAGTAATGATGGTAAAAAAGATAATAATAAAAAATAAATAAAATAAAAAAAAAATTAGAAAAATAAAATAGATAAATATAAAGTAAAATGAAATTGTTAGAATAATGACTAAGAGCTAAGAGATAAATAATAAAAACCGTTACAAAGTGTGGAATGATGAAGTAGGCATAATCAAAAAGGGTGACAAAAGTGTTACAATAGGAATCTTAGATTAAAATGTAAAACATAAAAAAGAAATATGAAGTTATATAAGAAATGAAAATAAATAGTAAAATTAAAACATTGAGAATGGAGTAGTTAGATAGAAAATTGAGATATTGTAAAGTCTATCAAGATGTACAGACAATGTATAATATAATAAAGAGTTAAAAACAGAGAAAAGGAATGAAAGGAAGGAAGGAAAAGAAATTGAGGAAGCTGAAATAAGAAAGAAATAAAAGAAGTACTACCTGTCTCCTTAAGTGTCGTTACAAGGGAGGGGGAGAGAGGAGAGATGTGTAGGTGGCGTCATCTCTAACGGTTATCCGACGAAGTTTGAACTAAGGCGCTGGAGGCGTAAATAGGTACGAGAGATATATTAATATATATAAATAAATGAAGTTTTAAATAGAGGTATACGGTATATGGTGGTCTCTGGAGATCTTGATGCTAAACTAAAATTTTTGATTAACTGCTTTGTACAGTTCATCTACAGGATCCCCAGGGATGACTCTGTCACCGGTTTTTTATACAAAGTTGGAATGGTTTTTTTTTGTGGTCAGATGTTTCGTTTTTCATTCCTACCACTAAAATTGGCTAAAAATTAAAGTAAAGTAAAATATGCAGATTTCATTTATTCCATACAAGGTGGATCTATGAAAAATATGATACTTATCCTTGAACTTTGAACCATCAAAATTGTTGAGCGAGACAACTTATTAGAAGTTGGCGCCCAAGCTAGCCAACGAGCGAGGTGAGTTAGTAACCACTGAAAAGTTGAGCAGTTTGTGATTAGTTCCCGAGAACCCCAACGACCCCAGAGTACACTAAATAATAGACAACCTGGGCAAGATCCGAGGAACAAACTGTAGCTATTATCCTGAGTCAACAAGTCAGAAAGTTGTAAATTATTATGCGCTTAATTTAGTTTAAATTCAGCAACTACACCAAAGGAGGAAATATGGCGACAGGAATAATGTTTCATATTTAAACTCCCTAAATAAAATACCTCGGCTCCACAATAATCTCAATGAATGACTAACGTTCAGAAATAGATCAGCGTATAATTGCTTATTTCTTAAAATAAGAAATTAAGTGTTTTGACAAAAATTACTGACCCCCATTACAGAAGTTTTATTAAAACGTAAAAATACCAAATACTGCATAATTTTCTTAAAAGAATTTACGTATCATTATATATGGATGTATAAATATTTATTTATTTATAATTGGTAAATGGTTGACTGTCGTGGATAATGAGGAGAAGAATAGTTGGGGTGGTCAGTCAAAAAAGAAGGCAAAAATAAATGATAATATTTATTTTTACATATGCCGACGTTTCGACCTGAAGTTCAGGCCTTCATCAGGGCTAAGAAAATAACCAGATAACAAGGTATGAGAAACATAAGAAGTGATGGTAAAAAAATATAAAAAAATAAAGAAAAAAATATAAAAAAATAAAGTAAAATGAAATTGTTAGAATAATGACAATAGTAAGAACTAAGAGAGAAATAATAATAACCGTAACAAAGTTTGGAATGATGAAGTAAGCATAATAAAAAAGGGTGACATAAGTGTTAAAATGGGAATCTTAGTAAGATTAGTATATGGGAATCTTAGTAAGATTCTTGTCTTAAGATTCTCAACATAAGTAAGAATCTTATCTTCACTACTTATGTTTCTCATACCTTGTTATCTGGTTATTTTCTTAGCCCTGATGAAGGCCTGAACATTAGGTCGAAACGTCGGCATATGTAAAAATAAGTATTATCATTTATTTTTGCCTTCTTTTTTGACTGACCACTCCAACTATTCTTCTCTTCATTTATTTATTTAATTTTATTTTCCATTAAATTTGCTACTGCGTTGTAACGCATCAAGCAAATGTGTTGGCGTTTATTTTATCTTCTTGTATTCTTGATACTTGTCAGCAGAAGATCTCTATGCCACAAGGGAACAGAGAGGAAGATAGAGATAAAACGAGTGGATTTGGATGATTGAGGGCAAAATCATGAGTGAATGGAGATATTTTAAATAAACCAAGGAGCATTGACGATTTTACGAAGTATTTTGGATTGTGTGGTGTGTGTTTTTTGTTTTTGTGTGTGAATTTTGTTTATGTGTGTGTGTGTGTGTGTTTTGAGGAACCCTTAAGTTCTGCTCCATATGTATAAATAGGTCGTACTATAGTGGTGTAGATTAGTCGCTTGTTTAGTACGTTGAGTGGAGATCTGTAGTCCAAAAGATGTGACAGTTGTTTGTATCGTCTTGTTTTTTTTTTAATTTAGTGTGAAAGTTCCAGGTAAGTTTTTTGTCCAAGTATAGTCCGAGATACCGTACATGTGTTTTTGAGGGAACTGGTTTATTGTCTATAGTCACAGCAGGACACGAGATCTTCCTCAGGGAGAAGCTAACATGAGTTGACTTGAAGACATTGATTTTAATTCTCCATTTGTGAAACAATTTTTCAAGGTCGTGTAGATGATCTTGAAGGGCTATTGAAGCGATAGTGGGATTTTTGTGAGAAGAAAGAATTGCAGTAATATTTAAATATTTTTTTGTTATTCGGTTGCTAAACAATTAAATATTTTATTTTACGGAAGATAGATTTTATGTATTAGTAACTATTTGGCCTAAAGTGTTATTATCAAATAACATTTTTTTTTTACCAGTCTTGGCTTTGGTCTTCTAACAATTAGACCGATTTTGAGCAACACTAATGCTATTGGTCCCCAATACAAATCATTCGAAATATAAATATACCGAAAGCTCTTATAATATATAAGAATTTCATTATGTAAGATGGCCCTGCAACCAGTTATTAAATATGAAAGCTAGTCCTGGACACTCTCTCTTCACGAAAAGAGGTTATTGAACATATAGGGGAAAATAATACATCAAAACATTTATGGCCCAACCAAAAAAAGGAAGTCTTTAGTGGTTGAAGGCTGAGAAAGAGCTGAAAAAGCTTTATAATTCACCAGGTTTTATATCTACCATAAAAATGGGAATGATAAGATGGTTCTTTCACGTTCGAAGGATGGAATATAGCAGGTTCCCTAAAATGAAGACGAAGAAATATTCTGGAAGAAGATACTTCGTTAGCTGGATGTCGAGGACGATCTTAAGAGCCTAACAAATTATTTTAATAAACCTACGGGATCTCATTGAATTATTCTCTCTAACTTAAAAATCGGTCCAGACGTTCTCTCAAAAATCATTACATATTTAAATTAAGCATGAGGTTATCCACAACAGTGTAACTAATACGAGGTTACAAATGTCAATGATACGCTATAAAATTGAAATTTGAAGGACCTTTTGATAGTAAATCGAATAAACACTTCGATTTAAGGCAGGATATTGATTCAGGTGCATAAAAATAAACCTGTTATTCATATGAATGAAGCTAATAACTGGATTTGAATTTTCCGTATTTCAGCAATGTTTCAAGACCATTTTCTCTACTATGTGTAAATAAAGAGATTCTGTCAATGTTCTTTGGAAGAAAGTATCATGACAAAGAACTTAATGTTCCATTATGTTTCCGCTTTGGCCAAATCCAGATAGCTATTCTTCCATAATAAACTTCACAACCATCCTCTCGTTTCTAAGCTTGTTTCGTTTCTTACCACGTGATCTCCTTATATTACAGTGCTACCTGTGAGTAGTTACATACGACAACGTTAATGAAAGCCGGTAAAGAATTAGGACTCGAAATAAACGCGGATAAAACAAAATATATGGTTAGCTGAAAAAATGGCGATATTACTGGTGATATCGATATAATGGTAATATTTTTGAACAGGTAGATAAATTTAGGTATCTAGGTTCAACGATAAGTAGAAAAAACGAAATTGAAGAAGAGATTAGACTGAAGGCGGGAAATGCTTGTTATTTTTCTGTGACAAAACTACTTAGTTCGCGCCTCTTGTCCCGGAACTTAAAAATTAGAATCTATAAAACAATTATCTTGCCTACAGTTCTTTATGTATGCGAGACTTGGCCGCTTAAATTAAGGGATGAGCAGCGTCTTAAGGTTTTTGAAAATAAAGTATTGCGTAGAATATTCGGACCGAAGAAGGATGAGTTAACCGGAGAGTTCAGACGGTTACACAACGCCGAATTGCGTGAGCTGTATCCGGGTAATATAATTGAGGTAATTTCATAGCGGCGAATCAAATGGGCTTGTAAAGTTGTTGGGCTTAGTAACGAGAGAATTCCTAAAAGGTTAATATTTGCTGTGCCGAATGGTAAGCGTCCAAGGGGTAGACCGAAGCGAAGGTGGGAAGATTGCATTAAAGCCGATCTGAAGGGACTGGGTCTGGACGGCGAACGGTGGAGGGAGGTGTGTAATAGGCGATTGGTGGTGTCGGCATCGAACCTTCCGGTTCGCTAAGCCTTTTATTATTATTATTATTACCGGTGGGTAGTTCCTCAACAAGCGTTATCACCTATGACCAATTTTGCCACACTATTCTCCTTGCTGATTCGCCGTATCCGGATAATAATAGTATTTATAAAAACGTTATGTATCCTGGTGCTGACCAACTCAATAAGTAAATGTCACTTGAATTAGAAAGCGTTATCTATTCAAATCGGGACGCTCGCCTGGCCAGAACACTGATATCTTCGAGGACATTGTGGAAAAGTTGTCTCAAGATAAGCTAGAGAGAGCCACAAAGAGAGTCTAGATCGGCATTGATAAAAAGAGTTGCTTCAGAAATCCTTTGATCTTTCAAATGTTGGAAGAAAGGACGACCATTGTCGCCCGCGTATGGATTACAGAAACAGATAGGTATCTGCAACACTACTCCATGGATTAGTTCGTGTTGAACAAAAATACGAATACCTAAGATTCTAACGAGAAAATGTCTTTTCCTCGTTCATTGCTAAGACCTCCATGAGAGATAATTTCGAAAAAAAACGGCAATATCCCTGCTGCAAATATATTCTCTACCATACCTTAGTTTGTCTCATAGATGTATTATTGTCTTCTATTGGTTAAATAACTGTTTCTTTGGTTTTTAACTCAGAAATATTGACAAATTCAGAACAGTTCATATAATTGGCAAAAAAAAAAAAAAATCTATTTTAAGTGATGATAGTGGTTCTTAAATTAATTACCTTAATTAATACCACAATCAATATTTAATAGAATTTAATTTTCAAAACGCACTATAAGATTATAGATTTAATTAATATCTGGGCTTGGCAGATATGGGAGTATATCCAGGCAGACATCTACCCAACACATTGGATATGCCTAACAAGCTGTTTGCCCAATCAGAGGTCATGAATATATGATAACATTAGCTACACAGAGATGTTGGTGCGGTTTCTCATTGGACAGTATTATATATCTCTCCGCTAGCGCGATACATCAGTCATCAACTATAATCCTTCATTGTTAATTTATGAAGATAAATTACATTATTATTCCTCGGAAATATTTTGGCTTTAATAAAACACATTTATACATATGTATCTTTTTAATTTTTATTGTTTCCTTTATGTAGTAGCCCCATAATTGTCTGAGAGCATATTAATAAAATCGTTAATTTGTGCAGAGTAAAAAAGAAAAATTTTAAAGTAAAAAAAGCCAGAATTTTTGGTTTTATACCTATAATTCCAAAACGGTGCATCGAAGCGAAAACAGCGTCTTTAAGAAATTAAACATAGTTGAATTGTTCGTCGAACGAGTATCTAAACTTTATAATTTGCTTAAGTGATATTGTCGATAACCACGAACGACGAACGCTGATTTTTATCATCTTATCAAAGTGAAATAAATTACTATAATTGATCTTGCAACTTGAAATGAGTTTTTCTAAGAGACAAAAAAAAACATAAAATAAAAGTTATAGAGCAATGAATTCCGCGTCCATTGAGTACCAATAATTTTAATGTAAGTCACTCACTCCGCTTGAATTATATTAATCTTTAAACAGTATGAGGGTATATTCTATTGAGTTATTCTTTTTTAGAGCCTGTTGTATACACTATAGGATAGGATGATGAATTTTGAGAAACGAGATATAAAACGAAAAGGAATTTCATAAAGAAATAATTGTCAAAACGTCAACACGCTTCAGGTAAAAAATCATAGAAAAGGTTAACGTTATTAATATTCATATGTGAAAAACAGTATTCGCTATTTACCCAATTTTTGCCGTAGACTAAGTAATATATGAACGATTTACAGATTACTAAGTAATTTGAAATTTTATTTTTTAATATATAAGTTTAGTTTGGTCCACTTTGACGCCTCTCTTCTTACCTGGAAATACCCCAGATACTATGTTTTACTTATAGTTTCTCTAAAACGGATTTTTCTATAGTGAACAAACTTTGATCCCCCATTACTTTGTAAGGGAATTCGGGAAGAAAAAAAAAATATGAACAACAAATGAAAAAAACAAATACAACGATGTAAAAAAGACAAATAAAAAAAATCATTCAAATAAATATAACAAGGAAGTATATTTGCTATAAATAAGTCAAAGTTTATAGTTCTAATAAATTTAAGAGAATCTTTTGTTGAACTCAAAAAATGTTTTCATGCTATCTCAGTCCCATTTCTCATTTTTGAAAACAATACTTTTTATTAAGACTGATAACTCGCTGGCCGTAAAATAGTTTAAAATTTGGAATTTGTCCGTCTTCATCACATAAGTCTGTATAATGTTAAACCTTGGATATGAGCTTAAGAAGTTTGCCGTCATTACTGTTCAATTGTGATTGTGGTATATGATTTTGTTTTCAATGAATTTGTCGAAAGCATCCAAAGCTTGAATCCAAAGTTTAATGTAATTATTCAACTAGTTTATCGGATGGAAAAAAAAATTTTCTCGTAATTTACTAGTTTCTAAAAAAAATTATAATTTAAATAATGTTACTCTATTCGTTTCCTTAGTTATACTTATAAAGGACACAACTCGGAGAAAATAAGTCCACTTTCTGTCCCAGAATTCCCCTGGGCGCTGGTCAGAATAGCTCCTCAGGGTACCATAGACTACTTCAAGTTCAACATTGCCTCTCACCTTCTCTTGATGGCTCGCATTAAAAGTTATCAAGTCTGAAATTAAGTCAGGAAAACATTTTCTGAGCTACATAAAACGAAATTTTCGTAGAATCTGAAAGTACTGAGTAAAAAAGTACTAAGCACAGAATATTTTACTCAGATACTTTTTCTGCCCGTTAACATAGATTCATAAACTCGCGAAAGTTTCTTTGATTACATTGTAAAAGTTTTAAAATTATTTACAAAGAATACAATTTTTTTTTACATTCAAACCTAGTCATGCTTTTTAGGTCCTGCCTCTATAATATGAAATTCGTTAAATTAAAAAAAAAAGAATAAATATTTATTATTAAAAAAAAACCTGTTCCACTACAACCTATGAAAGGTTTCGGATTTAGTTAGGAAGTACCATTTTAAGGCCAACGGATATGCAGGGGGGTGATCGGCTTAGGATCATGATTAACTGCCAGGTTTTCTTTTTTATTAATTATTTAATCAAGAGTAACCAGTTTGTAGAAGCTGGGTTTAATCCAGGAGGGTTAATCCTTGGCCATTGAAACAGAATAAATAATTACTTGCTATCCCATAACAATATTATTATTAATTATTAATATTATTAAGGATGTACCAAAAAATAAGTAGATATTTTGATTTCTAAAAATCAACTACAATAACTCCTTCAATTACTGTTACAGAAAATCAATAAAAAAACTTAAAGTTCAAAACATGAACCTCCCCCCATCCTCAAAATTTGTGGTTTTACCTTTCAGAATAGGTAGAATTCGAAAACCGAATAAAGAAAATTTTGTCCGTCTGTCGTCCGTCGTCCGCGCATTTTATCCAAGACTACTGAACCGATTTGTTTCAACTTCGGGTCAACAAGATCCTCCTCCTACCTCGACATTAACTGCCTTTTCCTTGCAAGATGGTGGTTGAAAAACCTGTGTTGGTTTAGGCAGTAGCTCGTAAACGAATGTATCTCCATGTGTTAATACTCTGATCCCAGATCAACGCTCAACGGTCCGGTTATCGTGCGGAGGATTTTTCTCTCAAATGTTTCAACACTTTTTTCTAGGGTGCTGGTTAGTATCAAGGTCTCACAGCCATATATTAGAATTGCTTTTATCATAGCATTGTACATCCTTAGTTTGAGATTTCTTGAGATTTTTCGGGACTTCAATACCTTTCAATAAATGTTCTTTTGCCAACCTTATTTCCTTTGTTTTGGGTTTTGATATTCTGAAAGTGCTACATCAACTGAAGCAATATTTTTTATTTTATTTTTATAAAATTACTAATGATGAAATAAAAAATGTCTTAGAGTAATGTTAGGAGTCGCCTTTTATTTATTTTTTCCTTATGTTACAAAGAAAGTAATGTTACATTTGATATATAATTGTTTGGAAATAATAAAGCATTGTGTGATAATTTGCAGAGTTTTTTTTTTTTGTTTAATAAACCAGGGCTTACGAAATTTAGTGGGGGTCTCAATGCTGCCCGCGTTCTAAAAAGTTTGGAAACTCCAGAGTTAGATTAGGGGATAGAATGGAAGGAAATCCGTAATGAATCAACTTCGATAGTTAGAAATAGATTTTACTTTAAAGACCCGCTGTCGATAAGTGATCTGAATACTAGAAACAGCCAGATCAGAGAGAAGGGATTTACTTGAAACTAAATCTATCAAATCGCTGTGCACTGATTCCGAACTTTGACGGAATTCGATAATAACTTTATCAAGGCAAGAAGCCAGCTGTCCTCTCTATTATCGATTCAGATCAAGCTCGATCTTAGATCAAATTTAATCAACAAACTTCTCTTAGAGTTCTGTACTCCTGGTAACTGAGAACAGTGGAAGCGATGGGTCTGCCAATACAGAGCTGCCAATAATACGTCTTGTATATTGGCATTATACACAGCTTGTATTTACCAAATTTATAATTAATTAATAAACTATTCTAAATACATTCAAAACAACCGCCTAAAACTAGTGTTGCCCAAATGCGAGACCGAGAGGAGTCTTGGTCTTGAAAACTCAGTCTTGGTCTTGCGCAAGAGTCTCGCGACAGTCTTGCAGTTACTTATTACCTTATTACTATATGGATATTACTGTATTTTTTTTATATATATGAGAAACTTATCTAAGCCCAAATGAAATATTAGAGTTAAATGCAAAAGTAAATTGGTTATACTAATTATTAACATATAGAAACTAAGATTGTCAAGTATTAGTAACTATTTTGCCTTAATTTTCATTTAAAAAGTTTATTTTTTTTACCAGTCCTGGTCTTGGTCTTGCAACAGTTAGGCAGCATTGGTCTTGGTCTTGCAAGACCGATTTTGGGCAACACTACCTAAAACAAAAAGTCTGCAAAGTAAGGTCGGTATAGCCTCCTCACCAAATTCACCGACATTTTCCAACAGTTAGAACAAAAGTTGGGAGCGGGGTAGCTCAGTGGTAGTTCACTAAGCTTCCAATGCTAAAGGTCCCAGGTTCGAATCCCGGCTCATGGCAGAAAATGTTTTTATTCTGTTTCATTGGCCCTGGGGTAGGGAGACCCACCATCCTGGGGAACACCCAGTCTCTACGAAGTGGGTATCCTTAATTAAATAATTAATGATAGGAAAAAATCTCGCCCGATTCCCTCCTTGCACAACCGTTGGTCTTGAAACAGTACTTTCTCTAAATAGTACTGAACCCAAGTCCCTTCACGAGTTGTAGTGGTACAGGTTTTTAGAACATAAGTTATTCAAAAATAAATATGACAATATGAATGAAGTTAACAAAATACAGGAAATGAAGGGCGATACATATTTAAAATTTATCTGTAAGTGGTTACTTATGATCCTTTGAAACATCATACCCTTCAATTATAACTAGTTAAAAAATATTTGGAATAAAGCACCTTAGCACTTTGAAGTTCGAGAGAAAAAAGCGAGACCAAAAACCAGTAAAAACAAATAAACAAACAAACCTATAAATATGACGTTTTTTTACAGTCTGGGGAAAATTTAATTTAAATTTACAAATACATTAATGGAAAATCGAACGACTAAGCGAAAGCCGGTGAAGAGATTTGGCAAAAGCTATTTAGGGTCATCTAAATTTCAACCCCCACAATCACTGAAAATTACATGAATTTTTTTGTAACGGCAGTAGATGTCATGATAGTAATATGTAAACGGCAAAACTTCCAATTTAAATTAACTTTTTTTTATATATTCTAAAATTTTATAACCTTATGAAGTAATACTATGAACATAACCTCCCTTACACATGATCAATGCCTTCCACATTTCACAGCCATTATATTTTTAAAAATTATTTGTATTAATTTTAATTATTGAATAGAATTCAATGAAATTGATAAAATGGAATTTCTACAATATTCTCTGCATTTCCTTCAACTTTGGGTTTAATCGAACCAGCTGATTTCAAAATATAGGCGTGTTAAAAACAGGACGTTTTCGGATTTTAAAACGGAAGTATTTTCTGAAAGTAGGGGATGGAAATTTTTTAAATAGATATCTAATTGATCATTTGTATATAAATCCCTAACTTCCTTCCAGATTTGAGCCAAATCAAATAATAAATAAATTTTTATTTTTTTAAAAATAAAAATATTATTTTTAAGCCTCTTGCGGAACCTCAAAATAAAAACATAAAACAAAGAAATTTCGTAGAGTTTTTGTAGAAATAAAAATGCAATTTTTGAATGCTACTAGAATGTTTTCCGCCATATTTTTCCTTCCCCCTCAATGTTCATAGAGTAAAATAATGTTGTATTACTCAACATTGATAAAATAAAGATAAAAAAAATCTTAATAAATAAATAAGTATGTATCCTTATCAAAAAACCTTGTAAATTAAGCGCGTTTCAGGTCCTTTCAGCACAAATAATTAAATTAAAAACGTAACCTTATTATTTTTTTTAATCATTATAAACATGTTGTACATTTATAAAGAAATTCAACTTAATGTATTGAATACATCACCAAAATGTTATGATTACTGGTAGAAATCAAATAAATCATTTTTTTTTTCTATTTAACCAAATAAAAAGGATTCTTTTGGTTCTTTTGACACCTGCTATGTATATTTGTTCCACCCGTGAAGCGGCGGCAAACCATCAAAGCGGTTGTCAGAATCACTCTGTGCCATTAATATCAAAGCAATTTCTCTTCTGTGCCACTCGATGGAATTCCACTTGAGTTAATGGAAATGCTGTTTGATGTATCAATTGATTATTTACATTTCATCTTGTTTATGTATGTTAGTTACAGGTCAATCGTTCCACAATAAAAAAAGGTCCTTTTGGAAATATTTGTTACAGCGAGGATTACAAAACTATAAACTTAGAAAATCTGTTACCTCACTCTAATAAACTGAATATTAATTAAAAATTAAATAATCCTAAAACTTATTAATTAGTACATTTCCAACTATACTGGGTCTTGATGTCCACGTCACCATCTTTAAAACACTATTTATCCTGGCTCGATCCGTTGATGACCTGGAGCCAGAGCCAAAAACGCCGTAGTATTTTTTAGAAAATTTTCAATCTTACAAGCTAATACTATTCCTGTTAAATATTACTAAAATATTCGTCTGCCAACTCAGACAGTGCGCTTTAAGGATTTAGGAGCATTTGAACCTACCGAAAAGTTAAAAATTTAGAGGCATTTTAAGAAGATTATAATATGCCATTATGAAGAGGATGAAATGTTGAACTTTTCTCTCACTTACAACATGCAGGGTCTGAATTATAGTTTATGAGATATTTTCATCCATATCTCCAATAAAACTCATTATCAGTCTTTTCCTTTTCGCCTCTCTAACACGGCGCACAGTGGTCGGAAAATGCATAAAAACGGCGAAAACCTTGGGTTCAACCTATTTTCTTAAAACCCAACGTTTCGATCCGACTTTGTAGGTCTTCTTCAGGGAAGTATGTTCAGCTAGGAGTTTCACTTAGAACTGAATAGATTTTTGCCGCCCTCAGACCACTGTGCGGCGCCGCCTTATAACTAATTACAAAGTTGATGAAATACTGAACATTTCCCTCGCTTACAGTATGCATATCCGAATTTTAGTTTTTGAGATATTTTAATCCATAGTAGCGTTTTGTGAATCAACCAATTGAAATGTTTTTGCATATGGTTTAAAATATCACAGAAACGAAATTTCTGACCTGCAAGAGAAATGTTCAGCATTTCATCCTCTATGTAATCTTAACGCGACCAAGAGAAAATTTTTTTAAAGTAATTCTAAATTTTGATCTTTTTGATATGTTTAAAAGAATGAAAATAATTTTATAACCCTGATACCAGTGTCCCTTTAGAAAAATTATGGATACAGAATATATATTAACATCCTGGTGTGTTTATAAAATACAATCATATATTTACAGGATGGTCGATAATAAAATAAAAGTACACATAATGAAAATATATAAAAATGTACATAAATATAAAATAAACAAGGAAAGTTAAATAATAAACAAAATATCAATAAATCAAAAAATGACCAAAGTATCTGGAGGAATGGGAATAGAGTACATGTTTGAAGAGGAGAGATTTAAAAGAGGATGCTGATTTTTCGTGTGACAGCTTGAATTAAAAAGGATTTGTCAAACGCAGCAGTTCGGTGAGAAGGATAGAAGTCGGACGTACGGGATCTAGTGGGATGGGATTGACAGGAGCATTTGAATAGTAGGATCTGTAAAATATAGGAGGGTCGCTGAGTTCTAATAGGTATACAAAGATAGCAAGGAAACGCCCCTAAAACCTTAAATCGACCTATCTGAGCTGGAAGGCGATCATTTTCACAATACCTAGCAGGAGTACCATCAGACTATAAGGTAGAAAATTTGCTTAAAATATTACGGCTTTTTTGGCCTTGGGTTTTGGTCTATTGAGGATAAAAATTTAAATACCCTATTCGCGAAAATATATAGCTCTTGTGTGCCGAAAAATGAATCTATACAACCATTTTATGTATATAGTAGGTTGAAATATTTACCATATTAAATGAATTGCACGGTGATGAATGATATACAAAAGGGGTTTAAAGCATCCCTGAAGCGTACAAATGCTGTGAACTACAAAAACAAATTTAATTTGATTTATAGGGAAGGAATATGTGAGGAGCAGTTGTTTATAAATCATAACTTAAAAACATACTTCATATCTCTCTCCCTCCATAATTTATAATCTAAAACTCTGTAATTGCTATTAGTTTAATCATGCACAAGGACAAAATACTTTAAAAATTAAACCCGACATTATTTATTCATGAAGAGATAACATTTTATTTGAGGGGGGGCGAAGGGTCCGGACGATCCTTGATAGACGACCTAAATTTATTTTCTTCTCCCTCCGAGGGGCGGAATTTTATTCCAGTATCTTTATTCGTTCGGAATTGAGTTATATCGTAATTTATTCACAGGGCCTTGTGGTTATTATTCCGAACCTTAACCGGGAAATAATGACAGGAATCAGTCCTTTTCGACAAAAAGAAAAAAAACTAGTATTTATTCAGCTCTCGGACCTGAATTCGAGTCCTGCTATGGCAATTAATTTATGAATAGTGTTACATCAGCTATGGTTTGGTCCTGGAATTGGGAGATACACCTGTGGCACACCAACCCTGGAATGAGAGTGTACTCTTAATTCGGGTTGATGATAATACTGATCTCTTTCATAATCTTTCTTCATAAATCAGTTTTTTCTTTAGGAAGCTAAAAGATAGCAATTCAATATTATCCCTGTTCACTTTATTTCAAAAATTAAAAACATAAAGACTAGAAAAATCTATATTTCGATATATTTCATAATCATTTCAATATAACGATACTTCAAGCATTGCAGACCCAAGCACGAATCAACTTCAGTAACACATTCCAGTTAAATATTAAATCAACTCATGAAGGGAATTGTTATTTAAATTATTTTTAATGTGATTAAATAAAAAAAAAATTAAAATTTTGATTTTATCTTTCTTCTTTTCCTCTCTATATTAATATGTTTATAGCAAAATACTGTATTTGGACTTATGGTATAGAACTGTGGGGTTCTGCTAAAATTTCCAAAATTAAAAAAATCCAGTCTTTCCAATCCAAAATTTTACGAAGGATAGTTGATCGCACCATTTTAAGTCGCAAAAGATAGATAACATAAAGAATTGAACATCCCGAAAATTTTAGACACTTCAAAAGAAAACTACAATAACTTTCACCAAAGCCTAATTTACAACATGAATCCTCTGATAGAAAACCTTAAAGGCACTAGAAACCCGTACAACCCACCTCGACGATTAGTAGGCGGTTGCCAAGAGACCTGCTGAACTGATCTATTTCCTGGATTTGTGATGGTACGCTGTGAATTTGATAACAAATTCGCTCATTGCAAAGAAATTTGCAGAACGAAAATTTAATTTTGTGTCCAATTTTATGTGTATATATTATTAATAATAATATTAACATGCTTAACCTATTTGGAACATTTCCATTTGTACTCTGTATTTCGTTATATTGATTTTTGTACTATATATAATCCAGCAGGCAAGCCTTGACAAACAGAGCCGAACTCCAAACTCAATTTGTGCTCGGGCCAAACTAGGTTTGGTCTCCACAGGAAGTGAATTGGGTTAGCTGCAGGGGATACGTCATGCTGCATTTTATTTAATTTGTATTTCTCTTTTGCTTTTATACATCCGGACTTCATTTTGCTCTGTGTATAGGATCAGCCTAACAAAAAAAAAAAAAAAAAAAAAAAAAATGCTATAACCGAAAAATAAAATACGAAAAAACAAACAATGTATATTACTATGAGAATAATTTAGCTTCAAATAAACATCTACTTTCATTTATCCACATATGACATATAAAGTATATATAAAGTTGTAAGTATCGCAAAATGGTCTTGCGTCTAGTGTCCCTAAACCTGTGTGCTTGTGTGTATATGTGTCACAGACTAGACTTAAAGAAAGCTATATAGACTACTGAACAGAAAATCTCAACTTTCGATTGACATTATTGACAAAATTACTGATTTACAAGACAATACCGAAACCTATTTGGTCTTACGGACTAGAACTATGGGAAACAGCAAATTTGTTAACATCAAACGCATTCAATCCTTTCAGTCTAAAGTCCTTCGAACAATGCTCCGTTGTTTGTAACCAACCGAGCTCTACACCATGGCCTTAATATCCCATTTGTCCTAGACCTTATACCTGAAAAAAATTCCAAATTCCATCAAAACATTACGTATCATCCAAATCCACTTACACAATCCCTATCTAGCTCTAACCATCCCTACAATCCTCCTCGAAGGTTGAAGCGGATGTGGCCCAGAGACTTGTTGTAAGAATATATTGGAGTTCTGGCAATGGCCACATCCTCCACTCAAGCCTTGTATGTTATAGTGCCTATGCTCAGCCTCTGCTGGTTTTTAATACCAGTAGTGCGGCTGAGTGAAAAAGTCAGGACTCTAGGAGATCCCAATCTCTTAGAGTCCTGACTTTGATTCCATGAGTGGGGAGAAAAGCATGGTTCGGATATCTTGAGTGAATAGATTTTGTTAATATGGTATAAAAACATGTGTGTATTTATATTTGATTAGCTTAGTTTATTTTTGTTTAGTTTAGTTCCTTTTAGTTTATATACATTTACATTATTATCATTTTGCTGTTTATTTATTGT
Source organism: Nezara viridula (assembly GCA_928085145.1). NCBI lineage: Eukaryota > Metazoa > Arthropoda > Insecta > Hemiptera > Pentatomidae > Nezara > Nezara viridula. Next base: position 4,264,571 of record OV725082.1, read on the forward strand.
ACATAGTGTGAATGAGCTACTCTTTTATCACTATTACTGATGTCTTTAGACATGACAGATTGTAATATATCTCCATAAAGAACTTTTATCAGTTCACATATACACAAAAAAAAAAAAGCGTATATGTGAACAGCTTAACTCGAAAATAAAAAGTCTTAGGAAACTGAAATTAAGTTTTTAAGATATGCATGTATATGCCTTGGCTATTACAGCAAATTCGTCAGAATCAACTAATCTGCAGTACCTCTGTGACGAAAACTGGATTAAACATTTCGAATAAGAATTTCCTACTTTAACGTCTTCATTGGCAGTCCCACGAAATAAATCTCGATTTTCGTGTACTAATATGTGGTACAGACCAATTTTAATCAAATTATTAATTTTCTAGTCATATCTTTTAGGTTCGGTGCCATTTTTTAAAAGTTTTTTTTATAAAATATCAGGCCAAATGTCACCAAATTTATACAGTTTTTACATCATGTATTACATTTTCAAGATCCTGCAAAGATGCACCCTTTCATAAAATTTCCTAAAATATATCATTATAAAATAATTCGTCGGTTTGTCATTACTTTATTTCATCAAATGTCGTTTTTCACTTCTCTTTCTTAGACGATATTAAAAGTGTTCCTCTTCACTAATGAATTCATACAGAACTCAATCCTGTATGAATCGACCAAGATTCGTATTCATAAAGAACCGTATGGATACAAATTTTTAATTTTCGGGATAAGAGGCTCACGTTTTTGTAGCTAACCATACGCATTTATTTTAAGTCCCAGTTCCTTACCATCTTTTATAAACGTCGTTGTATTTAGTTTTTTGAAATAATTTATTTTTTCAGATCCATGATGATGACAGGAATCATAAACTATGGTGAACTTGGGCTCATCCACTCAACAAGTAACCCTTGCCAGGTACTCGCTCAGTTAAATTCGATACTTCTTAAGCGAAATACCTTCGCGCGTCGATTACTGAACTTACTAATCGTAATTACCCAACTAGATAATCGTTTGAGTTCCATCTAACGAGCAAATTCAATGTGATAATGAATTCCTTAAATTGCATTCCAAGGTAAGTGCAAATAAGGATGAGATGCTTGTCAAATTTAATTAAATAATTTGTTACGAGCAGTATATAGTTATTATATTCGCATTAAATTAGATCAAGGGAGCGAATAAACACACTTATATATATATATATAAATATATATATATATATATATATATATATATATATATATATATATATATATATATATATATATATATATATATATATATAGAATAGAAAAATAATTTTATTCTGGGACGAAGTCCCTTCAGAATAACAAAAAAGTAAAATTAAAATTTTACATCTGGCCAGATAAAAACAAACATAACCAATTAAGATAATGATAGGTCATTAAAGAAAAGAAAAGAATAAAATATTGGTTATACATACTATATACAAAATAAAATAAAAAAATCTATATAAAAAACTCTTGAAACCATGCTGAGATACTTAAAACTATGTACGATGTTAAAATATAAATAAACCCTTTTAGAAAAAATAAAAATACAGAAAAAATAAATGTATATTCTTCTTAACAGTAAAATCTGTTTCTGCTGAAAAAGAAAAGAAAAAAAAAAAAAAAAGAAAAAAAGAAAGTCGAATCTATATTAAGTATTCAGGTCATGAGCTATATGTGAATATGCTCTTATAGATAATGTGTAATTTTACATAAAAGATTAGCTGGTGCCTGACTGTTTTTGGGACAGGAATTGGAATAGGAGGGTTTTGAATGTAGATAAGGATGAAGAATGTCGAATTTTGAAAGGAAGGGAATTCCAGAAACTAACAGAACGTGCAATAAAGGAGTTTTGGAACGAGGCAGATCTGTGAGAAGGAATGTAAAGGTCGGAAGGTCGAGATCTTGTGGAGAGGGAGTGGACTGAGGACTTGAATTGGAGAAGGTTGTAGGCGTAGGAAGGACGATGATTGCTGATGATATGATAGAGGAATGTACCTAGGAAATATTGTCTTCGAATGGAGAGGAAGAGCCACTCTAACTCAGTGTAATGGTGAGAGACATGGTAGTATCTCGGGGCACCAATTACAAATCTCACGCAACTGTTCATTATTCTTTTCAGTCTGTCGCGGAGCTCCACCGAGAGTCCATCATACACCACACAGCAGTAGTCAAAGTGGGGGAAGATGAGAGAGGAAACGAGGAGTCTGCGCGTATGTTGAGGTAGGAGATGGCGGAAGCAATGGAATAGTTTATATTATATATATATATATTTAAAAATTTCTTCTATCGACCTTTGGGAATTATATTTTGCTTCTGTGTTTATTCGACGTTTAGTTCCCGGTTTTTTATAAGTTAACATTGTGATCCTATTCAATGCTAGAACAACAAATAGCTCAATCGGTACACAATTATGCTTCCATATGTTTCTAATAACAATTATTTCAAAAGTCAACCTACTTTTAAAATAAAGCCTCGACAACTCAGGCCAGGGACACACCGACAGTCTCAGCACCGTCCACCAGCACATATATTAAGCTATATATATATATGTAAATAATTATTCAACAGAAAAATAACAACAATTTTCTTTTATCAGCCTGACCTTAATTTCTTCTTTAATTCCGTATTTTCTAGTTATTGTAGACTCTAAATAATTAAATTCCATTAGATGATCAAATGTTCAACTCTTCTATATCTACATAATTGGACCGAATCCAATCGTCGACGTTTGTATTGCTAACCATACGCATTTATTTTAAGCCCCAGTTCTATATACCGTCTTCTATAAACGTTGTTATATTTAGTTTTGAAACAAAAATGAATATTTTTTCGGACCCATGATAATGAGAGGAATTATAAACTGTCGTTTGTGTGTCCCTGGCCTGAGGTATCGAGGTTCTCTTTTAAAACTTTGAAGTGAATCCCATTGTTAACATATAAAAAACCGGGATCGAAACATCGAATAAACGCAGAAGCAATGAACATTCAGTAGTTTATTGAATAATTATTAGGTGACCTTATTCCCATTTAAATAATTATGTTATATATATATATATACAGGATGTCTAAGTTTTGAATAGCTAAATTATGGGAGATGATTCTAGACGAAAATTTTCAACAAAAAAGTTCATTTGATATAAGGGCCGATTTCAAATGGAAAATGAGTAAAGACCAATTTTTTGTTTTTCTTAAGACGGTCACGGTTTTTTTTTATTGAATTAGAAGGAATTTCTCAGAACTTTTTAAGGTAATTAAATTCTAAGTACACCATCACCACATTTTTTGAGAAAACAGTTATTAAATTTATAATGATTAAGATCAGTGATAAAAGGGGTTTACAGCAGCTATAATACGGCCGCTGTACAGAGATATGTTGCTTAGATATGGCTACTGTATCTGCAACAGTACAGCGGCCGTATTAGACCTCCTTAAAGTCCCATTTTTTAATTGACCTTAGTAAATTCAATCCCTGTTTTCTCATGAGAAATGTTGTCTGCTTTACGATGTTGTACTTAAAATAGCAAAAGATCTTAAACAGTTTTTCAGCAATTTCTTCTTATATATATATATATATATATATATATATATATATATATAATGAATGTATGTCTGTCTGTTTGTCCTTTATGCATTACTAAACCATTCATCCGATCGCCATGAAACTTTAGAAAGTTGTTCTGTACACTCCTGGGAAGGTTTCTGGAATAGTACATCTGTCTTAATATAATTTTATATATGTAAAAAAAAAATAAAAATGTAAATTTTTATTGTTCAAAGCCGCAATAAAAGTGTCACTATAAACTGTAGCCTTAACGATTTTAACGAAACTTGTCAAAAGTCTTCCCCTTGAAACCCTTTCAATTTATGTGTATACAAATTTCAAGGCAATGGGCAGGAAGAACTTTCTGAGATTTAAGAGTTTAAACAACCGAACGTTTCCATTTTTATTTGCCATAAAATGATTAACTCAAAGTTGAACATTAAGCAATACATTAATTATAAAAAAATAATAATAAAATTAAATATCAAAATATATGAGTGGCTTGATATCAAAGGACGGATTTCTTTCATTTTCAGAAAGCAGAGATAATGTCAATTTTAGTTTTATAAGTTCTACTCAGATTGTTTCTTTTGATTAAGAATGATGGCGTATTCACTCAGATGATTATGAATGTTCAAGTTGAATCATGAAAAAAAAAATCATTAGAATTAGTTTAAATTGAAGCCATTTTACAGACAAATTTGTTTCCCAACTTTTTAAAAATGACAGATGTCCTTTGCTATTAATCCACTCTAATATGTGCTTTCTATTTTCTTTCTTTTCCATTTTGCTAAGCTAAGCCACAGCAGCGCGTGGCCGGGTAAAGCTAGTATTGAATAAAAACCGTAACTACCTTAAAAAAAAAAAACACAAATATGGTTTAACTTCTTTTTCTTTCGGAACCGCCCGTACATCGAATGAACCTTTTTTCTAGAATTACCATCCAGAGTTTAGCCATTAAAAATGAGACTCGATTTATATCGAATAAATTAATTATTATTTTATAAAAGAGAACAATACATTTTTAGGATACAATCGACTAATTGCGTAAATTCTTAATTGGCATTCATCGAAGAAGTTAACGATATAACAATAAAATGCAATAACCAAAATTTGTTTTAATACATATTTGAAAAAAATAATCAGTTTTATAGAAAAGTGGTTAGGGTGGAGCTACCTCACATAATGCCTATGTCTTTTAATAATTTATTTTTATTATTATCAAAAATAGATCAATAAAACAGTTATTTCACAAAGGGTGCATATTTTATTTATTTTTTAATACAAACCATTAGTTATAAATTTAATATTTTTTTTATATATACGGGAATCGCAATAAAATAGAGAATTTACGTATGAAAGAATAGGGAAATCTTCTGGTATGCAAATCATAGAATTTTTTTTAATCTTTAGGGATCAGATATTTATATGTAAAGCAATTTGCTTTCATTCATAAAATTTATAACCCACTTTCTGGTAGATAGGAAGAACTATGGCTGATGAAACGGAAATGAAAATACGAAAAAAAAAACTAGGCTGTGCTATTTAGACCAACGAAAGAAGCAGGGTATGAAATCGACAACTATTTTCCACAAAATCATGTATATATGATACTAATTATATATTTGTTTTTTAATTTAAAAATCATTGCTGATTTATAAATAAAAATTTAAATCTATCTTTGATGTTTATTAAAAATTAAATTATTATCCATTAAGACTAATGATCACTCACTGAATGATACGGTTTACCATAAATAATAACGTTTAAATTAAATATTAATATACATGTATATGTATATATTTCTTAATATTATATTTCTAATATCGTATTAACTGTGCGCGCGGTGCCTGCACAATATATATATATATATATATATATATATATATATATATAATATATATATATATATATATATATATATTTTTTTTTTTTTTTTTTTTTTTTTCCCTACGTGGTAACCCCACACAAGGATCGTTTATTTGATTTTCCTTCATGCTCCATGCCTTAAAGACATACTACATGAATTACATTTGTTTACAATTGTTTTTTTTTTTCTAGTTTCACATGATTTACATTTTTAGTTCAAATTTATATACATTAACAAAAAAAAACACAAAGAATAAACACACAAAAATTAAATCGGAAAATTAAATATTAAACACACAAAGTCAATCCAACAAAGCCAAAAAGAAATCACCCACGCTGCCCATCTCTGGTTAGTAAGTCGAAGTCGATCGATCTAATAAATCTAAGAAAGTCTGTCTTGAATTCAGTAACTAACTTTTGTTCCGTCTCAGGCCAATTTCCTCTTTTGATAATTATGCTTTTTATTAACTCAAATCGCTGTCTGTCAAATCGTTTACATTCATATATTATATGTTTAAAATTTTGAACCTGTCCGTCTTCATCACATAAGTCTGTTTGTATAATGTTGAATCTTTTAAGATATTGTTTTGTATTCCCATGTTCCGTAAGTACTTGCGTAAGTTTGTAGTCATTACTGTGAATGTGTCTGTAATTGTGAATTGAAATGTGTGGTATAAATCTGTGTAAGCTTGGTGACTTAGCTGAGGTCACCCATATGTGATCCCATCTTTTGATGAAATCCAACTTTAAATTCATATTAATATACGATAAAGGAGCTTGATGATACGATGGCGGCAAATCGCTTTTAGCTGCTTCTTTTGCAAGGCAATCGGCTCGTTCATTGCCCTCAATCCCACAATTTGCTTTTACCCATTTTAGAGTCACTACTTTCCCTACAGTTCTCATCATTAACAATTTGTTTCTAATTTGGTCAGTCAAGTAAACATGAATGTCCCAATTATTAACAGAGTCTAGCAGAACTTTGTTGTCTGTATTTATAGTAACGTGAGTATTCGTTTGTAGAGGGTATTCATATATGTATTCAGTAACCTTTAAAACAGCGAATTTTTCTGCCTGATTATTTGAGCAATATGATTCTAATTTATATTGATGTTCTATATTCCTACCATCTTGAGCTCTGAACAACCATGCACATCCAACATTCTCTCCGTCCTTACTACCATATACACACATATATATTTTTTTTCGGATGCCAAAATTACTAATGAATTTCGAAAATCAAGATAATAATAGTTGACAGCAATATTCTCCACCTATTCTGTTACTCCAGAATATAAATATATTATAGAGATTAAAAAAAGTTCTGATTGTAAAAAGTATTACTTAAAAATAATTATTATTATTAATTGAAGAAAATGTTAAAAAATGATAATTAGGATATGATTTTTGTCAGTTACGATAAAAAATAAAAATAGCTCTTAAATAAAATTTCAGATAAAACTTTTGTTTTTTTTTAATTATCGATTTTAAACCTCGGAAAAAAGTGAAAATATCAACAAGACGTGATTAATAATAGATATGAATTTTTTTTGTTCAAAAATCTTACAATTTTTTTTAAAACTGGAGTATTTAGTGTATTTTTAATGATATTAAAAAATATTTTTAAGAAATCAGGATTTATTTTATTTGTTGATAAATAAAATATATATGTATTAATATTATAATTTTAAATTGAAGCTATTCGCTAGGAATGTTTTTATAATTCAATTAGGACAACACGTTCCAACCGGTTCCGTGGTGTAGTGGTTATCACATCTGCTTTACACGCAGAAGGTCGCCAGTTCGATCCTGGCCGGAATCAATTTTTTTTATTTAGTTCCATTTAATTTTTATTATATTTTATGTAATAAAAAACCAATGATAATATTTTTATTATCAATATCCAAATTAAAAATAAATAGGTTTTTAATTATTTTTAAGTATTAATGTTTAAATTAAAAATAAATTGTTTACATTAAATCTTTTTTTTTGTAGATATTATAATTTATATTCATTGTCAGACAGGAAAACCCTATACAGGTATAACTTAACGTACAAAATCATTTACAAAAAATACACGATTGGGATAAACTTTGGAAAAATCAAATAAATTACCAAAAGACACAACACATCACGTTTACTTCAAGACTAGAAACATACCATACTGTATACTTACTCCTGTAAAAAATCGATTCCACAAAGGGACAGAGTACAATATCTAGGTCTGGTCGATAGGAGAATAACGTGGGATTCTCATATCAGAGAAAAACGTGCTTCATTAAATCACATACTTGCACTTATATATTAAGACGACATTCCGAATTAAAAGCAAGACAGAAATTAAGTATTTATACATATTTATTAAAACCTCTCTGAACGTATGGACGACAAATATATGCAATCGCAAAACCAACACACATAAAACGACTTCAAACTTTTGAGTCTAGAATACTATGACTAATTAGCCAAGCACCATGTTACTTGCATAACAACATTTTGCACGCTGACTTACACATATAAATTTAAATGGATGATCCAACCAGTTAATAAACCCCAGGAGAACAAGAACCCCAGAAGACGACTGAAAAGGTTCTGGACGAAGGATCTGTTAACATAATGTTTTATATTTATAAATAAAATCCATGGATGGACTGTCACTGGGTATTGCTTTTCCTCATGCCTAACAAACCTTTTTTTTATTTTAATTTTAATTATTATTTTATTTTTCTCAGGTAATGCCAGCTCATCTGCTGATTTTCGATAGTTGTAATTGTCACGTGCAAAAAAAAAAGCTTTACCTCATCTAAGTCATTAACAATTAAATTAATTTTAATTATTAAATGAAAGTTGAAGAAATTGATTCCAAATTCGCCAAAAATCCTACATCCTTTGATTTATAGGCCTATAATTTATTATATACTCCGACATTTGGAAAAACTTTACCTCACCTAAGTCATCATATTGTTAACCATTAAATTAATTTTAATTTGTGATTGAAATTTACTTGATGAAATTGATATTGGCAGTTGTATTTCTCTATACCTCTTGGTAATGTATGAACATTTTGTCAAAATTAGATTAAAGGTAAGTAGGTTGATATTTCTATCATACGAATTTGTCTTTAGAAAAAAAAAAAAAATATTGTTTCTTGATGTCCGAAACGTATAGCCAGAGTGGAAGTATTTGATTAGAAGCATAGGAGCACAAAACATTTTTAACCTCCCGCACGAATAAAAAATATAATAATAATAATAATGCAATACTAAATTGAATGACGAAGTATAATAAATAAAATGGTTCGTATCATTTTCATGTACTTATCGAGTTTTTGTATCGATAAATGGGGTCAAAAACCTACTTGAAAATTAACCTACACAAAAAATGCATTTAGTGACTTTTTGTGATAAAGCGACAATATATATAATGTGCATAAAAAATTAAATGATAGCCCAAGGAAATAAATTATGAAATAGAACTTTTGGATAGTTTTACCAAAATAATGATATTGTTTCTAATAATACACCGCCCCCTGGCGACAGCTGATGTAAACCAAAGCAGGACAGCCTCAACACAAATCCCTGCCTCATGAATATTTAAATAGCTTGCATTTGCTGGCATCACATCAGATCCAGTCAGCTTGCATTATCTTTACCATATTCTGTTTGTATGTTCTATAATAATTATTGCAGTAGTATATTTATATTAATATATTTATTAATACATACATAATAAGAACAAAAATAAATATACATATTACGTTTCATTATTTTTATAATTATTAATTTTTTTATGAATCATGTAGGCTGAGCGGGGTTAGGTGGTTAAAATTTATAATGAAAGTTAATCAACGTCGAGCTTAATAAGTAACTTGATGGGTGACCGTTCACAAGGGAAAGCCTAATTACCTGACATACTCCCTCATTCGACATTTGGTAACTGTCAGGCTACTGGAGGCTATTTATACTGACCGGTCGTAAAAGTGATGATGTTTTCCAGGATATCAGCAGCCCTTCTCTCCAGAGGTTTCATTCACAGATGATTCCATGGACGATCTGTATCAGGTAAAGAATTATAGACACTTGTGTGCCTGCTGACTCTTCGCATCCATCTCGATTCTCGAAATACAAGAGCTATCATTCTTACGCCAGATCAGTGTGGTTTGCCTCCAGTATACTGACGGGTTTCACAGGCGGGGAAGAGGGTCAGATTTATTTAAATATTTCCTTTTTTATTTAATTTCTGAAATTGGCATCCTGGACAGGGATTCGAATTCGCAATGATTTTGAACGCGGCTCTCAGCACCCATGGGTATTGGTCAATATATATCATTCTTTTCTAAAACGTATTTCGTGCAGGTTCTCATAATAATACTCTCATTTTTACTTTGCTATCTATACTACGTAAGGAAAGTATTGCGATCGGGTCAAATTTCCGATATTCGGTTTTCGACGGATCTGTACGTTTCAGAGCCTCCTGAGTCCGAAAACATTTTTAGCTATTGGTCTGTCTGTCTGTGCCACGATTTTCTCGGGAACTGCTGAGCCCATTTTGTTGCTTCTTTTTTTATTTTGTAGGGTTTTGACTACTGATGCCTGTGGCAGAAATTCGGTGCTCCATGCAGAATAGCAAGCGCGCAATAAATGAAAAACATGTTTGTCTATAGACTGTAGAGCGAAAACGATTTTCATGAAACCTTCCTATAATGTTCTAATAATTGTCCTTTCAATTTTTGTACATAGAATAAATTCCCGAGAAAATTCAGGAAAAAAGTTATAAAGAAAAGAAAAATGTTTTGGGGCCTAACTCGCGGTACATATGCTAGGTAAGGAAAGTATTGCGATCAGGTCAAATTTGAGATATGCGGTTTTCTACGGATCTATATGTTTCAGAGCCCCCAAAGTCCAAAAAACACATTTTTAGCCATTGGTCTGTCTGTCTGCCTGTGCCAAGCTTCACTATTTCCTCTACTTTTAACAGAAATTATTGTTTGACAAATTGCGTTATGGCAAAACGTTTTTGATCAGCAATATTAGAGAGTATTGAAATTTTTACACTGACTTACCTTTAACCGGTTTTCATTACTTTAGTTTATCAAATAAATCGTACTCAAATCTTTTCTTTGATAAATTTTCAGGAAAATAGATCTAATTAAATTTTTTTTTGGTTCTTCATGAACATATGTAAAGATATAAAAACTTTTCTGAAATAGATAGGAAAGTCGTGTGAGTGAACACACCAGATTTTTTTTTTCTAGTTTTACAAATAATTTTAAAACGAAAAATCTCCTGGACCATTCCTAATCCTCGTTTGAAATGTAATTTATCTACAAAACTTAAAAGAAGAGTTACATAAAAATAATAAAATAATATTAATAATAAACGCATATCGTGCCTTTTGTTTAATTACATAATTTTTCTTTTTTTAAGAATTCTATTTGGTTTTTTTAAATACTTTGTTTAGTTAACGATTCCATATTTGTGAGCGCCCCTATATATGATTTATTGTATTAATTTAGTTAAGTAGGCTTTCGTTAATATATTCATGGCAAAAAAATAAAATATATTATGATCACACATTGAAAAAAAATTATAAAAAATTTTTGTAAATAAAACGTGCCACACTTCCTTCTCCAATATTCATCCTCGTGTAACATGTGGGACTTGTTTCTGAGAATTGAGAATATTTTTTTTTATAAAAAACTGGAGTCCTTTGATCTAAGGATTTCCGTTTGATGACAATTGAAAGGATACCGGCGACGATATCGTGTCCTTTTCTGAGAGCAATGGGAGAATATAAATTGCTACACCCAGGCTCCCCTGCCTCATGCCAAAGGCGGCCATGTTTGTATAAAAATACTGAAGGAACGTTATAAAATAAATTCTTCTAATTAGTAGCGTTGTTGAATTGTGCAAACAATTCATACAATATCATATTCATCTTTGTATATTATTTCTCAAAGGTGTTTTTTTTATTTTTTATATTCGTTAATTATTTATCATATTCTATTTCTGGTGTGCTAACTCATCAAACCTTACTGACAGTATTGGTGAAAATTGTGATAGAATATTTAATTCTGTATCAACTGCCGTATTTTTTTTTAAGTTTGTATTTTTCAGTTTCCCAGTCCGCTGGTGTTCCTCAAGGTAGTTTCCTAGGCTAGGCCTTATCCTTTATACAGTTATACAGTTGACATCCTAACCCATCCCAACACTATCATCACCCCATATGCCGATGACACATGTATCCTATCAGTAAATAATGACCCACCAATTGCATCCCAAATGCTTCTATCACACATCATAAATCTAGAAGAAAGGTGTCAAAACTGGAGAATTAAAATAAACTCCAATAAATCCCACCAAATTACCTTTACCCTTCGTCGTAAACCAACAACTTCCTGTCCTACAGTTTCCTTTAACAATACTCCACTTATCTCTGTTGAGGAAATCCTATACCTAGGACTCCACCTGGACAAACGACTAACTTGGAATCCTCATACTAGACTGAAACGACAAGAAACCGCTCGAAGTTTCCGATTACTTCAGCACTTACTAGACAAACGTTCTAATCTTGAAATTAATTACAAAAGACTCATATACTTTACTATAATAATGCCTATTTGGACTTACGGAGTTGTGCTATGGGGCTCCACAAAACCATCGAATTCCTCACGTATCCAATCCTTACAATCCAAAATCCTTCGTAAAATCCTCAATGCTCCCTACTTTGTTACAAATAAAACCATCCATAATGACCTTAATGTTCCTTTTGTTTCAGATCTGGCCCAATCCAGATACCTATCCTTCCATAATAAACTTCACAATCATCCCAACCCTCTCGTTTCTAACCTTGCTTCCTCTTCAATTCCTGATAACCCTCCGAGGCGTCTGAAAAGAAGATGGCCCCGTGATCTCCTAATGTAAACATATCATTAGAGTGCTACCATTAGATAGTTACTCAGCAAGTATTTTTCATGTCATTATATACATTATGTTCTAATTTACTAGATGTATTTATTTAATACAGTTGTAAATGTCTTTACGAAATAAGAAAATAAAAAAATAATAATTTCAGAAATGCTCTGTTAGACAATTTGAGTACCCTTATAATTATAATATATATACACATATATATACCTATGAGAAAAGAAATTTGTATTTTAGTTTTTTTTTCTTCTTGTATAATAGCATAAAATTCCGGACAAAACTGTACAATTAACGTCTATGAACCTAAATCACCACATGTTTGTAATGTTTTCCACAAATTCAATTAAAAATAGTTCCTAAGAGATCAGGGCACCCCAGAAAACTGTTTTTAGCTACGATATTCAGATATTTCGCCAATAAATTTTAAAAAAAATAAGATAATTATTCAGAATTTTTTAATTATTGTGTTTGAGTACACAGTAAAAATAAAAATTGTGGCAAAATGGCTGACAAGCTACACAATTTTAAGGAGAGAAAAGTTATGCTTTGCCGACTAAGGATAGGACTCTGCCAGTTTACAAATGGCTACATTCTGAGAGGACTTGAAGCACCCACGTGTGAAAAATGCAATAACGTTCCACAAACAGTGAAAAACTTACTGGAATAATGTCTTAAATTTGAAAATTTTTCCCAGTCCGCTGGTGTTCCTCAAGGTAGTATCCTAGGTCCTATCCTCTATACAGTTTATACAGCTGACATCCCAACCCATCCCAACACTGTCATCACCACATATGCCGATGACACATGTATCCTATCAGTAAACAATGACCCAGCAATTGCATCCCAAATGCTTCAATCACACATCATAAATCTAGAAGAATGGTGTCAAAACTGGAGAATTAAAATAAACTCCAATAAATCCCACCAAATTACCTTTACCCTTCGTCGTAAACCAACGACTTCCTGTCCTACAGTTTCCTTTAACAATACTGCACTTATCCCTGTTGAGCAAATCCGATACCTAGGACTCCACATGGACAAACGACTAACTTGGAATCCTCATACTAGACTGAAACGACAAGAAACCGCTCGACGTTTCCGATTACTTCAGCACTTACTAGACAAACGCTCTAAACTTCCCATTAATTACAAAAGACTCATATACTTGACTATAATAAGACCTATTTGGACTTACGGAGTTGAGCTATGGGGCTCCACTAAACCATCGAATTCCTCTCGCATCCAATCCTTACAATCCAAAATCCTTCGTAAAATCCTCAATGCTCCTTACTTTGTCACTAATAAAATTATCCATAAAGATCTTAATGTTCCTTATGTTTCAGATCTGGCCCAATCCAGATACCTATCCTTCCATAATAAACTTCAGAATCATCCCAACCCTCTCGTTTCTAACCTTGCTTCCTCTTCAATTCCTGATAACCCTCCGAGGCGTCTGAAAAGAAGATGGCCCCGTGATCTCCTAATGTAGTCATATCATTAGAGTGCTACCATTGGGTAGTTACTCAGCAAGTGTATTCATGTCATTATATCAATTATGTCCAAATTTAATTGATGTATTTATGTAATACAGTTGTAAATGTCATAAAGAAATAAAAAAAAAAATAATAAAAAATTTGAAAATTACAGACGAAAAACAGACTCAGCCTAAACATTAAGAGAAATCCTTCAACAAGTCAGTACTTTGTTTAAATTTTTAAATTTAACAGAGGGTTATAAAAGAATATAAATTGCAGTAAAACGCCAATGACCCTTGATAGTCCGTGGAGCAGACCCCTTTTAATCGAATTATTACCATTCGGCTCAAACTTCGTAAATAGCTTCATCTCACCGTAACCTACAAATATTTTATTTACAATTTGCGGAAATGGGGCGTTTTATATACGGAGGTCATCGGCAAACTTTGTCTATTTTTTTAGGTACTAAAAAGTCGTTAATATACATTTACTTTATACTTAGATCGTAAAATAACTTGAGCACAAAGTCCAGAAAAAGGTGGCCTTCGAAAATATTGAGCCGTTTGGCGTGACCTAGATCCCCAAATCGCCAAAATAACGGGGTCGTATAGGTCAAACGGGCCAATATTTTTAAAAGCCACATTTTTTCTCAACTCCCAGATTGACTCCGACTTCCAGATTGAAAATGCCCCAATTCCGAGAATTTTCGTAAATAAAATATTCGTAGGTTACGATGAGATGAAGCTATTTACGAATTTTGAGGCGGATGTTAATAATTTGATGAAAAGGGGTCTCGTACACCGGACTATGAAGGTAGTATGAAGTATGAAGGTAGACTATGAAGGTAGGTGGCATGAAAGAGGAAAAAATAAATAAATAATATTTTTTTAATACAGTTCACTATTCAATTAAAATAACAACAATAAAAGTTTGTTACGGCTGTTTAGTTACTTTTTTCATATAAAATTTGTTCTCACCGACCAGAGGAGGAGTACGGGCGTCTGTATTGACTAGTGGGTCAAAACGTTGATAAACCATAAGAAGAATGACACCATATTTGGTTTTAAACTGATCCATGGCCCAGTGGCCAATAAGAAAGCCGCTAAATAAACTGAGACAATAAAGTATGGTTCTCCAAACGAGGCCGCCCAATCCCGCCCACGGAAACTGATAAATGCCGAAATACGGAGGCGGATCTGGAGGCGAACTCTCACCCCCTTCGTTCCTCGTTTGGGCTCGCTTTAACGAGAAACAAAAAATAGAGAGGATTTATAACGGAATGAGGTTGGGAGGGGAGGAGAGCAAGGCCGTGTATTTGATGAAAAGGATCGCCCCCTCCCGCAAAGTTGCGGGGGCCAGCGGAAGAATAATGAAGGAGTAAAGGCGGATATAGGGCAACAAAAGGGACCGGATCTGCCTAGCGTTATTTCTGGCTTCCGGGCACCCTCCGGCTCCGCTGATTTACTGAATGGAGTTCAGAAACGATTCATGCCATAATATTACCATGCCATACCGATTCATGCCATTTATAGTGTCCCTTGTTTCTGGCAATCTATGATAGTCGTGTGGGTTTTCGTCGATGAATATCAAATAGGCAGTAGGCCCGTGCGAAAATTCGCACAGTATATTGTTCAGTTATCTATATAAATAAAATAAAGGTTTTGTCTGTACATTGAATAGAATCAACCCACTTCAGGATATCTTTCAGTTTCATACATTACAGACACCAAATCCACTTTTAAAAATTTTTTTGTCTGTCTGCACCTCCACATAGTCCAACGAAATTTTGTCAGACGTAAGCTGAGCAATGGCTAATGGTAGATATTATATTTAGATTTGCTTGACTTAAAACATAGGCTTTGAATGAAAACAAAATATTGAGCAGAACCAAAGTTATGAATTCTTGAGTAATTTGTCTAGAGATCCCGGTTAGGCAGTTACTTACTTCTATTCTCAAGTCAAGCCGCGTTTAAAAATTTTATTATTCAACTGATGGAAAAAAATATCACAATTCAACGGGAAAATTACTGAATCCCGAACATTTGTAACGCGTTGTCGCTTAAAACAAGGGTACAACACTCATTTTTCAACAATCTTCCCGTCCAAGGTGTCATTCCATTTAACTTTCCGTGCCTAACAAATGTTGCATACATTTTTAGGATTAACCAAACGGATTAGCTAGAAATCCTATTCCCAAAAAATTCCCACAAAAATAGATTCTCAAGTTTTTAACTATACACTCGTCAACGATGGGTGCATCAGCTAGTCGAATAATAAATTAATAACAAAATGAAACAATGAAACCTATCATAAAATAAATCATTTGCTACTTTCTAGCTAAATATAATCGACAAAGGAAACAAAAATTAATTTAAAACTTCATTAATGTTTGGAACCAACATGTTTACAAATTTCAATAAGCTGTACCTTTGCTAAACATTGTCCGATTTCGATGATTTTTTTTTTCGTTTTGTAGGGAATTTAGTAATCTTTTATATAATCATGAACATAACATAAGGGAACAGTGTGTAATTTTCGAGTCATTCCCGAATAAGGTTTCTTTTCTTTCATAACTTTTTTGCCTGCATTTTCCTGGTGATTGGACTATTTTGCCCACCTGAAGGAGAATTAAACATTCAAAATCGGTGGTTCCCTGAGTGTTTTAAAACAATTAGACCAATAAATACTGAGCCGTTATTAAATAAAATGTATTTTACAAATTTGCAAAAAGCTTTGCAACGTTTTTTTCAGCGAGCGACGTGATCAATTTTTTTGGAATATTATATATTATTCGGTGAGGTTCCGTGAGTGTTTAGAAAGTGAAATGACATCGAGTGTAATGTGTTTGGGGTGTCCACTAAAAGGCATGTAACGTCGTTTTAAGCGAACGGCTAGATCGTTTTTTTAATTTGATGGCTTAAATTATTCGGTCAAATGCCGTGATTGTTTTTAAATAATTTGAGATCAAAATAATAAGAAAAAAATCTATTGTAGTCTCGATTATTTTTTTTTTTCTCTTCGAATTATTAATTTATTTGAAATTATCTCATGTGATCATATGTTATTAAAAAAAAAATTAATTAATAAAAAAAACCAACTAAACAAATTGGGAAATTTTATCCATCCTGAGAGAATATACTTTCATATCTACTGAAACATCTTGGTAGATTAGTTGGGAATTTGACATCTACGAATATTTAAACTTAGTATAGTAGTTCCTACCACAGCTCAAGACTCTTTTGGATGTGGACATGGACCGATACATGGTAAGAAATATAGCCGTAGTGAAAGGAACCCAACCACTACACCAAGTTTAAATATTTGTAGATGACAATTTCTCTATAAATTTCCAAAAATATTTCGGTAGACATGGAAGTACGTTCCCTTAGGGCAGAAAAAATATCTCAATTTCTGTAGTAGGGTTTTTTTAAATTTTTTTTTTCTATAAACATGTTACAATGTTACTGATGTGATTTCATTTAATATTTATATAATTTTACAAATATACATTATGTACAAAAATCAAATTGTATAAAAAAAACAAATAAATAAATAAGAAAGAAAAAAAGTCCATTTCTCCCGCCAGTGCGGTAGAGGGCGGATTAAAGGGACGTTCTGTTCCCGAGGCGGTCGTAAACCGCAGGCCACAGCAACTCCCACCGCCTCTCAATGCCGGGACCGTTGGGCAAATACTGTGCCAGGGTTTAGGGTCGATTCCCGCTCAAGGGAAAACTGGGTATTAACGGAAGGGAGGGCCCTTCTGAATTAACTAAGCTAGGGAAAAGGCAGCCCGCTACATTTAGCAGGGGGTGCTAATAGAGGGACCAAAGAGGATAAGGAGCGAATTAAGAAAGAACTACCTAGCCCTTTACGGGAAATCTCTTCACTTGATTAGGACAGACCAAGTGATATCAAAGATACTTAGGACTCCATATTTTAAGGTAAAACTGAACCTTTCTGGTTTATTAGACCTCTTTTCGTTAAAAAGAAAAGTTGTAGTTGAAAAGATAGTCGGTTGAGTGCAAAATTCACTAACACAAAATTTTGATAAACTTTTATGAACATTTTGTGAATTTCTATTTTATTTGTGGATAATATATGTGCCGTAATAGTAAAGGATACCATTTACATTTTCTGTAAACTGGTTTAGTAACTAACAAACAAATTTTAATAGTTAAAAGTTATAGAAAATTGGTTCCCCTAAACAAGTACAAAAATGGTGATTTTCACTTCCGGGGTACATAAACCACAGTGACTGCATTAAAATGACAGTAACTCTTTAATAAGAAAATTACTAGTTGGTCCGAAGACCAAAATATTTGTACAAATTGCTTTGCAAGGACCTATTTTTAAACGCTGACTATTAACACTATTTTTAACACGTCTATAAAGAGTAAATAAATAAAAACTAACATGTTTTCATTTTATAACTTAGGTTCTCAATTATTTAGGAAATTACAGTTTTTGTCATTTGATGTAGTTTATAAGGCTCTATATCCCTGCAAAATTTCGTGTGAATATGTGGAAGCATATTGAAGTCATCACACTTTATGTCTTATGTCAAATTTGTAGAAAAAAAAATTTATTTATAGATCGGAATGAAAATTCGTATTCGAGGGTCTTTCGAGCTGTGAAATAAAAATCTGTGTTTCTCCTTAAACAAAATATTTCAACACACTTTACTCCTTCCGTCAATACGAATCGTTTAAATTATACATATTTCTAATCTATTTTTTTTGTTTTGTAGGTTAATCAGTAATCTTTCTAATTATCATGGAGAAAATCAAGAAAAAAGTGCATACTTTTTGAGTTATTCGCAAATAAAGTTTCTTTTCCTTCATAACTTTTTTTTCTCAAAAATTTCGGGGAGATAGGACTATTTTTCGCATGTGAAGGAGAAGAATATCTTCAAAATGAGTGGTCGATCATTGGATTTGATGAAAAATTAACGAAGTTATGTCGTACCGACAAAAAAACACCTTTTAGAAATAGTATATAGGAATGATACTTTCTATAACAACGATTTCTAGATTTCATAAATTTTCACTAAATTCATTAAAGTTCTTAGTTTTTTAAGATTATTTTTTTTTTTTGCCAAGGTTTTTTTTCCTATGCCGGAGTCATTGGTCATTCAACCATCCGATATCTTGCCGCCCAGTATAAGTTTGATTTTTTTTTTTATATATTCATATCCAAATGTTTTATTTCTTATTTCCGCCAAAGCAGGACATGTGTCTAGGTGGTCTACTTCCATTTTCGCTTGTTCACGTAATTTACATCTAGGATCCTCAGCCAGGCCTATCTTGTGCAGATGACTGTGTAGATATTTGTGACCAGTGGCCATTCGGAAGCAGGCTACTGCATCTCTTCTTGGTACGTCAGCTGGGATCGGGTTTTCCATCAAACATCCACAACGTCTCCCTTCCACCTTGCTTTCGTGTATTATTTTTATTTCCACCTTCACTACCATCCTCAACATTCGCTGAATTGAATTGTAAGATTTTGGGTGGTCTGCTAGAGGCAATTCTACTCCTCTCCTGGCGAGACTATCTGCTTCCTCATTTCCTGGAATACCGCAATGGCTTGGAATCCACTGTAGAACCACATTGGTGCCTCGTAGTGTTTAGCCGTAGAGGAGAGATCTGCACTACAAGATAGGACTCGACAGACTTCATTCATTCACGTCAGTAATAGCGATGATGGACTGTAGAGAACAGCGATCTCAACTTGCCTTCTTGTTCTTAGGGCTAAGAGGATTGCCGCTATCTCACCGGCGGCCTGTCTTAGACTGTTTTTTTTTTCTTTTCACTTATCTGCATGTATTTCTATTGAATCTTTGTTGATTGAATCTAACCACCTGCTTTTTGGCTTTCAACATGTTCTTTTGCCTTCTTTTCAGAGATTCATTGTCGAGTAAAAGCTTCCAGATAAATTACTTCGAGCTACATTTCCTCCCATATTAACCTCCCTACAATGTCATGAGATATTGATCGACCAGTAAGCAGCACATTATTGTTCTTTTTTTCTCTACGTGTTAGTACACTGGTACCAGATCGCTCCTACATTAATATTGGCTTTATGATATAGTTCGTCCTCAATTAGATGGTAACCTTACCGCAAACTCAAGCAGTACAAACTTGAAACTTATATTAAACAGGCACTATTTATTAATGAATTATTGAATAGTACATTTTGAGCTGATATTTAATTATTTATTTTGAGTGGTAAAAAATTACTAAATAAGATCGAAAGCCAGAAACTGTATAGTATTCCAATCGAGAAGGAAATTCCAAATAAATCAGTATATCTAGTCAGAATGTGTTTGACGGAAAGACTCCATAAAGATTGAATCGGTAATAATTTATCCGAAAAGTTTGAGGTTAGTTCGGGTTTAAATCAAGGTGATTCCCTTTCGCCTGTTCAGTTCAATTTGGCATTAGAACATGCCATTAGGGAGGTAATGCTTACCGAAAAAGGTTTGGATCTGGCCGGGACAACATCCGTGCTGGACTATGCTGATGATCTGGTACTGTTAAGCGAAGACGTTGAAACTATAAAACTAAATACGACAAAGTTAATGAAAGTGGGTAATGAACTAGGACTCGGAATAAACACAGATAAGGCAAAATATATGGTTAGCTGCAAAAATGGCGATATTGATGGTGATATCGATATAGAAGGTAATTTGTTTGAACACGTATAGAAGTTTAGGTATCTAAGATCTACGATGAATAAAAAAAAACGAAATTGAAGAGTAGATTAAAAATAAAAGAAGAAATATGCTGGTTATTTTTCTGTGACAAAACTAGTTAGCTCGCGCCTCTTGTCCCGGAACTTAAAAACCAGAATCTATAAAACCATTGTCTTACCTACAGTTCTTTATGGGTGTGAAACATAGCCGTTTACATTAAGGGATGAGCAACGTCTTAAGGTTTTTAAAAAAAAACAAACAAGGATGAGTTAACCGGAGAGTTCAGACGGCTTCACAACGCCGAATCGCATGAACTGTATTCGGTTAATATGATTGAGATGATTACATCGTGGCGAATCAAATGGGCTTGTAAAATTGTTGGACTTCCTAACGAAAGAATTCTTACAAATTTAATATTTGCTGTGCCGAACGGTAAGCGTCCGAGGGGTAGACAGATGCGAAGGTGGGAAGATTGCGTTAAAGCCGATCTGAAGGGACTGGGTTTGGACGGCGAACGGCGGAGGGAAGTGTGTAAGCGATTGGTGGTGTCGGCATCGAACCTTCGGGTTCGGTAAGCCTTTTATTATTATCATTATTTATTCAGAGTGGTAAATTAATGTTGTGTGTGCACTTCACACCTGTTTTTTTTTTTAAATTAATTTTTAGCACTTCTAAGTTAAACACTCCTTTATTATTGTTTCTATAACATAATAATACATTTCAATTGTATTAGTTTCTACTAATTAATGTCTAGTCCATAAATTTTAAAATAAAAACAAGAATATAGATAAAAGAATCATCATGAACTTTTAAACCAGAAGGATATTTTTATTTCTGAGCGAATGGGACTCGGCTAAAAGCTATCTCGTTGGAATAGCCTCTTATCCTGAATAGAGTCGCTACTTCATAGTGTCCTAGATCTTCCTCAAGGATTTTATAATAAGGATAACACAAAAGGATATTGCGGAAGATAATTTTACTTACAGAGCTGGTCCTTGTTGAGGTGGTGTTCCTCTTTTCCGTTTATGTTGGAGAAGAGCATAGACTGGGTCTTCATCACTGCCACCTCTCTACCGGCACCTAGCGGAAGCGACATCGAATTAGTTAATAATAATAAATATATTCAAGATTATAAAGTAATAATAAATCTATTCAAGACCATTAAGTAATAATAAATCTATTCAAGACCATTAAGTAATAATAAATCTATTGAAGACCATTAAGTAATAATAAAGCTATTAAAGTTGTTGATAGGCAAAAATATTTAGGTGCTACTTTAGATAATAACTTTTCCTGGGAGACCCATATTACGAGAACGATTACGTACATGTTACAAAATTTACAGTCTTCAATTTTCACTTAATAAAGAATCGTTAATAATGGTGTATAAGGCATTGTTTGAATCAATAATAAGATACGGGATATAATAGATATGGAACCAGTACATATAGTCGTTTATCAAAACTCTCTAAATTAAAAAAATGGAAATTGAAAATTAGAGCAAAAAATAGCCTTCAAAATAGCCAAATCATTACCACCCAATAATTGAAGCATGATGACTCATTTAAAAATTAAATCAGCTACGTATATAACTACAGAAACAATACTAAGTACTTCAAACCTACATTTAACAATAGATTCGGAGAACGGGCATTGAGCTACTTGGTTCTCTATCTGTTCAACCAAATACCAGAAGATCTATTAAACGGACAAAACACTAAGGCAACTAAAAAGAGATTTTTTGCAGCTCAAGGAAAATTCGTTCTCTACAAGCATGTCATATATTTCTCTGCATCACATTTGCTGAATGTATATTAATTTGTAGAGTTGTAAATTTCATCAATAATAATATATATACATTCTTCAGGGATCAAGCCCTGAAACACAAAATAACAATTCTATACAGTCAGGACGTCACCACCATTTTGCTGCAAACCATTCCTGTTGAGTTAATCTGTTCATTTGGTGAAGGGTGCACACAGAAAGGTACTCTCTTAAGGAATGACAAGGAAACAAAATATGAGTTGCTAAACTTCAAGAGTACAGCCTGGTGGAGGAAGTATGGGGAGGAAGAAAAGGTGGACAAAATCATGAAGCTCAATTTCAGACAACAACTGAGTCCAAATTGACAACAAATTTCAACCAAGCAATAATCACTTCTAACATGACAATATCAAATTAAAAATTATAATTTCACAATCAGCAATATGAAATTAATCTGCAAAGAACCACAAAATTGTACAAAGGCACAAATTTCATTTATTTTATTGTATTCAATTATATGCAATATAATCGATCATTTTCTCAATATTTTATTTTATTTAATTAAGTATCAAATTTCAGTGATCCAACTTCATACAGTCCACACCAATTTTGACAATCACTAGCGCAATTTCACAATTCACTTACAGTTCATTTAAACATATTAATAATATTTGGCTCACACCAATATTATAACATATGGGTAATATATGGCTCACACCAAATTACCGTCATCGAACATATATGTATATATATATATTGTAGCTCTTGAGGTCTGCTCTCAATCCTATACTAATTTCCTTCTACTTACGAGACAGCTTGTATATGATTTTCATCTTGAAAGAATTAAATGAATTCGATTTAGGCTCTTTTACTCTCTTTTTAATATTCTATTTTACCCTACTTAAGGTTTCCCAATTCCAGATTCCGTAAATGTGGATAAATAAGCTAAATTATAGCATTTTGTAAATCATAAAAAGAGCAGGATGTTCAGGATATTTTACGCCATGGAACTCTCAGATACATAAAAAAAAAGAAGTTATATTTCTAAAAGATCTTGAAGGTGTTTAAATAATGCTCGAGGTGGGGAAGAAGCAGAGGAGCAATACTTTGCAAAGTTGGGAAGAGATAGTGGAAGAGTGATAAGGAAACTTCTCTATGCAAAGTGTCAAACCATCATGAATATCTTCTGCTCCTTCCCCCACTGGGAAGGGGGTGGGAGGGCAATTTACAAGTCCAACAAGTCGCTACTTCAAAACTAAAAACTTATTTCTCTCCGGTAATATGACCATCATGGGGACAAGAAAAAATATTAAACCAGGGCCCCGACGTGAAATTTATATATTTGTGGAATAATGGTTGACTTTAGTGAATAATTAAAGAGAAGAATGGTTGGGGTGGTCAGCAAAACAAAAAAGAAATAGTAAAAATAAATAATTTTATATATTTGCCGAAGTTCAGGCCTTCATTAGGGCTAAGAAAAATCCAGATAACAATAGGTATGAGAAACTATAAACATTGATTATTAAAGATTTTTTATTTTATTCAGAAATATCACATTCTGTCACAATCAAAGACATTTATAATAGTGTTCAGAGAGCACACTCACACTCTATTTACAATAAGTAAAAATAAATAATACAGAAACTAATAATAATAAAAATAAATGTATATAAACATAAGAACTATCCTAATCACACATACTTGGCTTGAGTGGAGGATCTGGCCATTGCCAAAACTCCAATAGATGCTTATTTACAAAAGGTCTCTGGGCCACTGCCGCTTCAACCTTCGAGGAGGATTGTAAGGATGGGTGGTGCTGGATAGAGATTGTGCAAGGGGATTTGGATGATAGGTAAGGTTCTGGTGAAATTTGGAGAATTCGTTTGATGTTAGAAAATGTTGCTGTCCCCCACAGTTCAAGTCCGTATGTCCATATAGGTTTCAGTATTGTCTTGTAGATAAGTAATTTGTTTTCAATAGAAAGTTTAGATTTTCTGTTTAGCAGTCTGTATAGCTGGCCGTATCGTCGGTTGAGTTCTTGTCTTTTGAGTCTAGTATGTGGGTTCCACGTTAGTCTTCAGTCTATATCAAAGCCAAGATACCGGACTGTGTCTGAGTTAGGAAGCTGGATGGAATTAAAGAGTACTGGTGGACAGGAATTGCGTCGGAGTGTAAAGGTAATATGTTGGCATTTCGATTCATTAACTTTAATGCGCCAGTTATTACACTAGTGTTCAATCAAGGTTAGGCGGCTTTGGTTTCTTCCCATTGAATTCTTAAAAATTCTTTAATTAAAATTAAAAAGGTGAGAGTTATAGACTGAAAAATGTAGTTAAAATAATCTTAGAGTAAAATAAAGTAGATAGAGTGAACATTAAAGTAAAATAAAGTAGGGAGCATAATAACAGTGACAGAGGACTAAGCAATAAATTATAACGACAACAAAGTAGCCCTGATTTTTTTTTTACTCCTGATGAAGGCCTGAACTTTATGCCGAAACGTCGGCAAAATTTACTATTTTTACTAATTTTATCTTTTTTTTGGCTGATCACCCCTAAACATGATCACCTCTTCAATATTTTTATATAATTCGTATTTGTAAGATTAAAATTTACATTACAAAAGATTTACCCTCTAAGATACAAATATCGAATATGAAAAATTGTGATTTTCAGTACTCTACTTCAGAAACGAGAGCACAGTCGCAAAGTCTTGAACCCGAATTGCCTTTGCAAAGTAAAGAAACAGCAATTGAAATATATTGAAAATGTGGTTTGATATTCATGTTCTATGGCTGAATAATGAATAAGATTTTCACGATTCTGCAATTAAATTTTTTAACATATTTCTTTCATCAAAATGTTGTGAACTATTAAATGTGTCACATTCCTCACTTTGATCTGTTTGTACTGTTTGTAACAACACGTTCTTTAAACAAAAATACTAACAACATATACATCCAAAATTTTACATACATATGACATATTGAAATGTAAATCAACAATCAAGATGGTGTCTCTAACCTATAAAGTTCCACACGGCACCTAAAATATAACCAAATAAATAAATTAAAAAAAATTTATAAAAAGTTTTATAATGTAATTTTTTAGCAAACTTATTTATCTGGCATCATCTTAACTTTGCACACAGTAAATACAAAATCTTCAAACATTTATAAAATCACATATAAGTGTGAAAATTAAAACTTCCTCTTTTTTTGGGCTGAATAGATTATGATTTACAAATGTTTTATTTTTCTTCTTTAAAAGTGCTGAACTTCAGATTCGATCGATAAAAATCTCATCGACGATATATTTAATTAAAATACCTTCAATTCCGTTTAATAGAATAATAAAAGTTCCCTCACTCTTGTCAGTGACACAAATCAGATATGAACTTTGAAAGAATTTGTTGATCTTTAAAGAACGAACTGAAGAAGAAAATGGAAGAGATGTTTACCTAAATCGAAAAACAAAACAAGGTGTGTTTTAGTCTATACGATTTAAGTGAAAACATCAAGGAGATATTCATAATATAAAATATAAATTATAAATAATAGCTCATTATAAAGAAGATGAAATGCTGAACGTTTCCGTGGCTTACAGTATGCGTGTCTGATTTTTAATTTCTGAAATATTTTAATCCATATCTTCTATAAAACTCGTTATCATTTGGTTTTCAACAATTTTTTTCCTTACTGCCTCTCTAATAACGCGTTAAGATAAAATTTTGAATAATATATTATGGTAATACAAAGAGGATGAAATAATGAATATCTCTCGCAACCTATTTTTACTTCTCGAGATATTTTAATCAATATACAAAAACACTTCAATTAGTCGACTACAGCCAACTTTATCCGAGCGTTACACATCGGAGATCTGACAGCTCAATTTAATTCACTCTCCACAAAAAAGTGTAAAAGGCGCCTAAAGAAGTTTTCATTAAAAAAAAAAAAAAGTGGAAATACATTTTATAAAATCTGTATCCCGGAGATGAGGAAACACTATATCCATTTTTTTTATTTGTTCAGCGGAGCCAATTTGGAATAACTCTTTTAATTTATTTCTTACTTAATAAATCTGTATTTAATTTACATTATCTAGCGATTCTCGTACATACAAAATGCTTATATTACTAATAATTAATTTATAAAAAAATATATTTGTCCCTTACAATATACCTGATTCATTTGTCTATTTTTGAAAAAAAAAATGTATGATGTTACTCACAGCAGATATAAGAAAGGACATTTGGTCCTTCATGCTCCTCAGTTAGGCTAAGGGAAGGCTGATCCTTTAAGAGGCTTTTTTCGCCCTTCCGATGGCCCTTTCCTTTCTTAATCCTTAGAGCCTTCCTTACAACTGCGTCCTATTTCCTCACGTCAAAGTGGTCGTGAGATGCTGATGTTCAATCTCTTACTTTTCTTACGGCTTTGAAGAATTGGTATCAAACTTCAAAAATGGATTACATTCTTATTAGAGAAACTAGGAGAATATAAATGAGGCTAGTCGTGAAGAAAAGAAAACAGCTTACGGAGAAATTTTGTTTTTTTCAATTTTTGGATTGTATGAATTTAGAAACTACAAGTACATGAAGACAAAACAAAATATTCGATATAGGACGAAAATCCAACACCAATAACAGGATTTGCGCAGAAGGAAAATTAGTCACGAGAGTTGAAAAATTCAAATACCTCGGCTCCACAATAATCTCAATGAATGACCAACGGCAGAAATAGACCAGCGTAAAACTAGCGTAAACAGAATGCAATGATAAAGCCAGTTTTAATATATAACTATGAGTCCTGAGCGCTAACCAGAGCTCTGGAAAAAAGTGTTGAAAGGTTTGAGAGAAAAATTCTCCGCACGATAACCGGAGCGATCTGGAATCAGAGTATTAATTAACACATAGAGAAGAAAGACAAATAAAGAATTGCTTACAGAAACTGTCAATCAATATCCCATGATATGAAGGCACGGAGGTTAAGATGGTAGAGGCATGTAGCCTAGATAATTGGAAAGAAATAGACCAAGACAGGCAGAAATGGACCAGTCTTGTAAAGGCGGCAAAAGATCTACATGGTGTGTGATGCCAACAGAAAAAAAAAAAAGAAACATAAACCCCACAATTTTGAGATGAGGATTATTATTTATGAATTTGGCTCAAAGATAAAGTATGTAAATCAAAAATAGACATGGGATACAGCAATTCAACGGTTTCAAAATGCTACAGGAAGATATCGTCGGCAACATTTTAAAGTAACGAATGTGCAACGTTAGAAAGGTTCAAATTGTTTACTTAAATATGGTGTCGACTATTAAAAAAAAATAGGAGGGCACCTGTCACCTTTTGAAGACTAAAATAAAAATGTTTAGAAGTCAATGTTGATATTTTCGAATATTTATTCAAATAAGGGAAGCGGAGTAATGCTGTGAATTAGACACTTCCCGGTTTCGAATCGGGCTGATGACAATATGAAAAGTATGAAAAAAAATAGTTATTTATCAGTCAGTGTCGGGCACACCAGCCTCTATAAAATGGGTATTCCTAATCAAAATAATAGAATATGACGGAAAACCTAGTAGTTGAGCGTGATCATGGCCTGATCACATTCCTGCATAACCGTGGTCGTGAAGAACACAGAGTACTGAACATAAAACCCTTCACTGTAGTAATACAGCTTTTTTTTTTTCAATTAAAACTTAGATAACCAAACTGGTAATACAAGTATGAAATATTGTTTACTTTTGAAAATTTGTTTATTTCTAATTATAGGAACAAAACTATATTTATTGAGAGATATTACAATCTGTCACAAATAAGGACATTTATAATAAAGAACAGATAGCACATTCACGCTCTATCAACAATAAAGAAAAATAAATAACAAAGAAAAAACAATAATACTAAAAGTAAATGTATCTAAACCAAACAAAAAGAAATTAAATATTGCTAATTAGCAAATAAAATTTGAACGAATAAAAATTGGACAATAACATATGAAAAGAGGAAAAAAACCTGTACCACTAAAACCAATGAGGATCTTGGGTTCAGTACTATTTAGGAAAAGTACTGTTTCAAAGCCAACGGTTGTATAGGGAGGGGATCAGAGAAGAATCACGCTCAACCACCAGGTTTTCTCCTTAAATAATTATTACATATATATTTTATAGCCAATTTACAGAGACTGAGTGTGCCCAAAGAGGGTCTTCTTACCCCAGGGTCACCCTATGACCGATGAAACAGATTAAATAACTTTTCTGGCATGAGCTGGGATTCGAACCTAGGACGTTGAGCATTGGAAGTTCAGTTTACCAATACTGAGCTACGCCGCTCCTGTTATAACACATGATTTTTTAAAAAAAAAATAATTTCCCTACTTGCAACTCACTCCTGGAATTTAGTCAGTTCCTTTCTACTTATCTTGTATATGCACATTCGTTTCTCTCGGAAACAAACAGCACGTGTTTAATTTAAAATTTAAATTTTCAAGTGTGTATATAAGCGGCTAAAATGTAAAACAGATTATTTCCCCATTGTGAGCAAATCGTTAATTAAAGAACTAGAATAATTTTTTAATTGGATTTGCATTTGAATTATTATAACTCTGTGGGTTTTTGCTTTTATATTAATACTAGAAAAAAGTGCATACATGAATGAAGTTTTATTTGTATTCGGCTGTAATTAGACATTCATTCAGCGATCGAGCCACGTACAAACTGGGCAAGAGTTAAATTCGAAACTGTTCTAATTTCCATTATTTAAATAATTACTTAAAAAAGAAGGGATATACAAAGGGTAAATAAAAATTTTATTTATATATAAATTATTAAACTTTCTTTGGAATATGTATCATATATATATATATATTGCAAAACATATGTTTTTTTGCTGATTTCCTTACAACTTTTCAACATTTCAGGGTATTTTCATCTTCATCAGGACTATCCGGATTGCAATTAAAATTAATACTTTTTTGGAGTGAGAAGTTCTTTAGGGGCGTTTCGCACTTTTTTGTAGAGAGTGGATTAGATTGAGACATCAGATTTCCGATTTGTAACGCTCGGATAAAGTCGGCTGGAGTCAACTAAATAAAGTGTTTTTGCATATAGATTAAAATATCTCAAAAAATAAAATTAGACCTGCATATTGTTAGTGAGAGAAAATTTCCCTCTTTGTAATAAGCTATTATTTAAAATTTTATCTCAACGCGTTTTTGTGTTGGAGAGTCGAAAAGGAAAAATATAGTGTCGAAAACCAAATGATAACGAATGGTATTAAAGATATGGATTAAAATATCTCAGAAACTAAATATCGGATCTGCATACAGTTGGCAAAGGAATGTTTCAGCATTTTATCCTCTTTGTAATGAGCTCTTATTCAAAATTTTATATCAACGCAACCCCGTTAGACCTGCGAAAAGGAAAAAAATAGTGTCGAAAACCAAGCGAGGGAAATGTTCAGCATTTCATCCTTATTATAACGAACTTTATTTTTTATTTATATTTCATATTATTAATCTCATATTGTTGATGTTTTAACTTCCATTGTGTGGTCTAGAGCATACACCTTAGTTTAAAATTGTTTTTTCTTTTTAAATTTATTTATCATGTCACACCTCAACAACCAGCGAGTGTGCTGTCGGGAAGAACAATATGGAATAAAACGTTGGTAGGCCTCAGGGAGTGGAGTGCCCCGTGGCGTACTATCTATCTTGATTTAAAAATATCTAGGAAATGAATATCCTAAATATTTGCATAAACGTACAGTTTTATATATATTAACTGTATAATATATAATTAAAATTTAAACATTTAATTCTACGGCGCGTGTTGTATGCAATACCCGCAAGACCTTCCTAACTTGCCGGAAGAAAGGAAAAAGTAATCAGGGGGTAGTTTATAAACTGTAATTCAGGTTACTTTGTTTCACTAATTATTTAACTGTTATGAATAAAATAATTACCTATGAAAATATGAAACAGGTTTTTATGTAGTACACAATATAAATACGATGAGGTGTAAAAATTATTTGAAAATGATAAGAAAACGAAAAAAATATTTTGTGATGTAGTATAGCTTTCTATCTAATTACAGTTACATAATTTCTTCCATTTTTAAGTTGGATGATTTCTCATTTGAAACTAAAATATAAGGGAGAAGCTGTGTTGAGAGTGTAGTATTTTTCATGAATAAAAACTAAGCCTAGTTATCAACCCTTAGTTTCCTAAACATTTTTCCAAATCGCATTAATTTCAGTAATTATAATTTTTAAATTGGTCTTCCTATTTTGTAATAATTTCTTTTCTTGATAGTAAATAAGCTTTTATAAATAAAATATACGTTGCTTGTATTTTTATAAGGAATATTTCGGAGCAACTGTAAAACACTATGAAATTTGTAACAAATGGAAGTGAAAAAGGCGTAAATGAAGTTACAACCTTAAAGGGATTTCGAAGAGATTCAGATATTAATTTTAATAGTATTTTTTTTTCTTTTTTAACTTAATTTCCAACTCAGATCTCTTGGGAATACTAACAATAAACGAGTGTGCTGTCGGTAATAAGAGTAAATATTAAGACGTTGGTAGGCCTGAAGGAAAGGAATACCCCGTGGCGTCAGTTCCTAACTTGATTTGATATTTGATAGAATATATTTATATATATATATATATATATATATATATATATATATATATATATATATATATATATATATATATATATATATGAATAATTATAATTGTGTTGGTATAGTATATTATTAAAATTGTATATAATGAGCGACATGGAAAAGAATTTGTATATATATAAATATGTGATTCAAGTATAATTAAGTGCTATGTCAAAAATCGAGCAACCATATATATCAGGGCAGCACTGATTTAAATAAAGTATTTCTCTCTCTAGAGAAAGAGATCCCTCATACAGATTCTTTTGATTCTCCTGCGGGTGTTATCGGGAGTGTAGGCCTTGCCTTGAATCAGTGAGTTGGTATCTCTGTGTATGTTATTGTGAAATATTTTGTAGTATGTTCGTATGTTGTCGTTAACTGTTGGCATCTGTTGTAGTCACTATTATATGTATATATATATATATATATAAGACCGACTTGGATTATTTTATTTTATTTTATATTTCGTTATATTGTTAAAGAAGAATCTAATTAAGAATAACAACGATTTCCATTCAATCTTAACCAAAGTGGATTAGTCAGAAAGGAAAAAGTAATTAAGGCTTATAAAACCCTTCTTCTTCATTACTTTTTCCCTCTTTTATCTCCTTTAAATTTGTTTTCCAATTTACTATTAATGTTTTATTTATTAGAGTTTTGCATTTTATGATTGTCTGATTAATATTCGCAAGACAAACTTTGGTTTATAGGTTATCTAGTCTATTTTTGATTTATTTAATAAGTTCATAAAACTTTATTAATTGGATAAATACTTCCTTATACACATCCTTGAAAATATCAAACTAAATTAAGCTACCCCCGGATGTTTGATTCATGGACGCTATGTTTCAGGCAAAGAAATTTAGCACTTCGAGAGACTATGATTACTACTTTGAGTAGTCATAATCTATGGATCCAGATCGATTAAGTCACTGGTCTTGAACTCGAGTGAGTCTGTGTTAAAAATACAGCCTGATTGACCCCAAAGGAATAGGGTATGAAGCTAGGAGTGGACTATGAAACCATGGTAAGTAGCAACGTGATATTGGGTGGACCACCTTAAGGCTATATTTAACTATTTTTGTTTGGTTTCACTTTTGTAGGTCCTTCCTTATTTTTTCTTCTTCTCTTACAATTAGATCTCGAGAAGTATTTGTAGTTACGACATTTAATTCGTTGTATGATACACGGTACTATCCTACCTTACTGTTATTCCTGTTTTATGAAAGAAGAAAAAGTATTCTGGAGAAATATCCACAAAAGAAAGTTTGTACGTGCGTATGAGCTATGATAATTTTCCTAGCCAGGCATTGCTTTCATTTCCTCTGAATGAAACTTTCATTCTAACATACCTCTCTTAATTTTTATTTATTTAAATTACTTAATATTTTTGGGGGTTTGGAATTGTATGATTTCTAAAATGTTTTGAATATTATAATTCGGATTTCAGAGATCGCACTATATTGAGATGATGAGAATAGAGAGATGGAAATGTTCCGGAGGTTAAGAACAATGGTAAAAGCTTTTAGTCCCGTGGATGAAGAAGATGCTATCGATCCTGCGTGTCCTGCCGACCAAGATATCCTTTAAGGACGGAGGATGGATTGCCTCGGGCGGACCTGTTGCAGTGGAGGAATAGTTGTGATTAATGTTAGAGCTCACTCAGTCGAGCAGAAAATATTTTCTTTGGCTCAATAGCTAACTTTGCTTTTCGTTTTTCTTTCACTTAATTATATAATTCTAAAAATTTCGAATTGGGCTAGAAATGGACAATTTGACTTAAGTGATGTAACAATTACTTTATATACAATAATTTGTTTCCCTTAACATGTTAAATCATATTTATCAACCGTCTGTTACATAATTTAGTAAAAAATTATTTTTATTTTATTATTTATTTTAAACGATATTTACAACTGTATACAAAAAATACATCTGGTAAATTCGCACATTGGTATAAAGACATGGAACACATGTTGAGAAACTACTCATTGGTAGCACTCTAATAATATGTCTATATTAGAAGATCACGTGGCCATCTTCTTTTCAGACGCCTCGGAGGGTTATCAGGAATCGAATAGGAAGCAAGGTTAGAGACAAGAGGGTTGGGATGGTTATGAATTTTATTATGGAAGGACAGATATCTGGATTGGGCCAAATCTGATACATAAGGAACATTAAGGTCATTATGGATAATTTTATTT
The DNA here is from genome assembly GCA_928085145.1 of Nezara viridula. Taxonomy (NCBI): domain Eukaryota; kingdom Metazoa; phylum Arthropoda; class Insecta; order Hemiptera; family Pentatomidae; genus Nezara; species Nezara viridula. Next base: position 4,297,729 of record OV725082.1, read on the forward strand.
GTAACAAATTAAGGAGCATTGAGGATTTTACGAAGGATTGTGGATTGCAAGGACTGTATGCGAGAGGAATTTGAAGGCTTGGTGGAGCTCCATAGCTCAACCCCGTAAGTCCAAATAGGCCTTATTATAGTCATGTAAATCAGTATTTTATAATTGATTGCAAGGTTAGAGCGTTTGTCTAGTAAGTGTTGAAGTAGTCGGAAACGTCGAGCTGTTTCTTGTCGTTTCAGTCTGGTATGAGGATTCCAAGTTAGACGTTTGTCCAGATGGAGTCCTAGGTAATGGATTTGTTCAACAGGAATAAGTGAGGTGTTGTTAAAGGATACTGAAGGACAGGAAGTCATTGGTTTACGACGAAGGGTGAAGGTAATTTGATGAGATTTATTGGAATTTATTTTTATTCTCCAATTTTTACACCATTCTTAAAGGCTTGTGATATGTGATTGAAGAGTTTGGGATGCAATTAAAGGGTCGTTATTAACTGATAGGCATTAACTGATTATTAAATAGACAATGTTTGCCGATCTCCTGATTGAGAACGCCTGAATTACGTGAATTTGAGTGAATAAAAAAATCTGGTGCGCGCATCACACGATTTTCATTTACCACACTCTTCTTGGTAGAAATAAGTATTTTAAGAGAAATGGGAAGTGAAACTAAAAATTATTGATGCTATATTTGTATACTATTCATTGTGGTTATTTTTATTTTTTTTTTAAATACCCTTGTATGCATACATTTTAATTTTTTTATCGCTGTATTTTATACAATTAACTATTAAATAATACCAACGATAGCATTTATAAAACCGCGTATGTCTATGAATTATTTTAATTATTATTTAATTAATTATTTCAAATAAAAAAAATAAAGATACTTTAGAGGAAGACAATATTGAAAATTAGCGATTTAAGCCCTGATAGAGAACATCAATCAGAATAAAACGCACATTGTATTAAAAATTGCTTGATAATACACCAATGAACTGAATTTAATCAAAATTGTTAGAGCCGTATTTGAGAATATCGTAAAAATGTGTTAATTCGATTATTTAAAGTGTCACTTCCGGTTTGCCGAAAATGTTGCTGTAACATTGAAAGCTCATAAAAACCCTAAATATCCAACTACCCTTTATACGAATTTTCGTTTTTGATCTAGACTGATAACATACATACACACGCAAAGACCATTATGCGCGATCTGGTTATTTGGACTTAGGAGACCTCAAACAATTTCCATTGAAAATTGAGATTAAAAGATTTTCACGATCGCAATACTCAATCTTACTCTATATTGCATATATAGGCAAGTGAAAGTAAAAAGTTGTAGGTTACGATAAGATGAACCTATTCATGAAGTTTTCGGCGGATTTTAATAATTTGATAAAAAAGGGGATGTACCACGGACCAATAGCTTTTGTACTAAAGCTACAGAAATGTTGTCGGTAACTACATTATAAATCTAAATTATTTATTAAAAACAATCTTTTAAACTATGGATTATTAATTAATTAATCTAAGATTACTGCAACAATATTTAAATAAAACAAACAAATTTCTATAGTATAAAGTATCTCAAATTAATAGCGAAAAGTTACCAACATTTTTAGAATTTACGACTCAGGTATCCATCCATCTTTTCGAAAATTCATTCGAGATATAAACATTATTTGAGAATCATATTTATAAGTTTTATTATGAACAATATGACATTTCCTTAACGAAATTCCATTTGTTAACGAAATTTAATGGGCATGCATTCGAGATAAGTTGATCCTTTATAACGAGCTTATAGCTAGTGCTTTTGAAAGGGCACTTTATCCGATGACAACACAAGCTATATCACTGTATCAGCCTTCGCTCGGATGACGGGACCCTAATTACATGAAGGGGGGGAGAGGAGAGGGGAAGGCTTATATACTCCAGCACATAATAGCATTATGATTGGGCCTCTGTATTCTAAGCTATCTATTTACCGAAATAGCTTCCTTTAAATATTGTTACAAAATTAAGGCATTACAATTTCAATTTATTTAATATCGTGGGCTTATTGCAAACAGTCACTAAATACTATAAGATAAAACAATTATAATATAATGTTTATTTTTTATTTATTGAGTAATATAACATTCTGTCACATTTTCAATGGTTAGACCAAGGTAAGTCTACATATACAGAAGATATAAAATAAACAGAAGCAAAATAAGAACTAACTAATCCATTTTTTTAGTACTTATTCATTGAGAAATATTACAATCTGTCTCAAATAAAGATATCTTTCCTCAGTGAAATCAAGTTCACTTGTTAACAAATCAAGAACATATGATCAATTAAAGCTTTTTTATTTTTTAATATAATAGTGCGTGGTACAGACCCCTTATTATCGAATTATTAACATTCGCCTGAAACTTCGTAAATAGTTTCATCTCATCGTAACTTATAACTATTTAATTTACGAAAACTCTTAACATTGGAGAGTTTTCAATCTGGAGGAGGGCAAACTTTGTCTATTTAATTAGATACTAAAAACTCGTTAATATCCATTTGTTTTTTACTTGGATCGTAAGATAATTTGAACACAAATTCAAGAAAAAAGGTGGCCTTCAGAAATATTGAACCATGTGACCACCAAATTTTCTAATTAACGAGGTTATATAGGCCAAATATTTTTGTGGTCCGCCTTTTTTTCTCGATTTTGTGATCAAATTATATAACTATCCAAGTAGAAAGCAAATGGTTATTCAGAAGTTTTTAGTACTTACTCAAATAGACTAAGTTTTTCCCCTTTCCAGATAGAATAGGTCCCACTTTCACGAGTTTTCGTAAATGAAATAGTTGTAGGTTATGATGAAATGAAGCTATTTACGAAGTTTCAGCCGGATGTTAATAATTTCATAAAAAGGGGTATGTACCACGGACTATAATGCATTTACAGTGTTTTTTATTAATAAATAAACTCGAAAATGTCAAAAACATGAAAGTAAATGTAAGTCTAAAATGCACTGAGAACATATAGAACAATGGAAGAAAAAATAATTATAACATAAGAGCTGACAGTAAACAAATGATAAGAAAAAAATTAATGAAATTCACATACACAGAAAAAAAACCTGTACTAATAATAAAACCAATGAAGATAAATGGGTTTTGAACTATGTAAGAAAGTATTGTTTCCTAGTTAAAGGTAATGCAAGGAGGTGATTTGACTGAGATCAAGCTCAACTGCCAGTTTTTTCCTCTTAACTAATTATTTAATTAAGGGTACCTGTAATATAGAGGTTGTGTGTGCACCAGGAGGGTCTCCCAATCCCCAGAGACGATCCACGGTTCATGGCATTGCATAACTTATTACTTAACGTCAATATTCGAAGCTAGCACCTTAATCTTTGGAAGTTAGGGCCCTGCCCATCGAGCTCCCATGTATAGAGAGTAAATAAAAATTATTTTATTTTTTAATAAATCTAATTTGCACATTATTGACTTAACACCCTTCTTCTTTGATTAGGTAGTAATTTATGCTCAAATATTTAAATTATCATAGGATCTTAAGTTATCTTAGGTTAATAAAATTCGAGACCTTAAAAAAAAAAATTGCTAGTTAATCGAATCAGCGCGGTAAAACAAGAGAATTCTTTATTGAAAATGTCTAAGTTTTAAAAAGTCTTTCTCTAAATTATCTTTAGTTTGTTTAATCTCTCTATTATACAAAAAATGTTTTTAGCGCCTGATATTTTATTTTACAAGGAGAAATGCAGGCAGTTCATCACTGTCGTGCGGGTTTGCTGGTCTACAGCGCCCTAATCCTAGGTAATGTTTTTTTTTTAAGTTCAGGATGTTAGTTATCAAATATTCTCTGCTTTAACGATTTCTGTATTTCATTTGTATAATTTGTAAAATGGAGATAGGTCCGCCGTTAGGCTACTCCCTAGTTTAAAATAATTAAATGCCTTTCTTTGGTAGTAGTGATTAGAATAAACAAGTATAAACCATTCAGAAAAAATATTATCTAGTATATAATTTCGTAGTAATTAAGAAGAGTGTCAAAAAAAAATTTAATAGTTAATAATGTTTACTATATTGATTGAAAAATAAATGTTTTTGAGGAAACTAAGTAATATTTCCGTCGAAATTAAATTGTCATTTTTGATATTTATTTTAAGGTTGACAAAAAAAAAAAAGCCAATATTTCAAGCATTGGCTTCCAATAGAAAAACTTATGATTAGAAATAATTGAGTTGTTAATTTTTAAAGAAATACTCAATGCCCTTAATTGACACAAAATGTATTTTTTTTTTCAATAAAATGAATCATACAGTAAAAAAAAAATATTTTCAAAGTAAACCCTAATCATTATTAAAAATTTTTATCAAATTCAAAAAACAATACTTTTTATTATAATTGTAAAAGTAGAGCCAATATTTAAATAAAAATAGAATAAAGAATTTTTTTATTTGTAGCTGTATTCCCGAAAATAAATGATTATTCTAGCAGTAATTTAAACCTTATGAAGTTCCTTTTGTAAAGATATAAAATTTAAGGCTTTTTTTTAAACAAAAAAAGTTTGATTGTGGTTTGTTTATTATAGTAAAAATTCTGTATCATTCACGGGGAGGGGCGGGTGGAGGTAGAGAGTGGGGAAATGTTCAGACGTGATGTTATTGTTAAAAAATCGGTATTTTACGAATGAGGAAAAATAGTACCCAAGCAGCACCATTTCCTGGTCTTGGTTTAATTCCTTAATTCTGGAAAGGAGTCTCTCATCCAACTCCTTTTCTGGTTACTTCTGATGGGCATTTTAGCCGCGGCCATTTCTTTTATAAGTGAAAATTTTTCAATTTAGAGTTACGATTCTAAATATGCTGATTTTTAGGTACACTTAAGTAAAAAAAAATTTGTTATAATTACAAGGTATTATACTGAAAATTATTAAATATTGCTTCCTAGAGAAAATTGTTAAACTGTGAATTAGTTTTCCAAGACTTCCCTAAGGAAGAACAAATTGAAAGTTAAAATGAAGATAAGTGGATGAATTATTAAGGCTGAGATATTTCGAGAGGAAAATTAAACCATTAAGCCATTATAAATTATAACTCTCGAGAGGTTCGAGTTACCTGAGGCAGGAAATTTATCGCTATTCATATTTTTATTCTATTTAAAAATATAAAGGTTTTGTTCGTCCTATGACAGGTTATTCATGTCAAGAGGTTTATTGGAAAAATTTAAACGCACACACACACATAAATAAACGAACACTCGTGGATTTATGATGATTTTATTATAAAGATTTTATTTATAATGATCAATGATTCATTAGGGTTAATTATTAATATTAAATGGAGCTTAAAATCTTTAAAAGAAAATTCTGTGACGGCGTTTTGAGACAACTTAGTAGGATTGGGAATTGAGGTAGATTTATTAGAATATTTATTTATTTTAATATTAGGTTATGTAAAACTCCTTTTTTCATTCAATATCTTCACCGAATTCTCGAGTACCCTCACACCGAACTTACTTGAGATCTTTAGTATTATAATTTTAAAGAATTTAGTGTAAGTGTTATATAAACAACTTAGCTATCGGACGTAATGGAAGTTATTATAATTTTTACTTTCTTAAATTAAAAAAACTATACTAGAAACACTAATACTAGATAACAATACTAGAAACTATATAATCTATATAATACTAGAAACAAGTCACATTTTTGGATATGCAGTTTTGGACAGATTTTTATGTTTTAAAACTGTGTGAATAAAAACTATACATTGTGAGCCATAGATCTGTCTGTCTGCGGCATGATTATTTTATGAATGCCTTGAATAGCTGTATTATTTATTTGCGAACTAAATCAGAAGTACACAATATGCGAAAAACTTGATAATTTTATTAAAATTTTACTCATATAATTATATACGTAAAATCAAATATCATTTGAAAGGTATTTAAAGAAATCTCCCCACTAGTAAGACAAAAATTAGTGAAGATGTTTTAGCAGTGTTTATAAGATACTTATATATATATATATATATATATATATATATATATATATATATATCTTGATTTTCAATAATATAGACTTGAAAATAGGTTCGAAACGTCTTCAATGTTAAGAATAAAAGTAATTAATCTACTTAGATTCTTACTTGTCAAATGTTTGAAATAAAGTACCCATGATATACATACAATTGGGAAAAATATTTTCTACATTTAGAGATGTAGAAATAAATATTCAACTTGACTTCATTGGGACTTGAACAATAATGAATGGAGTAGAGGAAGGAAGATATTTCCAGTCGAAGGAAGAACAATACAGGAGAGAATTCAATCAACCGGAAGACAAAGGCCATCAGAAGAGACAAAGTCGAACGGAAGGAAACCTTTTAGCCTCTCGCCGGAAGGAAGTCAACTTAGCTAACACTGCCAATTAAACAGATTGATAAACTATCGGAAAACTTCCTTCCCCTCGAGTTCATTCAACAATGGCTACTGTCTATCTAATACAAAACAACTGGGCAGAAAAGGAAAAAATAGCCTTCGAAGGCTAGAGAGAACTCCACAGTGGAAAAGATAACCCTAGTGGGACAAAAGACCAATTAGGTGTGAAAGCCAAACGTTTCAAGATCAGAACATCAAAATCAAAACAACATTAAACTTATAAAACTTTTTTTTGAATTTTCCATTAGAATAATAAACATTCGCACTGAATCGCCTCTCGCCAGCGGAAGGCGGGGTTGCGTTATATATATATATATATATATATATATATATATATATATATATAGAGAGAGAGAGATTTTATTTAGATAAATTAGAAAGAAAGTAAGTTTTATTCTGGACATTTAGTCCCCTCAGAATAACAATAATGAACAAAGAAATGACAATTGTCTGGCGATTATGAATAATTAACTGACAGTTAAAAATAAATAAATTTATAAAGTTGTCTAGCCTTAATATTAACATATGATCTTGAAGTAGACATATGAATTTAAACATGAATACATACAGGCGAGTTCACGTATTTGTACAAATAAACACTATGACACATACATAGATATCTGTAAGGTATCGGTAATAATGCAACTGAGATCTCTGAAGAAAAAATAACTTTATTTTTACATATATTCGGAAGATTCATTAATGAGGAGATGGAAATATAAATTGTGATTAAATGAGGTCTATTATGAGGATTGCCTTATAGAGGTTGGTAGGGAATTCCACAACAAGATTGCACGAAGAATTTTGTAAAGGAAACAGATCTATGAGAAGGAATAAATAAATTTGAGGACTGGGATCTCGTGTTGAACGAATGAACAGAAAAATATCTATAATATTTTTGCCAATACATCCGTTTTTCATGTTTTCCGTTTAATTAATTAGAATGCTTGGAGTTTGTATTGTAGTATGTCAGTGCTGGAAAAGTCCCTATCCCACCTTAGAACACCCTTGGGTAATAAAAGGAGAATGTAACCTTTATATACTCATACTTATATCAGTTTGTATTTGTTTATAAATAAAGTCTACTGGGGGTAAGAAAAAAAAAAGCCGGAAAAAGTGCCTTTTGGGGATCTTCATCGCCATGGCTGTAACGATTTTGAAAAAAAAAAAACAACCCTTGAAGATCCTTAATTTTTGTATATTATATATTTCTCCGAAAAGGAAAAAAGTTATGATGAATACAAAACCATGATATACGTTTTTAAAAATAATAAACAATTGAGAAATAACATGCAACGATTTTATTTCTCTATTTGGCATTATTCAATAAAAATGAAGATAAAAACAGAACCTCAGTAACAGAACTCATTTTCTGTCTGAGCTCACACTTTTAGTTTTATTATCAATATTTTTGTTAATTATTGTTGTTAACGCCCGAATTTACGTATTTTATTTTCCTTTCATTTATTTTTCTCTTACCATATTTACCCTTTTAAATGTTAATGGAATAAATGTTTATTATTTTTTTTTTGTAATAGGTCGAGGGATATTGTCCCTGAAGTGTATTTTGTGTATATTATTTATATGCTTGGGTATTATTCGCGATGTATTATCGCAGTTGTATATACAAACCAGCCCGGCAGTAATACCCTGTCTTAGGGTTTAAGACTTCAAAATACGGCCGAAGGCAGTCTGGAGATAGCGCTTGTCGACACTAGACCTACGTAGTGGAAGTCTAACCCCACCAGCCCAGACTCAGCATATCTCACCTAGCGCCACTTTTGAGGATCAGCTGTTGGGCGCAGCTGAGTAATCGATACATATCGATACCACCCCATCATCGATTGTTCGACAGCTGGACATCGTAGAAGGTAACCAGGTGGAACCTCCTGGCTCGTATTTTTGTTTCTATTCTCACCATCACAAAGACATTAATTAATTTTTGTTTCACCTATAAATGAGTTTATTCTTTTGAAAAATAATTTTTCTCTCATGTTTTATTTATAGTTTTTAGAAGTGGACTTTATTATATTTTTTTCATAATGTTTAATTGTTTTTGTTTTCACTGAACATGATGTTTTATGTTTTCTTTTATTTCAGTGGAATTGAATAATTTTTTTTCTTCTCATTTGTTTGTTTGAATTTTACATATATTTTTTATTCAATACAATTGTAAGCATTTAAAAGGGTATTTTGATTTTCCATTTTTATGTATTGAAATATTTCTATTTAATACTATTTTATTTTGTTTTTTTTCTTTAATGTTTTTACAGGCCTCATTTACTCTTTTTTCCCTCTTTCCCAACGTTTTTAAATTTTACTCGAATTTTCACCACCTTTGAGGAAACACACCGGGGAAAGATCTGTACTTCGATTTTGAAGTACCCCTGGCCCCAACAATTGTTATTGTTAAAATTCAGGCACAGTCCTGCGTCATATCATTCTTTGTAACAATAGGCCCACAGCCTTTGCGAATTTGTATTTATTAATAATTTGAAAAAAAAAATATGAAAAGTATATATAAATATTTTTGAACCTTACCAGGTTTGAGATTTTCAAGTTCTCGCACTGCTTCATCCACCGTCTGAAAACAGAAAACAGATTTTGTTAATTATTTCTCTGATTTAATTATATTTTTAGTAGCATGTATAAAACTAATACTTTGTTAATTCAAAGTTACGTTTAATTTAGTGTAATTTTAATAAAAGATTTGCTAAATAGAATAGTTTAAATATAAATTAAGTGGATGTGTAAAAAACATAATAAATTCTCAATCTCAGAAATAATCTGTAGAGAAGGTAGAAAGTAGAGGGCGCCTCGATATTTCACACCCGCTAGGCATAAACCGCTTCGCAACTCGACTGGAAATAATAAGACTGGGATTAAGAAAAATAACGGCTCTACTCCTATCTCCTTTATTTATTTTTTATTATATCTATAATAAAAAATAAATAAAGGTTATACATATATATGTATGTATTCTTTTTACCTTTCCTTTTTTTTATATTTAAAATCAAAATAAATATAATATGAAAATGACTTAATATCTGAATAATTAAAAAGAAAAAGATTATAGGTTGGCTACAAGACAGTTAAAGTAAAATGTCTTGACTTTTTCCTATTTAATGATAATTTTCCCTGACCATTATGTCTGGGAACACAAATACTAAAAATTTATAATTGATAAATAAATTTATTTATTATACACGAAAGAAAATACGCCTTTTAAGTAACAAAAATAATTTTTTAAAGTAAGCATATTTTAAGCTTGATTATGATTTTTTATTTAAGAAAACTGGACTTTTAGTAATTTATTTTTATATCTTTAATTTTGTTAACAAAGTGTTCATATTTTATTTTCATAAACTGAGAAGAAGTAAAAGTTGATGTTGACATATAAGGTATTAATTTTCTCAATTCTATTCTAGGGAGATATATCTAATATTTTAGTAGTTTCTCATTAGTAATTAAGAGCTATATAATATATACAGCATAATAATTATCCATATGAAACCAAATGTGACATAAATGCTCTTTTAAGAAATACTCTGGGTGGAACAAATGAGTGCTTGCAAGCTATATCTTGAACTAGATGTACATATCACAGATAAGTAAATAGTATTGGCATGTTTTCTTTTAAACATAAAAAAAAAAACACTTTTTTAATACAATTTTGCTTAAATTTTATTCCTTATCCTTGTTTGATTTCAATATAACGACTAGTGCCGTTATATCGTTTATAACGACGAAATTTCCTCTCCTTCAAGGTTATTATAAACGATATCCACTTTATATTTATTTCCAATTTGAAAAAAAAAATATTTGCGTACTAAAAAAAAATTCACTGACTAACAATTTTCCCTGACTTTCACCTTTTTTGAAAATTCTCTGTTGAAAATTTATTTTTCCATGCCAGTCGCCACCCGAGATTAATAAAACATATATAATATTAAAACAACGTTTACAGTAATTTTCATCGAAGTTCCTGCTGATGATTATGTAGCTGAAACGATAAATGAAAAAAATAAGTATCAAGAGCTATGAGAGGAATTAATACAGTTATATTAGCTGGTGGAAGTTAAAGTACTATCCATTATTGTATCCAGCAATAGCCTGATTCCTGAAGAGACTCTGAAATGATTGAAGGTACTTGGGAACTGCCAGCATTGTTCGACATTTTTTAAAAATATTTTAAATTAAATATTTAATAAACTGTACCCTTGACCACGGTCTGGGTCAGTGAATTTATCCGACATAAAGTCGAGAAATGAATAAATAATATAAGAATAAAAAGAAAAGAAAAATACTTTAGTAATAATAGAATCATTTGTCATACATTCACACATACAAACAATATTTATTATATCATTAATTAATGATTTAATCGTTCACTATTGGATTTTCCATTAATTTAATAGAAATTAAGTTTTCAATTAAGTTGAATCGAATGCTAAGGAAAGGTCAGTGTGCGCCTTGTTTGGTCGATCCTCACCCGCAATACTCCAAGCCAATGCGCTATGGTAGCTCTCTACCCCTGCTCAGAAATATACTCTAATAAAAAAATTATTTTAAACAATTATTTTTTCTAAATATTTGGAAGTATATTTCAATATTCTCAGATATTTATATAAATATAGTGAAAAAAAACTTCCATATCACGTTTTTTTAAAAAACAATTAAAACACTAAAAAAAAACAACGTTTTTCAGATCTCTTCCATCATCACGGTTCCACATTTCAATAATTATTTTAAAATGTAAAATGTGCATATAAATAATTAACATAATTAATATGTCATTTTTTAAAAATAAAAATAAATGTCTCTCTTCTGCGGAAGTCACATCAGTTTAATATATTTTATATGAATTTTAGTTCCGACATAAATCAAAAACATTGTTCATTAAATATTAAATACTAAAATAAGCACACAGCTCGAAAAGAGCAGGGCATGAAACGTGAAAAAATACTTTTATTTTTAAGTTCCACCAGATATTTTATTGTTGATCGTTTTTCAGCTATTTTAGAACCAGAATTTTTCTCTAGAAACTTTTAAAGCAAAGGTTTTACAGAATTTTTTTCAAATCCACTAATAATCGAACCAAAAAATGACTTTTATTCACAGTTTCTCAAACAAACGACACACAAGAATCATGCGTAATTCATTTAAGACAAAACATAACTCATATGAGTGTCACAGAAACTGTTAAAGTGGAACTTAAAAAAAAACAACTAAGGTATGTGATTTAGACCAAACAATAGAAGTGATAATTTCAACAACGTGAGATTAATAATATAGAATATAAATTATAAATACGAGCTCATTATAAAGAGTATAAAATGCTGTACATTTCTCTCGCTTACAGTATACAGGTCCGATTTTTAATTCCTGAGACATTTTAATCCATATCTTCCATAAAACTCGTTATCATTTGGTTTTCGACTCTATTTTTCCCTTACGCCTTTTTAACACGAAAACGCTTAAGAACACGATTTTGAATAATATCCCATTACGGATAGGATAAAATGCTGAACAATTCTCTCTGTTATAGTATGCAGGTCCGAATTTTAGTTTTTGAGATATTTTAATATATATGCAAAAACACTTCAATTAGTCGACTTTAGCCTAATTTATCCGAGCGTTACTCATTACCCCACAAAAAATGTGCTAAACTCTTCCTAATTCGTTTTCACTGCAAAAAGTTTCAACCTCTGGAGAAGAGACATTATAAATGAAAAATATACTTGTTGTCATGAGGCTCTAATGTGCAGGTGAACAGTAGAAATAGTAATTAATAGAATTGGAGGCAAACAAATTGTTCACTTATAAATTATTAAAGGTAATAATGCTTTATTAATAAAAAAAGATTAAATAGAAGTATTTTTTGTTTATTTTTTTAGGCCCAGAGATGTCGCTCCATATCCCTTCTCTTGTGCCCGATCCTGGAGGCGAGGAGCGTGAAAGGGATTAAGCAGGGACAAAAACAAGAGCCAGTCTTCACACAAGGATTTATAGTGGCAAATGCATGTTCTGCTTTTTTTAATATTTCATCAGTTTTTTATTAATTAATATTTGTTAAATTTATTGATCTCATCCGCTTCGTTAGTTCTAAAACTAATCTTGCGTTAAATTGCATTTTCCTGGTTAGCGTTCTTTTACTATTCTAGTTTTCATTTTATCATGATCAGAATTGGAATCGAAGTCCCTATGGAATTCCCAAAAAGGACCTATATATTGCAGTGCCGTGTCCAAAAGCTATTTTTTGTAATGTCGTTATAAAAAAATTAAAAATTAAAAAAAAAAATGTAGGCTATCGTTTTCTTTATCACCTTATGATAAAGTTTTAATATTTTTTTAAAACTTTATGAAATATATAATTTCGAGGAAAATTGGTTTATTATAAAAACACCTTTACTCCATGCATCAATTCATTTAAATCTTCTCGACTATCTTTCAGACATTTTTGCCCATTTTCAAGAGGAAATATTTATCTATAATGTACACCATCTATATAACTAAATATATTTAAAATTTTGTTAATTTTAAAACGAATATTGAGGGAATTGAGCAAAATTATGTAGATATAATTAATGAATTAGAATTTTAATTAAATTAAACCTTTTTAAATAATCGTTTTAGCTAAATCATTATTAATAACATGCAACTTGAAATTATTTCAATAATGCAGTACTCTTAATCCCATAGAGCATAATAATAGGAAGCCCAAAGCTCAAAGCGTACTAAGGGCTGTTGTATTAAACGGACGAAAATGTGTAACATTTGATGAAAATTTAAAATAATGATAATTTTTTGACGGTCATCAGATAATTTTTAGAATTTTATGTTAAATTGTTTTAAAAAAAAAGTCTATTTTGGCCTTTTCTTATTTAAGATATCTTGTCAGTTTAGTGTGTTTATTTTCAGATTTTTATAATTGACTTTTCATAAACAGATTATGAATTTAATAATTAGAAGAATCTAAGGAGATTAATGTAATAATAATTATATAAAAAAATATAATTATACGGTATATATAATAATGATATAAGTAGGGATATCATTCAATTGAATTGATATTTTGGAATTTTAGAGTTTATTGTTATTTATGTGTTGTTATATGTTTTACATTTCATAATTACATTTCAGATAAATATTTCGTAATCGGTCCATACATCAAATGAACTTATGTGTTGGAATTTTTTGTGATAGAGAACTTATAAAAAATAGCGCGAAAATTAATATAATCATTTCTGTTGCAAATATTTTAATTTTACGTAGAACATTATTATCGGTAGAACGCATATTTTTACTGATGTAAGCAGAAAAGCAAAAAAAAAGTGAATGGTGAATTGAACCGGACTATAGTATCCCAGATCTAAGAGTTATAATAAGATCTGATATTATCATTGTACATCCTACATTTGAGGTTTTTCGATATTTTTCGGGATTTCAATACTTTTGAAAGAAAGAAGAATGCTCTCTTTGTACTTATAACTTGGTCTATTTACTATGGCTGGTTATTCATTGTCCAAAATTACTCAATAAAAATGTATTCATTCATTCATGAGCTCGATGTGGAAGAGTTGAATGTTTTTGGTAGAGTCGATTAACCTTACTCTCCCCCAATAAAAATTCTATTCACTTTACCTCCCCTTACACTGTTGGCTAACAAATCGCCTCCCATTCCTCGACACCAGGATAAAATCAGCAAAATTTTCGTGAAAGGATAAGAAGAGGAATTTCTCATAAAACTGTGAGCAGGAGATTCCAGATGAAGAGAGGAGGGGGGGGGGGAAGGGATATGAAACGCTTGGGCGCCGTTTCAATTTAACTTGCTTCCAAAGAGAAATTCCCCGAGCTCCTTCCTCTTTGTTAGTTCCGCGAGTCCTCGATGGTAGGCCGTTCGCTAAGGGCTCGTTGATTCGACCTCTTTGTTAGCTCGATGAACCTTAACAGCAAGGTTTTGCAGGCTTCAGTTCATTTATTTGAACTGTGAGAAGTGATGTAGGAATTTGGTTTATCTATTTATGAAATGAAAACGTCTTTAGGCACGTTTTGTACTTGTTATATGAAGAGTGAATTAGATTGAGCCGTCAGATCTCCGATGTGTAGCGCTCGGGTAAAAACTTGACTTGAGTCGACATATTTAAGTGTTTTTGCATATGGATTAAAATATCTCAAAAACTGAAAATCGGACTTGCATATTGTCAGTGAAGGAAATGCTCATCATTTAATTTTCTTTGCAATGAGTTATTATTCAAAGTTGTTTTTCAACGCTGTGTTAAAGAGGCGAAAAGGAAAAAAAAAAGTGTCGACAACCTAACGATGAGTTTTATCTAAGATATGGATTAAAATATCTCAGAAACTTAAAATCGGACCTGCATACTGTAAGCTAGGGAAATATTCAGCATCTCATCCTCATTATAATGACATATTATTTATAATTTATATTTCATATTATTAATCTCGTCTTGTTGAAGTTTTCAATTCTATCGTGTGGTTTAAAGCACAAACCTTAGGTTTTTTTTATTTATTTATATTTTTACCTACAATTATAAATAAAATAGCATATTTCTGAATTTATATAATTTTTTTTTATTATTGAAATATACAAAGTTATTTGAGTTTTGTAATAAAATCGATACATTTTATGTTTTGACTTTAAAGAAATACGGTGATTTTTACGAAATCCACCGAAAAATTGGGAAATGTAAAAAGAGCTTGATTGAAGCCAGTTGATTGTGCAGATGCCCAGGCTTTGATCAAAGGAGGTGATTGTTAAACTTTATAGTTAAATAAAAAATGTAGAACTGCAGATAAATATCTCGAAAACCAAATTTCTCACCAACGAAAGCCAAGAAGACATAGTCTATCGAACAGACAAATGAAAAACCACCTAATACATATACAAGATTTTCTAGCTATCTAGTTTTATTAATATTATTTTTGAAAAACACGCTACTCCAAATTAAATTTTAGTAACAACTGGCACCAAAGGTGTTACTGAATCCGTTGTCCATCGAAAACTAGTTAGCAGTTTCTGTTCTGATTAGTATTACCCAAATGCGAGACCAAGACGAGTCTCGGAACAACCTTGTAGTTACTTAAAAGTCTATTATTATAGAGATATTACTGTAATTTTTCACATAAGGAAAAACTTACTAAGCCTGAATAAAAAATTGGAAATGTTAAATTCAAGAGCGTGTTGATTATACCAATTCTTTACGTATAGTAACTAATATTGTCAAGTATTAGTAACTCTTTTGCCCTAATTTTTATTTAAAAAAAATTACTTTTTATTTGTTTTAACAGTTCAGGTCTTGGTCTTGCAGCAGATAGGCGATCGTGCACTTTGCAAGACCAAGACCGATTTTGGACAACACTAGCGCTGAATTCCATACTTCGATAATCTGAGGAGAAGAAAACGACAATATGGCAGTATTAACAAATTTAAAGCACACCCACCTGGATTTTTTCCTGATCTTTTCAGACATGGTATTATTTCCATAATTTCCTTCTCCTTTAAAATGTAATGTAGACAGGTCAAAGCTTTTTGGATTAACAAATAAGTGTATATCATTTAATTTTTCAAACATAATTATTTTTAAAACAAGACCTATTTTTGGGCAACACTAGCGCTGAATTCCATACTGCGATAACCTGAGGAGAACACGACAATATGGTAGTGATAACCAATTTAAATCACCCCGCCCCGGACCTAGGTTTTTTCCTGATCTTTTCAGACATGTTATTATTTTCGTAATTGCCTCCTCCTTTAAAATGTAATGTAGACAGGTCAAAACTTTTTGGATTAACAAATAAGTGTACCATTTAATTTTTCAAACAAAATTAAAAGTAAAACCGATTACTTTTGTAAAAAGTAATAAATTTAAGTAAGAGCAATATCGAATATTCAGAATGTAGGTTAATGCTTTAGCTAAAATGGTAATATTTCGCCAAACCTGGCTTAGCCTGGAAATGACGAGGACGACAGGCGACTTATTGCGATTCAGCCATTAGTTTGATTAACACAAACTCCGTCAAATGAAGAGTTAATATTGAGAATGGAAAACAGATCTCTCTGAGGCAACATGGCAACATTACATCACTAATATTACGCCATATGATTGTTCTCTTTTAATCGAATCAATCGATTGAAAAACTTAACATTCTCGAAAAAGACAAACAATTATTGTTATTGAGTATATAAGAAATAGAAAAACGTTCTAACAATTTATTAAGACTGTAATTTAATTATGGATTGATACAATAACCTTAATGAATGGCCAATTGTCACAAATAGTCCAGCGTGTAACCAGCGCTTTCTTCCCCCTTTCGAATGTATTGAAAGGCCGAAAAATCTCAAGATATCACAAATTAAGGTTGTAAAATGCTACAATAAAGTTTTAATATGTGGCTGTGAAGTGTAAAGTGTAAAGTTAATAAATGGCTGTGAAACTCGGACAATAACCAGCACTCTAGAAAAAAGTATTACAAATACTCTACACGATAACAGGAACGATCTGGGATCAGCTTACTATCGAATGGAGGAGAAAGAGTTAAAATATGATTAAGTATTTCTGTTTTCATTATTTTGATTTTAATTTTTTTTTTTAACCCCCATACCAGACTGAAACGACTTGAAACCGCCCGACGTTTTCGACTACTGCAGCACTTACTAGACAAAAGCTCTAAGCTCACAATCAATTACAAACGACTCATATATATGACACAATAAAACTTACGGAATTGAGCTTTGGGGCTCCTCTAAACCATCGAATTCCTCTCGTATCCAATCCTTACAATCCAAAATCCTTCGTAAAATCCTCAACGCTGCTTACGTTTTTACAAATAAAATCATCCATAAAGACCTTAATGTTCCATATGTTTCCGATTTGGCCCAATCCAGATATCTATCCTTCCATAACAAACTGCAAAACCATCCGAATCCTCTTGTTTCAAACCTTGCTTCCTCCTCGATCCCTGATAATCCTCCGAGGCGTCTGAAAAGAAGATGGCCTCGGGACCTTCTAATATAGAACTTTAATTTGAGTTCTACCAATGGGTAGTTTCTCTTCATGTTGTACATGTCATGTTACCAATGTCACATTCACTTATTGTATTTCCACTTATATATTTTATTGTATTTAATACAGTTGTAAATCTCAATAAAATAAAATTGAAAAAAAAAATTTAAAACACTCAGAATATCTCCCTGTATAATATAAACCATCGTATTTTGAAATAGGTTCGTTAAAAAAATTCGTTAAGGTAAATGAACCTGTAATAAACAACTAAAGAGAAACTTTCAACATTAATATGAATCATAGCTTTAATTCTTATGGTGGATGTTTGTATATGAGTTTAATAGAAATTTTTTATTTTTTAAGAAAATGTCAACTAGTTAATTATTCATGGAGAATTTTGGAAATTCTGAGTGTATAATGAACCAGTAATTAGACACGCGGATTTAGGGATCAACAGGATTTTTAAACACTAAAAGTCAACAAAATTGCACAGTTTTAAAATAAGAAATGGCCATCCATAGATGAATGAATAAAAATTTCAAACTTGTCTCCAAAAGAAAATTGAAGTAAATCGTTGAAAATTCTAAGTAAACCGTCTTAAAGTTATTGGAACTCCTGGGAGTCCCTTTTATCACTGACATTAAATTAAATCACTGTTTTCTCAAAGAACATTTTGTACTATTTAGGATGGTGTACTCTGCATTTAATTATATAAAACACTATTTGAGCAATTCCTTCTTATTCAATAAAACAGTGACAACTTTAAATGAAAACATAAAATTGGTCTTAACTCTCCTTTTCCATTCGGACTTGGCCAAATCAACTTTTTTGTTGAGAATTATGTCTAGAATCATTCCCCAGAGTTTAGCCATTATGAACTATGGACCTTGTTAAAAGCCTCTGTATATTTGTATGTGCGTATATATATATATATATATATATATATATATATATATATATATATATATATATATATATATATATATATATATATATATATATATATATAATACATTTATTCTATGTATTTATTTATCGTTTCATCGTAGCTCGGATTTACACTGATAATTCGTCTAAAATTATATAATGCAGAGTCAATTCGATTAAATTCCCGCAGTATTAATTATATCCACGATCAAATACTTCAGCCATAACGTATGCATATATATAAAAAATGCTTTAAGGGTAATGATACTACTGCAATGACATCACCCATACATGAGCAGCATATAGCTGTACAGCGGCCGTATTAGACATCCTGAAAGTCTCTTTTATGATTGACATTAGTAAATTTTATCTCTGTTTCTCAAAAACAATTTTATATACTTCACGATTGTGTAGTTTTTATTTTCTTATCTTGAACAATTGAACAGTCTTATCCATCAAATCTTCAACAAATGAACTTTTTTGTTGGAAATATTTCCTTCGAATTTCGCCACTAAGAACTGAGGCACCGTTTATATATAATAGTCGCTACATCACTCACTACTTTATTATGTCAGAACAAACACATTAAAATATTCAAATAGACATTACCAACTAAGTTCCCTCGCGGCTTTTAAAGATAAATTAAAACGGGCGATGAAATATTAAGAGAGCTGAAACGACTTCATTGTTCATCTTCTTCGACATGAATAAAAGATAAGACAGGACGTCCGCTGCGAGATCACGGCAAGAAGATCTCCAAGAAAGGATTTCTTCGAGGGCCCGTTGTCTTCTTAGGATCCTTTCTTCTTCCTCGACCGCGGTTTGAGCAAGAAATTGATTTGAAAAGTTATAAATTATGGATAACGCATAAATTTAAATGCATAATGTACATCATATTTTACTATTCATCCCCGCCAGGCACGCTTGGAGGCAATTCATAGAATAACTTAAAATAATAACATTTGTTTTACTCTTTATCTCTTGCCAATAACTTACTTTATTATTTAATATAAGAATAATAGGAATAAAAAAGTTATTCCATCGTTTCCTAGTAAGTTAAATGTACCAGGAATAGACACTTTAGAGAATTTTAGTTTTAATGGTGAATCTTTTCAAATGGGTTTAATTTACAGAATATTTAGTCCTTTACCAATTTCGTTTTTCTATACATTCCATTAGTTTATCATTCATGAACAATATGGGAAATTCTGACAGCGTATTTTATACCAGGAACAGACACTCAGGTGTCGGAGTCAACATATTTTCTCATATAATTAAAAAAAAAAAAATGAAAATAAATTCTCCAAAGTTTTAAACAAGAAAATGTCAAACTGCAGATGAATAAATAAAAATTCGAACCTATCTTCTAGATAAAAGTGATAAGGAAAGCTCTCTAAAACAAGTATCCAACCTTGATCGAAAATTGAAATTGAAAAAATCAAAAATGAAAAATTGAAAAATCAACCAATCGGCTATTGTGAGACAATATAACCGGTTTTGTGTGAGTGATTTAGTACCCGAGCGCCGCCTTGCGATGAGTCGTAAAAACAGATCTGATAAGAATCTAAAAGATAAGAGTTCATCTGCTGACACTACGAGGTACTCTCGGACGACTTCAGGTCAAGACTTTGCGTAGAGAGGATCTCAGATTGGAAAATAACGCCCTTTTTCTTTCAAACAATAAGTAACATTTATATGCCAGCATAAAAGTATGAGTTATTTTACATAGATCATATAACCTGCCAAATTCAATAAAAATACAGCCCGCTGCCAAAATAATGCCGAATGTTGCCTAAATAGAACTCATTAGAGTTATTTGTCTTTTTTAATTAAATTGGAAAGTTGCCTAAACATGCTGAGGTTCAGGCACCATATTTCTCAATCCGACTTATTGCGAAATATACCTAAGAGAATTATCTAAGTACCCTCAGAGACTACCTCAATTTATTATTAGGTTATTATTAGTTTCTTATATATATATATATATATATATATATACACAATTTTCTTGTCGTTTTCTCTTTCTTCTTCTATATTCTTATTTTTAATTAACTGTTATTGTAAATATATAATCTAATTATGACCGAACAGACGTGCAATCTATAACTATAATTTGTCGTAAAGGGACACGAAAAGACGTGCAATCTATAAATATAATTTGCCCTAAAGGGACAACAGTCCCATAATAATAAAATATTTCATTATATCATTTCATTTCATTTCACATTCATAAGTTTTCTTAATTCAAATCTAATCGTATTTACACACACTTTTGGGTATTTAAAACTTGTTACATGTTAATGAATTGTAAGCTGTCTATTTATGGTACATTTACTCTACCTGAACGTAAGGTTCTCCTTTTCTCCAATTCCCATTCACTTTATACCCACCCATGGCATTAAACTTCAGTATAACAATAATAAGATTGGCCCCACGTGTTATCTCAAAAGCATTTAATTTTCTGGCTTACAACACATATCCTCCCAATATAATTATACAGCCATTTTTTTTTAAACCTCTTAATTTTTGCAACCTCCTAATTTGGTGACTACACAATCGAAACTGTCTCACGATTTTTTTATCTGGGCTCCCAAGTAAATGCCGAAAACTGTGTATCAGAGGAAATATATAAGAGAATCCTGGCGGTAAATAAATGTTATTTTGTCCTACGATGGTATCGAAGCAATAAGCCACGAAAATAAAAGCGACTCTGTTATGCAAAACGCAACGTGGAGCTTCTCCGAAACAGACAAAAGTGAAAAAGAAAAAAGAAGCTATTGGTCTTTGAAAGAAAACTACAACGTCGTATTTATGGACCAGTACGCTCAGGTAACGATCGGAGAAGGCGGAGTAATACAGAACTGGCCGCCGTACATAATGATATGTACGCGGTCCGGTTCATTAGAATGCAGCGTTCAAAATGGGCGAGTCATGTAGGCATAATGGATGAGAATAGCCCAACCAGCAAAATCATGCAGACGCGTCCAGAAAGAAAAAGAAGAGTTAGAAAACCTAGATTGCACTGGATGGATAGGATCGAAGCGGATGGTAGAGCTCTTCTTGGACTGGCAAACTGGAGGAGAGCTGCAAGAGATATTGACCAGTGGGTGAGACTAATTGAGGAGGCCAAGACTTAGCGATGAGTTGTAGCGTCCATGAAGAAGAAGAATTTTTTCAACGACTAATTTTACTTTTTGTCAACATTTAAGTTTTGAAAGTATGATTTTTCACTTCTCCATGTTATCTCCCCTCTCGTTCGATACCCCATTCATAAAATCTATTGCTTTTGAAAGCCGGAAAAGGATTATGTACTGGTGTAATATATTTAGTGTCGATAGATTACAAGTTACGAAATCGTACGTCGCTAACTCCGGAGCCAACAGGTCACAAAGCCACTGGATTTCCAATGCTTACCCAACCATGGCTAGATAATCAGCAAGCACAATCAACATTGTTGACTTATTCCTGGCCTAATTATTGGTTGTTTGGTTTAGCCTAGGACTAAGCGTGGTTGATGGTTAGCGGCTTTAGCGTCAACGCATCAACCTCCTCTTAGAGCCATATGCTTACAGATTTATGCAAATTAACAAATTTTGAAATCGAGGATTAAATTTGAATTAATTCTAGATTTAAATCTCTCTATTATATGAAAAACTTTTTAGTGACTTTCATCTTTTATTTCGTTTTAGTATTTTCTTATTAAACTTATTCATGGATAAATACTACAATCTGCCCTAATTAAGGACATTCACACTCTATTAACAATAAATAATACAAACAAATTATAATATTAAAAGTAAATGTATATAAACGAAAGGACTAATCTAATCAACATAACGTTTTTGTTTTAATTTTTTAGCTTTTCAAAATGTTTATTTTACATATATAGTATACATAAATATACAATATATACCTGTAACAAATTCCTTCCACTGCCCGAGGGCATTTTAAGGAAAACATTACAACGTAAACACGATCATACTTTTATACTATTTTTTTTAGTATTACAATAGCGAGAATTACAGGCGCTTTGTGATTATTTTACAAATTATACAGCTTTGAATTTAATTTTATATGTGTTGAGCTCATGTTACATCCTACTTTCCTAATACAAAATAAAATTAATAGACTAAAAATTTGTATATAAAATGCTATCTTTTATGTCGATAAAAAATTTGTTTTATGTTGATAAAAAATAATACAATCTGAACTACAGAGTACATGTTAATTAGAGTTATATAATTTGAGCAACGAGTAGTACAATTAAATGAACATTTGTATAATTTGTAATATGGGGGTTGGTCAGCCGTTAAGTGGACAGGGGACACGGGTGGATCTACGGGGGAGGGCTTTGGGGCTGAAGTTCTTCTCCCCACAAAAATGGTAAAATATAACTATGTTTTCTAGAAAAACATGAAAAATATTATCTCCTAAAGTATTATTGCCCGTGAAATTACATTTAAAAGGACTTTAGGAATTTCCTAAACACCATTTCAAATAGGTAGTTAGTTTCTTTCTTTCTTTCCAAAGTAATTATCGTTATCTTTATGAAAACAAAAAAGCTATCGGGCTGAAGTCCCTTCTCTCCCCCCCAAAAAAATTAAATCCTAGATCGGAAATTACGGACGATTGAACTAAATTTCTTCGGTCGATGAATAAAGATAACGCCCGTGATCTGATAAAACTTTTAAACGACAGAAAAGCGCTTCTATTATAAAAGTTACCTTTTATTCTCATTTTATCGTTATGAAACTAATGTTATTTCAGTTTTTAACTATAACTCTTTCAAGTTCAAGTTCTATATAAGTTACATCAAAGAGTTGGTTACATTCAATAATCATATATACAGAAATATTCAATAAATACCCAGTTTAAATTCATCTTACCGTGACAATTAAAATATTTTATTAGTGAAATAGGACTTGGTTTGACAAATCTAGAAGAAAAGGAAAAAAAAAAAACAGTATTCGTGCCAAAAGTGTCTGCAACTTCATAAAAAGGTTTATTCAGTAGTAATTTCCAGAAATGGCCACATCCCAGACGATTGAGAGTTTGAACAGCGAACATCGTTCTCAAGAACCTTGGTGGGCCAGTCAATGAATGCTCGAAAAGGGTGTATAGAAGGAAATGGCGGGGACACGATTTTAGATTTTAGAATATTGTTTGGATTAGTAAGGAGGTAAACATACTAAAAGTCAACACACCTAGGTGATGAGCCAGGTGTGGAGGGAGGGGGAGATAACGCTTAGAAGGTAACGTAATTCTTACGCGCCTGCGTATAGGTCATACACGCCTTTCCCATGGATGGCCCGTGATTCTTCGCCAACATGCCAAACACATTTTAACAGAATGCAGGGCTTACGAAACAGTTAGACATCTCCAATATCTTGTGACTTGACAAACGATCTACACTTCATTTTACAAGACAATACGAATGAAATTGATAAATTATTTTCTTTTCTGAAATATTCCAAACTTAAAAATACAATCTAATTCTCAATGAAAATAAGGCAACAATGACCCTAGTGGTTGAAGGCTTAAAAAAAAGAAGTTATAGTTGATCTAAGATTTGAACTGTTGAAGATAGAAAAATAATATACATTCTTAAAGAAAATTTAATAATTAAAAACTGCCTTTCCCATGACTTAATCGTAGAACTAAGTGATCAAGAGTTAGCTAGTCAAATAAAGTAAAAACAAGAGGTAAGAAATAGTATTTTCCACACCAGCTATATATAGTTGAGGACGAATATCTCAAAAAGATATATATAGATAGCGAAGATAGCGAAAAAAATATAGGATCAATAATAATATTGAAATTTTTATCAGCTTTAATTTTGCATAGAACGTCTTTGTCGATGCGATGGATAGTTTTCCTGAAAAAATGACAAATCCGAAAAAAGTTACCTTCTGGGTGCCCCCCCACTCTCCCACATCTAGCTTACTACCTAGGAGTGGGGACTTTTAGTATGTTTATATAGTTACTTGTCTAAACAATGCCCCAAAGTCTAAAATTGTGTCCCGCCATTTCCTTCTATAATAATTTATTATCTGGACTATGGTCCAGGTTTGTGAATATTTTTAGCAAAATCCAAGAAAGTGCGAAATTCTATAATAATAATAATTTTCATCTTCAACATCATCTTTAACTAAATTCTATTAATCGTAATGTCAATTAATTTAGTAATACGAAATATCAAGAAAGAAAAAAACAGCTGGCTGTTGATTTTCTCGTTGTTCTCAGGAAACTTTACCAATATTTTTTTTATTCCTAAAGAGATCCATCATTATTCCTGGTAAAGGGAAAGAGACGTTCTTGAGCGAGGTATGAACAAAAGCTGATAAACAACTTTACGGTAGATTTAATCCCGCTGGTAAAGTTCCTCGAGATCCCTTTGTTGGTTTATTCTCGGCTGGGAAGACCTTAAACTTTTCGAGGGTGCGCTACTCGGCAGACAAAGGAAAAATAATCGCATCATAACGAGAGTCTTTTAAATAAATAAATAAAAATAGCCTATTTAGCCATTACATAAGCATTGGCCGTTTTTCTTTCATATAGAACCTCATTACTTCCACATTTTTCAACGATAAAAAGCTTTAAGTGGTTTTTAAAACAGACAAAGGGTCTGTTATCTGTCTGCATATTCCAAAGTAAAAAGAAAAGTATTGTTTGCGGGTGGAAAGATCAAAAATATTTCCTCCAAACTTATTGGTTCTGACCTCGAAAAAGATCATATTCCAGAGATAATAATAACAAATTATACTCTTAGCGTCCTTTTTTTACCTAAATTTTCCTCTCCTCAAAAACTAAACAAAACAATAAAGACAGAAAAAAAGTTGATTAGAGTTAATTATTTGTTTTTGTTATTAAGTTATTTGGGATTTTAGCCTCTTTGAAAAAAGAGCAAAGTTCATCAGTAAAAATCAATAAAAATTAAACTTTACTATTATAGGGAGAAACACTTTATTTTCATAAAATACAAAATATAAAGGATTGCTGCCCAATTATATTGGGTTGCTATATACACAGCATACTCTTCTATCCTTTGGACAATATATGAACTTATATATTATTAGTATTAGTTAATATTAGTAAAATAGATATATATACATACATTTTTATTTTTATTTTTATTTTGTTTTCCATTTTTTTTTTCGTTTCATTGTTCATGCTTTTTTTTTTTTTTAACATTTAGTTTCCCTTTCTCTCACCTCTCTCTCTTTATCTCTATTTTTTTTTTCAATTATTCATTAAATAAATAAATAAATACATAAATTAAAACTCTCGGGCTAGCCATGCACGTGGTGAATGATTCCCAGGGAGTCGAGGACTATATTTTCAGCCAACCTCGCTTGTATATGCTGAAAAAAATAAAACACCACGTTTTTGGTTTGTAATGGCTGATCGAGAAAACTGGTACAGTTTTGATTTGATTTTGATCCGTATTATCAGTCCTTCTACATGTGTTAGTGCTCTGATTAAATAAAGATCTCTCTTCGGTTATCGTGCTGAAGATTTTTATCTCAAATCTTTCAACACTTCTTTCTCGGATTCTAGTTAGTGTCCACGTCTCGTTGCCGGCTTTATCGTAGAGTTGCAGAATGGACTTAATCCGTAACAACTATTAATATTAACTTTTATTTATTTTATCATTTTTGAGTTCTACCAATGGGTAGTTTCTCTTCATGTTGTACATGCCATGTTACAGATTTCTCATTTACTTGTTGTATTCTCTATGTAATACAGTTGTAAATTCCATTGAAATAATAAAAAAAAAAAATTTATCATTTAATCATTCATTGACCTTTCTCATGACCTTTATCAAAGCATAAAAGCACAAAGCCCTAGATAGCCAGGTCATGCTGTCTCTGAAAGCTTAGAAATAGTTATCTAGAATGTACTGACTGGACAGAAGAGACTTATCAAGACTTAGGGAACAATAATCGATTTCAGCTAAAGAGTACTTTCTCACAGACTTCATATCAATTCTAAAAGATAAGGATATTAATTCTTAATAGTTATAACTTCATTCACACGCTTCCTAGACCGTCCAGAATTGATTCACTCCCTCCCCTACTATTCCGGAGCATATAACCCCTATGATCCTCAGACCAAACCACTCATGCAGTTGCATTCTTGAGTCGTACCACTCATGTAGTTTATTCTCTTGATGTCTCTTACTGCAGGAGACCTGGAGTGAACTTATGTAGTCAACTCATATATCCATAAGTATATTATTGTGTACTTTAGATGCCATTTGTAACATAATGAATAAAGCAGTACTTATAAAGTCTCCACTGGCTCCGATTCGTTAACTGTAGCATTCTACATGCTTGATATGAGTTCGTAATTACTGCTTCTTCAGCAAAGAATTGTAGGGGTACCCAAGAGGTGGCTACAACTTATATATAACATTTTTTGAAGGAGTATATTTTGGCGGGGTTTTAAATTTTTGAGTGGGCGCATTTCGGCGGGGTAGTGAATTTTTGAAATGAAAAGTTTCGTACTAAGGGACAAGAGGAACACATCCAACAGACCGGAGCAAGTGTAACTCTATATCATCTAAGATTTTCTAATTCTGCCTTCAATGTTCTGTTTTTAAGAAAAAGTGAGCAATAAAATAGTTTGGAAGTGAGAGAGGGATAGATTTTTGCGCCATTGATCTTTTGGGGAATGAACATTCCTGAATAGTTGATTGTACCTCGCATTCCGAAATCAATATTATATTTTCATAATTGATTAATTTGCTTACTGACGAAACATACGCATAGATTTCAATCGGTTTTGAATAATTCCCTAGATTTTAATCTTTCTAATTGCTTTCAACATATAGTTCGTAGTACAGACACCTTTTTATCAAATTACTAACATCCGGCCGAAACTTCGTAAATAGCTTTATCTCATTGTAATCTACAAATATTTTTTTTTATGAAAACTCTCGGAATTGGGGGATTTTCAATCTGGAGGACGGCAAACATTGTCTATTTAATTAGGTACTAAAAACTCGTAAATAACCATTTGCTTTCCACTTTAGTCTTAAGATAATTTGAGCACACAGTCGAGAAAAAAGGTAGCCTTCAAAAATATTGAGCCGTTTGGCCTACATAGTCTCGTTATTTTGACTATTTTATCGATTTCGTGATCAAAATATCTTAGGATTCAAGAGGAAAGCAAATGGGTATTTAAAAGTTTTTAATTGCTAATTAAATAGACAAAGTTGGCCCCCCTCCAGATTGAAAACCAAATTCCGAGAGTTAAATATTTGTAGGTCACGATGAGATGAAGCTATTTACAAAGTTGCAGGCGGATGTTAATAATTTGATAAAAAGGTGTCTGTACCACGGACTAATAACTTAATGTTTAAACTAAGTTGTTGAGAATGTAATTACTGTGAAATTCTGACAGCAATAAACACATAGAAGTTACATTAATATTACACTTAAATAGTATTAGAACTTTTTAAGTGAATAAAAATTGTTTGTTTTTTAATGAAATTTTAGTAAATTGTAAAAGTTAATACCTAGATGGACCAATATAGATTTATTTCAAAACCATCTGGTTTGTTTCTTGAATAAATTTTAGTTCTAAACAGCTACATCCTTAGATTTTATTCTCAAAAAACTTTAATACAACTAATTATCTAAGCGATTGTTATGAAGAGGAAGCTATACTAACTTATACTAGCCCTATTTAACTTATTTGTTTTACATTTTGATTAATTTTACATTTTTTTATTCGATTGCCCTAATTCGTAAGTACAAATAATAAACAATTTCGAGGAAAGAGGAAACGTTAAATAAAAGCAACGTAACCGTCCCCTTCAGGGAACCGTGAGCTCATCAGTACAATTAGACGTAATCACTGGAGATCTGGAAGACACGGGCCAATTACTGGAGATTTGGGACAGGAAAACTGGAACTGGAGAAGTATATTTATCTGTGCTGGGTAGGCCTCACTGGATCCTTGTTAGGTTACGTCATCCATTTATTTTAAAGATAATAATTCAATTATTTTATAATAATACTAGATTTGTATAACGATAAATAAAAAAAAAATATAATTAGATATTTGTGGCTCTTGTGATTAATTCGTATAATATAGTGTTCAGTTACAGACTGGAAGTATGATGTTGTATTTTTCCTTAGCCGGTTGAACGGTTGATTATTGAAAACAAAATTTAAGAAATATTGACATAAGTAAAAAATTCAATAAACTGTATCTGTACAATAATAATTCAATCATTATCTTAATAAGCATACAAATACTTTTTTTGATTGATGAATTTTCCGGCATTCTGGAGGATTACGTACATACATAGTTACTCTTGGCCAATGAGGCTATTACGCTTACAACATATAATCCAAGCAACGTGTAGTCAGGTGAAATCTCTGTATAGTCTGGAAATGGAGATGTACACATGAGATAAATGTTACATAAAATCCTAGGAAATTTTTCTATATAATTGTGCCTGAATATAAATAAAAAATAAAACAATAGGAAAATTTAGGTTGTTCTTTTTTCTCTCTCTCTCTCTCTTTCGCGCCTCTACTCTCTACTCTCAAAGGTCATTGGCGTTTTACTACGATTTATATTATTTTATAATAATCTATTAACTATAAAAATTCAAACAATTGATTCTATCTTCAATATCTTGAAGAATTTCTCTTAATAGTTTGTGTTGGGGCCAGGGGTACTTCAAAATCGAAGTACAAATCTTTCCCCGGTGCGTTTCCTCAATGGTGGGGAAAATTCGAGAAAAATTAAATTTTGTTGGGAAAGAGGGGAAAAAAGAGAGTAAAAATGAGACATGTAAAACATTAGAGAAAAAACAAATGCATGCAAAAGAAAATAATATAAAATAAAAATATTCAATAAATCAAAAATGGAAAATGAAAAACCCCCTTCTAAATGCTTACAATATTTATTGAAGTAAAAGATTTATATAAAATTTAAACAAACAAATGAGAAGAAAGAAACTTATTCAAAAGCACTGAAATAAAAGAAAACATAAAACACAATGTTCAGTTAAAATAAAACAATTACAAATTATGAAAAAGTATACAGTAAAATCCACTTCGCAAAACTATAAATAAACCAAGAGAGAAAAATGGCTGTGGTAACGGTGAGAGAAGTGAACGAAAATATCTCAAATTAGAGGCTATATTTCCAAAGAGGTTAGTTTCCTAAAGTTCAGCTGTCAAAGCAGTCGATGGTGGGGGGGATAGATATGCATATCGATGTGCTGATCGATGACTCGCGATGATACAGCTGGGATCTTTAAACGGCGCAGGTGAGGTGAAGTGAGTTTGGAATGGTGGGGGTAGTCGTCCACTACAATCTTGACAAAGGCTACTTCCAGACTGAGGACCCAACAGTATTATCGCAGTATTTGTGTCTTAATCCCTAACACAGGGTATTACTGCCGGGCTGGAGCGTATACACAAACGCGATAACACATCGCAAACGAAGCCAATTATACACTATAATATAAGCTTAAATATATTTTAGGGACAATATCCATCAATTTTTACCAAAAAAAAATATAAACATTTTCTTCATTAACATTTAAAAGGGTAAATATGGTGAGAGAAAAAAAATAAGATCTGAACGTATGCGGCGTTAACAGTTTGGCTAAGCCTATTTTTTATATATAACTTTAAAATTGAGAACATTCTTCCAGTAAGTGTTTCACTGTTTGTGGAGCGTTATTACATTTTTAAAACGTGGGCGCTTTAAGAATGTAGCCATGTGTAAACTGGCAGTGTCCTATCCTTAGTCGGCAAAGCATAACTTCTTCTCTCCTTCAACTTCTGTAGCTTGTCAGCCATTTGTCGCAATTAGGTTTTATTTCTGTCATTTTGCATTCTTTCCTTTCATATTCTCTCTTCCATTCTGTTAATTGTCTTTTTTTTGCTTGGTATAGCCAGTCTCTATAAAATAATTCTTTTTATTTCACCAATCCGTTAAAAACCTATGTGTTACTTTAGATCAAACCCTCTTCTGGAAACCACACATCTCCCAAATTTCCCGTCGCATTATCTCCACCCTAAAACGGTTCAATCGCCTACGTTATCTCCTTCCATATAAGTCCCGTCAACTCCTAGTTTCCTCTCTTGTTTTCCCCCACTTCGACTATGGCTGTATGGTGTACGGTGGACTCTCGGGAGATCTCGATACCAAACTTAAACGCCTAATGAATTGCGTATTACGTTTTGTTTCGGAATCTCAAGAGATACGCATATTACCCAGTATTATACCTAGTTGAAGTGGCTCTATACATCCTATCGCCGTCAGTACTTCCTAGCTATCTTTCTTCATAATAATACCAGATCATTAGAACTCATCGAACCTCCTATATTTTTCACAGCTAACAATTCAATCCTACTCCATCCAATCCCGTGCTATTAGATCTCGTTCTTCCGACCTCTATCCTTCTCCTCACCGAACTGCTGCGTTTGACAAATCATTTGCAATTCAAGCCGCCTCATTCTGCAATTCCATCCCTGCTGATATTCGACACGCACAATCATTCTCCTCTTTAAACACCTACTTCTACCTCTATCCGCCTGATTATGAAATATACCTAAGAGAGCTGTCTAGGTACCCCCCAGAAAATGTTTCTGTTATTTTCGTTTTCTCTGTTTGTATTATGTACGCTTATTATATATGTCTATTTACGCTTTTCATGTCTTTCTCTCTCTTTCCGTCTGTATTTTTACTTTTAAATAATCAATATTGTAAATATCTCCTCTATTTATAACAACTTACACGTGTATTCAGCACTTATAATTTGTTCTAAAGGGACAATAGTCCAAGAATAATAAAACATATTTTTATTCATTCATTCATTTAATACCATTTTTATTTATCACTTAATTAAAATCACACACCCACACACATACATTTAACTTAATTCATTAATTTCCAAATCTCCTTTACTTAAATAATTAAATATTAATTAATTTTAGTACTAGATTAATAAATGTCGCGAAAAAACGTTTGGAGGCCACATGCTGCCTCCGAGGCCTTGGTTCTCCAATCGTGAACTAGTTGGTTTGGGCAACCAAGAAATTTGGACTTATAAGAGAAATTTCTAATGTGGGACAAATCTTTAACAAAGGGAATATTAAGGTCTTTTGTGAATAATTTTATTTGTGACACAATAAAGACCATTATTGATTCTACGGAGGATTATGGATTCGAGATGAATTCTATGATTTGAAAAACTAATTAATAGTAGGCTTTTAATAGTTTTTTTCTACTTCTGATCCGTGATATGCATTACATATATTTTAAATATCCCCACATATATTATTACAGTAAGGCTCAAAATCTGTTTTGTACCAAATATAAGCTCCTGCCATGCTCAAATACCATGAATGGAGTACCGATGGTTTCAAAATTTCACGGAGGTTAGAGAATTGTATTCTCCACTTTTGTTTTTCTTTCTAAAATAAATAAAGTCGATAAAAACATTTTGCTAGGCTTCAATACTGGAACAGTGATAGGTCTGTTGGTCCATACGGGACAAATTGGATCTTGAAGATTTTGGTGCGTATAGCAAGACCCGGATAGTTTCTCTGGAACTATCGGATCCTGCGTTTTTTAGCTCAAAAAAGTACTATTTTCGAGATAACGCAAGGCATAGGGTTCGCATCCACACAACCTTATGTTATTGGTAGTACTGTCATTGAATTTATGTATCAATTCGTCGACTTAAGGCCTCTATGATCGAGAAAAAAGGATTTTATATAATTTATCGATGCAGTTTTTTAATCGGCAAGCCATCCATATCGGTAACTCTTCACCAAATCTCAAGATTGAACCACCAATTTTCGGGGTGATTGGACTTTTTTGTCCAATCACCTCGAAAATTCAGGCAAACAAGTCATGAAAGAAAACATTTTTAGTTATTTGCGAATCACTAAAAAATTACACACTTTTACCTAGGTTATGCCCATGACCATATAAAAGATTACTAAATTTCCTACAAAAGAAAAAAAAATCATTGAAATCGGACAATGTTTAGCAAAGATACAACTTATTGAAATTTGTAAACTTGTTTGTTCCTAACATTAAAATGAAGATTTAAATTAATTTTTGTTTCCTTTGTCGATTATATTCATCGATAAAGTAACAATTGATTTATTCATCTTTTGATAAGTTGCATTGTTTTATTTTATTATTAATTTGCCATTTGAAAATAATATGCTGTGCACATTTTGTGCACGGACATACTAGTATTTTATAAATCGTGCTTGAGCATACGACGTAATAAAATTTTCTCTTGATTCGACTGCAGTAAATCGATCAAACTGACGGCGCAGTTTAAAATAACCTAACGAATCGTGACGCCATGATGGAGAGGGGGGAGGGAGGATGATGACGTAATTACTTAATTTCCGGTGAGGGTTTTCTCTAATTGTTTTCCCTTAATCGGCTCACCTTCCGCTAATGGTCTTCCTCCGCCTGTTCTTTATTCGCTTCCTTTCTTTCGGAGAGAATCGATAAATAATCGAACATCGGCCAAGACCCTATCGAGATTTCAATAAACGTCATTTCATACATTACATTTCAATAAAAATTTAATAACGTTCCAGAAACTGTGAAACACTGGAAGAATCTGCTCAATTTGAAAATTACAGACTAATACAGACTTAGCCAAAACATTAAGAGAAATCCTTCAATACTTTGTTTGAATTTTTAAAGTTAATAGATTATTAAAACAATATAAATCGTAGTAAAATCCTTGAGAGTAGAGGCGTGAAAGAAAGAGAGAAAAAAAATAAGAACAACCTAAATATTCCTATTGTTTAAATTTGTATTAATATTCATGGTTAATTACTGAAGTCGGGAAATGCTTGTTATTTTTCTGTGACAAAACTACTCAGTTCGCGCCTCTTGTCCCGGAACTTAAAGATTAGAATCTATAAAACAATTATCTTGCCTACAGTTCTTTATGGATGCGAAACTTGGCCGCTTACATTAAGGGATGAGCAGCGTCTTAAGGTTTTTGAAAATAAAGTATTGCGCAGAATATTCGGACCGAAGAAGGATGAGTTAACCGGAGAGTTCAGACGGTTACACAACGCCGAATTGCGTGAACTGTATCCAGATAATATAATTGAGGATAATATAATAAAATTTCCAAGGATTTTATGTAACATTCATCTCTTGTGTTCATCTCCATTTCCACGTGATTTTACCAGACTATACGTTTATTGTTAAATCTCAAAAAAGAAAGAAGTCAAATTATAGATTAAACGGCTAAGAAAAAACATGAAATTTAACTAAAACTAGGAACATGCTAAAAAACAAGGCTGCAACAATCTTGATTGAAACTATCTTATTATTATCCTTCAAGTTGTATCAGTGAAATGTCTGAAAAGTTTATAAATAAAGTTATAATGAAATGAAAACTGTTTTGGGAACTAATTCACGAAGTATAAATTCTATGGTGAAATTGAGTATACAAACTTCTGAAATGTGATTAAATTGCCTACAAAAGAAGAAGAAAAAATTCATCGGAATCGAACCATCGATATTAGTGATGATGCAGCGTATTCTATTTTATACACATGTTTTAATTTATTGTTTTAATACCTATAATATGTAGACATAGTGCCAAAAAAACTATAACAATTTAAATGTAAATTAGCTAAAGTTTCCTCCTTAAATATCTCTCAATTTATTTATATAACATATATTCGAGAACAGTGCTGAAAAAAATGTAACGATTAATTTAGAATTTTATTTGCGAATAACTCAAAAAGTACGTACTTTTTGTTTCATTAAATCTAGAAGTGTTTCATAGCTTTCTAAATGTCCTTCAAAAAAAAAAAAAAAAATACAATTATCGAAATAGAAAAGAACCATGCCACATAACATATTTTTATTGCATTTTTAAATATATTTTTTAGGAGAACTCCAATATGACAAATTTATGTTTGACACATTACTGTTGAAACCTTTTATACTATGAAATCTTTTGCCAAGATTATCTCGAGAACTAGAAGACCGATTTTGTTGCTTCGTTTTTTATTTTGAAGGATTTTGACTACTGATGCCTGAAACACAAATTGCACAATAGCGGCTGCACAATAAATGAAAAATATATCTTTCTAATATAGATTGTAGTGCAAAAACGGCTCTAACGAATTTGATGAAACTTTCCTATAATTGTTTAATTAATGTCCTTTCGATTTTAGTAGATGTACTAAAATTCCGAAAAAGAATCAGAAAAAAATAGTTATAAAGAAAAGAAAAATGTTTTGGGGCCTAATTCGCTAAGTATACATTCTACGGCAAAATTTATATAAAATATTTTAAAAGGTAATTAAATTATCTACAAAAAAAAAAAAAAAAAATCATCGGAATCGAATCAATAATAGCAATGATACAGCGAATTATATCTTTTACACGTTCTATTTTATTCCCGTTTACTCCTACTTCTCATGCTAAAGAAAAATGTATGTAGGAATACATTAGAGTAAAAAAAAAAAAAAACTTGATCATATAACTTTAATTTATAACTTGTTTGCCCTGAAATTTCATTCGTGACTGCTCCGTTGAATATACCATTTCGTTTGATATCTCATTCATCGAAATTCATCACTTCTGAGAGCCAGGAAAAGGATCGTTACGACGAAATACTATGGTATAATATTATGAAGATAAATGTCTGTAAAACATTAAACCTGGTTACCTCCTTAATATTTCCCCACTTCGACTATTGCTGCACGGTATATGGAGGCGTCTCTGGGGATCTCGAGGCGAAACTAAAACGTTTGACAAATTGCTTTGTAAGATTCATCTTCGGGATCCCAAGGGATGCCCTTGTTTCCTGTTTCTATGAAGAGTTGAAGTGGCTTTATCCTTCCTACCGCCGTAAGTATTTCCTAGCATCCTTCCTCTTTCAAATCATCCAATCCCACCGTCCTTCATACATCTCCGAGCTCTTTCAATTTAAATCCTCGCGCAATACCCGTTCCCGGTCTTCAGACTTATATATAATGGCCCACCGAACCGCTGCTTTCGATAAATCTTTTATTATCCGATCCTCATCCTTATGGAACTCCATCCCTCCCGACATCCGTCGCTCCAATACTCTCCCTACTTTTAAATCCCGCCTATTCAATCACTTTCTTTCCATCCAGTTCCTTTAAAATTGTAAATAGAAACTCTGTAAACATGTATATATACATATCTCATCTTCCCCCACTTTGACTACAGCTGTGTGGTGTATGATGGACTCTCGGTGGAGCTCCATGATAGAGTGAAAATACTTATGAAGAGCTGCGTAAGATTTGTAATTGGTGCTCCGAGATACTCCCAAGTGCCTCACCACTTCAATGAGTTAGAGTGGCTCTTCCCCTCCATTCGAAGACAAAATTTCCTATGTACGTTCCTCTATCAAATCATCAACAAGCATCGTCCTTCCTACGCCTACAACCTTCTCCAATTCAAGTTCTCAGTCCACTCCCTTTTCACAAGATCTCGACCTTCCGACCTTTATATTCCTTCTCACAGACCTACTTCATTCCAAAACTCGTTTATTGCTCGCTCTGTTAATTCCTGGGATTCTCTTCCTATGAATTCAAAATGATTCACATAATGGTATATTTACATATAATTCATAACAAATAATTACTATCAGATTTGTCTTCTTTTTTTTTTTTTTTTTTCCTCTTTCTTGAGAAACACAGAGTTTATTGCTAGGAAGAATGTAATGCATTTTTTATTTAATTTTTTTAAACTGTATACTTATGTTTTACCACTGTACATAGTTTTAAGTTTCTCGGCATAGTTTCAAGTGTTTTGTATATATATATTTCTTTACTTTTTCTATTTTTTTATTTATACTTTTATGTTCCTTTTATGTTACTTATGCCGGATATAATACTTTAATTTTGTACTTTGTTGTTATACTAAAGGGTCCCAGAGTAAAATTATTTTCTATTCTATTCTATTCTATTCTATATATTATTAGTTTATTTTCATCTCATTGTTATTTCTTTTGTTTTTGTTTTTTTAATCGATTTAATCTAGAAGATAACTTTTTTTTCTTCTTTATTCTCTATTATATCTATTAGTTAACTTTCTAAATACATGTATATACATCTGAGGCTAAAAAGCCCACATTTCTGTAATTTTTCTAAAGGGAATCGTCCCAGAATAAATAAAAGATTATTATTAAAACACATATTTTGTTTCACCCTGAAAAAACGAAAGGACTTATTTGCCAACCCGACACAGAATCGTTTATAAGTTGGACAAACTTGAAAACTTTCGCTAAACAATTCTCGTCACGTGATCTCCCGGCCAGCGGCCATAACTGCTATTAGGCTGTTAAAAGTTGCTAATGGTGTAATGACCTCCAGTTAAGTCCTGGGGCGAGGCCGTAATTCCAGTTTAACTCCAGCGATGATGATATTCGATTTTCCACTCGGGTCAGGAAGTAGGGTGGTTAATTTTAAAAACGTTTAATATCTAATATTTTCCATAATCTAAAAAAAAAATTGGGAAAAATTAAAAAAAAAAACGGGTCAATAAGAAATGTAAAATGAATTATTTGAGCTCTAACCTATTTAAACGTTCCATAAAAAAAGGTGCAGTTTTATAAAAAATATTGAAAGCGAACTCCTTCCGGCCAACTTGATATTTGTTTGTTAGGGTTTCAAAGGCGTATATTATCAAGATCATCAAATCTTGTAAATTTATCTTGTTTTTCTTTGGATTAAATTTTTAAACAATTTTAAATTTTATCAAACAAACTGTTTGATATTAAGTAATCTAACACTAACTTTATGGTCCTCAAGGTAGTATCTTTGGTCCTATCCTTTACACAGTTTATACAGCTGACATCCCAACCCATCCTGACATTGTCATCACCACATATTCTGATGACACATATATCCTATCTGTTAATAATGATCCATAAACTGCATCCCAAACTCTCCAATCACATATCACAAACCTTGAAGAATGGTGTAAAAACTGGTGAATTAAAATAAATCCCATCAAATTACCTTTACCCTGCGTCGCAAATCCATGACCTTCTGTACTACAGTATCCTTTAATAATTCCCCATTTATCCCAGTTGAACAAATCCGTTACCTAGGACTCCACCTGGACAAACGACTCACATGGAATCATACCAGTCTAAAACGACAAGAAACTGCTCGGCGTTTCCGATTACTCCAACACTTACTAGACAATCGCTTAAAGCTTTCAGTCAATTACAAACGACTCATATATATGAAAATAATAAGACCTATTTGGACTTTCGGAATTGAGCTTTAAGGCTCCAGTAAACAATCCAAAATCCTTCGTAAAATCCTCAACGCTCCTTGCTTTGTCACAAATAAAATCATCCATAAAGACCTTAATGTTCCATATGTTTCCGATTTGGTCCAATCCAGATACCTATTCTTCCATAATAAACTCCAGAACCATCCGAACCATCTCGTTTCAAACCTTCCTTCCTCCTCGATCCCTGATAACCTTTCGAGGCGTCTGAAAAGAAGATGGCCTCGTGATCTACTTATATAAATATATTATTAGAGTGGTACCAACGGGTAGTTTCTCAACAAGCGTTTTAATGTGATTGTATTATTACTGTGTGCACATTTACTAGTTGTATTTTTTTATAATACAGTTGTAAATATCAATGAATAAAAAATAAAATAAAATAAAAACTTCATGGTGTCTTGGTCATCACTTACAATGTTTGATATTGGAGGTCCTAGATTATTTAGACTCGATTTTTAAAAATGACACCCCTGTAACATGTGGCTGACTGTAAATATATTATTGCTGTGTTTACATTGTGGTGGTGGCTGCTTGGTAATGAGATGTGAATGAGTAAGGTTAGTGTGGCCTATTCTCAGTCTGGTTAAAACAACTTATTCTCTACGGATATAACGATTCGATGTTGACCACGGCTTGACTGTATTTTTTTTAATATCTTTTAATTTGCTTGGCGAACTCTCATTCCACATAGATTGCCAGCTACGGATTATTTCTTTTTTGAGGTGAACACTTATATCCGATATACGAGACTTAATACGAGTGTTAAAATGACAGCATCCTGGCCTGAAAGAGTATGTGTTTGTTTCGCTGCTACATCCGCGAGCTCATTTAAAACGGCCAACTTGATGTTTGATCTTCTCGTTATGTTTCTTTTAATCGCCCATTAGTCTCGGAAGCTAAAACGGAGGGCTGACGATTTTTTTATTTTTTCGATTTTCGGATTCTACGTACCTATCTTGAAATTTTATATAAAATACCTCAAATTTTGTGTGAGGATAACTTTTTTTTTTGGAAGATTATAAAGCTTCGTTATTAAAAATAATAAGGCAAAAAATAAAAATGGTGATTATAAAAATATAATTATGGATAGGCATTATAATGTAATACGCTATAGAGGAAAACCAGTCAGCTAGTTTTTTTTTTTTACTATGCTTTAACGATGTTAATTTGACAAAGACGGTACGTGAGATAGGAACAGAAGGAGGGGGGGGGTAGCCATTTCCCTTATCACTTTGCTGATAAGGCAACCGGCGCAGTAGTGCCAACCTAACCATTTGCTTTACCCTCCTACAAGCGACATTATAGATAAAGACAATTAACATCCTGGTTTTGCCAAGTCGGAAATACTTTTCATTTCCTCTGGGATTTACTTTAAGAGAATCACTATATAATAAAATTAATTAGAATATTTAATAAAATTATAATATTATAAATATTTTGCGAGGTTTTAAGAATCACGTTAAAATGTTATAGTCCGTGGTACAGGCTCCTTTTTATCAAATTATTAACATCCGACTGAAATTATGTAAATAGTTTCATCTCGTTTTGTAACCTACAAATATTTTATTTAAGAAAACTCTTGGAATTCGGGCGGCCTATTCAATCTGGAGGGAGACACATTGTCTATTTAAGTATGTATTAACAACTCGTAAATACACGTTTGCTATCTACTTGGATAGTTGGATAATTTGATCACCAAATCGAGAAAAAACTGCAGTCAACAAAAATATTTGCCCTATATAATCTCGTTAATTAGAAAATTTCTTGATGCTGGTCACGTCAAACGGGTTAATATTTTTGAAGGCCACCTTCTGTCTAGATTTTATGTTTAAATATAAATAATTTTGTGATGAAATTATCTTAAGATCCAAGTAGATCGAAGGGGTCTGTAACACGGACTATAATATTAAAAAATAAAAAAGTTTTTATTGATCACATATTGTTGTTGAAAATTTTCGGGCGTTTTCAATCTGGAGGGTGGCAAACTTTGTCTATTTAATTAGGTAATAAAAACTCGTAAATACCTATTTGATTTCCACTTGGTCCGTAAGATAATTTGATCACAAAATCGATAAAAATGGTGGCCTACAAAAATATTGGCCTATATAACCTCATTATTTTGACAATTTAGGGGTGCAGGTCACACCAAACGGCTAGATATTTTTAAAGGCCACCTTTTTTCTCGACTTTATGCTCAAGTTATCTTACGATTCAAGTGGAAAGCAAATGAGTATTTACGAGTTTTTAGTACAAAATTAAATAGACAAAGTTTGCCGACCTCCAGATTGAAAACTGGTAGAATTTTCGTAAATACAATATTTGTAGGTTATTATGAGAAGAAGCTATTTACGAAGATTCAGCCGGATGTTAATAATTTGATAAAAAGGAGTTTGTACCACGGACTATTAATGATTAACAAAGATTAGCAAGATAATACGACCCTTCAATTCTTCTTTCTAGCGAGATATTGATTTCTAGAGATTTGTCGGGATTTTTTTCATATTTGAAAGCAAGAAGAGAGCTCTGTTTGGACTTGTTATACTCTAGTCAATTTTTAACGATACTGATTCATTTGGGTTGGGATGATGGGAAGAGGGGGCTGTATGACCGAGTGGACTAATGCGTGTAAAATACCTGTTGTCCGGGAACTAGATGATTGAGAAACCGAAGTTAATTAATGAGTGAGCGGAAGGTCGAATGGGCTAATGTTTGTGCACAGCACCGCATGTTGCCTGGCAACCTAATAGCCAAAGTTTGCAGACAATAAAATTAGGAGTTTGCATCGAGGTGCCCTGGGGGTCTTTTAAATTCCTTGCCCTCACTCCTGGCTCGGGAAAACTCCCGTATATCCTAAAAAGGCGAGGTAGGAGAGAACAGAAAAAGGACACAAAATAATTATGAGTTCGTGTACCGGGGCCAGGGAAGCTTTTAATTCTGGTATTAATCCACCACCCTCTCCCCTTTCACGAGAAAACCCCTTGTATAGCATAAAAGGTAAGGTAGGGGTGGACAGAGA
This sequence comes from Nezara viridula, assembly GCA_928085145.1. Classification (NCBI taxonomy): domain Eukaryota; kingdom Metazoa; phylum Arthropoda; class Insecta; order Hemiptera; family Pentatomidae; genus Nezara; species Nezara viridula. The sequence goes on from OV725082.1 coordinate 4,338,441, forward strand.
TAATTGTGGATCCATGCGGCATTTAAATTTATCTACTCTCGGGAAACGATTTTTTTTTTACTCAGATCCTATTATTAAAGTGAATAATTCTTCATTTATTGTTAAAGCTTAGTATCATATATTTAGTTTTGCCTTTATTTACTTGTTGGCTGATTTGGGCAGCAAATCAAATTTTAAGTCTGTTTCTTGATGTACTATAGATTCATCAGGATCGTATGCCCATCTGATCTTTTAATGTCCTATCTGATCCTATGATGTCATAGGAGCTTGTGAATTTACAAATTCAGCCAATAATTAATAAATATAATATAATGTGAGTTGGCTATTAAAACTACTTATTCACCAATTAGATTGTATAATATAGTTTTAAATACCTCTCTGAAGTATGTATATTGAGGCGTGAATAAAATATTTGTCGATGTATTTTCTATTTAGAATAAATAAAGTTAATATTTTTTTTTCGAAATACTCGAAATGCTGAGTGAAATATTATTCCCGCTGATGACACCATTGAGAGAAATGGAGGCTCGGATTACGGTGGACTGGCACAAAAGGGCCCCGGGATTATTCTAAGGCTTTATTTTTGGACTTAGTCGAGTGGACAGGGGAGTGGCGTCCGAGATAGCCGGTTATTACTCTAATACTGATAATACTCTCTCATTTAATAAACTTATATATATATATATATATATATATATATATATATATATATATATATATATATATATATAAATACATATAATAATGATTTATTTTTATAATCATCTTGAATATTCTTAAATAAAATCATCAGAAAGAGTTGGAGTAGAACTTATAAAACAAAAATTGACTTTTTCTTCACTCTCAGAAAATGACAGATGTTCGTAATTGATATGAAGCAACTCAAATGATAAATAAATGGTTGTGAAACAGTTATGTTCCATAATCTCTGAACATATCCATATTACCATTATGAATATCCATATATATCCTCTAAAAAATTGTGTTTCCAGCTAAAAAGAAACAATAAATATCTAAAACTGACACGACTTTCCTACCTATTTCAGAAAAGTTTTTATATATTTAATTTTACCATCCCTCGTAGCTTTCCAGCTTCTTTTCGTTGAAGTATGTTATATAGACAAATTTAAAGGGCGTAGAGAAAATTACTTTAGCGAAGTATCATTGAAATCGGTACATTCGTTTAGGCGCTACAGTCTATAGCAACGCAGGTTTTTCGGCCGCCATTTTGTAAGTAAAAGGCGGAAAGTAATGTCGATGAAGGAGGATCATCCTCGGGTGACCTCTGATTTTATATCCCATCTTGAAAACATTGGTCCAGTAGTTTCGCGAACGGCGGACGGATGAAAATTTTTTTGTTCGTTTTTCGAATTCTACGTATCCTGAAACGTGAAACCTCAATTTTTGAGAGGGGATTAAGTTTTTGAACTTTTTGGTCGATCACAATGGTTGAGTATTGAGAATAATAAACCAAAATATGGTGTCTCCATTCACACGACTTTCCTACCTATTTCATAAAAGTTTTTATATCTTTACATATGTTCATGAAGAAACGAAAAAAATTGAACTAGATTTATTTTCCTGAAAATTGTTCAAAGGAAAGATTTGAGTACGATTTATTTGATAAACTAAAGCAATATAAACCGGCTTAAGGTAGATCAGTGTAAACATTTCAATACCTTCTAATATTGCTGATCAAAAACTTTTTGGCATAGCTTAGTATTGTCAAACAATAATTTCTGTTGAAAGTAGAGGAAATAGTGAAGCTTGTGTGATGCGGACAACAGATTTTCTTACTTTCACTTAGTCATATTTTTTCTCACATTCACCCCCTTCTGACACCAGGATATGAACGCGTAATCTTACATTAGAAATTGAATAGATGTAACTTCGTTAATAGTTGTCCAAAATGAACGATTTTGAAATAGTTTTGTAGGGAATTTCATTACCTTTCAAAAAATGCGTTTATCGGACTATTACGCATGGAGCACCGAATTTCTCTCACAGGCAAAAGTAGTCAAAACCCTACAAAATAAAAAAAAGAAGCAACAAAATCGGTTCAGTAGTGCCCGAGAAAATCTTGGCACAGACAGACAGACAGACCAATGGCTAAAATGTGTTATTTGGGCTCTGAAACATATAGATCCGTCGAAAACCGCATATCGGAAATTTGACCAGATTGCTGTACTTTCCTTAACTAGTATAGGTAGATAAGTAAAAAACATAATTCGACGAAAATTTATTCATAAATGAATGTCTAAAATATATCTGAAAATAAAGGAAGAACCTAAAGTTATTCCAAATACTTGGAATGGAATTGTAGAAAAACACTTAAAACACTTGCTTTACCAACTCCAATTATATTTTCTTAGTTAAGTGATTAAGTAAGAATGTTAAGTGATTAACTAAATCTATTCTTGATTAATTCAAACTAATTCTTATTAATTAGGCTGGGGCGTATAAGGTATTTTATCCTAATGACTTTTTGAAATACACCGACGTTACGTTTTCAAATATTTTGTTACTCAATGCTAACAGTTTTAATTTTTTTGTCTTTTTAATCAATATGCAGTAAATGTTAAATATCTAGAAGATATTTTTAAACGTAATTTATTTTTTTTAAAAGAGTGTAAAACACTTTTTTTCAGATATTATTATAGTAAATATCATAGAAATTGTTATTCCTACAAATATTTTATAAAAATTATATTATTTTTTACAATTATCGTGATACTTGGTGAAATAAATTCTCAAAATTGAGTTTTCTCGAATTAAAAAATAACCTGTTCATAAACGTAAAGGCGAGTGGTAATTTTCGATTTGAGCCCCAAATTTTGTTTGACGTCATAGTTTCCCTATATTGGGTAATGACGTAAGAGACAAATCTTTGGGGACAGGCGAGGTCATATTTCCTCCTCGGAACACTATTAGAGCCGAGGATCTAAAACGATTGGACGATTTATCATTTCCGGGACCGAAGGGAAGCCTTAAGACCACCATTCAATCCCCGTCAGATTAAATCTCTCTTACCTTTCACCTGATTTTTTTTCGTCCTGCCTGAAGAGGTCCTGAAAGACACCAATCAGCTGAGGTCGATGATCTTTCTTTGGAAAAGGGATACTTATATCCTAGCATTTCTTAAATATATATTTTTAAGAGCTTTTCAGTTTATTATTTTTAATTAATCTGATTATTATGAGAAGGAATTAGTCGGGGGTGCCGTCAAATAAATACTAGATTATTTAAAATAGTATTTTTAATCACGCCGACGTTTCGACCCACCTTGCAGGTCTTCATCAGGGCTACAAAAGATGCATAATACATACAAAAGGTACAAGGTGAAAATAAAATAAATGAATTATAAGTAGATATTAAATAAGAAACAGTAGTCTGATAAAGAAATAATAAGAAGACATCAGAGATATAGTGGTTGACAATGTAGTTAAAATATCAAGTACTATTTATATAGAAGATAAAAACAAAAATAAAAAATAAGTATGAATCCCTATTTAATTTGTATCTTCTATATATATATAATACTTGATATTTTAACTACAATGTCACGCACTATCACTGATGTCATCTTATTATTCCTTTATCAGGCAACTGTTTCTTATTTAATATCTACTTATAATTCATTTATTTTATTTTCACCTTGTACCTTTTATATTATGTATTTTTTGTAGCCCTGATGAAGACCTGCAAGGTGGATCGAAACATCGGTGTAAATAAAAATACTATTTTTAAATAATCTAGTATTTATTTGACCGAACTCCCTCCCCCCCTCCCCCTCGACCAATTCCTTATCATATTATATCACGGTCAACCAGCTCTACATCATTAAACTGATTATCATTTAGTTTTCGACACTAATTTTCCCTTTTTCGCTGCTCTAATACTGCGTCGCGTTCAGATACATTTTTGAATATTAGTTCATTACAAAGACGATGAAATGATGAACATTTCCCTCAATACAATATACAAGTCCGATTTTTAATTTTTGGGATATTTGAATCCATATGTAAAAACACTTCCATTAGTCGACTCCAGCCGACTTTACCCGAACGTTAAACGTCGGAGATCTGACGGCTCAACTAATTCACTCTTCACAAAAAAATTCAAACCATTCCTTTCTTTAGATGATGCTCCTTTTTAAAAATTTGTAGATGCTGCTCATACCTAGAAATAAGGTGGCCATTTCTGCACTGATAAAGAACCTTAGAAAACATATTAGTTTTGTAAATTCTATATTTTAACGTTCGGATAAGTAAGCGCGAGCTGAGTAATTCTTGGATGAGTAAAAAGGTAAAATTACTTAACTCGAAGCTAGCTTAGAAAGCTATTTAATTAATACAAATCTGGTACGATGAGCTCATCAAACAACTTTCTCTGAAAACCTCTTCTTAACAGAAATAAGTATTTTCAGAGAAAAGGGAAGTGAAAGTAAAATTTATAAATGCTATATTGATTTATATTTTTATTTTATTTGTATAAGTTCCATTATTTATACAAATTTAAAATGGTCAATTGTTTCAAATAAAAATAAATAAAGGTACTTTAGGGGAAACTAATATTAAAAATTAGTCGTTTAAGTCGTGCTAGAGAACATCAATCAGAATAAAAACTATATTTTATTTAAAACTGCTTAATTTTACACTGATATAATAAATTTTATACACTGATATGATGAATAATGTTTCGAGGAAATCGTAAAAATGTGTTTAGCCCAAGATACAAAGTGCCACTTCCGGTTATCCGAATTTGACGAAAAAGTTGCTGTAACATTCCTAGCATATAAAAACCTTAAATATGCAATTTCATTTTCGTACGACTTTTCGTTTTTTAGCTAGACTGTTAAAACACACAGAGACCATTTTTACGGGACTTGTCAATTTGGACTCGGGATCTCAGAACATGTATTTCCGTTGAAAACTGAGATTCGAAAATTTTCGCGATCACAATACTTTCCCTTCCTATATATTCCATGTATAGATAGGAGAAAGTAAAAATCTAGGAAAACAGCCACAAAAAACTACAACTGAATAAAGACAGCTGATAACTCTATACCGCATTTTTACAGGAGTGACTGCTCTTTAATTTGGAAACAGCAAACTTTAGCTCTCTTTGTCGTCATATTTCCATTTTCCCGTTACAACTCTAATTACTAACTGTTGGAAGAATAAAGGAAGATATTTAGACATTATTTACCACGCTGCCTACCGTTATACGATTTGTTTAAAAGTAGGTATTGAAGAATTTTTAAATATTGTAAAGATAATTTATCATCCTAGAAAAAACTGAAATTAAACTATTATTCATTATACGTTTATATATTTTGTTTTTAATTTTTAAAATGAAGGTTACCTCCATACCTGACTGAACGACTAAAAACCGCTCGACGTTTTCGACTAGTACAGCACTTACTATACAAATGCTCTAAACTTCCAAATATTTACAAAATACATATATAAGGCCTATTCGGACTTACGGGACCGAGTTTTGGGGCTCCACTAAACAATCAAACTCCTCTCATATCCAATCCCTACAATCCGAAATCCTTCGTAAAATCCTCAATGCTCCCTACTTTGTCATAATAAAATCATCCATAACGACCTTAATGTACCATATGTTTCCGATTTAGCTCAATCCAGATATCTATCCTTCCATAATAAATTTTTGAATCATCCGAACCCTCTTGTTTCCAACCTTGCTTCCTCTTCTATTACTGATAACCCTCCGAGGCGTCTGAAAAGAAAATTGGTGTCGGAACCTTCTAATATAGAAATATAATTGAAGTGCTACCACCGAGTGGTTTCTCTTCCTGTTGTCATGTTACTTGTTTCATATTTACTTGTTATATTTATCTTTTAATTCAGTTGTAAAATTCAATAATATTTTTTTTTTTAAAATAAGGTTAAAAAAGAGAGAGAATAAAAAAAATTGTTTAAAAACCTATCCATCCAAATAAAGAAAGTAAAATTACAGAATATCAATAGCCCTTTCCCTTGACGCAGAAGGGAATTAGCTAGTTCCTCTCAGAAAGAAAATCTCATTTAAGTTTCTGCTTATTTAGTCCACAGCCCCCCCCCTACCACGCTTGCCTTACAATGTCCAATTTAAATATCCTAATAGGATATTTCGTAAAAATAATATTAGTGGATAAATCGATACGGTATATCGGAAGCCTTACAGTAAAGTCCTACTAGACTAAGAGTTAAATATTTAAACAATATTTAGCTACAGGAGCAGTATTTTTAGAACACAACTAAAGGATGAAAATGTGCAGTCGATGTTAAACAATATAAGAAGATAGTATCGGGTTCCGGAGTGAGCATTCAGTTAAAAAAAAAAAAACAAAGTATAAATATGTTTTGTTTTTTAAATTAACGCACATACATATTTTTGCATCAGTAGAATTGACAAGCATTAGAGCAAATGAGCATAAAACGCGACGAAAAGTGGTGTTTTTTTTTTGTATCCAGTGTAACAAAAATAATTAATTAATAAAATTATAATATATTGGGCTGTACGGCAAATTAATCCAGGATTTTGAGTTTTCTTTAAAACAACCCTCTATAAATAATAATAATAATAAGGCATAGCAAACCCGAAGGTTCGATACCGATACCACCAATCGATGTCCATATTCTTCCATCCATGGGGCTACGTCTAAGCCCAACTCCGCCAAATCAGCCTTAACGCAATATTCCCATCTTAGCTTCGGTCTGCACCTTGGACGCTTGTCAGTTATTTTTTGAGGAATTATTTCGTTACTAAGAACAGCGATTTTACATGCCCATTTTATCCGCCTCAACTTAATCATCTCAATTATATTCACCGAATAAAGTAATCGCAATTCAGCGTTGTGTAATCGCCTACATTCTCCGGTTGACTCATACTTTTCAGTATTTTTACGTAGGACTTTATTTTCAAAAACCTTAAGACGTTGCTCATCCCTTAATAAAAGCGGCCACGTTTCGCATCCATAAAAAACCATAGGAAGAAAATTGGTTTTAAAATTATAATTTTTAAGTTTCGGGACAGGAGGCGAGAACTAAGTAATTTTGACAAAGAAAAATACCCCTCTATATATAACAAAATGTTCACGTTTGCTTGATTATTCATTTGAATGAATGTCAACACTTATTAATTCTATTCCAAAAGATAATGTTCGTTAACATCTGTAGCATTCAACTGCTTCGAAATAATTCAGTCTTTACTAAGATGTCAACGCGTAATTTTCATGTAATTTTGTTTTACGAATTTAAATACGGCTTGAATGGGCCTTAGGCGGCCAGAAACATCAATCAAGTCTGGGGCCCGATCAGCATTAAAGAGTGCACTGTTCAACGGTGGTTCAAAAAGTTGCGGGGGAGAGACTTCAGCCTTGAAGACAAAGAAGGTCGTGAAAGGACTTCCTCTCTTGATGCCGATGGTCTGCGGGCTTTAGTGGAAGAAACCTCCAGAACAACTGTTCGAGAACTTGCAGAGAAACTCAAACTTAGCAAATCGACTGCCGATGACCACCTCAGGCGATTAGAAAGGAAAAAAAGCCTTGAATGTTGGGTACACAAATAAACAAAATTACCGTAAAAAAAAACAAAAAACGGCGTTATGAAGTTTGTTGTTCAGTTCTTTGCTAAAACAAAAACAACCCTTTCATGTCCAGAATTGTTGTTTGTTATGAAAAATGGATACTTTACGATAACAGCAGACGTTCTGGACAGTGACTTCACAAAGGAGATGCAGCAGAACATTTTCCAAAGCCCCAACTCGTCAAAACAAGGTGATGGTTACTGTTTGGTGGGCTTCATTTGGTTTGATACACTACAGCTTCTTAAATCCTGGAGAAACGAATTTGATCCCCTTGGCATTGGGACGCAAACTCGTAATTATTTTGATCAAATTATCTCAAAAATCTGGTTGCCATGCAAACGCAGTGCTGTGCACACCCATTAGCCGGATAGGTTACCCCACCCCTATGGAGAAACCATCAACGAAGAATTGTATTGTAACCAAATTAATGCAATGCTTCAGCAATAATTAAGCCATCTTTGTTCATTCGGAAGGGGCCCATTTCGTTGCATAATGCCCAGCCACATGTCTCACGTGTGACGTCACAAAAACTGTTGGAGCTTGGATATGAAACTCGAGGACTTCCGTCCTATTCTCCGGATTTCTAGCCTACGGATTATCTGTTTTCTAGAAACCGGGACGACTAATTACATGACAAAAAATTAATGGACAAAGGGAACTAGAAAATGCGTTTTGGGAGTTTTTCAATCCTAAAGATGGAAAATTCTATTCCGAGGGAATGGAAAAGTTGTCAACACGTTGGAAGAAATGTATTGATGATAGTGCAGACTATTTTGATTAAATAAAACAGTTTTAATTATTTTTTTTCTTTTTGAACCAAAATCCTACATTATTTTCCGGGCAACCCAATTTGTTTGAATTGATAAAATTTTTGGTTTGAATTTTGGTTCTCACTTTTTATGTGAGTATATTTATACATCACTATATATATATATATATATATATATATATATATATATATATATATATATATATATATATAGTGATCATTTTTGTTAATTATGCTTTATTACTTGTTGTTGTAGATTACTTTTATTTATTTATTTATTTGTTATACATATTGCTGGCTCACAATAAATTTGCCATCCTTGGTATTCAGCAAATATGATCAAGGAGAAGAAATTTTGTCTCTACGCCGTATTTTCGTCAATTCTTCATCAAATACAATGATTGAGCCCTAATTTCGACGATCTCTTTCAGGTTGGAAAAACAGACCCATCCAACACTATTTCTATTGTAGCCACGATTATTTAAATGATTGATTTGAATCATTTGAAATAAAAACAACTCAAATAAAAAAAAATCAAAATTGAACCATTATTAATTGAAACACACATTTTTTGTAATTCGTAAAGATTTTGGCTTGAAACATATATGTAGTTCTTTAATAATTTTCTTTTCTCTGGTCAATTACAATCACCGAAAACATAAGAAATGATTCCTACATCTTATAATACATTGAATTATTTAATTTCCTTATTATTTTGTTATTTGTTCTCTGACAAATATTCTTTATGAATTATTCACACGGGCCAACAAGTTTAATAAAATAAATAAAACCAAAAATCTTGTTAGACAGAAACATAAATACAAAAAAAAAACAACAAAAAACCTTATGTTTGTTAACGTTGACATTAAGTTCTATGTCAGCAAAGGCATATAATTTTATGTCAGAGTATAGACTGTAGTCAAGTTGACTTACGGAAGCAAACAGCTGAAGTCCGTTCGGTATTTCCTAAGCAAACGAGGTTAAGTCAAATATTTCCTCTGGCGTTCTGATATTGAACCAAATTCTACCCTAGACAGCATTTCATTATTCTTAAATATTTCATTGGTTATGTCCTAACTTCGTCCATATTGAATATTCTTGTAGGTGTCAACAGTAATATACCAAATTTCAAAGAGAACGAATAACTCGAAATTACGTTGTATTGTCCACTATCAAATCAACTTTATCAAACAGATAAAAACTTTAATAATGGTTGATAGTAGTTGAAAATTGGAAGATATTATTAAAGAGAAGATGGTTAAGGATTGCATTCATTGGAAGTACAAACTAAAAATAAATTATATTTATCTTCTTTGTGCTTGCACGTACCGTGAGTTCTATGCTAATCCAGCGAAAGAAAAATTTAAAAATGAAGCTCGAGATTATGATATGAAAGGTATTTAGGTACCATACCATTAGCTAAGATAATAATAAACAAAACGCAGCAAATTATTTCACAATGATTTATTATTTCCAAACAATCATACATCTAAAGTAACATTACCTTCCTAGTGACAAAGACAAAATAATAAAAGGTGATTCCAATTATCGGACTAAACATTTTTTTCTTCAATCATTAGTAATATGCTAAAAAAAATTAGAATTACTTCAGTACGCATTCAAAAACCAAAAACCAAAAAAAAGGATATAACCTTTGTAGTATAACATATAAACAATCGGCAGATTTGTTTAGGCGCTACAGTCTATAGCAACGAAGGTTTTTCGATCGCCAAAAAAAAAATCACTGAAATCGGACGATTTGGTGCAGAGATATAAAAGCTTTAGTCATTTTTCGTAGGAGATTTAGAAACTGATTGCTGCTTATATAGACAATTATATGTTGCGAATTCGAGAGTTGGAAAACCAGACAATATCTATATCTATACAAAGAATATCTCATATTCACAAGTATTGTTACATAAATTATATTAGAAACATCTAATTTTTTTATAATTTTTTCTTTATTTAACCAGAATGAGCCACAGCAACGCGTGGCCGGGCACAGCTCGTATTTTATATAAATGTATATTTTTATAAAAATATACATACTTAATAATAAACATATACACCCCTAATTGCTATATCAGATACAGAGCAATATGTCTGGATAATGCAGTGCCGCTCTAGACCTAACTGACAGGTAATTAACTTCCTAATGAAGGGGGTCAGGTCAAATGAGGTTCCCCCCTCATTATAGGCTATATATGTACCTTAGCCTCAAAGTATAAACATATATATACACTTAACCACTACTTACAAATCGTAATTAAACTCAATATCCGAGTCTTTAATTTCCGAAGTGATAATCCGCAACACAGTGGTGTGAGAGCGACAAAAACCCCTACGTTCAAGGTGTTCTGCCTCACACATTCAAACAGCCTGGGACAAATAAAAATAATGGTTCTCATGATATTCAATAAAGTGTAAATAAAATGTATGTTTCTACTAAACTAATTGTGTAACTAATCATATATCATTAATAATATTTGGAGTGTATTTATTGAGTTCTGTATATATTTTTTGTTAAGTAATTAATTGACAAGAGTAAAATAACTTTAGAATTAAGTTATAGCTTAATAAATTTTAAAATTTCATGTTTTCATGAAATGAAAAGGAAAAATAATCTGGGACTATAATAAAATCTGGGAAAAATAATAATAACATATTACAAAAAAATGCTGGCCCGTTATTCTGGCTTAACAAAATACAAAGACGTACTTGTTATTAGAACGCTAATTTCAATTGCGATTGCAATCATACTTGAATAATACAGTATACAAAGTAATATACTAATAATATAATTAAATTTGTTTTTTTTTTGTATACATGCACAGAAAGATAATCCCATGTACAGCATAAAAATCACAAATACCATGACCTACTGACTGAAACAACCAGCCAAAATATCTTAAATCTTCATGATCTAGACGTAAATGTTAAACTTAAATGGGTTAAAAGACATAGCGGGATCGCTAGAAACGAAGGTGCAGATAGTTAGGGCAAATCTGCTTTGCGAAACAGACTCCTGCTTATAAGGTATAATAAAACCCCTCAATCCCACATTAAAAAAAAATATTTTGGCTGACATTATAAATAATTAGAACACACAATGGCAACAAGCAACCAAAGGACGACCGTTTTATAAATTTGTTTGAAAAGTAACACTAAGCAACTATGACAAAATAAAAAGTACACACAACAAACTGACACAGTTTTTAACTGAGCTTAGACAATGCAAATCTTACTTAAAACGTTTTCATTTGACTAATACTAAAACATGTCACTGCGACGGATAGACTCCTCAGAAATTTCATCACATATTGTATAACTGCCCTATTTTCGACAGTAAACAACATACCAGCTCATAAGAAATATAATTCTAAACGGAGATAATTGGTCGCTGAAGGAAGAGGATAACTTAAAGAAGTACCATAAGGAGATGTGGGAATTTATTATTAAAGTAGATCTTCATCTCCTCGAAGAAGCCTGAGTAATTATTATTAATCCTGATTTTATTATATTTATCCTTTTATTTATTTATTTTAACCTTTTTGTTTTATTTTCAGTATACCTACTATTTTATTACTTTTTTTCTCATTTCTTCAATTAAGAAAATTATGGATTTTAATTAAAAAAATTATAAGACACAAGTAATCTTATCAAATAAAAACATGTATTATGCTTAATACATGGAACATAAAAAATGTAACACATAAACGACCCTTATACAGGGTTTCAGAATAAGGGATACAATTTTTTTTTTTTTTTAAATGCACAGAAAGAAAAAATCAAATGACACTTGTCGATTTTGCTAATGAGAAGTTATAATTACAGAATATATTAAGTATTACATAGGTACGAAAGTTTGAAAATGAAGTAGATGGTGGAATAACTGTCGTTTGAAGGAGTTTATGGATGAGTATTGCCGTATGGTGATGGGTAAAGAACATCTAAAGGAGATATCACGAATGATGAAGGATTTGCTGAAGAAAGCCTTTTTATGGACGGGGATATATAAATCAATAGGTTGAGATCTGGTATTGAGAGAGTTGGTAGAGGAACGAAGAGTGAGGAGTTCTAAGATGTAGAGAGGATTTTTGGTTCTGAGGACTTGGGAAAGAAAAGAAGAAATTGTCGTCGGGAGGCATGATAGAGCCAGTTCAACTCGGTGTACCTATAGGAAAACATGAGAACATTTGGGAATTCCAAAGATGAATCTTATAAAACAGTATAAGTTATCACTTATACTGGTTTCTACTTATTACTCCTCGGATCCTAAAATTTATTTTTTCCATTTGAAAAATATCTACAATACAATGCGCCACTGAGCTACGTTAGCGTCATTAACTAAATTTTAACCTATAATTTTTATAAAATCAGTTGGTTTAATCAAGTATTCGTCAATTAAAAGGAATGCCAAAATATTTTCTTTTCCAATTTTATAGACGACGGATAATGTTACCTGAGTAATATTAGGAATAGAAATAACTTTAAATTTCTCTCGATAAGAGTTATTCCCAAGAGAAGATGAAAATAATAAGATATCGGATAACATTTCGATCCTCCAGTTCTGAAGGAAGGAGGTCCTGACAGTTCCATCAAAGGATACCTTCCGATCCTGACACGGATACACAATATCCTTCGATACAGGTTGGCCATTCTTTTCTTTTTCAGATTATCCGATCCTAGGGTTTCGTCCTCGGCGTGTTATTTCGCTTTTTGTTTTCAAATATATCAGCTATTTTCCAGATTTTTTTTGTCTGAGGACATTTTTTTTAACCCACGCATTTTTACACAGATTCTATACTTGCAATAGGGAGCATCAATAAATTGTTGATAATTACAAAATATTTATCGAAATCCTATTTTATTTCGCTTTCGGATTTTTCATTTTTAACACAGATAGAATTATTTAATGAAAGAAACAAGTAATAATCAGATGGGGTAAAGTCAGGGGAGTGTGAAGGATGAAGTAGAGAGTCCCAATCAAACAAAATGTTAAGAATTTCTGTCTTACGCCAATGAAACATGCGGCAAGACGGAAACTCTTAAAGTTTGATAGGGATTTTCTACCTCGTTCTCGGGAAATATTTTACAATTAAGTCTAAACGATTTTGGAAAAAAATATATATGAGGCTTGCTGAGAGAAGGTAATAGGGCAAAACAATTCATACATAACAAAGTAAATCGACCTTAAACAACAAATGAAGATAAATGAAATAACTTATAAGAAATATAATTCAATTTCTTATGTGTTATTTCGCATAAGAAATAGAAAATGAATTAGGTGGATGAGTAATTTTGATTATTGAACTGTGATTTTTTAATGAAAATTATTTTTTTTAAATTCAAAATCATAGTATTTTTTTTAATTACTGGAACTTTAATTTTAATTTTTTAAATTTAATTATTAAACTAATAATTAAATAAATAACAACAAAAAGCAATTGTTTCATTTCAATGAATCTTATTTTTATTATTATTATTTTTTTTCAGTTGGCATTACAGACCATGTAGATCTTTTGCCGCCTTAACAAGCCTGCTCCCTCTCTGCCTGTCTTGGGCTATTTCTTTCCAGTTCTCTGCACGCGACTCTATTGCATCTTTGTTGATTCTATCTATCCATCTGATTTTTTGGCCTTCCACGTGGTCTTTTACCTTCTATTGAGGCATTCATTGTTATGTAGAGGCTTCCAGATAGATTACTACGTGCTACATGCCCCGCCCATCTTAACCTCTGTGTCTTCATCTCATGCGATATTGATTAATCAGTTTCTGTAAGCAGATCTTTATCGGTATTTTTTCTCCATGTGTTAGTACTCTGATCCCAGATCGCTCCGGTTATCGTGAGGAAGATTTTTCTCTCAAATCTTTCAAAACTTTTCTCTAGGCCGCTGGTTAGTGTCCAGCTCTCACAGCCATATATTAGAACTGACTTTATCATAACATCCTTAGTTTGAGATTTTTCGAGATTTCAATACTTATGAGAGGGAGATCATACATTTTGAAAATGTGGAAATATAAGTAAGGTATTTCATTGTGAAGAGTCGTTTTACTACTTCTAATCTGATCTCTCTGATGACTGATTTTGATCATCGTTATTTGAACAATAGTTGGTAGTACCAGCTGAGTATGAGTGCGATAGAATAAATGAAATTTAAGAGCTACCTGAAATTAAAAATATAATACTAAGGTACTAAAAAAAAAATGATCCAAAAAAACTTACCTCTGGTGGCTTAGACTGTTTTTCGTTCTCTCCTGGATCTGAAAAAAAAACATAAAAGAATTAATATGAATTTAAGATATAAATAATTATTGGATATAAATAAATAATAACCCAGATGAAAACAGGGTAACGCGAAAACCTTATTCAGAAAATCTGATAACCGAAGTTATAGACGATGAAATAATTTCGCGGCGAGTTCGCGGCCCGGTGTCGGGGTAGAGAGGAGGAGGAGACTTCTTAACTCTGGCATTGATTCCCCGCCCTCACCCCCTAGCCCAGGAAAACCCTGTATAGCCTAATTGACGAGGAGGGGGAGAACCAAATTTTAAAAAATGATTCAAATTTAAATTCACAGTTTTTTTTTTAACACTACTGGTTATAACGTTTATTAACGAAATTAAGTTGTCTCTTTTACTTTCTGTAAAGTCCTAAATACTTAGAATTAAATTTAGTTAGTTTTATGACGATAATTGCGCACCAGAGGCAAAGAGCGCCATGTCTATATTTTAATTAAATACAGTCTTTTATCTTCTAGATAAAAGACTAACGTGGGAACCACATATCAGACTTAAAAGACAACAACTTAACAGACGATACGGACAGCTATATAGACTAATGAATAGAAAAACTCAACCTTCGGTCGATAACAAACTATTAATCTACAATACAATCCTGAAACCTATTTGGACCTACGTAATAGAACTGTGGGGGACAGCTAAATTTTCTAAAATAAATCCTTTCAGTCTAAAGTCCTCCGAACAATAATCGATGCTTCCTTATATGTAATCAATAAAACCCTTCATTATGAATTTCATATCCCATTTTGTCTTAACCTAATCCCAGATAAATTGTCCAAATTTCACCAGCAACTCACTCATCATCCAAATTCTGCAGGACAACCCCTATCTTTCTGTAGGCATCCCTACATTCGTCTAAGGAGATTAAAACGGCAGTGGCCCCGCGACCTCTTGTAAAATTGTATATATTGGAGTACTGGCAATGGCCAGATTCTCTACTCAAGTCCTGAGCGTCTGTTGATCTAGTGCCCTCAGTCAGTCTCCACTGGTTTCCAATACCAGTGACGCGGGATACAAAGCATGACTCAGAGTCCCCTGGACGCATGTAAATATTGTATATAGGTGTCAATGTGTTTTATCTATTCTAATTTCATTTAGTTTCTATTTATATTTAATCTTTGTTGCTGTACTTGTGTATTTAAATTTTATTATTTTATTTTCTACAATTATTTTTCCTCATTATCTATATCTTAGTTATCATTTGTATGTGCATATTGTGTGAATGTTTAATGTAGCCCTAATATTAATGCACTCCAATGTGGCAGAATGTATTAATTTTCAACTAATAAAAAATAAATAAATAAATAATTTAATAACTAAGAAATAAATTCGAATAACTCAACATTATGGAAAATTGGATCTTCTAACAAATACAAAATTTTGACATGGTGTCCATTGCCTCCAGAGTATAGATACATTAAATAAGAAACATATTTTAATTCCTCTAAGTTATGGAAAATGGGCTTCCCTGAAGAAATACAAAAATGGCCGAGGAACTTTATTTCCTCATTACACATATATTAATAAAATTTCGAAAATATGGAGACGTTTTAATGTAATCTTCCAATTAATTACAAAAGATTCATATACATGACTATAATAATAATGCCTATTGGGACTTATGGAGTTGAGTTATGGGGCTCCACCAAAACCATCGAATTCCTCACATATGCAATGCTTACATACTTCGTAAAATCCTCAATGCACCCTACTTTGTTACAAATAAAACCATCCATAATGACCTTTATGTTTCAGATCTGGCCCAATCCAGATACCTATTCTTCCATATTAAACTCCAGAATCATCCCAACCCTCTCGTTTCTAACCTTGCTTCCTCTTCGATCTCTGATAACCACTCGAGGTGTCTGAAAAGAAGATGATCTCGTGATCTTCTAATTTAGACATTTTATTATAGTGCTACCATTGGGTAGTTTCTCAACAAGTGTTTTCATGTCATTACATCCATTTGTAGTACAAATTCGATAGATGTATTTTTGTATACGTTTTATGAAATTTTAAATATCATGAATAAATAAAATAAAAATACATATATTTTGGATGTTACAAAATGAACTCATCATTTTTACAAAGAGGAAATATTAGTATCTTGGAACACCCTAAGAATAAGAAATTCCTCCGGGGAAATTCAGGATTTTTGGTAACATTTAAAATAAGCTGCACTGCCAGAACACTTTAGAGCTAATTTTGGAACTCAGAATTATTGGTAACATATTCAAAAATTATTAACAGATTGATGTATAGAAATATGTTTAGCTTCTTTTGAAAACAAGTTCTAAGCGAAATACTTTAGGACTTAGCTAAAAAAACAAATAAAGTCTTATCATTAAATGTTGGGCCACTGTTTTATAATAATGTACTTTGGGCCGGTCCAAGGTACATTAATATAGGGTGCCCCAAAATTGACGCAAGATTTAAATTAAACATAAAACACAGTTCTTTCTTCTTTTGATATTTTTTTTTTTTTTTTGTCAATATAACAGGTGATAGTTAAGAGTTAGTAAAAATTGAGCGTTACTCTAGCGAACAACATGTTTTCATTTTTGTACAATATAATTAATTAAAAATAATGAAAATCTGGCGGTTAAATTACATAAATAAGTTCATTCACTATTCCGACTGAATTATATCATCGAATATTTTGTATGAAATGTTCAAACAGTGGCCGCTAAAGTTTAAAATATTGTAAAAATGAAAACACGTTTTTTGCTCCAATTTTTACTAACCCGAAACTATAAGCTTTTAAATTGACAAAGAAAAATAAACCAAAATAAGAAAGACCTGTGTTTTATATTTAATTTAAATCTTACGTTAATTTTGGGACAGCCTTTATAATATGTCTCTTATGCGAAAATAAATCCTTGATTAATGGTTTTTACTCGAGAAGTTTATAAAATATTATTTCCTGACTGTAATATATTATGGGATTTCAATAGTTTGCATGAAAAATTTAGCTTACGAGTACAGATATGTGATAGTTATTATTGAATAATAACTATAATTCCTATTACAACAAATATTGCCCAAGGTATAAGTAGTTTGCTTGTTATTTTTCTGTGACAAAACTATTTAGTTCGCGCCTTTTGTCCCGAAACTTAAAAATTAGAATCTATAAAACAATTATCTTGCCTACAGTTCTTTATGGATGCGAAACTTGGCCGCTTACATTAAGGGATGAGCAGCGTCTTAAGGTTTTTGAAAATAAAGTATTGCGTAGAATATTCGGACCGAAAAAGGATGAGTTAACCGGAGAGTTCAGACGGTTACACAACGCCGAATTGCGTGAACTGTATCCGAGTAATATAATTGAGATAATTTCATCGCGGCGAATCAAATGGGCTTGTAAAGTTGTTGGGCTTACTAACGAGAGAATTCCTAAAAGGTTAATATTTGCTGTGCCGAATGGTAAGCGTCCGAGGGGTAGACCGAAGCGAAGGTGGGAAGATTGCATTAAAGCTGATCTGAAGGGACTGGGTTTGGACGGCGAACGGTGGAGGGAGGTGTGTAATAAGCGATTGATGGTGTCGGCATCGAACCTTCGGGTTCGCTAAGCCTTTTTATTATTTATTATAAGTAGTTACCTAAACTACAACTATAGTAATTGTACCTTAGGTCATTTTTTATTTTTAAAAATGATTTTTTTTCATAGTAAAAATCTGGTAATAAAATAATTTAAAAATTAACATGGTATCTTCAAAGCATGACAAATAAAATTCTATCTTGAACTTTTAAAAATCATTGTTATTTTAAAAGTTATGGAGCATTGAAAAAAAGTGACCCAAGGCACACATATTTCTCCTATTATTATTAATGTGTGAAATAAACTTTAAACGCAGAGATATATCAACTAGTAAATAAAATAATATTAAAGAGAACTCATCGAAATAATCTCAAAGAAGGAGGTAGCAAAGACTGGAAGTACACTCAACCCTTCAACAAGTTGAACCTATCGCCGCTCTAAGCTGTTTCAGAGGCAGCTTTAAGTTCTCAGCTTGCCCTGAATTTAGTCCCTTGAGTATCCGGCCCACCAACACTGACCTACTTAGATCCTCTCTGTAATTCTGTACATTTTGTGCAGTGTTTATTTATTTAATTAATAAAATTAAAATTAGTATAATCATTATTTATTTATAAATTATTAGAAGATAAATCCAGTCTGATTTTACGGATCTATAGTGTTAAATAGTTTTAATTTATGATATTTACAACTGTATTAATATAAATACACCAGGTAAATATGAATAACATAAGTATTATCACATAATACGCTCACATAATAATACAGAAATATTATCACATAAAACGCTCGTTAAGAAACTAGCCACTAGTAGCACTATAATAATATGTCTACATTAGGAGATCACGCCATCTTTTCAGACGTGTCGGAGGATTAGCAGGAATCGAAGAGGAAGTAAGGTTTAGAAACAAGAGGGTTCGTTTTATTTTTTACATAATTTAGGCCATTATTCACCAACATTTTTCGATGATCTGGTATTGTTAAGCGAAGACGTTGAAACTATAAAACTAAATACGACAACGTTAATGAAAGCCGGTAAAAAACTAGAGACTCGAAATAAACGTGGATAAAACAAAATATATGGTTAGCTGCAAAAATGGGGATACTACTGGTGATATCGATATAGATGGTAATATGTTTGAACAGGTAGATAAATTTAGGTATCTAGGTTCTACGATAACTAGAAAAAACGAAATTGAAGAAGAGATTAAGGTTAGACTGAAGGCGGGAAATGTTTGTTATTTTTCTGTGACAAAACTCCTCAGTTCGCGCCTCTTGTCCCGAAACTTAAAAATTAGAATCTATAAAACAATTATCTTGCCTACAGTTCTTTATGGATGCGAAACTTGGCCGCTTACATTAAGCGATGAGCAGCGTCTTAAGGTTTTTGAAAAATAAAGTATTGCGTAGAATATTCGGACCGAAGAAGGATGAGTTAACCGGAGAGTTCAGACGGTTACACAACGCCGAATTGCGTGAACTGTATCCGGGTAATATAATTGAGGTAATTTCATCGCGGCGAATCAAATGGGCTTGTAAAGTTGTTGGGCTTAGTAACGAGAGAATTCCTAAAAGGATTAATATTTGCTGTGCCGAATGGGAAGTGTCCGAGGGGTAGACCGATGCGAAGGTGGGAAGATTGCATTAAAGCCGATCTGAAGTGACTGGGTTTGGACGGCGAACGGTAGAGGGAGGTGTGTAATAAGCGATTGGTGGTGTCGGCATCGAGCCTTCGGGTTCGCTAAGCCTTTTATTATTATTATTATTCACCAACATTTTATTTATTAGCTATTTATTACGACGTTTCGACCATACTAAGGGCCATTTTCAAGTCAGGAAAATTGTAATATCATTAGTAGTTAACATTTACAAAAAAAAAAAAAAAGTTTTTGATTACACATAATTAACTCATCTAACGATCTATGCCATAATATTTTCAATACACATAGATTTATACAAATCTATACAATAAAGGTATACACTATTTCTTATAAAAACCTTTCATGTACGTAACATTATTCATTAAAAACAATTAAATTACCTTAAAGAGTCCTCCATTAGATATTCATTATTAATATCGCATTAATTTGTTCAGTGAAAAATTAAATTATCCTGCTATTTAAAATTTTCCCCTAACTCATTTCTGTAGGGACTGACTTATATCGTCCTGGTGGGGATAGTCAAAGGGAGAGGGGTTTTCCTTCTATTGTTTTGCAATTGTGAATTATTTGATCTAATTTATGGTTTTTATATTGTTTTTAAATCAATTATTGTATTATATGCAAATATTGTTAATTGCATTTGCATAAAAATTATTTCTATGGTCCACATCTGTAAGGTTGTTAACGGAATTCTTTAAATGTTTAGTGATATATATTGACTCTATAATTTTTCTTTTGTTGTTACTATTTTGCTTATATATTATTTGGCATTTTTAAAATCAAATTGGTGTTTGTTGTATGTTGCGTGTTGTGAAAAGCGGTTGATGTGTTTGATTTGGACTTTAAATTTTGTTCATGTTATTCTTTTTGCTAACCATTGTCCCGTTTGCCCTATATATGATTTATTAGTGCAATTTTTACAATTTATTTTATAAATAACGTTACTTTTCATGTCACGTGGTATATTACCTTTGGTATTAGTATACATTTTTTCAATTTTATTTACTGTTTTTTTATTTAATTTAATTTCCGATAGATCATATTCCCTAGGATTAATGAACAGAAGAGAATTCGGATGATTATGAAGTTTATTATGGAAGGATAGGTATCTGGTTTTAGCATGCCGAACTAAACAAATATTGTGATATGCTGACGACGTTGCAATTATAGGTAGAAATAAATCGGCAATAGTTGAGGTTCTATCGACATTGGTTGTGGAATGTAAGAAGGTTGTATTAATAGTTAACGACACGAAAACAAAGTATATGGTAATCTCGACCTCGGATTCAAGAAAGAAGCCAGAGGGTTTTGTTTTTCAGGAATAATTTTTTAAACAGTGGAAAGTTTCAGATATCTTGGGATGCAAGACAATAGCGAATAAGAGGATAAGCCCAGAAATAAGGGAAGAATCATGACAGAATCATACGCTCTGTTTTATAAGATTCATGTATATAAAAATCTGTTTCAAGTTGTGAAAAGAAAAAAAATAAAGTTAATTGAATATAATTTTAAAGGAAAGTTCCTTGCCATTTATAAAGAATCGATTAAAATAATGTTATAATCGATTATATTTTTATGTTTTAACTGTGTTGTGTCATAAAAATATAATCTCAAGACAACAACGTTTCTATATCTTAACATCTACCTGGATATATTCACTAAATCGTGTTTCATAATAAGTTGTAATGATCTATAAATCATATAAACCTCATGAGGGGTTTTCTTGTTAGCGGTATTTAAACCGAATACATAAATAAGTCAATACACAAATAAACCGAATACCAGATATCTCTGGTAGAATTTATTATAAAAATATAGAGCGTACTTTGGTATGTTAAAGCTTTTCAAATCGACACTCCTATTCACAGTCACAAAACTCAAAATGTGCAAATCCTTGATTCGACCAGAAGGCACTACGGATTTTAGAAAGAAAAGTAATGGATGATGACGATGAAAAGAAATGATGACGAATTTTTGGACCCCTACGCATATTGTACGTTTTATTAAAGCTAGAAGAATTAGTTAGGGCACGTGGAGACTGCTAGATGAGCAAGCAACGAAAAAGATATTTAGAGAGCAATTTCCCGGATAAAAGGAAAAGAGGACGACAAAGAAAATGTTGGAAAAATGATGTGGAAGAGGATTTAAGGAGAATGAGAGTGATAAATTGGAGGACAGAGAGAATTGCAAAAGACCGTGAAGTAAGTAAGGGATTTGGATTGGGCCAAATCGGAAACATAAGATCTTTATGGATTATTTTATTTGTGACAAAGTAAGGAGCATTGAGGATTTTACGAAGCATTTTGGATTGTAAGGATTGGATGCGAGAGGAATTTGATGGTTTAGTGGAGCCCCAACTCTAAATTCCATCTTTTGTAATTAATTGGAAGTTTAGATCGTTTGTCTAATAAGTGTTGGAGTAAGCGGAAACGTCGAGCGGTTTCTTGTCGTTTCAGTCTGGTATGAGGATTCCAAGTGAGACATTTGTCCAGGTGGAGTCCTAGGTATCGGATTTGTTCAACAGGGATAATTGGGTTATTATTAAAGGATACTGTAGGACAGAAAGTCATAGGTTTACGACGAAGTTTAATGGTTATAGGTGAAAATGTAATTTTTCTTAAAACCTAATTGTTTTATGAATAAAATTTAATAGTTTTAATGCTTGACAGTCAAATGGCCTTTCAACCAAATTCAAGAAATAAATTATTTTAATACTAGAATTTCAATAATATTTTTTATTAAAGGCGAAGGCGTAGAGTTTGAAGGGGGGAGAGGAGAGGATGACAAACCCAATAAAAATGTTGAGGGGCGAGAATATAGTTCCGTGCCATCC
The DNA here is from genome assembly GCA_928085145.1 of Nezara viridula. NCBI lineage: Eukaryota > Metazoa > Arthropoda > Insecta > Hemiptera > Pentatomidae > Nezara > Nezara viridula. Next base: position 4,361,138 of record OV725082.1, read on the forward strand.
CCCCAATAATTTGAGGTAAAAAAAATTAAAATCAATTATAAATAAGGTACACGAAAGAATAAAATGTGTAGATTAAAATCGATTAAATAAAGTCGACTAGCTTGATAGGCATTCTTTTATCTTAAAAACAAATGGTTTAATAATTTTATATACGAGAAACCAATGATTTATCGAGAAACGAGCCTTTGCGATATTAGACCTTCTGAAAGTGTCTTTTAACATTGACTATAATAAATTTAATCACTGTTTTCTCAAAGAAAATTTTGTCTACTTTACGATAGTGTACTTAGAATTAATTCGTCTTGAACAATTTTTGAGCAATTTCTTCTTATTCAATAAAAAACGTGACCACCTGAAGAAAAACACAAAATTAGTCTTAACTCATCTTCCATTTGAAGTCGAACCATACATCAGAAATTTTATGTTGGAAATTTTATCTAGAATCACCTCCCCCCCTCCCCCCGATTTTGGTCATTAAGACCTGACATTCCTTGAATTTGGTTTTTACAACTCTACATATAAAGCATAAAACAAAAAAAAAATCGAATTTACATATTAATGGATCACTTTTTTTTTTATCAACCATAAATAATGCAGTATTGTATAATATAGTTATTTACAGTGTAAAATAATGTCGCCTTTAGGTAACTGTTATGTATAAGTAACAGTTTGTAACTGTTTGGATTCGCCCAAGCATCGTCCCAGAAACTCAACTTCAATTATGTCGGTTGATCAAGGATCATTAACGACCAGGTGCCCATTTAGAGAATCTATTGACGGTGGAATTTCAAAGCGCTATCTAATCGGACTGGTATCGCTTATACAATCTCTATTTATCGATTACTTAGAATCGATTCAATTCATTATAATTCACTCTCGAACAACTGCAGAAGAATGCCTTTCGATTTCTATACTCGATAGATCGTACCGTCGATAAGATGCTCTTGACCCTGATTACAAGTATCGTCTTTTATGACGAACAAAAATGAAAACGAATCCTTGAGTAATTTAATATTAATTGAAATCGGACAAGCTCCTAAACTCAGTGTTTAGATCATCGATGACATAGGAAATTTATCAGAACTCATCGATGATGTTTAGTATGTTTCTGTATTCATCGATTGAATCATTGATCCCTTGTTGTTCTAAATGTTTTTGGGCTAAAGGGATGCAGTGGGAAAAAGAATCGACGACAGCCTTAGAGTTGTTACTTCACAATTTACTTTATATATTTATGTTTAGTTTACTTTCAGCCTATCTTTATTTCTACTTGAAATTCACCAATTCAGTAGAAAAAAAAATCACGTATATATTTTTTAAAGGAAGGAGATGGTCCGGGGTGGCGATCATAAATAGGCTAAATAGTGATTACAATATTTTATTGAACGCTAACGTTTCGACCCGACTTTGCAGATCTTCTTTAGGGCAAGAATGGACAAGATACAAAAAGATAGAGAATTGTGGAAGTTACATAATATTTATAGAAAAAATTATAAACAATGTGAATAAGCTTAATAAAATTATTAACAGTAAGTACACTAAAATATAAACAGAGTAAGCTAAGTAACAAGATCGTAAACTGAAGTAAATAGATTGTTGTAGTGTAATATATAATAAATGCAAATTTGAATATACTTCGACAGATCTATCTATCTAATTTTTACCATCTATTTACTTCAGTTTAGGATCTTGTTACTTAGCTTACTCTGTTTATATTTTAATGTACTTAATGTTTATAATTTTAATAAGCTTATTCACATTGTTTATAATTTTTTGTCTAAATATTATATAACTTCCATAATTCTTTTTGTATCTTTTTGTATCTTGTCCGTTCTAGCCCTGAAGAAGACTTGCAAAGTCGGATCATAACGTTGGCTTTTAATAAAATAGTTTTATCACTATTTAGCCTATTTATGACCGCCACCCCGGACCATCTTCCTTATAATGCAACGGTCAACTATTAAATATTCTATATATATTTTTTTCATATGTTCTGTAACATTACAGCAGTGGAAACCTTCCCTTGGAACAATTCAGAGGTCGTCTCTGATATTATTGAAAACCATCAATGGAATTAGCGCTAAATTTAGAAACCTGCACATGATACAAATTTACAATTAATTTTTTTTAGAAAAAAAAGTAAAATAAATTATTAATGAAAATTATGTTGGATAAGTAAAATTTAAATAGTGATAACATGAGAGTAATAGGAATTTTTTTTTAAATTTAGAGCTAATTGTTCAATTTTATTGCAATTCAAGTTCAAGCTTCCACTACAGTCAATCATTCCTGATTTTCATGGTTGACTGTAGTTTAATCTTAAACTCCAATTGTACAACTGGCCCTTATAATATTAACACTTTAACAGAACGAACCAATTCATACCTTACCTACGACTTTCTAGCCAGTGGCCAAGAAAAAAATCATCGATGTGCAATATGGAATATTTGCTATACTATACAGAGAACAATATTCCAGATTACCCAACCAATTCTCAATAATTTGATATAATTGAGATAAAGGTTGGCGTAAATATTTCTATCCCATCAAGATTTCCCATACCCTGTTAATTTCTTAACCTTAGATTACTGTTTTTTTTTTTTTTTTTTTAACTTTCTTTATTGAATATTAATACATTCTGCCACATTGAAGGGCATTAATATTAAGGCTACATGATTCATTCACACAATATGTACATACAATTAATATCAATAATAAAGAAAAAGAAATATATAAAAAATAAAATAAGTAAATTGGTATGCCTGTGTACAAAAAAAATAATGAAATAATAGATAAAAGCTAGATGAAATTAAAGTAAATAAATCACATTCACACCTATGTACAATAAGAGTACTGTAAATTGGTTATTTAAAGAATATATGAAGAAGTGTTTCGTTTTGTTTAGGGTTGCACATTTTGCACTCAAGTTGTGGAGTAATTTCAACATAATTAATAACATAAATTTTTATCATATATTTTTCCGATCTGCATTAATATTTCGCATATCTGAAATTAGAGAGGATCAATAAATCGGGGGGTATCTTTTCATTATTAAGAAAAACGTTCAAATGTTCACTATAAGATGAGCTATGAAATGTTATCCTGTCACCGTCTTGCAAATGTTGTTTATATTATATATAGTATCCTGTTGGCTAAAGCGCTCTCGCTCAAACTCCACTGGTTTTAGAACCAATGAGGCGGTTGAGAGAGTAGCTCAGGAATTTGGGTTCCCCGCCTGATAGTATATATTGTATGACTGTGTTCTTATGTTTTTAATTTACTTATATTTAGATTATTTTAAATCTTTTTATTGTACATAGTTTTATTTATCATTATTTAGTTATTATTTTACTTTTGTTAATTTTATATTTTTTGTATATATGTTGTGAATGTGTTTACTTATCATTATAATTATTGTCCTCGAGACAGAATATTGTATTTCCAAATAAATAATATCCTGTTAATATTTGTTCTAATTATGGCTGAGTTGGTTTCATAACTAAATTGCCTTCCTCAATAGTATCTAACAATACTTTTAGCTGAGAACACCAATTGTATTTAAATAGAACAGGATTACCTAAGAAACATTCATTTTTTAGCTTTTTGAAACATATTTTAAATTATCTAAATTCCTCCATTTCCACAAGCTTAACCAATCAATTCAATGAACTGCTATGTATTGTAAGGACCACATTTGGAATATATTTAATTATTTCAAATGAATAAATATATTGTAAATAATAATTGCTTACACATGTCCGGTTATTTGTGAGAAAGTAACGATCCACTACACGCCGTAGAAACGCAAAGTCAAGGAACACAACAGAACACTTCGTAATATTTAAACCAATATGAGTTGACCCCGTTTCTAAACATATTAAAAAGTCCTGGGGGAGAGGTTTGTTTTAGAAAGCGAATATGTCTTGTTATAAAAATTTGTGATGATCTTTTCAAGGAAGGTTATATTTTTTAATTTTAATTTTTATTATGATATTTACAACTGTATTAGTATAAATACACCAAGTAAATGTGTACAGAGGAATATAATCACATGAAACACGCTTGTTAAGAAACTACCCATTGGTTGTAGTCTAATAATATGTCTGCATGAAGAAATCACGAGGCCATTTTCTTTTCAGACGCCTCGAAGGGTTATCAGGAATCGAAGAGGAAGCAAGGTTAGAAATAAGAGGATTCGGATGGTTGTGAAGTTTATTATGGAAGGATAAGTATCTGGATTGGGCCAAATCGGAAATTAACGTCTTTATGGATTATTTTATTTGCGACAAAGTAAGGAGCATTGAGAATTTTACGAAGGATTTTGGATTGTAAGGATTGGATATGAGAGGAATTCGATGGTTTAGTGGAGCCCCAAAGCTCAATTACGTAAGTCCAAATAGGTCTTATTATTGTCATATATATGAGTCGTTTGTAATTAATTGCAAGTTTAGAGAGTCGAGCAGTTTCTTGTCGTTTCAGTCTTGTATGAGGACTCCAAGTGAGACGTTTGTCGAGGTGGAGTCCTAGGTAACGGATTTGTTCAACAGGGATAAGTGGGATGTTATTAAAGGATACTGTAGGACAGCAAGTCATTGGTTTACGATGAAGGGTAAGGGTGATTTGATGGGATTTATTAGAATTTATTTTAATCCTCCAGTTTTGACACTATTCTTCAAGGTTTGTGATGTGTGATTAAAGAATTTGGGATGAAATTGATGGATCATTATTAACTGACAGGATACATGTGTCATCAGCATACGTGGTGATGACAGTGTTAGGATGAGTTTTGATATCAGGTGTATAAACTGTATTTAAGGTTATATAAATTTTTAAACGTATTTGTTTTTTAGACGGGTTCTTATTGTATTATTCTATAAAGTTTTAAATAAAATTATCATCTTAGTCCATTTTCTTATGGACTCAATAAAAATAATGGGAACGCTCTACTGTTTTATTCAGATAAATGTTTTTTTCTGAAATAAATAAAGTGTCAAAACTTCAGTTGCGAAGAAGAAATAAGAAAGAAAGAAGTTGCTTAGTATGTCGCTCAGGTATTCGGCAGGTAGAAATTTAATTAAGAGGCGAGAACTAAAGAGACTAATTGGATGAGGCGAAACAGGTACAGGTGAAGGTAGATTGCGTGGGAGAAGAGGGCGGGAGGAAGGCCATTCAATCAACTCCGCTCAAGGTTGTGAAGGTTGGTCCTCTCTTCTACAGTTAGTTCAATAAGATCTTAGAACTGGGAGGGCAGGTATGGATCGTGTGTGGGCGACCTTATGAAAAGAAATTGGGAGGAGAGAATTGATCCCTTCCATCTTAGAAGGTAAAGACCTTCCTTCAAGAGAAGGCCTAAAAACCAATTATATATATTTAACTCGTGCTAAAATTTGTCATCAGAATTATGAGCAATTAGTGCTTGATTACGCTAATCATATTCATAAAAAACAATTTATAAGTAAAGCAGTTTGAATGGATAATGAATAACACGGGAGAAACAAGGGATAATAATCTAAAATAAAGCTGTTCGAATATACACAGATCCACAGACCATTTTGTGAGACTTAGTAATTTGGAGTCAAGGGCCCTCAAAACAAGTATTTCCGTTGAGAACTCAGATGCAAAAATTTTTAAGATCGCAATAGTTTCCCTTATTATAGGTAAGTGAAAGTAAAAAGATTATTGTACCAATCCATGTGTGTTATTTGTTTTAGGTGAAGTATCTTGATAATATATTCAAATATTTTTTAATTAATATTATTAAAATACTTCACATAAAACAAATAACACAAATAGTCCGTGGTGCAGCCCTCTTCTTATCAAATTATTTACATCTGCCTGAAATTTCGTAAATAGCTCCATCTAATCGAAATCTATAACTATTATATTTACTAAAATTTTTGGAATTGGGTTATTTTCAATCTTGAGGGAAGCAAACATTTTCTACTTGATTAGGTACTAAAAATTCGTAAATTTGCTTGCCACTTGGATCGTATGATAATTTGATCACAAAATTGATAAAACAGGTGGCCTACAAAAATATTGGGCCGTTTGTCCTACAGAAACATGTTTCTTTGACAATTAAGGGGTGTATGTCACGCTAAACGGCTCAATATTTTTGAAGGCCATCTTTTTCTCGATTTTGTGATAAAATTATCTTACGATCTAAGTAGAAAGCAAATGAGTATTTACGAGTTTTTAGTACATAATTAAACGGATAAAATTTGCACTCCTTCAGATTGAAAACGCCCCAATTCAGCCTAGCTCAAAAATTGAATGTTGTACGATAATGAAATTACATATTTAATGTAGAAATATGCCTGAGATATTACAGTATTTTTGTTTTCGTCCAAGTTGGCTAACCAGAGATGCCACTTTTATCGATTTTATATATTTGTAACATTTTCTCAAAATGGCTCTAAAGGTTTTGATTAAATTTGTTATATCAGTGTAAAATCAAGCGATTTTTAATATAATGTAGGTGTTATTCTCATTTATGTTCTCTGACAGGATTTAAATGCATAATTTTAAAATTTCTTCCTCCTACAGTACCCCTATATATATTGCTGTAATTAACAATTTCAAATTCTTACCTGATATAAAAAAAAGAAAGATCGTTTTCCCTTTTCGACTTCGACTCGGCGTCAAGTCATATTGAATAATAGCTCATTATAAAGAAGATTAAATATTAAACATTTCCTCTGCTTGCAGTATCCAAGTCCGATTTTAAGTTTCTGAGATATTTTAATCCATATGTAAAAAACATTTCAATTAGCCGACTCCAGCCGACTTTACCCGAATGAGCGTTACACATCCAACGTACATTTACTTTCCACAAAAAATTTTCATATCCACATTTTTTCAAAGTTTCAAAAGTTTTCATATCTAGGGTCCATATTCATATCCATTTTTATATCCACACCACTTCAAAAATAGTTATCAGTTTAGAATTAATTTTGTTTTCTATTCGTCGTTAAATATTTCGTAATAGGATCTTAAGTTCTATTTTCTCAGATATTTATTGGTTATGAATCAAGGAAAGTTTATGATCTGGTCATAAATAACCACACTTCTTATGTCATATTTATTATATTTTTACTGCTTCTTGAAGATCTTATTCGCTTTAACGCAATGAAATTCACTTTTATATTTGTTCAGTTTATAGCATCATATAATATATTTCTCTACATCTAATATTTCTGAATCCACACCTTGCCTACGTAGACATTATATATGTATCAGTCATATATAATTTATACCTTGCAATATATAGGTTTTCTAAAACATCATGAATACAGTACTTGTTATGCTGGAAGATATAGAATTTTTTCTATTGGATACATTCGTGAATATTTATGTTTTACTATTTCACTTTCTTTTATTAATTTCCTAGCTATACTAGGTAAGAAAAGTATTGCGATCGGGTCAAATTTCCGATAGGCGGTTTTCGACGGATCTGTACCCTCGAGTCCGAAGAACACATTGTCAGCCATTGGTCTATCCGGTTTTTTAATTTCCTAGCTATGATAGGTAAGGAAAGTAATGCAATCGGGTCAAATTTCCGAAATGCGGTTTTCGACGGATCTATACGTTTCACAGCCCCCTGAGTCCGAAAAAACGCAGTTAAGTACGTTAAGCCGTTTGAAAGGTAATGAAATTCCCTACAAAGCAATATAAAAATCGTTCATTTTGGACAACTATTAAGGAAGTTACAGCTATTCAATTTCCAATGAAAGATTACGAGTCCATTTCCTGGTGTCAGAAAGTGGTGAATAAGAGAATAAAGATGACTAAGTGAATGTAAGAAAATCTTTTGCCAACATCACACAATCTTCACTATTTCCTCTACTTTTAACAGAAATTATTGTTTGACAATACCAAGCTATGGCAAAAAGTTTTTGATCAGAAATATTAGTGAGTATTGAAATTTTTACACTGATCTACCTTAAGTCGGTTTCATTGCTTTAGTTTATTAAATAAATCGTACTCAAATCTTTTGTTTGATCAATTTTCAAGAAAATAAATTTAGTTCAATTCTCAATAATAACTTTTCTGAAATAGGTAGGAAATTCGTGTGAACGGACACACTAGATTTTATTTTGTAGGATTTTGACTACTGATTCCTGTAACACAAATTGTATGCTCCATGCGCAATAAATAAAAAACACATCTTTCTATAGATTGTAACGTAAAAACGGTTCTAACGAATTTGATGAAACTTTTCTATATTTTTATTTAATTAATGTCCTTACAATTTTCGCACATGTACTAAAATCCTGAAAAAAATCAGGAAAAAAAAGTGATAAAGAAAAGAAAAATATTTTGGGCCTAACTTGTTAAGGTAAAATTGTATATAAAAACTTTTGAAAGGTAATTAAATTATCTACAAAACAAACAAAAATTCGTCAGAATCGAAGCAGTATTATCAATGATACAGCATATTCTATTATATACATATGTTTTAATTTATAACTTTACTACCTATACTAGGTAGGCATAGCGCCAAAAAACTGTAAACATTTAAATGGAACTTGTCTTAAATTTTCTCCTTTAATATCTTTCAATTAATTTATATAACATACATTCTCGAACAGAGGCTGAAAAAAATGTAACGATTGGTTCAGAACTTTATTTGCGAATAATTCAAAAAGTACGTACTTTTTGGTTCATTAAACCTAGGAGTATTTCATAGCTTTCTGAATTTGCTTAAAATAAAAATAAAAAAATTAAAATTATCGAATACCAATGACACGTGTATCCTATCAGCTAACAACGATCCATCAATTGTCTCCCAAAATCTCCAATCACTTATCACAAATCTTGAAGAATATTGTCAAAATTGGAGGATTAAAATAAACTTCAATAAATCCCATCAAATTACTTTTATCCTTCGTCGTAAACCTATGACTTCCTTTCCTACAGTATCCTTTAACAATATCTCACTTACCCCTGTGAAACAAATCCGATACCTTGGACTCCACCTAGACAAACGACTCACTTGGAATCCTTATACCGGACTAAAACGACAAGAAACCGCTCTAAGTTTTCGACTACTCCAGCACTTACTCGACAAACGCTCTAAACTTCCAATTACTTACAAAAGACTTATATACATGACTATAATAAGGCCTATTTGGACTTACGGGGTTGAGCTATGGGGCTCCACTAAACCATCGAATTCCTCTCGTATTCAATCCTTACAATCCAAAATCCTCCGTAAAATCTTCAATGCACCTAAAGGCACAAATAATAGCAACCATAACGACCTTAACGTACCATATGTTTCCAATTTAGCCCAATCCAGATACCTATCCTTCCATAACAAACTTCTGAACCATCCGAGCCCTTTTGTTTCCTCTTCTATTCTTGATAACCCTCCGAGACGAATGAAAAGAAGATGGCCTCGGGACCTTTTAAAATAGAACTTAAATTTGAGTTTTACCAATGGGTAGTTTCTCTTCATGTTGTACATGTCAGGTTACCAATGTCACATTTACTTGTTGTTTGTTTGTTTGTTTCGATGTCTAGGCGCAAAACATCCAGGTCATAAGCGCCCGATCAACTAAATAACATCATTTAATACTATTTGGATGATTGGTACAAAAAAAAAATTAAAAAAAAAATAAAATAAAAAAATAAATAAAAATAAAAAAAATAAAAAATAAAATAAAGAAATGGATTGATAGAATAAAATAAATAAATAAGGATAATAATAGACATTTATAGGTAATAAGATGTATAAAAAATGTATAAATAAATAAACTTTAAAAAATAGCAGTAGAATCAATAAATGAATTGAGATTAATAAACAAATGAATTTAAAATGAAATGAAATCAAGTGAAAAAATAAATAAATAATAATAAGAGAAAATATAATAAAAATAAATAGATAAAAAAATTAATAAATAAAAAAATATAAAAAAAAAGCCTGTCAAATGTGTTTTTTAAGTCTTTCACTATCCAGGAACTTGATGACTTTGGTAACTATTTCTTCTTGATTTCCCAGGGATGCTGATATATTCTGGGGTATTCCGAGATCTTTTAATCTTGTGGTGTAAAAAGGGCATTCTTCCAAAATATGTTTTATAGTTAGTGATTGGTTACACTTTTGACATCGGGGGATAGAATCTTTTGTTATGAGGTGGAGGTGAGTCAGTCTAGTATGTCCGATCCTCAGCCGCGTGAGGACGACCTCTTCTCTACGACTGCTGCGTCTGGAGCTGGTCCACGGTTGCACCTCTTTCTATATTGTTTTTTATTTGCTAGATGCGCTATTGTCCCACCGTCTTTGCCATTCTTGGAATTTACTTGTTGTATTTTTCATGTAATATTACTTATCATTCATGTAATATTACTGTACTTGTTGTATTTTTCATGTAATACAGTTGTAAATTTCATTAAAATAAATAAAAAATATATAAATATCGAAATCGAAAAGAACCATGTCCTATAATATATTTTTATTATATTTTTTAAGTTTATATTTTTTAGGAGAGCTCTATTATGACAAATTTATTTTTGACACATTACTATATATTAACCTGTTGAAATGAAATCTTTTAAAATGTTTCAAAAACTGTCCAATTCTGATTATTATAATATTGTAATTCTAAGATAGCAAATATAGAGAACAACATTGTTCTAAAATTAATATTATTTTGTCAATGTTGCTAGAAGATAACTGGAAAAGTGACGCAGTTGAGAATTTGTCAAGAAGTAATGAAGGCGAAGAGGCAGGTCTGGGGGACTCGAAGTTAATGACGAAGAAACAAGAGTAAAAAGGAAAAAACAAAACAGGAAAAAAAAAGAACACAAATTAAACCAAGCCGACTCCTTTAAAAGCGTTTCGTCAAAAGAACTCCCCTCCTCCCCTCCCCCCACTCCAGAAAGATGGGGTAGAGAATCCCCCCCCTTGAAAAAATAAGGGCAGGGAAGTTACTCTTAATTAGTGAGTGACTTGCGAGCAACAACTCACTCGGGTGAGTTATCTTGGAAACTTTTCCCTCCTCTCCAAGCAGTTCTAAAACTCGGAACCTCTTCCTTAGGGAAGGAGAAAAGGAGATATGGGGTTTCGAAAACAATGGTGCTATCTTCCCAATGTCAATATAATAGTGTGCGCCTTTTGATGGAGCTCTTATTGTTCATCGTCCGCCATCTTATAAGATGAAAATAACTGCAGGTTAGAACTGAACTGTTTCTGTTTAATTTCTCTATTGTGTAGCGCCCTCTGAGGAAAACTGTTCCAAATCCTCTTCTCTCCATATAAATATTACTTAGATATAAACATTTAATATCTCTAGATCAATGAAGTGCTCATAGTTCAAATGTTTTTTTTTTTTTTGTTTATTTAATGAAATTTACAACTGTATACAAATACAACTAGTAAATATGCGCAAATTATAAATAATGACATGTACAGGCTTGAAGAGATACTAACTACCCAGTGGTAGCACTCTCTAAATAATTTTAAGTAAGAAGATCACGAGGCCATCTCCTTTTCAGACGCCTAGGAGGATTATCAGGGATCGAGGAAGAAGCAAGAGTGGAAACAAGCGAATTTGGAGGGGACTGAAGTTTATATTGAAAGGATAGATATCTGGCTCGAGCTAAATCAGCGACATATGGTACATTATGGTCTTTATGAATGGTTTTATTTGTGACAAAGTATGGAGCATTAAGGATTTTACGGAGGATTTTGGATTGTAAGGATTGGATACGAGAGGAATTCGATGGTTTGGTGGAGCCCCAAAGCTCAACTCCCTATGTCCATATAGATCTTATTATAGTTATGTAGATAAGTCTTTTGTAATTAATTGAAAGTTTGGAGCATTTGTCTAGTAAGTGTTGGAGCAGTCGGAAAATAGTTCAAACGTAAAAATTAGTAGATACTTCATGCTTAACGAAATTTACATTCTAAAGACAATATATTTATTAATTGTTCCTTATTATGAATTTGGAATCAAAACTAAATAACAATAACGCTTCTAAGTATAATTTATTTTAAAAAATATATTAAAAAAACAAATGATTTAGAAAGATAATGATTCCTGCTCGCCTCACCTAACCTGTAACAGAAATTACTATGACAACCTGTAACTTCATTACGCAATGATACTGTTCAGAAATTTTGTTTATAAAACAATTGCTAAGTAATTAATTGGAAATATAATATTATGCATTTTAAAAAAAACCTTATTATTCATTGTGTATACCTTCAGGCCAATAGTGAAGGGAATGAGGATGAATTAAATAATAGGGACATTTTAATACATAATTTTTTTTTTAAACAGGCAATTAGTTCATTACACATGAAAAAACCGAGTATATTGCATCCGAAAAAGCATATATCAAAATATATAAAAGTATAATTTGGTTAAGCTAAAAAATGCCTAATGCCAAAATCCATATGAATCAAAATTACTCCAAAAATTATCAACTCATCTCCTACGGAATAAATGTTCAAACGCCCTTCTCTTAGCATATAATTTTTTTAATGAAAAAAAAAAACAGTACCGTTACATTATATGATGTAATTGGGTTCAGTAATTTGTAAGAAAATACTGGTTTTGGGAAACAGTTGTAGAGTGATGATTTAACTATGATCACGCTAATCCACCCAGGTTTTATCTTTAATTGAATATTAAGTTACTGGGTGTGCCCCAAGATGTTCTTCGCCCTCATATTCGATTTCAAGCTGTTATAACATAATTAATAATTAATTGTGGGTAAATAGTTGACTGTTGTGAATAATCAAGAGAACAATAGTTGGGGTGATCAATCAAATAAGAAGGCAAAAATAATTATAATATTTATTTTGACATTTGCCGACTTTTCGACCTGAAGTTCAGGCCTTCGTCAGGGCTAAGAAAAGAACCAGATAACAAGGTATGAGAAACATAAGTAGTCTAGGTAAACAAAATTAAAGTAAAATGCAGTTGTTAGAATAATGACAATAGTAAGAACTAAGAGATAAATAATAATAACCGGTACAAAGTGTGGAATGATGAAATAAACATAATCAAAAAAGGGGTTATTATTATTTATCTCTTGGTTCTTACTATTGTCATTATTCTAACAACTGCATTTTACTTTAATTTTTTTTTACCTACACTACTTATGTTTCTCATACCTTGTTATCTGGTTCTTTTCTTAGCCTTGATGAAGGCCTGAACTTCAGGTCGAAACATCGGCAAATGTCAAAATAAATATTATCATTTATTTTCGCCTTCTTATTTGATTGATCACCCCAATTATTCTTCTCTTCATAGTTAATAATTACTTGCCACATGCGGATTCCAACTCCCAGAGCATCACAGAACAATTTAGACAGTTATACCAGGTACAAAAACTGATAACGAACTGCGAGGTTTATGTTAAATATTGATTACAGACCCGACGAAGATATTTGCTTAATTATTTAGCTAGAGCGATGTAACAAGAAACCAACTGAAGTTAACCCCGAACTAAATACAGGCAACGCAATTAAAAGCCACGCGATAAACAAGATATCGATCGATCGCCAACTTGGCGGTAAACAGTTTGCCTGATAACTCGAACTCATCGCTCGATCCAATACTTTAACTTTTTCTGAATCAAAAAGTGTTGATAATTATAAATTTTTATACCCCTGTACTTGTACTAGCCCGTGGTACAGACCCCTTATTATCAAATTATTAACCCCCACCTTCACTTCGTAAATAACTTTATCACATCGTAACCTACAAATATTTTATTTACGAAGATTCTTGGAATTAGGGCATTTTCAATCTGGAGATCTTCAAACTTTATATATTTAATTAGATGCTAAAAACTCATGGATATATTCACTTGAATCATTAGATAATATGATCATACAACTGAAAGAAAAAAAAAAGTGGCCTTCAAAAATATTGGTCCGTTTAGCATGACCCCCCCCCTAAAAAATGTCAGAATACGTAATATAGGCTATATGGACCAATATTTTTGTAGGTCAAATTTTTTTTGACTTGGCGATCATATTATCTTACCATTCAAGTGGAAAGCAAACAGATATTTCTGAGTTTTTAGTACCTTCTAAAATAGACAAAGTTTGCCGATCTAGGTTACGATGAGATTAAGCTATTTATGAAGTTTTAGGCGGATATTAATGATTTGATAAAAAGGGATCTGTACCAAGGATTAATATCAATAAATTTTGAGGAAGAATAGTTAACTCACTGATTTAATTAGCAGATTAGTGAAAAATCAAAAAATAGTAAGAGAAAATATAGGAGTAGTTGTTAGCAGAAACACACCTCATTTTAAAGAAGAACTCAATGTATTTTTTATTATTTTATTTTTCAAAAGAGTATAATTATAATTTTTCCTACTGTACACAGTCTAAAAGGTTTTGTATATAGATTATTTTATTTTTTTTAATTTTTTTTTTTGTATATAGCTTGTTTAACTAATATTTTCTTTACTTTCTCTTCTTTATTATTGTTTTATTTTGGCCAAATGTAGTATTTTAATTATGTTCTATTTTGTTATTCTAAAGGGACTTTGTCCCAGAATAAAGTTATTTTCTATTTCTATTTCATATTTCAGAAAAAAACTATTAACTAATTACTACTTGTATGCACTAAAATAAAGCATCTAGCCAAATATATATATATATATATATATATATATATATATATAATGTTCTAGTCACATCCTTCAGGTTTGGTGCCATTTTCTCATAATTTTTCATATATCTATTTTAGGCCAAACGTCACCAAATATACACAGTTTTTTATCTCCTTTATGCTTTAATCAACGTTTCGGCTTCTGGAGCCATTTTCAAGATCCTGTAAAACTAATTTTAATTTAGTTATTACCATTTAAATACATCCTTATCAGACACATATTATTTAACAACCACTAGTAATACCATTAGTCCAAAATTTATTTTTAATTTTGAATAAATTTGTATCATCCACCTACCATGCACCGCGCCATAAAATGTTTTAAAATCTATTATTGCGATATGATTCTTCCTTAATTCATTCTTTTATTTCATAGGATGTCGTTTTCTTAAATAATAAATAATAAATTAAAATAAATTGTTATAAGTTGAATAAAGCATACAGGAGATAAAAAAAACTGTGTATATTTGGTGCCCTTTGGCATAAAATAGATATATAAAAAATATATATATTTTTTTTTGTTTTTCATGGATTTCCATATTTTCTACTTCTGAACTGTCGACGTAATAAAATAAAGATAAGAAGAAATTATCATCTGAACTATTTCTTTCCAGTTATCTGCTTGAAGTTCTATTAAATCTATGTTGATTTGTTCAATATATCTGGTTTAGATTTTTATAGAGGAATTCATTGGTGAGTTAAAGCTTCCTAATAGATTCGTTTGAGCTTTTTTTGAGATATATCGGGATTTCAATAATTTTTTTATTATTATTTATTTGTTTATTGATAAATATTACAATCTGTCTCAATAAAGGACATTTATAATAGAGTTCTGAAAGCACATTCACACCATATTTACAAATTAAAAAAAATATATATATATATATATATATATATATATATATATATATATATATAAATATTTTTTCTGCATATAAGCATATTTCCGCCCGTTGTTCATTCATTGAGGTTATTGGGGATCCGAGGTATTTGAATTGTTCTACTGTGGGTAATGATTAGCATATATCGACGACCACACTGCTCAAGACTTGCTCCCGTACTATACAGGCTTTTGAAGTGGGGCTGTCGATATTTCATTGTTGATTGTACCCATAATTATTTGAAATATTATTAACAATATGTACTAAAAAATTGTAAAAAAATCAAAAAAACATCATCGAAATCGGATATGTTAGTTTAAAATATGAATGAAATCTTACAATTATAAAAATAATTTTCTTTTCCTTAGTCGAATACAATCACCGAGATACTAAGAAATGAATCCTCTACCTTATGATAGGTTGTATTGACTTATTTACTTATTATTCTGATATTTTTTCACTGAAGAATATATTAGAAAAATTGTTTGAAGGGGCAACTAGCTTTGTAAATTTAAAATAAAATATAATAAAAAGGGTAGGAAAGATACTGGCTGGGTCTTGTATGTAGGAACGTAACCTAATTTGTGCACTTCCTCTACTGCCTCTGGGTAGAAGTTCTCTCTCTCTCTCTCCCCCCCCCTGCAATGTCTCTGGCCCCCTTCTCAACTTTATACTCAGCTGTTTGGCTTAGTTCCAGTTTCAGTTCCAGTTCTATCTGGGTTAAATTAAAGATATAAAGAAAGAAAAATATATACATAATGTGCAAAAAATATATCTAATTGCAGAAAGACATATATAATCAACATGTAATTAAAGTTCAGAATTCTAAAACTTTAACTTTTTATCCTCATTTAACTTCAGTAAATTATATTGATGACAAAAGCTCATTGAAGGTGATCAGATGGGTAATCAAAATTATAGCTGATGTTTTGAACTTAAATTATAAACACTTCCAGCAAACAAATAATAATTGTAGCATGTGTAATACAAACGAAACAGAAGATATCTATCACTTCCTGGCTGCTTGTCCGATACTCTCTGAATTTAGAATTAAATGGTTAAAGTCTAGAAATTTATCTCGGGATCAAGTAATAGATTTATTAAATGGAAACAATTGGATAGCATTGGTAAATTACTGCAAGTCTGCTTTCTCCTATAGAATAATGCTCACCAGAGAATTTAACAATTAATAAATTGGAGAATTTCGGTACCACTGTTTTTGTAATTAAAATATTTATATAACTTTTACATTGTAAATATAATTGTTCTTATTTTCCTATTAATTATTTGTATATAAATAGACTGAAATATAATTTTTTTATAGAACACAGACTCCTCTGACGGTCAACAGACCATGTAGCACGTCTGATTTTCGGTTTAAATCCAAAAATATTATTTTGTAATTTTGATAAACAAAAAGACTTTTTCTTCTTCTTCTTCTTTTTCTATATCTAATTATTTAACTAGTGATGTTGGTTCCAAATAAAAAAAAAAGAAACATAGGCCACTACTCACTTTTTTAGGCCACCACTTGATTTTTTTTATCACAGTTTAATCATTATTATTTATGTTAAACTTTTAGGAATTTTTTTTAAGTGAAAATTCATTTAGGCGTGTTATGTACTTTTTTGTAGAGAGTGAATTAGATTGAATCGTCAGATTTCCGATGTGTAACGCTCACATAAATTTGGCTGGAATCCATATGAATGTTTTAGCATATGGATTCAAATATATCAAAAACTAAAAATCGGACCTGCATAAGTGAGCGAAATGTTCAGTATTTCATTCTCTTTATAATGAGCTCTTATTTATAATTTATATTTCTTTCGGCCTAAGGAAAATAATCATTTTAAAATATTGCTATTTATCAATGGTTTATTATTTCCAAACTTATAAAATATGTTTGGTGTGTCTCTTAAATTTGTCGTTAGTATTTTCCTTTTTTTTTTTTTTTGTTATATAGATATACATAAAGAAATATTATTTTTTTGTAATATATATAGCGCGAGATTATTGCTAAAAGTCACAAACAATAAATACATTTTTGATGGAGCTGAACTTTAAAGAACGTAATTGTGAAGTTTGACCGTATTTATCGATCAGAAAAACCTCAGGTATGTGTGCTTTACACTAGAGATGGGCAGTACTCGATTACTTTCATGATTTGAGTAATTTTATTAGGAAAAAGTATCGAGTAGTTTCTGTACTCGGCCTGGCAGCGGCGAGTACTGAGAGTACTCACGCTGCGTCAATCATGATTTAGTGAAGTACAGAAAATACTCGCGCTGTTATATCGAATTAAAGAAAGTACTCAGCCGAATTCCTACAAAGAGTACTTTTTATTTTTCAACTACTCCGTCATTATTATAAAGAGTAAAAATGTTTTCTTTTATTTCCTTCAATAATAGCAGCCATATTCGACCTGACCAACCCCGAGGCCACATTAATCGATATTAGACTAACCATCATGTTTTGGGGGAAGCTTTTTATGAAAATGATGTCGAATTTGAGATTGGGCCCCCCGGGCCTCGACTTTTTTTAAGTTTTTGTGTTAAATCGATATCAGGGTCGACTATTATGTTTTGGGGGGCGCTTTTTATGAAAATGATATCGAATTCGAGATTGGGCCCCCCGGGCCCCGACTTTTTTTAACTTTTTGAATTAAATCGATATCAGGGTCGACTATTATGTTTTGGGGGGCGCTTTTTATGAAAATGATATCGAATTCGAGATTGGGCCCCCCGGGCCCCGACTTTTTTTAACTTTTTGAATTAAATCGATATCAGGGTCGACTATTATGTTTTGGGGGGCGCTTTTTATGAAAATGATATCGAATTCGAGATTGGGCCCCCCGGGCCCCGACTTTTTTTAACTTTTTGGATTAAATCGATATCAGGGTCGACTATTAGGTTTTGGGGGACGCTTTTTATGAAAATGATATCGAATTCGAGATTGGGCCCCCCGGGCCCCGACTTTTTTTAACTTTTTGAATTAAATCGATATCAGGGTCGACTATTATGTTTTGGGGGGCGCTTTTTATGAAAATGATATCGAATTCGAGATTGGGCCCCCCGGGCCCCGACTTTTTTTATCTTTTTGGATTAAATCGATATCAGGGTCGACTATTAGGTTTTGGGGTGTGCTTTTTATGAAAATACTGTCGGATTTGAAATTGCACCCAGTGGATTCACTTTTTGGAATTAGTCGATATCAGGGCCGTCTATTATGTTTCAGGGGACGGATTTTATAAAAAAAAAAACCTCATCATCATTTTCATAAAAAGTGTCCCCCAAAACCTCATAATCAACATTGATATCGATTAAATCCGAAAGGTTACAAAAAGTCGCGCCCCGGGGGCACTATCTCAAAATTTATGAAAGTGATTCGTAATCTGATATCATTTTCATAAAAAGCGCCCCCCAAAACATAATAGTCGACCCTGATATCGATTTAATTCAAAAAGTTAAAAAAAGTCGAGGCCCGGGGGGCCCAATTTCGAATTCGATATCATTTTCATAAAAAGCGTCCCCCAAAACCTAATAGTCGACCCTGATATCGATTTAATCCAAAAAGTTAATAAAAGTCGGGGCCCGGGGGGCCCAATCTCGAATTCGATATCATTTTCATAAAAAGCGCCCCCCAAAACATAATAGTCGACCCTGATATCGATTTAATTCAAAAAGTTAAAAAAAAACCGGAGTCCGGGGGGCCCAATCCCAAATTCGATATCATTTTCATAAAAAGCGCCCCCCAAAACATAATAGTCGACCCTGATATCGATTTAATCTAAAAAGTTAAAAAAAGTCGAGGCCCGGGGGGCCCAATCTCAAATTCGATACCATTTTCATAAAAAGCGCCCCCCGAAACATACTAATCGACCCTGATATCGATTTAACACAAAAACTTAAAAAAAGTCGAGGCCCGGGGGGCCCAATCTCAAATTCGATATCATTTTCATAAAAAGCATCCCCCAAAACCTAATAGTCGACCCTGATATCGATTTAATCCAAAAAGATAAAAAAAGTAGGGGCCAAGGGGGCCCAATCCCAAATTCGATATCATTTTCATAAAAAGCATCCCCCAAAACCTAATAGTCGAACCTGATATCGATTTAATCCAAAAAGATAAAAAAAGTAGGGGCCCGGGAGGCCCAATCCCAAATTCGATATCATTTTCATAAAAAGCATCCCCCAAAACCTAATAGTCGACCCTGATATCGATTTTATCCAAAAAGTTAATAAAAGTCGGGGCCCGGGGGGCCCAATCCCAAATTCGATATCATTTTCATAAAAAGCGCCCCCCAAAACATAATAGTCGACCCTGATATCGATTTAATCTAAAAAGTTAAAAAAAGTCGAGGCCCGGGGGGCCTAATCTCAAATTCGATACCATTTTCATAAAAAGCGCCCCCCGAAACATACTAATCGACCCTGATATCGATTTAACACAAAAACTTAAAAAAAGTCGAGGCCCGGGGGGCCCAATCTCAAATTCGATATCATTTTCATAAAAAGCATCCCCCAAAACCTAATAGTCGACCCTGATATCGATTTAATCCAAAAAGATAAAAAAAGTAGGGGCCAAGGGGGCCCAATCCCAAATTCGATATCATTTTCATAAAAAGCATCCCCCAAAACCTAATAGTCGACCCTGATATCGATTTAATCCAAAAAGATAAAAAAAGTAGGGGCCCGGGAGGCCCAATCCCAAATTCGATATCATTTTCATAAAAAGCATCCCCCAAAACCTAATAGTCGACCCTGATATCGATTTAATCCAAAAAGTTAATAAAAGTCGGGGCCCGGGGGGCCCAATCTCGAATTCGATATCATTTTCATAAAAAGCGCCCCCCAAAACATAATAGTCGACCCTGATATCGATTTAATTCAAAAAGTTAAAAAAAAACCGGGGTCCGGGGGGCCCAATCCCAAATTCGATATCATTTTCATAAAAAGCGCCCCCCAAAACATAATAGTCGACCCTGATATCGATTTAATCTAAAAAGTTAAAAAAAAGTCGAGGCCCGGGGGGCCCAATCTCTAATTCGATACCATTTTCATAAAAAGCGCCCCCCGAAACATACTAATCGACCCTGATATCGATTTAACACAAAAACTTAAAAAAAGTCGAGGCCCGGGGGGCCCAATCTCAAATTCGATACCATTTTCATAAAAAGCGCCCCCCGAAACATACTAATCGACCCTGATATCGATTTAACACAAAAACTTAAAAAAAGTCGAGGCCCGGGGGGCCCAATCTCAAATTCGATATCATTTTCATAAAAAGCATCCCCCAAAACCTAATAGTCGACCCTGATATCGATTTAATCCAAAAAGATAAAAAAAGTAGGGGCCAAGGGGGCCCAATCCCAAATTCGATATCATTTTCATAAAAAGCATCCCCCAAAACCTAATAGTCGACCCTGATATCGATTTAATCCAAAAAGATAAAAAAAGTAGGGGCCCGGGGGGCCCAATCCCAAATTAAATATCATTTTCATAAAAAGCATCCCCCAAAACCTAATAGTCGACCCTGATATCGATTTAATCTAAAAACTTAAAAAAAGTCGGGGCCCGGGGGCACTATCTCAAATCCGACAGCATTATTATAAAAGTCAAGTGGTGTAAAAAAAAAAAAAAAAATGGTCCCCAAAGTTGATTAAATCCAAATTATTTTAATAATTCTTTATTTTTTCGATTTACATTAATATCGATACTATTTTAAAAAACTATACCCCCATAAGATAATAATGGACTTAAACATGGAAGAAATATTAAATATTCTACTCCTGTAATTTTTATAATGAAATACTCGATTACTTTGAAAAGTACTCAGAGTAAAATATTCCCGAGTAGATTTGAAAATAGAAAGTACTCACGAGGACAGCTGATTACTTTTTGTACTCGTCAATCATGAGGTCGAGTAGTGATTGAAGTACTCGATACTCGAACCGGGCGAGTATTTGAGTAAATTACTCTGTAATTGTACTTTTTACTCAGAGTACAATTTTGCCCATCTCTACTTTACACCATACGAGAGAATTGAAAATATCAAAAGGGCGAGGTTAACAATACGAAATATATATAATAATTTATAGCTCATTACAAATAGGATGAAATGCTGAACATTGCCCTCACTTACAGTATGCAGGTCCGATTTTTAGTTTCCGAGATATTTAAATCCATATGCAAAAACACTTATTATTCGACTCCAGCCGACTTGACGCGAGCGTTACACATCTGACGTTTAATCTAATTCACTCTACAAAAATGGGCGAAACGCGTCCCTTTTTTAAGTTTTCACTTTAAAAAAAACTTCTTAAAGTTTTACAAAAATAATAATGATTAATCTGTGATAAAAAAAATGTTTTTTTCGGACTCAAGGGCTCTGAAACGTACAGATCCGTCGAAAACCACGAAATTTGACCCGATCGCAATGCTTTTCTTACCTATTATAAGCAGGAAAGTAAAAAAAAAAATATATAAAAAAATAAAATAACCTTCAACAAACCAATTAAATAAAATTTTAGGGTATGTGATGGACATTTGTTGCCTTTTTTGGCATATGCCGTCGTAATTATTATAGTAATGAACTTTGGTGTTTATAATCTCTAGGGTCTCCTTTTTCTATTTAACAATTTAAAATAACAAAAATATTCAGTTATGGAGGTAAAATCTTCATAAAAAGACATCTTTTTGAAGTAGTGATGGGCACACCGAAATTCAATTGCTTTAGTAACGGATAGGGGGTCGTTACCAGTAATGTACATACCTCGGAAAAACTCTAAAATCTTTATTAGTGTTGCCCGAATGTAAGACCAAGCCGAGTCTTGGGCATGCGCACTCAGTTCTGGTCTTGCGCAAGAGTCTCGCAACTGTCTTGCAGTTACCTATAACCTTATTTCTATTGATATATTACTGATTTTTTAGATCAGAGAAAACTAACTAAGCCCAAACAAAACATTAGAAGAGTTAAAAATAAAAGTATCTTTATTGAATTATAAAATTATATTATTACATTATAAAAGTATTGGTTATTACAATTCTTTACGTATAGTAACTAAAATTGTCAAATATTAGTGACTATTTAGCCTTAATTTTTATTCAAAAAATAATTTTTTTTTTTACCAGTCTTGGTCTGGGTCTTGCAACAGTTAGGTGCTCTTGGTCATGGTCTTTCAAAGTGCAAGACCAAGACCGATTTCGGGCAACATTAATCGTTATTTAACTATGAAGATAACATAACATAAATGTTCAACTTACACCTAGCAAAACTGTTAGTAGGAAAGTATGAAACACACTGATCTCAAGACCACTATAGAAACAACAGTGATAGAGATTTTAAAATTTTCTTTTGGGAACTTTGTTCATACAGTTGTCCATAGAGGGCATTGTTCTTCAATCTAGAAAAAAACTGTAAACTTTCAATCTACGAGGAAGCTTTTTATTTACATTTAAAGTCCAACCTGTCCATGACTGGTTCGTTCAACCTAATATGTATATGTACGTTATTGATGTACACATTTTTTAATATTATGTTTCTCGAATCGCTTTAATTATGTGCGCGGTACTTGTACAATATATATAAGTCTATATTTCTTAATTTCTTCTTTTTTTTTTTTGGAAGTCGAACTTTTTAATGAATTTCGAAAATAAAGATGTTCTGTATCTAATAATTGACAACAATATCCACAACATTATCAACCTACTCCAGACTCAAAATATATCATAGAGATTACAAAAAAAATCTATGAGAAGAAGTTGATCGGGGGGTGCGGTCAAATAAATACTAAATTATAAAAATAGTATTATTAATTTATTACGCCGACATTTCGACCCACCTTGCAGGTCTTCATAAGGGCTACAAAGGATACAAAATATAAAAGGTACGTGGTGAAAACAAAATAAATGAATGTTTAGTAGATATTAAATAAGAAACAGTTGTCTGATAAAGAAATAATAAGATGACATCAGAGATATAGTGAGTGACAATGTAGTTAAAATATCAAGTATTATATACACAGAAGATAAAAAAAAAAGAAAATAATTATGAATAAAAACAGAAAACAAAGGAGAATATAGTATGTAAGTTAAAAGTAAACAGATTGTGTTAAAAGATAAGAAATGAGTGTATAACAAACTAATAAAGATTGTGAAGAGAAGAATAGTTGGGGTGCTCAGTCAAAAAAGGAAGGCAAAAAATAAATTATAATATTTATTTTTTACATATGCCGACGTTTCGTCCTGAAGTTCAGGCCTTCATCAGGGCTTTCTCCTTAAGTGTCAAGGGGAGAATCTCACATGAGATAAGAGTGGATAACAAGCAAGTGGAGGTTACATTTGATAACAGTAGGTAAATAGATAACTAAACTATAGGTTAGCAAGTAAAGAAATTTCTTTGTTCTTAGTTTCTTGTTATACACTCATTAACTTATCTTTTGTCACAGTTTGTTTAATTTTAACTTACAGGCTATATTCTCCTTTGTTTTCTGTTTTTATTCATACTTATTTTTTATTTTTGTTTGTATCTTCTATATATATAATACTTGATATTTTAACTACATTGTCACCCACTATATCTCTGATGTCATCTTATTATTTCTTAATCAGACAACTGTTTCTAATTTAATATCTACCTTAATAGAGTTTTATTTTGTTTTTTTATTGATTTCAAACTCTGCTCATGGATTAAGGTTTGTAATTTTTCATTCATATCTTAATAAATTTACTGTTAATAATAGAGTCAAATATTGACAAAAAAAACCCTTTTGATTAGTTTTCAAAATAACAAGATTATAAATAAACTATAAAAGTTGTTGTTGGGATTGAACTTGATAAGTTTATTCGCAACACGAATATCTTCTTATTTTGTTAAAACTTTATATTCACATCCTGCGAGGCTGGAAGTTTTCCCTCCCTTCGCATTATGGAAATGTTGTGCATGCAAAAGCCTTGAGAGAATGTTGTTTTTTCTACTTAGGACGAAAAAGAACACGCTCCGGGATAAGATAAACACCATCGTAGAAAATGACCTGGTTGTCAAAACTGCAACGAAGAAAATTCTCCTTAGGAAGGAAAATTCATAAAATTTATTTATAAAAAAGGTCAAATATCAAAGTTGTGCAATCAAGCTATAGTTTATCATTACGATTTTAATCTATTAACTTAAATTTACAAATTGATTCTGAAATATTGGAAAAATATTTCTTTTTTAGTTTATCTAATGAATACCTTCAGCATTTTATATCATAAAATATTTTATATAAGAAAGTCATAAAAATTATGGACGTATTTCGATAAAATTATCACTTTTGGTTTATTATTTTCAATAATAAACCATTGTGATCGACCAAAAAATTCAAAAACTTAATCCCCTCTCAAAATTTGAGGTTTTAAGTTTCAGGATACGTAGAATTCGAAAAATCAATAGAATTTTTTTTGTCCGAAACTACTGAATCAATTTTATTTTAAATTTGGGTTTAAAATCAGAGGTCACAAGAGGATGATCCTCCTTCATAGACATTACAATCCACCTTTTACTTTCAAGATGGAGATCGAAAAACCTGCGTTGCTATTGACTATAGCTCCTAAACGAATTTTCCAATTTCAATGAAACTTGGCTAAAGTCTTCTTCTTGGAGACATTTAAATTTATCTATACAACATACTTCAACGTAAAGAACCGGGAAAAAAGTTACGAGGGATGGTAAAATTTAATTCCGAATAACTCAAAAAGTATACACTTTTTGGTTAATATTGTGAGAAGATGTTTCAAAGGTATTTGAATTTCCTAAAAAGTGAAGGAAGTTTCATCGAAATCAAAGCACTATTAGTAGAGATATCGCGATTTTAAAACATATTTGGTTTAATATTTTCAATATTTTAACTGTTCTTTTATAAAACATACTTATTATATTATTAGAACAGTTAACAACATATAATAAAAAATATTACTAACAAAACTAAGAAATCAATTTTTTTATAAGTTACACATATTTTTGACATATCTATAGTTATAAACTACGGCAAATATATTTATAAACATAAATGTATGGTAATAAATATATCCATAAAACATTTTTATATTTTACTTATGCTTTCACACAAGTAGAATTAAATATTATTTTGTAACAATGCCATTTGCATGATTAGGTGGATTTTTGTGGAACAATTTAAAAGTTTACATTCAGTAGGAAAATTTCATTGGAAACATGTGATTTACGATAAATAATGTTAGTTTGCTGAAATTATTATTTATATTTGTTTCGTCACATTTCCATTATCTATCTCCATTCTACAACTTTATTCATTTGATATTATTTTTTATAAAACTCTCCGATTTCCAACAATATATTTATTATACATTCTGACTATTATTTCCGGCGATTCATTTTAAACGTGGATAAGCATTTTTCTCCATTTACCAAATATCATACTCTTTCAATCTTCATATTTAGCCATCTTTTCTAGTTAAATGTCCATAAAAGAGAGTTAATTATTTTAAATAATCCATATTAATGGTACTTTAGAGGAAGGCGTATATGAACATTTCACATTTAAACCCCATAAAGTGACCTTAATGGGGATAAGACCTAAATGATGTTAAAGACCACTTCATTATAAAAGGATACGCTAAGTTAAATCAAAATCTTTAGAACCGTTTTTGAGAAAATTGTAAAAATATGTTCCACGGTTAATATAAAGTGGGACTTTTAGTTAGCCGATTTCAACGAAAAAGTTGCTGTAACATCTGAGGGATATAAAAACCTCACTTCACTAGACACACACACACACACACACACAGACCATTTTGTGGGGCTTAGTTATTTGGACTCAGGAGACCTCAAAACATGTATTTCCGTTAAAAAACTCAGATTCGAAAATTTTCACGATCGCAATACTTATTCTTACTATATATTTCATGTATAGATATAAGTGAAAATAAAAATGTGCTAGCACTGAAAAAACAAAACAAAAAACAACCGACAGCTAGAATCGATCTCTCGACCCAAAGAGTCGCACCAGCTTGCGCATGGTATAGGTTAAGTTATTTTAGGACGTTTATCATTAGACAGAAACCAGATAGATATATACAAAAGTAAAGTTATTCCAATTTTAATTAAATTTTCATAGAGTTTGTGGATACCTAGACATCAATTTCATTAAATGTAGCTGTGTAGAAAATCGTTCCAACGTGAGGCGAAAGATTAAAAAAAAATTAGGTTCTCCCCTCCAGGCTATCTGCGCTTCCGTAAGAATTATACATTCGTAGTAATAGTAATCGCGCGGCCGAATTTTCATCAACTTTAGCCTGAATGAAAAACATTAATAATCGATTAAAGCAATATAACCAATAGTTGTATGTCAGATTTTTCGAAACAATCGATAGTAGGAGCTATCGAACAAATGCCAAATTACCTCTGCCCTTAAAGTCGATACGGTTGGTCCGTGAAGAACAACTTCTGTTAAAAAAAAAAGTAACTTGAGAAACACAGAATTAAAAAAAAATAATAGCCATGTCTTATTATGAAATAAGTTGAAAATAAAATAAAACAGAACTGATTTTAACAAAACAAACTCTTGCCGTTGCAAAGACTTAAAAAATTTTTCCCATTCCGGCAGACAATAGATAAGCGACTTAAAATGGAAGGATGGATTTTAGCTACTTTTTTTCTAACTTAAAAAACATTGTTACAAACTTTAAACCAAAATAACAAAGAGAACGACATGCTCGAAAAAGTTAATAGGCGAGGAACTTTAATGTATTATATTTTTGTGTCAAAGTTTAAAACTGTATCTCGTCTTGATTCATCAGCTTATGAACTTCGGAATTCATTTATATTTCTAATTTAAAGAAAAATCACCTTTTAATTGATTTTCGATTAAATTTAAATTATTTTTAACTCGTCTTTGCCGGTATCTGAACAACATAAACCGTGGTACACACCCCTTTTTATCAAATTAACATTCGTCTGTAACTTTCTGAACAGATTTAACTCATCATTACCTACTATTTTATTTACGAAAATTCTCTTAATCAAGGTAAATTAAATCAAGAGATCAACAAACTTTGTCTATTTAATTAGGTAATAAAAACTCGTAAATACACATCTGCTTCAACTTGAATCGTAAGATAATTTGACGGATAAATCGAGAAAAAAGGTGGCCTGCAAAAATTTTGGGCCGTTTGGCCTAAATAACCTCGTTATTTTGACATTTAAAGAGGGAATGGTGGCCACATATTTTTGTAGACCACTTTTTTTCTTTTATTGCAGATTCAAAAAAAATATTCGGCCGTTTGGGGTTCAACTTCACTCCTAACGTGTCAAAATAACGAGGTTATTTATTTAAGCCAAACGGTTCAAGAATTTTGTATTCCACTTTTTTTTCTAAATTTTGTTATCAAATTATCTTATGATTCAAGTGGAATGCAAATGGGTATTTAAGAGGTTTTAGTACCTAATTAAATAAAAAATGTTTGCCGATTCCCAGATTGAAAACTCTTCAATTCCAAGGTCTATAAATTAGAAAAAAAAGTAGGTTACGATGAGATGAAGCTATTCACGAGTTTTTAGGCGGATATATATATATATATATATATATATATATATATATATATATATATATATATATATAATATATATATATATATATATATATATATATATATATATATAAGGAAGGTGCTTCCACTTTGAATTTGATAACTTTTTTTCTCAATTTTCAAAACTAAAATTAGAATGAAGGAAATGGCAACGATAAATATTGAATATTGAATTCTCAGTTTTAATATCCTTATCCGCTTGAAGAAATCTATGAAAAATAATATCATGATAAATGAGATTTGTATATTTTTTTTCTTCGACATTTCTTATTATAAATTACATTTTCCTCTTTGATAAACTGCTATAAATAGTTAATATTTTTTATGTGATTAAATATTTAATAATATTAAATAATACAAGGACAGTACTTAACAGTACCCCTTATCTGATTTGTCTCAATTACTTAGGTTGTCTTAGAAAATAGATCTCTCATTCAACGCCTTTTTAGTCTCCTATTGCTCTCTAAATTAATTAATGGAAATATCAATTCTTCTATCCTAATTTTCTAGTTTCTCTCCATCTTAGTTATCCTTAACGTTTTTACAGAAATATTCATTCAACCTTTATGCCTTCCATGCACCCATAGATCGGTTTCAGCAAAATGCTAATTTGTTTGCATCCTACATGGATTTCTTTGAGAAGGGTCCCACGTGAGCTTTTCACTCTGCTTAGTGATGGTCATCGATAGTCGATATATTGTCAAACAATAATTGCTGTTAAAAATGAGGAAAAAAGTGAAACTTGTGTGATGCCGGCAATAGATTTTCTTATTTTCACTTACTTTTCTTTTTCCTCTCTTATTCATCTCTTCTTGACATCAGAATATGAACTCGTGATCTCACATACGAAATTGAATAGCTTAACAATTAACAACAATTAACTTCATTAATAGTTGTCAGAAATGAATGATTTTTTTTTTGTGTTATAGATAATTTAATTACCTTACAAAAGATTCCAGATAAATTTTATCGTATAATAGATACTTAGTGAGATATGCCCCAAAACATATTTCATATCTTTATAACTTGTTTTCATGAATTTTCTCGATAATTTAGTACCAGTACAAACTCGGACTCAGAGGGCTCTGAAACGTACAGATCCGTCGAAAACCGCACATCGGAAATTTGAACCGATCGCGATACTTTCCTTACCTAGTATAGCTAGGAAATTAAAAAACCGGATAAACCAATGGCTGACAATGTGTTCTTCGGACTCCAGGGTACAGATCCGTCGAAAACCGCCTATCGGAAATTTGACCCGATCGCAATGCTTTTCTTACCTAGTATAGCTAGGAAATTAAAAAATTAAAAAAGAAAGTGAAATATTAAAACATAAATATTCACGAATGTATCCAATAGAAAAAATTCTATATCTTCCATATAGCAAAGGTAAGAAAGTGAAAACTACTAGCATAGTAAAATAACCATTTATACATTTATTATTCCCATATTTTTTTAAATTTATAAAGGCACGTTTAGCTTTTAGAAAAAAAATGATCGGATGTAGAGACAGGCAGCTATTGACGAGAGCTATATCAAAATCGTATTTATTATTTATTTATATGATATTTACAACTGTGTACAAAAAATACATCTGGTAAATTCGCACATTGGTATAAAGACATGGAACACATGTTGAGAAACTACTCATTGGTAGCACTCTAATAATATGTCTATATTAGAAGATCACGTGGCCATCTTCTTTTCAGACGCCTCGGAGGGTTATCAGGAATCGAATAGGAATCAAGGTTAGAGACAAGAGGGTTGGGATGGTTATGAAGTTTATTATGGAAGGACAGATATCTGGATTGGGCCAAATCTGATACATAAGGAACATAAAGGTCATTATGGACAATTTTATTTGTAACAAAGTAAGGAGCATTGAGGATTTTACGAAGGATTTTGGATTGTAAGGATTGGAGGCGAGAGGAATTTGAAGGTTTGGTGGAGCCCCATAGCTCAACTCCCTAAGTCCAAATAGGTCTTATTATAGGCATGTAAATGAGTCTTTTATAATTGATTGGAAGGTTAGAGCGTTTGTCTAGTAAGTGTTGAAGTAGTTGGAAACGTCGAGCTGTTTCTTGTCGTTTCAGTCTGGTATGAGGATTCCAAGTTAGACGTTTGTCCAGATGGAGTCCTAGGTAACGTATTTGTTCAACAGGAATAAGTGAGGTGTTGTTAAAGGATACTGAAGGACAGGAAGTCGTTGGTTTACGACGAAAAATCGTATTTATTTTCAATTTACTAAACCTTCAAATTCCTCTCGTATCCAATCCTTACAATCCAAAATCCTTAATGCCCCATATTTTGTCACAAATAAAACCATTCATAAAGACCTTAACGTTCCATATGCCGCTGATTTAGCCCGAGCCAGATACCTATCCTTTCATGATAAAATCCAGTCCCATCCGAATCCACTTGTTTCCAGCCTTGCTTCTTCTTAGATTCCTGATAATCCTCCTTGGCGTTTGAAAAGAAGATATCCACGTGATCCCACCTAGAATTAAATAGGGAGAGCTACCACTGGGCAGTATCTCTCCAAGTCTGTTCATGTCATGATTTCCAATGTGTGCATTTTTACTTGTTGCATTGTTTATACAGTTGTAAATTTCAATTTGAAAAAATATTTACGCACTGAAAAAAATCCATATTTTTAACAATGTTTCCCTGAATTTAACCTGTTTTGAAAATTTCCCCACTTTTCCCATTTTAAAGGATTAAAGGCTGGTCCTGCCATCTTTCAAAAGGAAATACACATATATGTGGATATTTCACCATTAATATGTGAGAGAGAGCGATAAACAATTCTGTTACCATATTCGTATTTAATTGAAATTTATACGATGAAGCTGTCTACAGCGAGGGCATCTTGATGGATCGTGTTTCTCGCTTGTATCCGTTATTGCATTCCTACTAAGGCCGTAGAGAACAATGGAAGGATTCCTTAAGCTCCGTGTCTAGATGAAAATATAATTAGAAGATTGAATAGACTGTTTGATTGCGCTGTAATCATCGAGGAACAAACACAATCCCTTTTAATTTAGAAAAACACGACAATCTGTTTGTTTTGTTTTGTTTATAATTGCCTGGCTATTCACAACGCTCGAGGCTATTTTCGAACATTCCGATTCGAGGAACTGATTCGAATCGGATTCGACGTATCGTAAACACATTCGCCCACACCTCGCGGCCCCATTTCGCGCGATAAGGGTTGGTAATGACGGGTCGTAATATCTTCTTCGAAAATAGAAGAAGCCCCATAAGACTACTCCCTCTTCACCCTATTCAACCCTCCTTCCCCCCTTCCAATGTTACAGATTAGGACACGTGTCACCAATTTAGGCCATGTGTGAGGTAACAACTCTCCCTATGCTCTGATACTTTATATATCGATATTGAAACTTCTTATCGATTTAAAAATGATCTACGTATTCTTACTTATGAATAATTAATTTGGGTAAAGTCACCAGTAGTAGACACTATTGTAAGACTATTCCAATAATTTTATATGTAATTCGTTAGATTTTTTTCAAGCTTCCTTTTTTTTGCTATATTTGTCCAACAACATTCTTATGTGACCTAAATTCCTTCTACGATAACTAAAAAATTGATAATTAGGTATTTGGATAACTTTAGAGAATATGTTTTTCACCAAGTGCAGTTGACACGACGTAATTAATATATTTATTAATTAAAAAACACAAACTTCAATGCAAAAAACAAAAAAAAAACAGTTCGTCTTGGTCTCCATTTTCTCCTTAAATATCGAAGTTGTGTGAACTTCACCCATATTTTTATATTCAAGCTGAATTAGTGTTGTAAATATTTTCTGTAAATATGTTGTGAATTTACTGTTTTCATCACTACTATAAATTTTCTACAGTGAAAGAGAATTTAATATCGTTAAATAAAAGAGGTTTGAAAAAAAATTTAAGTATTTTTATATAAATAAATGTTTCATCGTTTTATATATTTACATAAAATTTGAATATGCCAATTTTTTTCGTTTGTAGGTCCATGAAGAAGGAGGGGAGGGGGAGGTGCTGGAGAAATGGGGACACGATTTCCTTGTGGGACCAATTTGTAGAGGCCTTGATTTTGCCGCATCCGAAGTGGAGGATTATCTCAACTCTAAGCACGTCATAAGGGACAGCCTTTCTTCTTGGGTATTCATGTCCAGTGCTTGCTTTTTCTAGGCCTTTAGTCTAAGCTAGCCCAGGGTCTTGGAAGATTCTCTATATAAAAATATTCTAAAGCTGAGTTGAAAAACATCATTTCAAAATAAAAAAAGAAAGGTAAATTTTATTCTGGGATATTTAGTCTATCTAAACAAAGTACGAAGTACCAATTAATTGACATAATTGGTTAGTTAATTATTTTAATAAACTAAAATCAAAAATAACAGAGCACTAGTATGACATATTGAATTGTAGATAAATATACACGAGATTCTTCTCATATTTGTTCAAATAGGCAATATAGATATAATATATTTATAAGATAACATCAGTAGTATACCTTTAGGATAACTTAGTAATATATCTCTAGGATCACAATAGAATGTGAGTGACAGCTCTAAATATGTAAAATGTATTCTCACATATGTTCGAGGAAAATTTTATCTATTTAATTATGTATTCGAATGTGTTTTTATTTATAAACTAGTAGGCCCGTGCGAAAAATTCGCATAGCATATTGTTATCAAATGCCAAATTAATAAGAAAATAAGGAAATGCAACTTATCAAAAGATAAAGACATCAAATGTTACTTTATCGATAAATATAATCCACAAAGCAAACAAAAATTAATTTAAATCTTCATTTTTGTTTGGAACCAACATGTATAGAAATTTCAGTGAGCTGTATATTTGCTAAAAATTGTCCGATTGCGATGATTTTTTTTCCTTTTGTAGGGAATTTAGTAATCCTTCATATAATTATGGGAATAACCATAAGGGAAAAGTGTGTAATTTTTCAGTTATTCGCAAATAAAGTTTATTTTCTTTCATAACTTGTTTGCCTGAATTTTCGGGGTGATTGGACTATTTTGCCAGCCTGAAGGAGAAGGAAGCCTTCGAAATTGGTGGCTCAATCTTGAGATTTGGTGAAAAATTAAAGATAATATGGCTTGCCGATCAAAAACACCATCGATGAATAATAAAAACTCCCCCTCTTTCGATCATAGAGACCTCAAGTCCAGAGAAACTATCCGGGTCTTGCTGTACGCATTAAAATCTTCAAGTTCCAATTGTCCCGTATGGACTAACAGACCTATCACTGTTCCAGTATTGAAGCCTAGCAAAATGTTTGTATCGACTTTATTTATTTTAGAAAGAAAAACAAAAGTGGAGAATACGATTCGCTAACCCCCCGTGAAATTCTGAATTCAACGGTACCCCATTCGTGGTATTTGAGCATGAAAGGAGATTATATTTGGTACAAAACCGATTTCGAGCCTTACTGTAATAATATATGTACGGATGTGTTTATATTTATCGAATGTGTTTTTATTTATGAATGTGTGTTCTTATTTTTATTTTTATTTAATGTTGTATTATGTTCGAATTATTCTGTTACTCCAAGTTTTATTTTAGTTGTTATAATCTTGTTTTTCATTTATTGTATATATGGTATGTTTGTGTTTCATTCATCCTAAATACTCAATGCAATTTATTGAGGGAAAATGTATTTTTTCTAAATAAAATATTATATATGCATTATGTACTAAAAACTCATTTGCTTTCTACTTGGATCGTAATTCGTAACATTTGATCACAAAATCGAGAAAAAGACGGCCTTCAAAAAAATTGAGCCTTACGGCGTGACCTACACCCCCAAATTTTTAAAATAACGAGGTTGTATAAGACAAACGGTATATTTTTGTAGGCCACCCTTTTTATAGATTTTATGATCAAATTACCTTACGATCAAAAGTAGAAAGAAAATGGGCATTAACGGTTAATTAATACCTGATTAAATAGACAATGTTTGCTCCCCTACAGATTAAAAACATCCCAATTCCAAGAGTTTTCGTAAATAAAATATTTGTACGTTACGATGAGATGAAACTATTTACGTAGTTTCAGGAGTATGTTAATAATTTGATAAGAAGAAGTATGTACCACGGACTATTCATTTCAATAATCTCAATAATAAATCATTAAGTAAAAACAAACAAATAAAATTTAAAAAACTCAATTTTAAATTTTGTTTAACAAATCGTTTGCTTTAAGAAAATGTATCACCGATTTTATTTTGACTTCAATTATTGGTAACACACGGTGCTGTGCTCGGCCATCCCGCCCCTTATATGTATGACATGTTGTTTATTTGTTATTAGCCAATAAAATTTTAAACAATAAAAATCGAATATAAACTAATGGATATTCTGGAGTAAGAATCGTTCATTCAGAATCACCCTCTCTCTCTCTCTCTCTATATATATATATATATATATATATATATATATATATATATATATATATATATATATATATACTTATAAATAAATAATTTAAATAAAATTGGCTAAATACTTTAAGAGAAAATGGACAAAGTTAGTCGAGAGGAGCCAGACGCCCACGTGGTGAGTCCATTGATCGACTCCAATAATAGCCTCTTCCTTAGCTCAACAAATCCCCATCTTAATTTATTCTTGTTCTACGACCTCTTCCTTTTAACCTCTCGTCAAGTTAATTATAACTTTTATATGCATATAACTGTTGTTTGAAATACAAAAGATCATCTCTAAAAAAGGAACTGTTACAAACTTTAGGAAAAAAAAAAAAAAACAGTTACGAAGTATAGATAAAATAAAATAAACAGGTTGTCGTTATAATAAGATTGAAGGATTACACGTTAAAAGCGGTGATGGCTCGATTTCCACATGGCTTAATTAGTAACGGATTAAGAATTTAATTTTGGGCGTTTATTA
This sequence comes from Nezara viridula, assembly GCA_928085145.1. Taxonomy (NCBI): domain Eukaryota; kingdom Metazoa; phylum Arthropoda; class Insecta; order Hemiptera; family Pentatomidae; genus Nezara; species Nezara viridula. The sequence goes on from OV725082.1 coordinate 4,396,197, forward strand.
GAAATGGGATATCGATATTAATATTGATCTGTAACTATCGATACCAGCAAAATATCGAGTTTGAAATATCGATAATCGAAATTAATCCCTGTCTAACAAATCCGCTACTTAGGACTATATCTTATGATAAAATTCTTACTTGGAATCATCAAATTACTTGATAAATGCTCCAAACTTCCAGCTTAGGACAAAAAGCTTGTTTACATTACTATTATCAGGGCTGTTTGGACATAGTGAATGAGAGACAAAAAGTCTTTAAATACCTAAAGAATAATATAATATAACTTGTAAATATTGTAATTAAGTATGAATGTTTTTCTATTTATTTCTTTTACTTATAATTTATTTAATTTTGCTACGAATATCTGTATTTTATTTAATTTTAACTCTAAGTTACATTTCCTTGGTTTATTATAGTTTTTACCTATGTTATATGGATGTATATATTTTTATTATTTATTTTTTTTATTGTATTGTATATATGGTATGAATGTGCCTCTCTCAGCATTAGCACTCAGTCCAGTTAAGTGTGGCAAAATGTATTATTTCTCAATAAAAATATATATAAATAACTATAATATAACTAACTACATTATCCATAAATATATCAATATTCGTTTTGTTGCAAATCTGGCCCAAAATAGATGTCCAAAACTCCTAAACCACACTAACCCTCTAGTTCGTTACCTGCCATCCCGAATGCTCAGTGATTCTCCGAGTTCTCTGAAAAGAAGACGGCCACGATACCTTTTAACTTAAAGTAGTTCTTTTAGAACTTATATCACAGGTATTTTCCACATTTATATAAATATATATATTTTTTTCTGATGGCTCCACAGACCTTGTAGATCTTTGGCCGCCTGAACCAGCCTTCTCCACCTCTGCTATCTTGGGCTACTGCTTTCCAGTTTGCGGCATAAGCTCAGCCGTATCTTTGTTTATCCTATCTATCCATCTGGTTTTTGGTCTCCCACCTGGTCTCTTGCCTACTACTCTGGCATTCATTGTTGTGTAAAGGCATTCTGATGGATTGCTTCGAGCTACATGTCCCGCCCATCTTAACCTCCTTGCTTTCATCTCATGAGATATTGACTAAACCATTTCTTTCAGCAGTTCTTTATTGTTACGTCTCCTCCATGTTTGAAGGTTCTGATCCCATATATAATTCAAGCCGTCTCCTTCTGGAATACCATCACTCCCGATATCCGATACTATCATTTTCGTAGTTTAAATCTCTCCTTTTTAAGCACCTACTCCTTTCCCGACCCGAGTGATCATGAAATGTAGATAAAAGAACTTTTTAAAGTTTCTCCAGAAATGATTTTATTTACTTATGGCATTATTTTGCCAAGTTTGTCTTATACATATCAATATGTTTTTAGTGTAATTGTTTTGTTTTATCCTTTTTCCAAAATCTTAATCTTAATAAGAATTGTAAATAATTAATTTTATGTATGGCCACACAGGCATTTATTCTGTATCTGTTATTTGTCCTAAAGGGACAACAGTCTCAGGATAATAAAAAAATATTTTCATTTTCATATAGGTTCTGTTATCGTATGGAGAACTTTTCTTTCGAATCTCTCAATTCTAGCTTCTAGTTTGCCGGTTAGAGCCCAGATATCACATGCATACAGCAGAACTGGCTTAATAACAGAGTTGTAAACCCTAAAAAAGATAGAAGAAAGATCAGTTCGCACTTGTTATTAGATGGTCTATTTCTATTAGTTTATCATTTATTAAGGTTATTGTGGAGCCGAGGTATTTGAATCTGTCTGTATCGAGAATGGCTTAGAGTCCACGAAGATCATGTTTTAGGGTGGATTTTTCAGCTGTCATATGTTTTGTTTTACCTACATTGTCTCGTAGTCCAAATTGCTCTGCTTCTCTTAATATATATATATATATATATATATACAATGTCAATTAAAGAACAATAATGCTATAGGAAATACATTTTTATATTTCATCTTGAAACGTGCTTATATTTTTTTTTCTGTTCTAAATGTTCACAATATTTCTGTTCCAAATATTGCACATTACATACCCTACACACGCACGTATACTCCCTTCATATCCAGCTGGAGGAAGCAATGTATTATTTTACTTCTGACCTTCCTCGGCACCTTCGGAACTCGGGGGACTTCTGGAGATTTCAGTACCCTTGAAAGGGAGAAGACTGTACGCACTTGTTATTCGCTGGTCTATTTACTTTAGTTGATCATTTATTGAGATAATTATAATTGGTAATTGGTTTACTGTCGTGGATAATGAAGAGAAGAATAGTTGGGGTGGTCAGTCAAAAAGGAAGGCAAAAAATAAATGATAATATTTATTTTTTACATATGCCAACGTTTCGATCTGAAGTTCAGGCCTTCATCAGGGCTAAGAAAATAACCAGATAACAAGGTATGATAAACATAAGTAGTGATGGTAAACAAAAAATAATAATAATAATAAATTAAAAATTAAAAAAATAAAATAAATAAATATAAAGTAAAATGAAATTGTTAGAATAATGACTAAGAACTAAGAGATAAATAATAATAACCGTTACAGAGTGTGAAATGATCAAGTAGGCATAATCAAAAAGGGTGACATAAGTGTTACAATGGGAATCTTAGAATAAAATGTAAAACATAAAAAAGAAATATGAAGTTATATAAGAAATGAAAATAAATAGTAAAATTAAAACATTGAGAATGGAGTAGTTAGATAGAAAATTGAGATATTGTAAAGTCTATCAAGATGTACAGACAATGTATAATATAATAAAGAGATAAGAACAGAGAAAAGGAATGAAAGGAAGGAGGGATGTGTAGGTGGCGTCATCTCTAACGGTTATCCGACGAAGTTTGAACTAAAGCGCTGGAAGCGTAAATAGGTACGAGAGATAATTGAGGTAATTGTGGGGCAGAGGTATTTGAATCTATCTGTTTCGGGAAAGACTTGGAGTCCACGAAGATCATGTTATTAGGGTGGACTTTTTGGCTAACTATCATGTGTTTATACAATGTTAATTACTGGAAAAATAATTCTATAGGAAATACATTTTTATATTTCATCTTGAAACGTGCTTATATTTTTTTTTCTGTTCTAAATGTTCACACCAATATTTCTGTTCCAAATATCCCACATTACATACCCTACCCACGCACATATACTCCCTTCATATCCAGCTGGAGAAAGCAATGTATTATTTTTACTTCTGACCTTCCTCGGCACCTTCTGAAGTTACCGCCGCAATATTAGGTCTGGATGTAGCAGGAATAAAGCCGGAGCAAATTATTTCCAGGTTGTGTCAAGGTCAGGGAAGAGTAAATTGTTTCATGTCGGGAGGTTGCCAATGTAATTTCTTCAAGTTCTTTTCTATACAATTTTTTTTAATTACCAATTTACACGAAAGAGTCGTCATAAAATGATAAAATATACAATCAGAAATATAATTATATAAACAATAATTGCCAAGATAGAAAATAGAATAGAAAATTGAACATTATTTTGGGACCAATATAATAACCATAATGAACAAATCTTGCCAAAAACTAAATTAATAAAAATTCTAATCACATATACATTCATTTAGATATTAGATGTTAGACTATAGATAAATTGATTTAGATGTTATTTAGATATTCTGATAATATAGATAATAGGTTAAATAAAGAAATGTTAACAGTTAAACAAAAAATCTTCTCAAGCATGACTATAGTTGAAATGGAAAAATATTTAAAAAAATCAAAATAAATTCATAAATATAAATTTACATATCTAGAAAGGAAAGAGCAAAACCTGAAACGAAGAGAAAAGCAAATAAATAGTAAAACTAATAATCAGACTAGGTGAAAACAATAATTTATTTTTTAAGCTAAAACTTAAACAGTAGGCACCACCATTAACATCTCACAAATTCAATTTATAATATGAAAGTTTATGATTGGGGATCGTATGATTGGGATATGATGAGATCTTGGTACGTCTATTTTTTTAAAAATAATAATTGTAATATATATATATATATATATATATATATATATATATATAATATATATATATATATATATATATATATATATATATATATATAAATGAATGTATGTCTGTCTGTCTGTCTGTTTGTCCTTAGTGCATTACTAAATCATTCAACCGATCGCCATGAAACTTTGGGAAGTTGTTCCGTACACTCCTGGGAAGGTTTCTGGCATAGTACTTCTGTCTTATGATTGTTTCATATATCTAAAAAAAATAAAAATTTAAATGTTTTTCTGTTCAAAGCCGCAAAAAAATGTGTCGCTATAAACCGCAGCGCCAAAACGGCTTTACCGATTTTAAAGAAACTTGGCTAAAGTCTTCCCCTTGAAACCCTTCTAATTTATGTGTATAACATACTTTCTCGAAAACAAGCTGAAAAATATTACGTTGAATTCAATATTCTATTTGCCGATAACTAAAAAACTACACAATTTTTGACTAATAATGCCCATATTTATATGAAAGATTGCTGAATTGCTGACAAAATTTAAAAAAAAAATCATCGCAATCGGATGGTTCGTTGCAGAGATATTGAGTTTTAAACATTTATTGCTTTCTCTTCAGAAAAGGCCGTTCCCTTTTGCTTCCTCACTGCCGAAGGTCGCAAGCATTTTTTTTTTTTTTTATTGATTAAAAGAAAATTCTATAATTACTACAGTAATTGAAATTATCATTTGAAGAAGTTATATGATTCTCCTTATGTAGGTCAATACTATTATACGTTTTTTAAAATTTAGTTTTATAAGTTCAATTCAGACTGATGATTATGAATGACGGCGTATTCACTCAGATGGTTATGAATGTCCAATTTGAATCATGGAAAATAAATTCATTAGAATTAGTTTAAATTGAAGCCATTTTACAGATAAATTTGTTTCCCACCTTTTCAAAATGACAGATGCCCTTTGCTACTAATCTACTCATATGTGCTTTCTATTTTCTTTCCTTTTCATTTTGCCAGGCTAAGCCACTGCATGGTAATGGAAATGAAACATCTTAAATTTTCAATTTCTTGGATCAAAATATACGCCAGGACAAAATTGACCAGAAGCGTGCTGTCGATATATATGTATATATATATATATATCGACAGCACGCTTGCATGATTCAAATTGAACATTCATAATCATCTGAGTGAATACGCCGTCATTCATAATCATCAGTCTGAGTTGAACTTATAAAACTAAATTTAAAGAACGTATAATAGTATTGACCTACATAAGGAGAATCATATAACTTCTTCAAATGATAATTTCAATTATTGTAGTAATTATAAAATTTTCGATTAATCAATATAAAAAAATGCTTGCCGACCTTCGGCAGTGAGGAAGCAAAAGGAAACGGCCTTTTCTGAAGAGAAAGCAGTAAATGTTTAAAACTATAAATGTGCAACGAACCGTCCGATTTCGATGATTTTTTTATTAATTTTGTCAGCAATTCAGCAATCTTTCATATAAATATGGGCATTATCAGTCAAAAATTGTGAACTTTTTTAGTTATCAGCAAATAGAATATTGAATTCATCGTAATTGTTTTTTTTATATACTATATAGATATAGAATCAAATGTTAGATATGTCAAGAAAATATATATATATATATATATATATATATATATATATATATATATATATATATATAATATATATATATATATATATATATATATATATTTTTACTTGTTTATTGATAAACATTTCAACCTGTGTCAATTAATGACACTGTAATATGTTATAAATTAAAAGATATATAGCCACTTATGAGAACAATTTGATCCTGTGATCTTTCCCTTATCCTTGGAATATGATGTATGAAGACCATATTTCATGGAGGATTTACAGTGGACAACCGCGATGTCGTCATTCGTTGGCTGGTCATAGATCAGCGTCACGGGATGCGGTTTTAGGCTGACCTCTGGCGGACCACGTGTGACCTAATAATGCATCCCAGTGTGTTAATTGGGGACTTGTATATTCTTTAAGGACTGATATGAATAAATCGTTCAGCTCCAGTTCTCTATGTTATTTTTTCCCTCTTCCTTTAAAACAAAAACTGAGGTTTAAAATCAACAAACCGAGATTAATAATATGAAATATAAATCATAGTTCATTATAAAGAGGATGAAGGCTTGCAAGTCGATATAGCGCATATTAAATTTTTAGAAATTCTTTCTTCACTGAGCACAGCGATTTTACGTGCCCATTTCATTCGTCTCAACTTAATCATCTCAATCATATTAACATACCATAAAGAACTCGCAATTTAGCGTTTTGTAACCGCCTAAATTCTGCGGTTGACTCGTCCTATTTCGGTCCGAACATTCTGCGCAATACTTCATTTTCAAAAACCTACAAAAACCAAAAAGGAAGGATGATGGTTTTGTAAATTCTAATTTTTAAGTTTCGTATAGGAGGCGAGAACTGAGTAGTTTTGATAACAAGCGTTTCTCACCTTCAATCTAATCTTAATATCCTCTTTAATTTAGATTTTTGTTTTAGTTATCGTGTACCCTCGATACCTGAAATTGTGTACGTGTTCAAACATATTCTCTTCTATATCGATATCATCAAAATTGTCGCTGTTTTTGCAGCTAACGATATATTCTGTCTTACCCGTTTTTATCTCGAGTCTTAGTTCTTTACCGGTTTTCATCAAAATTGTTGTATTTAGTTTTGTTTCCATGTCATCGTTTAACAGTACCAAATCATCAGTATGCCCAAGCACAAATATTGTTCCACCCAGGTTCAAACATTTTTCGGTATGTATCTCGAGCATTTGGTTAGTATGATCAGATCGTATATAAAAAGTAATTCAATATTGACGTGGTGAATTTCTTATGAACTTATTTTATTACACTAGACAATACCGTAGATTGAAATCGTTTATAGTTAACTTTAGTTTATATCATCGAAATATAATTTTCTTTCCGATTTTCTATATTTTATCACTAATAGTATCTACATCGATATTATCGACTACTGATATCGTCCCTTTGATGTTTTAATTTAAAAATTAAACTTAAAACTATCGTTTTGGAAAGCTCTAGAAATTATAGATAAAGCTGATCGTTAGAAAAAAATTATACACAACTTGCCTGTTTCATACTGAATGTAGTGCGTAGTAGAGGAAAATATCGATTTTTCCGATAATATTGACTATCGATGGTTAATAACCCTAAGCAGAGTTAAACAGCGAGCGTGGGATTATTTATTTAGTTAGAACCTTCTCAAACCAAAGCCACAAATCGTCAAAGAAATTTATATAGGGTTCAAACAAATTATCATTTCGCTGAATGCGATCTATCTTTGGTTGCTGTTTGGAGAGAACATTGCCGTTGTAATCCTATAAATTGTTATATTTATTTTAGATGTTAAATGTGTTAGAGCAATCTATTGATGATTAATAGCCTGTTCTGTATTCGTCATTCCTCCGAAATCAAATGAATAAAAAACGCTACAAATTATTCCACAATGGTTTATCATTTCCAGACAATTATACATCTAAAGTAACATTACCTTCCTAGTTACAAAGAAAAATAAATAAAAGGTGATTCCAATTATTGGACTAAACTTTTTTTTTTAATCATTGGTAATATGCTAAAAAAATAGCATTACATCAGTAACACATTCAAAATTTTTAAAAACAAACAAAGGATATAACATTTAGAGTAGAACATATTTTAAAAAAAAACAGAAGACCATATCTATGCTCCTAATTTTCCGATTTTAACTTTTTTTTTTTATTTTTAGGAAATTTCGTAAACTTTTAAAAAACATACAACTATCGACAAAAAAGTGTAAACTTTTTGAGTTATTCGGAATTTAATTTTACCATCCATCGTAACTTTTTTTCCAGCTTCTTTTCGTTTGAAGTATGTTGCGTAGATAAATTTAAAGGGCGTCGAGAAAATGACTTTAGCGAAGTTTCATTGAAATCGGTACATTCGTTTAGGCGCTACAGTCTATAGCAACGCAGGTTTTTCAGCAGCCATTTTAGAAGTAAAAGGCGGATAGTAATGTCGATGAAGGAGGATCATCCTCGGGTGACTTCTGATTTTATATCCAAATTAGAAAAAAATCGGTCCAGTAGTTTCGGAGAAAATGCGGGACGGCGTACGGCGTACGGTGGACAGACAAAAAAATTGTATTCGTTTTTCGAATTCAACGCATCCTGAAACATGAAACCTCAAATTTTGAGAGGGGGTTATTTTTTTTGAATTTTTAGGTCGATCACAATGGTTGATTATTGAAAATAATAAACCAAAATATCATACTTCTTCTTCTGCGTTCTTCCTTATATGACTAGGTCAGGAACTAAAAAATTCCTCCGCAGTCCTCTTTAGGTCCTACAGTCTTCCATATAGTTTTCTTTCCACTTCAGTTGAAGAGGACCAGACCACCCTCTTTTGCTGGGAGTAGACCATGGATATGTTCCATAATCTGTACACCCTCCCCGCACTCGTAGAGGGTACTAGAGCCAATTTTGAACATACTGAATAGGTGAGCTTTGAGCATTTTGTGTCCAGTTCGTAAGCGAAAGATCAAGATCTGATCTCGTCGAGTCAATCCATATATAGCATTTCTGGGACCGTGAAGTGGATGACTCCTGAGCCAACGTTGGTTAATAATAGCTTTATTGATTGTTTTTACCTCGTCTAGGCTGATCTTACAATGTGCCAACTCACGGCCCCCTCCTTTGCCTGCTGGTCTGCTCTTTCGTTTCCATAGATACCACAGTACCCAGGGATCCATTGCAGAATTTTCTTGTGAAGGGACATCAAGTCTTCAAGATCTTTGCCAAGTTTTATCAGGCTTTTGCTCTACATCGACCTCAGTGATTGTAATACTGACGCTGCATCAGTAAGGAATACAATTTTTGAATTTTTAGGTCTCTTTACTATTCTTATTAATTTCGATGCCTCACAGATAGCTTCTTGCTCTGCCCGATTCTTCGAAAAAGTAATGCCTGTTGGAACAGCCTTCTAAATAATATTCTCCGCAAGAAATTGTAAACTAAATATCATACTTTACCTTTATATATATATTTCATATATACATAAGTGAAAGTAGAAAAACAAAATCAATATAATTGTTAACGAATCAAATCCATAATCCCTCTATTATATTATCTGAAGCTAACAACAAGTCAAAATAAACAATATCAGATAATATATAATCTAACAGCCATGGTATATCGCTGGCTAAAACCTATCTACGACTGTATAAGAGATACCGCAGTGGCGTTGTTTTGCCAACACGACCTTGTGTTGGATAGACACGCAAATATTGTCCTAGGGATCGCCGATAACGAAACTAGCGACTCTCCCATCCCCACTATTTCAAATTCAAGCCTTAAATAAATGGCCTATGGTAAAATATATTATATTTATTTGTCACCACATTGATAGGTCTCCCAGGTTTATCCTCAAAATTAAAATTCACCATTTTGTTACATAATGGCTATAAAATAGAAGTTACACTTTGCAAGACCAAGAACATGATTGGTAAAAAAAAAACCGCTTTTGTGAAAAAAAAAAAATTAAGGCTAAATAGTTAGTATGCTAGAAAATTTTAGTTACTATATGAAAAGAATTAGTAGAACCAATATAATTTTGCATTTAATTCTAGTAATTTTTCGTTCGGGATTTAGACAGTAGGTTTCACCATTCTGAAAATGACAGTAATATCTCAATAGAGTGTAGAGGTAATATTTTTTAAAAGGTTATTACATTTGATTAAAATTTTTATTTTTATTAATTATTTATGATATTTACAACTGTATTAATATAAATACATCAAGTAAATGTCTACACCGAAATATATTCAGATCACAACACTTTTTGAGAAACTATCCACTGGTAACACTCTAATAATATATCTACATAAGGAGATCACGCGTCCATCTTCTTTTCAGAGGCCTCGGAGGATTATCAGGAATCGAAGAGGAAGCAAGGTTAGAAACAAGAGGATTCAGATGGTTATGAAGTTTATTATGGAAGGATAGGTATCTGGATTGGGCCAAATCGGAAACATATGGGACATTTGTTTTCGTTGATTTTCATAAGTTTGGATCATTTGTCTATTAAGTGTTAAAGTAAGCGGGAACGTCGAGCAGTTTCTTGTCGTTTCGGTCTGGTATGAGGATTCCAAGTTAGACGTTTGTCTAGGTGTATTCCTAGGTAACGGATTTGTTCAACAGGGATAAGTGGGGTCTTATTAAAGGATCTTGTAGGACAGGAAGTGATAGGTTTACGACGAAGGGTAAAGAATGATTTGATGGGATATATTGGAATTCATTTTTTGGTTAAAATTAAATTTTAAACTATTAAAAAACGTCTAAATTGGACCAGTTTCAGCAACATTGTATTAAATTTTAAACACTGATTTTAATAATTGTTCACTTTGCTCTAGTTAATCAAATAAATCCTATTCTAATGAATTCTCTGACCGGTAATCACAAAAATTAGTCTAATTAAATTGAGCTATTTTTAACGAACATATTTAAAATTAAAAAACATGTTTAAAATTGGTAGTAGAGACAAAAGACATTAGTGTTTTGTATATAGATTTTTTTTATTTTGTACATAGTATGTTCAACTAATATTTTTTTTAATTATTACTCTTTATTTTTACTTTTTATGTAATTTGAGTTCTACCAATGGGTAGTTTCTCTTCATGTTGTACATGTCATGTTACCAATGTCACATTTACTTATTGTATTTTCTATGTAATACAGTTGTAAATTTAAAAAAAAAAAAAAAATAAAAAACTTTTTATGTTTGTTTTTATTTAGGTGAGATATAATACTTTAGTTTTGTACTTTTTCGTTATTCTAAAGGGACTTAGTCCCAGAGTAAAATTCTTTTCTATTCTATCTATTTTAAGTTTAAATGAATTATTTTTGGTAATTTTGTTTGTCCACCCCATATTTCGGAAATTATTCAGTTAATCAGGATTTCTTCGTTATAAATGTTGATATAATAATACAATAATGATAATTATAATTTCCGGCAGATGGTTGTTACTAATACCTATTTTGAAATGGCTCCAAATTGATTATTAAATAATCTATTAATTAACAACAGAGTTGTTCAGAAATTGGAACAGTAAATTGTTTGGCGAATAATTAATTTCGTAATTAGTTATAACCAGTCGGAATCTGATTAAATAGAATACCATAATGATAACGTGAGTCGAATATGCAAATAATTCAATTATATAATTTAATATTACAGTAAATAGATAGATACCACTGAATAAATAAATATTTATGGTTCATGTATTAATCTAATTAAATTACATTATTTCTTGATGTTTACACATAACATAAAAACAATAAATAGATAATTTAATCTTCCCTCAGCTGTTTGTCTCACCACGAACCATTTATTATCGAAAGGCAGCGCAACATCCCATCCCATCGCTCACGATTTACCACACCCTCGGTGCTAAATAAATACCAGCGCCTATAAACTGGACCCATAAACATATTATTCGAGCAATAGTGTCTACTAAACAGCAGAGCTCTTAAATAAATGTATATATATATATATATATATATATATATATATATATATATATATATATATATATATATATATATATATATATATATCGAAGAGAAGAATAGTTGGAGTGGTCAGTCAAAAAAGAAGGCAAAAATAAATGATAATCTTATTGCTAATGATAATCTAAATGATAATGTCTTTACATCTTGATAGATTTTACAATATCTCAATTTTCTATCTAACTACTCCATTCTCAATGTCCTAATTTTACTATTTATTTTCATTTCTTATATAACTTCATATTTCTTTTTTAAGTTTTACATTTTATTCTAAGATTCCCATTTAACACGTATGTCACCCTTTTTGATTATGCCTACTTTATCATTCCACACTTTGTAACGGTTATTATTATTTATCTCTTAGTTCTTAGTCATTATTTTAACAATTTCATTTTACTTTATATTTATTTAATTTTTTACCATCACTACTTATGTTTCTCATACCTTGTTATCTGGTTATTTTCTTAGCCCTGATGAAGGCCTGAACTTCAGGTCGAAACGTCGGCATATGTAAAAAATATTATCATTTATTTTTGCCTTCTTTTTGGACTGACCACCCCAACTATTCTTCTCTTCATTATCCAAGACAGTCAACCATTTACCAATTATGTATATATATATATATATATATATATATATATATATATATATATATATATATATATATATATATATATATATATATATATATATATCGATAGTCGATATTATAAACATTTTTTAAATATAAATATTGATTCTTTAGTACATAGGATCATCAAAAAATATGTTATTTTCCTCTTTAAATTAATTAATATAAATATCAATTCTTCTTCTCTCCTTAGTAAAATTCGTTTCCTAGTTTCTGTCCTTCGTCATCCTTAACTTTTTTCCTAAAATATTCATTCAACCAATTATAACTTCCATTCACCCATAGATCGGGTTCAGCAAAATGCTAATTTATTTGAATAATTCATAGATTTCTTTGACAATTCTTGGCACTTAGTTTGAGAATGTTCTGACTTTAGTTGTAGGTTACGATGAGATGAAACTATTTACGAAGTTTCAGGCGGATGTTAATAATTTGATAAAAAGGGTTCTGTACCACGTACTATCATACCGATGTTTGTAAGCCGATGGATATATATTTATATATTTATTTTATATATATATATATATATTTTGTATGGATATATATATATATATATATATATATATATATATATATATATATATATATATTTTTTTTTTTTTTAAGGAAGGTGCTTCGACTCTGAATTTGATAAATTTGTTCTCAATTTTCAAAATTTAAATTAGAATGAAGGAAAAGAGAACGATAAAAAAAACCACTCATTCTATAATGATACTGAATATTGAATTCTCAGTTTTAATATCGTTACTCGCTTGAAGAGAGCTATGAAAAATAATATCTTGGTAAATGAGATTTATTTAATTTTTTTCTCTGACCTTTCTTATTATAAATTACATTTTCCTCTTTAATAAACTGCTATAAATAGTTAATATTTTTTTTATGTGATTAAATCAGCCGTTTATTTTTAAAGTGGCCTACCTCCATTTATCTTCGAATCGAGATATTTAAGGGGTTTGCGTTTCAATGAATTTAAAAATATACGTATAGGATACTAATGAGTCATACTGCTTAAGTGTATAAAGTATTAACAATTATTAAGTGAATAATGTGCGTTTTCTTATCAAGAAAGGAGTTTGGCCACTTTCAAAATTAACAACCAGATTCATTATAAAAGTCCATTCATATTGAAAAAAACAATACTCAATTTATTTTACATATCTTTAAAACACTTCGGAAACATGATGTATGCTGTTCAAAACATTTTTTAATTACAGAACATACAAAATTACAAACATTTTATTAACAAACAATTTACTATTCATCTACATTTTGCGCGTGTGAAAGGGATTTGAAATAGTCATGATGTTCCGGTGGTATATATCGCAATAGGTTAATCATGTCCTTAAATTTTGTTGTTGTAATTTGTCTGATGTTTTTATGGATTGGTATCAATAGAATATATTCGAATTTTCTTGCTCTACTCCGACGTGGTAATAAATTCAGGACTTTAAAATTTTCATTCTCATTCATTGTTGTCTTATAGAAAATTTCATACGGTTCATTTCTGATAAAACGCATCCAAATTATCTGTAACCAGTTTACTGATTCTCCATCAGAATTCTTTACCCTTTTAAAAAATTTGTCTTCTAATATCTTTGTTGATACAAAATCTTTTTTGTCTCATTTCATTTACAATATCATTATTACCTTTCCGACACTTTTTAATAATCTTGGGGAACGAACATTAAATTATTCTTTCTTAATGACATTTCTATCACACCAAAATCTCTATCATTTAGTAAAAACGAGTGTCCTGATATTAAAAAATAAAATATGTAAGTATTAAATAAATGGAGTTAGGCAATTTTCAAACTACACGGTTCAGTTATTGAACTAATTCTGAAAACTTATGTGTCAAAAATTTATCGTATTTGCTCGGAATATAACAAACCTGAAATGTTTTACTGATATATAGTATGAAGTTGTACATTTCAGTATGTTGTACATTATGTAACCATGGTAACCGGTAAAAAATTTAAAAACGGAGTTAGGCCACATTCAAAATAAACGGCTCAAATAGTTCTTTGTAACTGTCAACTTAAGAATATAGAAGAAGATGACAAGAGTAAGAACATGACAAGCAATGGCAGTACTCAGCAGTACCACTTCCCTGACTTGTTTCAATTAATTAGCCTGTCTTAGAAAGGAGATCTCTCATTCAACGCCTTTTCAGTCTCCTATTAAGAGACATATTAAGGGCTATTTCAACTGTATCAACCTAGCCTTTATAAATTGGATACTTTTAAGTATGCATCGGATATCAAAGGTCAAATATCGATGTTATCATCGACTTATCAATACAATCAAAATATAGGACTTGAAATATCGATAGTTGATATTACAAACATTTTTAAAATATGAATACCAAACATCCATTCTCTAGGATATAGGCACACCATTATATTGCTCTTCAAATTAATTAATGGAAATATCAATTCTTCTACCTTCCTTGATAAAATTAATTTTCTATTTTCTGTCCTTCTTCGTCTTCCTAAGCTTTTCTAGACATTTCTATTAAACCAATTATGCCTTCCATTCACTCATAGATCGGATTCAGCGAAATGCTAATTTATTTTTATCATACATAGATTTATTTTGACAAATTAATTTAATATTTCATAGATACAGTATTTTTTCCCTTGTATCCATCAATATCTTCAAATTTTATATATTCTAATTTTCTTGTGTAATCTTCTAATTTCCACCCCATTGCCCAAACAGTCAGCAAAATCCCCAATACCTGCGCTTACCCTGATTTTTCAGTTCTAATTAAAACTCCTTGCTGAACACATCTGTAAGTCTCTATTTTTATTCTTCTAATTTTATTTACTGATTTTTTTTTTCTTTCTCCACATTATTTTATGGCAATTATTTCATATTATATCCTTTTTTCCTTTTCTTTCAATCTCTCCTGTAGATCTGTAGGAATATATTCACATTTGCCTATATTGTATATTACACTACAACAATTGTTACTATCTATTTACTTTAGTTTAGGATCTTGTTACTTAGCTAAGTCTGTTTATATTTTAATGTACTTACTGTTTTTAATTTTAATAAGCTTATTCACATTGTTTATAATTTGTTGTCATAATATTATGTAACTTCCACAATGCTATATATCTTTTTGTATCATGTCCGTTCTAGCCCTGAAGAAGACCTGCAAAGTCGGGTCGAAACGTTGGCTTTTAATAAAATAGTTTAGCCACTATTTAGCCTATTTATGGCCGCCACTCAGGACCATCTCCTTCCTTTAAAATGCAACGGTCAACTATTAAATATTAAATTTATTTTGACAATTCGTGGCCTTGGTTTGAGAATGTTCTAACAAATTTGGGCAAATTAAATTTACAGTGAGAAGCGTGTCATGCACGCTAATCAACTCAAATTAGGAATGGCCATCCATACTCGATATTATCGAAATATCGATATTTTCCTCTACAGACAACATTCAATATGAAACAGGAGAGAACAGTGTATATATATATATATATATATATATATATATATATATATATATATATATATATATATATATATATATATATATTTAAACTTAACTATTGAATTGGGAATAAGGTCACTTATTAATTATTTAATGTTATTAATTAACTATTGAATGTTCATTTCTTCTATGTTTATTGGCGTTTCGATCCCGATATTTTCTTTTTATAAGTCAACGATGGGATCCTCTTTAAAGCTAGAATTTTAAAAAATAGAGCTTCGATCAGGCCAGGGACACACTGACAGTCTCAGCACCGTCCACCAGCACCTATATTAAGCTACTGGTAAATATTTTTAAAATTCAAGCTTTGAAGAGGATCCCATCGTTGACTTATAAAAAGAAAATACCGGGATCGAAACGTCAATAAACATAGAAGGAATGAACATTCAATAGTTTATTAAATAATTAATAAGTGACCTTATCCCCAATTAAATTAGTTAACTTTAAATTTAACACTCAATGATCGATTAAGAAACAGTTGTGTATATATATATATATATATATATATATATATATATATATATATATATATATATATATATATATATATATTTACTGATTCATTTTTTTTTTTTTTTTCTTTCTCCACATTCCTGTATGGCAATTATTTCATATTATATCCTTTTTCCTTTTCTTTCAATCTCTCCTGTAGATCTGAAGAAATATATTCACATTTGCATATATTGTATATTACACTACAAAAATTGTTACTATCTATTTACTTCAGTTTAGGATCTTGTTACTCAGCTAACTCTGTTTATATTTTAATGTACTTACTGTTTATAATTTTAATAAGCTTATTCAAATTGTTTATAATTTGTTGTCATAATATTATGTAACTTCCACAATTCTCTATCTTTTTGTATCTTGTCCGTTCTAGCCCTGAAGAAGACCTGCGAAGTCATATATATATATATATATATATATATATATATATATATATATATATATATATATATATATATATATATATATATATATATATATATATTTTTTTTTTTTTTTTTTTTTTTTTTTAAACAAAACTATCATATAATTCCTAGCGCTGTTCGAAAAAGATAGTTTTAATATTAATTTTTAAACTTAAAGATCAAACTGACGTTTTAGATATTCGATAATATCGAAACATACACTATCGATGATAAAATCGCCGTCCCTAGTGCACACTATCCAAGCAAATGGCGATGTATGAGCATTACTTTTTTGTAAAAATATTCAGTAAAAAATTAATAGCGAAACCATTATTTAAGAAACTTCCCTATCTAACTACCTCGTAATAATAGGCCGTCAGCCATTTATCAAAGCAACTTTTAATTCGGGGATGAAATTGCCCGCGGCCGCGCAAGGCTAATGACATAAGACAAGGCGGATATTATTGTTAGTAAACTGTATTAGAGAGAGCGCCACTTTGATCAAGTTATTCTCCAACTTGCTACTTCTAGTAATTAGCGGCTCCCGCTACTGTCCCAAAGGATTAATTACTGCAACAGTTACTATGGCAGCCAGGAACTGCTCCATTGACGTGTATCGATTACGTAGTTATATCGACCAAATCGTTACTTATTAATGTCCCAAAGGATTAATTACTGTAACCGTGATTCTGCCAGGTAGGAACTGCTTCATTGATATCCATCGATTCTGTACTAATATAGATGCTATTGATTCGTTGTAGGTTTATTATAGAATTATAATGAATTTATCAAGATGGCAGTTTAACAGAAACGATGATTTAAATAAATTAGTCGTAAACCAATGACTTTCTGTCCTACAGTTTCTTTTAACAATACTCCACTTATTCCTGTTCAAATCCGATACCTAGGACTCCACCTGGACAAACGATTAACTTGGAATCCTCATACTAGACTGAAACGACAAGAAACCGCTCGACGTTTCCGATTACTTCAGCACTTACTAGACAAACGCTCTAAACTTCCCATTAATTACAAAAGACTCATATACTTGACTATAATAAGACCTAATTGAACTTACGGAGTTGAGCTATGGGGCTCCACTAAACCATCGAATTCCTCTCGCATCCAATCCTTACAATCCAAAACCCTTCGTAAAATCCTCAATGCTCCTTACTTTGTCACTAATAAAATTATCCATAAAGATCTTAATGTTCCTTATGTTTCAGATCTGGCCCAATCCAGATACCTATCCTTCCATAATAAACTTCAGAATCATCCCAACCCTCTCGTTTCTAACCTTGCTTCCTCTTCAATTCCTGATAACCCTCCGAGGCGTCTGAAAAGAAGATGGCCCCGTGATCTCCTAATGTAGTCATATCATTAGAGTGCTACCATTGGGTAGTTACTCAGCGAGTGTATTCATGTCATTATATCAATTATGTCCAAATTTACTTGATGTATTTATGTAATACAGTTGTAAATGTCATAAAGAAATAAAAATAAATTGGCGTGTAATGGACGCACCCCCCACTTATGACCTATTTGTTTGATCTATTAGAGCCATGGTTTGTAGTTTTCTCATTCAGTTTCATCCGAGTACAGAAGTCATACTAGATTTTTTTTAAATTTACAATATTAAAAAGTGTCCAAGTATCAAAAAGCTATTCATCATAATTTACCATTACAAAAGATTTTTCGTTCGCTGAATGTAATAAGTAATAATAGCTCTAGCCCTGTCTCCCTCAACAGCCTGGTCCTTAGTGCCTCATAGGTCGAAAATTTTCACGATCGCAATACTTATCCCTGCTATATATTACACATACAGCTAAGTGAAAGTAATAGCTGATACAATTTCTATGACCACGACTTTCTGCACTTCTTCGTTAAATCCCGTTCCGTTTGTTTATCAATCACTTCATTCATCAAAATCTATCGCCTGAGAGTCCATAAATAAGGGATCTTGACTACTATATTATATGTGGTGTAGATTACTAATAAATCATTTTTACTAATCATATGAAAATATGAATCATTGATTGAAGTCTCCAAATTAAGTAAACTTTTCGCACATGAAGAACATATTACAAACCCAAAGTATCTAATAAAATAAAGAAGTAGGGATGACCAACCTGGGATATATATAGCGTATAATTGGCAATATCGAGTAGGCATTGGGTTTCAACATCTCTTGTTAGTGGCAGGGGACACCTTCCGGTCTCGGTTGGTCGATTCCTCTTCCTACCAATTACTGACCTAGGATCACATTTCCGTCTTTGGAAGAAATATTCTCCAAACCAGGTTTATCTTTGCACATCTTGTAACAAATATTTCGAATGAATAATAATGTAGGATGATCATTAAGATGACTTTCGAATACTTAATAAATCATCAGAATTTAAAACTACAAAATTCTTTTAAACGAGACCAAAGATATTACATCTCATTTCAAAATTAGACCTTCATGTCTGCACATTGACACTCCTAATAATTTCTGACTTGATAGTTTTGCGGTTTCACATTTAGATCTATATTTTTATTTATTTATTATTATTTTCAAGATAAACTAACAGTATATATAATACAGTAAGGAGCATAAACTCCTTTTATGGTATATAACGAAAGAGAATTTCATAGAGAAGTCACGAATCATAATTCGATCCTAAATTACCTATAAATTTTATAAAATAGATTGAAAAAAATTGGAAGGTTTCAAAAGTCGACGGATCCAAACGAGAAACATTTTGTTGTTATGTTTCGACGCGGAACATCAAGAAGAAACTTCTTTGTAGGCCCTGTGTAATGAAAACCAAAAATGTCTCGTTTTCGAGATAAACAACCTCTCTTAGATTTGGTCTCGTTAACTCTGAACTAACAAATAGTTGAATTTTTCCTATGGATTTTTTGTTTCATCCATTTTACTAGTGAAAACATGCCTATTCAGTATATATCATTACTGTTAGTATAAATGTCGTACGTAAAAGTTTTCAATTTTTATTATTCGCAAATGCAACAGAGAGCCAGAAACACCAGCACATGTGCTTGGAAAATGCTCCAACAAATCCCTCCTTATAACACGGCGTCAGCACAGAGCCAAAAATGAACTGATGAGGCTTCTTAAAGAGAGAGATTACGCCTGTTTCGAGGAAGTATATTGTATAGATACGGATGGATCCACCCGATATGTCGACATTGTAGCATTCCCTAAGACGGGTAAGTCGGCGATTATTTTGGATCCTACCGTGGGGTATGAGACCAACGACCTCGATCAGGCAGGAAAAGGAGAAAAAACAGACATATGAGAAATGCATCCCTTTCCTTAGTGAAAAGTTCCTCGAGAGTTTCGGGCCGAGAGAGTTCCACGTGAGAGGCCTTTGGTTCGGAGCTCGCGGAACGATACCAGACTCAACAAGGAGCTTCATGGAGGGCCTTGGTGTCGAAATAAAGGACGTGGCAAGGTTGGCAGAGAACATAATCCTCGACTCCCTGGGAATTATCCATCACCATGTGCATGGATAGAGAGAGAGTTTGTTCATGGGGGGGGGGAGCCATGCGTGTTTGACAGAATTTTTACATTATTTATTGACCACGTGAACTGTACATTATGCATTTTATGAATTAGGTTAGGAAACGAGACAGGAGAGAATCTAGGGAATGAGAAAAATGTATAAGGAGGGAGAAGGAAGAGAAAGGGATATATAATGCTAATAAATGAATGAAAGAAATAATAAAAAAAATATAGAAAAAAAATTATAATAAAAAAAATATATATATATAAGTTTAAAAAAAGTTTTATACTATGCTCATACATATAGTTAATACTACACTATACTTCTTTACTATTACTATTGTATATTAGTTTTGGAAAATTGTCTGTAGCGATTAATAAGTATGCTGTGTTTAAAGCAACCCAATGTAATTGGGCAGTACCCTTTTATGATAATAAAGTGATTATCTCTCCGATGTGTGATGTACTCTACGGTTGATATAGTCTACTACGATTAAAAATAGCAGAGGGCAATAAAATATAAGATTTTAATAATAAATCATAAAGAAATAATTAATTGTTATGCTCTCCTGTAAAATACTCAATTTTTACATACTTCATTTGGTCTAACAGTAGCGAGACACTTATTCAGTATGCACTGGAATTTTAGATTTTTTTTATTACGAATTATGAGATATGCAATCTACAAATGCGGAACTTTTTCGCATTTTAGTATTTGCTAATAAGGAAAACTCGTGGATATCAAGCCAATATGTGGATATCAATATGTCGAGGGATTACTGCATTTCCGAAAACGGCTTCTTCTGGAGATTTTATTCACATAAGAAAATTTTGAGGAAACTACACTGACCTTACTTGGCAGACGTTTGTATTGGTTGTATTTTACCATTTTGGGAGGAAGGTTTCAGACCGAAAGCTTCCTTCCCGTAGACCCATATTATTAGGTTATAACATGATTAGGTTTTAAAAATTAAAATATTGCTTTTTATGATAACCTTCGACGAAATAAAATTCTGTAGAAAAAGTAAAAAGAGGAGAATGGTATCGAAATGCTTAATTAATAATTGCAAAAATGTTTATATGCATAGTAAAAGACCTCTATATTGTTAGCGAGAGAGTTACAAACTAAGGATGCCCTATACTATACAAAGAGTTCTTGAAGGAGCACAGTAATGGATTAGTAAAACTCCAGAGATAACTGTACGTTATTTTTTAATTATTAATATTAGGTTATTTTCCAGTAAGACAAGCTAATCAATTATTAAGTAACTTGTTAATTTAACCGTCGTGATAAAGTATGAAGCTTTAACAATTGTGTGTGTTGAATAGACTATCTTGAAATATTATATTGTATGAAAATGAAATGAAATGAAAATAGATTTTTATTATCCTGGGCTTTTGTCCCTTTAGGACTAATTATAGATACAGAGGAAATGCCTGTATGGCCATAAAATTAAATTAAATATTTGCAATGCTCATTAAAATAAAAATATTGGATGAAAAATAAAAAAAAAAAACACTAAATACATACATATATATATACAATACAAACATGTGAAAATAAAATAACATAATTAAACAAAACCATTTCTGGGGGAACTTAAAAAGTTCTCTTATCTACTTTTCATGATCAATCGGGTTGGGAAAGAAGTAGGTGCTTAAAAAGGAGAGATTTAAATGAGGAAACTCATTGCGCATGTCGCATATCGGGAGGGATGGTATTACAGGTGGGGACGGCTTGAATTATAAAGGATTTGTCAAACGCAGCAGTTCAGTGAGGAGGTGGATATAGGTCAGAAGTACGGGATCTAGTGGGACGGGATTGAATGGAATATTTGAATTGTAGGCTGTGAAAAATATAGGAAGGTCGCTGAGTTCTGATGGCTTGGTACAGAAAGGTAGCAAGGAAGTACAGACGGCAGTTGGATGGATAGAGCCACTTCAACTTGATGTAATAAATTGTTTATAAATTATTTGTTTATTAAATTGTTTATAAACATATACAGTTACAGCACAAAATTAAATATTTCATAAAACTATAAATGGCACAATCATAATTAAAGGCATATTACTTCTTCTTTGTTCTCCCGAATGGCTAAGCCAGAGAATGATAAGACAAAGTCGGCGGTACACTTAAGATCCTCCAATTCGCCGCACAGCTTGATCGCCAAATATGTCTGGAGAATAAATTCCATTCAAAGCAGTGTTAAGTAAAAGTTTTGTGATGCGCACACCAAATCTATTCCTTTTATAACCGACTAATTTAACAAGAATGAAAAAAAAATCAATAAAATAAAATGAAGGGTTATATGCGTATCTCTTGAGATTCCGAAAACAAAACGTATTGCGCAGTTCATTAGGCGTTTAAGTTTGGCCTCGAATTCTCCGATAGTCCGCCGTACACCAGACAGCCATAGTCGAAGTGGGGGAACACAAGGGAGGAAACCAGGAGTATACGGGATTTATTTATTATTACGATGAATAAATTGAGGAAAAGGATATTTATCAAATGCTAGAGATATCACTGAAGTATACATACATGGCACGAACACATTCGGTGTACAAATGAAAATATTAAGTAAGTAAAATAATTGCGATATACCGATGGACGTTGAACTGCAATTAACAATCCAGTGTCAATATGGCCTAAGCACGGTTTACTTTCAGCCTCAGGTGGCCTCGTGGCAGAACTAATCTCGAGATAAAACAGACACGAGGGAAAGAGGGGAGGAATCACGCGTGTACACAGACGTCACCCAGTGCCGGTGATAACGAGGGCTGACGTCACAACTTTCGACCAATGGGAGACCGTTTCGCCCCCATTCACAGCCGTCAGAGATCGTTAGCGTAACGATGAGGCTATAGCCATCCCTACGCACTGACTGCATAGTGCGTCATCTAATTTTAGCCCGTATTTAACCACGTCATCCTGGTGGACTGCAATAATCGTGTCTGTGTTACAAAGAAATTAATGACGTACCCATCAGTTATTAGAGATCTTAGTAATTTCACTAATTCACCCACAGCTTATGATATTGCTTTGTCTAGAAGACAAAATTTTTTACCTGATATCAGCCCATCTCATCCCAATGTAACAAAAGTGCTTAAATAAACCTGTAGAATATATATATTTATATCAGAAGTCTTCGTAATTGTTTTCTAAGCGGGTTTCAAAATGTATATAGAACGTAATCCCAGCCTCTTTGAGCAACTTCGGTCTAAAGTTTAGTATTTTCGAAAAAAGTACGATTAAAAACTCAATAAATAAAAATCTTACATGAATAAAAATACTTTAATGTAACTAGTTTATGTATATATATATATATATATATATATATATATATATATATATATATATATATATATATATATATATATATATATATATATATATATATAGATGTCTATATATATATATTAGACGATATAGCCACCTCTCACATCTTCTGGACTACAGATCTTCACTGAACTTACGAAACAATCGACTGATCTACAATACCCTGCTGAGCCCAATATGGACATATGTAGCAGAACTTAGGAGTTCGGTAAAACAAGTACACAAAAAACAAAATAAAAACAGCACAATCAAAAATTCTAAGAACAATTGATAACGCACCTTGGTACATTTCAAATAACACTATACATAACGATTTAAACACCCCAACAGTAAAATACTACATCCATGACGAATTCACAATATTTCATTCTTCAACTAATAATCACAATAATCCTAATGGTTCTTTCTATCACCTGCTCCCTATAACCGGAACGACCAAGATTAAAAAGGACGCAAATTTATTATATATATAAATACAATAAATTTGCTAGATGCGCTGCAATTACAAAAAAAATATAAATAAAATAAAAATAAATAATAATAAATATTTATATATAATTTTTCTGTTGACATATCTTCTTTAGTATTTCTATTATACAATCTTATGATTCGGCTATAATTTTATAGATTACCCGCATGTGCAGAATAACGTCTAAATTGCCTGATTGAGTTCTCATTTGTGAAAGTAAGTGTAAAAATAAAATAAAAAAGTAAAGAAATATTAGCAGTGATTCAGCAAAAAAATATCAGAATTTGACCTAAAGCGTTTAGATTGGTCGCGTGAGTGAAAGAACCAAAAATAGTTCATGCTTTGTCTCTTTGTCTAATCGACTCTAACGATTTGGTGCTTCCTTCATTCCATTCTCTAAAAATATAATCCCGATTACTCTGTTTTTTTTTTGTTTTTTTTAAATTTTTATAGGAAATTAAGGAATCTTTCAGTTCATCATGGTTAAAATCGCCCATTAATTGTATACTTTTTTGAGTTAAACGCAAATTAAACCTCTTTTTTCATAACTGTTTATGATTTTTTTAAGGTACACGTTTACTTTTAACACCTGGAGGAGAAAATAATCTTCAACATGATAGCCTAATCATTTGACTTGACGAAAAATTTACAAATATACAGCATACTTACAAATAAACACCTTTGAGAAACAATATATTATATAATATTAAGTTTTCATTGTATGAAAATAATTTTACATTACCAATATTTAATATTATTATTAATATTAAGTATTATCAATATTAAGGAGCTGAATGAGAGATCTCCTTTCCTGATTTTAGGATGTAAACAGACCAGGGAAGAGGTGCTGCTGGGCTCCATTCTTCGTCATGCCTATCATCATCCATTTTCTACTTAACAACAAATCTGCTAATTGTCACTATCATGACAGGTGCGGATGAAAAATTGAAGACGAAAAAAAAAAAAAAAAAAAAAAAAAAAAAAAAAATATATATATATATATATATATATATATATATATATATATATATATATATTTAAGTGTAACCGTAATTGTTAAATAATATAATTTTAAAATAAAGAAACATCGACATATTATTTACTTATACACTGCTAATCCCCTTGGGGCATATCCTTAACCTCTGACTTCATGAATTATAACAAGGTTAGTATATTTTTTTTTATTACAATAGATTATACCCGGCTGATTAAAATTTATTTCATAGCAAACCCACGGTATGAACCTCTACCTTCCCACTCTGGTTAGAGTATGTTTGGTTGTACCTCGAGAACAAATCTCCGTATACAAGAAATGGCGAGCTAGGAGTATCGTGAATAAAATAAAAGCTTATGATTTAAGTGTCTTGGAATCATTACTCGACTCGGCAAGGGCGTGCTGTTTCTAAAATAAATGGTCTTGCAAGGAAGTGATTTGGTCTTTAACCATCAGATTTTCCATGATTAAGGGAGTCAACTTTATAAATGATGTGTTCACCACAGGAGCATCTAATGACCTCAGTGTAGAGCCACAGCTGACAAAACAGGATAAATAATTATCTTTTAGTTCGTACTGTTGAAGTTTCTTCGATTGTTTTTATTTTTCTTCCCAACCTTGTCGATAAGTTTATCTAAAGAATTTCAATTTCGGTCATCTGATAAACAGTCTGTGAACAGTGAACTCCCCTCTCCCATCTCTCACTAAATTCCTCCTTCACTCTCTCTTTACAAAGTTAAATTGAATGAATGTTTATTGTTTTTGTTGTTATTTAGGGCTTAGAGGCACAAAACCCTGAGATCATTTGATTGGTAATACGAGTGACGTGGCTGAGTGAAAAACGCTGGGATCTTCTAGAGTTCTGCCTTTCCCTCCAATATTGTGGGGAAATGCTTGGCTAGGAGACCTTGAGTGACTGAATATTGTAAAAATTGTATAAAAGCATGTATGTATTTAAGTATTTATTTTGTTAGATTAGTTTATTTTTGTTTAGTTAAGTATATTTTAGTTTATATACATTGACTTTCAGTATTGTCATCTTGCTGTTTATTTATTTTTATTTATTGTTCATAGTACGAATGAGCTACTCTTTATCACTATTACTATTGTCCTTAAATGTGACAGATTGTAATATATCTCGATAAAGAAATTTCCTAAAAAAAAATATTCATTTCAATAATCTCAACAATAAATTATTAAGTAAAAAAAGAAACTCAAAAAGAGCTCAAATTTAACTTTTGTTTAGCAAATCGTTAGCTTTGAGAAAATTTAACACCAATTTTATTTTAACTTCGTGATTACTTAAAAAAATAAAAATAAACCTGTACCACTACAACTCATGAAGGGTCTTGGTTGCAGTAATATGCGAGGAAGTACTATTTCAAGGCCAACTATTGTGCAGGGAGGTGATGGGGCCGATATCACGCACAACCGCCAGATTTTCCCGCTTAATTATTTTTATAATTAAGAGTACCCACCAACTTTATAAAGGCTGGGTGTCCCCAGGAGGGTCTTCCGATCCCAGGGTCGATCCACGGCTAATGAAAGTCATCAGCCGGATTCGCACCCAGGACTTTGAGCTCTGGAAGTCAGTGCTCACCCACTGAGCTACCCCACTTCCTCATCATTATTTAAAACTACTGATAATTTTGGTACGAGTCCCAATTCGGTTAGAATCAATACGTAATAAGGACAGTCTTGGAGAATGTATTTGATGTGAGAGTGCTGTTAGAAATTCTCAATCACACCCCATAGAAGAAAAAAAACGCTGCAAATTATTTCACAATGGTTTATTATTTCCAAACAATTTCACATTACCTTCCTAGTTACAAAGAAAAATAAATAAAACGTGATTCCAATTATTGGAATAAACTTTTTTTTTAATCATTAGTAATATGCTAAAAAAAAAAAAAAAATAGCATTACTTCAGTATAACATTCAAAATTTAAAAACCAAAACAAAGGATATAACATTTGCATTAGAACATATAAAAAATAACTATAGACCATATCTTTGCTCCTAATTTTTTTTTTTAGGAAATCATGTGATCTTTTAAAAAACCATTTATTCCTTTTTCGAATTCTAGGTATCTTGAAACGTGAAACCTCAAATTTTGAGAGTGGATTAAGTTTTTGAATTTTTTGGCCGATCACAATGGTTCATTATTGAAAATAATAAATCAAAAATATTTAAAAATCCTCGATACCTCTAAGATACCTCTACTAATAGTGCTTTGATTTCGACGAAACTTCCTTAATTTTTTTAGAAAATTAAATACCTTTGAAACATCTTATCACACAATATCAACAAAAAAGTGTAAACTTTTCGAGCTATTCGGAATTTAATTTTACCATCCCTCGTAACTTTTTTTCCATCTTCTTTTCATTGAAGTATATAGTTACATAGATAAATTTAAAGGGCGTCGAAAAAATGACTTTAGCGAAGTTTCATTGAAATCGGTACATTCGTTCAGGCGCTACAGTCTATAGCACCCCAGGTTTTTCGGCCGCCATTTTGAAAGTAAAAGGCTGATAGTAATGTCAATGAAGGATGATCATCCTCGGGTGACCTCTGACTTCTGACTTTTTTTGGAGAGACAAGAAAAAAATGTATTCGTTTTTCGAATTCTACGTGAAACATCAAATTTTGAGAGGGGGTTAAGTTTTTGAATTTTTTGGTCGATGACTATGGTTCATTATTGAAAATAATAAACCCAAAACGAAACCTTTTACCACCTCTTGAAGCAACTTAGAACTGGACAAATTTAATTATATAATCTTTATAATATTTAATTATAATAATCTAATTTAAAGGAAAATGGTGGAATACAGACGAAGTAATAATCCATTTCTTTCTACATGCGACACAGCTACACTCTCGTTCTTTGATAAATAGCGCATTACAAGCTACAGCGACAAAGAAGTCGCTCTAACGACTTCAGGCTTCAGCGCACACGTGAGGAATAGATTTCACAGCTCATCGCCAGCCAATCACGTCTCGTCGATTACTGTTCATAGCTGATTTATTGGCGCTCTTGCATTTCGGCCTCCACTCAATCCATCATGACGTCTCTATGGCTATTTATAATATCTATTGAAAACCTACTAGCTATGCATTGTGTTGTCATTGCGTATGACTATACAACAACCCATATCAACAATTTTTAGAATTAATTTAAAAAAAAAAAATATATATTTTATGTATTTCATTCTAATTTGATTACGCATCGGATTTGTGCTATTTATTATAGTCTACAATGCTGGATTTTAATGCTGAATCCTCTTGAAGTTATCACAATTTTTGTAGGAATTGGGCAGTGTCCAATCTAGTAAAAACTTTTTGTACTAAAATTTTATATTTTGATTGTTATAAAAATTACTTATTTTTATTGTTTTTTTTTTAGTTCTAGAAAACGAATATCAATAATATTGTTTCTCCTTTAAAAAAATATTTAATTCCACATAGTTACGTCAGTTATCCAACTCAACTGTACCTAGAATGAGTACAATATTGTATAAATATACAATGCTTGAAATTGGTGACCCACTGACTGTCAATTCTGCTTGTAAGTCATTGGAATTTCGACTTTGTTTTTAGATTAAAAAAAAAACGCAATAAGTTCACCAAAAGCACACCAACCCTTTTATAAACCGAATATAATTATGATTTAATTTTATGAAATGTTGCTTGACGTTTTGCAATAAACCCAAGGTATTTCCTGAACACGCTTGAATATCAAAATCAGCACGTTTTATTTTCCAATAAACCGATATAATTTTGAATGTAAGGCAAAATAATTACTGATGCAAATATTTACTTAGTTAATGTATATAAAAATATTATTTTAAGTATTCAATACGAAAATATTATTTTAATTTATCTTATATCTCATTATCTCAGCTAAATTAATGTTATTAAAATATAAACAGTCATCTTTTTTTAAACGGAATTGTAAGTTAATATATAGTTTGTTGATACAATTTTAAAAGAAACTGGATATAGTAATTAATTTCTTCTTTTTTTTTTTAATTTGTAACAACTTTGTAGAATAATAGTACGATCTCCCACACTATAGGGTAACCAAGTATCTACTAGAAATACATCTGCTCGTTCATACAATGTATGAATACAACAAAGAAATAAATATAGAGAATTCAGTTTTTTCAACACATTATTAAATTCAATATTAAATAATGTGGCAGACAAAGCATCCCCTTGCCTAACCCCATCCGTCATTGGAAAGCTATTGCGTACATTGCCTTTAATAATTACTTTTGCATTGCTATTATTCATAGTCATTTGCAATAACCTTATTAATTTTTTTTTTTAAATTTGGGACTGATGTAAGGCATTTATTATTTATTTATTTATTATTACATTCCACATCTAACCGATCGAGTCATTAGCGGCTTTAGATGCAATCAAATTAGGTGTACAAATTTAATGTCTTTTATAAATTCAAACACTTTTTGTATCTTTTCTTCGTCATCTGAAAGTGCTTCAGATATGTTGGAAGGTATGTTATGTTTTTTTTCTGGTGTCAGAGTATAGTCTGCAAGTTGTTACAATGTGTTTCAGTGTAAGTGATGTGTTACATGTATTACAAAATGGTGGTTCCAGGTCTCTCATTAGGTAGCCATGGGTAACGGCTGCATGTCCAATTCTAAGCCGAGTTAAAATTGATTCTTCTTTCCTGTTCTTTCTTAAAGAGGTCGTCCACGGTTTGGTATCTTTTTTGATTTCTTGCAATTTATTCGTATATTGGTTCCACTTGAATTGCCATTTTTCATTTAGGATTTTTTTTCCATTCCAATCTCCAGTGAGCATTTATTAATATTTATCATCATTTACCATTTATCATTTATCACAGCATTTATTATCAGTTAGGCATTTATTAATTTCCTTCTTATCACTCTATCGAAACCTTGCCGATAATCTATGAGCAGCATATGTAGGTCAATCTTATATTCCCAGGCTTTTTGCATTATCTGTCTCAGCACAAAGACAAATAAGTTGTTCCTCTACCCTTCCGAAATCCACATTGGTTTTCCTCCTGTATGTTCTCGGCAAATACGTTGAGCCTCACAGAGAGGATGTTGGAAAAAATTGTATAGGCTACAGCCAATAGAGAAATGCCTCTGTAATTCTCGCATTGGAGTTTTTTTTATATATATATTGGGCATATCAGACTGGTTAATAACAAAGTATTAAGTATCACTGTCAGTCAAGGAAGTAAACATTTGTTTCATATATAGATTTTTAATTTTAAATCAATATTTTAATTAGTTTTTAAACCTTAAATAGAGTTGATTAATAAATAACTGAATCGGATGGATAGTTAGTCAAGAATAACAATGTTTTTATTATAACTATTGCGAAACCTTGACTTCCATAAGCCCCTCCATAAAAAAATTCAAAACAAACCCCCTTCGTCTCCATAATACAAAATCCATCTCAAAAAAAGATTCTTAAATTTTAATTATACACCCGGTCAACAACAGGTATATCAGCTAGTTTTCCAATAAACCGACATCATTTTGCAAATAAAGCAAAATAATTACTGATGCGAATATTTACCTTGTTGATGTATAGGGCAATGTTATTTTCAACACACAATATATAGTTTGTTGATGCAATTTTAAAAGAAACTGGATTTAATAATTCTTTTTTTTTTTTTTTTTTGTAACAACTTTGTTGAATAATAGTACTATCACCCAAAATAAAGGGTAACAAGTATATAATAGAAATACATGTGTTCTTTCATAAAATATAGGTATACAAAAAGGAAATAAATATAAAAAAATAAAAATAATAGAATAAATAAATAGTATTAAAAAAAATTAGATTAAGATTGAAATAGATAAAAAATAACAGTCTTTAAAACTCCTGAGGCATGATTTCACGACTCCAAACTTCCTCCAACAGTAAATGTGTTTGGCTTATCGTTATTATATTATAGCCTATAAACTTTGTGAAAATCTGTGCAGTCCATAAGACCACGCATGTTTTCTCACTTACTGTTCCATTTGGAGTGGTTGAAGCGGACTTATGGCGATCGGTCAGTTCGAAACAATAACAAACTAACTCTTCGATACGGCCAATGAGACGTGTCAATCACTAACGACTCGTTCAATCGGCCGAGGTTCCGTTCGGGCCCGCTGGCCAAAGCCGGCAATTACACGAACCGCCACTTCCGATAACAGCTTTATAACCCAGTTGCTGGGAAAGTGCTATTGTTAGCGCAGTGGTTTCTTCGCCTTATTAGACCAAAGCCTTCGATGTCTTGTCGTACTGGACAAGAACAATAAATAATAGAATTTTGTAACTGTCAGCGAGGGTTCAATGACACGAAGCGGGTACTATTGCTTTGTTGCTAGATTATAGCTGGAATTATTTATTAATTTATTTACCAAATATAAAATTCGAGCATCGATTTATATTTGAAATGAGCATTTTTTTTTCGGCAGCTTCACAGCGTCCTAGTGGGCTTATTGTTGACAAAAATCGGACTTAGTCTTGCATTTTGCAAGAATAAGACCATGGTCTAATTGTTGCAAGACCAATATACTTTTTCATTTAACTCTTCAAATTTCTCATTCGTAGTTTAGTTAGGTTTCCCAATTCTAAGTAATTCCACGGCACTATTTTAGGTATGTGTTCACTAAAACAAAATAAAAATAAAAAAGTTCATATTAACATATATCTCAAACTCATTTATTAAACAGATTCATTTATTATCAAAAGGTTAAAGATCTATTATTTATTTAATACATTAAGACACTTCCTAGTCACTTCCTTAATTTTCCCCCACTTTGACTATTGCTGTACGGTATATGGGGTCCTCTCTGGGGATCTCGAGGCGAAACTAAAACGTTTGATAAATTGCTTTGTACGATTCATCTTCGGGATCCCAAGGGACGCCCCTGTTTCCCATTTTTACGCGGAGTTAAAGTGGCTTTATCATTTCTACCGTCGTAAGTATTTCCTGGCATCCTTCCTCTTTCAACTCATCGAATCCCACCGTCCCTCATACATCTCCGAGCTCCTTCAATTCAAATCCTCTGTTCGTTCCCGCAATACTCGTTCCCGGTCTTCTGATTTATACATAAGGGCCCACCGAACCGCTGCTTTCGACAAATCGTTCATTATCCGATCCTCATCCCTATGGAACTCCATCCCTTCCCATATCCGTCAATCTAATACCCTTCCTACCTTTAAATCCCGCCTGTTCAATCATTCCTTATCCATCCAGTCCCCATAAAATCGTAAATAGATACTACTGAAAATATGTACATAAATTATTAGTTCGTTCTTCATTATTTGTTCTCCAATTTTTGTTTATCTATTCTTTTTTTTTTCTCTTTTATTATCAACTGATCAAAATCGGAAAGCAACTTATATGTATATGTGTATATATATATTATTTTTTTTAACCAAGACTGTTCAATTACTCTGTATTTTTATTTATATATCTCTGAGGCTCCTTAGCCCTCATTTCTGTCTTCCTGTATTATTCTAAAGGGACTCGTCCCAGAATAAATAAAGTATTATTATTATTATTATTAAGACTAACTGTACAAAGTTTAATACTAAATAACAGGTTTCAATCACCTGATAAACAAATGAAAGATAAGCAGTGGCAGTAGTTATTCATCTATTTGTCTAGTTCTACGTGTTTTAGTGTAAGTGAATCTGATCGTGGAAGCCGCAGTAACTATCAAGCACCATCCTGATGCTATACGAAGAGCCAGAGAAGTATGGATCCGTCGTGCTGAATATTGCATTCAACAAAACGAAGGCTCCTTTTAAAAGTTATTCTAAGTGTTGTAATAATAATAAATAGATAGTAACAATAAATAATAAATCTTTAGCCTTTGATATATGTTTGAGAGTTTGAGATATATGTGGTGTTAATATGAACTTTTTTGTTACTGAACACAAACCTAAAATAGTGACGTGCAATTACGAAATACTCTGTAAATAATCAATATGCAATTAAAGTTCAGTTTAACTTGATGGCAAAAGCTCATTGAAGGTGATCAGATGGGTAACTAAAATCAGGGGTGATGTTTTGAACTTCAATCAAAAACACTTCAAGACGTTGATTTGTGTATAGACGTAGTACGTTGAAAAACAGAGACATGTCTCAAAGACCAAAATTGCACAAAATGTCTACTATTGTGGACTAAGGTTTCGTCTATTATTTACATAAAATCCAAAAACCAACTTTCATCTGATGATGGGATTTCAATATGATTACAATATATTTCGGGGGAAGGTTAGTTCAATATTGTCCCACAATACGGGATAGAGCTGTAGGCACTACGAAAATGTCTAACAAGCACAAAATAAAATTTTTTATTTAAAAGTTATACCAAAAATTGCAGAAGCACATTTCTATTTGATAAATGCCTTGTTAAAAAAAGACTTAGATCTCCAAACGGTTTTAGATACTGCAAACAAATAATATGTAAACTTCTACCTGAGACTGACTTACAACACAAACCTATTAACATAACCAATTGATTCCACCACGAACCCGTACATCCCACCCCGACGACTCTTAAGACGTCTAAGACTTTTAAGGTGGCCAAGATTCTTCACAACTTAACACCTATACAAAAGGTCAAAGATTTGCTAATTTGCAACAAAAAAAAAAAAAAAACACTTTGTAGAAAACAAATTCCAACTACGACAGATTAAAAATTGATGTGAATAAACAATAACTTTTATTTATCAATTTAATTTATAGTAATAATTAAATTGATGTGGTACTGACGGTAAATTTTTCTACGAGTAAGTTCATCTTATTACACCTTTTTTTTTAGTTTTAATAAAGTCGAAAATAGCAATTTAAAAAAAACTAAAATAAATGAATAAATTCAGCAGCAGAGGACCTTCTCTGGTGTATTTTCCAATCAATTTTCATGAAAAAAAAGATATGACTATTTATTTTATTTTTTTAACATTTTATAATTTTCTTCAGTATTCAATTTATGAAATTGAGAGGCTAGATTGAAAGAAAAAAACAATTACCAAGTAAAATCAAAATAGTTTTTTCTTCAGATTTCTATTAGCATATTTTAGTATAAAATATTAAATATAAAATAAAATATTAAACTAATAAAAGCATATTAGTAGCATAAAATATTACTAGAATATTTTAAAGTCTATGATGTGTCATTTAAGAATAAAATTTATTGGAGTAGCCGTTTTTGAAGTGTAGCATTGTCAAAGAAATACGAACAGCTTTTGTGTTGACAGAATTTTACCAATATAATCTCTCCTTGCATAAATGCAATGCCCACCATCTTAATAATTTAGTGTATGCATTATAATTATTAAATGCAATTATTTTAAACTGATCATTTGTTCACTATTCCCTAAATCGGCTTATAATTATTCTACAATTATAATTTATAATATAAACAATAGTTTCATTGCAAGATTATGATTATTTATACATATATGTTGGCTTGGCCAATAAATCCTTTAGGTTTTTCTGTTTATTTTGATTTCACAATGATAAACTTCTTATTTGATGAATTAATCCCTAAGATGGATTATTTATCCTGTCTGTAATATGTCAACAACTATATCTGTTAACTCTTGTTGAAACTAGATCAGTATTGTGTGTGGTATTGCACTTTGAATATGGAAGAAAATATCATTTATTATCGCCATATTTTGTTGGATTACATTAAGAAAGGTAAGCGTTCTGCAGAATTGAATGAGAAAATTGAAACGAGCAATGTTCAGACCATTGTTGACCAAAATTCCACCCAATGAGTGCGAGAGATCGGTAAGGCCCCAAAATGTGTCGCACACAAGCGTACAAAACCATTCGCACAAGCTCAGCTATGTTTTCAGACTTAATGTTTGGGTCTCTCATATGATTTTAACTATCTTGAGACAGATTGTAATATTTTTCAATAAATAAGATTAAAAAAAAAAAAACTATCTAAAAGAAATTTAGCAGGAATATAGGACCACACAAACTACTAAATTCCTACACAAATAAACTCCTACTAAATTCCTACAAAGAAATTCTTACTAAATAAACTACACAAAATGACATCAACAGGACCTGCGTAAAAAAACTACAAATGAAGATAAAAAATAAAAACCTCTAAGGAGTTTTAGTTTATTTATTCTTTACGTACGCATTAAATAAAAAAAAAACATTCATGAGGCTTTGAAGAACAATAATACAGCTTTCCAACAGATACAGTAACATCGAATTTGGAGAACATCCTGAAGAGTTATGAATTATCGGGTGGGTGTTGTGTTCAACCAAGACAACGCTAGGCATCACACGTTATTGTTTACTCGCAATAATTATTGAGCCTTGGATTGGATCATTTGCCGCACCCTCCCTATTCACCAGACCTAGCTCCAGGTGACTACCACTTATTTCGGTCTCTGCAAAACTCCATGAATGGAAAGAAATTCCAAAAGAAAGAGGACACCACAAACCATTTGAATCAGTTTTTATTTTTATTTTATTTTTTTTCCTACCCCCCAGGAATTTCTTTATTACAAAATACAATATATAAATGTTATATATACATAATTTTTTTATTTCCTTTTATTGCCCAAGAGCATTTTAAGATAAAAGAATCAGTTTTTAACAATAAACCTCAGACATTCTATGAACAGACATTATGCGTGATAGTGGGAATTATATTATGATTATAATAGTATTAGTGGGAAAAAGGGAAAAGGTCATATTAAATTATGGTCAATATATTGTAGATTAAAATAAACTTTATGTCTATAGTAAATTGAGTTTTATTTCACCCTGAAAAACCGAAGGGACTTATTTGTCAACCCAATAAACGATATCTACCAGAACTTAAGTATGGAAGGTGACATAAAATGTTTAATGTATTTTTCAAGATGGGATCCGCAAACGATATAAATTTATGAACTCTACCTATAAAATATTTCTAGTGTTAATATTTTATTTGATGGGTTACGTGGGTAAACGATTAATGTCAATTTTGACTTATTCACTCTTCATCTGAGTAATAATTTACTATTTTTTCTTGTTTACCCTCAAATATGTTTAGTGTACAGGCAATACAAACATTTTCTTATTAATTTAGAGCCTTGCCAGAATGCCATCAACATCGTATTTTTTTCCGAAATAAATTGGATATCCCATTGTATTCAAGGTGATCGAAGCAGAATGGTTAGCGAGTTTGTATCCTCTTAAAAACCTCTGAGACGATTAGGAAGATTTCGAAGATGTTTGACGAATTTCTTTCCTTGGACATGATATAAATATATGCCAAGTGAGGACCAGTATAACGTCAATAATTTTTTATAAGTGGATAAATTACATTATTAAAAACCTTTCTCATCAAATTTGGGACAAATAGAACGAGAGATATTTTAGATAAATGCCTTCCCAGTAAAATACGTTTTCGCTTATATAAGAGAAAGTGAAAGACGAAATTCAATCAAATCTATGCAACGTCATTATTGAACTAATTCGAACAAGCAAGTTTATGAAATAATGTCATATCTAAGAAAATATATTTGTGTGCGTAAGCTGAAGCGCTGTATGGAATTCAATACAAACAGAAATGTTTCAAAACATATATACGTACATACACACACACACACAATATATATATATATATATATATATATAATATATATATATATATATATATATATACATATACTGACCAAGAGGTTCAGTAAATATATATATATATATATAAAATTATATTCAGGTGACGTTTCAAGACATTATCTTCTCATATTTATGACCTACAATTAAAGAAAGTTTATAGATATACACTAATATATAATACTTTTTAAAAAATAATTTTTAAACACTAAAATGACGGATAACTAAAATATAATTTAATTGTTGATATATCTGACCAACTGATCTTAAATTTGGTTGCTGCTAAATTAGAATAATGTTGCGAGAGGTACTAATTTCGGACGAAATTGTTGCATTTCCAAGTGTATTTTTTTTTTATCGTCGTGGATTTAAAGATTTTTCATTATTGCAGTCCCGCTAAAAAGAGTTAAAAGGTTGGAGTTTTGGATAATAAATGAGTGCAACATAAATGCTTTTTAGAAGTCTCAATTCTTTTCTCATAACATCATAAATAAATTAATAACAGTTTAATTAATTTTAAAATTACGTTTAAATTATTTTAAATCCTCAATGCTCCCTACTTTGTAATAAATAAAACCATCCATAATGACCTTAATGTTTCTTATGTTTCAGATCTCGCTCAATCCAGATACCTATCCTTCCATAATAAACTTCAGAATCATCCCAACCCTCTCGTTTCTAACCTTGCTTCCTCTTCAATTCCTGATAACCCTCCTAGGTATCGGAAAAGAAGATGGCCCCGTGATCTCCTAATGTAAACATATCATTAGAGTGCTACTATTGGGTAGTTACTCAGCAAGTGTTTCACGTCATTATATTCATATGTTCAAATTTACTAGATGTACTTATTCAATACAGTTGTAAATATCATTAAAAATAATAATAAAAAAAAATATTTTAGGAACACATAAAAAAATAATAATAATAATAATCTGTACCACTACAACCCTTGAAGGGCCTTGGGTTCAGTACTATTTATGAAAAGGGCTGTTACATGGCAAAGGATTGTGCAGAGACATGATCGGGCCGAGATCACACTCAACTGCTAGATTTACCCCTTAATTAATTATTTACTTAAGGGTACCTAGTTTATAGAGGCTGGGTGTGAACCATGAGAGTTCTATGACCATCCATGACCACAAGTTAAAAAAACTTTTCTTACATTTTTTACAATGGATTTCCCGTTTTGATCCTCAAATTACAGGCCTAATATTCTTTAAATCAGCCGCCATTTTTTAAAGCAGCGGCTCTGGAACGGCATACAAGCTCATTTTTACTCAGAATAACATATAATTTCGTAATTTAAAAACAAATCCTAACCTGCGATGAGGTAGATTTTTGACTCCAGGGCTAAGTGATAATAGAGACCACAATAATAGTTTAAATTTTACTGCTGATATTTTTATTAATAACTTGCTGATGTACCCATCGTTGACGGCTGTATAGTTAAAATTTGAGAATCTTTTTTTGAGATGGATATTGTATTATGGAGGAGGAATTAATTTCATAACATTGGGTGAGGGGAAGAGGTAATTTTAATTATGAGAGGGTTTTCTTCCGATTTCCGGCTAATCCGCTTGGTTAATCCAAAAAATATGTACGACAACATTTGTTAGGCTCGAGAAGTTGAATAGAATGACACCTTGATCGGGAAGATCGGACAATGTTGAAAAATGAGTGTGTTTTAAGCGACAACGCGTTACTGATGTTCGGTATTTCGGATTTTTCTCGTTGAGTTGTGATAATTTTTTTTTAATTAGTTGAATAGTACAACTGTTGAATGTGGCTCGCGGTAGAGTAGGTTGGGATGAGAATCGAAGTAACTGCCAAACCGGGATCTCTAGACAAATTATCCAAGAATTCATAACTCTGGTTCTATTCACAATTTTATTTTCATTTAAAGCCTACGTTTTATATCAAGTAAACCCGAATATAATGTCAAAATTTCAAAAGTCTACAATAAGCCATTGCTGATCTTACCCCTGACAAAATTTCGTTGCAATGCGGACATACAGACAGACAAAAAAATGTTTTAAAAGTGGATTTGGTGTGCAATGTATGAAACGGAAAAGTGTCATAAAATGGGTTGATTCTATTCAATGCACAAACAAAATCTTTATTTTATTTATATAGACTAGAAGGCCCGTTCGAAAAATTCGCACAGCATATTGTTATCAATTTGTATAATAATACAAATTACAATAAGGTGTAGCTTTGCGAAAAATTGTCCGATTTCAATGATTTATTTTTCCTTTTGTAGACAATTTAGTAATGTTTTATATAATCATAGGAATAACAGGAAAAAGTGTGTAATTTTTTAGTTATTAGCAAATAAAGTTTCTTTTCTTTCGTAAATTGTTTACCTAAATTTTCGGGGTGATTGGACTATTTTGACCGCCTAAAGGAGAAGGAAGCCTTCGAAATTGGTGGCTCAATCTTGAGATTTGGTGAAGAATTAACGATGATATGGCTTGCCGTTCAAAAACACCATAGATAAATAATATAAACTCCTCCTCTCTCGATCATAGAGACCTCAAGTCGACGAAATGAGACATGAATTCAATGGCAGTACTACAATTAACGTAAGGTTGTGTGGATGCGAACCCTATGCCTTGCGTTATCTTATTTGAGCATGACAGGAGTTTATATTTGGTACAAAACCGATTTCGAGCCTTACTGTAATAATATATGTGGAGATTAAATAAACAACCGCATAAATATATTCAAATTTATTTTACTGACTTTCAAATTATCGTAACCTAAATAATTAAATATCAATTATAGTGCTACACTAATAAATATCGCTCAAAAACATCTGGAGGCCGCAACTACATCATGGGGCCCACATGCGGCCTAGAGGCCGTAGGTTCTCCACCTCTTGTATGCAATACTATGTAATAAACAAAAAATAATCAGAATGATGATCAGCAACTTAAAATATCTCCCCTTCTCTCCCAAACAATAGACACTTTATGTGGAAGTGTAGAGAGCAGACTACAAACCGCGAATGGCCATATTAAAGTTACGCGGCACATATAATTTTATGACTCGCTTCTATTGAGAGGGGAGTCACTCGTATATTCTAGAAATGGGTCACTTTAAGGAGATAGTAAAAGGTGTGCTGAAGGGAGGAGGATCATTGCATTTTGTACTAGACAACTGTTCCGGAAGGTGTCTCTATCTACAGGATCACCTGCGAAGATTATCGTAAAAGAACCTATCGCAGATTCAGTTCGTTTTTATAACCAACTTACCGGAAACTGGCTAGACGTAAAGTTTTGTATTGATCAGCTGGTTTTAGGATCGATGCTTAGTATAGTGGAAGTCTTATTGTTAGATATAATACCAAAACGAAAATAATAAACGAAGTTCGATAGTGATATCAAATTCAATTTATTCGAATTTTGTTAATACCATTTTAAAATCTTTAACAACTTAAACATCTGATGTGTCCACTCACACGACTTTCCTACCTATTTCAGAAAAGTTCTTATATCTTTACATATGTTTTAACATAAAACAGCAATGATCTTTGTTTGACTATTATTTTTACTATTTATGTATTTTTCTCTTCTTCTCAGGTTGTGCTTTTTCTTTCGGGTATATATGCTTATATTTTATATTTTTGTCTTTATGTGTGCCAATATGAGAATGTACGTATAAATA
This sequence comes from Nezara viridula, assembly GCA_928085145.1. Taxonomy (NCBI): domain Eukaryota; kingdom Metazoa; phylum Arthropoda; class Insecta; order Hemiptera; family Pentatomidae; genus Nezara; species Nezara viridula. The sequence continues at coordinate 4,436,453 of OV725082.1, forward strand.
GTTCCTTTTATTTATTTTACTTATTTTTTTTTCCATTACACCACAAGTATCCTAAGATTTTATTTTATCTTAGTGTCTGCATATTATTATATAAACCACTGTAGATATTATTAAATTTTGTATTAAATTAGTTTTCTATTAGATCGCCTATTGTTTATAAATTTTGTAGTTATGTATATATAAATATGTAATTTCTCTTCTTTTTTTTTCATCACAATTAAGTAATTTTAAGAAGATTTTATGTTCATTTGTATGTATATTTTATTTTTTATTTTTACTGGTTACATCCTTTTTAAATAATGTATACAATATTAAAATTTTTATAAGTTAGTTTTTGGCCAGATTTGTACTTGACTTTGTATTAACTCATTATTGTTATTCTAAAGGGACTTAGTTCCAGAATAAAGTTTAATTTTCTATTCTATTCTATTCTATGTTCATGAAGAAACAAAAAAAAAATTGAACTAGATTTACATTACTGACAAATTATCAAAGAAAAGATTTGAGTACGATTTATTGATAAACTAAAGCAATGTAAACCGGCTTAAGGTAGATCAGTGTAAAAATTTTAATACTCTATAATATTGCTGATCAAAAACTTTTTGCCATCGCCTAATTTAGTCAAACAATAATTTCTGTTAAAAGTAGAGGAAATAATGAAGCTTGTGTGATGCGGGTAACATATTTTCTTACTTTCACTTAGTTATCTTTTTTCTCTCATTCATCCCTTTCTGACATTAGGATATGAACCCGTAATCATACATTGGAAATTGAATAGCTGTAACTTCGTTAATAGTTGTCCAAAGTCTATGGCACCTCTCCTTTATTAAGCACTGGTGTTTAAAGTGAATGAATCGAAAAGCCAACATATTACCTTTACACTCCGACAAAACTCCTGCCCATCACTACACTTTAATTCCATCCAGTTTTCTTTCTCAGAGACAGTCCGGTATCTTGGCTTTCTTTAAGACCGAAGACTAACGTGGAACCCACATATAGACTCAAAAGACAAGAACTCAACCGAGGATACGGCCAACTATACATATATATATATGCCTGAACATAAATTCTAAACTTTCAATAGAAAACAAATTACTTATCTACAAGAACGATTTTTATATAAGTCGGAGTTCGGCTCTAGCCGGTGACAGAGATACATCGGCTCCACGGCGGTTTCCCTTTTAATAGGGTTTTATTCGCCCAATCGAGCCAAAAATTGACATGTGACCGAGGACATACGCTGGAGACCTGCTGCTTTAATTTCGAAAAAATCAAGCAAAGAACTTCGCCAGGACCAGGAGGTAAAGAACTCAACGTGCCTGTGGGACCGGGCTCCTTATCGCTGTGCAGAATAGGACTTGTCGGCCCCCTCCACCTCTCAGCGGCCGCCTCCATCCAGCAAGGTCAGTGGCGTCTTATCAATACCAACAGCTGTCACCGAAAGAGCCCAACCTATTTTGTTGTTATCATTTTTTTTCTCTCTCCTCTCTTATTTAAAAAAAACTGATCACAGGAAAGCTAGATTATTGAAATTAATGAATTATTATTTAAAAGAATTAGTATTTAGCTTTATCAATTGATATATTTATTCAATTTTATTTATTATTTATTAAGTGGACGTAGGTGTGTTTATTTAATTTTTAACAATATATTTTATATATTTAATTTGTTTTTATTCATTAACTTATTTATTAATACATTACTATTTAACCTAGATTTTATTAATTGTATATTTTAATTTGTTTTTACTTGTTAACTTATTTATTAATCCATTATTGATCAACTCATATTATATTAATTGTAGATTTCAATTTGTTTTTAATAAATTGATTTTATAGATTTTAACTTTTTACCATAATTTATTTTATATATTTTAACTTAGTTTTAAGCAATAGAGTCTACAGATTTTAATTTCATTTTATATTTTAGCTTAGTTTTAAGATAGATTTTAACTTATTGATTAACCTTTTTAACTTGGGCTCTATTGATTTTATATTGTGACTTATTTTTAATAAATTGATTTTATAGATTTTAACATTTTACCATAATTTATTTTATATATTTAAACTTAATTTTAAGCAATAGAGTCTATAGATTTTAATTTCATTTTATATTTTAGCTTAGTTTTAAGATAGATTTTAACTTATTGATTAACTTTTTTAACTTGGGCTCTATTTATTTTACATTTTAACTACTTTTAAGCATTTTATATTATTAATCTGATATTTATGTGTGTATGTTGGCATATATGCATGTCTCTCCCGTTTAGTTTTTATTTATTTGTATACGGGTCCACTCTCCTTTAGATGGTTTGTTTTAACCAAGCGTGTAGTACGCATGGTCTCTAGGGGGGATATTGGATTTTGAGTGGACCTAAGGACAATGAATGAAGTCGAGATTGGCCAGAGGGTATGGGTTCTGAGAACTGGAGGACCTGCTCAGGAGGCTGTTGTTGCCTCTGTGATGTCTGTGGATGCCGCGGAGGGCGGCGAAAAGAAATTTGTAAAAGTCGAATGGCCAGACACAGAAGGTGTACTATTGGGAAAGACAGTTTCGATAGATGATGTCTTCCCAGCATTGCCAAATGTTCCACAGAATGTCGAGGAAGCGAACAGAGAGCAGGAGAAAGAAGTTCTACGCCCTAATAATAAAGTTTGTCCCATATGTGGGCTTTCTTTTAAGGGTGAAAGAGGTCTAGGAACCCATATTGCCAAGAAGCACCCCAGGGAGGCTAATACCAATACACTGAGGGGCATAGTGAAAAATGTTTTAGGGCCTAAAAATGGAGAGGGTGAGGTATCAAAAATAAAAGAGGACATTATCGGATGGTCTACTGTGTTCAAGAACCTCTCAAAAGAAAGCACGATAAATATTGCGGATTTTGATGAGGCCGTAGGCAGGTTCCTGAAATTTCTCAAGAATATCAATGCGGAACTGCCAGGTCCCCAGCACCCAGCCGTCAAATTTTACAGATTGAGGAAAAAAAATAAAACTAAAGTAACTGACAAGGGTGCTGGACAAGTCTCAAATCCGCAAAGAGCGAACAAAGTAGACAGGAGTCGTCGGCAAGAACAGTATCAATATGAGGTTGCACAATATAATTATTATAATAAAAGGAAAAAGGTCGTGCAAACCGTAATGAATGCCGACGCTCCTAAGCGGTGTCCTCTGAAGATGGCCGATATCGAAAAACATTATAGAGACCTCTTTGAGAGCGAAAATCTCCGCAAGCGTGCGGATTACGAACAGTGCGCCCCGATGCCAAATTTGGTGTCCATTGATCTAGAAGCCGTCAAGAGAGCCATTAAATCAACATCAATGGACACATCGCCGGGGCCTGATGGAGTTCTGATCCGCACGATTAAATATTTTGATGTAGCAAATATTATCAGAGTAATTGCGGAGATAATGCTGAAGGTGGCCTATGTCCCAGAACCACTTCGACAGGGGCGCACAATACTAATATATAAGGGGAAAGGTGATGTAAATAAAATCCCTTCCTGGAGGCCCATCACCATTTATTCTATTGTGCGCCGAATCATAGAGAAAGTTCTGGACCATGAACTAAGAAAGCAGGTCACCTTCCACAGGAATCAGAGAGGCTTTATAAAAGGCCTCCCGGGAACGCACGTCAACGCAAGGATTATCGACGCTGTATTGAAAGATGCAAAGATTATGAAAAAAGATTGTGCGGTGGTATTCCTTGACGTTGTCGGTGCTTTTGACAATGTTGGCCACAATCATATCGTGAGCTCCTTGGAAGCAAGAGGTGTGTCGCCGGATCTTAAACGTGTTATATCGGCTCTCCTCTGCACCAACACAATCAAAATTAGTAACGGTGTTCACGCAACTAGCCAAATCAAAGTGCTGCGCGGGGTACCCCAAGGCGGCCCCTTGTCGTCGTCGCTCTTCAACCTGGCCATCGATCATCTCTATCGCGACCTGTGCGATGAAGAATTTTCCAAAAAATTTGGATACAAGTTAAAAAGTGACCAAGGTTGTGTGGTCCTCACAGGTTTCGCGGATGACCAGGCCGTGTCCGCGCGTGACAAGGGGGCTGCAGAAAGAGTGATCGACAGCGTTCAGAGGACTTTTGAGGAAATTGGTTTGGCTATTAATCCTCAAAAAAGCGTGGGCATCGTTCTAAATAAAGGAGAGCTGAAAACAGCGATGCTCTCCCTTGAGAACGGAGAGTACATCCAAACATTGCAGAATGGAGATACAATCAAGTATTTAGGATGTACATTCTCGGGAGAGCTACAGTTCAACGAAGATTCGGTGACCAAATTGAACGAAAATCTGAATAAACTGGTTACCTCTCCCTTGCTGAAGCCGGAGCAGAAGCTGAACATTGTCAACCAATATCTGTTCCCGGGTCTTACTTACCCTCTCCAAACTGCGCCCCTCACAAAGCTGCGTCCTGCCATACTTGACGGCATCGACACCATGATTCGCAGGAGTGTGAAGGCTATTGTTGGACTCCCTGCGAACACCTCCACGGCGATGTTGTACTCTCCCAGGAGGTATCGAGGATTAGGATTAATCCGCTGCCAATGGGAGGCTCCTCTACAACATTGGTCCATTGCTCAGCGACTGTCCAATGTGCCCGATGCCCTTTTTCAGTCGATCTTTGATTATTCGGCTGAGGTTGATGAATGTGCCGAGAGATTGGGGGTTGATCGGGGTATTCGGAATATGAGAGCTCTACGGCAGTCGCTTCGAGAAAATTCGTTTGAGGAATGGACCAATTGCAGGTGGCAGGGCATTGGAGTTCGCCATTTTAAAGAGACCCCGAAAGCCAACAAATACATGTATGATAAGCAAGTACTTTCGGGGTCTGAATGGTCAAATGCCCTGAAACTGAATATTAATTATGCACCCCTGCGTGGAGTCCCAGGTGTCAGCGGACAGGTAAGAGAAGTTGGGTCCCTCTGTCGCAAATGCGACAGAGAGCCAGAAACACCAGCACATGTGCTTGGAAAATGCCCCAACAACTCCCTCCTTATAACGCGCCGTCACCACAGAGTCAAACATGAACTGATGAGGCTCCTTATAGAGAGAGATTACGCCTGTTTCGAGGAAGTATATTGTATAGATACGGATGGATCCACCCGATATGCCGACATTGTGGCATTCCCTAAGACGGGAAAGTCGGCGATGATTTTGGATCCGACCGTGAGATATGAGACCAACGACCTCGATCAGGCAAGAAAAGTGGAAAGGGAGAAAAAACAGACATATGAGAAATGCATCCCTTTCCTTAGTGAAAAGTTCCGCGAGAGTTTCGGGCCGAGAGAGTTCCACGTGAGAGGCCTTTGGTTCGGAGCTCGCGGAACGATACCAGACTCAACAAGGAGCTTCATGGAGGGCCTTGGTGTCGACATAAAGGACGTGGCAAGGTTGGCAGAGAACATAATCCTTGACTCCCTGGGAATTATCCATCACCATGTGCATGGATAGAGAGTTTTTCATGGGGGGAGGCATGCGTGTTTTGCGGCATTTTTACATTATTTATTGACCACGTCCACTGCACTCTATGTATTTGTATGCATGTTATGAATTAGGTTAGGAAAAGAGAGGAGAAAAATGTATAGAGTGAGAGAAGGAACAGAAAGGGATGTATAGTGCTAATAAGTGAATTAAAGAAATAGTAAAAATAAAATAAATAAATAAATAAAATAAACAAAAAATAAATAAAAATATAGGAAAAAAATTGTGATAAAAAAAAAAATATATATATAGATAAAAAAAAAAAAAAATGTATATTATGCTCATATATGTTGTTAATACTATATAATTGTATATTAGTTTTGGAAAATTGTCTGTAGCGATTAATAAGTATGCTGTGTTTAAAGCAACCCAATGTAATTGGGCAGCACCCTTTTATGATAATAAAGTGATTCTCTCTCTCTTGTATGGAATTTCACCACCTTTCAAAAAACAGGCTAGCGTTTTATTTATCACCGCTTTATTATAAATTGTATAGTATAATATATACTTAGAGAGTTAGGCCTCATAACATTTTTCTTTTCTTTATAACTTTTTTACCTGAATTTCCTCATGAATTTAGTCTATATATGAAAATCGAAAGGACAATTATTAGAACATTATAGGAAAGTTTCATCAAAGTCGTTTGAGGCGTTTTCGCGCTACAGTCTATAGAAAAACATGTTTTCATTTATTGCGCATGGATAACCGAATTTCTGTCACAGACATCAAAACCCTACAAAATAAAAAAAAAGAAGAAAAAAAATAGGTTCAGTAGTTCCCAAGAAAATCTTGGCACAGCCAGACAGACAGACCAATGGCTAAAAATGTGTTTTTCGGACTCAGGGGGCTGTGAAAGTTATAAATCCGTCGAAAACCGCATATCGGAAATTTTACCCGATTGCAATACTTTCATTCCCTAGTATAGGAAGGAAAGTAAAAAAACTACCGGGTTTGGTTTAAATTACTCGATTGAAAGATAAAGAAACTAACCACCTATATGAAAAGATGTTTAAGTGATTCTTGAAGTCCTATTAAATGCAATTACACGATCAATAATACTTCAAGAGGTATTTTTAAAATATTTTTTTTCAAAGATATGATTATATTTTATTATTTTTTGGGGGGTAAAGGGCGGCTACAGCCCGAAAATATCTCCTTCTTCAGGATCAGTCTGTGTATGACAACAAAATGCTATGGTATTATTTTACTTAGATTTTTTCTACTAAAAACGCAAATTAAAAAAAACACCTGAACGTGTATGTGTAATTTGCTGTTAAATGGGCTAAATATTTTAGGAGGTGACCGCTAGATTGTAGCCGGTTTCTCAAATGTCCAATACTTACACCTTTCGACCACTAGTGGATCTAGGATTTAATTTTAGGGGGGGGAGGGGGCTTTAGCCCAAAAGATTTTTTTTTCATATATATATATATATATATATATATACACAACGATAATTGCTTTGGAAGTCCTATTAAATGTAATTGCACGAACAATAAAAATTTTAGATATATTTTTTTTTTTCCATAAAACATGGTTATGTTTTACCATTTTGGAGATTTCAGCCCGAGAGCCCTCCTTCTCCGGCAGATCCGCCTATGTTTCGGCCATCACCCTCCTGCCCCGAAGACACCAGCTGCCCAAAAGGACAGGGGTTGGCTATTTTTAGAGAGTTGTGTCGGGGCCTATCGATCCTAGGCAATGACAGGTTGTGTCGTTCAGTCTGCATCATGTCAGTTCACAACTATCCCCACTCATGGTAGACGTGGACGGGAGACTAAACTAACTATGGGATAGGGTAGTTTAGCTAGGTCTCACAACCAATCCATATTCCTGAATATATATATTTTTAAAAAACGTAATCTTTTTCTCTATATGATGATGGATAATCTTTTTTTTTTTTTTTTTTCAAAATATAGCAAAATGAGCAATAAACATTGTGTATGATAAATAAATAAAAACTCGTAGACCCTTGCGAAAAATTCGCACAGTATTTTGTACAGTGATCAAATAATAAATTAATAATAAAATAAAATAATGCAACATATCATAATATAGAGAAATCAATTCTTACTTATTCACTAAATATCATCGACAAAGGAAACAAAAAATAATTTAAAACTTAACCAACATATTTACAAATTACAATAAGCTGCATTTTTACTAATAATTATTCAATTTCGATGATTTTTTTTTCCTTTTGTAGAGATAATCTAACTTTATATAATGTACATAAGGAAGGGAAAAGAGCGCAAATTCGCAAATAAAGTTTCTTTTCTTTCATAATTTTTTACCTGAATTTTCGGAGTAATTGGACTATTTTTTCCACCTGAAGGAGAAGAAAACTTTGAAAATTGGTGACTCGATCTCGTGATTTGATAAAGAATTAACGTTGATATGGCTTACCAAAAAAAAAAAAAAACACCTATGATAAATAATATAAACTCCTTCTCTCTCGATGATAGGGGCTTAAGTCAACGAAATGAGACATGTATTCAATGACAGTATTACAATTAACGTAAGGTTGCGTGGATGCGAACCCTATGTCTTGCGTTATCTCTAAAACAGTACGTTTTGGGGGTTAAAAACATCAAAATCTTCAAAACCCAATGTGTGCCTTATCGATCTACAGATTTACCACCGTTCGATTTGAAGCCTATCAAAATGTTTGTATCGACTTTATTTATTTTAGAAAGAAAAACAAAAGCGGTGAGTACGATTAGCTAACCCCCCGTGAAATTCTGAATCCAACGGTACTCCATTCATGGTAAATGAGTACGATAGGAGCTTATATCTGGTACAAAACCGATTTCTAGCCTTGCTGTAATAATATGTGTGGGGATGTAAATATTGGTTCATTCAAAACCGAAAATTCTTTATCGAATGCTTTAAAATTCTGATAAAACGTTAAAATAAAATCCAAAAGTATTTTTATATATGTTTCATTAACGTTTCTGAATCTGGGAAATAATACTAGACAAAATATCTAACAAAAAAATTTCATTTGAGGTATGCACCAATTTCGAACGAAAGAGGAATCCAATTTTGTCTTTTCTTAATGTGGTCACGAGGAAGATTTAAGAAAAAAAGTATTTAAATCAGGTAATTGAAAATTGCTTCATTGTAAACTACATAAAATTTCCTTCAAACAAAAGTATAGTTTGACTATTTTAAAACCATTTAAAGGAGAGTTTTGAGCGGACAAACTACGATAAGATGTGTTTTTAATTAAATCATGAACTAATCGCGATGTTTTTTTATTATCCTACAAATATACTACAAAATATGCTGTTTAATAAGCTTTAATTTTATATCAATTCATTTGTGGTTGGTTTTAAAATAGAGAAGAGATTCGTCTCTATTTGTGTGATAAGTATGTTATTTGATATTGTGTCACTCCAGATTATCAAATTTTTCAGCAAAAATAACATCCGAGAAATTGTTTGTTTGTTTATTCAGGCTTTAAGGCGTAAAACCCTAAGGTCATCAACACCTGTGAGTCAGTTATGTTTGTAAACTCTTTAGAGGAGAAACAGAGAAAAAAAAATGAACAATCAAAAATTAATAATAGATAGATATAGTTGTATATGAAAAAGATATTTAAAAACGTACAAAAATGAAATATATTAAAATAGATACAAATAAAAGAACAAAATACAAATTATGTCTATTTTTATATTTTATTTAATAGTCTATGGATTTTAAGAAATTTTATCACGGTTCCTATGTTTGATTCGTCGTTTTTAATACCGCTGATATATCCGGTTTTAAAGATAATTGATTTAGGCTTGAAGTATAATAAGTGCATTCTTGGAAAATATGGTTGACTGTGAGAGGGGTATTGCAATGCTGACAATTTGGTGGTGGCTGCTTAGTGATGAGATGTACATGAGTTAGGTTCGTGTATCCTATTCTCAATCTGGTCACGGCGACTTCCTCTCTAGGATTAGGGCGGTTTGATGTGATCCAGGGCTTAACTGATTTTTTAACAACTTTTAATTTGCTAGGTAGGCTTTCGTTCCACTTAGACTGCCAACTATCCAATATTTCTTTTTTCAGAGGAAAACTCATTTCTGGAGGGGTCAGGATAGGAGTACCTATCCGAGAAATTATTGAAAAATTTCTATTCCTTCTTTTTCTCGTTACCTGACATATATTTTAGTATATTAATTATGAAGATCACATCTTTTATTCATTAAACAAATATGTTAATAAAATACTGCTTTTTTAAGACTCCATTAACTAAGGTAATGAACCCTTGTTTAACCGGAGGATCTATAGTGGAAATTAATCCTTATGGTATTAAGTTACTAACAAAATGTTTTTAATCCTAATATTCACATTTACGTAAAAAACAAAACAATAACTAAGGTGTGTGGTTTAGACCACACGATACAAATGAAAAAATCTACAAGGCGAGATTATTAATATGAAATATAAATTATAAATAATAGTTCATAATACAGAGGGTGAAATGCTGAACAATCGTCTCGATTACAGTATACAGGTCCGATTTTTAGTGTCTTAGATATTTTAATCCATATGTTAATAAATTTCAATCAGTCGACTCTAGCCGCCTTTACCCGAGCGTTAACACTTCGGAAATCTGACGGATCAATCTAATTCACTCTCCACTAAAAAATGCGAAACGTACCTAAAGAAGTTTTCACTTCAAAAACAACTTAGCGTAGTTAATGACCGCTCAAAAGTCCCCTTTTCAATGGTTTTGACAAAGACAAACCCAAATTGTAATCGAAGAAAATTTTGTTTAGCGATAACCTGTTTAGGCTTGAAGTATAATAAGTCCATTCTTGGAAAATATGATTCATTGTGAGAGGTATATTGCAGTATTGAAAGTTTGGTGGTGGATGCTTAGTGATGAGATGTACATGGGTCAGGTTCGTGTGTCCTATTCTCAACCTGGTCACGGCGACCTCTTCTCTGGGATTAAGTTCTTTGATGTGGTCCAGGGCTTTTTTTAACAACTTTTAATTTTCTACGCGCCCTTTCGTTCCACGTAGATTTCCAACTATCCAATTTCTTTTTGGATGGAAAACTCATTTCTGGAGGGATCAGGATAGGAGTACCTCGGTCTGGGAGCGCGAGTGCCTGTTTGGCTGCCGTATCCGCAAGTTAATTACCAACTATACCCACGAGACTGGGAACCCAAATAATGTAAACTGATTTTATTAGATTTTGAAGAATCTGAAGATATTTGTGTATTTTAAGGATAACTGTATTTTTTTTTAATGTACATCTCGTTCAAACCTTTTTAATGAACTCAAGGAGTCGGTTATCAAAACTATTGTACTTGAAATTATTGACATACAGAAATGGAGGACTGAGAATATTGTATGAAGTTTCGCTGTGTATAGAATAGAATAGAAAAATAATTTTATTCTGGGACGAAGTCCCTTCAGAATAACAAAAAAGTACAGAAATTAAAATTTTACATCTGGCCAGATAAAAACAAACATAACAAATTAAGATAATGATAGGTCATTAAAGAAAAGAAAAGAAAAAAATATTGGTTATACATACTATATACAAAATAAAATAAAAAATCTATATAAAAAACTCTTGAAACCATACTAAGATACTTAAAACTATGTACGATGTTAAAATATAAATAAACCCTTTTAGAAAAAATAAAAAATACAGAAAAAATAAATGTATATTCTTCTTAACAGTAAAATCTGTTTCTGTTGAAAAAGAAAAAAAAAAAAAAGAGAGAAAAATAAAGTCGAATCTATAATAAGTATTCAGGTCATGAGCTATATGTGAATATGGTCTTATAGATAATGTGTAATTTTACATAAAAGATTAGCTGGTGCCTGACTGTTTTTGGGACAGGAATTGGAATAGGAGGGTTTTGAATGTAGATAAGGATGAAGAATGTCGAATTTTGATAGGAAGGGAATTCCAGAAACTAACAGAACGTGCAATAAAGGAGTTTTGGAACGAGGCAGATCTGTGAGAAGGAATGTAAGGTCGGAAGGTCGAGATCTTGTGGAGAGGGAGTGGACTGAGGACTTGAATTGGAGAAGGTTGTAGGCGTAGGAAGGACGATGATTTGCTATATATATATGCTGTTTAATTTACAAAGTTTGATTTTATGTATGGAGTTATGAAGAACGAATAAAGAAACTGTAGCATAATCGAGTTCGAACCATCAATGTAAAATTAAAAATGGTTCCGGAATATTTATAATTGCTTGTCTAAAATAACTGATATTGGTACCTTTGTCTTTGAATATTGTAAGACGATAAAAAAACCTCTCCCACGCTCAGTCATCCGCCTTCTCGTAGGTTGCTTTTCCACGGTAATTTCTTTCAGACCAGAAGCCTGTTTATTACTTTTATCGGCAGGAACGAACGCCTCATAAAAGGGTAGCAATCGATGATAAAGTTTTAAAAGGCTTTTAAAATTAATTGAATGGCTATAGATAAGCCCAACCGAGAGGCAATAAACTTAATAATAGATAATATCAGATCTCCTACGGGTTTATTGATGGATTCTCGAAATGAAAATATTTTTTTACCGCGGGTTCGTTTTGTATCCTGAAAGAATAGATATTGGAGGAGCTACTTTAATGTTATGTAATAGGTTTTATTTTTAAAAATATACCGTAGGTTTATTTCAAAACGATATTAAGTGACATTTCATAACCTAAAATACTTAAGAACTTTGATGAATAATTCCTTTTGCGAAATGATAAAATTGTGCACTTATATAGGAGGCTCTGCACAGCTGATCCTTAATAGTCTGTGGGCCAGACCCACTTACCGTGAACCCCCCCCCCCACATCCCTATAAATTGCATATCGTTGTGTTCCTTGTAACAATTTATTAAAAAAAAGCCAATGTTCCCACAAAAAAAAGTGAACGCACTGCCCCAAAATGGCGTCCAAAGATGGCGGATTGACGACTTTGACTTTAGTTAGTTTTTTGGTCACTGAGAATCAGCATTAAGCTTAATTTCCTCATAGTTGGTCTTTTATTAAAGCTGAATAGTTATAGAATAATAAAACATGAAGAAATATTAAAAAATAATTGGCTAAGGCTATGAAAAACACCAGTAAAGTCAATTTTTTTAACAAAAAAATTTTCAAGTTACAAATCAAACGTCGTTTGTAATTAAACGGCCTACAATAACGCAAAACGTGCTGAAATAAACCATCTGGAGAATATATTTCTCTTTCTGAAACGCTAATTATTTTTTACAAATGTTTAAGTAGTTCCGTAAAAAATGCACTTATGCGGCAGAAAAGCGGTACTGGCGTGGGTGCCTACAGGCCTCTACCACACCATTCAGTGCCCATAAATGGCTTAGTTATAGTGATATAATAACATTTTTGGTACATTATATTGGTTTTATTAACGAACAAATATTAATGCAATAATTTAATAGTAAAAAAAAAATTTTAATTAAAAAAAAAATTTATTATTATTTTTTTAAATTTTAACCTCCTTTATTCTATACGTAGGTCGTTTAAGAATACCTCAATTGTAAAAATGGTATAATTATAATAATAAAACTTAATTAAAAAATATTTTGCTAAATATCTTGATTTTTTTTTTATTTAACGTTTGCAATTTAACACTGTGTTTTGAATATTTACTGATTCTTAGAAGTAATTAAAATTTTTATATACTTCCCAGGAAATGAGTCATATTCATACATTTTTTATAAACTAAAATAATATATACCTAATCTGAACTATATATAATGAATAGCTACCGGGTTGTTTAGTAAAACTCATATATCACTAATTAAAAAATTAATTTTTATTTCCTTTATTTTGTACAGAAGTTGGACTATATCATAAATAAATAGGAAATTTTAATATTGAATGAATTATTCTCTATGCACAAAGAAATATATAAAGGGTGACCCTATAAGTTCTTCTATAAACCAAAATTGATTGTTTGGATTTGATCTCAAAATAAGGAAAAACGTGAACTTAAACGAGAAAATTGGAAAAATACATTAAACGAACGAGAAAGGAAGTGCCAAAACCTCGGAATAGATAAAAAGGACCTGTATCCATTATATAGCTAAATGAATGTATAGTAGATAGATGAACAGAATATTTCAAGATGCTGCTAAAACGGGATCAATTGCAGTTTGGATGATATTAAGTGGACGATGTAGGTTTATTATGGTGAAAACCACTTTATTTTCGATTGCTGAAGGTGCACATCGGGACTATATTAACTTTGAAGCAGGATATAGAGAGGTATATCGAGAAAGTTATAGCTCATAGCTCTCCTTCTGTTTAGTGCATTTCCAAAAGATTTTTTAAGGAATCTGAAAGGAAAACGAGTTTTTTTGAAAGACAGTTAGATATTAGCATAATCCAAAGTGTGAGGCACTGAGCAGATAGAGAGCTATTTTTCTTTTTATGTGGACTTCTCTATAACCTGCCTTAAAGTGAAGACAGTCCCAATTTTCAACTTCTCTTCCAATGTGCAACTTGAGTTTCTCAATCCATATCACTCTGGCAATCGACAATATTTCTTATTCCAGCTTCTACGATTCTTGTGTATAATTTGTTTGGTACACTAAACAGGAATGGGTCTTGATGGGTATTACATTTCCTAGTACCTCCTTTCTTGTAAAGGTAAAAACCACAGTCCTTTCATATTATTTTCTAATATGCTTGTTGCCTATGTACGCGCAAAACTGTCAAAGCAGTTCGGTTTCGCCCTTTCCATCTTTCTTTGTGCAGAGAGAATAATACATTCAATATTAAAATTTCCTATTTTTTTATGATATGGTACAAATTCCGAACAATTCAAGAATAACGAGAAGAATAACGAGCTACACCTAATATAAGATACCTTAAAAAATCTTTTGAAAATCCACTAAACAGAAGGAAAGCTATGAGCTATAACTTTCTCGATGTACATCTCTATATTCATCTTCAAAGTTAATATAGTCCCGATGTGCACCTTCAGCAATCGAAAATAAAGTGGTTTTCACCATAATAAACCTACATCGTCAACTTAATATCATCCATACTGCAATTGATCCCGTTTTAGCAGCATCTTGAAATATTCTGTTCATCTATCTACTATACATTCATTTAGCTATATAATGGATATAACTGGTCCTTTTTATCTATTCCGAGGTTTTGGCACTTCCTTTCTCGTTCGCTTAATGTATTTTTCCAATTTTCTCGTTTAAGTTCACGTTTTTCCTCATTTTGAGATCAAATCCAAACAATCAGTTTTGGTTTATAGAAGAACTTATAGGGTCACCCTTTATATCTTTCTTTGTGCATAGAGAATAATTCATTCAATATTAAAATTTCCTATTTATTTATGATATAGTCCAACTTCTGCACAAAATAGAGGAAATAAAAATTAATTTTTTAATTAGTGATATATGAGTTTTACTAAACAACCCGGTAGCTATTCATTATATATAGTTCAGATTAGGTATATATTATTTTAGTTTATAAAAAAGGTATGAATATGACTCATTTCCTGGGAAGTATATAAAAATTTTAATTACTTCTAAGAATCAGTAAATATTCAAAACACAGTGTTAAATTGCAAACGTTAAATAAAAAAAAAATCAAGATATTTAGCAAAATATTTTTTAATTAAGTTTTATTATTATAATTATACCATTTTTACAATTGAGGTATTCTTAAACGACCTACGTATAGAATAAAGGAGGTTAAAATTTAAAAAAATAATAATAAATTTTTTTTTTAATTAAAATTTTTTTTTTTACTATTAAATTATTGCATTAATATTTGTTCGTTAATAAAACCAATATAATGTACCAAAAATGTTATTATATCACTATAACTAAGCCATTTATGGGCACTGAATGGTGTGGTAGAGGCCTGTAGGCACCCACGCCAGTACCGCTTTTCTGCCGCATAAGTGCATTTTTTACGGAACTACTTAAACATTTGTAAAAAATAATTAGCGTTCCAGAAAGAGAAATATATTCTCCAGATGGTTTATTTCAGCACGTTTTGCGTTATTGTAGGCCGTTTAATTACAAACGACGTTTGATTTGTAACTTGAAAATTTTTTTGTTAAAAAAATTGACTTTACTGGTGTTTTTCATAGCCTTAGCCAATCATTTTTTAATATTTCTTCACGTTTTATTATTCTATAACTATTCAGCTTTAATAAAAGACCAACTATGAGGAAATTAACCCAAATGCTGATTCTCAGTGACCAAAAAACTAACTAAAGTCAAAGTCGTCAATCCGCCATCTTTGGACGCCATTTTGGGGCAGTGCGTTCACTTTTTTTTGTGGGAACATTGGCTTTTTTTTAATAAATTGTTACAAGGAACACAACGATATGCAATTTATAGGGATGTGGGGGGGGGTGCACGGTAAGGGGGTCTGGCCCACCGTGTATAACGCCAGTACGGTGAACCCACCAGTTATTGGCGGTACGCTTAGTAATGGACAGGTTGAATTTTAAATGTTCATAATAAGGTTCCTTATTGATTTAAAGGTTCCAGTTTTTTTCTATATTGAACAACTATGCCCTCTATTGACAACTGTATGAACAAACTTCCCAAAGGAAAATTTTAAAATGCCTATCATTGTTGTTTCTATAGTGCTCTTGGGATCAGTGTGTTTTACATCTTCCTACTAACATTTTTGCTAAAAGTAGATTGAAACAGAACGAAATATGCCATCAAAATTTTCGAGGAGGGGAGCAAATTTTGTCACTGTTTTGAATTTTCGGAATGAAAAGTTTCATACCTAGGGACAATGAGAAAGCAAGAAACAAGTGTAATTGTGTATGAACTTCAATTTTTCTAATTCTACCTTCGCTAGCTCTGCTTTTAAGAAGATGTGAGTAATAAAATATCTTGGGAGTTGGAAGAGGGGGAGGGGTAGATTCTTGAGCTTGGGGAGGGGATGGGCACTCCTGGATTTAATATTTATCTTATCTTATCTTTACGTTATCTCCATAGTTAAAGAAAAAATTTAGAATTTGTCTGAGGTATGTCCAGTAATGGTACCGACCACTTGTTTATTACTAGAACAATTGAATTTCTTAGTGTCCATTACTAGTGAAAAAAGGTATATTTATTTTAATTGGAGATTATACCTTCTTAACTGAATATTTTTTTCAATTTTAAAGTGTTAAATAGAATAAAGATATCCAATAGATTCTAAATGTCTAGCGAATAAGTTTATAACTACAATAATTACGGCGACATAAGCAAAAAAAGACAAGAAATTCTTAAACTACGTCCATCACTGGTGCGCTTACCCTTATACGGCTGAGTGAAAGGCGCTGGGATCTCCTGGAGTCCTGCCTTTCCTTCCACGATTGGGAAACAACTTTTGTTCAAGTTGTTATTTTGATTAGTTCAGTTCTTTTGTTTATATAAATTTACTTTTATTATTTTTTTTTCTGTATTATTTATTGTAAATAGAGTCTGAATGTGATATCTTAATACAGAATAAATAAGTTTTAAAAAAATATAAAAATGAAAGAAGAGGCTATAGTCAGTGGGTTCAATGATTTCAACCATTTTTTTTTTTTTTTTTTTTTTTGAAAAATATTGGAGACATATTCTGGCGTTCATTCCAATCGGCCCTAGGCGTCAAGAAAAAAATATTTTATATAATTTTAAAAATATATATATATATATATAATTTATTTTTTCTCCGCGTTGCCCGTTTTTTTTTTATTTATTTATTTATAAATAAGGGAATTATAAATCACTCGATTTGTTTTTTTATGTGCAGAATATGAAAAAAATGTTGGCTATTATAACAAATGAGTTATAAAGTATCATGAATTATAAATGCCAAAAGGCGCTCCGAGTAAAGTAGACTAATTCATTTTTATTATGAAGGTTTTTTTTTTTTTCTAATAAGGGAATTTTTACACATTTCTCGTTTGCAAACCAGTTTCAAAAATTGTTGCCACACACGTTTTAAAACGCAGACAAAGCCCTTATTTATCATTTTATTGAGAAATAATACATTTTGCCACACTTAAGGGCACTGAGTACTAAAGCTGATTAAGGCACATTCATACCATATATACAATACATTAAAAAATAATAATAATAATATAACAAAAGCAAAAACTATAATAAACCAAGGAAATCTAATTTAGAGTTAAAATTAAATAAAATACAGAAATCCGTAGCAAAATTAAATAAATTATAAGTAAAAGAAATTTGCTTTATTTGGGTTCCCAGTCACGTGGGTATAGTTGGTAATGAGCTTGCGGATACGGCAGCCAAACAGGCACTCGCGCTCCCAGACCGAGGTACTCCTATCCTGACCCCTCCAGAAATAAGTTTTCCATCCAAAAAAAAATTGGATAGTTGGCAATCTATGTGGAACGAAAGGGCGCGTAGAAAATTAAAAGTTGTTAAAAAAAGCCCTGGACCACATCAAACCGCCCTAATCCCAGAGAAGAGGTCGCCGAGACCAGGTTAAGAATAGGACACACGAACCTGACCCATGTACATCTCATCACTCGACAACTCATCAGTCGACCTCAGCAGACATTGCCCAAGCGTTACACATCGGAGACCTGACGGCTCAATCTCTCCACAAAAAAAGTGCAAAACGCTCCAAAAGAAGTTTTCACCAACATAAAATCCTTTGTGTATACGAAGTATGGCCGTTTACATTAAAAGAAGAGCAACATCTTAAGTTTTTTTTTTTTAAATAAAATATTGCGTCGAATATTTGGACAGAAGATTGATGGGATATTCTAAGAATTTAGAAGATTATAAAATGTCGCATCGTGTGATCTGAATATGGATATTTAATATTTCTGGGCTTAGTAACGGAAGAATCCGTAAAATGTTAATATGTGTTGGGCCGAGGGGTAGACCGAAGCGAAGGTGGGATGATGGCATTAAGACTGATCTTGGTGGTTTCGGCATCGAACCATCGGGTCCACTAATATATATATATATATATATATATATATATATATATATAATATATATATATATATATATATATATATATATATATATATATATATATACTCATATTATCTTAAAAACTTCGTTACCTTGGGTAAAATTATAACCTAAGCAATTTTGAATTGGTAGATTTCAGAATCAATCATGTATTGTAATACATTACAATAGCTTGGAAATCAAATAACTTCTTATTACTTTTCTTTGAAGTTTTGAATGATTAAAAAATGCTCGCAATGTCGAAAAAACTTCATGTTTTTACTCATAACACAAATTTAACTTTAAATGGTCCCTGATAAGAGATTTTCTGCATTCGGATTTTTTTCCGAACCCTCTGAAACAAAAGTTCGGATTCGTGGTATGCAGACCTCAAAACAAAAGACAACATAATTTCTGTTAGAGGAAGTTGTTTGATGTAGAACAATATTATTGTTCCGCGTATTGCCTGCATAATACTGTAGAATTAATAGATAACGAAAGGGCTCTCCATATCCATTCAACACGCACTGATTCCGCGAATCGATCCCGTAATGGGATCACCCACGCATCATAGGCCATTCTGTTCCGGGAGCCTTAGCACGGGTTTCAAATGCCATTATCCAGGGAGCAGCACCGGTGTTAGTTTGGAAGCGGATAAGAGCATTACGCAAATCTCAACCTCCTTAATCAACTAAATGCTAAGCCAATACTGATACAGATTCAACTACATTCCGATGAAGCTAAACATACAATTTACTCAGAATATCTCTATATTGAGACAAAGTTAATTGTGATTAATGAAACATGATTAATTCTCAAATATGTCATGTCAAAATCGTTCAGGATATAATTTTAACCAAGGTATCGAAGTTTTTAAGGTAATATAAGACTTAGTGGGCCCGATGGTTCAATGACGAAACCACCAAGATCAGTATTAACGCAATCTTCCCACCTTCGCTTCGGTCTATCCCTCGGACCAACACATATTAACATTTTACGGATTATTTCATTACTAAGCCCAGAAATATTAAATATCCATATTCAGATCACACGATGCGACATTTTATAATCTTCTAAATTCTTAGAATATCCCATCAATCCTGTTCAAATATTCTACGCAAGTATTTTATTTACAAAAACCTCAAGACGTTACTCTTCTTTTAATGTAAACGGCCATACTTCGTATACACAAAGGATTTTATGTTGGTGAAAACTTCTTTTGGAGCGTTTTGCACTTTTTTTGTGGAGAGATTGAGCCGTCAGATCTCCGATGTGTTACGCTTGGGCAAAGTCTGCTGAGGTCGACTAATTTAAGTGTTATTGCATGTGAATTAAAATATCTCAAAAACTAAAAATAGAACCTGAATATTGTAAGCGTGGGAAATGTTTATAATTTCATTCTCTTTGTAATGAGCTAATAATGCACATTTTAACTTAACGCGACACTGTGTTAGAGATGCGAAAAGGAAAAAATAGTGCCGAAAACCAAAAGAAAAACTAAAAATTGGACCTGCATACAGAAAGCGAGGGAAATGTCCATCATTTCATCGTCTTTATGCTGAGCTATTTTATATAATTTATAATTCATATAAACAATCTCGAATAGTTGATGTTTTCAGTTCTATCGTGTGTTCTAAAGCACATGTCTTAGTTTTTTTATTTTAACTATCGTAGACCCAAGATACCTAAACTGGTCAAAATAATACCTAAACTGTTAAAGGGCATTCCCTTCTTTATCTAAACCACCCAAATTGGCACCATTTTTGAACCATGTATTCTGTCTTGTCCACAAGCGGATCTACCGGAGGGAGGAGAGTAGGCTTCGGGCTGAAGCGCTCCCCGGAGTGGTAAAATATAACCACGTCTTATGATAATATATTAAAAAAATATGTTTTAAAGTATTATTATATATGTAATTACATTAATTAGGACTTCAAAAATCACTAATACACCTTTTCATGTAGTTTCCTTTTTTTACTTTCCTACCTATACTAGGTCAGAAAAGTATTGCGATTGTGTCGAATTTCCGATATGCGGTTTTTGACTGATCTATACATTTCAAAGCCCCCTGAGTCCGAAAAAACACATTTTTAGTCATTGGTCTGTCTGTCTGTGCCAAGATTTTCTCGGGAACAAGTAAACCTATTTTGTTTTTTTGTTTGTGAACCGAATCTTTGTTTGTAATCTTGTTTGTGAATCTTTCTTATCTTGCATTTATCTTTTAGCCTGTTTTTTGAAAAGTTAATGAAATTCTCTACGAAACTATATAAAAATCGTTCATTTTGGACAACTATTATCGAAGTTACAGCTATTCAATTTCCAATGTAAGATTACGGATTCAGATCCTGGTTTCAGAAAGGAGTGAATGAGAGAAAAAAGATGACTAAGTGAAAGTAAGAAAATGTGTTATCCGCACACACAAGCTTCACTATTTGCTCTAGTTTTAACAGAAATTATTGTTTGACAAAATTAAGCTATGGTAAAAAGTTTTTGATCAGCAATATTAGGAAGTATGGCAATTTTTAAACTGATCTACCTTAAGCCGGTTTACATTGCTTCAGTTTATCAAATAAATCGTACTAAAATCTTTTATTTGATCAATTTTCTGGAAAATAAATCTTATTCAATTTTTTTTTGTTTCTTCATGAACATATGTAAAGATATAAAAACTTTTCTGAAATAGGTAGGAAAGTCGTGTGAGTGGACACACCAGATTTATTCCGAAGTAATTATCGTTATAATTATATTAAAAGAAAAATTTAGGGGCTGAAGCTCTTCTTCAAAAAATTAAATCCTGGATCTGTAAGTTGGCTTCTCGCTATATATATTTTTTCGAGTTCTAGTTCTTCATGATAGTTATATTTAGTTTATTAGTTGCTGTGTCTTTGTTTAAGAATAGCATAACTAAGCAAGGGTATTGTTTTACTTAGATTCAACCCTTTTTCCATATGCACTACTTCCCTAATGTCATCTAATATTAAATTAAATAGGGTAGTTGAAATCTCCTTCTTTTGAACTCGAACGAAACTTAAATTTTTCGGATAAATAATTACCGATACTAACTATATTGAATGTTTCCGTCACCACAAAAAAGGTTAATATATACTAGTATATACTATAATACGAACAATATATAAGATAGATACTATCTCTGATCTGTATTGGTCAAAAAAATACATTAAAAATTAACTTATTCGGATTTATTAATATTTTATTTTACATCTAAGATGACTGTGACACTAAGCGGACTTACTGTTGGATGGCGCCGTTGAGACAAAGCTCTTGGAGGCGACCAATATGCAGGCTAAGCAAGCCCACAGTCTATTTGCCATTCTTACCTGAAACAAAAAAAAAAAATTAATTAATTAAATATATGAAATGAAATTAAAATTAAAAAATAATTTTATTCTAGACAGTCCCCTTACATATTTATGAAATAAGTTACATATTAATGAGTCTTAGCATGGCTTAGTTTTTTTCTAAGCCAGGAGAGACCGGATCAGGAATGAAAAAACAAGAGACGACCTAGGCACTGTCTCACTGAAGGATTCTATAGAAAAGAGGCAGCTGAGATGGTTCGGGCGTGTATGCCGAATGAATGAAGACCGGGACCCACGAAAATTCATGGAGGCGGGACCTCTAGGAAAGCGGACAAGTGGAAGACCCAGATTGTCGTGGATGGAGTACATCTCCCAGATCGGGCAGAAAAGAGGTATGAGGATAGGAGATATGAGGGCTCTAGCTCGGGACCTCAATGCTTGGGATGGATCGAGGCACCTCCACGCTGAAAGGCACAAAGGAGGTAGAAGAAGAAGCATGGCTCAGAAGAATACAAAATGAAGCGTAATTAACTGGTAATTGTTATTGCAATTGTGCAGTTGACTAAATTAAACAAAGTACAGACGCAAGTAAATTTGACATGTTTGCAGAAGTTTGTTTTATATATATATATATATATATATATATATATATAGAATAGAATAGAATAGAATATATACATATACACATATATATACTCAGACATTATTTAAAAGTTGCATAACAGTGTTCCAGGGATTATAATACAGATAGAAAACAGAACCCTGCCTTCCACTGACGACTTTCAATGTTATACAAATTTATGTAATTTCGGAAGGAAAATAGCCTTATTTCCTACGATTCATAATTGTTATATTCAAACGTGTTATAATAACACGAACGATGTTATTTTCCACATATCTCTAGCTTTTTCCACGTATGGTATATGAAATGGTAGTTTGTTTCTGCGTATAGATGTGTTGATAAAATGAGGTGAATGAAAAAAAACGCTATCAATTATTTTACAATGCTTTATTATTTCCAAACAATTATACATCAAAGTAACATTAACTTCCTAGTGACAAAAGAAAATAAATAAAAGGTGATTCCAATTATTGGACTAAATATTTTTTTTTTTAATCAATAGTAATATGCTAAACAAAATTATCATTATTTTAGTAACACATTCAAAAACCAAAACAAAGGATATAACTTTTGCAGTAGAACATATAGAAAACATCCAGAGACCATATATTTTCTCCTACAGGTCAGATTTTAACGATTTTTTTATTTTTTTTTTTAGGAATTTCCGTGTATACTTTTTGGGATATTCGGAAATCTAATATTACTATCTCCTAACTTTTTTTCCAATTTCTTTTCATTGAAGGATGTTATATAGATATAGGTTAAATTTAAAGAGCATCGAGAAGAAAACTTTAGCGAAGTTTCATTGAAATAGGAACATTCGTTTAAGCGCTACAGTCTATAGCAACGCAGTTTTCTCGGTCGCCATCTTGAAAGAAAATGAAGGATAGAAATTTCATCCTCGGATGAACTCTAATTTTAAATCCCAATTTGAAAAAAGTCGGTCCAGTAGTTTCGCAGAAAATAGGCGGACGGCGGACGGACAAAAAATTTTGAATTCGTTTTTCGTATTCTAGGTATCCTGAAACGTAAAACCTCAAATTTTGAGAGAGGGTTAAGTTTTTGAATTTTTCGTTCGATCACAATGGTTCATTATAGAAAATAATAAACCAAAAAATATCTTAGTTTTTTTTTTTTTTTGGAGAGACTATTAATATATTTTACTGCTTAGAATCTCTATTCATCTTAATCCACTCCTGTACCTAGTAAAATAAATAAATAATAAAAACATTTATTGAAGCGTGCGTGAGAGAAAGGAATGCTGGAAGCCACTTATTGGAGAAGAGGAAAAACCCTAGACAGTCATCAATCAACTATTATCTTCAGCTATCGGAAGGGCAACGAACTCAACCTAAGGCTATAGTTTATAGGTTATAGGTTATATCATACCTTCCCAATCGATATTATCGTCTCTCTTTTTAAAAAATAATTTATTTTAATGCATTCATTTACTATATATATATATATATATATATATATATATATATATATATATATATATAATATATATATATATATATATATATATATATATATACACCCCAACTTCGTCTTTTGGCCATACGAGGTGTTTTTCTAGTGGTAAAATAAACCTATTCTATCCAGAGTCTGAAGGTAGAGATTTATACCGTGGATCCAATATGAAATAAATTTTAATCCTATTGAATAATTAATAGTTGATCGTTGCATTATAAAGGAATGAGATGGTCCGGGGTGGTGGTCATAAATAGGCTAAATAGTGGCAAAACTATTTTTATTAGTTATTATATTATAATACAACAAAAAAATTTTCGTGATTAATAATTAAACACATTTTTTCATGAGAGTATTAAAATAATTTTAACACAAAATAAGATAAGATTTGTGTATTAAATGTATTTATTATACCCGCTTAAGGATACTAACGATTTTCGAGCGAACGGCTCTAACGATTTTTAAGTTTGATGATTCAAATTACTAAACGAAATCCCGTCAGTTGTTTAAAACAATTTATTAAAAAAAAAACTGAGAAAATTCTTCATTATATTTTAAATATTTCTGATTTTTTTTATCGTTTTAATTTAGTGCGATGTAAATTCATAAACATATGTGGGAGATATACCGACTAAGAAAATAACACATTGATGCATTATTTATTACGTCTGTAAATATTGTCTTGCAGCCGACCGCCTTCCATACTCCATAAAAAAATCTCTGTAATCTTCTCATTTATTAGCCACCCCGGACCATCTCCTTCCTTTAAATTTTAATCCACTCAGGCCGGATTCAAACCGGTGCACCGTGGACAAAATTACGGATATAGATGAACTAAATTATATTTATGGTCGATTTTAATTGTTTTGGGGGTCGCTGAGTTCGATAAAAATAATTTTAAAATACTACATCAAGATCTTTTAAGCTATAAAAGAAATCGTTTGATAATGAGCAACTTCAATAGTGCCATTAAAATAAAATAAAAAAGTAATTTTCGTTCAGAATATTTGAATACTTGACTCTTGACAATTATTTACCTGCTGCAGTGTTTCTTAGGCTGGGAATACAGAGATATATTAGTGGAAAAGAAAGGAACCTATTTGGCTGGCGCTGCTTGGCAGTCTATGTATGACGTCATATCTAAGCTGCTCCTATCTGACCGCTCTCGAAGCAGTGGAGCTGTTGGCAGCGCGGAGGTTATGTTATCATATCAGAGCATTGTTTTGATGATAACAGTCACTTTGATACTTTTTATTTCCTATGTTTCTTTCAAGTCTGGCAAAATTATAAGAAATATTGTTTAAAACTCAAACAACGCAATAGTAAATTATTAATTTAAGGTGGAAATGACAAGATTATTCATTTATTCTACCAACAGTATTTAACAGCGAAATTCAAATACACCTAAATCCAAACGATATTAAATAAATAAAATAATTAAAATATAAAAGAATAAAAAAGCAGTGGTAAGAGATAGTAAATCCATTTTTGGTTTATTATTTTTAATAATCAACTCAAAATTTGAGGTTTCACGTTTCAGGATGCGTAGAATTCGAAAAACGAATAAAATTTTTTTTGTCCGACCGCTGTTCGCACATTTTCTCCGAAACTACTGGACCGATTGTTTTCTAATTTGGATATAAAATCAGGGTTCACCCGAGGATGATCCTCCTTCATCGACATTACTATCCGCCTTTTACTTTCAAAATGGCTGCCGAAAAACCTGCGTTGCTACAGACTGTAGCTTCTAAACGAATGTATCGATTTCAATGAAACTGCGCTAGTCATTTTCTCGACGTCCTTTAAATTAATCTATATAACATACTTCAACGAAAAGAAGCTGGAAAAAAAGTTACGAGGGATGGTAAAATTAAATTCCGAATAACTCAAAAAGTTTACAGTTTTTTTCTGAATATTGTGTATGGTTTTTTAAAAGTTTATGAAATTTCCTAAAAACAAAAAAAGAATCGTTAAAATCGAACAATTAGGAGCAAAGATATGTTCTCCGTTTTTTTATATGTTCTACTCTAAACGTTATATCCTTTGTTTGGTTTTAAATTATGAATGTGTTACTCAAGTAAAGCTATTTTTTTTAGCTTTTTACTAATGAAAGTTCAGTCTAACAATTGGAATCACCTTTTATCTATTTTTATTTGTAACTAGGAAAGTAATGTTACTTTAGATGTATAATTGTTTGGAAATAATAAACCATTGTGAAATAATTTACAGCGTTTTTATCTCGAAGATAGAACGAAATGTTCGAAGGTTATAGGCAAGTTATAACAATCCCAGTGAGCAGTTTCAGCGAAATAGTACCTTTAGACCTCCTATAAATACCTTTTATCATTGACCTCAGTAAATTTAATTTCCGTTTCTTTAAAGAAAATAATGACTATTTTAAGATGTCGCGCTTAGAATTAAATCTTGAATGGTTTTTGAGCAATTTTTTATTTCTTTTAAAACGTGACTAGTTTAAGGAAGAAATAAAATTGGTCTCAATTCCTTTCCCGTTCGTAATTGGCCCATGAATAAAATGTTTTTTTTTTTTTTTTTAATTTTGTCTAAAATCACTCCCCTCCCCCACATTTCCAGAATTTGGCCATTAAGAACTAAAACAGCCCGTATAAATATAGATGATTACTAATATTACTTGCGATTTGAGATGACTCGGTTAGCTTTAAACAGTTAGTTCATTATAATAAATAAGAAAGATGATATAAGAACGTATTTTAGTGAGTTCACTGCACGAATGTAAAAAGTTCATGTTTTTTTTAAAAACATTTTATTGAGAAATATTACAATCTGTCACAGTTAAGGACACTTATAATAGAGTTCAGAGAGTACATTTATACCGTATATACAGAAATATAAATAAATAAAGTAATAACAAAAGAATAAGAAAAAGAAATCCGTACATATATTATTACAGTAAGGCTCGAAATCGGTTTTGTACCAAATATAAGCTCCTGTCATGCTCAAATACCATGAATGGGGTACCGTTGGATTCAGAATTTCACGGGGGGTTAGCGAATCGTATTCTCCACTTTTTGTTTTCTTTCTAAAATAAATAAAGTCAATACAAACATTTTGCTAGGCTTCAATACTGGAACGGTGGTAGGTCTGTAGATCGATACGGGGTAAATTGGATCTTAAAGATTTTGATGCGTACAGCAAGACCCGGATAGTTCCTCCCGAACTATCGGATCCTGCGTTTTTAAGCCAAAAAACGTACGATTTTCGAGATAACGCAAGGCATAGGGTTCGCATCCACACAACCTTACATTAATTGTAGTACTGTCATTGAATACATGTCTCATTTCGTCGACTTGAGGTCTCTATGATCGAGAGAGGGGGAGTTTATATTATTCTTCGATGGTGTTTTTGATCGGCAAGCCATATCATCGTTAATTTTTCACCAAATCTCAAGATTGAGCCATCAATTTCGAAGGCTTCCTTCTCCTTCAGGCTGGCAAAATAGTTCAATCACCCAGAAAATTCAGGCAAAAAAGTTATGAAAGAAAATAAACTTTATTTGCGAATAACTGAAAAAATACACACTTTTCCCTGTGTTATGCCCATAATTAAATGAAAGATTACTAAATTCCCTACAAAAGGAAAAAAAATTATCGCAATCGGACAATTTTTAGCAAATATACAGCTTACTGAAATTTATATACATGTTGGTTCCAAACAAAAATGAAGATTTAAATTAATTTTTGTTTGCTTTGTGGATTATATTTATCGATAAAGTAACATTTGATGTCTTAATCTTTTGATAAGTTGAATTTTCTTATTAATTTGGCATTTGATAACAATATGCTGTGCGAATTTTTCGCACGGGCCTACTAGTATATATATATAAACACATAAGTAAGTAAAAATAGAAATAAAAGTAAAACAAATATTTTAGATACAAACATACCTATATACACTATTTACAATTAGGATCTCCGGGCCAATCTTGTTCCCCCCCCCCATGTGGAGGGAAATGGGAGGCTTAGGAGATCCCTACGCTTCTCCCTCATATTTAAAACCAGCGGAGGGTGAGTAAGAGCGATACAGTCACAGACACTCATGACTTGAGTGGAGAACCTGGCCATTGCTAGAACTCCAAAATATCCTACACAAAAGGTCTCGTGGCCACTGCCGCTTTAACCTATGAAGGGGATGGTACAACGGGATTCGGGTAATGAGTAAGGTTCTGGTGAAATTTGGAAAATTTGGCTGGGATAAGATCAAGAATAAATGTGATATTAAGGTCATTATGCAGAGTTTTATTGGTTACATAGAAGGGAGCATCGGCTATTGTACGGAGGAATTTAGACTGAAAGGACTGAATGTGCTTGATGTTAGAATATTTAGCTGTTCTCCACAGTTCTAGTCCGTAAGTCCAGATGGGTTTCAGGATTGTCTTGTAGATCAGTAACTTGTTTTCATCAGAAAGTTTAGATTTTCTATTCAGTGGTCTATATAGCTGGCCAAATCGTCTGTTAAGTTCCTGTCTTTTAAGTCTAGTATGTGGATTCCATGCTAGTGGAAAAAAGTTGATCTAAAGAGCCTTGGTAATGGCGAAAAGAACTAATTGAAAGTAAATGTTGAGCACAAAGCATAAATCATGAATCGATAAGAACTTCCGTTCAAATCGAAATATGAAGCGGAATATGTCAGCGGTAAAGTCCGTGACGGAGTGTGGGTCAATGCCACCTTTATCGGCCAATGCTATCTTCGACAAATCGATTTTCAGCCCACACCATTTACTTATCGAACGAAATAAATAACCATCAACGTTTGCTATTTTTTTCCACTCTTCAGAATCCAAAAAGCTCATATAGTCTGTGGTACAGACCCCTTTTTATCGAATTATTAACATCCGCCTGAAACTTCGTGGATAGTTTCATCTCATCGTAACCTACAAATATTTTATTTACGAAAACTGATGGAATCGGAGCGTTTTAATCCGGAAGGAGGCAAACTTGGTCTATTTAATTAGGTAGTGAAAATCGTAAATATCTTTTTGCTTTCTACTTGGATCGAATGATAATTTGATCACAAAATCGATAAAAAATGTGGGCTGGAAAAATATTGGGCCGTTTGTCCTATATAAACTCGTTATTTTAAAAATTTGGGGGTGTAGGTCACGCTAAACAGCTTAATATTTTTGAAGGCCACCTTTTTCCTCGATTTTGTGATCATATTATCTTACTATCAAAGTAGAAAGCAAATGAGTATTTACGAGTTTTTAATACCTATTTAAATAGAGAAAATTTTCCCTCCTCCAGATTGAAAACGCCCCAGTTCCAAGAGTTTTCGTAAATAAAATATTTGTAGGTTACGATTAGATGAAGCTATTTGAGAAGTTTCAGGCGCATGTTAATAATTTCACAACAAGGGGTCTGTACCACGGGTTAATAGGAATGCAGGCTGGATATAACGAAAGACTAACTACATACGAATCGAAAATCACTTAAAGATCACTCAAATAAAATAATTTTTTTTCAATGTTCTCTTTACAAACATTTTACTTCTTTTTCCGTCTAAACCAGCCATTTCTATCTCTGCCTGTCTTGGGCTATTTCTTTCCAGCTAGCTGCATACTGAAAAATAACTAATATTCCTGTTCTATAACGTCTAAATAATAAAAAACAAA
The DNA here is from genome assembly GCA_928085145.1 of Nezara viridula. Classification (NCBI taxonomy): domain Eukaryota; kingdom Metazoa; phylum Arthropoda; class Insecta; order Hemiptera; family Pentatomidae; genus Nezara; species Nezara viridula. Next base: position 4,465,929 of record OV725082.1, read on the forward strand.
TAAACAAATGTATATGCTTTACAGATCAAGATTGGAATGAAAACATCAACAATGTGAAATTATTAATATGATACATTCTTTTTTGTTTTTATTTATAAATTCACAATATAATAACATTTAAAATATATAAATTATAATTTTTTATAACCTCACGCGGGCGGGATAACCTTGGGTGCATTTTTATTCATGTACATATTCATATATACATGGCTCACAATAAATTTGCCATCTACTTCGGTATTCAGCAAATATGATATCAAGAAGAAGAAATGATAGCATAAAGAAAAAAAGAATAGTACATAAGATAATACATAATAACAGTCTTCAGGGCGGATTATATGGATTTGTGGCAGTAGATAGAGCCTGAGTAAGTGGATTGGAATTTAGTGTCAGTCTGTCATGAAAATTATTAAAGCGGTCAATGGTAGTAGCCGTGATGAAAGGAATGTTGAGGTCAGTGTGTAGCGTGAGGTTTGAAACATGACTGGATGATTTTTATATTTGATTTTTTAGCTGTTCCCCATAGTTCGATTCCATATGTCCAAAGTGGTTTAATGAGGACTTTGTAAATAGTTAATTTATTAGTCACAGATAATTTAGAACGTCTGTCAAATAGCCTGTTCGTATCGCTGATTAAGTTCTTTTCTTTTTTGTTTTATGTGGTTTGTCCAGGTCAGTCGTTTGCATTGTGTGCCTTGTGTGCATAACCTCACATAAGTTGGGTTATGCCTTCGATATGAAGGCATTCATATGCAAAAGTACTAATTCTTTACACATAAGTAACTAAAATTGTCTAGTATCAGTAACTATTTAGCCTTAATTTTTAATGACAAAAACAGATTTTTTTTATTGGCGGTCAAGTCTTGGTCTTTAAGCAATACTACTCATAACTCGAATAAATAAATTGTTTGGTTTATTATATTCAACAATGAGCCATTTTAATAGTCCAAATACACAAAAAAAAAAAACTTAACCCCCTCTCAAAATATGAGGTTTTACGTTTCAGAATACGTAGACTCCGAAAATCGAATAAAAACTTTTTTACCGTCCACCGTCCGGGCGCATTTTCTCCGAGGCTACTGGATTTTTTGCAAATTTGGATTTAATGTCAGAGGTCACCCGAAGATGACCCTCATAAGATCACCGTAAAAAACTGTTATAGACTGTAGCGCCAAAACGAATGTATTGGTTTCAATGAAACTTAGCTAAAGTCTTCTTCTCGATGCCTTAAAAATTTATCTATATAATACACTTAACAGCGAAAAGAAGCTGAAAAAAAGTTAGGAGAGTGGTAATATTAGATTTCCGAATATCTCAAAAAGTTTTTTTTTTTTTTCCTATGCCATAGTCATTGGTCATTCGACCATCCGACATCTTGCTGCCCAATTTAAGTTTTATTTTTTTATATAATCATTTACTTATGTTTGATCCTTTATATCCGTCAAAGCAGAACATTTGTCTAGGTGGTCTGCATCCATTTTCGCTTGTTCACGTAATTCACAGCTAGGATCCTCAGCCAGGCCTATCTTGTGGAGATAACTTTGTAGATAGTCGGTGACCAGTGGACAGGCGGAAGCAGGCGACTGCATCTCTTCTTGGTTACTGAAGAAATGCTATTTTTTTAAAGCAAATTACTAATGATGAAAAAAAAATGTTCAGTCCAATAATAGGAATCACTTTTTATTTCTTTTTCTTTATGTTACCAGGAAGGCAATGTTACATTAGATATACAATCGTTTAGAAATAATAAACCATTGTGAAATAATTGGCAGTGGTTTTTACTTATATTTATACATAATTACTAATGATCAATGTTATTATTGTAAAGTAACATGTTTTCCATTCAAAAGATTAAATAAATAGGATAAAGTCCCGTTACATGATACATTATCAAGATATAAATCGGATAAGCTAACGTGATATTATCGAAGGAGCCTGGGTCTGAGAGACGTTCACAGTTCACGTCCCATCAACAGCTCCTCGCATGCCCCATTGCACATCTCATATCAGCAGCCCGCCAATCCTCTTATTCAGGCAGGTTATATAGCAAGGAGTCCGCGCTCTTTCACAACATCCCTTAATACATAAAAGTTCCAAAATCTATATTTTCCTCACCTTATAGCTTATAAAAATCAGATACTAGACTTTGCTACCAATTATATACATTTTTAAAAATATATTTATTGAAATTTTAACCGTATCCCCACATATATTATTACAGTAAGGCTCGAAATCAATTTTGTACCAAATATAAGCTCCTGTCATGCTCAAATACCACGAATGGGGTACCGTTGGATTCAGAATTTCACGGAGGGTTAGCGAATCGTATTCTCCACTTTTGTTTTTCTTTCTAAAATAAATAAAGTCAATACAAACATTTAGCTAGGCTTCAATACTGGAACGGTGGTAGGTCTGCAGATCAATACGGGATAAATTAGATCTTGAAGATATTGATGAGTACAACAAGACCCGGATAGTTTCTCCTGGACTATCGAATCCTGCGTTTTTAAGCCCAAAAACGTACTATTTTCGAGATAACGCAAGCCATAGGGTTCGCATCCACACAACCTTACATTAATTGTAGTACTGTCATTGAATACATGTCTCATTTCGTCGACTTGAGGTCTCTATGATCGAGAGAGGAGTTTATATTATTTATCGATGTTGTTTTTGATCGGCAAGCCATATCATCGTCAATTTTTCACCAAATCTCAAGATTGAGCCACCAATTTCGAAGGTTTCCTTCTCCTTCAGGCGAGCAAAATAGTCCAATCACCCAGAAAATTCAGGCAAACAAGTTATGAAAGAAAACAAACTTTATTAGCGAATAACTAAAAAATTACACACTTTTTCCTTGGTTATAGCCATGATTATATAAAAGATTAGAAAAAAAAATCATTGAAATCGGACAAAATTTAGCAAAGATTTAGCTCACTTTGTATATATGTTCCAAACAAAATTGAAGATTTAAATTAATATTTGTTTTCTTTGTCGATTATATTTATTCATAGAGGGACATTTTTTTTAACATTATCTTTTCTTATTAATTTGGCATTTGAAAACAATATGCTGTGCGAATTTTTCGCACGGCCCTACTAGTTAACTATAAATACAACAAGGAAATGTACAGTCTTGAACTACCCATTCGCAGCATTCTAATAATACTTCAGTATTAGAAGGTCCCAATGCCATCTTCTTTTCCTAGGATTGTCAGAAATCGAAGAAGAAGTCGGTTTATTGACTAATGGGTATGAATGAACCTGAAGTTCATTATAAAAGGATAGCTCCTCGCTAGAGCTGAATCAGCTATGATGAACCCACCAGTTATGGAGAGGGGATGCAGTGATTATGGTTGAACTTTAAATGTAAATAATAATCTTTGTTATATAATAATCCTACGCCCTGATGAAGACATACAAAGTGGGTCGAAACGTCGGCAAAAATTAAATAATTCTACTTATTTAATTTAGTATTAATTTGACCGCACTCCCCGATCAACTCCTTCTCATAATAATCTTTGTTGTTGATTTAAAGGTTACAGTTTTTTTCTAGATTGAAGAACAATACCCTCTATTGACAACTGTATGAACAAAGTTCCCCCCAAAAATTTTAAAATGCCTATCCTTGTTGTTTCTATAGTGCTCTTGAGATCAGTGTTTCATATAGTCCTACTAACAGTTTTGCTAAGATTAAGTTGAATACTTATCTTATCTTATCTTTATAGTTAAATAAATATTCTAGAATTTTTCAAAAGTATGTTTATTACTGGCACCGATCCCCTGTCCATTACTAGAATAATTGAATTTCGACGTATCCATCTCTAGTACAAAAAGGCCTTTCTTTTTTTTTTTTAATGGAGATTAGAAATAGAAATAGAAATAGAAAAATCGACTTTATTCTGGGACTAGGTCCCTTTAGAATAACAGTATTGTTCAAATAAATTAACCATAAATCTGGCCAAAAGACCTATTACAATGAGTGATAACAAAATACTAGTATTAAATTAAGTATAATAGCTCTTAGGATAAATTAACGGGAACAGTTGGATAATAGGGGTTCAGTACTACAATATTGGAGCTAAAATAATTGCATAATAATCACTAAATGAAATTAGAAAGGAAGACAAAATCAATTTTATAGGCAAAGCATTGTAGTGATGGAATATAAAAAATAAAAAAAAATAAAGTGTATATATATATATATATATATATATATATATATATATATATATATATATATATATATATATATATATATATAAACTTAACTATTTAATTGGGAATAAGGTCACTTATTAATTATATAATAAACTGTTGAATGTTCATTTCTTCTGTTTATTGACGTTTCTATATTAATAAATAGTTAAGTTTAAATTTAATACTCAAAGGTCGATTAAAGAAAAGTTGTAAAGATATATATATATATATATATATATATATATATATATATATATATATATATAGCGAGGAGTGTGTCGAAGATAATTAGAAAATAAAATACATTTCAAAGAAATACAATCTCATGAATAGAAAAATTAGAAATTGAGAAAAACAAATTTTATCTACTCACAATGCTTTGAATGGTAATGAAAATTTTCGTTTAACAAAGAATAAAACAATAAAAAAGAAAAGAAAAAAATTATAACTGAATAAATATAAATATTTTTTAAAATTTTAAAGTGTTAAATAGAAAAAGGAGAACCTAGAGATTCTAAATATCTAACGGAGAAACTTATAACTATAATAATTACGGCGGCATAAGCCAAAAACGACTAAGTTTTCTTAGCTATGTCCATCACTAGTGACGGTACCCTAAATGGAACATTATGGATAATTTTATATTTGTGACAAAGTGAGGAGCATTGAGAATTTTACGAAGTATCTTCGACTGTAAGCTTTAGTGGAGCTTAAATTTTTCAATTACTGCAGCACTTACTAGACAAACGATCTAAGCTTTCAATCAATTATAAACGACTCGTATATATGACAATAATAAGACCTATTTGGACTTACGGAATTGAGCTTTGGGGCTCCACTAAACCATCGAATTCCTCTCGTATCCAATCCTTACAACCCAAGATCCTTCGTAAAATCCTCAACGCTCCTTACTTTGTCAAAAATAAAATCATCCATAAAGACCTTAATGTTCCATATGTTTCCGATTTGGCCCAATCCAGATACCTGTCCTTCCATAACAAACTGCAGAACCATCCGAATCCTCTCGTTTCAAACCTTGCTTCCTCCTCGATCCCTGATAACCCTCCGAGGCGTCTGAAAAGAGGATGGCCTCCGGATCTTCTAATATAGAACTTTAATTTGAGTTCTACCAATGGGTAGTTTCTCTTCATGTTGTACATGTCATGTTACCAATTTCACATTTACTTATTGTATTTTCTATGTAATACAGTTACAAATTCCATTAAAATAATTTAAAAAAATTTAAAATAAAAATCAATTAACTGACCTCAATATTTTTGGCAACAAAAAATTGTAAAAAAATTCAATGTTTTGTTTTCCAGGAAATTTTGACATTTGAATAAACATACACACAATTCACTTAAGAGCGTATATAATACTTCTTCAGTTATTCGCAAATAAAATATTTCAGTGATTAAAAAAAAAATTATCATTTTTTTTTTAGCTTCTTTTTTGGGAAAGTGTACTTAAGAGATACAGTTTAAAGCAACACATGTCATTTTTTTTTTTAAGCAAAAGAACGAGTTCCGAGGATCATCCTCAGGGTACCCTCCGATTTTGATAGCAAATTCGAAAACAATTGGTCCATTAGTCTGGAAAAAGCAGTGGACTGCGGATGGACGTTTTATGCATTGTGAAACGTATAACCTCAAATTTTGAGCGGTTCATTTTTTTTTTTTTTTTTTTTGTTAAAAAAAATGCTACATTATTTAAAATGATAAACTAAAAAAAATATATATACAAATTACAAATATCTAACTCCAAATATAATACAATACTAGGTGTATTCATTCATTAGTTATTATGCATTAGTGTATTAAATGCATAATGAGCTTTCAGGCTAAGCAGTCACAAATTTTGAATGAATGGCAAATAACCTTTCTGTGCTAACCTAATAAAGTGTTATTAGTTATAATAAGGTTATGTCTGTACTGTAAACAAAGTTTGTGAGTTTTCAATTGATCTACTAAATGTTTTGATTTCAGTTTTTTGTTGGCTTTCACACACACACATGAAACGACCGCCAAAAAACGAGCGTTATGAAGTTTCTGCTACACTTTTTTACTGAAACAAAAACGATCGAGAATTGTTACTGCTGATGAAAAATGGATACTTCACGATAACAGTAGACGTTCTGGAAAGTGGCTCGACAAAGTACTGTTGGACGTCACAAAAACTATTGGAGCTTGGATATGAAACTATGCCACATCCACCCTATCCTCCGTAGCTCTCGCCTACGGATTATCATTTTTTTAGACTCCTGGACTGCAGCATATTCTAAATTTGATATTTTGGATGTTTTAGGGAGTGTAAATTAGTTGATATTTTCTGTTGCAATTTAATTGTCTAAATCATAATGTTTTAAAAAGAACATATGTTTTTATTAGTTAGTATGTAAACAAGTTTTTGGTTGAGTTAATAAATAAATTAAAACATTTATTTTGATTTATATGTTAAGAATATAATATGGACCACTACTTACGTGACAAAAAAATTAATGGACAAAGGAAATTCTATTCCGAGGAAATAGAAAAGTTGCCAACACGTTGGCAAAAATGTATTGATAATAGTGGAGACTTTTGTGAATTAATAAAACAATTGTAAATCTTTCTTTTTGAACCGAAATCCTGCATTATTTCCCGAGCAATCAAAAGGAAAGCAGGAATGAAGATTCAGATGGCATAGAACTTGAAGAATACATAGATGAAATCCTAGCTGTCTTTACATTCCATTTCTGTGGACATTGTACACAAACAAAGAATCAAACATGTCAAAACTTAACAATAACTTTCTCCGTGCGTTTACGAAGTTAGCAAACGCTGTACAAGACACTAGCCTGCGTTAAAATCGAGAGTGATAGCGACCATATTTAACACATATTTTCATAAATAATTTACTCGAGCTTATACATTTAAGAGGTTAACAATACATAGTCCTGGTTGCATGAATATCCCTAGTACTTTACATCATCTGTTCCGCCTTTTTACTAAAACTTTTATAAAATATATATACGTTTTCTTTTGATATTTCCCCTATTCTTTCTGAATGCTTTGCTTTTCTTTACTCAATCCGATTTCCTCTTCTGAGATTTTTCTTTCTCCTCAAAGGGATACTCAATTCTAAGATTTCCTTTCTTTATTTTTTCCCAATCCTGATAATCATCCTCTAATATATTGAATTCTTTGAGATCATCCTTCATCAATTCAAAATAGCCACCTTAGCTTTTATAGACTCAAAGTTTATTGAAAATCTATTAATGCTTGACTGGTTCATTTCATACGCATCGATCTCCATTAAAAATGCGGCCTCCTCTCTAATCTTTCAATGATAAAAATTTCAATTTAAAAGTATTTTTTTATCTTCTCAATCGTAAACTTATTTAACCATTGTAGATGTAATGCATATTTAAATTGGATGGTTTTTTTTATTGGTCTCTGAATAATGCTACTTTATTGTTAATATTTCTCTACTTTTTAATCTATTACAATCTTTACTATTTATTGTTAACAACAAGAACAGTAGTATAAAGTTTGGAATGATGAATGTCTCAGTTATAATCGTTCAAGTATTGAATTTCATCGCTTTTTTTTATGACAATTAAATCTAATATTACACAACCGTTTTTTGTTTTTTATTTAATGTCACTTTTATTTCAGAATAATACAAAATGTTATTACCAGAAATAAAAGTAATATTAAGACTTAAGAGAGTCAGTTGTCATTATAATGTTTTAGGGGTTTATTGTCATAGAAAAGTGGAGGAATGAGGCTATTCCTTGAAGTTCTGCTGTATGTCCTGCAGAAGTTATGGAGTTTTACGTTGTGAGTTGAATTGTGGGTGACAAGATAAGACGCTGTCGATTCGTCCGATTTAGATCCATCAGTATAGATTAAATACGGTTCTAATATTTTTTGAAGGATGCGTGAAAAAATTAGTTTTATACTCAGTAGGAGTTTTAGTTTTTTGTAACCGTGTTAGGCCTAGGATTATTTTAGGCGGTTTGTTAAACCAATGAGGGTCATGGATTTCTCATTTGATTAAAGGTATTGATGTCACAATACTAACCTGACGGTAGAACTTATATTTCAATACAAAAAATACAGTACACAGACTAGAACTTATCAAAGAAGAAATCAATCCGTACAAAGAACAGTAGGGAATTGAAAAACGCTGCGAATCATTTCACAATGATTTATTATTTCCAAAAAATTATACATATAAAGTTACATTACCTTCATAGTGAAAAATAAAAATAAATAAATAAAAGGATATTCCAATTATTGGACTAAACATCTTTTTTTTTTATAATCATTAGTAATATGCTAAAAAAAAATTACCTCTACTTCAGTAACACATACAAAAATCCAAAACAAAGGATATAACCTTTGCAGTAGAACATATGAAAAATATCTAGAGACCCTGTATTTACTCCTAATTGTCCGATATTAACGATGTTTTTTTGTTTTGTTTTTTTTTTAACAAAAATTGTATACTTTTTGAGTTATTCGGAATCTAATTTTACCACCCCTCATAACTTTTTTTTCAACTTCTTTTTGTTGAAGTATGTTACGTAAATAAATGAAAAGGGCATCGAGAAGAAGACTTTAGCGAAGTTTCATTGAAATCGGTAAATTCGTTTAGGCGCTACAGTCTATAGCAACGCAGGTTTTTCGGTCGCCATCTTGAAAGGAAATGGTGGATAGTAATGTAGATGAAGGAACATCCTCGGGTGTTAATCGTTTTTTGAATTCTACGTAAAGGGAATTAAGTTTTTGACTTTTCCGTTCGTTCACAATGGTTCATTATTGAAAATAATAAACCAAAAACCCTGAAGTTTATCAAAGAAAAAAAATTAATGATTTATTATTAACTAGAACGATCGTCGCTAATGGGCATGGCAGTCGAAGCGACCTTAAATACCACACAAAAAAAAATATATTATATCTACAATATCTGCAAGGTTAAACAAGTTTAGAATTAAGAACATAAAAACCCTTTTAAATTTAAATACATCTCACTTGGAATCCTCATACAAGACTGAAACGACAAGAAAATGTTCGACGTTTCCGCTTACTCCAACACTTACTGGACAAACGCTCTAAACTTCCAATTAATTACAAACGACTCAAATACATGACTATAATAAGAACTAATTGAAATAACGGAGTTGAGCTATGGGGCTCCACTAAACCACCGAATTCCTCTCGTATCCAATCCTTACAATCCAAAATCCTCAATGCTCCTTACTTTGTCACAAATAAAATAATCCATAAATACCTCAATGTTCCATATGTTTCCAATTTGGCCAAATCCAGACACCTATCCTTCCATAAAAAACTTCATAACCATCCGAATCCTCTTGTTTCTAACCTTGTTTCCTCTTCGATTTCTGATAACCCTCCGAGGCGTCTGAAAAGAAGATGGCCTCGTGATCTCCTCATGTAGACAAATTATTGGAATGCTACCAATGGGTAGTTTCTCAACAAGCGTGTTTCATGTGATTATATTCCTCTGTACACATTTACTTGATGTATTCATACTAATACAGTTGTAAATATCATAATTAAAGTTAAAAAAATAAATAATTTTTTTCAATATATATATATATATATATATATATTATGACTAGATAATTCTCCATCTATATTAAAAAATAAATTAACGATTTGTGGGGATGATCTTGGCCTCGGTGGAGAATAGCAATTAGTTTGGATATAAATATTCATAACTTAATTCAAGCCAGCCCTAAATAATAGATAGCCTCCAAAGGGCCTTTTCATTAAAATACTAATTATATCAAAAGGCCCTTCTTACTTAACGAAGCACTCTTCAACTTTTCAGGACTTCGTTTTGTGGCTGAGGCAGCACAGGGGCTTTATAATATATCTGCTTCATAATCATTCTCAAGTCAGTTTATTTATTAACCTAAGAGCTTTGTTGGCATTAAGTGCTTTTATTTATTTATTTATTTTTTAATATTCTTAGTTAGTTTTTAATGAAGGTAAAAGAAAACTTTTTTGAAAGGGGTTCATTATTCACAAAATTATATATTAATATTATTTATGAAATTCACAACTAAATAAAAGTAAATATACATAAAGTAAATGTGATACAGAGAAATACGAGAAAGAAAGAAAGTGAATTTTATTCTAGGACATTTAGTCCCTCAGAATAACTATAATAGACAACGTAATGACAATTGTCTAGCATTAGATTAAAATTAAAAATGAGTTAATTTACTAAGTTGTCTAACCCTAATCTATATATATATATAAATGAATGAATGCCTGTCTGTCAGTCTGCCTGTTTGTCCTTAGTGCATTACTAAACCATTCAACCGATCGCCATGAAACTTTGGGAAGTTGTTCCGTACACTCCTGGGAAAGTTTCAGGCATAGTACTTCTGTCTTACGATAATTTCATATATCTAAAAAAAAATGTAAATGTTTTTCTGTTCAAAGCCGCTAAAAAATGTGTCGCTATACACTGTAGCGCCAAAATGGCTTTACCGATTGTAACGAAACTTGGCTAAAGTCTTTCCCTTGAAACCCTTTTAATTTATGTGTATAACATACTTTCCCGAAAACAAGCTGAAACATGTTACGACGATGAATTCAATATTTTATTTGACGATAACTAAAAAAATACACAATTTTTGATTTGAAAGATTTCTGAATTGCTGACAAAATAAAGAAAAAATCATCACAATTCGTTCGTTGCAGAGTTATTGAGTTTTAAACATTTATTCCTTTCTCTTCAGAAAAGGCCGTTTCCTTTTGTTTCCTCGCTACCGAAGGTAGGTAGGCAAGCATTTTTTTTTTTTTTTTTTTTTTGATTAATCCAAAATTTTTATAATTACTACAGTAATTGAAATTATCATTTAAAGAAGTTATATGATTCTCCTTATGTAGGTCAATACTATTATACTTTTTTTTTATTAATATTTTAATTTAGTTTAATAAATTCAACTCAGACTGTTTCTGATCATTATGAATGACGGCGTATTCACTCAGATGATTATGAATGTTCCATTTCAATCATGAGAAAACAAATCATTAGAATTAGTTTAAGTTGAAGCCATTTTACAGACAAATTGGTTTCCCAACTTTTTAAAAATGACAGATGTTCTTTGCTACTAATCTACTCATATGTGCTTTCTATTTTCTTTCTTTTTCATTATGCCAGGATAAGCAACAGCAGCGCGTGGCCGGATAAAGCTAGTATTAAAATAAATAGAAGACACGTCCAGTAGATATATGATTTTGAGGTAGACATACGAGTTTTAAGATAAATGCATACGAGTAAGTTTACGTATTTGTACAAACAAGCAATATGGCACATGTATAGATATCAAAGAAATCTAGCAAGATATCAGTAAAATGTAGCTGACATATCTAAAGTACTAAATAATTTTTTATTACATATATTCCGAAGATCGATCGCTGAGGAGATGGAACAGTAAATTGTGTTTACATGAGGTCAAGGATGAGGGTTTAGGTATGGAGGTTAGTAGGGATTCTAAAACGAGGTAGCACATATGGTGAAGGATTTTTTAAAGAAAACAGTTAAATGAGAAGGAATAAACAGATTTGAGGATTGGGATCTCGTGATGAACGAATGAACAGAGGAACAAGAAGTAAAGAAATCAATAGTAAAGAAATGTTTATAAAACATTGGCTACCAATATTTTCTTTCTACGTAATTTTAATAAAAATAGGTAAATTTTATGGGATTTTTTTTTTTATTTCGTATTCGTAGGGGTGATTAAGATACCGAGGTTAAGATGGGCGCAATGTCGTACAATACAAGTTGACAATATAATAGTCGACAAAATACCATGTCGTAGACCAAAAACAAGATGGACTGATGGAATCAACAAAATTGCAATTGAACTACATGTTCATTATTGTTGCCCAAAATCCAAGGCCTCCTAACTGTTGAAAGACCAAGACCAGGACTGGTAAAAAAAAATCGATTTTTTATATAAAAATTAAGACAAAATAGTTACTAATACTTGACAATCTTAGTTACTATTTGCAAATAATTAGTGTAACCAATATACTTTTGCATTTAATTCCTCTAATTTTTCATTCGGGCTTAGTTAAGTTTCTTTTAACTCTAAAAAATTACAGTAATATCTCTATAAAATAACCTAATATATAACTGCAAGACTGTTGCGCAAGACCAAGACCAAGACCAAGACCAAGACTGAGTTTGCAAGACCAAGACTCGTCTCGGTCTCGCATTTGGGCAACACTAATGCTGATTACTGGAAAGCAACAGGCCAAGACAGTTGCAGAACGTATTGAGATAGAGCCGGCTGATCAAGACAGTGAAAGATCTACAAGATCTGTAAAGCTAACAGAACACAAAATAACTTCACATATATACACATTCATATGTCCAAATAAATAGATTTGCATAAACTTCAAATATAAATAAGTAGATTTAGGGAGCTGCAGGATGCTCTCATGAATATGAAGCCTGTCCCATCGCGAATATCTATGGAATTCTGGAATTCCAGGACACCGTCTAAGATATGTTGTCGATATCTGCTTGAGCGGATTTAGCTGAAATATTGACTTGAATATCTGACGTTCCTTTCTATCTTTTGGGAATTTTTCTACCGTCATAGATTTCATTGGAAATATTATTCGACTCACCAGTAATATTAGGATAAATAGGAGACTGCCCTATATTCCTCTCCACAAATGAGTAGCAAACAAAGTTCATCAACAACTTCATGCAATTAAACCTTAAGGAGTTGGGTAGGGTAAAATTTTGAAAAGTAGTGTGATACCACAGTGATTCAATCGTTACCTTTTTTGGAGGGGGAGAGGGAGTAATTCTTAATAATTCACTTTCATTTGATTCTTTTCATTAAACTGAAAATTATTGCACGGTATCAAAAGCTATCAGAGAAGAGTGTATTTTATATCCATTTCCGGACTTTTATAACACAATATATTTTTTTCCTGACTACATTTCCGCGCCCTAAGTGGAACCCTTTAAAATGAACTAAAATTTGATATTTGGATTTTTTTTCTAAGTAGAACAATACCATAAAATTTCTTTGTAAATTTCATCAGAATTTTCACATGTCCAAGCTTTTTTTGCTCCAGTTTTATCTGATTTTTTAAACTTTTCAGCACATTCTCATCCACTCTATATAAGTTGTACGGTTAAAAATTTGTTTTTCAATTAAGTTGGTGTTGGAAAACATATGTGTTTATAGGTGAAGCAAAATAATAAGAATTATTATAAAATAAATTATAAACTTTTTAAAGTTGATTTAATCACTGCTAATTTCTGTTATTAATTCAAATATTGCTTATATTATATGGCAAATGTTCCAGTAATAGACATTTTTTAATTTATTACCTTACACCTAAAATAGAATGAAAATAAAATTAGATTTGAAGCTAGAACACTTAGGAAGGTAATACCTGAATCTCAGGTGATATCATGCAACAATAGTCGATTGGTTGAGTTTTTAAGTTGATTTTTCAATGGAGCACGGCTGGACTTTCCTTATTTAAAACTGTGGAGAATTTATTTTGATTTCTTTAGTTATTTAAAAAAATATGTCGATCCCAAAACCTAAGTGTCTACAACTGGCAAGAAATAGGGTTTCAGAATTTCCTATTTTTTTCTTAATATTAATTATTATTATTATTACATAAACATAAACTTAAATTTGTGATCTGCAAATTGTTTTGCAATGAGCAAATTTGTTGGCAGCTTCACAGCATACCATGGCATATATATCCAGGAACAGTTCAGCAGGTCTCTTGTCTACTGGCTACGTAATCGTCAAGGTAGGATGAATATTAAATTGATTGACTGCATAGAAAAAATGAAATGATAAAAGACTAAATTTACTTTCAAAGAAGCTCATTTACAAAAATCCACCGTCAGAACTTAAGTTGTTATTAACTTTAATGTTATAAAATTCTCTTAATGTCTATTACCATATTATGGCATAGATTCGATTAAACATGTCATTCTTACAATTTAACGTGATAAAAAATTTACCCGATGTTTTTCTCCTCCGGATGAGCAATATGTGATGAACATAAACTCTCAATACTTGAAAAAACTATAAACAATAAAGTAAACAAATAATTTCATTTTAAATATCTGACTACCCAAACTAAGGGAAATGTTTCTATATCAACACTGTAGTAGTATACTTTACGCCTATGGATAATTAAAATTAGGAAAATTAAAATGGGATGTCTTTCACTCCGATATGACTCCTAACTTGTAGATTACGTTCTATGCACAGATGCTGGTTAACATATAAGTTACCTATGCCGATGATTTCCAAATATACCGATCATTCTAACCTTCTGAGATGCCTGAGGCTGCCCAAAAGCTACAAGAGGATATCGACTGCATCAACAGATGGGCAGAAATAAATTAATTAAAGCTGAATGCAGATAAAACAAAGGCTATTATCATCGGATCCAGACATCTAATCAGCTCCCTTCCTTACTTTCCTCTACTTTACCTCAATAACCACCCCATCCATTTTTTTCCCTACAGTCAAAAACCTAGGAGTAACCTTTGACCAGAACCTCTCCTGGAATAACCATATCTCCCAGATTATCCGAAAATCTAAAAAAAAAAAAAAATACCCTTAAACAACTCCAAAGATTCCGTGATTGTATTCCTCTAAAAACCAGACAGCACCTTGTAACCTCCCTTGTATTCCCCCACTTCGACTACGGCTGCTTGGTATTTGGAGGGCTATCTGCCAGGCTGGAAATGAGACTAAAGAGACTCATGAATTGTTTTATAAGATACATTTTCGGGATCCCGAGGCGTTCGCATGTTTAACTCTGGTACACCAAGTTAAACTGGCTTTATCCTATTCCTAATTCTTCCTTGGTGTTTTTCTTTTCCAAGTCTTCAGAACCAAAAAACCCTCCCTATATCCTGGAACTCCTTACTCTACGCTCCTCTATCCACTAGGTCTCAACCTACAGACTTATATTCACTTCCTACCTCCATGCGTCAATCCTCGTCCACAAATTCCTTCAAACAACTCCTCTTCCGACACCTACTCCCCATTCAAACTTCTTCTAACATGTAAAATTACTTGCATCTGTATACTGTTTAATTTCAAACTATTGCCCAATTGAAATAACAATTAGTTAGTATTTTTATTATTATGTCAGACTAAGATCCATAAATTTGTAACTCTGTTATTATTCTTAGGGGACAGTAGCCCTAGAATAAAATTATTTTTTCAGTTCATTTTCATTTCATTTTATTTTTTTTTCTGTTAGACTTACAGATCTTGTAGATCATTTGCCCTTTACCAGCCTTACTTGATTCGACTTATCGAGCTCTATTGCATATTTGTTGATTTGATCTATCCATCTGCTATTTGGCCTCCAACGTGGTATTTTGCCTAATATTGAGGAATCCATTATCGTGTACAGAATCTCCTGTCGGATAGCTCAGAGCTACATGCCACAGCTGTAATGCGATGCGATCTATTTTAGCAACATAACTGGCACATTTCAACTCCGCTTTGAACTCCTGACCTTTCGGTAAATATTGACCAAAACATGCAGCGGTAGCTCCCAAACGTCGTTTACGTAAACTCGGTTTTAAAATAACATTATCATCCCTTTAGAAAGGGGGAAACACCATTTGCAAGTCAAATTTTCCAGCTCTCTCAACCCCGTCAGGAGTATTTTTTTTTTTTCATCCACGTGGCTCCCGGAAATTAGGGACAGATGAAGAGGTGGCTGACCCACTTGTAAACCGGAAGCCAGCGCCAGAGCTTCCCTTCTGTGTTATGAGGTCGGAATTTCGAGCATTCATTTCTCTACGTGTTTTTGTTTTTTTGAAGTGACATATTATTCAAGAATGTCTCATCAGCCCATATTAATCCTCCTTGACTTTCTCATCAGGACATCTTTCTATCACGAAATCCACAAAACATCGATCTCGCAAACTACTTTCGGGTCTTTTTTCTTTCTATTACCTAAGTATTTAGTAAGGGAAAGTATTGCGATCGTGAACATTTTCGAATCTGAGTTTTTGACGTTTTGAGGTCACCTGAGTCTAAAAAACCAAGTCCCGCACAATGGTCTATGTATGTGTATGTATGAGGCAAGTCTAGTTCAAAAACGAAAAGTCGTAAGAAACTGACAGCAACTATTTAATTAAAATCGACTAACCAGTAGTGCCACATTATTCCAACGGTTAAACACATTTTCAATTTCCACAAAACGCAGCTTCAATGATTTTGATTATACTCGGTGTATCATTGCATAATTAAGTGGTCTTTGATATAATTGACGTATTATCCCCATTGATATCACTTTACAGAACTAAAATGCTTAAATGTTCAACATGTCTTCCCCTAAAGTACCTTTAATTTGGACTATTTTGAATAATTAACCATCTCTAATTATTAAGAGTTACGGAAAAATGTTAAATATAACTTTTGATAGAATTTAATAATAGGAAAATGAAGAAAGGGGAAAATGTTTATTTAGGTCGAAAATGAATTTCCGGAAATTCTAATCAGAAAGTATACATATAATATATCGATGGAAAGCGGATAATTTTGAAGAAAAAAAAAAGAATATTTAATATAGTAAGTAGAGTGAGGAAAAATTATAAATAATAATTTGTGTAAACTAATATTATTTAACGGAAATCACATGTTTTCAAGGAAATTAAATGAAATATAAAAATATTTCATGGATGTATAAAGCATATGTTTATAACCTCAAATACACATTTACTCTACTTTAATAAATATAGATCTGATATTTCATTTACATAATTGGGCATCAAGGTTCGTTTACTCCGAAAAATCGTCATGTAATCTTTTAAAAAATTAAATTAGTGAATAATTTAATGAATTTTCCCTCAGTAAAATTCAAATATTATCTGCTTAAAATTAGTGTAATCTAAAAAGAGGCAATTTTTAATTTAAATTTTAAAAATACGTTATGTTTTAGATGAGTTTGTAATATTTTATTTTTTAAATAGATTATTAACAAACTTTTGTTTAAAGAGAACTAATAAAATTTTTTTAATTCTACACAATTTAATTAATTTTTATAAAGGTATTTCCAATCCAAACCGTATGAGTTCGCGGTACAGACTCCTAGTCATCAAATTTTCAACAGTTCTCTGAAACTTCGCTTCATATCATCGTAATCTACAACTATTTTATTTTCGAAAATTCTCGTAATTAAGGCGTTTTCAATATGGAGGTCGGCAAACTTCGTCTATTTAATTAGATATTAAAAACTTATAAATGCTCATTTGCTTTTCACTTGAATCGTAAGATAACTTGAACACTAACACAAGAAAAAATATGGTCTTAAAAATATGGCGTGACCTACACTCCCAAATAAGAAAATAACGAGGGTATAATAGACCAAATATCATGAGTATTATGATCCAAGTGAAAAATAAATGAGTATATATGAGTTTTTAGTACCTAATTGAATAGACGAAGTTTGCCCCCCTCCAGATTGAAAACGCCCCAATTCCAAGAGTTTTCGTAAATAAAATAGTTGTAGGTTATAATTAGATAAAGTATTTACAAGTTTCAGGCGGATGTTAATTATTTGATAAAAATGTGTCTTTTCTACGGACTGTATCTTTATATGTCTGTTTTTAAACCTTTATTTTGGCGTATAGATAAAATAATTATTCAGTACAAAGTTTATTTTTACTTTAAAACACAAAACTGAGAAAAAGTTGGCCTAAATTTATGACTTTTTTTAAAAATAGTTAGTAACCGCTTCATTTATAATTACGATATATACATCTAGTAAGCGTAACTAATTACATAATGAATAAATGATTAATAGATTAATGAGAAAGATTATTATCATCAATTTTAAAATAACTATTTATAGATGAAGGATCGGTTTCATGACAGCTTGATTAATTCATATCGAAAGCTGGAGATTGCTTTAGAAGTTGGTCAGCTAACAGCTGAGTGGAGTTTAAAGTTTTGATATCGGCTCAATATCACAATTAATTAATTCAACTGACTTTATAATTAACTTCATTATCTCTCCATTCAAATTCTAAACAACATCAGCAGTCAGTTGAGTCTTTTATTTACCAACTGAATCCTGATAATCGTTTACATTTTGTCACAAAACGCAAAAAGCAATATTTTATATTCCAATTACCCCCGCTATTATCAGAAACGAACTTATCCCATTTATTCAGAGTGTCGCAGTTCCTAATGACCAAACTCTGAGGGTTGGTCCTAGACAAAATTTCAAACAAACAAAAACTATTTGATGCATGGATTTCGAATGAAAAAGGGGTTAAGACTAATTGTGTGTAATCACGCGCTTTTTATTGAATAAGAAGGAATTTTTCAAAAATTGTTCAAGATCATTAAATTTTAAGTACACCATTATAAAGTAGACAAAATTTTCTTTTGAAAAACAATAAATAAATTTAATCAAAAGATCAATGATAAAAGGTACTTTGAGGAGGTCTAATACGGCCGTTGTATTGCTGCAGTTACAATACCCATTTTCGAGAAGCATGTCTTTATTTCCGATACGTAAAATTGCGATCCTACTGGTGATATCGATATAGATGGTAATATGTTTGAACAGGTAGATAAATTTAGGTATCTAGGTTCTACGATAACTAGAAAGAACGAAATTGAAGAGGAGATTAAGGTTAGACTGAAGGCGGGAAATGCTTGTTATTTTTCTGTGACAAAACTACTTAGTTCGCGCCTCTTGTCCCGGAATTTAAAGACTAGAATCTATAAAACAATTATGTTGCCTACAGTTCTTTATGGATGCGAAACTTGGCCGCTTACATTAAGGGATGAGCAGTGTCTTAAGGTTTTTGAAAATAAAGTATTGCGTAGAATATTCGGACCGAAGAAGGATGAGTTAACCGGAGAGTTCAGACGGTTACACAACGCCGAATTGCGTGAGCTGTATCCGGGTAATATAATTGAGATAATTTCATCGCGGCGAATCAAATGGGCTTGTAAAGTTGTTGGGCTTAGTAACGAGAGAATTCCTAAAAGGTTAATATTTGCTGTGCCGAATGGTAAGCGTCCGAGGGGTAGACCGAAGCGAAGGTGGGAAGATTGCATTAAAGCTGATCTGAAGGAACTGGGTTTGGACGGCGAACGGTGGAGGGAGGTGTGTAACAAGCGATTGGTGGTGTCGGCATCGAACCTTCGGGTTCGCTAAGCCTTATTATTATTATTATTAAAATAATTTGGCATACTGGTAGGCTTTGTGTTATTAGACCTTCTCAAAGTACCTTTTATTATTAACTTTAGTAAATTTAATCACTGTTTTATCATAAAAAATTGTGTCTACTTACGATGGTATAGAACGAACGTACCAGTCATGGAGAGGTTGGAGTTTAAATGTTAATAATAAGCTGCCTTGTTGATTTGAAGGTTCGATTTTTTTTCTAGATTGAAGACAATGCCCTCTATTGACCACAAAGTTCTCAAACGAAAATTTTAAAATACCTTTCATTGCTATTTTTATAGTGCTCTTGAGATCAGTGTGTTTCATACCTTCCTACTAACAGTTTTACTAAGAATAAGTTCTAGAATAAGTTACTAAGAATAACGTTATGTTATCTTTATAGGTAAACTAGCTTTACCCGGCCACGCGCTGCTGTGGCTTAGCCTGGCAAAATGAAAATAAAAGAAACTAGAAAGCACATATGAGTAGATTAATAGCAAAGGACATCTGTCATTTTTAAAAAGTTGGGGAAAAAATTTGTCTGTAAAATGGCTTCAATTTAAAATAATTCTAATTGTTTTTTTTCTCATGATTCAAATTGAACATTCATAATCATCTGAGTAAATACGCCGTCATTCATAATCATCAGAAACAGTCTGAGTTGAACTTATAAAACTAAATTAAAAAATTAATTTAAAAAACGCATAATAGTATTGACCTACATAATGAGAATCATATCACTTCTTCAAATGATAATTTCAATTACTGTAGTAATTATAAAATTTTCGATTAATCAATAACAAAAAAAAAAAAAATGCTTGCCGACGTTCGGTAGTGGGGAAGCAAAAAAGGAAATGGCCTTTTCTGAATAGAAAACAGTAAATGTTTAAAACTCTATAACTCTGCAACGAACCGTCCGATTGCGATGATTTTTTTTTTATTTTGTAAGCAATTCAGAAATCTTTCATATGAATGTGGGTATTATCAGTCAACAATTTTTTAGTTATCGTCAAATAAAATATTGAATTCATCGTAACATTTTTCAGCTTGTTTTCAGGAAAGTATGCTATACACATAAATTAAAAGGGCTTCAAGGGGAAGCCAAGTTTCGTTAAAATCGGTAAAGCTGTTTTGGCGCTACAGTTTATAGCGACACATTTTTTGCGGCTTTGAACAGAAAAACATTTACATTTTTATTTTTTGTACATATATAAAATTATCGTAAGACAGAAGTACTATGCCAGAAACCTTCCCAGGAGTGTAGGGAACAACTTCCCAAAGTTTCATGGCGATCGGTTGAACGGTTTAGTAATGCACTAAGGACAAACAGTCGGACAGATAGACATACATTCATTTATATATATATAGATAGATAAAGATTTTAGAATTTCTCTGAGGTATGTCTATTACTGGTACCGACCCCGTGTCCATCACTAGAACAATTGAATTTCGAGATCACTAGTACAAAAAGATGTTTTATATTTAATGGAGATTATATCTAAACAACTGAATATTTTTTCAATTTTAAAGTGTTAAATAGAAAAAGAAGAGATTCTAAATATCCAACGGAGAAACTTATAAATATAATAAATACGGCGGCAGAAGCCAAAAACTACAAAAGTTTCCTTACCTATATCCATCACGGGTGAGCTTACATTAAATAGAACATTATGGATAATTTTATAATATTTGTGACAAAGTGAGGAGCATAGAGGATTTTACGAAGTATCTTGGACTGTAAGATTTAGTGGAGCTAAACCACAAAGTTCTCAAAAGAAAATTTTAAAATACCTATCATTGCTGTTTCTATATTGCTGAGATCAGCGTATTTCATACTTTCCTACAAACAGTTTTGCTAAGAATAAGTTGAACGTTTATCTTATCATATCTTTATAGTTAAATAAATATTTTAGAACTTTTCTGAGGCATGTCTATTACTGGTACCAACCCCTTGTCCATTTCTAGAACAATTAAATTTCTGGGTCACTAGTACATAAAGGTATTTTTTAAATGGAGATTATATCCGCATAACTGAATATGTTTTCTGAGAAGGTGTTGATCCGTGGGGTGCGGTCAAATAAATACTAAATTATAAAAATAGCATTATTAATGTATTACGCCGACGTTTCGACCCACCTGTCGTAATTATTATTTTTATAAACTTCTTTGTTGAACGTTTAGAATATCTTGGGTCATTAAAATCTTTGAAATTGAAAACATATTCATAATGATGTAGAGATTGTTGATCGTGAAATAATATGAGGAGTTGATTGGGGGATGCGGTCAAATAAATACTAAATTATAAAAATAGTATTATTAATTTATTACACCGACGCTTCGACCCACATTGCAGGTCTTCAACAGGGCTACAAAATATAAAATGTACATAGTGAAAATAAAATAAATGATTGTTAAGTATATATTAAATAAGAAACAGTTGTCTGATAATCAAATAATAAAATGACATCAGAGATATAGTGGGTGACAATGTAGTTAAAATATCAAGTATTATATATATATATATATATATATATATATATATATATATATATATATATATATATATATATATATAAGTTACAAACAAAAATAGAAGATAAGTATGAATAAAAATAGAAAACAAAGGAGAATATAACACGTAAGTTGTTTTCTATTTTTATTCATACTTATCTTCTATTTTTGTTTGTAACTTCTATATACATAATGCTTCATATTTTAACTACATTGTCACCTACTATATCTCTGATGTCATCTTATTATTTCTTTATTAGACAACTGTTTCTTATTTAATATCAACTTAACATTCATCTATTTTATTTTCACCATGTACCTTTTATATTTTGTATCTTTTGTAGCCCTGATAAAGACCTGCAAGGGGGGGTCGAAACGTCGGCGTAATAAATTAATAATATCATTTTTATAATTTAGTATTTATTTGATCGCACCCCGAATATGTTTTCAATTTTACAGCTTAAAATATAAAAAGGAGACCCAAGATATTCTAAACGTGCCACGAAGAAGTTAATAAAAATAATAATTACGATAGCATAAGCAAAAAAAGACAAAAATATCCTTAGCTATTTCCATCACTGGTGCACTTACTCTAGCAAGAATTTAATTATCTTAAATAGTTTTGGATCGATTTCTTCTTATTCAATAAAAACCATGACTAACTTGATCAAAACACAAAATTTGTCTTAACTCCTTTTCTGTTCGAAAACATGCATCAAATGAACTTTTTTGTTGAAAATTTTATGAAGAACTCTCCCTTCCCCCAGAATTTGTACATTAAGAACTGAGAAAATGTTTATAATATCCTATTAAATGAGATCAAGCCTTAGTTTACAGATGTCAAATATTAGGTTTTCTTGTTCGCTCTTTATGAAAATAATGTCGGATTTTAGGGGTGACCCATCCCCCTGGTCACCGACTTTTTGTAACTTTTCTGATTTAATCGATATGTTGGTCGACTATTAGGTTTTGGGGGTTGCTTTTTATGATAATAATGTTGTATTTTAGGTGTGACCACCTCCCCTCCCGTCCACCGACTTTTTGTAACTTTTCTGATTTAATCGATATATGGGTCAAATATTAGGTTTTCTTGTTCGCCCTTTATGAAAATAATGTCGGATTTTAGGTGTGACATCCCCGCCCCTCTCCCGCGAGCACCAACTTATCGTAAGTTTTGTGATTTTATGGGTCGACTATTATAATTTGGGGGGCGCTTTTTATGATAATAATGTTGGATTTTAGGTGTGACCCACCCCCCCCCCTTTCCCGGGCACCGGCTTATCGTAACTTTTCTGATATTGTCGATATATGGGTCGACTATTAGGTTTTGGGGGGCGCTTTTCATGAAAATAATGTCGTATTTTAGTGTCAATTATTTTTCTTTCTTGTTAATACTTCCTTTTCCTGGAGTCCAGGAGGAAAGTGCTGGAGAATTTTAACGGTTGATCCTGAGCCGACGCCCTTTACGCCCGCTGGAGCGTAAAAATTCATTTTATCTTTTTATTAGCAAAGGAAGGAATTGGCTTTAATGACGCCCTTTGTTTCTCTTAATAATGACCCTTTTCTTGAGCTCATTGGCAGGACAGACTTTACAGTTGATGATTACAGCTTTCCTTTTTTTCTTTGTTTTTACTTATCATCAAGTTTTAACGATCTCGTTATATCTGTTTATTTTTTATAGCCGATTTCCTTTGTCTCAAGGGGTTCTTATAATAAATTTAAGAAAAAAAAACTTGAGTAGCAATGATCTGTTTATGAGGTCGCATTGTGTCTTTATTCTTGTGTATGAAACAACTGATAAAAGGAATTTAATTATTTGATAATTATGATTGATATTGGATGGAAATTATTATTTTTTTCTGTTAGCATTGCAAACTTTGTAGATCCGAAAATGATATCGAAAAAAATTTAAAATCAATTGAACTAAAAATAGTATGTAATGGACGGCACTACCTTCCAAAGTTCAAGATCCTAGGTTCGAACCGGCTGATGGCGGATAAATTATTTATTCTGTTTCATCGGCCGTGGATCGACCCTGGAATCGGGAGACCATCCTAGGACACACTTCGGCTTTATAAATTGGGTACTTTTAAGTAGGTATGGGATATCGAAGGACCAATATCGAGGTTGTCATCGGCCTGTAACTACCAATACGATCAAAATATCGTACTTGAAATATCGATAGTCAATGAGAATGAAGAATCTATAGGTACGTCTCTCTCAGTTATAGTTTTGATTAGTCAGAAAAAAAATGTGTAAAGTAGTTTATTTTGTAGTTTATTTAGAAGATTATTTTTATTTCTGATTATAACTGATAAAAATCATACCCTGATCAATATTTTTGAACAAAATTTTTACAATTACAATAATAATAACTCTTGAGTAATACTTATTAAAAACAGAAATATATTGTTTTTGTAATCTCTATGACATATTTTGAGTTTGGAGTAGTAGGTGAAGAATATCGTTGTCAACTATTAGCAACAGAATATCTTTATTTCCGAAATTTATTAGAAATATACATAACAAAAAATGTTTACATGAATAGCGTATACTACATATTAATATTTAATTTAATTTTGGTGTAAAAGATGATTTTTATTTTGTGATCAAAATTTAATAATTATTATTTATGTATCATCGTATCACTCAGTGAGTGATCAGTTTTAATCGAATAAATTAACATAAAAAATCTATTTAAATTTGTATTTATAAATTGGGGGCGATTGTTATATGAAATATAATAATTATTACATGATTTTGTGAGAAAAAAAATGATCGATTTCGAACTCTGTTAGTTTGAGTCTTGTATTTAGGGCTTTTCGTGGGTCACATGTCATCTAATGTGCGGATATAATTCAAGCATCTACCGCGTAAATTTTTTTTATTTTATTGTTTTATAACAAACACGATATACGAATGTTTTTTCTTGTTTAATGCCGCCTAGTGAGATTGATCCTAGAACAACGATCCCCCGGTAAAGCAGCAATCCACTCAGTAGATTATAAAACACGCGAGGCAGGCAATCAGTGAAGTTGGTGGTAGGCGGTCTCGATAAGATAAGTCACGGGTTTTGCCAGAATACTGGTACAACATGCAACCCAATAGGTGAAAATAATTTTTTTTTTATTTTATTCATATTCTTTTATCTAAGAACATATATCAGATGCGACTTAAAAAATATTTAATCGTATTAAAATACTCCAACTTCAAATTTAAAACAAGGTGATTCCCTTTCGCCTGTCCTGTTCAATTTGGCAATAGAACATTCCATTAGGGAGGTAATGCGCACCGAAAAAGGTTTAGATCTGGATGGGACAACATCCGTGCTTGGCTATGCGGATGATCCGGTCCTGGTAAGCGAAGACACGGAAACTACAAAACTTTTTTTATTTTATTTTATTGAAATTTACAACTGTATTACATGGAAAATACAATATGTAAATGTGACATTGGTAACATGACATGTACAACATGAAGAGAAACTACCCATTGGTAGAACTCAAATTAAAGTTCTATATTAGAAGGTCCCGAAGCAATCTTCTTTTCAGACGCCTCGGAGGGTTATCAGGGATCGAGGAGGAAGCAAGGTTTGAAACGAGAGGATTCGGATGGTTCTGAAGTTTGTTATGGAATGATAGGTATCTGGATTGGGCCAAATCGGAAACATATGGAACATTAAGGTCTTCATGGATGATTTTATTTGTGACAAAGTAAGGAGCGTTGAGGATTTTACGAAGGATTTTGGATTGTAAGGATTGGATACGAGAGGAATTCGATGGTTTAGTGGAGCCCCAAAGCTCAATTCCGTAAGTCCAAGTAGGTCTTATTATTGTCATATTTATGAGTCGTTTGTAATTGATTGAAAGCTTAGAGCGTTTTTCTAGTAAGTGCTGGAGTAGTCGAAAACGTCGGGCGGTTCCTAGTCGTTTCAGTCTGGTATGGGGGTAAACTATAAAACTAAATTTGAAAACATTAATGATAGCCGGTAAAGAAAGATGGCTCGAAATAAAACCGGATAAGACAAAATATACGGTTATCTGCAAAAGAAGCAATATTGCGTGTGTATATCGGTTTAAATTCTATTGCATGCAAGAGGCGCGAGCTAAGTATTTTTTCACAGAAAAATAACAAGCATTTCCCACATTTAGCCTAACCCTTATCTCCTCTTCAATTTTGTTTTTTCTAGTCATCGTAGATTCTAAGGTTAGACCGACCTTTCGACCCACTTTGTATGCCTTCAGCGTAACGGTTAAAATACTATTGTAAAAATTTAGTATTTATTTGACCACACTCCCCACCAACTCCTTCACATGTTATACCACGGTCAACCATCTCTACACCATTGTAATATGTTTGAGCATGTAGAGAAGTATAGATATCTAAGGTCTATGAAAACTAGAAAAAAACAAAATTGACGTTAGATTGAAGGCGGGAAATGCTTCTCATTTTTCTGTGATAAAATTACTTAGCTCGTGCCTCATGTCCTGGAAGTTAAAATATCAGATTCGGTGCGCGCATCACACAACTTTTACTTACCACTCTCTTCTTAGCGAAAAAAGGTATTTTCAGACAAAGGTGAAGTGAAAGTAAAACATTATAGACGCTATATTTATATATATTTCATTGTGGGTAATTTTATTTGTATAAGTACCCTCATATATACAAATTTTAATATTTATATCGCTGTAATCTATACAATTAAACATTAAAAAATACCAACAATAGCATTTATGAAAATCACATAGGTATAATTATATACCATTGTCGGAGTCAGTATTATATTAGGCCCTATGTTACGTATGGAAGCGTGTTCTATTGTTTCGGGTGAGCCCGGGTGCGTTCGTATTCTTTTGGTTCCTCAGTTACAACAATTCTCCGTTACGATCTTTTAATTCTCTTTTAGTTAATTATCAAATTCTTTCATTGCCGAATTTAATCAAAATCGTTTGAGCCGTTCTCGAAAAAATCGTAAAAATGTGTTTAGTCCATTATATAAAGTGTCACTTTCGGTTTGCCGATTTTGACGAAAAAGCCCTTAGCACATAAACCTTAAATATGCAATTTCACTTTCGTACAAATTTTTGTTTTTCAACTAGATTTTTAATAGACACACACACACACCATTTTGCGGGACTTGGTTATTTGGACACCGGGGACCTCAAAACGTGTATTTCCGTTGAAAACTGATATTCAAAAATTTTCACGACCGTAATACTTTTCTTTAATATATATTTCATACATACATAGGTAAGTGGTAAAAAGAGAATCTATAAAACCATAATCTTACCTACTGTTCTTTATAGATGTGCAACGTGGTAGCTTACATCAAGGGATGAGCAACGTCTTAAGGTTTTAGAAAATAATGTATCTGTATTAATATAATTGAGGTGATTACATCGCGGCGAATTAAATGGGGTTGTAAAATTGTTGGACTTAGTAATGAAAGAATTCCTAAAAGGTTAATAGTTGCTGTACCGAATGGTAAACGTCCGAGGGGGAGGCCGAAGCGAAGGTGGGAAGATTACGTTAAAGCAGGGGTTGGACGGCGACCGGTGGAGGGAAGTATGTAATAAGCGATTGGTGGTGTCGGCATCGAACCTTCGGGTACGCTGCTAAGCCTTCTATTATTATTATTATTATTGTAAACCAATGAAGAATCTCACATTGGATATTTTTCTTCCTAATGTATTCGATCCAAAGTAAGATACATCGGCGATATATGTTTATTCGTTTATACAATAAAATATCATTGAGATATTGTTCAGTTAATGAATAATCGAAAAGCATGTATAGTCTATGGTACAGACCCCTTTTTATCAAATTACTAACACCTCCTGAAATTTCGTAAATAGCTTCATCTCATCGTAACCTACAAATATTTTATTTACAAAAATTTGCGGAATTGAGGCGTTTTCAATCTGGATATCGGCAAACTTTGTCTATTTGTGTACTAAAAACTCGCAAATACCCATTTTCTTTCCACATGAAAAGTAAGAGGAGCTGGGTGAGAGATCTCCTTACCTAAATCAAGGAAGTGAATAATGGCCAGGAAGAGAAGTTGCTTAGTGCCATAATGGCTATCATTATTTATCACAACAAACACTCTTAGCTAACCATAATGTTCGCGTTGATTGGCAATATTATTTAATATATTTTAATATTATATTTAATAATATTTCCAATCAACACGAACATTATATGGTTAGATAAGAGAGAAAAAATTGCGAAGAACTCATAAAATATAAAGTAATAAAATTCGGATCAGCTGGTTTAGGATAACACCTTCTTAAACATTATTTATTGGTTATTATATAACATATAATTTATAATTATATAATGAAAAGAAAGTTATATTATATAATGAAAATGTTTCAGACGCAGAAGACTTCTTAAATAATATATAGCGTGGCCAGAGAGTATTATCAACGTCGTTGAATAAATGCCACGCTAGAGCGAGCCGTAGTGATGAGCCTATTTTCGTGACTTGAGTCGTTATTGTCTTCGTCATGTACCACAACATAAGAGGAATTTGGAACCCACTAAGAATAAAAAATAAAATAAATAAATGAAAAATTTTCACATGCCTATATACCACGGGCGGATCTACGGGGGGGGGGGGGCTTTCGGGCTGAAGCCTCTCCCCCCAAAATGGTAAAATATAACCATGTTTTATCAAAAAAAATATTAAGAAATTGTCTTTTAAAGTATAAAAGATCGTGTAATTACATTTAAAAGGGCTTTAGGAATCAATTCAACACCAGTTCATAAGGTATATAGTTTCTTTCTTATTTTCCAAAGTAATCACCGTTATTTTTATGAAAAAGAAAAGCTTTCGGGCTGAAGCCCCCCCCAAAATTTAATCCTGGATCCGCTAGTGCTATATACTGTAGGGAAAGTACGGAGGTTCTGAAAAATTTCGAATCCGTGTAAGCAAAATGCAAAATTAAAATGAAGTATTTCATGTAGGTAGGTAAATGCCACCTGACAAAACAGGATATTGTCTAAAATCGAAATAGAAAAAAAAGAAGCACATATATTGTATGTATTCTGGATAATAATTTAAATAAAAATTTTCTTTTATATATATATATATATATATATATATATATATATATATATATATATATATATAATATATAGATATCACTTCATTACATATATATTTTTTTATGCGTTTTGTAACCTTCTGGGAGTAATAATCTTTCGCTGGAATTCATGAATTCGTTCCTGAACTCATTATATTCGTAAATAACTGTTCATCGTTGCTGGACTTAATTAATTAAACAAATCCGTCGATAGAATCAATATAAATCAAAATTGTATTTTGACGTAACGTCCGGTTAGAGAAAACCATACAAATAAGAAATAAAAACTTACGTGTTTCTATTCTATTTTCTGTGCACTCAATAGAATTTCCGCAAATTATTGACCCCTATTTTATTTTTACAGCAGTTATAAAAAAAATAAAAAAAATCTGGTGTGTCCACTTAAACGATTTTCCTACCTATTTGAGAAAAGTTTTTATATATTTACATATGTCCATCGAGAAACAAAAAAAAAAATATTGAATTAGATTTATTTTTCTGAAATTTTATCAAAGAAAAGATTTGAGTATCTTGACACAGACAGACAGATCAATGACTAAAAATGTGTTTTTCTTACTCTGAAACTCATAGCTCCGTCGAAAACCGCATATCGGAAATTCGACCCGATCGTAATACTTTCCTTACCTAATATAGGTATTAATGTAAAAAGTTTTGTTAGATATTTAGCGAATATATAAAATAAAAAGTATTCATATTTTAATTTTCATAAACCTATTGCATATTTTTTAGAATATGATATGAATTTATAAACAATTATAATCTTATATATTGAAAATACTATCACTTAATTAATTGCAAATATATAACAAAGAAATTAATAAATTTCATATTATTAATCTCGCCTTGTTAATATTTCACTTCTATGGTGAGGTCTAAATCAAATACCTTAGTTTTTTTTTTCTAAATTTTTGGATTCTATACTGTTTTAAACATAAAATCGCACTATGAACCTCATAAAATAGGGTCAATTAATATTTAGCACACATCCTTACGAAATCTATGCTGTTGATATGAATGTTTGAATCAAATAAATGTTCTGAATGGTCTTAAATTTTACTCTGTCATCAGATAACATTTGATATATAAATTATATTAGATATTCAATACCTTTTCTTTTTTTCGTAATTGTAATTTAAAAACAAAAAATTACATTTCTTATCCGATCCAAATATAAAACCGAATAAATAGCGAGAAAGCCCAGCTGATCGTGGGCGTAGAGTTGGATTACAGGTGGGAATATGGGAAGGACCAGAGGGTACAATAATTACTCAACCCCACAATATGTCACTGTCACACCATCTCTGTGTGTGTGTGGGGGGGGGGGCTTTTGTTTTCTGGAAATAACAGAGCCCTCATATAGCTATTCTGCGCTGAACGACTACAATATCTTCATCTGTTTGTAAATGTTTCTTTTTATTGTTTCAAGCAGTAGTTTTGACATTTACTGTAGAATTAAATTTACAAATATTTAATATTTTTGGACAAGAATATTCAAGAATTAATATTAATTCAAAACGTGTTAGTGAATGGGCAAGATTATTAATTCAGCACTATAGCTAGTACTATAATGTATTATTTTTTTATTTATATATGTTTTGGGCTCTTCAACCTGAGTCAACCACCTGGGTCATTTTCTCATTATATTACAATTGGATCAACTACTACATAGCCATACATAACAAAGCTACAGCTAACAAATACAATTTAAAGAATAGATAGTAAAAAATAGTTACAGTTGAATATGATGGTACAATTAAATTAAAATTATTAAAATTAAAAGAAGATAAGTTAACAATGATAACTGAAATAAAGGTTAATGATTTTAAGGATAAAAGCTAAAAATGTGTTTAAAAAAATATAAATTAGTATAAAATGAAGAAGAGTAGAAGATTCCAGTTTAAACATTAAAGATTAAAAAAAGATGAATTAAAAAAGACATTTAAAATAAAGGTCAACGATTCCAAGAATATAATCTGAAAATACGTTTTAAAAACTAAAAATTAATATTAAAAGACGAAAATTTAAATATATATTTATTTAATGGTAATTTACAACTGTATAAACAATACAACTAGTAAAAATGCACACATTAGAAATATTGACATGAACAGACTTGAAGAGATACTGCCCAGTGGTAGCACTCCCTATTTAATTCTAGATGAGAAGATCACTAGGACATCTTCTTTTCAGACGCCTACGGGGGTTATCAGGAATCTAAGAAGAAGCAAGGCTGGAAACAAGTGGATTCGGATGGAGCTGGAGTTTACGATGAAAGGATAAAAGAATAAATTTATCTGGCTCGGGCTAAATCAGAGGCATAATTTAAATATTAAAAACTAAAAGAACAAAAATTAACAGATATATTTACAATTCACAGGTTACAATAGACAATTTACAGGTTAATATTTGCTAATGGTAAACGTCCGAGGGGTAGACCGAAGTGAAGGTGGGAAGATTGCATTAAGCCGATCTGAAGGGACTAAGTATGGACGGTAAACGATGGAGGGAGGTGTGTAATGAGCGATTACTGGTGTCGGCATCGAACCTTCGGGTTCGCTAAGCCTTTTATTATTATTATTAAATTTACAGTTCGAAGAAGAACCTATATACATAAAAAACAGGTATATTTACAATAATGGACCAATAGGGACATTAAGATCTAGTATAATACTTCAAGGGCTCTGCGCTTTCAAGATCAAAAATGTAGCCTTTTTTAGGCGTAATGTATAAATGTAGCCTCTTTAGGAGCTTTTTACAATTTTTTATTTTTTGGAAGAGAGAATTAAATTGAGCCGTCAGATCTGTGATGTGTAACGCTCGGTTAAAGTCGAATGGAGTCGATTAATTTAAGTGCATATGGATTAAAATATCTCAGAAAATAAAAATAGGATCTGCATACTGTAAGCGAGGAAATTGTTCACCATTTCATCCTCTCTGTAATGCACTAAAATTCAAAATTGTATCTTAACGCGACGCCGTGTTAGAGAGGCGAAAAGGAAAAAAATAGTGACCAAAACCAAGTTATAATCAGTTTTATAAAAGATATGGATTAAAATATCTAAGAAACTAAAAATCTGCTCCACTTAATTAATATCGACTTGAAGCTTATTAAACGAGAAAGTTTTTCTAAAAGTGGGGTTAATGTAATATAGTTGAAAGGTGATAAAAAAAAAAAAAACACAAATAATTTATGATGTAGAGATGGTTGACCGTTGATATAATGTGAGAAGGAGTTTACCGGGGAGGTGCTGTCAAATAAATACTAAATTAAAATATAGTAATTGTTTTAATTTTTGCCGACGTTTCGACCCACTTTGCAGGTCGTCTTCAGGGCGTAGGATGTAGCACTGCGGGATACAGTTGAAACACTTAAAACAAAACTCATTTGAGTGTTTCAACTGCCTCCCGCAGTGCTATATCCTACGGCCTGAAGACGACCTGCAAAGTGGGTCGAAACGTCGGCAAAAATTAAAATAATTACTATACTTTAATTCAGTATTTATTTGAACGCACCCCCGATAAACTCCTCAAAAATAATTTATGATTTTTTTTAAACGGAACTTAGCTGTGTTTTTGCGTTAAATAGTCCCCTTTAAATAGTTTGAATAATGACAAACCCCACCTCCCATTGAAGTACATTTTGTCTACTTTACTCTGAAGCAACGTTTAATTATTTAAATAAAACATTTTTTTTTTACGTTATCGCTCCCAATTTAACAAAAACCGTGACTCGCTTAAAAAAATACAAATCTTATGTTTCCTACTTTTCTACTGGAGATTGGCCAATTATTTATATGAACTTTTTTGTATATCTTGATGTTTACAATAAAATTTTTAAATATTTCCCTCAATACTTACTATTACTACTTATTACTTATTATATTCTATACATTACTGCTTATTCTACTTACAGGTAGAATGCGTCCAAATGCGAGACTGAGACGATTCTTGGTCTTGCAAACTCGGTCTAGGTCTTGCATACTCGGTCTTGGTCTTGTGCAAGACTCTCGCAACAGTCTTCCATTGACTTATTAGCTTATTACTATAGAGATATTACTGTAATTTATCAGATAGGAGAAACCTAACTAATCCCGAATGAAAAATTAGAGGAGTTAAATGCAAAAGTATATTGGTTATACCAATTATTAACATATAGTAATAAAGATTGTCAAGTATTTTTTTAAATTTCTTTATTGAGTATTATAACAATCTGTCTGTTCGACATTGGTTATAGTGAGGTAGGATGACATTCACACCATATGTACAAAAAAATAAAATAAATAGAACAAAATAATAATCAAAAGTATATACAATAGACAATAAAATAAAATAACCTAAAAAAAAATAAGAAAATTAAAACTAAGGAAAAAAAAAAAAAAATAACATGCATACCTATATACAATCAGGCGAGGGAACTCCAGGAGAACCCTGCGCTACTCTTCCAACCGCGTCACTGGTACTAAAGCCAGCGGAGATTGGTCGAGAGCACTTTAGCCACATACACACATGTCTTGAGTGAAGAATCTGGCCATTGCCAGAACTCCAATTTATATAATTTACAAAAGGTCGCGAGGCCACTGCCGTTTCAACCTTCTTGGAGGATTATAGGGATGGGAGATGCTTGATAGGGATTGTGCAAGAGGATTTGGGTGGTAAGTAAGGTTCTGGTGAAATTTGGAGAACTTTTCTGGGATAAGGTCTAGGACAAATGGGATGTTAAGGTCATGATGTAGTGTTTTGTTGGATACATAGAAAGGAGCATCGACTATTGTTCGAAGGACTTTAGACTGGAAGGATTGGATGCGCTTGATGTTAGAAAATTTTGCTGATCCCCACAGTTCTAGTCCGTAAGTCCAAATAGGTTTCAGTATTGTCTTGTAGATCAGTAGCTTGTTTTCAATGGAAAGTTTAGATTTTCTGCTTAGTAGTCGGTATAGTTGGCCGTATCGTCGGTTGAGTTCTTGTCTTTTGAGTCTAGTATGCGGGTTCCAAGTTAGTCTTCGGTCTAAATGAAAGCCAAGATACCGGACTGTGTCTGAATAAGGAAGCTGGATGGAATTAAAGAGTACTGGTGGACAGGAATTGCGTCGGAGTGTAAAAGTAATGTGTTGGCATTTAGATTCATTAACTTTAATGCGCCAGTTATTACACCAGTGCTCAATCAAGGTGAGATGACTTTGGAGATTTAAGGATGCTATTTCAGGATCAGAGTTGGATGATAAGATTGCGGTGTCGTCAGCGAATGTTGCAAGAAAAGTATCGGGATGAACAGGGATGTCAGCAGTAAAGAGGATGTAAAGCACGGGACCCAAGACGCTGCCTTGGGGAACACCGGCTTTAACGGAGTAGATATTGGAAAATTCTGTTCCACAGCGAACTCGAAAGGAGCGGTCAGAGAGGTAGGATCGGAGGACTAGGTACAAGGACTGAGGTAAATGGATTTTAAGCTTGGAGAGCAGTCCGGAGTGCCATACCCGGTCAAATGCCTGTGCAATGTCCAGAAAGGCACCCGAACAGTATTCCTTGTTTTCTAGGGCTGAGGAAATATGATCAACGACTCGGAGTCCTTGTTGAACAGTAGAATGTTGAGAGCGAAAACCAAACTGATGGGAAGGGATATTTTGGGATTCTATAATGGGTAGGATTCGTTTCAAAAGGATCTTTTCAAAAATTTTTGAAAGGATTGGGAGTAGGCTGATTGGTCTATAGGATGTTGAGCTATTGAGAGGTTTTCCTGGTTTTGGGAAAAGGATAATAGTGGAGTGTTTCCATAACAGAGGGAAGTGGGTGGTGCGTAGGATACAATTGTAGATATATGTAAGGAATATGACTGCTTTGGATGGAAGTTGTCGAAGGATTTGAGGTGTAAGGAGATCATGTCCAGGAGCTTTACGGAGGATTAGTTTTTTTAATTGAAATTTTACTTCGGAAGGATGAATAGCTTTTGGGGGCAAGGAAAGTGGGATTGGTGATGTAAGGAGTTCTTCTACTGTTACGGTGTGGGCAGGATGGGATTCCGGATGTGAAATAAATGTATTGGATAGGTGAATGGCGAACTCCTCAGCTTTATCTTCGTCAGATGCTGCCCAGGAGCCATCACCTCGTCGGAGAGGATGGGAAATGCGGTGAGGATTTAGGATTTTAGTTGTGGTTTTCCAAAGGGAATTGTCGCGAGAAGAGAGGGAGGATAGGTAGGAGTTGAAGGATTGTGATCTGAAGGTGGCTAATTCCAGTTTTAATTGTTTGCAGTAGTAATTATAGGAGCAGCGGTCGGTAGGATGTCGGGTTCGTTGCCATAATAATCTGGCACGGCGTTTGGTGCGGATTAGGTTAAGGAGGTGTTGGGGTAGAATGGTCTTTATAGGAATTCTGGAGGAGTCTTTTGGAAAGGAGGCAGTCCAGGCGGCTTGTTGGATTGTGGTAGTAAAGGAATTTACGGCACTATCAAGGTCATCGGGAGTTTTGAGGGATATGTTGAGATCAATATTATCGGAGATTATTTGGCGGAAAAGGTCCCAGTTTACTGGGCCCCTAATGAATGACGGTGGAGAAGGTTTGGGAACAGGTTCAAGTGAAACATTAAGGATTAGAGGACTATGGTCAGAGGAAAGTTCATTTAGACGTGTAATGGAACAATTGAGGGGACTTAAGCCGCTGTGGATAAAGAAATCAAGAAGATCAGGATTACGGTTGGGATCTGTGGGCCAGTAGGTAGGAGAGTTGGGGGAAAGGAGGTGAAAAAGTTGGGAATTGAGTGCAGACAGCAGGGTTCGGCCACGAGAATTCGTGGTTCTGGAACCCCATTGTTGGTGCTTGGCATTTAGGTCTGCACCCAAGATGAAGTGATGTCCTAAGGAGTCGAGGAGAGAACTGAATTGGGCATTGGATATGGATCGGTTAGGAGGGCAATACGCTGATGCAAGAGTGACCGGAAAGGAGAAGGTTTTTATCACGATAGCGGTGGACTGTAGGAAATCATGTATTGGTAATGGGAGTAGGTGATGGGAGAGGGATTGGTGTACAATTACAGCAGTACCGGCATGTGCTTTTCCGTCAGGGTGGTCAGTACGATATGTCAGGTATTGTGGTATATTGAAGTGCTGTTTAGTGGTTAGTCGAGTTTCAGTAATTAGTGCCACATCAATGTTCTTGTCAAGTAGTAAAGTAGATAGTTCGTCTGTATGATTTCTAACACCATTCGCATTCCAAAGGAGAATGGATATGGGTTTAGGGATGTGAGTCATTTAAGGATTTTTCAAAGGAGGGATGAGGTGAGATACGAGATTCGTGAGGAGTGATATGAGTGGAGTAACAAGGGATTTGAAATCGGTGAGGAAAGATGCTAACAAACTTGTGAGATCTGTTGCATTTGAAGGAGGAGGAATATGAGGAATTTGTTGTTGGTGGTTAGGTATATTAGGATGAAGAGGATTTTGAGGTTGGGTTTGAGGTTGTTGTTGTGGCAGGGCTTGACATTTATCGGTTAAAGTCTTACCTCTAAGTAGTTGGGAGAATGATACATCATTGTTTACAATTCTGGAAGGCTCTCTCTCTCTTCTTGTTCTTAGTGCTTCATCTTGAATCCGGTTTTTCTGGTGTCTGGTTTTGAGATTCTTGTAAATTTGGCAGCCTTTGTAGTTGGCGGGGTGTCCCTCCAAGCATAGGGCACATACTGCTGGATCTTGTATAGGTTTGGTGCACTCTACAGATTTGTGCTGTTCACCGCATTTCACGCAACGCGGCAGATGGTGGCAATATGTCTTCGTGTGGCCATAGGTCTGACAATTATGGCACTGCACGATGTCTCTCTTGGGATATGGCTTCTCAACTTTCACCATTGTATAGTATATTCTTGTGATATCATATATTTTTTCGATACCTGGTGATGGCTCCAAGTCCACGAAAAACAATGGTAGTGGGATCCTATTTCGTAATCCTGGCTGCTCCCTGTCCTCCTTCAAAACGTTTGTTACCTGGCGTACATTGAAACCAAGCGTCGTTAGTTCTTCTTTAATAACTTCAGTGGGGGTTGAGGAATGTAAATTTCTTATCACCACTCGTAAAGCTCTTTCCTGCCTCAGCTGGTAAGTGTGAAAATTCGCATTTGTTTCTGATAAGTACTTCACTATTTTTCGGTAGGCTTCTGCAGAATCAGGTGTTATCTTGGTGTCATTGGTCCTGTTAAGGCATGAATAACTGCCAGAGCAGATTTTATTTAGTTGGGTGCAGAACATCTGGAAATTTTTTATATTTTTCACAAATATCGGAGGAGGCTTTGGTTCTCTGGGTATTGCTGCAGACTCCATTACTTCTTTGTCATTTTGAAGCACTTGGTAGGGGTTTGGAGTAAAGAAAGGTGATTCTTCAATCGTTTCTTGTGCAGACGTACCTGGTTGGGGCTGAGGTTCTGGTTCTGAAGTGTTCATTTTGGTCACTGGAGGTATTTCTCGTAGGCAGCGACGAGTCCTTTGTTTGGCTGGTGAGCTAACTCCGTCTGACCGAGACCTCTTGGGCACCTTACTGGCCATCACTTGCTGATCATACCGCATATCATAAGAGAAAAATAAATAAATAAATAAACAAAAAGAAAAAAAAATTTTTTTTTTTTTTTTTTTTCTTAAAATAACAAAAAAAAAGATGCCAACAGTAAATATCAACTGCTCTGATATACACTTTAACTGTATCACGTGAATAATCAGAGAGATTCCGCTATAAAATTGGTAAAAACTGAGAGAGGAGTTGAGGAGACAACCTTCTCATCAGCTGATCCACTGCCTTGTTCGTCAAGTATTAGTAACTATTTAGAATTAATTTTTATTTTAAAAAATCGATTTTTTTTTATTAGTCCTTGTCTTGGTCTTGCAACAGTTAGGCGGATTTTGTCTTGATCAAAGTGCAAGATCAAGACCTATTTTGGGCAACACTACTTACAGGACACTCTGTATATATATATATATATATATATATATATATATATATATATATATATATATATATATACATATATCTTTGTTTTCGCAAGAGTACCTCCTCCGGAACAAACGTGGATTCGCCACTGTATATGGTATATATGATTAAAGATGTTCCGCTGATGTTGATTGCACATCGAATGCATTAGGAAAAAGGATATCTAATAAATATTTGGTGTTATAAATTTTGAACTTATTATTCATATAAATACACACTTTGGATATATATATATATATATATATATATATATATATATATATATATATATATATATTAGATTTTTTCTTATTCTATTGAACTTTATATTATTCGGATCAGCAACCGCAGGCGAAGACTAAGTCCTCCGTTATTCGGAAGCGTACCCTTTACGACCACGACCAGCAGACACTAACCCCCTAACTATAAACCCAGATACCCGCTGGGGGGGGGGACAGAATACCCCATTTCACTCCCCCCTGCTGACCTCCTACATCGGCACTTAGGTCGGAGATCACTACCAATAGCCCTGTTCTAACAGAGCCACTTAATTAAATTAAGAGCTTTCCGCTGTTAGCAGAAGGAATCAACTTAACTTATATACAATATTTCCCAGAGTGGAAATTAAATAATCATCGATTATTCGGAATATTTTCTTATTAATATATGGTTAATAAATTAACTAGTAATTATTATATTTATTACTAATAAAGAAGTCATTTCTCAAACTTCAAGAAAGACAAGATGATTCTGACTTTATCTACACTGACGGTTCGAAGCATCAGTTATATGTAACGAACGATAACATATTTGTTTTCTTTCACTACTTATAATAATTATTAAATTTTAAATATTATACAGCTCACTAAACAAAAAATAATCATATGCACAGATTCTCTATCCGCCTTAATTAGTCTAGGAAATGTTTTCTCATCTAATATGATCATACAAAACATTCTGTACTAAATAAAGCCCGCAAATAGAAATAACATATCAGTATTTTTTGTCTGGGTCCCTGGGCATTGTGGAATAGCCTGTAATGAAGTGTCTGATCGAGCTGCCAAAAAAATCCATTACTGATGGAATACCTTATAGGGGAGTACCTGTAGAGGATTTTATAACCGTCATCAAACAGAAAATAAATTGAGGGAGGTTAAGGGTGACGTTTCCTTTTGATCATCGTCAATTAGCAACAAGCGCAGATAGGAAGTAATTCTTACTCGCCTGCGTATAGGTCATACACGCCTTACCCACGGATACCTGATGGACCGTGATTCTTCGCCAACATGACAAACCTGTGGGACTCCTCTGACAGTGAAACACATTTTAACAGAATGCAGAGCTTATGAAACATTTAGACTATATTGTGACAAACGAAATTGACAAATTATTTTATTTTCTGAAACTTGAAATTAGAATCTAATTCTCAATACAAATAAGGCAATAATGACTCTAGTGGTTCTAGCCCTTTATTGAAACCAAAAAATAAAACAAATCATCTAATTCTAAAATGAATTTTAATCATCTGCGAATTATTCGCACAAGCCAACTAGTATGTATTTATTGTGTAGAAACATAAAATGTCTATAGCTAAATATTACGAAGCCTTAACACCGTATCGACCGATGTTCTATTAATAGGCATTTTGATGCAAAACGCTTATCGATACTGTAGCCTATTAATCGACTTTTAAATGTCGATTACCGTCTAATGGAAAATGCATGCCCAACTAAATCGGGCATTAGAGAACGGACAACGTATACATATTGTAAAATATACAAATTATATAAATAAAAAATCTGGTGTGTCCACTCACACGACTTTCCTAAATATTTCAGAAAAGATTTTATAATCTTACATATTTTCATAAAGAAACAAAAAAAAAATTAAATTAGATTTATTTGTCTGAAAATTGATCAAATAGAAGATTTAAGTACGATTTATTTGATAAACTAAGGTAATGTAAACCGGCTTAAGATAGATCAGTGTAAAAATATCAATACCCTCAAATATTGCTGATCAAAAACTTTTTGCCATAGCGTAATTCTGTCAAACAATAATATCTGTTAAAACTAGGAAATGGTGAAGCTTGTGTTACGAGGGCAACAGCTTTTCTTACTTTCACTTAGTTATTTTTTTTTTCTCTCTCATTCACCCCTTTCTTACACCAGGATAGGAATCCGTAATCTTCCATTGGAAATTGAATTGAGATTGACTCAGGGGGCTCTAAAACGTATAGATCCGTCGAAAACCGCATATCGGAAATTTGACCCGATCGCATTACTTTCCTTATCTAGTATAGGTAGCCAAGTAAAAAAGGGTGTTATTTTTTTAAATACAAATTCAATCTCTCTCTCTCTCTCTCTCTCTATATATATATATATATATATATATATATATATATATATATATATATATATATATATATATGTATATACACTGCAAAATATTACTCAAGGGTTCATTATTTCCAAACAGTTATATATCAAATGTAGCACTGTATTCCTTGTCACATTTAAAATATGTCATTGCACCAAATCGTCCAATTTCAGTCATTTATATTTCATTCTTTAAAAAAATCTCGTAAACGTTTGTATGAGCATCCACTATTTGAAATTTTAATTGTTGTATCCCTCGTAACATTTTTCTAGTTTCTTATCATTAAAGTATGTCATGTACATAAATTTAAAGGGAATGTGAAGACTTTAGTCAAGTTTCATTGAAATTGGTACATTCGATCTGGCGCTAGAGTACACAGGTTTTTCGGTCGCCATTTCGAAAAGAAAGGGTGGATGATAATGTCAAGTTAGGAGGATCACCATCGGAGAAAGTCTGACTTTCATTTTAAATTTTTAAAAAAATGGATCCAGTAACAAGTATAACAGAAAAGCAGCGGATGGCGGACAGCCAAATTTGTTTTAATCGATTTACGGATGAAAAGTAAAGCCTCAAATTTTGAGGGGAGAGTTAAATTTTTGATTTTTTTAGTCAATTACAATGGTTTATTATTACAAATTATAAACCAAAAATTAATTTTAAAAAGAAGCGATCTTGGAAATAATCTTTCACAAGGTAATCTATTTGCATATCTACTGAAAGAAATTGGTGAGTTTTTCAAGTTGATGTAAATGGATATTAAAATGTTTCTGTACTATTCAGATGAACCGACATTCCAACGAAACTCAAGAATTTTCTGACATTTCATCGATTTACTTTCTGTATGAATAATTTTAAATGTATTATAACTCGTTCGATACGATACATTGACGATAAAAAATTAGTTATCTCATGTGATATTTTGTAGAGTCAAAAAACTTCCTTCAAAATTAATTTTAAGTAAAATTCCTCAGATTTTATTATTTTCATAATAATAATAGGTTATTTCATAAACATTTGATGAATTTTCATATTCATGCTTGTTTTGAATTTAGTCCCGCTAAATTCCTAAAACATCTCACTGTCTAAGGGTCGTTGATGATAACGCTTTTCTTGTGTGGTCCAAAACCCAAATGGAACTATTTGTGATTTATTGACCGTAATATGAGGTTCTTATACCACAGTGGTTTGACATCTTAAAACCCTGGGTCTATGGAATTTAATTTATTGGGAGGGGCGTAAAAATAGAATGTAAAGAGCCTCAAAACCAAAGCA
Source organism: Nezara viridula (assembly GCA_928085145.1). Lineage (NCBI taxonomy): Eukaryota > Metazoa > Arthropoda > Insecta > Hemiptera > Pentatomidae > Nezara > Nezara viridula. Next base: position 4,507,572 of record OV725082.1, read on the forward strand.
GTAGTTCCGGTATCAAATCCAATGACTGGTAGAAAGATGGATGGAAGTAGTTGAAAACAATGGACTTTACTTTGAAGATTAGAATTCAGCAATGTTTAAAATATGTAATATGAAATTTATCCATACTTATCTAACAGGAATTTTCGAACAACCTAATATTTTTACTTTCACTTACCTATATACGTAATAAATAGTAAGGGTATTGCGATCGTGAAAATTTTCAAATCTGAGTTTTGAACGGAAATACATGTTTTGAGTCCAAATAACCAAGTCCCGAAAACTACAGTATCTGTATGTATGTGACAGATCTAGCTCAAAAACGAGAAGTCGTATGAAAATGAAATTGCTTATTTAAGGTCTTTATATGCTAGGGATGTTACAGCAACTTTTTCGTCAAAATCGGCTAACCGGTAATGTTACTTTATATAATGCACTAAACACATTTTTAAGATTATCTCGAAAATAGCTCTAACGATTTTGGATTATTGAAATTAAGCCGTTTTAAATAAAATGTGGTTATTATTCTGATTGATATTCTCCAACAGAGCTTAAATGGCTAATTTTCAATATTAGCTTCCTCTAAAGTACCTTTTTTTTTATTTGAAACACTTAACCATTTCACATTAATTTATAATATGAAAAATGGTTAAATATAAAATATGAAAGAATTTGATAAATAAAGGAGAAATAAGAGATCGTAACGGAGAATAGTCGTAATTGAGGAACCAAAGGAATACGAGTGCACCTGAGCTCGACCGAAAAATAAGAACACGCTTCCATATGTATCATGAGATTAATATAACACGGACTCTGACAATATTATATGAATATACGTATGTGGTTTTCATAAATGCTATTATTATAATTATTTATTTAATATTCAATTTTATATATTACAGCGATATAAATATTAAAATTTGAATTTATGAGGGTACCTATAGAAATAAAAATACCCACAATGAAATATAAATAAATATAAAGTCTATGATTTTTACTTTCACTTCGTTTTGTTTGAAAATACTAATTTCTGCTCAAACTATTAATATACAAGACCATACTGAATCCCATCAGGACCTACGGAATCGAACTGTGGGGGACAACTAAACTTTCGAACATCAAACGCATCCAATCCTTCCAGTCTAAAGTCCTCCGTATAATAGCGAATGCTCCTTATTATGTTACGAAGAAAACCTTACTTCATGACCTTAACATCCCTTATGTCCTTGACGTTATTCCATCCCGATTTTCAAATTTTCATCAGAACCTAATCCATCATCCTAATGCTTTAGCACAATCCTTATCCAGTTCCAGTCATCCCTAAAATCTTCCTCGAAGGTTGAAGCGAGATCTTGGCCTCGAGATCTTTTGTAAAGACGTCATTGGAATCCTGGCGATGGCCAGCTTCTCCACTCAAGTCATGAGCGTATGAGGGTTTAGTGCCCTCTCTTAGTCTCCACTGGATTCCCATCCTATGATCCCATCCAGTAATGCGGCTGAGAGAGAAGCGCTGGGATCTCTTGGAATCTTGCCTTCTCCTCCACACGTGGGGTAAAGGGCCCGACTCGGAGCTCCCTCGGCTGACTAAATATTTTACATAAGTATGAATGTGTTTTTATTTATTTATTTTTTTATTTAATGTTGTATCATGATCGATTTATTCTGTTACCCCAAGTTTTATTTTATTTTGTTATAATCTTGTTTTTATATTATTGTATATATGTATAATTGGTAAATGGTTGACTGTCGTGGATAATGAAGAGAAGAATAGTTTGGGTGGTCCGTAAGAAAGGAACACATTATACATCCCCTCCATCCTTCAATAACACGAGCATTCCATCTTTACCTTAGAGCAGTGAGGTTGTTATCATTTCTCTTACTAATTTTCTTTCTTATTTCAACCTTCTCAGTTTCTCTCCTCCTTCCTTTCATTCCTTTTCTCTGTTTTAACTTCTTATTATTTCATAATTTGTCTGTACTTATTGATGATAGACTTTACAACATCTCAATTTTCTATCTAAATATTCTATTCACTATATCTTAATTTTACTATTTATTTCCATTTCTTATATAACTTCATATTTTTCTGATTTACATTTTATTCTAAGATTCCCTTTACAATATCATTCCACACTTTGTACCTGTTATTATTATTTGTCTCTTGTTCTTACTATTGTCATTATTCTAACAACTTAATTTTACTGTAATTTTTATATCAATCATACCTTGTTATCTGGTTCTTTTCTTAGACCTGATATTTTTGCCTTCTTTTTTGACTGACCACCCCAACTATTCTTCTCTTCATTATTGTATATATGGTATGTTTGTGTTTCATTCATCCTAAATACTCAATGCTCTTAATTGAGCCAAAATGTATTTTTATCTCAATGAAATATTATTTGAAAAAAAAAATCTGCTAAGAAGAGGGTCATAGGTGAAAGTTGTGTGATGCTCGCACCTCAACAGATTTCTACTCTTAAATGAATGAGAATGATGAAAAAAATTAAATGAGAAATAGTAGGATTGTTGAGATTTTATTGTGCGATACTAGAGAAAACTAATACTTTTTCTAAAGATATAAGGATAAAGGACAAGAAAAATAAAACAGGATCTACAGAAGGCTCAAGAGATCCTGGACCGAAGAGGACAGAAGGCGATGACTTATGGTTGCAAACACTCGAGGGCTCAAGAGCTATTGAACACCCTCCAACTTCTGGACGCCTCTGTTTGCTTTCCCTTCTTCCAGGAAATCTTTCTTTGGATACTCCCTGATTGGAAACCTTTACAAATAAATAGTAGAAAATGTGTCAAGTTCATCTAAACTTTTATTTGATTCAATTGAATCAGTTTAGTAATTAAACATTTATATATATATATATATATATATATATATATATATATATATTATATATATATATATATATATATATATATATATATATTTATACTCTATTTTATTTTTAATAAATAATTCATAATCATATTTTCCATTTCTACAATAAATTTAGAATTGATATGGGATGTATCTCTATAAAATTCTTTTTTTATATGCAGGATATTACATAAAAAATTAATTAAATTAATTTTGAAAAAAAGGGAATAAAAAAACACATACTGTTTCACAATAGAATAAAATATACAGTTATCTGATTACATATTATGGACACGGATTGGATTGAATTAGAACTAAATGATTTTTCGATACGTCATTCCAATTAATGTAATCTTTCCTATCTGAGGAGAACGTTTAAAAAATCTGGTGTGGTGAGCGCATCACACAACTTTCATTTACCACCCTCTTCTTAGCAGAAATAAGTATTTTCATACAAAGCGAGTTGGAAGTCATAATTATAGACTCTATATTTATTTATATTTCATTGTGGGTATTTGTATTTATATAAGTACTCTCATATATTCAAATTTTAATATTTATATCACTGTAATCTATACGATTAAATATTATATAATACTAACAATAGCATTTATGAAAACCACATATGTGTATTTATATATATATACTATCGGAGTCCGTATTATATTAATCCCATGATACGTATGGAAGCGTGTTCTAATATTTCGGGCAAGCTTGGGTTAGCTCGTATTCTTTGGTTTCCCAATTACAACTATTTTCCGTTACGATCTCTTATTTATTCTTTAGTTATTTATCAAATTCATTCATATTTTATATTTAACCATTTTTATAAAAGAAATTAATGTTAAATGGTCAATTGTTTCAAATAAAAAAAATTAAAGGTACTTTAGAAGAAGCTAATATTGAAAATTAGCCATTTCAGCCCTATTAGAGAACATCAATCAGAAAAACAACCACATTTTATTTAAAACTACTTGATTTTACACTGATATGATTAATTTAATCAAAATCGTTACATAGGTTTTCAAGATAAACGTGAAAATGTGTTTAGTCCATTATGTAAAATGCCACTTCTGGTTAGCCTATTTTGACGAAAAATTTGTTGTAACATCCCTACCATATAAAAACATTAAATATGCAATTTCACTTCCGTAAGACTTTTCGTTTTTGTGATAGACTGTTAACAAACATACAGATAATTTTGCGGGACTTGATTATTTGGATTCAGGGGACCTTAATACGCGTATTTCCGTTGAAAACTCAGATTCAAAAATTTTCACGATCGCAATACTTACCCTTACTATATATTTCATACAAAGCTAAGTGAAAGTAAAAACACAGACTGTTTCACAATAGAATAAAAAAAAATATAGAGTAATATGATTACTTCTAATGTACACGGATTAGATTGAATTAGAAATAGATGTATTTCCACTAAGCAATTCCAATTAATGTAATCCTTACTGTCCGAGGAGAGCGTCAAAAAAAGAAGAAAAAAACTCAGAAAAGCAAGTCAGTAGATTCATCATTTCTATTTACTAAACAAATTTACTTTTTTTTCTTCTTCATTTTCACATAATGGAAAATTGTATCCCCATGTTTTAATATGTGTATATTATATATTTATATATATATGTATATATATTTTTTTTTTCTAAGGTATTTCCAATAAATATACCTACATTGATAACAAATAATAATGTATTTTAGATTGTTTATGTTAGGCAGCAGTGATAAAGATCTTAAAACATGGGGATATAATTTCCCATTATGTAAAAATAAATAAATAAAAAGTAAATTTGTCTAGTAAATAAAAATGATAAATCTACTGACTTGCTTTACTGAGATTTTTTTTGTTAACTTTCTCCTCAGACAAGTAAGGTTAAATGAAAGCAATTTATAGATAGAAATGTCTAGATATTGTGTACACTTCTTTTTTGATCGAAAACCAATAAAAAATAAATGCAATTTTCTACATTATTCACTGGTATTTGGTTGGCGGTGGGGTGGGGAACATATTACGATCCTATAATATAACGCGGTGTTTATTCAAGAGACCGCATTAAATTGCAATTGTAGAGAAGATTAAGGCCCTCTAAAGAACAGGTTATTGCCTCGTAGTTATAAAACTTGCACGTGGCCATCGTAAACCTTTATTAAATTTACTCTTGACCCGGGATCGGTTTTCCTCTTCGTCATTATCCTAGGTCGTGGCTCTTCAAATCCTGGCCAGAACTGTCGGAAGAATTCTCAGGATTCGGAAGCTGTGATAATTTTGAATACTTGCAGGAATTTAAAATTTTTATCAAGGTGGTAGCCATTTTATTGACATTAAAACGTCCTATGGCAGTGTGGGTAAAAAACCTGTATACTACAACACAGGAAAGGTCTTGGGTTCACTACTGTTTCTTGGTCAACAGTTGTGCAAGGAGGTGATTTGACCGAGATCACTCTCAACCACCAAAGTTTTCCCATATAATTCATTTTTAAATTAAGGATACTTTATAGATGCTAGATGTGCCCCAGGGTTGATCCACAACCAACGAAACAGAATAATTAATTTATCTCTCATCAGCTGGATTCTAACTTGGGAACTAGAGTATTGGAAGTCAGCGCCCTACCACTGAGGTACCTCAACCCCATGACATGTGGATAACAGGAACATAATATAAGACCATGTTTAAACATTCTGAGAAAACTAATACAATACAAACTTTTAAGAAAGGTGTCAAAACAGGAGGATAAAAAAAAACCTATCAAATTATCTTTACACTCCGTACAAATCGACGACGTATTATTCTATAGTATCCTTCAATAATAATCCATTTGTTTCTGTTGAATAAATCCTCTACTTAAGAATAATTCTTGCTTCTAATCCTCGAACAAGACTGAAACGACAACAAACTGCTCGAACATTTACTAGACAAACGCTCTAAACGTTCAATTAATTTTGAATACTTGCAGGAATTTAAAATTTTTATCAAGTTGGTAGCCATTTTATTGACATTAAAACGTCCTATGGCAGTGTGGGTAAAAAACCTGTATACTACAACACAGGAAAGGTCTTGGGTTCACTACTGTTTCTTGGTCAACAGTTGTGCAAGGAGGTGATTTGACCGAGATCACTCTCAACCACCAAAGTTTTCCCATATAATTCATTTTTAAATTAAGGATACTTTATAGATGCTAGATGTGCCCCAGGGTTGATCCACAACCAACGAAACAGAATAATTAATTTATCTCTCATCAGCTGGATTCTAACTTGGGAACTAGAGTATTGGAAGTCAGCGCCCTACCACTGAGGTACCTCAACCCCATGACATGTGGATAACAGGAACATAATATAAGACCATGTTTAAACATTCTGAGAAAACTAATACAATACAAACTTTTAAGAAAGGTGTCAAAACAGGAGGATAAAAAAAAAACCTATCAAATTATCTTTACACTCCGTACAAATCGACGACGTATTATTCTATAGTATCCTTCAATAATAATCCATTTGTTTCTGTTGAATAAATCCTCTACTTAAGAATAATTCTTGCTTCTAATCCTCGAACAAGACTGAAACGACAACAAACTGCTCGAACATTTACTAGACAAACGCTCTAAACGTTCAATTAATTACAAAAGACTCATATACATGACTATAATAAGGCCTATATGGTCATACGTTGTTGAACTTTAGGGCTCCACTAAACCATCGAATTCCTCTCGTATCCAATCCTTACAATCCAAAATCCTTCGTAAAATGCATTATGCAACTTATTTTGTCACAAAAAAACATTCATAAAGATCTTAATGTTCTATACGTTAGCCCAAGCCAAATACATATCCTTTCATGACAAACTGAAGTCCCATCTGAATCCACTTGTTTTCAGCCTTGCTTCTTCCTCAATTTCTGATAATCCTCCTAGGCGTCTGAAAAGAAGATGTCCTCATGATATTCTTACTTATTGTTCCTATTAATTTTCCAAATTAATCTTGAACTATTAAGGGAGTGGTACCGTTGTGTAGTGTTTCCTAAAGTCTATTCATGCCATTATTCTGGATTTGTTCATATTTACACTATTTAATACAACTATGTATTTATTTATAACAGTAGTCAATTTCAATAGATATAAAAAAAATCAGTCTGCTTGGTATTTTATAAACTAAAGATATGTGAGCAGGGCGTTCACCCTACGTCACATTCTCCAGCAGGCTTGGATGGCCACTCTGTTGATCAGCGAGTCCATCGGATTTAGCCGGGAGGAACTTACGAGGAATTCTCACTGACTATTCCCACATTAACCACCCGTGGGATGCTCCGCTAGATCCGCGCGAGGAGCCATTCTGTGAGGAATGCCATTCATTATTATTAATAATATGTTGTTACTTTTATTCTTCGTCTTTTTATCTAATTCTATCGCATATTTCTATCTATGGATAGTCGAAAGGATTTTTTTTCGAAATCCTAAATTCTAAATATCGAAATCCTAAATTCTAAATATGGCTTATTTTTATTTAGCCTAAAATTGAAGTAAATTAAGAAATGGTGTACAGATCATATAGTGTCCATTTCACCAATTTTTATTTAACAACCAAAATTAATGCAATTTTGAAGAAAATTATGGCTATAGAATATCGTAGATAGTAAACATATAAAAATGAGACGTTATAATACTTTTCAAATTTAAATATTATGTATTAAAAATGTTTATAGTGAATATTCATTCATGTTTTGAATTCGCAACATACATCCCTATGCCTATTGCAATTAAAATAGATACAAGACCAAATTGTAATTTAAATTGTAAGCTGTAGTTTAATAATATATATGTAGAGGGAGCTAGCTCGCCCAAGTCATCCTCTTAATCCACGGCCTGGAAAATTAACAGAGGGCTTCCCTCGACCTTTCCGCCATTCATTAACTTCCTCCGGTTTATCTCATTCATTAATATTCAATACACAATTTAAATTTACAACGATTCATTTTCAATATCCAACAATATTCAAATCTTAATATAGATGATGCAATAAAATATAGTTTATGATGAATAAATATGACAGAATGAATTTATATGCATCAGATACCTGACCTTTTTCCGTATTTAAGATATTATGCCGCAATAAAAATTTTTATGTTTTTTTTATTTAAAAGGTTAATGCAAATATCTGAAGACATAGATAAATTATATTTATATTTATATTTTTATACTTTAAAATATAGTGATGTAGAGATAAGTAATGATCTAGTAAAGAAAAAATAAGAATAAGATAACATAACAATAAGATATCAGAAGATAACAAGCTAGTAGAGGTTACATTTGATAAATTTAGGTAAACAGATCAGGGGACTAAAGGTTACCAAATAAAGAAATTGAAAGATTACTAGGATAACATTAGTTGTCATATCGCTAGGGCAGATTTATTAAATATATTTAACTCTATAAGAAAAAAAAAGTTTAAGAAGAGAAATTTAGAATGTAAGTATAAATGTAAACAAGGTTATGATAATAAAAACAAGTTATATATATAAATGACAATTGACATTCAGTTTTTTGAAAGAGGTAATCGAATAGTAGGCTGCATGAAGATTATAATATACGGTGTATAGTTGAAGGATAGGTGTGTTAAGAATAATAATAAAAGTCAAACATACCATGGTATGTGGCATTTAAAATATAGTGTTTAATAATATAAATTAAGGCTATGTATTAATTAAGGCTATGTAAGGTTATTTAACCATATTTATTTTCATTTTCCATTGGCTAAGTTTCGGCTAGGATGACTTTTTCAAGCCATCTGTAAGAAAAATTCACAATTAATTTCATACAATACTGCATTTAACATGCCCTGACGGTGATGTTAGTCATCTTTAAAAATATACATCGTATAGATTATAAATGGAGTAATTGAGTAAATATGTTAATTTACAAGTCAATTTAAATAAAACAAAAAATAAAATGAGCTTATTTTATAAATAAATATAATTGCATATAACACCAACATGTTAAATGCAGAATTGTATGAAATTAATTATGATTTTGTCTTACAGATGGCATCCTAGCTGAAACGTAATATTACTAGCCGGTCTCTAATAATAATTAATCCCATTGCAGCTTTGGTATAAAAAAATATTTTTGCAAGGATTACGATTTATTTCGATGCTATAGTTTTTGGCATTAAAAAAAATATTTAGGAAAGATATTTCTGAAAATTATCTTTAAACGAGCAACCCTAATGAAGGTCGGAAACGTGGCCCGAAACTTCGGCACAAAGAAAATAAATATAATTTATTTTTGTGTAATTCCGATAAATGCAATACCCAACTAATTTCTCTTATATGAAAAAAAATTATGTATATTTATTTTTTATATGCCTGGTAACCTAATTATTGAGAGTTCATAATATATTTAAACCCATGATTCACTCACGAGAAATGGAAATGTCACTCACTGAAGTGCTGGCCCGAAAGTCCGTAGTGTTTGGCAGCTGCAATTCTTTATCAAAGGGAAAGTCGATTCCCCACAGTCGATGAGATATGAAATATAAACAGAATCGATACCGTCGTAATTAGATTTCAAGCGGCACTTTCCCAACTGACGGTTTTCCGACCGAAAATCCCCGCGTATTAATGAAGAGTCCGGAATTTCCCCCATTTCCAAAACCAGTTTTCCTCTGGAAATTGAAAAGTCTGATGAAGCTTTTCCCATTATTGTTTATCAATTTTGAGAGGGAGTTCGATTCTGACCTTAAATGATTTAGGAGAGCTTAAGGGTTTATAAACTTTGTAATATTATTGGAAGGTTCCTAAACAAAGCTCCAAGTCTCTCTTTAAAAAAAAATAAAATAAAAAATAACGGTTATACTACAATAGTTGGGACAGATGGGCCAAGATCGCTTTGACAAAATCGTGTGTCCACTTACACGATTTTCCTACATTTTTCTGAAAAGTATTTATATCTTTACATATGTCCAGCAAGAAACAAAAAAAAATTGAATTAGATTTATTTTCCTGAAAATTGATCAAAGAAATGATTTGAGTACGATTTATTTGATAAACTAAAGCAATGTAAACCGGTTTCAGGTAGATCAGTGTAAAAATTTTAATACTCACTAATATTGCTGATCAAGAACTTTTTGCCATAGCCTAATTTTGTCAAACAATAATTTCTGTTAAAAGTAGCGGAAATAGTGAAGATTGTGTGATGCGGGCAATAGATTTTCATACTTTCACTTAGTCATCTTTATTCTCTTATTCAACCCTTTCCGACACCAGGATATGTACCAGGAATCTTACATTGGAAATTGAATAGCTATAACTTCGTTAATAATTCTCCAAAATGAATGATTTTTATATAGTTATGTAGAGAATTTCATTACCTTTCAAAAAGTTTTATTATAAATTTTACCATAGAATATATACTTAGAGAGTTAAACCCCCAAAAAAATTTCTTTTCTTTATAACTTTTTTTCCTGATTTTTTTCGGGAATTTAGTCCATGTACGAAAACTTTAAGACAATTATTTGAGCGCTACAGTTTATAGAAAAACATGTTTTTAATTTATTGCGAAGCAGCTATTGCGCATGGAGCATCTAATTTGTGTCACAGGCATCAGTAGTCAAAACCCAACAAAATAAAAAAAGAAGAAACAAAATCGTTTCACTAGTTTCCGAGAAAATATTTTCATAGACAGGCAGACCAACGGCTAAAAATGTGTTTTTCGAACGCAGGGGGCTCTGAAAATATAGATCCGTCGAAAAGCCGATATCGGAAATTTGACAGGATGGCAATACTTTCCTTACCTAGTACAGGTAGAAAAGTAAAAAGAAACAACGCAATACTACAATAGTTAGGACGAAAGATGGGCCAACATCGCTTTGATCAAACTGTTACTCGATTGATAGCGTGAAAAAGGTTTAGGACTCATAACTTGCCAACTGATTAAATATAATTACTTCGAATGAAATTAGTTATGAAACTTAATCAAAGTAATAATGATTAAGTGAAGGAAAACAATTAAATATTTTTTAACAAAATCTAAATACCCATTTACTAATGCACAGACAAAAACCAACTATTGGGTGGATCCGTAAGTTCTTTCTATTCTTGTTAGTAGTGCGAATTGTATTTAAATATCTCCAGTTCTCTTTGTCTGATCTGAAAATAATGATACTTATCTGAAAGATCAAAGTCCACTATTTGGAACTGTTGTGTTTGGTTTCATTGACATTAGTTTTCTTTGTGCTTTTTTATTTCAAGAAAAGAAATGCGAGCTTCAGAGGTCCACCAAAATATATGTAATGTGTATGGAGACCAGTGTTGCCCAAAATCGGTCTTGGTCTTGCGCTAACTGTATCAAGACTAAGACGAGCACTGGTAAAAAAAAATCGATTTTTTAAATAAAAGCTAATTTTCAATATTAGCTTGTTATAAAGTAGCTTTATTTTTTTTTAATTTGAAACAATTGACCACTTCACATTGATATCTAAAATAATAAAAAAATATAGTTAAATATAAAATATGAAATAATTTTATAATTAATTAAAGCAGAAATTAGAGATCGTAACAGAGAATAGTTGTAATGAAGGGACGAAAGGGATATGAGTTAAGCCGATTTCACCAGAGATTATAACAGGCTTCCATAGTAACATGAGCTTAATATAATACGAACAATATTATGTACATATGCGGTTTTCTAAATATTTTCGTGGCTTTTATATTTAATATTTAATTTTTTTATTCTTTAATAATAGTACTTAAGCAAATAAAAATATACACAATAGAATATAAATCAAGATAGCGTTTGTAACTTTTACTTTTTCTTCCCCTCTGTCTGAAAATAGTTATTTCTGTGCTAAGTGAAAGTCGTGTGATACGCGCACCGCACCAGTTTTTTTATAGCAATTTCGTTTTACTTCCAATTATCATGGATTGGAGCATGGCCTCGTTCCTCTGCTCGTAGTATGAAATATTAATGACATTTCATTACAGTTTGTATATGTATATATATATATATTTTTTTTTTTTTTTGTTCTGATTCTATAAGCTTTAAATCCATTATAAACTGAAGTTAATTGAAAGATGGCCAGCTGAAATGGAAATCTTGAGAAAGATAAATCTTGAGAAGGCGTGGTTAAGGATCCCAAGGAATCTCGCTCCGAGAGTTGGAGGGGAATATTTTAGAGGAAGGATGGAGGCTATCCAACATCCTGAATTACGTGGAACTATGCACCATCCAAAGATTAAGGGTTTTTTCACAGAAAAATTTAATTCCAAGACCCCCTTACTCTGCCATATATCTTAATGAGAAGACCCTCTCCTGAAATAATGACCTTTATTTAACTTCATATGATAGTTGATGTTTTGGAACTCTCATCTTATTTTACGATGATTTAATTTTTTTAATGTTGTGTTTAATTATTAATACTACATTAAAGTTTATTTTATTTTTATTTATTGTTTACTAGCGGGTTAAAACTTGAGAATCTTTTTTTTTTAGATGGATTTTGCATTATGGGAAGGGATTCAAATTTAATTTCATAAAATTGGGTGAGGGGGGTTGTTTTGAAATTTTTTATGGTAGGACGTATGAAAGTCAAGGTTTCACAATAATAAAACTTTGTTATTAGGCTATCTGTTTAGGTGCCAAACAACTAAACTGAACACCGCCGATCCATTAATATTTTATAAGTGTTTAATTTCCATTTATGATTATAGAAGATTGTGGAGTCGATTGAGATTGAAAGAGTTGTAGTCTCTCCACTTCTTTAAACTCTGCTGAGTTTATGGCTGGCAAAATAGCATTGGACATTGAATCACCTACATCCATGTAAAATTAGAACATGATCTAAATATTGTGGCGGGTGGGGTTTAATATTTGGAAGTTTTCCCCCAATTTCCGGCTAATCCGTTTAATTAATCCTAAAAATATATACGCCAACATTTGTTAAGCTCGGGATAAGAATCAAATAACACCTTCAACGGGAAGATCGAGCAAAATTAAAAATTAGTGTGTTTTATCCGTAATATAAGCTACAATGCGTTTCAGATGGTCGGTATTCCGGATTTTTCCCGTTGTGCTGCAATAATTTAATAATATAATTAATGAATAATCTAACTTTTAAATATGGCTCGCGGTAGAATAAGTTGGAATGAGAATCGAAGTAACTGCCCAACCGGGATGTCTAAGATAAATCACTCAATATTTTGTTTACATTTAAAGCCTATGTGGATTTGGTGTTTGTAATGAATGAAACTACCATCGGCGTAACTAAACATTTTCGACTTTATCTTCGAAAGTCGACAGTTGACAAAAAAAAACAGTATTCCATAATTATTTTTTAAACTATCAAGTCAATAGTCCGTGGTCGAGACTCCTCTTTATCAAATTATTAACATCCGGCTGAAACTTCGTAAATAGTTTCATCTCATCGTAACCTACAAATATTATATTTACGAAAATTCTCGGAATTTGGACGTTTTCAATCTGGAGTTCAGCAAACTTTCTCATTTAATTAGGTACTAAAAGCTCGTAAATACACATTTGCTATCTACTTGGATCTAAGATAATTTGATCTCAAAATCGAGAAAAAAGGTGGATAAAAATATTTTGGACCGTTTGGCTTACATAACCTCGTTATTTTGAAAATTTGTGGGTGTAGGTCACGCCAAACACATTAATATTTTTTAAGGCAACCTTTTTTCTCGATTTCGTGATCAAATTACCTTACGATCCAAGTAAATAGCAAATGTGTATTTACGATATTTTAGTATCTAATTAAATAGACAACGTTTGCCCCCTTCAGATTGAAAACGCCCAAATTCCAAGAGTTTTCGTAAATATAAAAGTTGTAGGTTACGATGAGATGAAACTATTTATGAAGTCTCATGCGGATGTTAATAATTTGATAAAAAGGGGTGTCTAACACGGACTATCTTCGAAGTTCGGCAGTTGACAAAAACAAAGTATTGAATAATTGTTTTGTTTTTCTAATTAACAAGCCTACTTTACTGGCATTAAAATTTGCTTCGTCGCCTCTCTTAAAAACCAAAGTTAAGACAAACTACGACTTTACAGCTAATATATATTCGGAATTTGAATATCCTCGCGATCCTTGCTGCAGAAACCGCTTATTTAAGATCTTCTCAACCTAGATTTCTGGACGAATGCCTATTTTAAATGTTTTCTGACACCACACTAATCAAAACCAACACACAAAACAATTCCAGTAATATTTACCCAAAATCAGAGCCATTTCAATTCCCTCTCTCTTCAGTAAACATTCATGAAACATTGCTCACTTGTGCAATTGGATGCATTAGTAATTAGACAGTACAATTTAAACAAATGAAAATAGGATAAGAACATATGAGTTTTTGTAATTATTTTCATACAAGCACTGGAAGTTAGCTCGTTATCGAATCACCTTATAAATTTTATATAGATAGTAAAAAAAGAAAAAAAAAAAAAATACAAACTCGATAGGTTAATCACCCAACTAGGAGCATTGTTATTGAAGATGACAATGGCTGCGGGAAGTAAGAAACAGGAAACGGTCGGAAGAGGAGGGGCACAGGTGAACCGGAAATTACAGCCTACCTTCACCCCCCCCCCTCTTCAACAGCCACTGCCATCTTGATCTGAAGCACTCCTCAACCACACCCGTCACCCTCCGACCGCGGGGTGAACGGACTCCTTAGGCCGCCTACGAGGTGGGGGGGGGGGAGGTTGATCCTAACTGGCTCCGAGCAAGTTGCTAACAAGATCTAACAAGCAATCAACTTAGTATAGGAGGGCGTTCCCCCTCTCAATAATCAGCTGATTAAATAGTTCTCAGGTGTGTCTTTGTAATTTGCTCTAATCTAATAAAACATTACAATTTATCGCATCCTTCCTTGAAACAAGGGATGGGCAATAGTCAATGATTATTTAGAGAACAATTACTACATTAAATACATTTTATTTTCAAATTTTATACTTAAAGGAATAACTTTAATAACATACGTATGAACATACGTGTTCATACTACCCATTTATTAATGTTCGAGATATAGTGATAATATAACAATCTAAAAGTGAATTAATTGGTTATGGACAGAAGTGTGAATGGATGTTTAAAACTATTAGGATGAAACAAAACTGTCAGGATTTACATGCGGGCATCATCAGGGCTAAAAATTATCGTTTGGGTGTCGAGACAAGAACTCAGTTCAGCTTGGGTCGAAACATCTGCTAACCGAATAAAAATTCTTGACTGTCAATCAGTCCACTTTAATTCCATCCAGCTTCCTTTTTCAGACAAAGTCCGGTATCTTGGTTTTATCTTAGACCGAAGAATAACGTGGAACCCACATACTAGACTTAAAAGACAAGGTCTTAACCGACGATACGGCCAATTATACAGACTACTGACCAGAAAATCTCAACTTTCAATTGACAACAAATTACTGATCAACAAGACAAACCTGAAACCTATTTGGACTTACGGACTTGAACTTTAGGGGACAGCAAAATTCTCTAACATCAAACGCATCCAATCCTTTCAGTCCAAAGTCCTCCGAACAATAGTCGATGCTCAGTTCTATGTAACCAACAAAACCCTACCTCATGACCTTAATATCCCATTTGTCCTTAATCTTATCCCTGAAAAATTTTCAAAATTCATCAGAACCTTATCTATCATCCAAATCCTCTAGCGAAATCCCTATCTAGTTCCACTCATCCCTACAACCCTCCTCGAAGGTTGAAGCGGCAGTGGCCCACAGGTCTTTTATAGTATTTATTTTGGAGTTCTGGCAATGGCCAGATTCTCCACTCATGACATGAGTGTATGTGGCTAAAGCGCTCTCGCTCAAACTCCACTGGCTTTAGCACCAGTGAGACGGTTGAGAGAGTGGGGCAGGGATTTGGGTTCCCCGCCTGATTGTATATATTGTATATAGGTATGACTGTATTTTTATGTTTTTAATTTACTTATATTTAGGTTATTTTATTTTTTTATTGTATATAGTTTTTATTTATTATTATTTAGTTATTATTTAACTTTTGTTAATTTTTTTTGTATATACGGTGTGAATGTGTTTATTTATCAATATAATTATTGTCTCCGTGACAGAATATTATATGTCTAAATAAATAAATAAAAAAAAAAAGACTGTCATTCCTGACAATGTTGTTTCATCATGTCAAGACTGATCATGTTGAATTGACCAGTCGACTAATTACCCATCTCTAAGGTTTAAAACTATTGTTATCAATATGTAAAACTAAAAAAAAAAAACTAAAGAAGACTTTAAGGTAAAAATGAATACATTCCCAAATTTTGTTGCTCACATTATTTTTTATCAAATAAAATTTTAAAAATTACAACTATACCGATGATTCAAATGTTTTGTCAGTTCATAAAGACATCTTATATCCAATCCCTACAATCCAAAATTCTTCGTAAAATCCTCAATGCTCCCATACTTTGCCATAAATAAAATAACCCATAAAGACCTTAATGTTCCATATGTTTCCCATTTGGCCCAATCCAGATACCTATCCTTCCATAATAAACTTCAGAACCATCCAAACCCTCTCCTTTCTAGGCTTGATTCCTCCTCGATCCCTGATAACCCTTCTAGGCGTCTAAAAAGAAGATGTCCTCGTGATCTCCTAATTTAGAAACTTTATAAGAGTGCTACCAATGCGTAGATTCTCTACAAGCCTTGTCATGTCATGCATTTTTCTGATTCACATTTGCTGAACGTGTATTAATTTGTACAGTTTCATAAATAATAATGAAAAAATAAAAAATTACAAAGTTGGAAATTCAAAGATATACGCCTCTTTCGCCTCCTATTTTAACGAAATAACAATACTGTATGTCATCGTAGATATTTCTTGTTTGAATTTTACATTCATAAAAACGAACGTAATTTATTTTTCTATATAAATGTATTGTCCCGTCAATAAATTTTTTAGTTGTTTATTTAATAATTTTTATTAGTGCCTTAAAATAAATCTTTAAGAATGAATCCAATACACACGTTTATTGTTTTTATGCTTACACAGCGTTCCACCGTAAATAACTAAATAGCACAGCGGAAATTAATCCTTCTTAGGTCTGTGTCGAGAAGTTACTAAACTATCGATATTATCGATAATTATTCATCGATAGCATCGAAATATCTATAGTGGAAAACAATCGACTATCGGCTATACCTAGTTTAATTAACACTTTGGCGTAAATTACGTCTCTTAAATTGCAATATTTAAGTATATAAAATAAATATAGGCAATTCCCCCAAAAATCAGCCTTTTGTTAATCTCAGTCTGTTGTGGATTACATTTTTTTAACGGGTCCATTTTTTTTTATCTCAATTTTTTTCCTCAATTAAATTTGGATAATAACCCAAAAGTTAATTAACATCAAATCCCAAAAATAAATTTTGTACTTAATTTAATTCTATGTCCTTGGGGCCGCGGTTAGGGTGCTAGTAAACATGTTAAGCTACGAGTTTAAATACTGTTCGCGGGATTTAAAGGGGATAATGAAAACATCAAAAATAAATATGATTAATAAATAAAAATAAATAAGTGCAGTCCCTACTCGATTCTTTCGACCATTACAACGCGGGTTCGATTCCCGCATGGTAATGTTTTAAAATTTAAAAAAATAAAGACCCTAGGAGAGAGTCAAGGACAGTCAAACTCAGATCATTTGAGTAAAAAAATGCTGCACCATTTCACAATGGTTTATTATTTCTAAACAATTATACATCTAATGTAACATTACCTTCTTAGTGACAAAGATAAAGAAATAAAAAGTGATTCCAATTATTGGACTCGACATTTTTGCTTCAATCATTATAGTAATTTGATAAAAATATAGCATTAGTTCAGTAACACATTTAAAATTTAAAAACCAAACCAAGGATATAACCTTTGTAATCGAACATATAAAAAACATCTAGAGACCATATCTTTGCTCCTAATTGTCCAATTTTAACGATTGTTTTTTCTTTGTTAAGAAATTCCCTAAAATTTTAAATATAAAAACAAAAAAGTGTATACTTTTAGAATTATTTGAAATATAATTTTACCATCCCTCGAAACTTTTTTCCAGCTCCTTTTCGTTGAAGTAGTTATATAGATAAGTTTAAGGAGCTTCGAGAAGAAAACTTGAGCGAAGTTTCATTGAAATTCGTTTAGGCGCTACTATAGCAATGCAGGTTTTTTGATCGCCATCTTGAAAGATAAAGGTGGATAGAAATGTCGATGGAGGATCCTCTTCGGGTGACCTCTAATTTGATATCAAAATTTGAAAAAAAAAAATAGGTAGTGTAGTTTCATAGAAAATGCGCGGATGGCAGACGGCGGTGAGACAAAAAAATTTGTATTGGTTTTTTCGAATTCTACTTATCATGAAACATAAAACTTCAAATTTTGAGAGGGGGTTAACTTTTTGAATTTTTTGGTTCGATTACAATGGTTTGATATTGAAAATAATAAACCAAAAATGAATGGACTACGGCTTACTAAATTACTAAAAACTAGTTATGAATTATTTCCTTGGCAGTGGTAAAGGGGTTTAAAACAATTAATGCGCCACTGTAGGATGCCCTTGTTATTAATCGTTCAACGCCCTCCGCCCATTTCCATAATGCACGGGGAACTGCGATGACAAAATGGAATTTTATGCGGAAGCACCAGCTGATAAATTCCATAATGCGCTCTGTAAATATTTCAACTTGCAAACTGCTAAAATATTGAAACAAGAATTTTAAATGCTTAGCGCGGATGGCTTTACAAGCTTAGGAGTGGACTTCCATAAAACACTCGTAAGTAATTGTGAAACCCTTTTAGAATATATTTTATTGAGACAAATTGTCCGTTAAAAAAAATTATTTCTGAATAATGTTTTTACAAATAACTTAATTTATAATTTTATTTGTCGTTCAGAATGTACCTCATAGATAAACAAAATTATAAAATATGTAAAAAGTTATTTCCAAAGTGAACTCTAACTGATTTGTTTTGGCAATCGAGATAAATATCGATTATTATGTAAAATATTAAAAATTAAAAGCCTATTTACGAGGAGAGATTGACAACTACTTACGCAACAAAAGACACAACAATTCTTACAAAATACCAATTTCATATACATATAACGATAATTAATTTTTAAAAAAAGAAAGAAATTTACTACCTATGTGAAATGGTGTTTAAGTGGTCCTATTAAATGTAATTAAACGAACAAGAATACTTTAATATACGTTTTTAATATTTCTTTCTGTAAAACATGATTATTTTTTACGATTTTGGGGGGGGGGCTTCAGCCCAAAAGCCCGCCCCCTCCTCCCGTAGATCCACCTGTGATAGGAAAGCAGATTTTTATCATCCAATACTTTAGGCAAGCTCTATTCCAAGAATATATCTCAGTTGTGTTTACTTCTTCCTTTTGTAATAAATACGATTTTTGCTTTACACATAATTATTTACCTTCGTGATATTTTTGTATTTTGAATAATGAATTAAATTTGAACAATATAGTAAAATAAAACGTAATAGTAAGAAAATAGTAAAATAAATATTAACTCACTCACATACATTTGTATTTACAAATCGTCTAATTTAGCACAAAAGTGCAAAAATGTGCACTTTAATGCAACAAAAATTAAAATTGTGCAATTTAAGCCAAAAACGACAAAACGTACAATATAAAATTTAAATTGAATACTTAATAGTTGACCGTTGCATTATAAAGGAAGGAGATGGTCCACATTCACATGTAACAGAATCCTGTTAATCATAAAGTAGATAAAAACTATATTTCCAAACAAGTCAGCTTCCCCTTTACCTGCCCTTACCATTGGTTTTCCAGTTCTAATTGAAACTCCTAGCTGAAAACACCTGTAAGTCTCTAATTTCATTCTTCCATCTTATTTACCTATTTATTTAATTTTTGGTTTCCATTCTTTTTTTTCTCCACATTCCTTTATGTCTATTATTTCATATTCTATCCTTTTTCATTTTCTTTCAATCTCTCCTGTAGATCTGTAGAAGTATATTCACGTTTGCATTTATTATATATTACACTACAACAATTGTTAACATCTATTTACTTCAGTTTAGAATCTTGTTACTTAGCTTACTTTGTTCATATTTTATTGTACTTACTGTTTATAATTTCAATGAGCTTATTCACATTGTTTATAAATTATTATGTAACTGCCACAATTCTCTATCTTTTTGTATCTTGTCCGTTCTAGCCCTGAAGAAGGACTGCAAAGTCGGGTCGAAACGTCGGTTTTTAATAAAAATAGTTTTACCATTATTTAGCTTTTTTATGACCGCCACGCCGTACCATCTCCTTCTTTTAAAATTTAAATATGTTATTCTACAGATCCTGAAACGGATAAATATTCGGGTCCGGAGTTTTTACACACACTTGAATAAAAAGTGCAATAACATGGAAATCCTGTCTTTAGTTCTACACATTGTGCGAAGTTTCCCCAACAATATTATTCACCGGAGGCTAGCGAGAGGTCCTGGAACAAGAGCAAATCGGATCCACCCCACTTCCTGCGGACCGGTAGCCCCCGGCGATGGCTCCCTCAAAGGACTAGTCTCCGAGGATTAGGATTTGGGATTCAGAGGATAATGTTATCAACATTTTGAGCTTCACCTCTCTCTACTATGGCGTAAATGGTTCTTTAATAATCTACCAAACCTGTTAAGAAATTCGTCAAATTCATTCGAAAATTCAACAAAAATTAATTGCGTTTTTCTTTACTTCCCTTATTTTTATACGAGGAATACAGGATGTGCCGTAAGTAGAGGAAATATTTAAAAGATTGATAGTAAACATCAACAGCTACAAAAAAAAAAAAAAAAATTAAGACAAAATAGTTACTAATACTTGACAATCTTAGTTACTATAATAATAATAATAATAAAAGGCTTAGCGAACCTGAAGGTTCGATGCCGACACCACCAATCGCTTGTTACACACCTCCCTCCACCGTTCGCCGTCCAAACCCAGTCCCTTCAGATCGGCTTTGATGCAATCTTCCCACCTTCGCTTCGGTCTACCCCTCGGACGCTTACCATTCGGCACCGCAAATATTAACCTTTTAGGAATTCTCTCGTTACTAAGCCCAACAACTTTACAAGCCCATTTGATTCGCCGCGATGAAATTACCTCAATTATATTACCCGGATACAGTTCACGCAATTCGGCGTTGTGTAACCGTCTGAACTCTCCGGTTAACTCATCCTTCTTCGGTCCGAATATTCTACGCAATACTTTATTTTCAAAAACCTTAAGACGCTGCTCATCCCTTAATGTAAGCGGCCAAGTTTCGCATCCATAAAGAACTGTAGGCAAGATAATTGTTTTATAGATTCTAATTTTTAAGTTCCGGGACAAGAGACGCGAACTAAGTAGTTTTGTCACAGAAAAATAACAAGCATTTCCCGCCTTCAGTCTAACCTTAATCTGTTCTTCAATTTCGTTCTTTCTAGTTATCGTAGAACCTAGATACCTAAATTTATCTACCTGTTCAAACATATTACCATCTATATCGATATCACCAGTAGTATCGCCATTTTTGCAGCTAACCATATATTTTGTTTTATCCACGTTTATTTCGAGTCCTAGCTCTTTACCGGCTTTTATCAACCGATGTATTTTAGAAACTCCAGCTTCCCCGCATGCCTTAATTAGTTCAGTAGGAATATTATCGGTTCCCGCTGCTTTATAAGATTTTAATTTTCCGACAGCTACTTCAACTTCCTCTTTACTTGGTTCTTCTATTAACGGTTCAGCACTCTGGTACTTAGAAGGAAAATACAGATCATAATTTCCCTAGTTACTATATGTTCCTTATATAGTATATCCTTATATGTTCCTTAGTTACTATATGTTAATTTAATAATTGGTATAACCAATATACTTTTGCATTTAATCCTCTAATTTTTCAATCGGGCTTAGTTAGGTTTACTTACTATCTAATAAATTACAGTAATATCTCTATACTAATAAGCCAATAAGTAACTGCAAGACTGTTGCGAGAGTCTTGCACAAGACCAAGACCATGACCATGACGGTCTCGCATTTGGGCAACACTACCTGTAAGTAGAATAAGCAGTAAAGTATAGAATAGAATAAGCAATAAGTAGTTATAGTAAGTATTAAGGGAAATATTTAAAATATTTATAGTAGATAACAACATCTACAAAAAAGTTCATATAAACAATTGCCTAATTTCCAGCAGAAGCGATTTTAAGCGAGTCATGTTTTTCATTGAATAGGAAGCGATAACTTAAAAAATATGTGATTAAAATAATTAAATACTGCTTCATAGTAAAATAGACATAATTTACTTTACTTTATTATTTATAAATATGCATCGATTCCTACGACAGAAATCCGGGAGAAACACACAATTTTCATAACGACCTTACATGAAAAATATATAAAAAATCATTTTTTTATTTTTATAAATAAAAAAATATATTACATGATTAAAATACATCCCATAACACGAGAAAAAAATAAATAAAAGCTTTGCAACCGTTAATTTTAGTCACTTTTAATGAGAAAAAAAAAAGAGTAGTTTTAGGAGACTGGATAGAAAAACACATCATTTCTTTACACAACTTGAGGTGAATCTCTAATTTTCTCCTAATAAACCACAACTTAACTAATACGGAATTAAAGTTTATTAAACGAGAATGTTTTTGAAAAAGTGGGGTAAGAGTAGTACAGTTAAAGGCTGACAAAAAAGGTTGACAAATAATAGAAGGTGTTTTTTTAAACGGGACTTGCAGTCACTTGCGGATCCAAGATTTAATTTTGGGGGAGGGGCTTCAGCCCGAAAGATTTTTTTTTCATTTATATAACGATAATTAATTTTTTAAAAAAAGAGAAAGAAATTAACTACCTATATGAAATGGTGTTTAAGTGATTCTTGAAGTCCAATTAAATGTAATTATACGAACAACAATACTTTAAGAGATAGTTTTTAGTATTTTTTTCTATAAATCATGGTTGTATTTTACCGTTTTAGGGGGGAGGGCTTCAGCCCGAAAGCCCCCCCCCCGTAAATCCGCCTGTGCTTGCAGTTACTTATTAGCTTATATAGAGATACTACTGTAATTTTTTGGATAGGAGAAACCTAACTAAGCCCAAATCAAAAATTAGAGGAGTTAACTACAAAGTGCATTGGTGATACCAATTATTAACACATAGTAACTAAGATTGTCGAGTATTAGTAACTATTTTGCCTCATTCTTTATTCAAAAAATTCGATTTATTTTACTAGTCTTGGTCTTGCAATAGTTAACCAAGACCAAGACCGATTTTGGGCAACGATAGCTGTTAGTCCGCCCAAAAGTCCTCTTAAATTAGTTTTAACAATGACAAACTGTATTTTTGTTTAAAGCAAATTTTATTTAGTTTACAATGGACCAATGTTTAGTTTCTTAAATCAAATATTTTTATGTTATCGCTCCCTATTCAACAAAAAACGTGACTCACTTAAAATACACAAATCTTAAATTTTCTACTTTTTCTGTCAGATATTGGGCTATTGTTAAAATGAACTTTTTTTGTAGATCTTGATGTCTGCATTCATGAAGGGTCTTGGGTTTTGTGCTTCGTAAGGAAATACTGTTATTTGGTCAACGGTTCAATAGAGATTACGGCTCAACCGTCAGGTTTTCCCCTTTGATTAATTATTTAATTAAGGGTACTCACTTTATCGAAGCTGGGTGTGCCCCAGGAGGGTCCTAAGACCTCTGGGACGACCCTCGATAGAATGTAACAGAATTAGTAATATACCAGAATAAGTAGGTAATCCGTGCCATGAATTCGAACCTCTTCGATACGAGATATATAGTAAGAAAAAATATTAATATTGCGAAAAATTAAAAAAAAAGAAATCAAAGTTTTATATATATATATATATATATATATATATATATATATATATATATATATATATATATATATATATATATACATATTTTTTCCCCAAACTCCCAATTTGAATAATCTTATGAAATATATTACGTAGAAGCTTTAGCTTTTTTACTTTCCTACCTATACTAGGTAAGGAAAGTATTGCAATCGGGTCAAACTTCCGATATGCGGTTTTCGACGGATCTATACTTTTCAGAACAGCTCGAGTCCGAAAAATACATTTTTAGCCATTGGTCTGTCTGTCTGTGCCAAGATTTTCACGGGAGCTACCGAACCAATTTTGTTGCTTCTTTTTTTTTTAATTTATAGGGTTTTGACTACTGATGCCTGTGACAGAAATTCGGTGCTCCATGCGCAATAAATGAAAAACATGTTTTTGTATAGACTGTATTCCAAAAAGGTCTCTAACGATTTTGATGAAACTTTCCTATAATGTTCTAACAATTGTCCTTCCAATTTTCGTATATGGACTAAATTCCCCAGAAAACACAGGAAAAAAGTTATAATGAAAAGAAAAATGTTATGAGACCAAACCAACTAAGTATATATTATACGGTCATTCATTTTGTACAATTATTAACGAAGTTACAGCTATTCTATTTCCAATGTAAGATTACGAGTTCATATCCTGTTGTCAGAAAGGGATGAATGAGAGAAAAAAGATGAATAACTGAAAGTAACAAATTCTGTTGCCCGCATCACATTATTTCCTTTTCATTATTTTCTCTACTTTTAACAGAAATTATTGTTTCACAATATTAAGCTATAACAAAAATTTTTAACCAGCAATATTAGAGAGTATTGAAAATTTTACATTGATCTACTTTAAGCCGGTTTACATTGCTTTAGCTTATGAAATAAATCATACTCAAATGTTTTCTTTGATCATTTTTCAGGAATATAAATCCAGTTCATTTTTTTTTTGTTTCTTTATGAACATATATAAAGATATAAAAACTTTTCTGAAATAGATAAGAAAATCGTGTGAGTGGACAAATCAGATGTTTTTTTAAGCGAAGTTTGTTTAAGCGAAGCAACCTCCTTTTAAAGCTTCTTTGAGGTTGCGTTTTCATGCAGCCTTATATTCCAAGTATTTTGAAAGTGGTTGGGGCACATCTTTTTTTTTTTTTTTTTAACTTCGGAACTTAATATTCTACTACATATAATTTAAATGTCTATGTTACTATCGCTATGTATTCTGACATCGCACTGGCGGAGATACCGGTGTTTTAGAGTTGAGAGCAATGGGTTAGGGAGGTGTTTAAGTGTGTCCAGGAATTTAACATACCTCCTCCTGGTAAATTCCGGAATCGTTGGGATATCCAGAATGTTGTGGAGAACCGGAGGTTTTTCCTTTTTCCACACCGTTGTTCTGACAATTTTTTTTAACAATTGGGTTTTTTGAAATTGCTGAATGTGTCGATGTTTTTTGTTTTTTTTTTACTTTAATTTACCTATAAATGTAACAGTAACATATAGTTAGGGTAAGTATTACAATCGTGAAAATTTTCGAATATAAGTTTCCAATGGAAATACACGTTCTCAGGTCCCCTAAGTAAAAATAACCAATTCCTGCACCAATAACAGCCTAGCTCAAAAACGGAAAGCCGTACGGAACTGAAATTGCGTATTTGAGGTTTTTATAATTCTTGGATGTTACAGCAACATTTTCGGAGATATCGACAAACCGAAAGTGGTACATCATATAATCGATTTAACACATTTTTACGATTTTTTCAAAAACGGCCCAACGATTTTTATTAAATCCAGTATATCAGTGTATTATGAAGCAGTTTTTAATATAATGTAGGTTTTGTTCTCATTGATGTTATCTAACAGGGCTTAAATGGCTAATTTTCAATATTGGTTTCCTCTAAAGTACATTTCATTTTTTTTTTATTTGAAATAATTGACCATTTCACATTAATCTTTGATACAAAAAATTGTTAAATATAAAATATGAAAGAATTTTATAATTAACTAAAGGGTTTATAAGAGATCGTAACGGATAAAAGTCGTAATGGAAGAACCACAGGAATAATAGCGCGTCCGAGCTCACCCGAGTATGTACGTAACATGAGCTTAATATAATACGGACTCCAACAATACAGTACATGTTCGGTTTTCATAAATGCTATTGTTGGTATTATTTAATATTTAATTGTATAGAATACAGCGATATAAAAATTAAAATTTGTCTATATAAGAGTACTTAAACAAATAAAAATATCCACAACGAAATATAAATCAATTTTTATAGCGTTTATAATTTTTACTTTCACTTTCCCTTTGTCCGAAAATACATATTTCTGCTGAGAAGAGGGTGGTAAGTGAAATTCGTGTGATGCGCGCACAAGATTTTTTAGTTAGGTGTGTAAGAGGTCTTAGTATGGCTTTGAACGCCTGCAGCTTGAGCCTGAGCGAGAGGGCTGGGGATGTGATGAGATGGTGCAGACGGTATGACCGACTTCTTACAGATTGTCTTTTTGTGGATGTGAAAATTGAATATAGAATTTTTTTAATTTTTTATTTTTTTATTAACGAAATTTACAACTGTAATTAATAATAAATACAACAAGTAAATATGAACAAGTAATATAACATGTACAACATGAGGAGAAACTACCCATTGGTAGCACTCCAATTATATTTCTATATTAGCAGGTCCCGAGGCCATCTTCTTTTCAGACGCCTCGGAGGGTTATCAGGAATAGAAGAGGAAGCAAGGTTGGAAACAAGAGGGTTCGGATGGTTCAGAAGTTTATTATGAAAGGAAAGGTATCTGGATTGAGCTAAATCGGAAACATGTGGTACATTAAGGTCATTATGGATGATTTTATTTGTGACAAAGTAGGGAGCATTAAGGATGAATATAGAATTTAAAGTTGAATATAATCGTGTCTTGCGAAATTGGCTCAGCGTGTGTACGTGAGAAAAATATATTGTAAACAACTGAATTAATATATTATATTATAATTAACTTTATCACTCAAAGATATATTCTCTTGCTAAAGCGCTATCCAATGTCAATACGAAGCTGATACCCCTATCTAGGTCCCTCTTGTCCAGTTCAAAGCGTCCTCTTCAATAACTAATTGTCCAACTATTTCGATAATCTTGACTAGACCAGAGGTCCCTATACTACGACCCGCAAGCATCAGTCCGCTAAAGTTGTTTTGATTACATACTGAACTTTGATTACATCTTCTACCTCAACATACGCGTAATTTCCTCTCTCATCTTCCTCCAGTTTGACTACAGCCGTATGGTGTATGATGGACTCTCAGAGGAGCTACGTAACAGACTGAAAAGACTAATGAACAGCTGCGTAAGATTTGTAATTGATTCCTCGAGATACTACCATGTCTCTCACCACTACACTGAGTTAGAGTGGCTCTTCTCCATTCGAAGACAATATTTCCTAGGTACGTTTCTCTATCAAATCCTCAACAATCAAATCATCGTCCTTCTTACGCCTGCAACCTTCTCCAATTCAAGTCCTCAGTCCAACCCCTTTCCACAAGATCTTGACCTTCCGACCTTTACTACCCTCCTCACAGATCTACCTCATTTCAAAACTCCTTTATTGCAAGCGCTGTCAATTTCTGGAATTCTCTACCTATCAAAATTCGGCATTCACCCTCAATTTCCAGATTCAAAACCCTCTTATTCCAATTCCTATTCCAAAAACAGTCAGATACTTGCTAAGGTTTTGATATTGTACATTTCTATTTCTAACTTCACTAGGGATATTACAATATCTTCCTACTCTTAATGCCACCAAATTTATCAATTTTTGTTTTTTTTATTCTTATACAACTAAATCAGTACCTATAGATAATGGTGTGTTTACATATCATTCATTATTTAAATACTCTGACATTTTATACTGTCAGATTCGGCTTTCATTTGTTAGCAGAAACACAGAGCTTATTTTAAAGAAGAACTCAATTTATTTTTTACTTAATTTACTTAAAAGTGTATAATTATATTTTTTCCTACTGTTCATAGTTATAAGTGTCTTGTCGTGGTTTTAAGTGATTTGCATATAGATTTATTTATTTTTTGTATATAGCTTGTTTAACTAATACTTTCTTTACTTTTTCTTTTTTTTTTATTATTGTTTTATTTAGACCAGGTGTAGTCTTTTAATTCTATACTATTTTGTTATTTTAAAGGGATTTTGTCCCAGAATAAAGTTATTTTCTATTCTATTCTATTATACTAATAAGTTTATTCTATTCTATTATATTAATAATTTAAAAAATATATATCAAAATTTGAAATTTGGCAAATTACTAACACATGAAGTTACTAAAACATGTATTGCATTATTTTTTTTTCTGTCTTAGAAAACTCATTTCACAGCGTCGTGTCATTTATAGAATAACTATTGCCTCCGTAACTTAGTCGAGGTCTCTATTTGGCCCGCGGGTCAAAAAGTGTGGAGCCCAACAGACAGAAAAATATGAGACTTTGAATGATAGTTCTGCGAAACTCTATCCGTTATGTTCTCTGTCATTTAACAGTGTCGAGTGAGACATAGCTGAGCAGCTGAACTGTATTTTTGTACATTTCTCTTTCTCTATTCAAAATAAAATAAAAATCATGAACAACCGAGCTCAACTACTAAATCTTCATTTATGAAAGCGAATCCCCTGACCTAATGCAACTTGATTTCAGCCACCTCCAAAGTATGGAAATGTGGTATCTGAGGAAATAGCGAGGAAGATCACACGAGACCGGATACGAAACACGATAATTTACATAACATAATTGAGAAAGGGAAGCTTTGATGGTTCGGTCATATAATGAAGATGGACGACTGGAACCATGAGGGATAAATCAGTGGGAAAACCTAGAGGAAGACCGAGAATTACTTGGGATGATAATCTTAAAAACATCCTTAAAAGAAAAGGAATTGATGGCCGAAAACCAGGAGAGCACCCCTCGACAGACAAATGGAAATTCATGTACAAAAATCTCTACCCTGAAAGATAGAAGAGATCATCGAAGATGAAGAATGGTCATATAAATCATATTATAAACCACTGTTTATTATATTTCTATTGATAGAATAAAAAAAGGGATGATTTCAATCCATAAATGGTAACCAAGAAACAATAAAACTTTATTTAAAATAAACCATATTAAGGAATTTTAGAGGAAGACGTATATGAACATTGGGAATTTAAGCCCTGTAAAGTAGTGTTGCCCGAAATCGGTCTTGGTCTTGCAATTTGCAAGACCCAGACCAAGACTACCCGACTGTTGCAAGACCAAGACTAGGAGTAGTAAAAAAAAATATGATTTTTATGAATAAATATTAATGCAAAATAGTTGCTAATGCTTGACAATTTTAGTTACTATACGTAAAGAATTGGTATAACTAATATACTTTTGCATTTAACTCTTCAAAGTTTTCGTTCAGGCTTAGTTAGGTTTCCCCTATCTGAAAAATTACAGTAATATCAAGACCAAGTAAAATACGAAAAAGAAAAATACGAGACCAAGACTCGTATTGGTCTCGTATTTCGGTAACACTACTGTAAAGTGACATGAACGAGGATAGGACCTAAATGATATTAAAGACCACTTAATTATACAATGATACACCGAGTTTAATCAAAATTGTATATATTTATCTTAAATAAGTAATATCAGTTTCGAACAACTTTTCATTTTTTAGGAAGACTGCTAACATACACACACATACAAACCATTTTGCTGGCCTTGGTTATTTGGACTCAAAACGTGTATTTTCGTTGAAAACTCAGATTCAGAAATTTTCACGATCGCAATACTTTCCTTTACTATATACTACATATATAGGTAAGTGAAAATAAAAATTCAATTTGCTTATGCCCAATTAATTTGGTAATTTTGTCCAGACAGGGTCGTTGACCAGGAAGAGATGGCCATGATATTATTAGATAGGCTACCTACCTGTACCTGTACCAGAGGATATACACCTGTCTCCCATCGGCGATAAACCACTCAAATTAATTGGCACACCTGGGCAGAGCACTCTTCTACAATTCCTTACGTGATTAATTGTCCCTCACTCGACTGGACTATTTATCTTCAACCGGGATCACGTTTATTTATCAATATCACTTCTGTCACTTAATAAATTATTTTACTTCATTAACAAATATAGTCAGGGAACAGGGTTGCTAATAACCTGGGTCATTAATATCAGGATAAAACTTAAAGGGAAGCTTTTTGATATAGTTTATCTCTGCCTCGATACCGAAGGGTTTGAGAAAATAAATGATAATTAATAAAATAATTTATTAAGTATTCAAACATGCGGATGTATCTTCAATAAAGGCTTACAGCTTCTAATATTGATATTGATATAATCAGTTGGTCAGAATCGGCAACAAAGAGTAATTAAATCTAATGAAGATTTTTCACATATTGAAAAATCAAACTCCAATTTTTTTTAATATTAAATGAAGATATGTATAACAAATATGCTCTGAATACGAATATGAATTTACCTATATATTTTGGTTTATTATTTTCAATAATGAACCATTGCGATCGAACAAAAAATTCAAACACTTAACCTCATCTCAGAATTTGAGGTTTTACTTTTCAGGATACGTAGAATTCGAAAAACGAATAAAATTTTATTTTGTCAGCGCATTTTCTCCAAAACTACTGGGCCGATCTTTTTTTTTTTTAATTTGGCTTTAAAATTAGAGGATGATCATCCTTCATCGAAATTCCTATCCGCCTTTTCTTTTCAAGATGGCGAACGAAAAACCTGCGTTGCTATAGACTGTAGCGTCTAAACGAATGTACCGATTTCAATGAAACTTCACTGAAGTCTTCTTCTCGACGCCCTTTAAATATATCTACATAACATACTTCAACGAAAAGAATCTGGATAAAAAAGTTACGATGGATTGTAAAATTAGATTCGGAATAACTCAAAAAGTATACAATTTTTTGTTGATATTGTATACGGTTATTTAAAATTTTATGGAATTTCTTTAAAACAAAAAAAAAAATCGTCAAATCGGATAATTAGGAGCAAAGGTCTCTAGATGTTTTTTATATGTTATAATGCAAAAGTTATATCCTTTGTTTTGGTTTTGGATTTTTTAATGTGTTACTGAAGTAATGCTATTTTTTTAAGCATATTACTAATGATAAAAAAAAAAATGTTTGACCAATAATTGGAATCACCTTTTATTTATATTTCTTTGTCATTAGGAAGATAATGTTACTTACTTAGATGTGTAATTGTTAGGAAATAATAAACCATAGTGAAATAGCAGCGTTTTTTTTTTGTTTTTTTTTTAAACCCTTCTCTATTATACACTTCCATGAACTTTATAAAGAATTTCTTCGGGCTATATAGGGAGAAGCGATATGAGGCTCTGATAAGTATAAGCCGATACAGTTCGGAAGATAAGAGAAGACTTTATTAAAGATAAACTGAGAGAAGGAAGGATGGGATGAGGGCAGGTAACTGTGAATATTGGATAGAGGAACCGTGGCTCCCTCTACACCTCGCCTATAAAAAGCTATTGTTTCAAAGGAGGAGGAGATATTGGTTCTGGGTAACGCCTTAGCACATAATAGCTCTGTAGTCCCTCAAGTACTCTCTGTCGGCCATTTGCATTTTACCTTTACACAGGTAGTGTTGCACTATCTCCAAAGAGTAGCCATAAATAAATAACAAGGGGAATGCCAAAGTTCTATGCCGATGAAACATAAGGCCAAGCAAGGAAC
Organism: Nezara viridula; assembly: GCA_928085145.1. Taxonomy (NCBI): domain Eukaryota; kingdom Metazoa; phylum Arthropoda; class Insecta; order Hemiptera; family Pentatomidae; genus Nezara; species Nezara viridula. Next base: position 4,539,154 of record OV725082.1, read on the forward strand.
AGTAAATATTTTTTTAATGAAATTTACAACTGTATTACATGAAAAATACAACAAGTAAATGTGACATTGGTCACATGACATGTACAACATGAAGAGAAACTACCCAACTCAAATTAAAGTTCTGTATTAGAAGGTCCCGAGGCCATCTTCTTTTCAGACGCCTCGGAGGGTTAGCAGGGATCGAGGAGGAAGCTTGAAACGAGAGGGTTCGGATAGTTCTGAAGTTTGTTTTGGAAGGATAGGTATCTGGATTGGGCGAACTCGGAAACATATGGAACGTTAAGGTCTTTATGGATGATTTATTTGTGACAAAGTAAGGAGCGTTGAGAATTTTACGAAGGATTTTGAATTGTAAGGATTGGATACGAGAGGAATTCGATGATTTAGTGGAGCCCCAGAGCTCAACTCCGTAAGTCCAAATAGGTCTTATTATTGTCATATATATGAGTCGTTTGTAATTGATTCAAAGCTTAGAGCGTTTGTCTAGTAAGTGCTGAAGTAGTCGAAAACGTCGGGCTGTTTCTAGTAGTTTCAGTCTGGTATGGGGGTTATAGTAAATTATTTTCTATTCACCGACATTTTCCATCAGTTAGAACTAACATGATTCAGAATAAGAATAATAGGATTAGCGAACACGAAGTTTCGATACCGACACTACCGATCACTTATTACACACCTCCCTCCACCATTCGTCGTCCAAACCCAGTCCCTTCAGATCGGCTTTAACGTAATCTTCCCACCTTCGCTTCGGTCTACTCCTCGGACGTTTACCATTCGGTACAGCTAATATTAACCTTTTAGTGATTCATTTGTTACTAAGTCCAACAATTTTACAAGCCCATTTGATTGGCCGCGATGTAATCACCTCAATTATATTAACCGGATAAAGTTCACGCAAATCGGCATTGTGTAACTGTCTAAACTCTCTGGTTAACTCATACATCTTCGGTTCGAATATTCTACGCAATACTTTATTTTCGAAAACCTTAAGACGTTATTCATCCCTTAATTTAAGCGAGTTTTTAAGTTTTTAAGTTCGGAGGCAAGATGCGCGAGCTAAGTATTTTTGTCAGAAAATAACAAGAATTTCCCGCCTTCAGCCTAATTTTAATTAATGCCCTCTTCAATTTCGTTTTTTATAATTAACTTAGACCCTAGATACCTAAACAAACATATTTATTACCTTCTATATCTTGTCTTATCCGTGTTTATTAGGAGCTCTAGTTTTTTACCGTTTTCCATTAACGTTTTCGTATTTAGTTTTATCAGGAACCGATTCCTCCATGATCACATAAAAAAATTCCTACTTTTTTATTCACGAATTCATTATCTACACTGTGAGTAGCGTCAATAACACAAGAAGCTAAGAAATGAGAATTTGTTAATAAAAAAAAAAGGTAACGCGAGGCAATCTGAATATTGTTGACAAATAACAAATTTTGGAAGTCAATTCGTAATAGGGCCAATTCTTCATCCCACCATCAAATATTCGAAAGATGTTAACATATGTTATGAACTGCAATACGGTTCTTTAGAAGAGAGAGAAATACTTTATTTAAAGCAATGCTGCCCTACTATATAGGGCTGCTCGATACACAGCATACTCATCAATCATTTTTTTGGACATACAAATTCCTTTTCATATTACACAGCACAAACAATATAAATACTATAATATACAAATACATACAATTACAATTATACAATGTATTATATATATACATATTTCGGTGAAACCGATACAAGACAATTTCTAAAATTTATAGGTTTTAGAAAAAAAAATATGGTATTCGAATGCCAAAGTTATAACACTAGAAAATTAGAACGCACACACAGCAAGTAACATAGTCCTATGAACATAGACAAAAAGATATGGTCACTTTTAAAAGAAAAATTAAATAGCAATAGTTATAATATAATTGTAATTAAAAATTATATTACTTTTAAATTATACAAATGTAAAAAAAAAAACCTGTGAACTTTGAAAATTGGACAACAGATGTATCTATAGATTATTATGAATATTTAAAATTTGCTACTGACCTTAAGTCAGCTAAAAAAAAAAAAAAGAAGAAGAAAAAATTGGATAAGGAATTGGAATTCGCTCAATTCCCTTTTCCGATTTTCCAGACGGCCGGAATATCCTTTCATATGGATATGAGATGACAGAGGAAAAAGAGTCAACGTCCCGTCCAAGGTATCGGCTTACAAATAGTATAGGTCCATAGGCTACTCCCGATTTCGTTCTGTAATATTCGGAAGAAATGACAGCATCTGGAAATGATTTGAAGAGGTAGGAAAGAAATATTCTATCGAATTTCGACGTATATAGAAATGACAATATTACAATATATTCGAGGAATATTCAATGAAAAGTCAACATATCCACTTTGAAAAAGATTATATAAAAATAAAGCTCGCATTTACTTTTCTTGTATATTAATTTTATACAATCCCAGATTGCTTCGTGAGGATGATTATTCTCTCAAATTTTTCAATACTTTTTTTTATGGTCGTGGTTAATATTCAGGTCTCACAGCCATATATTAGAACTGGTTTTGTCATAGCATTGTACATCCATAATTTCTTGAGATTTTTCGGGATTTCAATACCTTTGAGAGGTAGAAGTAAGCTCTGTTTGTTCTAGTTATACGCTGGTCTATTTCTGCCCGTTGGTCATTCATTGAGGTTATTGTGGAGCCGAGGTATTTGAATTTTTCTACTCTCGGGAATGATTTCCCTTCTACGCGAATCCTGTTATTGGGCTGGAGTTTTCGGCTTATTATCATATATTTTGTTTTGTCTTCGTTTATTTGTAGGCCGATCTGCACTGACTCTTACCTGTTGACTGATTACTTCCTAGGATAACTATATCATCTGAATATCCAAGGATTTTTCTGCTTCATTCCAACATGGACCCTTCCATTTTCCTGTAAGTTGTTCTTATCACCCTCTCCAAGGCTAAACTGAACAACATCGGTGATAGTACACTGCCGCAAGCCCGTTCAAATTTAAAAGGCTTAAGGCACTTCTCCTTTTATTAAAACTCTACATTTAGGGTCATTTGTAGACGCCTTTGTAAATCTCACCAACTTGCCGGGAGTTCCCAGTTCAGAATGGTTAATTATTTCACATAAAAAAAAAAATTAAAAGTACTTTAGAGGAATAAATTTTGAAAATTATACATTTAAGCCCTATAAGAAAACATCAATGATAATAAAACCTACAAAACATTAAAAAGTGCTTAATTAAACAACGATATAATGAATTCATTCAAAATCGTCGAAGCCGTTGTCTAGAAAGCATAAAAATGTGTAAAATCGATTATATATAACATACGCGTAGACTCCTGGATTCCTCTCTCATCTTCCCCCACTTTTAATACAGCTGTGTGGTGTATGATGGACTCTCGGTGGAGCTCCGCGACAGACTGAAAAGATTAATGAACAGCTGCGTAAGATTTGTAATTGGTGCCCCGAGATACTCCCATGTCTCTCACCACTACACTGAGTTAAAGTGGTTCTTCCCCTCCATTCGAAGACAATATTTCCTAAGTACGTTCCTCTACCTAATCATCAACAACCATCGTCCTTCTTACGCCTACAACCTTCTCCAATTCAAGTCTTCAGTCCACTCCCTTTCCACAAGATCTCGACCTTCCGACCTTTACATTCCTTCTCACAGATCTGCCTTGTTCCAAAACTCCTTTATTGCTCGCTCTGTTAATTTATGGAATTCCCTTCCTATCGAAATTCGGCATTCTCCATCCCTATCTACATTTAAAACCTCCCTATTCCAATTTCTGTCCCAAAAACAGTCAGATACCCCCCGCTAAACTTTTATGTAAAATTACATATCATTCAAAATTACTCATGCAATGATATATTTACATATAATTCATCACTTAAATACTTATTATCAGATTCGTCTTCTTTTTTTTTTTAAACAAAGAGTTTATTGCTAAAAAGAATGTAATGAATTTTTTATTTATTTTTTTCTAAAAGTGTATATTTATGCTTTGCCACTGTGCATAGTTTTAAGTGTCTTATCATGGTTTCAAGTGTTTTGTATATAAATTTTTTATTTATTTTGTACAAGGTATATTTAACTAATATTTTCTTTACTTATTTCGCTGAAGTTTTATTTTTTATGTTTGTTTTTATTTAGGCCATATATAATATTTTAATTTTGTACTTTTTTGTTATTCTAAAGGGACTTAGTATCAGAATAAAATTATTTTCTATTCTATTCTACATAAAATGGCAATTCCGGTTAGCCAATTTTGGTGAAAATGTTGTTTTAATATGCCGGGCACATCTTAAATACCTAATATCAGTTTTTGAGCTGTATCAGTGTCTAAAATTTTCACGATCACAATATTTTCCCTTATTATATATTACGTATATAGGCAAGTTAAAGTAAAAACAAACTCTATCGTACGGGTTAGTTAATATTGTTTTTATTTTAAGCAATGAAAATGGCGCTGCAGGACTCCATCTTACGAGTCATTTCCAGCTTAAGAAACTTGATAATTTAATTTCTTCGGATAAGGCAATATTTTCAGAACATCCAGAAGTAGGAGGAATTTAGCCGACGTTGAACGCTCTACTAACACGTAATTGCTAAGTAAACGCAACTAGCTCAATATTTAGATGGAAGGAAAGATAGGAAGCAAAATATTTTAACACAACTTCTCATGGTTCTAACGCATGCGATTTTCAGCTATTAAATATAATTACATGTCTGTAATGAGGCAAGCTGGAAAATATTTTAAATTTCAAAAGTTCCCGCATACGTTAAAGCACACGCACAGTAGAAAAATATGAATCGATTTGATTATTTTATTCAGTTCCCTAATTCACTTTCGCGCATTATTGACTGACGTTATTCAATTTAGTACAAAAGAAGGTAAAAATTACACGTTAAAATGGAGGACATAAGTCGAAATACACCGGAAGTGCTATTTTATATAATCGATTTTACTCAGTTTTATGATTTTCTCGAAACACTTATTAATATAATGTAGGTCTTATTCTCATTGCTGTTTTCATATAGAGTTTAAATGTATAATTTTCAAAATGTCTTCCCATAGAGTACCTTTAAGTTTAGTTTATGTGAATTAATTAACCATTCTGAACTAGGAGTTACCATTAAGTTGGTGAGATTGACAAACGTGTGTAATAATGAATCTAAATGTAGAGTCTTACTAAAAGGAAAATTATATGAAGCCTTCAAAGTTCGAACGGGCTTACGACAATGAAATGAACTATTACCGATGTTGTTCAACTTATAACTAGAGATGGTGATAAGAACAACGTCACAGGAAAATGGAGGTGTACACGTCGGAATGAATCATAAACTAGTTGGATACGCAGGTGATATAGCTGTCCTTGGAAGTAATCAAGAGGGCATTGAGAAACTCGCTACAACACTGATAACAGAGGCAGATCAGATCGGCATACAGGTAAATGAAGAGAAAACAAAATATATGATAATAAGCTGAAAAGTCCACGAGAATAACAGGATCTGTGTAGAAGGAAAATCATTCCCGAGAGTAGAAAAATTAAAAAAAAACTTCAATGAATGACCAACGGTCAGAAATAGATTAGCGTAAACGGAGGTTTCTTCTCACTTTCAAAGCTGCAACCACTAAACATCTCAAATTAAGGGTGTACGGAGAAGGGGGGAAGGACCGATAAAGGATAATAAAAAGAAATCGGTCAATCAATATCTTATAATCATAATATCAGGTTAAGATGGGCTGAACATGTGGCCCGAAATAGCCCATCAGGAATCCTCTAAGCAAAAATTAATGCCTCAATATTATATTAATATTGACCACCATAGACCAAGATATACAGAAATGGGACAGGTTTGTTAAGGCGGCAAAAGATCTAAAAGATCTGTAATGCCAACAGAAAAAAAATGTATATATTCGATGTAACTTATTGCGCATTCAACCTTTAGAACATGACAACCAAATTTCATAAATAGCCCCTTTTTAAAGACCCCTTTTTATCAAATTATCAACATCCGCTTAAACTTTGTAAATAGCTTTATCTCATCGTAATCTACAAATATTTTATTTGCGCAATTTTTCGAAATTCTGGTGTTTTGAATCAGGAGATCGGCAAACTTTGTCTATTTAATTTAATCATGAATACTCATTTGTTTTCCATTTGATTCATAAGATAACATATCATCTCATAAACGAGAAAAAGGTGACCTACAAAAATATTAGTCTGTTTGGCGTTACACTCACCCCCAAAATATAGAGCCAATTTTTTTTTTTTTTTCGATTTTGTGATCATATCTAATGCTTTAAGTGGTAAGCAAATGGGTATTCGTGAGTTTTTAGTACTTGATTAAATAGACCAAGTATGGCGATCGCCAGTTTGAAAACGCCCCAGTTTTAAGAATTTTCGTAAATAAAATATTTGTAGGTTACGATTAGATGAATAAATAATAATTTGAAAAAAAAAAAGTGGTCTGCATCATGGACTATTTATGAAACTTGGTACATATACTCCTCGATAAAAAAATTCCTCCCTAATATATATGCCCTGACTATATTTTACCAGTTATTGTAAACCAAAACACCCGAATAATCACCTGTTCTCATTGAAATGCCCACCTCTTTTTATATTAAAATATACAGGCAACAGGCGGGGCCATATTATTAGGTATAGCGAGCTTCCCTCCCCCCATAACACTGACCCGGTAGCGAACCTTTTGGACCCAGAATCCATTACCATTTTAATAGGAGACTTAGAATTGCTAAAGACTTGTTATCCCCTACAAGGGCGCACTCTATGATTCGATACAGCTTCCGAATAACTCCTCTTTTGTTAATAAAGGAATACCATGCATGGATTAAATATAGTTATGGACAGAGAAGGGGTTTTTATTTCATAACCTGCTTCATGCAATTGGTCAAACATTATAAATAAATGATGATAAAGGCATATTTTCAGATTTCGTTCTCCTTCAGGTGGAAAAATAGTCGCACTATCCAGAAATATCATGTAATATAGGGTTTGGAAGGAATAGACACTGACAAATAACTCAAAAAATATATATTCTATAAAAAAAAAAAAATCATCGAAATCCGTTCATTATTAGCTAAGATACAGCTTATTTTATTTTGTAAATATATTGGTTTAAAAGTATTTTGATCCCTGACCAATATACTATGCAAATTAATTACAAGGGCTATCTAATAGTTTAAATAAGTATGGTGTAAATTATGTTAAAATGGTTTTATTTATCAAAAATTTTAGTATTCAGTGTTCTGAAGATGAGAATTGTTGCCTTGAAACGTCAATGAGGAATTATAAATATTACCCTATATGATGGTAAATTAGTAATAGCGAAACTGGCAAAAACTTAATATAAAAATAATAAAGAAAACCGTTTCGATTCCGAGAATTTTAATTTGGAAAAATTAAAAATCCATCAAATAGAACTTGAAGTTAAGAATAGGCTTGAAGCTTTAGAACGTTCTGAAGAGGACTGCAATGATATAGATAAATTATGAGTAGGAATTAATAATATTAAAGAAGCCGGTAACTTTTGCCTTGGAAAAAATAAAAATAAAAATAACAAACCGTGGTTTGATGAAGATTGCTTAAACCTGTGCCAAACAAGAGAAACCGCTAAAATAAAAGCTCTAAATAATCCTAGCGAAAACAATCTTGAATACATCCGAGCCTTGAAGAATGAAACTACTAAATTGATCAAAAAAAAATGGGAATATCTTAAAGATAAAATAATAGATATTGAAAACAATAGAATCGAAAACAACGTAAGAGAAATGTACAACGGTATAAATAAATCTCGTATGTGTTTAGAGCCCGTAACGACTGTAATTTGGAATGAAAATAGCAATATCCTGACCGATCCGGTTGACAAATTGAATAAGTTTAAGGACCACTTTGACAATATTTTAAATACGGGAAATTATGATCTGTGTCCTCCTTCTGAGTACCAGAGTGCTGAACCGTTAATAGAAGAACCGAGTAAACAGGAAGTTGAAGTAGCTATCGGAAAATTAAAATCATATAAAGCAGCGGGAATCGATAATATTCCTACTGAACTAATTAAGGCATGCGGGGAAGCTGGAGTTTCTAAAATACATCGGTTGGTTAAAAAGATCTTGGTGAATGAGAAATTACCTGAAGAATGGAAAGAATCTATTCTTATTTCGATTCACAGAAAGGGTCCGAGGACGGATTGTAATAACTATCGAGGAATTTCATTCCTTCCGGTATGTTATAAAATATTCACTTTAATCTTAACCAGTCGAAATCACGGAATACGCCGAGGAAATTATCGGAGACTACAAATGCGGATTTAGATGGAATCGTTCGACTATTGATCAAATATTTCGACAAATATTAGAGAAAAAAGTAGAGCATAACGATATTGTTCACCAGCTGTATATTGATTTCAAAAAGGCTCACGATTCTATTGACCGCCAGAAAATGTATAATATTCAAATCGAGCAGGGGGTTCCAAAAAAAAACTAGTAAATCTAGTCAGGATGTGCTTGACGGAGACACTCAATAAAGTTAGAAGCTGTAATAATTTATCCGAAAAGTTAGAAGTTCGTTAAGGTTTGAAACAGGAGGATTCCCTTTCGCCTGTCCTGTTAAATTTGGCATTAGAACATGCCATTAGGGAGGTAATGCGTACCGAAAAAGTGTTGTATCTTGGGGACAACACCCATGCTTGGCTATGTGGATGATCTGGTCCTATTAAGGGAAAACACGGAAACTATAAAACTAAATACGACAACGTTAATGAATGCCGGTAAAGAACTAGGACTTGAAATGAACGATGAAATATACGATTAACTGCAAAAATGCCGATATTGCGGGTGATATCGATATAGAAAGTAATATATTTGAACACATAGAGCAGTTTAAGTATCTAGGGTCTACGATAACTAAAAAAAAAAAACTAAATTGAAGAGGATATTAAGGTTAGGCTGAAGCCGGGAAATGTTTTTTTTTTTTTGTGAAAAAACTTAGCTCGCGCCTCGTGTTCCGGAACTTCTTAAAAACTAGAATCTATAAAACCATTATCTTACATACAGTTCTTTATAGATGCAAAACGTGGCCGCTTACATTAAGGGATGAACAACATCTTAAGGTTTTTGAAAATAAAGTATTTCGAAGAATATTCGGACCGAAGAAGGATGTGTTAACAGAAGAGTTCAGACAGTTACATAACGCTGAATTGCATGAACTATATCCGGCTAATATGACTGAGGTGATTACATCGCGGCGAATCAAGTGGGCTTAGTAACGAAAAAATTCCTAAAAGGTTAATATTTGCCATAACAAATGTTAATGGTCCGAGGGGTAGACCAAAGCGAAGGTGGGAAGATTACGTTAAAGCCGACCTGAAGGGATAGTTAACGGTGGAGGGAGGTGTGTAATAAACGATTGTTGGTGTCAGCATCGAACCTTCGAGTTTGCTAAGTATTATTGTTATTATTTTTATTATACCAACCGGTCTTTTTAATTAAATGACTTCCTAATAAACTTAAATATACATCAATTAAAAAACGTTTAGCTTTCCGTGGAAAGTCTATATTTTATTTTTAAAAGTTCTCGGTAATTTATTTTCTGCCTTCGATACTTCGTCACGTCGAAATTTATAAGCGTTCATTATCTTTTGATAAAATGTTGGTTTTTCGCCTCACTTGAAGAGTCGGGCTTTTTAGAGAAAACTTGAGGGGGAGGGGGAAAACTTTACCCCTAAAGTCCCGAGCCAATGTTTTTCTTTAAAGTAATTTTCCATGAATTCTCTCTCTCTCTCTCTACCACGTCAGACAACTAACTTTAACATCGTTATAAATGTTTATTTCTTTAGTAGAGTTTCCAAGAGATAAACATGAAAGCATAAAAATTAACATTATCCTAAATATTCTTCACATCGTTCTAATTATAATTCTGTTGCTCTGTTATACCTCTTAAAAAATATATATATTAATTTGAGCTTAAAGTTACATATTTATTTTTAGTTTATTATCTTCAATAATGAACTACGATAATAATAATAATTTGATTATTATAATATGATTATAATAATTATAAATTATGATTATAATTATGTAGAGATGGTTGACCATGATATAATATGAGAAGGAGTTGGTCGGTGGGTGCGGTCAAATAAATAATAAATTTTTAAAAAATATTTTAAAAAAAATTAAAAATACTATTTTTTCAAAATTTAGTATTTATTTGAATGCACATCCCGACCAACCCCTTCATGTAAATTCGATTGACCAAAAAATTAAAAAAGTTAACCGCACTAAAAATTAGAGGCTTTAAGTTTCACGATGTGTAGAATACAAAAATCGGTAAAACAGTTTTGTCCGTCCACCGCACTTGGAGTTTCTCCGAAACTAATTAACCGATTTTTTCTTGAGAATCGCAATTAAATTTAGAGGTAACCTAACGATGATCCTCTTTCCTCGACATTACCATTAGCACATTCATTTCATGATGAAGGTCGAAAAATCAGAGTCGGTGTAGACTGTCGGTTTATAGAAAAGAATATACTGATTTCAATGAAACTTGGTTTAAGTCGTATCATTTTTACAATAAGCCAAGAAAACTCCACATATGAAACAAAAAGCAGGACAGTAGGAGATCTCTACGATTCTCTCTCAATCGCGCCACTGGTACTAAAAGCTATTGGAGATTAAATGAAAGCGCTATATCCACAAACTAACATGTCTTGAGTGGAGAATATGGCCACTGAAAAAGGTCGTGGGGACCACTGCTTTTTCAATCTTCGAGGAAGTTAAATTACCATCCCAATAGGTGAAGATGGATGGAGACTGTACAAAGGAGTTTGAATCATTTTAAGGTTCTGGATATAAGTGAGGAAAATGAGATATTTAGGTCATGGGGTAGGGTTTTGTTGTTAACATAGATTGGGGTAATATTTCTCCATATGAAGATTAATAAATTCGGATGATAAATCGTAAAGATGGTAAATTCGGTAATCCTAAGGATATGTTTTTCTTTGCTTTAAATAGCAGGATTTGATAATTAAAAACATTCATTTACGATAAAAAATCATTTTTTTTTTTTCAAACACCTTTCACCATCCCTTCTAAAAAAGAAAAAAAGTCTTTTACATTCTTCATTTCGCTTGGGGTCGAAAATGTATAGAATGGAGTGATGCTTATTGTACCTATTGTACCCCTCCTCATCCAAAACAATAACATTTTCCTCCGAAGGCTGGCAGGGGTACAATTAATTCGTAAAAATGTATAGAAGAATCTAAAATAGATAAATACATTTTAATATTTTAGATCCTTACATGCGCTATTTTATAATATTAAACGAAGGGTAATATAGGACTCTAAGGGAAGTCTTGGGCTAACGAGGATAAAAAGATTATTGTATTAGTACGCGGTATGTACCGCTTTTTATCAACTTGTTAACATCCGCCTAAAACCTCGTAAATAGCTTCATCTCATCGTAACCTATACATTTTTTATCAACGAAAATTTAAGAAAAGGACCTACAACAATATTGGGCCATTTAGCCAATATAACATCGTTATTATTTACATTGGGGGTGAAGAACCAATATTTTGATTGTTGACAGAATGACTCCAATTTGAACATTCTTTATTAAGTTTCTAGTGACAAAATTTATACATTTATTCACAGTTCTATATTTCAACACTGCAATCACCTACTCTGGAATCAACTTCTTCACTATCTATATAGATACAACTTTTCTAACTAGAAATATCACTAAAATGATATTACTCAAAAATGTTTAAATTGAAGTTAGTAGTTCTGTCAACTGAAAGGATCAGAGATAGAAGTTGTGTGCTAGATTGTTATTGCCTACTGTCGATATTAATACTTTTTGTAATTTGGTTGGTTTTAATGGTTTGTTCTCTGTTAGCTTTAAGCTTTAGTTCCGTTTAAAATGCATTTCAAAAATTTTGTGGTATCCCAACATTGCTAGAAAATAATTTCTATTTAAAGTAGAATTGTATGTGAAAGTTGTGTGTTGCGCGCACCATATTTTTTTATAAGCTAATTAAATAAATATAGTTTGCCAATCTCCATTTCGAAAACGTCCCAACCTCGAGAATCTTCGAAAATAAATAAGTTGTAGATTGGGATGAGATGATGAAGCTATTCAAGAACTTTAAAGTATCTATCTATTATATATTATATCTTTATTGCTTACTACCATTCAGTCCAAAGTCCTTCGAACAATAGTCGATGCTCCGTTTTATGTAACCAACAAAACCCTACACCACCTTAATATTCCACACCTTAATATCCCTACACATGACCTTAATATTCCATTTGTCCTTGACCTTATCCCTGAAAATTTTTCCAAATTCCATCAGAACCTTTTAAATCATCCAAATCCCCTTGCACAATCCCTTTCTAGTTTCACTCATCCCTAAAATCCTCCTGGAAGGTTGAAGCGGTAGTGGCCAAGAGACCTTTTGTGTATGTGGCTAAAGCGCTCTCGCTCAAACTCCAATGGATTTAGCACCAGTGACGCGGTTGAGAGGTTAGAGCAGGGATCTCTTGGAGTCCTGCTTCTATAGTTATTATTATTATTTTTTTTTTTTTGCTTAAATGCTATTTTTTTTAGAAAATTACTAATGATGACAAAAAAAAATGTTTAGGTCAATTATTGCAATCACATTTTATTTATTTTTCTTTGTTACTACACTTTGATGGTAGCCAATAGGCCGAGAAGCTACACAACTTCAATGGTTTTATCACCAGTGACGCGGTTGAGAGAGCAGTGCATGGATCTCTTAGAGTCCTGCTTTTCCTTCTATAGTTGGAAGGAGAGGCTTGGCTTGGTGTTCCTGCCTTATTGTATATATTGTATATAGGTATGACTGTGTTTTTATCTTTTTAATTTACTTAAGATTATTTTATTTTTTATTGAACATAGTTTTTGATTATTATTTAGTTATTATTTTACTTTTTTCAATTTAATGTTTTCTGTATGTATGGTGTGAACGTGTTTGTATATCACTATAATTATTGTCCATGTGACAGATTATTATATTTCTAAATAAATAAAAAATTATTCCTTACTATATAAAATAAAATAATAAGGTATGATAAAAGTTTAGTCCTCTCATCGATACTTGCGGGAAATATAAGAGAGGAAATATTGTAATATTGTTGCAACATAAAGCAGCGGGAGCACTACAGTGCCCAGTCAAAGGCACCTCATTCCACGGTCGAATAAAAAGGCACACATGTCTTCATTGTGCTTCAACCCTGCAACTGGGTCAGGCAAACACTATCCTCAACAGCAGCCCTGCTGATTTCATTAAAAGCCTTTTCCAAGTCATTATAATTAAGTTGATATCTAAACGATATCCACTGTATATTTATTTTCAATTTAAAAAAAATATTTACGTACTGGAAAAATTCCTTGACTTCTCCCATTTATCCAGGTTTTTCAGGTCGGTCGCTACCTTGGTCTTATTTGACTTATAAATAAAAAAACAAAAAAAAAAAAAACACAGGTAAGAAATTACGGGAAAGAAAATTTGGTTCAATTCGGAGACCCCTTATTTCACTTCCCTCGTAGCTTATTGTGGTAAAATAATTATAAGGGATTCTTAGACATTTGTTTTGTAATTTAGGGTTATCTTAAGATTAGTCTTAGGACTGACTTAAGATTGTTTATTTTTCGAGTGGTAATGTTTAAATAGGAATTTATTTTTGAGAGCGAAGTTTTTTTTTTTTTTTTTTTATTATTTCAATGGAATTTACAACTGTATTACATAAAGAATACAATAAGTAAATGAGAAATTTGTAACATGGCATGTACAACATGAAGAGAAACTACCCATTGGTAGAACTCAAATTAAAATTCTATATTAGAAGATCCCGAGGCTATCTTCTTTTCAGACGCCTCGGAGGATTATCACGGATCGAGGAGGAAGCAAGGTTTGAAACGAGAGGATTCGGATGATTCTGCAGTTTGTTATGGAAGGAAAGGTATCTGGATTGGGCCAGATCGGAAACATATGGAACATTAAGGTCTTTATGGATGATTTTATTTGTGACAAAGTAAGGAGCGTTGAGGATTTTACGAAGGATTTTGGATTGTAAGGATTGGATACGAGAGGAATTCGATGGTTTAGTGGAGCCCCAAAGCTCAATTCCGTAAGTCCAAATAGGTCTTATTATTGTCATATATACGAGTCGTTTATAATTGATTGAAAGCTTAGATCGTTTGTCTAGTAAGTGCTGCAGTAGTCGAAAACGTCGGGCGGTTTCTAGTCGTTTCAGTCTGGTATGGGGGTTCCAAGTGAGTCGTTTGTCAAGGTGGAGTCCTAAGTAGCGGATTTGCTCAACAGGAATAAGTGGAGTATTATTGAAGGATACTATAGGACAAGAGGTCATAGGTTTACGACGGAGGGTAAAAGTGATTTGATGGGATTTGTTGGAATTTATTTTTATTCTCCAATTTTTACACCATTCTTCAAGGCTTGTGATATGTGATTGAAGAGTTTGGGATGCAATTAAAGGATCGTTATTAACTGATAGGATACACGTGTCATCGGCATAGGTGGTGATGACAGTGTTGGATTGGGTTGGAATGTCAGCTGTATAAACTGTGTAAAGGATAGGACCTAGGATACTACCTTGAGGAGAGAGCGAAGTTAAATTTAAAATAATATCAAAGATCAAACTAAGACTCGAAGAGGCTGAGAATTAGAAGTGGCAAAATCTATGGAATAATTTTCATCTTACTTGTAACAACTTAAATAAATAATTTTTAATAACAATAACTGTTTCATAAAAATAACCTCAATCAATATCCAATGGGCGTAAACAGCGTATAACTAGCGCAAACAGAGTTTTCTTCTCTGTTAATACTTTTCAGGTTAACAGATTAAAATTCCGAAACATCTGAGGAAATCTCAAATTAAGAATGTGCAATTCTATAATAAAACCCACTAACCAGGACTCTAGAAAAAAGTGTTGAAAGGTTTGAGAGGAAAATTCTCCCACACGATAACCGGAGCGATCTGGTATCAGAGTAGTTACGCATGGAGAAGAAAGACCAATAAAGAAATGCTTACAAAAACTGGTCAATCAATACCCTATGATATGAAGGAACAGAAGTTAAGAATAGAAGGCAAAAGACCATGTTGAAGGCCAAAAAGCAGATGGATAGGTATAATCAACAGAAATGAAGCAGCTTTGTTAACGTGGCGAAAAATCAACATGGTCTGTAATGCCAATCAGAAAAAGTGTTTTTTTTATTAACATTAACAACTTTATAATTCACATCAACTGTTATTAAGTATTTAGTGGTTAGAATTTTTAGTCAGAAATATATCTAATCTGCTCGGAAAAAATGTTCATGAATTGTTAAAAGGCCTCCATTGTATGTCGACGTCGAAGCATATTCGAACATAAACTACTGACTACAAAATATTTCTACTAATTCGAGATTATTTCGGTAGATATTCTGAATTGAAACCTTCGAATTGAAGATCGAATTGGCATGCAATGTAACTAGATAGTTTGCAATAACTCGACCATGTAGGTTTTAAAACGTTTGGAAGCTTTAGAAATACAAGTTTCATAGTCCATGGTACAGATACCTTTTTATCAAATTATTAACATCTGGCTTGAACTTCCTAAATAGCTTCATCTCATCATAACCTACAAATATTATATTTACGAAAATTCTTGGAATTGGGGCGTTTTCAATCTGAAGGTCGGCAGACTTTGTCTATTTAATTAGGTACTAAGAATTAGTAAATATCAATTTATTTATATTTATTCGTAAGATAAATTGAGCAGAAAGTGAAGAAAAAAGGTGGCCTTCAAAAATATTGAGTGACCTACACCCCCAAATTGTCAAAATAACGAGGCAACCTTTTTCTCGACTTTGTGCTCAAGTTATCTTACGATTAAAGTGGAAAGCAAATGAGTATTTACGAGTTTTTAGTAACTAATTAAATAGACTTAGTTTCCGATTTCAAGATTAAAAACGCCCTAATTCCGAGAATTTTCGTAAATAAAATATTTTTAGGTTATGATGAGAAACTTCAAAAATATTGAGCCATTTGGCCTATATAGCAGACCATACACGGTAATTCATGAATGAACGTCACAAGAAGTTCCAAGATTGCCCGCTATCGCTTTGATCATGAAGACCCTTACACGTTCAATCATTACTGATCATTACTTATGTGAAGTTTCCACTTTTTTTTCTCTCCAATTTATTGCCTACTTGATTATTTAAAGAAAAAATAGTTGAAAATGGTTAATAATAATATAGACTAGGGATATAAACAACTATTTACTTTTATGAAATTATTTACTTAATAACGAGACCTAGGTAAACTAACCTATCTAGTAGTAAGGTTAGTCTCATATCGTTTTGATAAAAGTTAGTAAAATATAAGTCTACTACTTACAAAAATTAAGGAAAGGTATTGCGAAAATAATAAATTTGTTGAGGAAAATGGAAAAAGAACTGATAAATATACACAACGTTAAAGATTTTTTTTTTCCTAAAGTAAATTGTAAAGTTTCCTCATTTTTTTTTAATTTGTTGCCCACTTGACTATTTAAAAGAAATAGTTGAAGTTGGTTTTAAATTATAAACAAGGGATATGAAAAATTATTTAACTATTTACATATAATGAAAATCATAAATTTATAATGGTTGTGAGGTCTAGGTAACCTAACCTATCCAGCAGTATGGTTAGCCCCCCCACTACTTTTACCTCAGTCCCCCCTCCACTTCTCCTGAATGAACCTTTGATTTCCGGATGTTCGGAAATCCGCAGCGCACCTCCATCAGTACTTCATTCACTACCTTACACGACAATTCGGAACGTCATTAGTGCAATTCCGATTGACCGTGTAGGGTCCCCTTATAGCCTTGTTATTTTGACCATTTGGAGGTGTAGGTCACACCAAACAGCTCAATATTTTTGAAGGCCACTTTTTTTTTTTTACTTTGTGCTCTAGTTATTTTACGATTAAATTGGAAAGCAAATGAGTATTTACGAGTTTTTAAAACCTAATTAAATAGACAAAGTTTTTCCCCTCTACATTGAAAACGTCCCAATTTCAAGAATGTTCGTAAATAAAATATTTGTAGGTTACGATGTGATGAAGCTATTTACGAAGTTTAAGCCGGATGTTAATAATTTGATAATAAGGGGGTCTGTACGATGGACTATTATTATTCATTCTAAATTAATGGAATATACATTAAAATAAACCGTATTTTGATAACCAGATGGTTTCATTATAGCAACAATACTTAATTTCGTTATCAATAGAACTAATTTAAATAATAATAAAACATATTCGTTACTCACGTGTGTGGGAGAAATCACCATGAATGCATCTTTTTCATAACACTTAACACGCACTTTTAGGCAACACTTTTAATACACATTATTAAAAAATAAAATATTAAATAAATGAAAACCCACTTTAGGGGGAAACATAACCTATCGTTAATGAGATAATCAAAGAAACCATATGATTCTCACAGAGGTACGTTCTTCCTTTGAAAGAAAATTTTTAACTGGCTTCTCTTGGAAGCCTCATAAGTAACATCTAGATCCTGGTAACCATATTTATCAATACTAAATAAACAAAAATGTAAATCGATTGAATACTAATAGTAGAATATACATTACAACAATAAAATAAAACAACAAGTACGTAAATTTTGTGCTTTTTAACTTTTCGACTTGGTGCAAAAATACATTGTAATCAGATCAAATTGTTTGTATATATTCTTCTATATACCCAATGGAATGTATCTCGGCCTTCTCGCTCTAGTTAGAATTGGTTTGGTTGAACTTCGAGAGCTAATTCTCATTTGCCGGAAATGTATGGCGAGGCAGGAGGTTAAGAAAAAAAATCTGGTGAGGGCAACACACAATTTTCACTTACCTCTCAACTTTGAATAGAAATTATTTTTGGCCATATCGGGCTATTATAAAATTTTTGAATTGCATTTTTAACTGAGCTAAAGCTAAAAAATTACAGCTAACAAATCATAAATACCATTAAAATAACCAAAGTACTATTTATTATATCACCGGTTGATTATGGATTGTACGATCCGTTGATCATGTATTGCACGATCAATTGATTATGGATTGTAAAGGGGACCCTACACGGTCAATCGGAATTGCACTAATGACGTTCCGAATTGTCGTGTAAGGTAGTGAATGAAGTACTGATGGAGATGCGCTGCGGATTTCCGTGCATCCGGAAATCAAAGGTTCATTCAGGAGAAGTGGAGGGGGGACTGAGGTAAAAGTAGTGGGGGGGCTAACCATACTGCTGGATAGGTTGGGTTACCTAGGCCTCACAACCGTTGTAAATTTCTGATTTTCATTATATGTAAGTAGTTAAATAATTTTCCATATCCCTTGTTTATAATTTTAAACCATCTTCAACTATTTCTTTTAAATAGTCAAGTGGGCAACAAATTAAAAAAAAAAAATAGGAAACTTCACAATTTACTTTAGGAAAATAAAAAACTTTAATGTTGTGTATATTTATCAGTTCTTTTTCCATTTTCCTCAACAAATTTATTATTTTCGCAATACCTTTCCTTAATTTTTGTAAGTAGTAGACTTATATTTTACTAACTTTTGTCAAAACGATACGAGACACCTTACTACTAGATAGGTTAGTTTACCTAGGTCTCGTTATTAAGTAAATAATTTCATAAAAGTAAATAGTTGTTTATATCCCTAGTCTATATTATTATTAACCATTTTCAACTATTTTTTCTTTAAATAGTCAAGTAGGCAATAAATTGGAGAGAAAAAAAAAGTGGAAACTTCACATAAGTAATGATCAGTAATGATTGAACGTGTAAGGGTCTTCATGATCAGTAATGATTGAACGTATACGGGTCTTCATGATCAAAGCGATCGCGGGCAATCTTGGAACTTCTTGTGACGTTCATTCAGAATTACCGTGTAGGGTCTGCTTGATAAAATTATTAAACTACAGTAGATATATTTAAGGTTATAAACATATCCATGAAATGATTTTATATTTTACTTCTTCTTTCACATAAGTACAATGAAATAGTTGTTTAAACAATGTCATTTCCTTTATTAGGTGGATTTTAAATATTTCATTCAAACTTAAAAATATTTTAAACGGTTGCATTTAATTAGTAAATTTCATTTAATTTCCTTGAAAACATGTGATTTACGTTAAATATAATATTTTTTTCCAATCTCCGTTTTCTTTTACATCTTTCTATATTCGATATTGTTTTTTCTAAAATTCTCCGCTTTCCAACGATATATTATACGTATATATTCGGACTAGTATTTTCAGAGATTCATTTTCGACCTGTATAAGCATTTTATAATGAGAGATAGTTGATTATTTCAAATAAACCATATTAAAGGTACTTTAGAGGAAGGCATATGAACATTGGGCATTTAAGCCCTGTAAAGTGACATCAACGAGGATAAAACCTAAATCATATTATAGATCAATTAATCATACAATGATGCACCGAGTTTAATCAAAATCGTTAGAGCCGTTTTTGAAAAAAATTGTAAAAATGTGTTTCAGCGTTCATATAAAGTGGCACTTCAGGTTAGTCAATTTTAACGAAAGAGTTGCTGTCACATCCAGCCCATATACAAACCTTAAATACTTAATAACAGTTTCGTACTACTTTTCGTTTATGAGTTAGACTGTTAACACACACACACACACACACAGACCATTTTGCGAGGCTTGGTTATTTCGACTCAGGGGACTTCAAAACATGTATTTCCGTTGAAAACTGAGATTCGAAAATTTTCACGATCGCAATATTATCCTTACTATATATTACAAATATACGTAAGTGAAAGTAAAAAGTTCGACCTGACTTGCGGCAGGGACATAGATTCTCGCCGATGATGTTCAATTTAGCGCAGGAGAAGGTGATAAGAATGAGTATTAATTCTGAAAATTATATAATACAGTAAATGAATGATTATAGAAGGAAATAGCAGGGATTCGATTTTTGATTATGGTACATTGTTTGAACTAGTAAGGAGGTAACCATATTAAAAAACCCCACTTCTTGAGCCAGATGTCGGGAGAGCGCTTAGAAATTCACTTTTTTCGGGTTTTTTGCATATATCTGGAAAATTATCCATCACATAGACAAAAACGTTCTAGACAAAATTAAAGAGTATAAAATTGCCAATATGATAGGTGCATTTTTTTTTTTTTGCAATTTCGCAGGTTTCCGTGACATCCGTCCTCAACTATGTCTAATTATGTAAACAAAATGTTTGCTTCATGTTAATTTCTTTATTCGGGTTTTCGCTTATATCACGTAAACTATCCATCACATCGACAAAAACGTTCTATACAAAATTAAAGCGTATAAATTTGCAAAATGATTGTTTATAAACATTTTATCTCTGCCTCGCTTATTTTCCGAAATATCCGTCCTCTACTATTGCTAATTTGAAAAAAAAATTGTTTATTTCTTGGATTTCACTGTATTTGATTAGCTAACTCTTGATTCGTTTTACGATTAAGTCAAACAATTTGTAACCATTGATATCTGTTCAATAAATGAGTTTAAGATATATGTTAATATGAGCATTTTTATTTATTTATTGTTATTGAACACATATCTAAAACATTGCTGTGCAATTACGAAACATCCCGTATATATACAGGGTCCTACAACTAAGGACCTCAAAACAAAAAAAAATCCTTTGAAAGCATGTCCGTAAACGCTTTCTTTAGGAGATATTCACACCTTATATGAAATAAATAAAACCTATTTATTTGTTCTAAATACTTTATTAATTAAATCTAAACATTAACATTAATATTAAATGTTGTTCAAAGTGGATTTCCTTGAGCATTAAAGAATATTTAATATAATAACTATTTTTGTTAATCTGGTCATAATGAGTTGGACATGTATCATGGATCAATCTATCTGAAATCCTTTACATAATAATGAAAATATCAATTGTAGCAAACAAGATGGATAGATCGAATCAACAAAGATGTAATAGAGCTGTATGCAGATAACTGGAAAGAAATAAGCCAAAACTTGAAAAGACGGGGAGAGCTGTTTTAGGCCTAAAAAAGAACTACAAGACCTGTAAAGTCAACAGGAAAAACAAAATGGATGGATTTAATCTAGATAAAATCCAGTGGGAATGTAAACGATTTTATAAATAAGATTATTTATTTTTACAAAGTACTTTTATTCTGAAAGGCTGAAACTTTGTTTACACACTTTTATCTCTTTGTGGCATCAAATAAGTGAATATATATTGAGATAAAAACTCATATACTTTTCCCAGACCTCGACCGCCCCTCCCAAAATTTAATATCAACCTAAACTCATTTAGGAATAATGTAATGCAGGAGAACAAAAAAGAAAGTAACATACAAGAAAAGTTACCCAACTCAATTTTCCTCTTGAGAACACCGAAAAGTGAATTACGGAAAAAAAAAAAATATGTTGACTGCATTATGGTAATGACATCTTTTTAGGAACGTAAATTAAATTTATCTGGGTCATATTCATTTTTCTTTTTATGATTCTTATTTTGAATGAGTATACGTTTTTATGAATTTAAAAATAAATTATAAATGTAAATCATTAAAAAAATTTAATTCTTGTATAAAACTGTATTAATTTATTTTTGTATTAATAACATATCAAAGTACTTATTTATTTCACTGAAATGTTTCACCAGTTATAAACCGGCGGTATTAAAGTTATAGTCCATGGTACAGCAGACTAGGAATCGATAGGCGATATTATCGAAATATCGATATTTCCCGTCCGATATTAGATATTTTACCATCGATAGTTTTACTTTTATATTATAGATATCGTTCCTTCAGTAAATTATTTTTTTTATTCATGATATTTACAACTGTATTAATAAATAAAATACATTTAGTAAATTTGATAACAGAAAATAGTAACATCAAATCACTTGTTGAGAAACTACCCACTAGTAGCACTCTAAAAACAAAATGTATTTCCAATAAGAGATCACGAGGCCATCTTCTTTTCAGACGCCTTGGAGGGTTAACGGGGATAGAAGAGGATTCGGATGGTTCTGAAGTTTATTATGGAAGGATTGGTATCTGGATTGGGCCAAATCGGAAACATAAAGATCATTAAGGTGATTATAGATTATTTTATTGGTGACAAAGTAAGGAGCATTGAGGATTTTCCGAAGGATTTTGAATTGTGAGGATTGGATACGAGAGGAATTCGATGACTTAGTGGAGCCCCAAAGCTTAACTCCGTAAGTCCAAATAGATCTAAATCTATGAGTCTTTTGTAATTAACTGGAAGCTTAGAGCGTTTGTCTAGTAAGTGTTGGAGTAGTCGGAAACGTCGAGCGGTTTCTTGTTATTTATGTATGTATCGGATTTGTTCAACAGAGATAAGTGGGCTATCATTAAAGGATACTGTGTAAGGTCATAGGTTTTTAAGGGTAAAGGTGATTTGATGGGATTTATTAGAATTTATTTTAATCCTCCAGTTTTGACACCATTCTTCAAGGTTTGTGATGTGTGATTGGAGAGTTTGGGTGCAATGGTTGGGTCATTATTAACAATATATTAATTTAAAAATAAAAATTAAAACTATCATTTTCGGAAAGAACTAGGAATTATATATGAATTTGATCGTTAGTAAAAAAAAGTTAGGAAAATATCGATATTTCTATATTCCCTAGAGTTGAATAGCGCCTGTTGTGACCCTTATCACTCAGTAAACTCAATATTTTCAAATTTGTTAGTTAGAACCTTCTTAAGCCAAGGCCACGAACTGTCAATTTAGAATGCAAATATATTAGTATTTGGCTGAATCCACGACCTACGGATGAATGGATGAATAAACAATTTTTTAGTATGCTTCT
Organism: Nezara viridula; assembly: GCA_928085145.1. NCBI lineage: Eukaryota > Metazoa > Arthropoda > Insecta > Hemiptera > Pentatomidae > Nezara > Nezara viridula. The sequence continues at coordinate 4,562,113 of OV725082.1, forward strand.
ACAAACTTCCGTCAGTTGATATACTGCTCAAGTGCGCATCATAATTCGTCCTATCGAATTTTTAAATTAGTCGTTTAAGTTCGTTATTTACGACTGCTCCAACACTTACTAGACAAACGCTCTAAACTTTCAATTAATTACAAAAGACGTATCTGCATAACTATAATAAGACCTATATGGACAAACGGAGTTGATCTTTGAGGCTCCACCAAACCATCGAATTCCTATCGTATCCAATCCTTAAAATCCAAAATCCTTAATGCACCATACTTTGTAACAAATAAAACCATTCATAAAGACCTTAATGTACCATATGTCGCTCGATTTAGCTCGAGCCAGATTTTTTTTTTTTTTTTTTTTTTTTTGTCCTTCCCTTCCTCGCCGTTAAGGCTATACGGGATTTTCCCGGGCCTGGGAGTGTGGGCGGGGATTTAAAAGACTCCCCCGGCACCGGGATGCGAACTCGTGACTATTATTATATCTTTAATTCATATGTCAGGTTGCCAGGCAACGGCGGTGCAGTGCACACGCTTTAGCCCATTCGGCTACCCCGCCCACTAGCTCGAGCCAGATATCTATCCTTTCATGATAAACTCCAGTCCCATCCAAATCCCGTTGTTTTCACCATTGCTTCTTCCTCGATTCCTGATAATCCTCCCAGGCGACTGAAAAGGAGAGGGCCTTGTGATCTTCTTAATTAGAATAATTTAGGGAGTGCTACCACTGGGCAGTATCTCTTCAAGCCTGTACATGTCATTATTTATAATTTGAGCATATTTACTAGTTGTATTTGTATACCCTCCGAGGTTTATGAAAAGAAGATGGCCTCGGGACCTTCTATAGAACTTATAGAACTTCCATTTGAGTTCTACCAATGGGTAGCTTCTCTTCATGTTGCACATGTCTTGTTATCAATGCCACATTTACTTGTTGTATTTTTCATGTAATACAGTTGTAAATTTCTTTTAAAAAAAAAAATGTATTTGTATACAGTTGTAAATTTCATTAAATAAACAAACAAACAAGAAAAGGTTCGTTATTTAGTCTGTTAAATGTCCGTCTATCTGAGAGATGTCTGTTAGTCTGCCATACCTTACGTGCTCTTCCCCTTGCCGTAATCTAACCTCATTAAATTTATAAAATCACTTAATAAATTTACAAAATTGGTATTGTTTGGAAAATTAGATTAAATCATAACATATCACAACACATAACATTTACGCTTTGACGAGACACGCTACTTCGGGTTAATATTTGATATAAGAATGACCTGGGGCACACACTTTAAAATGAAACGAAAGACTTTGAACAAGAGACTGAAAATACGATACCCATTTTTTTCTAAATTAAAATTGATAATCAGACAAAAACTAAATACATACACTCACCAGCTCAAACCCATTTGGACATACGCCTCACAGATTTACGGTTCAGCAAAAAGAACTCACTTACAAAAACTACAATCCTTTCAACCTAAAATTTTAAGACTAATAACTGCAGGTGGTATGTCAACAATAAGACTTTACAAACCGACCTAAGACGACCAACCATTGACCACCACATTACGTACTCCCTATTCCCGATTTCATCTTAAACTACACGGACATCACAATGGATTTATCAACATTAAATGGCCACGGCTGAAATGCTCATCAGAATGCGACTGAAAAGGAGCTGAATGAGAGATCTCTTTTCCTTATTTCAGGATGTAAACAGACCAAGAAAGAGGTGCTGCTGGGTTCCATTCTTCGTCATGCCTATCGTGACATTTTCTACTTAACAACTGCTAATTGTCACTACCATGACAGGTGCGGATGAAGATTTGATGACAGAAAACTATATATTTCAAAAATGTTTATAATATCGATCAAAATATTGACTATCCATGTTTCAAACCCGATGTTTTGATTGTATCGATAGTTATAAGTCGATATTAATATCGATCTTGGGGCTTCGGAATCCCTTTTTATCAAATGATTATCACTCCTCTAGAACTTTTTTTTAAATTATTGTAATCATAGCGCCATGATGCTAAATGTTCTTGATTGTGGTAGATTGTATTGTTATTGAAATAAATCTATCATCTCTCTCTATATACAAGTATAAGGTAAGTGTGCTTATAATAGACAATTAAGATAACTTTACAACATTAATCTGAATCACTAGCGGATCCAGGATTTAATTTTGGTGGGGGTTTCAGGCCGAAAGCTTTTTTTTTTTCATAAAAATGAAGGTAATCAGTTTGGAAAAAAAGAAAGAAACTAAATAGCTATATGAAATGGTGTTTAAGTGATTAATAAAGTTCTTTTAAATGTAATTAGACGAACGATAATACTTTAACAGATAATTTTTTTTTTTAATTCCATAAAAAATGGTTATGTTTTACCATTTTGGGTAGGGGGGGGGCTTCAACAATGAGTTTGATTGTGGAAGTGGGGTGTCCGAATGAGCTAACGTGTATCAACAACACCGCGAGTTGCCCGGTAACCAGATAACCACTTTTTGAGATTGAAAAAAGTACGAGTTCGCGTCCCGGTGGCAAAGGAAATTTTAAATTCCCCGCCCTCACCCTTTGGCCCGGGAATATCCCGTATGGTCTAAAAGGCGAGGGAAGTACAGAAAAAAATAAATGAGTTTGATTGACAACAAATTTATTCTTTTATCAATTTCATTTTTTTCTATATACTCAACCAGTTTATAAAAAATAATATATTTTTTATTTGTTAATGACTTTAGGGACTTTACACCTTAAAGGCCTAACAAAATTTTTTTGTAAAAATAGAACGCTTTGAAGATTCCTTTAATCTTAAGCATAAAAGGAATATGTTTACAGTTTTATTTTTGAAGTGATAAAAGATGAAGCAGTTAATACGGAAGGTTTTCTTTTTATTGTAAAAGATAAAAAAGTGAAAGAGCAGCTCGCGAACGAGCTTCGTGAATTATTCATCGCGCCGAGCTCTGTTCCGGCCTTCCGCGAAATGTGATGTATTTTTATCTCGCTTCGCGGCTACTCTTTTTTATGATGAGTTCCGCAATCAATATTTGTTTCCGCAATTGGAATATTGCGTGCTGAATATAAATTTAAATATTTATCAAATTTCAGTGAGTTTAACGAGCAGAAGAAAAAGCGGTTAGTTCTTTTTAGTCTCAACAAAAGACTATGTTCCTAAACTCAGTGCTTAGCTAATCGATGGTATAGGAGCCTTTCCTATACTTGGAAAATCTATTACACTGTTCTACATCAAAATCCTTCCTTTAAAAGAAATGTTGTTTTTTTTATGTTTTGAGGTATGCTGAACACAAATCCGAAAGGAAAATCTCTACCAGGCACCATTTCATGTCAAATTTGTATTGTGTAGCAAAAACAAGTGAGGTGATTTTGGACATTTTTTTATTGTTGAAACCTTCAATGAAAAAAAAAATTGATTTTGAAGCTATTACAATTTATTAAAACATGAAAAAATGTCGAGATCTTGAGTAGTTTTGAGAATTTTCTCACGCTCTATTTAATGAGCTGGAATTTAAAAAAAAAAATTAATGAAAATAAAAAAAGAGCTTCGTCCGCATTGAAAACGTGTGTCGAAAAATTTCGGGCTGGAAAATAACTACAAATAACAAAGTAATTGTTAAAGAATTGCGCCATATAAGGCCGTGTCTTATACAGAACGTGTTATTTTTCACTCTCATTTGGATTTCTTCCCTTTCAACTTGGTAGCAGTTTCAAATAAACACGGAAAACAGTTTCATCGAAATATAACCCGAATGGAAGATGTATAGCAGTAAATCCAACATGAAGATGCTTTTGCTGACTATTGTTTCACATTGCAATGGGACACAGCTGATGAACATCATGATAGGAAAAAATGTATACATTGACTATAAAGTTATATTATGTTCGAGAATAAATATTTTATTTATTATTATTAGACACTGAAGAAGGCCAGTGAGAGTAAAATATTAATTAAGGTTTTTAGTAAAATATTAGGCGCGGTTAAAGAGAATGATGAATGAAGAATTAGACGCAACCAAGAACTAGCCAACTTATACAAGGAACCGGATTTGCTGTAATATAGCCGGATAGCAAGACTGAGATGGGCAAGCAATGTTGTACGGACGGACAAGTCCTCAATCCCGAAGAAGCTGCTCAGCATGGAGCTAGGTGGGAAAAGAAAAGTGGGCATACCAAAACTAAGATGAAAAGATGGAATAAGTGCAGGAACCTAAGGACAGGGAAACATGGAGAAAACTCCTTGAGGCAGTCAGAAGATCCAGTAATGGATAATCGAGTGCGGCGAGATGATGGTGATATATTATTATTAAGAAAATAAATAAATAAATGAAGTAAGAAAAACCATGGTATTTAGTGTTGCCCAAAATCGGTTTTGGTCTTGCACTGTACAAGACCAAGACCAAGGCCGCCTAACTGTTGCAAGATCAAAACCAGGAGGACTGGCAAAAAAATCGATTTTTTAAAATAAAATTAAAATAATAATACTTGACAGTATTAGTTACCATATATTATAAATTGGTATAACCAATATACTTTTGCATTTAAATCCTCTAATTTTTCATTCGGGCTTAGTTCTCCTATCTAAAAAATTACAGTAATATCTCTATAGTAATAAGCTAATAAGTAACTGCAAGACTGCGGTGAGACTCTTGCGCAAGACCAAGACTGAGTTTGCAAGACCAAGACTCGTCATTTGGGCAACACTAATGGTATTCAAGTTCTTTTCAAAAACAACCTTAATTTTCTGAAAAATGGTGCCTGATATAATATAAGCCAATATAAGACAACAGACATGTGTATACATTGGCTTATATAATATACATTTATAAATGATATACAGACATTGTAAATCTCTAATCGCCTTAAAGAGCCTTCACCAATTCGAGAGATGGCCGAGCGGACTAACGCGTTTGCACAGAGACGCGTTGTCGGTTGTCCTGCAACCTGATAACCGAAGTTATAGATGATAAATAATTACGAGTTCGCGTCTCGGTACCGAAGGGTCTTTTAACTCTGGTATTAATCCCTCGCTCCAAGGCTTTGAAAACCCCATGTAGCCTAAAAGGCGAGGTAGGGGAGAAGGAAAAAAAAAAACAAATAAAGAAAAACAGCCTTGTCCATCTATGCCTATGATGGGATATTTCTTTCCAGTTATCTGCACGCAGCTCAGTTGCATCTTTGTTAATTCTTTCTATCCATCTGCTTTTTAAACTATTCCCAAGTGGTCTTTTGCTCAATATTGAGGCATTCATTGTCGTTAAGACTTCCAGATAGATATGAATGTACTGTATCTGTACGTATACTACATGACTATCTGTACTTCCAGATAGTCTACATGCCCCGTCCATCTTAACCTTCGTGCCTTCATATCGTAAAATGTGGATTGACCAGTTTCTGTAAGCAGCTCTCGATTGGTCTATCTTCTACATGTGTTAGTACAATGATCCCAGATCACTCCAATTATATAAGGATTTTCCTCACAAATATCTCGACACTTCTTTCTAAGGTGCTGGTTAATGCCCAGATCTCACAGCCATATTTATTAGAATTGGCTTTGTCATAGCATTATATACCCTTAATTTGAGATTTCTTGGGATTTTTAGGAAATTAAATACCTTTGAAAGGGAAAAGAAAGCTCTGTTTGAACTAGTTATACGTAGTTATGTAGAGAAGAATAGTTGGGGTGGTCAGTCAAAAAAGAAGGCAAAAATAAATGATAATATTTATTTTTACATATGCCGACGTTTCGACCTGAAGTTCAGGCCTTCATCTTTATTATATTGTATATTGTCTGTACATCTTGATATACTTTACAATATCTCAATTTTCTATCTAACTACTCCATTCTCAATGTCTTAATTTTACTATTTATTTTCATTTCTTATATAACTTCATATTTCTTTTTTATGTTTTGCATTTTATTCTAAGATTCCTATTTTAACACTTATGTCACCCTTTTTTATTATGCCTACTTCATCATTCCACACTTTGTAACGGTTATTATTATTTATCTCTTAGTTCTTACTATTGTCATTATTCTAACAATTTCATTTTACTTTATATTTATTTATTTATTTTTTTTTTTTTTTACCATCACTTCTTATGTTTCCCATACCTTGTTATCTGGTTATTTTCTTAGCCCTGATGAAGGCTTGAACTTCAGGTCGAAACGCCGGCATATGTAAAAAATAAATATTATCATTTATTTTTGCCTTCTTTTTTGACTGAGCATCCCAACTATTCTTCTCTTCATTATCCACGACAGTCAACCATTTACCAATTATAAATCAATATAATATTTTAAAAAACACAAAATATTACATTGTGGTATATTACTTAAAGAAAAAATCGTTGCATGCCTTTTGACGGGCCGATTAAATATATTTTATTCAAGTCAGTATTTTAAACTCAAATTGTTTCGAAACGGACTATCACTGAAGAATATGAGCCATCAAACTTAAAACTCGGTACAGTCGTATACTCAATAAATCGTTACATACCTACAAGCGGTCAACCTAAATTACTGACCCATCTTACAGAGTAGAAATAAATATGTCACTGTCAAAATAAAAAAAAATTAACCTCATAACAGGCTTTTTTTGTAGAAATTGTAGCTTACAAAGAAAGGTTCCGGAAGGCTGATATTTCTGTCAGAAGAATAAACTTGGGCATTCTGCAACATCAGTATTCTGTCAATTTATGGTTGGGCGTAGTCAGTTGTCAGATTCTCGGACCCACCAGACCAGGAAAACGTTTTTTGAATTACCAACCTCTATATCTCATCGAAGTTATATTTTCGAAAAGTTCAGTACACCGTTGGAAAGTTGGTTCGAAGATATTTTGTGTGACTCTCGTAGCTTGATGATTCATCGCAGGAGATTGCAAGGAGTATTTATGAAATTTATTCATTTTAGTATACTACATCATTTTCAACAATGCACCAATAAAAAAAAGGTTGACCCTCACAAATGTGGAGGTTTTACACTTCAAAGTACGTAGAATTTAAATATCGAATAATAAAAAAAATCTAAGGGTAGTTTTTGGGAGATTTTAGTCAAAACACAAAGTAAAAATAAACAAATTATATATTAAATAAATAAATAGTAGTGCGCGGTACACACCTCTTTTTAACGAATAACTAACATCCGCCTGAAAATTTATTAATAGTTTCATCTCCTTGTAACCTACAACTATTCATTTACGAAAACACTTGGAATGGGGACGTTTTCAATCTGGATGGAGGCAAACTTTGTCTATTTAATTAGGTACTCAAAACTTGTAAATACCCATTTGCTTTCCACCTGTATTCTAAGATAATTTGATCGCAAAACCAATAAAAAAAGGTGGCATTCAAAATATTGGACCGTTTGTCCTATATAGTCTTGTTATTTTGAGAATTTGGGGATGCAGGTCACGCCAAACGACTCAATATTTTTGAAGGCCACCTTTTTTTCTCGATTTTTCATCAAATTATCTTACGATTCAGGTGGAAAGCAAATGGGTATTTACGAGTTTTTAGTATCTAATTAAATAGAGAAAGTTTGTCCCCCTTCGGATTGAAAACTTGCTAATTTCGAGAATTTTCGTAAACAAAATATTTGTAGGTTACTATGAGATGAAGTTATTTACGAAGTTTCATGTGGATGTTAATAATTTGATAAAAATGGGTCTGTACCACGGACTATAATATTTATTTATTTAAGGGAATAAAAATTTCTCTACGAAAAAAAATCATGTGTCAGAAGCTTTTCTCCAAGACTACTAGGCCGATTATTATAAAATTTAGAATTAAATTCAGAAGTTACCAGAGAATGATCATCGGAGCTCGAAGGATGGCCTCAGAAATTTTTATATCTTTTTTTTTTATTATTCATGATATTTACAACTGTATTTAAAAATTAAATACATTAAGTAAATTTGATAACAGAAAATAATAACATGAAATGACTTGTTGAGAAACTACCCACTGGTAGCACTCTAAAAAAAAAAATGTATTTACAATAAGAGATCTCGAGACCATCTTCTTTTCAGACGCCTCGGAGAGTTATCAGGAATAGAAGAGGAAGCAAGGTTAGAGACGAGAGGATTCGGATGGTTCTGAAGTTTATTATGGAAGGATTGGTATCTGGATTGGGCCAAGTCGGAAACATAAGGAACATTAAGGTCATTATGGATTATTTTATTGGTGACAAAGTAAGGAGCGTTGAGGATTTTCCGAAGGATTTTGGATTGTAATGATTGGACGCGAGAGGAATTCGATGGCTTAATGGAGTCCCAAAGCTCACCTCCGTAAGTCCAAATATGTCTTATTGTAGTCATGTATATAAGTCTTTTTTAATTAACTGGAAGCTTAGAGCGTTTGTCTAGTAAGTGTTGGAGTAGTCGGAAACGTCGAGCGGTTTCTTGTCGTTTCAGTCTGGTATGAGGATTCCATGTTAGACGTTTTTTTATATCTTTTAAAATTAATCTACTCCTGAAGAGAAATTAGAAGTGAGGGCTTAGGGGAAACAAAAAATATAGTTTATTTCGGAATCTTTACATAATAACTACAAAATCCACTTTCAAAAAGTTGATATCATTTAACGTTTCAGATTAATAAATTGCCTATTTTTATTTTTTTTATCTTATGTATATGGGTCATGAAGCTACAAATCGCTAAAATTCCATCGGAAATTGTACATCACAAACCATAAATCAATCCGAAACCATCGAGAATATAAATAACTCGAATAAAATTTTATTTCTTGGAAAGTAATTATTTTTTTAAAAATAATAAAAATAAATAAATAAAATACAATGAAAGGACAAGCTCCTCTTACAAAATTAAACCCTGAAGTGACGACAAATAATTAATCCCTTAATTAAAGTTTAAGCGAAAAAAATTAATTAATTAATAAAAAATCACTGACTTGAATAACACTATTTTCCATAATAATGGATTGATGGTTGACTGCAGTGAATAATTAAAAAGAAGTTCATTCGATTGTTCAGTAAAAATAAATAATTTACATTCATCCCTAAAACCATTATTATTTTATACACAACTTACTTCAATACTATTTTTCATGATTTCTAAAAAAATAGGTATATTTTTTTTAAAATTTACCTACCTGAGTGGAATTCGAACTGAGAGCATAGGCGAAACAAAATTATCACAGAGTTCAATATAATATACTAATACAATGGTTATTTCCTAGCCGATGTATGCGAGAAAAAAAAAATGTATATATAGGTATGACTGTGTTTTTATGTTTTTAATTTACTTATGTTTAGTTATTTTATTTTTTATTGTACATAGTTTTTTATTATTATCTAGATATTATTTTACTTTTGTTAATTTTATATTTTCTGTATATATGGAGTGAATGCATCCATATATCACTATAATTATTATATAATGTGACAGATTATTATATTTATAAATAAATAAATTTAAAAAAAAAATTGCAAACTGCGAAATCAATTTTAAACGGCATGAATTATTTTTATATTTAAAGAGATTAATAAATAATAGATTTTTTCTTCTGGATTTTACATATTTCATGAATCTAAGCCATTGCCCAACAAACTTCTAAATTTTCATCGAAAATTGTTCATACAAACATGGTTTCACAGAAACAGGAATAAATTAAGTTATATTCTTTTCCATAAAGGACATTTTTTTAAAAAATATTTATTTAAATAAATAAAACTAAAATCAAATAATGAAATCCCCATTCCCAAAATTAAATCTTGAATCAACTGCTGCTGACTGTAACTTTTTAAAAATATATATATATATATATATGTATATATATATGCATATTCTTTTTCATATATAATATAATATAGATTTTTATATATGTATATAATACTATGTGAACTAAAATATAGACCAGCGTATATTTAAATAAAATAATTGTCGGTCACGCGTTGCTGTGGCTCATTCTGGTCAAATAAAAAAAGAAGTAGAAAAGAAATTAGATGTTTCTAATATATTTTATGTAACAATACTTGTGAATATGCGATATTCTTTGTTGTTCTATTCTTTGTATAGATATAGAGATTGTCTGGTTTTCCAACTCTAGAATTTGCAACATATAATTGTCTATATAAGAAGCAATCGGTCTCTAAATCTCCCACGAAAAATTACTAAATGTTTAAAGCATTATATCTCTGGACCAAATCGTCCGATTTTAGTGATTTTTTTTTTATTTGACAGGAATCAATAAAGCTTTCAAATAATGATGGGTATAATCAAACAAATATTGTATATTTTTTGAGTTATTCGCAAATATAGTTTTGAACCCATCGTAACTTTTTTTTTCATACTCTTTTCGGGGAAGGATGTTATATACATAAATTAAAAGGGCTTCAAGGAGAAGACTTTAGCCAAGTTTAATTAAAATCGTCACAGCCGTTTAGGCGCTGCAGTCCATAACGACACGATTTCCGAAACGAAAGACCGGAGGTTGATTAAATTTATATAAAAACATTCCTGAATGCGACAGAAACATTATGTCAATATTTCAAAGCGATCGGTGAAGAAGTTTCGGAGATTAGCGGTTTTGCACAAACGAAAATTTACGTTTTTGTTAATAGAGATATATAATTGTCTTTGGCCAGTTATGTAGTTTTTTTTATTTTGCTCATTATTGTTATTCTGAGGGGACTGTGCCCCAGAAAAAACTTATTTTTCTATTCTATATAATATATTTTAGACAGTTTAAAATAAATATTCATATAAGTAATTACGAACAATACTGCTAAATAAATTTCCAAACGGCTTGATAATTTTTTTATTTCAGTTAAAAACCCCTGAAATTTCATCGATAATTGTTCACTACCAATAAAAAAATGTAATGAATTAGAATCGAACAACAATAACCTTTTAAGTTAGTGGTAATTTCATTATTTTAAAGGAGAAAATATAATATTACAGAAAAAAAAAATTGGGGGGAAATATAGCTTAAGAAAAACAAAAATATACATACATTGATTTCTTTTTTCTGTCTCAACCATTAGACAAATAAAATTACCAAAGTTAATTAGTTCATTTTCTCATAGATATAGGTGAAAAAAAAATTAAAAATCAGTACAAACAAACTATAAAGTTTGCTTTCAAATGGTTTGAATTATTTCGTAATTTAAAGAAAGAATTTTTTTTTTATTAACAGCTCTTCGAAAATTGTTCATTATAAACCATTCCATTGCTGAAAGATGTTGTTTTTTTTAAATATCTTGAATAAAATCAATAACGTGAGATACCAAAAAATCTTTTGGATCAATTCACTCACTTCTTCATTCAAAAATAAAAATTAATAGTAAGATTTTATAAATTAAAACCAAACAAGAATAACCATAAGTTAGGGTTAAACTAGAAAATATAATTTTACTAAAAAAAAGTTATCCTAAAGAGAGGACTGAGAGTTTTCGGGAACATATAGTTCGCGAAAAACAAAAAAATATGGAAATCTTGTTTTTCTTACTATCTCAGCCAAGAGCCAAACAAAATTATCAACAGCTATTTAGTTAATTTTCTCATAGATCTAGGCGAAAAATAAAAAATCAGAAAAAACAAACAACAAAATTCGCTTATAAATGGTTTAAATTATTTCTTAATGGTTTGTAATTCAAAGAAAGCACTTTTTTTCTGTTTTTTTTTTTTATTAACTGCTCTCATAATATATGAAGCTTAAAATTCCTTTGGTATCATCGAAAATTGTTCACTATGAACCATACCTTTTCTGAAAGATGTTTTTTTTTTTAAATATCTTGAATAAAATCAATAAATTGAGATATCAAAAAATGTTTAGATCGATTCACACACTTCAGCATTAAACAAAACATAAAATAAAAATTAATAGTACGGTTTTATGAAATAAAACCAAACTACAATAACCATAAGTTAGGAATAAATTAATTATTTTAAATTATAAAATATAATGTTACAAAGAAAAAAGTTGTCCTAAAGAGAGAAATGGGAGATTTTGGAAAAATATAGCGAACAAACAAAAATATATAAAAATTTTGCTTTTCTTTCTGTCTCAGCCAAGAGTTTAACAAAATTACCAACATTTAAATAGTTAATTTTCTGATAGATCTACAAGAAAAAAAAATTAAATAATAAAAAACAAACTGCAAAATTCGCTTCTAAATAGTTTGAATTATTTTAATATAATGAATTTTTTTTAAAGGAATTTTTATTTATTTTTTTTAAATATTTAAAGAATATTACTATAGATGATGCCACAAAATTCTAAAATTTCATTGAAAATTATTCTCTATCAATCATGAGTGCTTAGAAATAGATCAAGTTTCTTTTAAAAATAACTTGAATAAAGTAAGAAATCAAAGAAAATTTATATCGATTCACACATTAAACAAAACAAAATGAAAATTAAAAGTAAGAAAAAATACTTTGAATTTATAGCTAAATAAATAAAAAAAACGAACTATAATAGCCATAAGCTATGGTTAAATTAATTATTTTAATTTAGTAAATATAATATTTTTAAAAAAATGTAAAGAATATGTAAAGAAACTGTAAAAAGTGTAAAGAATGAGAAAGAGATTAACTGGGATTGCTGTAGACCTGAATGGAAAGGCAGCATATGTTCAACCTATTGGCGGGAATACTTCGGCGTCTTTACGATGCATCTTAACTTTACAATCACCTTTCCATGTATCATGAAAATAATATTTTATTTTTATATTTCATATATATTCAGAAAAATATGTGTCTAAGATATATACAAATAAAAAAATATTTATTATAATACAAAAAAGGAGATTTTATACATTATAAGATTCTAAAATCGAGTCTAAAAGTAAGATATCAAAGGAGACTAATATCATAAAATATGTCATCCTTCTACTTACGTCTTGCTTCAACCCGATGCTTCCCCTGCGAAGTCGAGGCTGTGAATGAAGCCACCTCTGCCCCACTATCGACCCAGCTTCCCTGCGAGAGAGGGGAAACGGGAAATGTCCCTCGTGGATGCGGGGAAAATCGGGAAATATCTCTCCAGGAAGTCAGGGAAAGAGGGCAAAGTGCATTTCCACTCGAGCTGTAATAGGTGTCCCTTATTTTCTCCCCTCTCTTCTTTTCTGCCACCGGCCTCGAGACCGCTCCATCTTATTGGTAGATAATTAAATCACGACTCCTTGATAGCGTATCTTCTTCTTGGGACCCTTGAGGATGGCTTCGATAAGTGGATTCTTCTGGTACATTCAAGGTCATGTCCTCAATCATCGAGAGATAATGAACTTTAATATCCATTAATTCTATCTTGCTTCAAAGCAACCATTCTTTTTTTTTTTTTTTTTTTTTTTTTTTTTTTTACTTTTCTACCTATATTAGGTAAGGAAAGTATTGCGATCGGGTCAAATTTCCGATGTGCAGTTTTGGACGGATCTATACGTTTCAGAGCCCCCTGACTCCGAAAAGCACATTTCAGCCATTGCTCTGTATGTCTGTGCCAAGATTATCTCGGGAGCTAGTATATCGATTTTGTTGTTTCTTTTTTTTCTTTTTTTAGGGTTTTGACTATTGATTCCTGGGACACGAATTGGGTGCTACCTGCGCAATAAGTGAAAAACATATTTTTCCATAGACTGTAGCGCAAAAAACTGCTTGAACGATTTTTATAAAACTTTCCTATAATGTTCTAATAATCGTCTTTTCGATTTTTTATTCTATCGTAAAATTTGTATAGAAGGATAATTAAATTATCAACAAAATAAAAAAAAGTTCATCAGAATCAAATCAGTATTAGCAATGATACAGCGTGTTGTATTTTCACAATTTTAGCCTGTATGGACATCGTTTATCTCGGACCAATATTAACGAAGTTACAGCTATTTTAATTTCTTATGTAAGATTACGAGTTCAAATAACGATGTCATAAAGGGATGAAAGAGAGAGAAAAAGAAAATTAAGTGAAGAAAATAAAAATGTTTTAGAGTCTAACTCGCAAAGTAAATATTCTAAGGTAAAATATGTATCAAACTTTTGAAAGGTAATTGAATTACCTACAAAACGAAAAATGTTCATCGGAATCAAACCAGTATTAGCGATGATACGACTTGTTATATTTTCACACTTTTAGCCTGTTTCTCTATAAAACTAAATAAACATCGTTTATTTCGGCCACTAATAACGAAGTTACAGCTATTTTAATTTCGTATGTAAGATTACGAGTTCAAATACCGCTTTCATAAAGGGACGAAAGAAAGAGAAAAAAGAAAATTAAGCGAAGAAAAGAAAAATGATTTAGGGCCTAATTCGCCAAGTATGTAATATATGTTAAAGTTTATATTAAAACTTTTGAAAGGTAATTAAATTACCTACAATAAAAAATTAAATCACGGAATCTAACACTGTATTAGCGATGACACAGCGTGTTCTATTTTCACATTTGTAGCGTGTTTTCGGACCAATATTAACGAAGTTACAGCTATTTTGATTTCTTATGTAAAATTATAAGTTCAAACCCCGTTTTCATAAAGGGACAAAAGAGAGAGAAAAAAGAAAATTAAGTGAAGAAAAGAAAAATGATTTAGGGCCTAACTCGCTAAGTATATATTCTATGGTAAAATTTATATAAAAAGTTTTGAAAAGTAATTAAATTACTTACAAAACAAAATTAGCGTATTAGCGTATTAGCGATGATACAGCGTGTTGTATTTTCACAATTTTTGCTGTTTCCTTACAAAACTATATGGACATCGTTTATTTCGGACCACTATTAACGAAGTCACTGCTATTTTAATTTCGTATGTAAGATTACGAGTTCGAATCCCGATGTAATACAGGGATGAATGAGAGAGAAAAAAGAAAATTAAGTGAAGAAAAGTAAAAAGTTTTGGGGACTAACTAGCTAAGTATATATGCTATGGTAAAATTTATATTAAAACTTTTGAAAGGTAATTAAATCACCAACAAAACAAAAAATAAAATAACTGGGACCGAACCAGAAATAGGGATGATACAGCGTTTCCTATTTTCTAAAAATGTTTTAATTTATTATTTTTCTACCTATGCAAGGTAAGGAAAATATTGCGATCGGCTAGTATTTCCGATGTGCGGTTTTCGACGGATCTGTACGTTTGTGAGCACCTTGAGTTTGAAAAACACTTCTTTTTTTTTAAATGAATACTTCTTTAGGATCATTTTACACTTTTTTTTTTGTAGAGAGTGAATGAAACTGAGGCTCGGACGTGTAACACTCATTCGGGTAAAGTCGATTAATTGAAGTGCTTTGCATTTGAATTAAAATATCTCAGAAATTAAAAATCGAACCTGCATACTATATGGGAAGGAAATATATAGTTCAGTGTTTCATCCTATCAGCGTGGGAAATGTTCATTCGATTCAATTTATCCTCATTTTTTTTTTCGGTTGGCTCTACAGACATTGTAGATCTTTGGCCGCCTGAACCAGCCTTCTCCACCTCTGCATATCTTGGGCTACTGCTTTCCAGTTTGCTGCATGAAGCTCAGCCGTATCTTTGCCTTATCCTATCTATCCATCTCGTTTTGCCCTTCCACGTGGTCTCTTGCCTACTATTCTGGCATCCATTGTTGTGTAAAGGCCCTGATGGATTACTATGAGCTATATGCCTCGCCCATCTTAACTACCTTACCTTCATGTCATGAGATATTGACGGACCCGTTTCTTTCAGCAGTTCTTTATTGTTCCTCTTCTCCTCCATGTGTCAAGGTTCTGGTCCCATATAGGTCCTATTATCTTAGGTTGAACTTTTCTTTCGAATCTATCAATTCTGGCTTCTAGTGTGCCGGCTAGAGCCGAGGTTTC
The DNA here is from genome assembly GCA_928085145.1 of Nezara viridula. Classification (NCBI taxonomy): domain Eukaryota; kingdom Metazoa; phylum Arthropoda; class Insecta; order Hemiptera; family Pentatomidae; genus Nezara; species Nezara viridula. Next base: position 4,577,922 of record OV725082.1, read on the forward strand.
ACAACCGTACAGCAGGACTGCCTTAATGTACACACTTATTTTTAGATTTCTGGAATTTTTTGCTGGATTTCAGAACCCTTGAAAGAGAGACGACAGATCTGTTCGCACTTGTTATTCGCTGGTCTATCTCTGTTATTTGATCATCCTCAATGTAACGAACTATTATTCAAAACTAGTTGGCCCATACGAATAATTCGCACAGTATATTTTGGTCAGTAAACAACTGATAATACAATATAAAAATTACATAATGATGTGTTTTATGAGAGAGAAGACATTTTTTTTTCTCAATAGCATCATATCAGTTCATCTTTGTATATAAAACTCACTTTGGAACACTCTATGAAACATATTTTGGAAGAGTGCCCTTTTTACACCGCAAGATTGAAAGATCTCGGAATACCCCAGAATATATCAGCATCCCTGGGAAATCAAGAAGAAATAGTTACCAAAGTCATCAAGTTCCTGGATAGTGAAAGACTTAAAAAACACATATGACAGGCTTATAATTAATGATCCTTTGCAGATTTATTATTATTTTTTTATTTATTATTATCAATTTTTTTTTCATTTCATTTGTTTATTAATCTCAATTCATTTATTGATTCTACTGTTATTTTTTAAATTTATTTATTTATACATTTTTTATACATCTTATTACCTATAAATGTCTATTATTATCCTTATTTTATTCTATCAATCCATTTCTTTATTTTATTTTTTTATTTTATTTTTTTTTTTGTACCAACCATCCAAATAGTATTGAGTGATATTATTTAGTTGATCGGGCGCTTATGACCTAGATTTTTTGCGCCTAGACATCGAAACAAACAAACAAGTTCATCTTTGTAAATAAAGTTTCGCTTTAGATTCTTTTTTTTTTCGTTCTGTAGGAAATTTAGTAACTTTTGAAATAATTATAGGTCTAATCAAGAAAAAAAGAATACATTTTTTAAGTAATTCGCAAATAAAGTTTCTTTTCATTCATAACTTTTTTTCCTGAAATTTTGGGTGGATGTTACTATGATTTGTCACTGCTCCATTTATTACAATTTAGTTTGATACCTCATTCATCAAAAGACATCGCTCCTGAGAGCCGGAAAAGATAATCGTTATGGCGAAAAACTATCGTACTATATTAGAAAGATTGATTTTATATTTACGTGACGCGCACAATGGTCGGAAAAGGCATAAAAACGGAAAAAACCATCGTTAACTGTCAATTTAAGTAAGATATTTGAAAAACTTAATTTATTAAAGCATGTTAGGCATTATGAATTAATATACAATAACAATTTTTTGGTAATACCAACCTTTATTATTATTGTTAATTTCTTTCAATTATAAATAAAATATATTTTGCATGTAATATGTTTTAAAAGCGAAAATTTATTGCATAAGGTTATTTGACAGAATCAATTATAAATATCTATTATCTATATTACTATCAAGAGTTCATAGTGTTAAGAGAAGAAGAGCAAATTAATCTACAACTAAATGAAGATAAAACCAAAGACGTGGGGTGGTAAGCTGAAAACATTAATCTAGTATCAATTATGAGTCACGAAATTGTTTGAATTTATCTTCAATATTTTCCTTTACATTTTCTTTATTTTTATTTTATTATTTTTTTGTTTCTATAATTTTAATCTTGTTTTCTATGACGAAAAGGAGTAAATTATATTAGGTATAAATTTACTTAGATACAGGTAGGAATTTTTTCTTGCTCGTTTTTGGTATAACTTTCTTGACTGGAATTGCTAGATAATTACCAAAATCTCAAATTATCGCAGCTGATTTTTGTATTCATCATTAGCAGAGTGTTCAAAAAACATTGGCTCGTGTTACTTTCCGATGGAAAAAGGAAATTCCAGGATCCGTTGGCTGACTTATTCTATGAAAATACGATATTTTAAAATTTATTTGACCCGTTTCCAAAAATTACACAACAAAAAATTATTTTCAGAATTCACCAAAAGCGGCTAAAATATATCATTATATATAAATATAAGTTATAAAAATATAAAAATATCAAATAATTTAAACAAGTTACACGATCAATGTGGCAGAAACGTGATTTTTACTTATATTTTATTGAATATTTTTGAAACTCGTGTTTTTATTCGTGCCTAAACTTTACGAATATATTAGTTAACTATGTCAGACAATAAAAACATAGAAATTTGAATTATCATAACTCCTTCAATATAAGAGTTTTTGCCGCTCTCAGACCACTGTGCGCCGTATTAGAGAGGCAAAAAGGGATAAGTATAGTGTCAAAGACCAAATCATAATGAATTTCATACTAAATATTGTCATATTAAAATAATGTGAATATACGATTGTTTTATTTATAGAGGATGATACTGGCTTAGAATGATCGGACGGAGTAAGTTTACTGGAGTAATTTAAACAGAGTTATAATTTTATATACTGAAAATGTTATTACTTTATAGATATAGAACGAAAAAAATGTTTGTACACAATTATAATTGTATATACTGTAAATGTTATAACATTTTTAAATATGGAGCAAAAAAAATATTTATATGTCATATTATTTACAAGTTGAACTTTTTACTACTATCGTGTGATCTTAAGAAAACGCCGTAATTTTATTTTTTGGCCTTAAGTTTGTCAAAGAAAGTTCTGTTTTGAAGCCAAGAATTAGTAATGAAAAAATATAACCACATAATATCGATACAAACATAATAAATACAGCCTAAAAGTCCGTTTACCCTAAAAGGCGAGGACAATAACTAACGTGAATAATGCTACTAATACATATATATATATATATATATATATATATATATATATATATATAACTTGTAATTAATTTAATCTTAAATAATTTATAAACTATAAAATTCCCTATGATAGATGTAAAAAATCTTCTAGAATTATATAGACTAAAAAAAAAAATAGTTAATGTAAGTTTTACGTACTGTTCGTAGGTTTCACTTAATATAGCCTGAACCATATATGGAGTAAAGCAATGAATCTTACCTGAAAAAAAAATAAAGAAAAAGATATAATAAAAAATGTATTCAAATATGAATAAACAAAATTGGTTTCCTAATTTTAAGACCTTAACATTAATATAGAATAAAAAGAATAATAAAATTTAATCTAAAAAATAAATATAATTTTACTTAGCCATGTGCTCAAAAAATCGTTATACAGTGAAATTGATACACCCCATAGAAAAATAGAAAAAATACTTCAATGGCTACAGTAAATAAATAACACCAAAGACTCTTCAACGGACTTAGTTATAATCCCATTTTAAATATGAATGAATTCAATAAAATTAAAATATTCAACTGTGATTAGTTTTAAAAATATATTTAAAAAACTGGATAATTTTAACTCAGTCAAAATGACTAACCTCACTTCTTATTAGCTTTTAAATACTATTAATTTAACTCAACGCCTTTTAGGAAAACGATTATTTTCTATTATCTCTTTCAGTCTGTTTCTAATGGAGTCAACTATTTTTCGCTGATTCTGGGCTTAGCCTGTTCCATTCTCCGGGAAAATATTTTTTTAAGTCTTCTTTGCTAGAAATTTCGTGTTTTCTAATTTCTACTTCCAATTTTGCCCACAGGTGTTCTATGTTATTATGATCTGATGACTGTGGTGGTGTTTTTATAACTTTGAAGCAGTTATAAATAGTGTTGCCCAAATAAGAGACGAGTCTTGGTCTTGGGCACTATTAGTGTTGAGCTTGTTCTTGGTCTTGAGCAAGAGTCTTATATCAGTCTTGCAGTTACATATTAGCTTCTTACTATGGAGATATTACTGTATTTTTTTCAGGTATGGGAACCTAACTAATCCCAAAGGAAAAATTTTAAGAGTTAAATGCAAAAGTATTTTATTTATACCAATCTTTACATACAGTAACTAAAATTGTCAAGTATTAGTAACTATTTTGCATTAATTTTTATTCCCAAAACGATTTTTTTTTTTTACCATTCTTGGTCTTGGCCTTGTTAGGCGGTCTCGGTCTTGGTCTTGTTCATTGCCAAGTGCAAGACCAAGACCGATTTTCGGCAACACTAATTATAAAGCAGCCATTTCTAACCTAACATAGCATAGGTTTTTGTGGTCATTATTATGATTAAAACAAAATTATTTTTTTAACCCACATTTTGTACAATTTCTTTTAAGTTTCTTCTCGAAATGACTACGTAAACATGTTTGTTCGCTATACCATGTGAATATTTCCTCTATAAAGTGAAATTTCCTACAGCAGAAGCCGATATTCATCCACACACCAAGAACAAGAAAAAGAACATATGAAAATTGAACTTTACATGTTAAATGATTACAATAAATTATTGTTTTTAATGTAATAGGGGGAGCGAGTTAGCTCAGTGGATAACCACGGACTTCCAGAGTTCAAGGCACCAGGTTTGAATCGGGCCGGATTAGTAATTTTTAATCAGCTGTGCGTTGTTTTAGACGCCTAGAGATCCTAATGGGGCACACTCACCCTCTATGGTGGGTACTCTTAATTAAATAATTAATTAAGGAGGAAATCCTGGCGGTTGAGCGTGATATAGGCCCAATCACCTCCCTGCACAGCCGTTGGCCTTGTAACAGTACTTTCTTACATTGTACTGATCCCATAAACCCTTCATTGGTTGTTAGTGGTACAATTGTTTTTTTAATGTAATATAAAATGAACTATTCATGTATTAAATAATTTCTATCAATTTACGGGTATGTTATTTTGTATATGAATCACTATATTTAGACGTAACATACATCAAGCTCAAACAGAACTTTCTTCTTTTCAAATGTATTGAAATCCTGAAAAATCTCTAGAAATATCAAACTAAGTGTGTACCATGCTATGATAAAGCCAGATTTGGTATATGGCTGGGCTGAGAGCTTTGACATTAACCAGCACCTTAGAATTATTTTTTGAAGTTTTTAGTGACAAATGCTATGTACGATAACTAACCAATTCGGGGTCAGAGTCCTTACCATAACGAAATTTCTGACTTAAGGTTTGATAACTTTCATTTTTTCGGTAAAGTCAATAAGTTAACTGCTATGGGCAAGTTCCTGAACTCATCGTTGAGCTCATCGGTAGGGTAGAATCCGTCTCTGAACTCGGTTATCAATGATGAACTCAGCGCTGAGGTTAGAAACTTGTCCTTTCTCTCTAAAGCACCCGTCAAACATCTATTGTAATCCAAATTTAACGCAGGTTAAACTGTAGGCGCAGCCATTAATGAATAAAATAAAACATACTGAATAATATAATAATAGAACGAAACATAATGAATGAAACTAATTGTCACCGCATTAATAATTTAAATGTTTAATTCTGTTTGGATCAATGTGGTCAAAAGGGAATCACAGAACTGATTTAATCATTCCTTCAGTTGAAACATTAATTAACCATGTCGCACATTGGAGAGAGGCTTACTCCTACGGTCATACGGACATTGAGAGAAAAAACAAAAGTTACAATTTGGAAGATTTACTGCATTAGTGACAAACTAATATCGTTTTCCCTTTCATATTCAGTAATTTTTGACTTAATTATCGCATTACACTCTTCCTCAATGTCCACAGGGTTTAGTCCCAGTGACGCGGTTGAGAGAGATAGGTGAAGGGATCTCCTGGAGTCATGCCTTTCCCTCCACAGGGACAAGTATGGTTTGGAGTTCTCTCGGCAGATTGTAAATATTGTATATAGATATGTAGGTGTTCTTTTTATTTATTTATTTTTAGGTTATTTTATTCTTATTTATTGTATATATATTATTTCTCTATATAATTTATTTTATTTATTGTACATAGAGTGTGAATGAGATATCAGAACACTATTATAAATGTCCTTGAGAGAGATTGTAATATTTTTCAATAAATAAGTTTTTAAAAAAAATTATCGTATTAATAATGGCCCTGATGTGAGATAATAGGTGAAGAAATGAAAACAATCTTTTGAGTTGGTTTGCCGGGATTTTTATTCAAACGTAACAGTATGTGCTGGGCAGAATTAGGTACTTTTAAGACAGCTGAATCATCGGTATACATAAAATAATTGATAATTTAGAGCAATAATATTAAAATATATTTTGTTCGTAGAATATTTGATTTAAATAAACCAAATAGATTTATGTTAAATAATAAGTGTTACATGCAAAATAATTATTTCATGTAATGGTAAGTATTTGAAGTATATGTATTTCGTCTAAAATAATTATTGTAAAAATATTCGAGAAATATACCAATATGATGTTTAAAGTTCACGACTTGCTTTTTGTATTGTAAACATTACATTGTTTAGATATTGTATAATTTATTACCTATTTAATAACGACATATTATAATAAAATATAAATATTAAAAATGTATTTTTAAGGTTAAGGCAATTAAACTTCCATTTTTATCTTTAATCTTTTTTTGTCGTAAACCAACGACTTCCTGTCCTACAGTTTCCTTTAAGAATACTCCACTTATTCCTGTTGAGCAAATACGATACCTAGGACTCCACCTGGACAAACGACTAACTTGGAATCCTCATACCAGACTGAAACGACAAGAAACCGCTCGATGTTTCCGATTACTTGAGCACTTACTAGACAAACGCTCTAAACTTCCCATTAATTACAAAAGACTCATATACTTGACTGTAATAAGACCTATCTGGACTTACGGAATAGAGGTTTGGGGCTCCACTAAACCATCGAATTCCTCTCGTATCCAATCCTTACAGTCCAAAATCCTTCGTAAAATCCTCAATGCTCCTTACTTTGTCACTAACAAAATTATCCACAAAGATCTTAATATTCCGTATGTTTCAGATCTGGCCCAATCCAGATACGTATCCTTCCATAATAAACTTCAGAATCATCCCAACCCTCTCGTTTCTAACCTTGCTTCCTCTTCAATTCCTGATAACCCTCAGAGGCGTCTGAAAAGAATATGGCCCCGTGATCTCCTAATGTAGTCATATCATTAGAGTGCTACCATTGGGTAGTTATTCAGCAAGTGTATTCATGTCATTATATCTATTATGTCCAAATTTACTTGATGTATTTATGTAATATAGTTGTAAATGTCATTAAGAAATAAAAAAATAAATAAAAAAATCTTTTTTTAATCACATCTGACGTTTCGGGACAATTTTCCCATCCTCAGAGAATCCTTTATATTCACTTGGCTTTGTAATGTGGTATACTTGAGTAGCCAGGTGTTGGTTGGTGTGATGATACATAGGAAATGAATGTGTAACACCAAAAAAAGTATTATATTTAAACACAGATATGACAAGTATAGTAATTTTTTACAATTGGTGCCACATTACAAATCCAAGTAAATATAAAGGATTCTCTGAGGTTGGGAAAATTGTCCCGAAACGTCAGAAGTGATTAAAAAAAAATATTAAAGATAAAAATGGAAGTTTAATTGCCTTAACCTTAAAAATATAAACCGAAGCTTCCTAGAGAAAAAAAAACAAGAAGATGACCTAAAAAAAAATGTATGTAATAATAAAAATATTTTTCAATTAACTATTAAACTCATTATATGTTTGTTATTTGGATAGTATTGACAATTATATATTATTTAGTCAAAACCTGGGCTGATAGTAACTCGAACACGCTAATAAAAAATAAGTAAATAAATAAAGAGTAATGGAAATCACTCTAAATTTAACGTTCTCACGTGCTAAATCCTCAATAACTTTCGAGGTGATGTGTTGGGGCAAGGTATGAAAACTGTTTTTAGAAGCTCAAACCATTGTTAACAATGGGTTATATCTGGGTTTTTTTCTGGCTATTTCGGAAGATTTGCTGGCCAAAATTGCTTGCAATTGTTTGAAACAGCTATGCATATATTTAAAAATCGATGATTCAGCTGTCTTAGAATTCACTGGAAGTGCCTAATTCTGTCCAACATATACCGTTAGTTTTAAACAATATATAGCGGCATACCAGCTTTAAATAAAAAATATATGGTTTTCATTTCTTCTTCTATTTTCTTACGGCAGGGCATTATTAATGCTATAATTAAATTTAAAATTACTGGAAATGAAAAGGAAACGATATTAGTTTGTCACAAATGCAGTAAATCTTCCAAATTTTAACTCTTGTTTTTTCTCCCAAACCCGAAGTCCTATCGTTAGCTTGCCCCACTGTGTGTCGTAAGGAAGCCAGATCGATATAATTACCACCTTTCGATAGTTGTTTTTCAGGCTCATTCATCGATTATAGCGTAGGATCGAAAGACATTGAAGATTCACTGACGATTATCGCTCAAATACAAACACTTCAATGAAGCAATTCTTAATTTGTTTGAACTCGACGAGTTGCAACGCACCTTAGAATAGTATCTAATGTAGAATTCAAAATTACAATTCCTTAACTTTTTCTGATTGAGGTTATATTTACAAGTTAATGCCCCACAGGTGAACACTAGTTTGTGCTTTTCAAAGATTTTTCATTCTTTAATACTGTTAATAATAAATTCTTATCTTGTTCTATTAATCAGAAATATATTTATTTATATATATTCCATCCCACAGTGGGGCCGATAATTGATCTAGGAACACAAAAAATATTGAACATAAGTTTCGATTAGAAATCAAGTGTACCGTCACAAATAAATACAAATAAAAATTTTATAGTCATAATTAAATTAGCATAGCTTAAACTTGTGATTAAAGTTTAATTGTTAAGAAAATTAAAATTTGATGTCATAATTTTTAAGAATTAATAAAAAACTAATAATAATATTAATAAAAAAAGTGAAAGAAAATGGTGGTTCATTTTCTAATTGTGTCTTTGGGAGTCGCGAATCTAATTTGAGATTCTGTTATGGCGTGTTCGGATACAATGATACAGTTTGCGACCACTAATCTCTTCTATCGAATTCTTTCATCCTTCGAAGAGAAAGGTCACTACCGAATTAAAGTGCTTTTTAAGGCTAGGGCAATTGCTTATAGTTCGGGAATAATTTTAAGTAAAAGTTAACAAAAAAACTTTTTAAGTCACATGCATTTTTACTTTTACTTATTACATATGTAATATATAAGTAAAGCATTGCAATCGTGAAAAATTGCAAGTCTTGCACTTTGCAAGACCCAGACTAAGACCGCCTCACTGTTGCAAGACCAAGACTAAGACTGGTAAAAAAGTCGATTTTTTTTATAAAAAAAAAAAGAAAAATAGTTACTAATGTTTGACAATTTTAGTTAATATATGTAAAGAATTGGTATAAGCAATATACTTTTGCGTTTAACTTCTAATTTTTCATTCGGGTTTAGTTAGGTTTCCCCTATCTAAAAAAATACAGTGATATTTCTACAGCACTTAGCTAATAGGTAACTACAAGACTGTTACTAGAGTCTTGCGCAAGACCAAGACTGAGTTTGCAAGGCCAAGACTCATCTCGGTCTCGCATTTGGGCAACACTAGCTTTACAACATACGATAGAATTGAAAACATCAACACGACGAGTTAATAATATGAAATATAAATTAGAAATAATAGATCATTATAAAGAGAATATAATGCTGAATATTTTCCTCGCTTACAGTATGCGAGTCTGATTTTTAGTTTCTGAGATATTTTATGTTTTATCTTCCAAAAAACTCGTTATCACTTGGCTTTCGACACTATTTTTTTCCTTTTCGCCTCCCTAACATCGCGTTAAGATACAATTTTAGATAATAGTCCATTCCAGAGAAGATGAAATTCTGAACACTTCACTTGCTTGCAGTATTAAGGTCCGATTTTTAGTTTCTGAGATATTTTAATCCATATCTTCAATAAAACTTTCGTTTTCGACACTATTTTTGTCCTTTTCGTAGCGTTAAGAAACATTTTTGAATAATAGCACATCACAAAGGGGAACTGCTAATCCTCTGCTTACGATAGGTAGGTCAGATTTTTAGTTTTTGAGATATTTTAATCCACACGTAAAAATCTGGTGAGCGCAATACACAACTTCCACATACCGCTCAATTTTGATCTTAAATCTTAAATATGTAATTTCAGTTTCGTACGACTTTTCGTTTTTGAGCTAGACTGCAAACATACACACAGACCATTTTTCGAGACTTGGTTATTTGATATCCCAAAACTTGTATTTCAGTTGAAAACTCAGATTCAAAAATTCTCAGGATCGCATTACTTACCGTTACTATATATTACATATATACGTAAGTGAAAGTAAAAACAGCTTAATTAGTCGACTCTAGTCGACTTTACTCGAGCGTTAAGACATCGGAAATCTGACGGCTCAATCTAATTCACTCTCCATAAAAAAAAGTGCAAAACGTTCCTAAAAAAGTATTCACTTAAAAATATTGAGGAGGGGAGGACGACTAAGTATTAACGACTGGTTAATACTTGAACAAAATACTCGTTGCCCGGAACCTGATAAACCGAAAATAATGAGTTCGAATCCCGGTGGCCAAGACGAATTTAATTCTGGCGTTAATCCTCCGCCCTCGCCCCACAAAAATAGTCCGTGGTACAGACCTCTTTTTATCGAATTATTAACATCCGCCTGATACTTCGTATATAGCTTCATCTCATCGTAACCTACAACTATTTCATTTACGAAAACTCTGGGAATTCAAAAATATTGAGCCGTTCGGCGTGACCTACACCCCCAAAATTTGAAAATAACGAGTTTAAATAGGACAAACGGTCCAATATTTTTGTAGGCCACCTTTTTTCTCGATTTTGTGATCAAACTACCTTACGATCCAAGTAAAATTATCTTATGGGCAAAGTTTGCCCCCCTCCAGATTGAAAACACCCCAATTCCAAGAGTTTCTGTAAATAAAATAATTGTAGGTTGCGATGAGACGAAGCAATTTACGAAGTTTCAGGCGGATGTTAATAATTCGATAAAAGGGGGGGGGTGTATCACGGACTAAAAATCCTTAAATAAGAATTTTTATAGCAACCGAAAAAACTGGAATTTTTAGCACGAAATGTTTGCCTTGGCAGAAACCTTCGAAATTTTGTCGGCAACCACAAAAACCATGGTGATTATTTTATAACGCCTCCGATTCTCGCGGACATTATTAGGGATATAAGCCTCTATGTACTATCCATTCATTGGTGGGCTCTACAGTTCTTGAAGAACCATGGCCTTTGCTGACGTCTTCTTCGCATCTTCAGTTGAATGCCTCTAACAATGGCATGTTCACCATAAAGCTCTTTTAGCTCTAGGTTAGACCTGATTCTCCATTGAGCATTCACTTTCATTGGTCCATACATTTTTCAGAGTACTTTCCTTACCCATCCATGGAGCATCCTTTTGCTTTCTTTAGTCTGTATGCTGTACGAAATGGTATTAACATCACCTTCGTAAACAAATTAGAACTAAATATATTATATACAAATAGGTTAGAAGTTTTTTAAATTTATAACTTAAAAATAAATAAAATAAAATCGATGTCGATTTGAAGAGCAGTAATTCAACTTTCCAACGGTTGTATTAAAGTTGAATTTGAAGATAATCTTGAGGAGTTATGAATGCTGTAAATGAGGCAAAAAAAAAAAAAATCGAATTTAAAAGTTTTTAAGGACACTAAAAACAAACGGCATTTCTAGACTTACTTTGTAATTTATAATACACTATTACACATTTAATACAATAGTTAATATTGTTTTCTTATTCTGCACAAAAAAACAAACTATTCATATATGATAATACATAATATAAGTATCCATGGTATTAATAAGATAATAAAGCAGTGAAGGTTAAGAACTGAGGATTTAGCTCCGATTTTAAATTTATTGATAATTATTAGTTTGACATGTAACAGTAATTATTACATAATTGACTAGTAATAAATATCATATATTTGTAATAAAATCACAGTAGTAAATATTTTACCATTTTATCAATAGGTAATCAATAATATAGGCCTCTGTATGCTATATAAAATGGTTTTAACCTCATGTTCGTAAACAATTTAGAACTACAGATATAATATACAAATGGATTAGAAGGTTTTTTTAATTTCTAACTTAAAAATAAATCAAAACCAAAAGTTATTGATGTCGATTTGAAGAGCAGTAATTCAACTTTCCAACGGTTGTTTATTGAAGTTGAATTTGAAGATAATCCTAAGGAGTTATGAATGCTGTAAATGACCGGGGAAAAAAATCCTCAAAGAAAATCAAGTATTAAATTATGCAATTTTTGATTTCTATACAAAATCGTATTTAAAAAAATTTAAGGACAATAAAAACAAAATTCTATAAAATTCAAAAAAATAAAACGATATTTTAAGAACTGAGGATTTATCTCCGATTTTAAATTTATTACTAATTATTAGTTTGATATGTAACAGTAATTATTACATTTAAAAAAAAAATGTACCACTACAACCCATGAAGGGTTCAGTACTATTTAGGGAAAGTACTGTTTCAAGGCCAACAGCTGTGCAGGGAGGGGATCGGGCCAGGATCACGCTCAACCGCCAGGTTTCCCCTTAATTAATTATATAGTTATGGGTACCCACTTTGAAGAGGCTGGGTGTGCCCCCCGGAGGGTCTCCTGAGTAGTTATGAAATGAGGTCCTCTAAGAGCATCAAATATTAAATTAGGCAATTTTGGATTTCAAGGCAATTTTGAAAACAAATTTCAAGTCTTTTAAGCCAAAATATTCATGAAAAATGACAAAAGCAACATGGTACGTTAGCAACATAACCTTACATTCTGACCTCCATATGCGAACACATACGAACTCATTACAAAAGAATCCACGAAAACTAACAAGGACATCCTAACAAACTCATAAAAAACATGGTTCCACGCAAATCCTAGTTAACATCTGTAGGAGGCTGAAGAGGAGCTGGATGAGGGATCTTCTCGTCTAATGTAGATATCACGCCAGGAGGAGGTGCCGCTGGGTACTACTTCGCCACATGTCTTATATGCCATTATATTTTTGAATCGATCATTCCATTCACTGGTTATCATTCTCATTATGAGAGGCGTGAATAAAAAAAAATTAAAGTTAAAAAAATATTTTAATTATTTAAGTTATTCTACTCAAAATATACTGGTATTCAATAGCTTAAAACCATATTAGGAGTACACGATCCTTTGTGGAAAATTAAAGTTATGAAATGAGGTCCTCTAAGAGCATCAAATATTAAATTAGGCAATTTTGGATTTATATAAAAAATCGTATTTAAAAGTTTTTAAGGACACTAAAAACAAACGGCTTTTCTTGAATTACTTTGTAATTTATAATACATTATAACCCATTTAATACAATAGTCAATATTGTTCTCTTATTATGCACAAAAAAAAAAAATATATATATATATATATATATATATAATGACCTAAAAATCCAAGAAAAGCAAGGAAAAAAAAAAATAACATCGACTTTGTTTGAAATTATATACATTTTTATTCTCAGCTTCAAGGGCCCCTTGGAAAGAACTGTGGGATATGTGATAATGACAATTTAAAGAGTTTCTTAGACTTTATAAATTTTAAATTTAAGAAACAATAACTAACTAAAAATACTATAAAACTAAAAAAATATATAAAATATTACTTGCAAGACTGTAAAGAACAGAAAGACCAAACACTATTTCACCTGAGTGTAGTCAAAAATATTGATCTCGCCTACGCAAGTTCCCGCCCACGTAGGCTCAGCTCTCGGCGAATCTGAGTCTTGCTCTTAGCGATATTGTGGAGTACAATTCATCAACGAATATACAAAAATAGAAATAAAAGAAAAATGTATTTATTTTTTTAATATCCAATAATTTAAAAAATGCTATTTTATAATAGCATCCCTTTTTTACTTTCACTTATCTATATATGAAATACATACCAAAGGAAAGTATTGCGATCATGAAAATGTTTGAGTGTGAATTTCCAACATAAATACACGTTTTGAGGTACCCAAAATTCAAATAACCAAGTCCCAAAAAATGGTCTGTATGTGTGTGTTGAAGAGAGCAGACTAGCTCAAAAATTAAAAATCGCACGAAACTGAACTTAGGCATTTAAGAGTAGAATAATGGCTGTGATGTGACAGCAACTTTTCCGTTATTATCGGATTACCGGAAGTGCCACTTTATATTATCGATTTTACACATGTTTACATCCAAAACAGCTACAATGAGTTTTATTAAACTCTAGTGTTACCCAAAATCGCCAAACTGTTGCAAGACCAAAACCATGACTGGTAAAAAAAATCGATTTCTTGAATAAAAATTAAGGCAAAATAGTTACTAATACTTGATAGTCTTAGTTACTATATGTACAACTTTTTTTTTTTTTTTTGTTATTCCCTACCTCGCCTTTTAGGCTATACGGGATTTTCCCGGGCCGGGGGAGGGGGGAGTGGGTGAGGGCGGAGAATTTAAAATCCCCTCCGGGACGCGAACTCGTACTTTTTTAATCTTCTCAAATCTGTTTATCCAGTTGCCAGGCAACTCGCGATGCTGGGCACACGCTTTAGACTAAATGGTACAACCAATATACTTTTGCATTTAACTCCTCTCATTTTTCATTCGGACTTAGTAAGGTTTCTCCTATCTAAAAAGTTACAGTAATATCACTATAGTAATAAGCTAATAAATAACAGCAAGACTGAAGCGAGACTTTTGCGCAAAACCAAGACCATGACGAAGACTGAGTTTGCAAGACCAAGACTCGTCTTGGTCTAGCATTTGGGCAACATTAAACTCGGGATATTCTATGCATAATTAAATGGTCTTTAATATCAACTAGGTATTATCCTCATTTATTTCACCTAACAGGGCTTGAATGCAAAATGTTGGAAATTGTTTCTTCTGAAGTACTTTTAATTTTGTTGTAATAATTAACTATATTTTATTGTTAGTAGTAAAAAAAAATTACCCAATATAAACTATGAAATAATTTTATAATTAACTTCTTCTTAATTAATTCCTCTTCTATTGTAGATCAGTGTAGAGGATCCTGTTTATAGAGCTTGATCCATTTATCTCGTTCTTGCACCGTCAACTGCGTCAATCCCAGTTCATTCCTCTCCTATCGAAATCCTCCCAGCTGTTTATGAGCCTTCCTCTAGGCATTCTTCCTCCCACTTTTATTTCATATATAGCTTTGGTCATTCTTTCCTCCTGCATTCTTTTGACATGGCCAAAGCAACTTAGCCTGTTTTTATATTGTATTTTCTTCTGGTTTTATTACCAAATTACTTCTTATGGTTGTATTCCTGATTTTGTCCTTCCTTGTTTTTTCCTTTATTCTCCTGAGAAATATAGGATTTCCATTGCTTGGATATTGCTTTTATGTTTTGAGGTTATAGTCCAGGATTCACTGCCGTAAGCCAGTAACAAATGTATGTTTATACATCGTTTTCTTGACTTTTTTTTTTACACTTCTCTCTTTCCTAAGAAGCCATCTATCTAGCTGTTCTCGTTTAGGTGGGCTCCCAGATACTTAAAGTCTTTGACGTGCTCGAGTTCCTCCCCCTTCATTCGAAGTACTCGTTCTCCTCTCTCTTCTTCTCTTCCTATCCTCATAATTTTTGTTTCCTTGCTGTTTATTTCCATTTTAAACAGTCCTAATTCTTCCTGCAGGAATTAGAGGTTTCTTCCGTTGTTCCCGAATACCACAATATCGTCGGCATATGGCAGGAGGGTGAGTGAACTGGTCGTAGCTCTCTATGGCCCAACCGAAAAGGTCTTATTCTTTCCTTATCTTTCTTCAGCGCCTTTATTATAAATAATAAAGGGCTTACACTACAGCCCTGCCTTATTCCTTGGGTGCTCTGAAACTCCCAAGAGTTATGGTTATTGGTTTCGACCACGCTTATTTTCTTTTCATATAGGCTAATGGACCTCGCTAGGCCTGGATCGACTCCATGCTCATTCAGTGCTCTGTTTATGTCAGTTTTTCTGACCTTATCTAACGCTTTCGTTAGGTCCACAAAGCAGGCATATACTTCTTTATTCTTTTCTGAGAGCTGCCTCATTACGATCATAAGATCTTGGGTGCTTCTTCGTGGTCTGAAACCATATTATTGTTCTTCTAGTGTTCTCTCAATGAATCCTCCTAATCTCTTTTCTAGAATTTTAGAGTACACCTTGCACGGTACACTAAGCAGTGAGATGCCTCTATGGTTTCAGCATTCCCTTTAGTCTCCTTTTTTATTATGTAGCGGTATTATGACTGAAATTTCCCAATCTCTGGGTATTTCTTTTTTCCCTAACAAATTCAGTAGATGCTGAAACATTTCCTGCCCTTTTGTTCCCATATTCTTTAGCATTTCTGGGTTATACCGTCTATTCCTGGTGCTTTGCCCATTTTCAGACTGCCAATTGCATCTGCTATTTCCTCCTCTCCTATGAAATCTTCCTCATCCTCATTCGAAGTGACATCTCTATTTATATTTTGTTCTGGCATCGACAAACTGCCTGTATCGTCATTCAGCACCCTCTCAAAGTATTCCGCCCATCTACTCATTATTTTATTAGTATTTGTTAAAATAATACCTTCCTCATCCTTTATGTGTTTTATAATGGGCTCCTTTTCCTTCTTCATATTTCTTAGCCATCTTTAGAAGAGCTTCTTATTTCCTTTTGCATCTTCCTCTAACTTATTTCCGAAATCTTCCCAAGCTTTTTTCTTCGACTGTTGGTCTTTTTCCTTTGTTCTTATCCGCTGTTCCTTTTATCTTTAATAGTCTTCCATGTTTTTGTCTGAAGATACCTTATCCATAATTCCTTCTTTTGTCTGATTTATCTTTTCACCCATACGTTATAAATATAATTAACTAAAGGAGAAAAAAAAATTTAAGTTGAAATTTTTTTCCTAAAATAATAGCCATATTGTATACGTATTATAAACCGTTGGAAAGTCGAAGAACATAATGGGGAGTAACTAAAAATTGTAATTAATAATCTGAAAATTAGTATTATTTAATGTAAATCAAATGTTTCCATGAAAACCAAATGAAATTTGCTAAATAAATGTAAATTCTTTTTAAGTTTGAAAATTTAAATATCTCAAAATTTAAATACCATGCAGCATTTGCACAAGTCAATATATATATATTAATTACCCGTAAAAATAAGAAATTAAGTTTTTCTATTCGTTTTTCTGTTAAACTCGATAGTGTTTCGATAAATTTTAGTTATCACAAACCATTCATTTTTAGAGTAAGATACAAATGAAGATAGTCGGAGCAACATTTACCAGAATAATTTATACACAATTATAATTGTATATATATTGTAACTGTTATTACTTTGTGAATAATGAATAAAAAAAAAATTATATTCAATATTATTAATTCTGCCTTGATATGTTCACTTCTATCGCGTGATCTTAAGCATATACCGTACTTTTTTTTTTTAATGAATGAATCAGTATAATACATTTATAATTATTTCAAGTTATCTGATTCTCAAATAATAATTTTCAAACCTAATATTCAGATTCATTGGAAACTATCGTACAGCCTCCTGTAAAACAGGCAAGGCACTGAGATATGACTTCCGTCGACTGTGATGCATTCTCCTCTCGTCACCACTTCCTTTATCCGCTTCAAACCGACATCCTTCAACTAATCAATTCATAATGATCTTTTGTTCTCAGTACATCGTCTATACAAGCTAAATAACAACATACATGCTGATATATTTATTATAAACAGTTATCATTTAATTGGTCGTTTGAAATTTGTTTTTGTTATCCTTTGTCTGACCAAATTATGTAACAAAACATTATAATCTTCTATGTAAAGAATTCATCAATTTATAAAACTTAAAATGTTAACTACCAAAATTATGTGTTTTAAAGGGGAGCAACAACGCCAACTGCATTCTTTATTAAGCCCCACAAATTTTTTGCAGGACTTAAACTTCAAAACTGCAATTTCAGGCGCCTACATTCATCCAGAGGTGTCTAGAAGGGGATTTTATGGCGCAAGTTGCGCCATCAATCTTCTTAGGGGAGGCATATTTTGACTGGTTTTTTGAATTTTTGAGGGGGATAAGGAGAAAATTCAAATACAGACCGGTCGTAAACCAACGACTTCCTGTCCTACAGTTTCCTTTAACAATACTCCACTTATCCCTGTTGAGCAAATCCGATACCTAGGACTCCACCTGGACAAACGACTAACTTGGAATCTTCATACTAGACTGAAACGACAAGAAACCGCTCGACGTTTCCGATTACTTCAGAACTTACTAGACAAACGCTCTAAACTTCCCATTAATTACAAAAGACTCATCATATACTTGACTATAATAAGACCTATTTGGACTTACGGAGTTGAGCTATGGGGCTCCACTAAACCATCGAATTCCTCTCGCATCCAATCCTTACAATCCAAAATCCTTCGTAAAATCCTCAATGCTCCTTACTTTGTCACTAATAAAATTATCCATAAAGATCTTAATGTTCCTTATGTTTCAGATCTGGCCCAATCCAGATACCTATCCTTCCATAATAAATTTCAGAATAATCCCAACCCTCTCGTTTCTAACCTTACTTCCTCTTCAATTCCTGATAACCCTCCGAGGCGTCTGAAAAGAAGATGGCCCCGTGATCTCCTAATGTAGTCATATCATTAGAGTGCTACCATTGGGTAGTTACTCAGCAAGTGTATTCATGTCATTATATCAATAATGTCCAAATTTACTTGATGTATTTATGTAATACAGTTGTAAATGTCATAAAGGAATAATAAAAAAAAAATACAGACCGCAACAAGATTAATTGTCTATGATCAACGATTTTCTAATTCTACTTTCTCTTGCTCTGTTTGAAAAGGTGAATAGTAAAATATTTTGTGAGGGAGGGAGAGGTAGGTTCTTGCGCTATCAACCTTGAAGGGGCACCCCTGCATTCATCAACTATTGGTCGTCAAGATTTGCTAATTGTGAATCAAAGTAAATATATTTCAGGATGCATGAAATTTTACTTCATGAAACTATTTATGAAAAATAAATAAATGTTATATACCCTCCTTAATAAATGCTAAATCACAGCTATTTACGCTGACGATACAACAATTTTAACAAAACATCATGACTGCAGACTAGCCTCAATGAATTTACGAAATTGGAAATTCACTTTCGAAAATTAGATTGAATCATGACACATCATAACATATAATATTTACTATATTTAGAGACACATGCTCATCAGGTTATATCGTCTAAAACCAAATTACTCAGGCGGACACTGTACCCTATCTCGTTTTAATATTCGACAGAAGGATGTCCTTGGGGCCCATATGTCAAAATGAAACGGAAGACTTTGAACAAGCGACTGAAAATACTACACTATCTTTTTTCCAAATCAAAATTCAAAATCAGACAAAAACTATATACATACACATATCTATTCAAACCCATATAAATATATGGCTCACAGCACTAGCGGATCCAGGATTTAATTTTGGAGGGGGCTTCAGCCCGAAACCTTTTTTTTTCATAAAAATAACGATAATTACTTTGGAAAAACAGAAAGAAACTAACTACCTATATGAAATGGTGTTTAAGTTATTCCTTAAGTACTTTTAAATGTAATTACACAAACAATAATACTTTAAGAGGTATTTTTTAAATTTTTTTTCCCATAAAACATGGTTATATTTTTCCATTTTGGGGGGAGAGGGGCTTCAGCCCGAAAGCCCTCCCCGTAGATCCGCCCGTGGCTCACAGGTTTCCGATTCAGCACGGCACAAAAACTATAATAATTTCAATCCAAAATTTTAAGACTAACAACACCAGCTCTCTGGTAAGTAAACAGGGAAACATTACATACCGACAACCTACTATCGACTAGCACATACCAACTACGGACTTATGACAACCAACTATCGACTTACACATACCAACTACCAACTAGCGACAACCAATTATCGATTAACACATACCAACTACCGACTTATGACAACCAACTATCGACTTACACATACCAACTACCGACTAGCAACAAGCAATTATCGATTAACACATACCAACTACCGACTTATGACAACCAATCATAGACGTAGACTTCGAGGGGGGAGAGGGCGATTGCCCCCGAAAAAAATAATTAAAATCAATAAGTAAGCTACCTGAACGAATAAAATGTGTAAACTAAAATCGATTAAGAAAAGCCGACTAGCTGGATAGGGCCTAGTAGTAGGTATGTAACTACCTAGTCCTGTCATAAGTATTGTTACAAAGAAATATTTACATATTTCAATAGAAGAATTAATTTGTTCAAAACTTTATCAGAAAATAAAATGTATATATATATATATATATATATATAGCGAGTAAAACAAAAAAGAAATTACTCGTAATGTACCCTTTTGCATTGACACAGGATATAGCCTGAAGAGGCACATCAATCAATTGCTTTTCATTGCGAGCTACACCAAATCCAAGAACTGAGTAATGTTTATTCTAACACCCAAGAGTCCAACCCATGATAACGAACCAAGAAGTAATCTTCCTGAAAAGGTCCAGATAGAACCAAGTACAAGAACAACTCCTCCGCAGCAACAAGAGCAACTAGAGTCCTGCCACAACCCATTCTGAGACGATCAGTCAGAGAACGGAGGCCACCAAAAAACTGCAACAATATGCAACCGAATTTTCCGCTTGATTTATGCAAACTATAACGTTCCATAATTATTTTAATAAGCGTGGGAGACTGTTGTGTCTCGATTGTATTATCGATTATTTAGTGATCCTTTGTGTTACCTTCTTAGTTTGTTCAGTTATTATAGTCACGATGCTGAAGTGTTTAGGTTATTGTTTCTATCAATAAATAAGTGTATAAGTAAGCTGTGTTTTACTGATTTTCCACCAATCTAGACGTAACACACAGGTATTTAATCTCTGTGGCCAGTCATCAATAGCAGCACGCAGCACTTCTTGAGGAAAGCGCTCAACTGCTCGGACCAGAGATTGTTTGAGGCTTAAGTTAGGTTGTGCTCTGTGGCATACCATCCTCTCCAGTTCGCTCCAAAGCCGATAATCTAGTGGGTTGAGTCAGGACTTCCTGAGGACCAATCCCAGGCAGAGATGAACTCAGGAATGTTCTTAGTCAGTCACTGCTGAGTGCCTTGTGAGGTGAAGAGAAATGCTGCTGGAAAACCCAATGACTTCCTACAAACAGTATCATTTAGAAGCTTGACAACAGGTTCCAAAATATTGTCCTGATAGTTTTTAGCGGCTGTTTTAACTCCTTTTTCACAAAAATGGAGCTTTGTCCTGCGATCAAAGCAAGCTCCCCCCAAACCATCACTGAGGAAGGGTGATGACCTCTTTCCACTCTTCCAATGACTTCCTGAAATTCCTTAGAGCCGTGTCCGTAGGTACACACAATCATTTTGGTGATTAAATTTGTCTTCAATTGTTCAGAGAAGTGGTTAGCCTTTGTTCTGCATTCCTCAAAATGCTAATCCTAAAATCATTTTCTATTATACGAGATCTGACAGAGATTCCCCTTTCCCGAGACATGATTTGTTGTTTTCGAATGGGATTTCTTCTGATGCGAGCAGCCACTGCTCTCACTGCATTTGCCGTTCTCACAGTGCAGGGACCCGATCGAGGTCTGTTACATATAGTGTCTCATTATATCTATAGTGCGGTACACGAACATATGGATGATACCCAAAGGTTTCAAAGTGTTGAAAATCTCTGACCTACATTTTCCAATTTAACTAAGCGAAAGAAAAATACAAACTAATTGGGATTATTATACATGTAAAGAAAATAACGTGATAGAGGTAAGGATTATCTAAATAATACCCAAGGATGTAAACAAAGTTCAACTTTTGTAACAATATTTATGGCAGAACTAGGCATAGTTACATGACAAAAAAAAAAAAAAAAAATTGGAAATAATTTACGATTTTTTAAAACAAGGGACCTTAGCTTAGTTTAGCCGTTCAGAAATCATCTTTAAAATGTTTTAACAACAACAAATTTTACTTTGATTGGAAGTAAATTTTTGTCTTATTTGCAGTGAAATAATTTTAACTACTTAAATTTAATGGTTTTTTTAGCAATCACTTTCTACTCAACAGACACCGTGACTGGCTTAAAAAAATACAAAACTTGAAATTCCTACTGTCCTGCTGGAAATCAAGTCATTATTTATATAAACTATTTTTCAGCTCTTAAGGTGTACTCCTTTAAATATTTTCCTCCAGGGACACCCTCTATATACAATAAAATCAAATATTGATAAAGTAAATGTCTAATAAATAGTTTAAATTAGTACCTGTTATCCATTAGGTGTCCATGATCCATATCTGTAAAACAAAATAAACAATTCATTACTCAAAAAATTTTGTAAAATATATTTTTCAAATAATCTATTTATATTTCACTATTGAATTTTATTTTCAATAAAATAATTTATACAAAAAAATAGTTTAAATGATTTTAAAAACATTATTGTTTATTAATAGGTTTGCTTTGTGTTTTTAAATTAATTTCACAATACTTGAAAATTAAAATGTTTAAAATTAGCTTCTTAGATAAAAATAAGGAGAAAACAATAAAAACCAATTTTTTTTTTTAAATGGAAAAATAAATAATGTGACATGCAACTTACCCATGATTTCTCAGAGATAATCGGATGCTTCTTTCTTGAAGTTCACTTTCCGCCGAGGTCTTTAAACCCAGCAGATTTCGAATCGAAACAACCGAATGTCCACGGCGGTAATTAAGAAAATTCACTTCACATAAACTAGACTTTTAAACATAACAAATCAATATACTGAGCGACACTCCCGAACCGCACCAAAATAATAAGAACTAAGCAATAAACAATTATCTAAACAAAATTTAAAAAATCAAGCCATTGCTCTGCACCTATACAACAAAAAGTATGATATGTTAATAAAAAATTGATGCCAATATTAATAATAATTAAATCAAAATAATAGTGAAACTGTCTTTTATGGTTTGTATAAAATAATATTTTTATTAATTTATGAAGAACTCTACATAGAGAATTATAATGACTTTATGATTATAATAATGACAATGAGATTTTAACTAAGAAAATTAGTTAATGTTAATGTAAAAAAAAAAATAAAGTTTTTGTTAATGTGATTTAATTAAATAATAAATCCTACAGAATTTTAATATTGCCAATGAATATCTGTTTTGTTTTTTCAATTTTCTTAAAAAATAATAAAACTTATAATTAACTCGTATGTTTAATTTAAGTAGCAGGGTATCTCAATGAGTAAGGCACTATCCTCCTCAGCTTGATTTCGAGTCTACCTGTTACATCAGCTGTGGATTGGCCCTGGGTTTGGACTCTCCTTGGGCACACCCAGCCTCTATAAAGTGGGTAACCTTAATTAAGAAGGAAAACCTGGAATTTGAGTGTGACCCGAGCCAAATAACATCCTTGCACAACCATTGAACTTGAAACAGTTCTTTCTTACAAAGTACTTAACCAAGACTCTCCACGGATTGCAGTGCTACATATTTTTTATTTAGTTTAAAATACCCAAAGAGTTTAAATTGTTTTATAAATTAAGAAAAGGTGGTATTTCTCATTTTTTATTTCTTATATGTTAAAAAGTTTTAACTCATTATTTAATACCTGCATTATGATAAATTAGAAAAAGAATTATTTTTAACTAATTCATTTTGATACTGTTGATGTTTTTAACAGATATAAGTAACAATATATATAAAATATTTACTAATAAGAATTATTTAATTGCATATTTCAATTTTTTACTACACTCAAATTTGATCCCTACTTAACTTAGAAGACATCAGGCAATATTTTCAATAAAAATAAGAGCCTTAGTATGCAAACTAATTTGTATAAGTTGCTTAAATTGTACGAAAGTAGCTCAATATCAAGAGATGAAAAAAAAATATTGTATAAGAAAGTGAGAAAGGAATGTTATATCCAGAGAAAAATAGACCAACTTGAAGAAGGTTAGCAAACAAAAATATATACTCTTTACGTAATGAGTCGGACATTGAGAGAATAGTCAAGAAAGTAGTTGTAGGTGTCATATGAGACTGGAAAAAAAAATTAGGAAAAATATAAGGAACATACTCCAATAATAGATATTACTATCATAGTTTGGAATCGGAGGATAACTGCACTTCACCAATTAAAAAGGTGAGAACTGCTTAAGGAAATCAAGATCCTGTAATACTAGATATAATTCAATATACAAGCAATGAAAGATTTCTGAATTTGAACCATAATTTTAATTTTTATTATTTTTACCTTCTAAAAATAGGTCTAAAGGAAGACATTATCAATCACACCTATAATACAAGGCTTAATCTTGTTGAGTTTCATGAGTTGAAAAATTTAAAAAAGGAAAAAAGAGTACTGTGAACCTTTTTAAGTGAATGAGGTGGTATTTGTAGTGTGGTCTATATCGAGTACTGTGTGAGCGTTAGTGTAAGTGTTCCCCCAACCTGGAGGACCAGTGGCTGATTGCAGCCTGAAAGCTGGGCGATGGGGTCGCCACTTCCCTACGCCAGAATGAATTCCCACAATCAACAGACCAGATAAAGAGAGATAACCATTAATGAGCTCAGCGATGAGTTTAGGAGTTTGCCCAAGAACAACCAATAAAAAAAAAACAGCTGTCTTTCATTTTTGGTACAAACTCTATTTAATGTTTCATATTCAATTTTACTTCCTTGTGTTTTGGAATTAAGGCAATAAAGAAAGGTGTCTGACTATTTCAAGTGGAAGCCAAACTACAATTTGCAATGTCAGTCCAAAAAATAGTGCTAAGAAAATTGTCTGGGCTCATTTGGAATTCGTGGTTCTGCGAGACACACAGTATTCTACAGATAACAAGCCGATTGAAAAAGGCGTTAAAAAATTAGATATGTTAAAATACCTTGAGTCAGTATTCAATAATGAAGGAACCTCTAAGAGTGATATAGAGAGGAGAATCGGAAAAGGTTGAAAAATTATGGCTATCCTCAACTACATCTTTTAAAGCTCCAATGTACAGCCTACTACAAAGAGGATAATATATAACCTATATTAGAGCCTACAACTAGACATGCCTCAGAAACATAAGTGATTAGTGCCCAATACCGTAGGAGATCTGTTTAACAACAATAGTTTTACATAATAGAAACTAAGACAATATTTATCGATTAAATCATTACCTAAAACACATTTAAATTAATGCAAATTTATCAATGGGTTTACTCTATTTAAACTAGACTAAAACTTCCCAAAGAGCCATTTTATAAAAAAAAAAAATAATTTAACACACTATTATGCTTTCGCCCCATACAACTTATTTTTATATCACCTATTCATATTCTCATAGTATGGTATACCTAAGAATCGAAACCAGAGCTATTAAAAATATTGAAACTAACTTTTCTACTACGAATAAGCTGAATTTAAATAAGCCCCTCGTATGAGAAGATGTCATAATCGATATGAGCAATAGTTTTTAACAATTAGCTTGCATAAACGGATTAATTTCAATAAAAATATCGTGACATTTTATTAAGTTAATATAGGCATTTAGTTATTTTTCAACAGTTTACTTCTTTGATCTCAGTTTCAATTGCTCAATTTTAAAATATTTTACATCTATTTAATAAACATTGCCATATCCAGATGTTAATGGCAAACCAAACCTAGCTATCCAAAAATTTAATTCCTCTCTGCTATGTCATAACTATGTTTGGTTTCCATTAACCCCTTACTATAGGCAAATGAACTAATAAAAGCTGATATCTGTTTAACAATAAGTTTACTTAATTGAAACTGAGATAAGATTTATCGATTAGATCATTACCTAAACCACAAGTGGTCTAATTTTAGTATACACATCGAGAAATATTATTAAGTTAATATAAACATTTAGTTATTTTTTAACAGTTTTACTTTTTTATTATTTATTATTTTTATTAACAATCTCAGTTTCAATGTCAAATTTTAAAATATTTTACATATCTTTAATAAGCATTGCCATATCCAGATGTTAATAGGAAACCAAACCTAGCTATCCAAAAATTTAATACCTCTCTGCTATTTAATAACTAAGTTTGGTTTCCATTAACCCCTTAATATAGACAATTGAAATAATAATAGTAAATATCTGTTTAATGACAATAGTTCCACATGATTGAAACTGAGACAAGTTTTATTGATTATGTCATTACCAATAACAGTTAAAATTATACCGAAAAGACCTCCCAAAGATCCATTTGTTCAAAAAATTTAATTTAACACACTATTGTCCTGCCCTATACAACTTATTTTTATATCTTTTATTCTCTCCGATACATATTCTCAGAAGAAGGTGCCCATAAGAAATCAAATCAGAGCTATTAAAAATATGCAGACCTAATTTTCTACTATAAATAAGCTGAATGCATTCCCTTAAGTCCCTCGTATGAGGTGATGTCATAATCCATATATGCAAGTTTTTAACAATTATATAGTTTAAGTGGCATAATTTTAGTAAATACATCGCAAACATCATATTAAGTTAATATAAACATTTAGGTATTTTTCAACAGTTTTACTTTTTTATTTATTAATATTAATATTTATTTTTATTAACAATCTCAGTTCCAATTGCCAAATTTTAAAATATCTTGAATAACATTGTCCTTTTCAGATGTTAATAGGAAACTGAACGGAGCCATCCAAAAATTCAATACATCTCGACTATTTCATAACTATGCTTGGTTTCCGTTGACCCCTTATTATAGACAATTGAACTAATAAAAGCTGGTATCTGTAAGCCTTAGGGAGAGCAGTGTAGGTGTCCTTGTGAGGAAGTTTACATGTATAGTCTAGTGTTATGTGGGTATTTGTGCACTGTCCTGAACTCGGGTACCTGGAGGAGCGTTAATCCCCGCTAGCCATGCACAAGCTGACTAGTCCCTGCAGGGTAGAAACCAAACCGGACCTATTAAAAAAAATTAAACATACTTTTCTACTATGAATAAGCTGAATGCAATCCCTTTAAATCCCTCATACAAGAAAATGCACTAGTTTTTATCAATTAGATTGCCTAAATGGCCTAAATTCAAATAAAATATCGCGACATTTCATTAAGTTAACATAACAATTAGTTATTTTTCAACAGTTTTACTTTATTAATCTCAGTTTCAATTGCCAAATTTTAAAATATTTTATATCTCCTTAATAAATATTGTCCTCTTCAGATGTTAAGAGGAAACCAAACCTAGCTATCCAAAAATTGAATACCTCTCTCCTATGTCATAACTATGCTTGGTTTCCCTTCAACCCTTACTATGGACAATTGAACTAATAAAAGCTGATATCTGTTTAATAATTATAGTTCTACTTGATTGAAGCTGAGACAAGATTTATCGATTGGATTATTAACTAAAACACATTTGAATTAGCGCAAATATATCAAAGGGGTTTACTCTATTTATATTGAGGAAGACATCCCAAAAAAATAATTTGTTAAAAAAAATTATTTAAGAATCACCCTATTATCCTTTCGCCCCATAAAACTTATTTTTATATCACTTATTCATAGTATGGTACCCATAAGTAACGAAACCCGAGCTATTCAAATATTGAAACATATTTTTCTACTATGAATAAGCTAAATGTATTCCCATTAAGTCCCTAGTATGAGAAGATGTCATAATGTGCAATAGTTTTAGCATTTAGATAGCTTAAACGGTCTAATTTTAGTAAACAGATTGCAAAATTTTATTAAGTTAATATAAACATTTAGTTATTTTTCAACTGTTTTACTTCTATTTATTTATTATTTATTAATTGAAATATTTATTTTTATTAACAATCTCAGTTTCAATTGCCAAATTTTAAAATATTTTACATATCTTTAATAAACATTGCCCTATACAGATGTTAATAGGAAACCAAACCCAGCCATCCAAAAATTTAAAATCTCTCTGCTATGTCATGACTATGTTTGGTTTCCATTAACCACTTACTATGGACAATTAAACTAATAAAAGCTGATATCTGTTCAATAATTATAGTTCTACTTGATTGAAGCTGATACAAGATTTATTTATTAGATTATTAACTAAAACACATTTGAATTAACGCAAATATATCAATGGGTTTACTCTATTTATATTGAGAATGACATCCCAAAAATCATTTGTTAAAAAAAATTATTTAAGAAACACGTTATTATCCTTTCGCCCCATAAAACTTATTTTTATATCACTTATTCATAGTATGGTACCCATAAGTAACGAAACCCGAGCTATTCAAATATTGAAACATATTTTTCTACTATGAATAAGCTGAATGTATTCCCTTTAAGTCCCTACTACGAGAAGATGTCATAATGTGCAATAGTTTTAACATTTAGATAGGTTAAGCGGTCTAATTTTAGTAAACACATCGCGAAATTTTATTAAGTTAATATAAACATTTAGTTATTTTTTAACAGTTTTACTTTTTTATTATTTATTATTTTTATTAATAATCTCAGTTTCAATTGCCAAATTTTAAAATGTTTTAAATCTTTAATAAACTTGCAATATTCAGATGTTGATAGGAAACCAAACCTAGCTATCCCAAAATTTAATATCTCTCTGCTATGTCATAGCTACGTTTGATTTCCCTTAAGCCCTTACTATATAAAATTGAACTAATAAAATCTGATATCTGTTTAATAACAATAGTTCTACTTGATTGAAACTGAGACAAGCTTTATTGATTATATCATCACCAATAACAGATTAAAATTATCTCGAAAAGTCCTACCATAGAGTCATTTGTTAAAAAAAATTAATTCAACAAGCTATTATCTAGCCCTATACAACTTATTTTTATATCATTTATTCTCTCCGATACATTTTCTTAGAATAAGGTGCCCATAGTAAATGAAACATGAGCTATTAAAAATATTGAGACATAATTTTCTACTATGAATAAGCTGAATGCATTCCCTTTAAGCCCCTCATATGAGATGATGTCATAATCCATATATGCAATAGTTTTTAACAATTATATAGTTTAAGCGGCATAATTGTGGTAAACACATCGCGAACATTATATTAAGTTAATATAAACATTTAGTTATTTTTTAACAGGTTTACTTGATTATTTATTAATTTTATTATTTATTTTTATTAACAATCTCAGTTTCAATTGCCAAATTTTAAAATATTTTACATCTCTTCAATAAACTTTGCTATATTCAGGCGTTAATAAGAAACCTTTAAGTCCCTCGTATGAGAAGATGACATAAGTGATAAATGCAATAGCTTTTAACAATTAAATAGCTCAAGCTGCCTAATTTCAATAAAAGATCGTGACATTTTATTAAATTAATGTAAACAATTAGGTATTTTTCAACAGTTTTACTTTATTGACCTCAGTTTCAATGTCAAATTTTAAAATATTTTACATATCTTTAATAAACATTGCCATATCCAGATGTTAATAGGAAACCAAATCTAGCTATCCAAAAATTTAATACCTCTCTGCTATGTAATAACTAAGTTTGGTTTCCATTAACCCCTTAATATAGACAATTGAACAAATAATAGTAAATATCTGTTTAATAACAATAGTTCCACTTGATTGAAACTGAGACAAGTTTTCATTGATTATGTCATTACCAATAACAGTTAAAATTATACCGAAAAGACCTCCCAAAGATCCATTTGTTCAAAAAATTTAATTTAACACACTATTGTCCTGCCCTATACAACTTATTTTTATATCTTTTATTCTCTCCGATACATATTCTCAGAAGAAGGTGCCCATAAGAAATGAAATCAGAGCTATTAAAAATATGGAGACCTAATTTTTTACTATAAATAAGCTGAATGCATTCCCTTAAGTCCCTCGTATGAGGTGATGTCATAATCCATATATGCAAGTTTTTAACAATTATATAGTTTAAGTGGCATAATTTTAGTAAATACATCGCAAACATCATATTAAGTTAATATAAACATTTAGGTATTTTTCAACAGTTTTACTTTTTTATTTATTAATATTAATATTTATTTTTATTAACAATCTCAGTTCCAATTGCCAAATTTTAAAATATCTTGAATAACATTGTCCTTTTCAGATGTTAATAGGAAACTGAACGGAGCCATCCAAAAATTCAATACATCTCGACTATTTCATAACTATGCTTGGTTTCCGTTGACCCCTTATTATAGACAATTGAACTAATAAAAGCTGGTATCTGTAAGCCTTAGGGAGAGCAGTGTAGGTGTCCTTGTGAGGAAGTTTACATGTATAGTCTAGTGTTATGTGGGTATTTGTGCACTGTCCTGAACTCGGGTACCTGGAGGAGCGTTAATCCCCGCTAGCCATGGACAAGCTGACTAGTCCCTGCAAGGTAGAAACCAAACCGGACCTATTAAAAAAAATTAAACATACTTTTCTACTATGAATAAGCTCAATGCAATCCCTTTAAGTCCCTCATACAAGAAAATGCACTAGTTTTTATCAATTAGATTGGCTAAATGGCCTAAATTCAAAAAACATATCGCGACATTTCATTATGTTGACGTAACAATTAAGTTATTTTTCAACAGTTTTACTTTATTAATCTCAGTTTCAATTGCCAAATTTTAATATATTTTATATCTCCTTAATAAATATTGTCCTCTTCAGATGTTAAAAGGAAACCAAACCTAGCCATCCAAAAATTGAATACCTCTCTGCTTTGTCATGACTATGTTTGGTTTCCGTTAACCACTTACTATGGACAATTGAACTAATAAAAGCTGATATCTGTTTAACAATTATAGTTCTACTTGATTGAAGCTGAGACAAGATTTATCGATTGGATTATTAACTAAAACACATTTGAATTAGCGCAAATATATCAATGGGTTTACTCTATTTATATCGAGGAAGACCTCCCAAAGAATCGCTTAAAGAATAGCTTAACCGGTCTAATTTTAGTAAACACATCGCGAAATTTTATTAAGTTAATATAAACATTTAGTTATTTTTTAACAGTTTTACTTTATTAATCTCAGTTTCAATTGCCAAATTTTAAAATATTTTATATCTCCTTAATAAATATTGTCCTCTTCAGATGTTAATAGGAAACCAAACCTAGCTATCCAAAAATTGAATACCTCTCTGCTATGTCATAACTATGTTTGGTTTCGCTTAACCCCTTACTATAGACAATTGAACTAATAAAAGCTGATATCTGTTTAATAACAATAGTTCTACTTGATTGAAACTGAGACAAGATTTATCGATTAGATCATTACCTAAAACACATTTAAATTACTGCAAATATATCAATCGGTTTACTATATTTAAACTCGAGGAAGACCTCCCAAAGAATCATTTGCTTAAAAAGATTATTTAAGAAACACCCTATTATCCTTTCGCACTATACAACTTATTTTTATATCACTTATTCATATTCTCATAGTATGGTACCCATAAGTAACGAAACCAGAGCTATTCAAGTATTGAAACATACTTTTCTACTATGAATAAGCTTAATGCATTTCCTTTAAGTCCCTCCTATGAGATGATGTCATAATCCATATATGCAATAGTTTTTAACAATTATATAGTATAAAGCGGCCTAATTTCAGTAAACACATCGCGAGATTTTATTAAGTTAATATAAACATTTAGTTATTTTTAACAGGTTTACTTGATTATTTATTAATTTTATTATTTAATTTTATTAACAATCTCAGTTTCAATTGCCAAATTTTAAAATATTTTACATCTCTTTAATAAACTTTGCTATATTCAGATGTTAAAAGGAAACCAAACCTAGCTATCCAAAAATTTAAAATCTCTCTGCTATGCCATAACTATGTTTGGTTTCCCTTAACCCCTTACTATGGACAATTGAACTAATAAAAGCTGATATCTGTTTAATAACAATAGTTCTACTTGATTGAAACTGAGACAAGATTTATCGATTAGATCATTACCAAAAACACATTTAAATTACTGCAAATATATGAATGGCTTTACTATATTTAAACTCGAGGAAGACCTCCCAAAGAATCATTTGCTTAAAAAGATTATTTAAGAAACACCCTATTATCCTTTCGCACTATACAACTTATTTTTATATCACTTATTCATATTCTCATAGTATGGTACCCATAAGTAACGAAACCAGAGCTATTCAAGTATTGAAACATACTTTTCTACTATGAATAAGCTTAATGCATTTCCTTTAAGTCCCTCCTATGAGAAGAAGTCATAATCCATATGTGCAATAGTTTTTAACAATTATCTCGTATAAACAGCCTAATTTCAGTAAACACATCGCGAGATTTTATTAAGTTAATATACAAATTTAGTTATTTTTTAACAGGTTTACTTGATTATTTATTAATTTTATTACTTGTTTTTATTAACAATCTCAGTTTCAATTACTAAATTTTAAAATATTTTACATCTCTTGAATAAACATTGTCCTATTCAGATGTTAAAAGGAAACCAAACCTAGCTATCCAAAAATTTAAAAATCTCTCTGCTATGTCATAACTATGTTTGGTTTCCCTTAACCCCTTACTATAGACAATTGAACTAATAAAAGCTGATATCTGTTTAATAACAATAGTTCTACTTGATTGAAGCTGAGACAAGATTTATCGATTAGATCATTAACTAAAACACATTTGAATTAGCGCAAATATATCAATGCTTTTACTCTATTTATATTGAGGAAGACATCCCAAAAAATCATTTGTTAAAAAAAAATTATTTAAGAAACACCCTATTATCCTTTCGCCCCATACAACTTATTTTTATATCACTTATTCATATTCTCATAGTATGGTACCCATAAGTAACGAAACCAGAGCTATTCAAGTATTGAAACATACTTTTCTACTATGAATAAGCTTAATGCATTCCCTTTAAGTCCCTCATATGAGATGATGTCCTAATCCATATATGCAATAGTTTTTAACAATTATATAGTATAAGCGGCATAATTTTAGTAAACACATCGCGAACATTATATTAAGTTAATATAAACATTTAGTTATTTTTTAACAGGTTTACTTGATTATTTATTAATTTTATTATTTATTTTTATTAACAATCTCAGTTTCAATTACTAAATTTAAATTATTTTACATCTCTTCAATAAACATTGCCCTATTCAGATGTTAAAAGGAAACCAAACCTAGCCATCCAAAAATTTAAAATCTCTCTGCTATGTCATGACTATGTTTGGTTTCCGCTTAACCACTTACTATGGACAATTAAACTAATAAAAGCTGATATCTGTTTAATAACAATAATTTTACTTGATTGAAACTGAGACAAGATTTATCGATTAGTTCATTACCAAAAAAAGATTAAAAATATACCGAAAAGATCTCCCAAAGATCCATTTGTTAAAAAAAATTTAATTTAACACCCTATTATCCTTTTGCCTAATACAACTTATTTTTATATCTTTTATTCTCTCCATACATTTCTCAGAATAAGGTGCCCATAAGTAAATGAAACAGAGCTATTAAAAATATTGAAACATACTTTTCTACTATGAATAAGCTTAATGCATTTTCTTGAAGTTCCTCCTATGAGAAGAAGTCATAATCCATATGTGCAATAGTTTTTAACAATTATCTCATATCAACAGCCTGATTTCAGTAAACACATCGCGAGATTTTATTAAGTTAATATACATATTTAGTTATTTTTAACAGGTTTACTTGATTATTTATTAATTTTATTACTTGTTTTTATTAACAATCTCAGTTTCAATTACTAAATTTTAAAATATTTTACATCTCTTGAATAAACATTGTCCTATTCAGATGTTAAAAGGAAACCAAACCTAGCTATCCAAAAATTTAAAATCTCTCTGCTATGTCATGACTATGTTTGGTTTCCGTTAACCCTTACTATTGACAATTGAACTAATAAAAGCAGATATCCGTTTAATAACAATAATTTTACTTGATTGAAACTGAGACAAGATTTATCGATTAGATCATTACCAAAAACAGATTAAAAATATACCGAAAAGACCTCCCAAAGATCCATTTGTTAAAAAAAATTAATTTAACACACTATTATCCTGCCCTATACAACTTATTTTTATATCTTTTATTCTCTCCTATACATATTCTCAGAATAAGGTGCCCATAAGAAATGAAACCAGAGCTATTAAAAATATAGAGACTTAATTTTCTACTATGAATAAGCTGAATGCATTCCCTTTAAGCCCCTCGTATGAGATGATGTCGTATTCCATATATGCAATAGTTTTTAACAATTAGATAGTTTAAGCGGCATAATTTTAGTAAATACATCATGAACATTTTATTAAGTTAATATAAACATTTAGTTATTTTTTAACAGTTTTACTTGATTATTTATTAATTTTATTATTTATTTTTATTAACAATCTCAGTTTCAATTGCCAAATTTAAAAATATTTTACATCTCTTAAATAAACTTTGCTATATTCAGGCGTTAATAAGAAACCTTTAAGTCCCTCGTATGAGAAGATGACATGAGTGATAAATGCAATAGCTTTTAACAATTAAATAGCTCAAGATGCCTAATTTCAATAAAAGATCACGACATTTTATTAAATTAATGTAAACAATAAGTTATTTTTCAATAGTTTTACTTTATTGACCTCAGTTTCAATGCCAAATTTTAAAATATTTTAAAACTCTTTAATAAACTTTGCTATATTCAGATGTTAATAGGAAACCAAACCTAGCTATCCCAAAATTTAATACCTCTCTGCTATGTCATAGCTATGTTTGGTTTCCCTTAACCCCTTACTATAGAAAATTGAACTAATAAAATATGATATCTGTTTAATAACAATAGTTCCACTTGATTGAAACTGAGACAAGTTTTATTGATTATGTCATTATCAATAAAAGTTAAAATTATACCGAAAAGACCTCCTAAAGATCCATTTGTTAAAAAAATTTAATTTAACACACTATTGTCCTGCCCTATACAACTTATTTTTATATCTTTTATTCTCTCCAATACATTTTCTCAGAATAAGGTGCCCATAGTAAATGAAACATGAGCTATTAAAAATATTGAGACATACTTTTCTACTATGAATAAGCTTAATGCATTCCCTTTAAGTCCCTCCTATGAGAAGAAGTCATCATCCATATGTGCAAAAGATTTTAACAATTATCTTGTATAAACAGCCTAATTTCAGTAAACACATCGCGAGATTTTATTAAGTTAATATACACATTTAGTTATTTTTTAACAGGTTTACTTGATTTTTTATTAATTTTATTTTTTATTTTTATTAACAATCTCAGTTTCAATTACTAAATTTAAATTATTTTACATCTCTTAAATAAACATTGCCCTATTCAGATGTTAAAAGGAAACCAAACCTAGCCATCCAAAAATTTAAAATCTCTCTGCTATGTCATGACTATGTTTGGTTTCCGTTAACCACTTACTATGGACAATTAAATTAATAAAAGCTGATATCTGTTTAATAATTATAGTTCCACTTGATTGAAACTGAGACAAGTTTTATTGATTATGTCATTATCAATAAAAGTTAAAATTATACCGAAAAGACCTCCCAAAGATCCATTTGTTAAAAAAATTTAATTTAACACACTATTGTCCTGCCCTATACAACTTATTTTTATATCTTTTATTCTCTCCGATACATTTTCTCAGAATAAGGTGCCCATAGTAAATGAAACATGAGCTATTAAAAATATTGAGACATAATTTTCTACTATGAATAAGCTGAATGCATTCCCTTTAAGCCCCTCATATGAGATGATGTCATAATCCATATATGCAATAGTTTTTAACAATTATATAGTTTAAGCGGCATAATTTTAGTAAACACATCACGAACATTATATTAAGTTAATATAAACATTTAGTTATTTTTTAACAGGTTTACTTGATTATTTATTAATTTTATTATTTATTTTTATTAACAATCTCAGTTTCAATTGCCAAATTTAAAAATATTTTACATCTCTTAAATAAACTTTGCTATATTCAGGCGTTAATAAGAAACCTTTAAGTCCCTCGTATGAGAAGATGACATGAGTGATAAATGCAATAGCTTTTAACAATTAAATAGCTCAAGATGCCTAATTTCAATAAAAGATCACGACATTTTATTGAATTAATGTAAACATTTAGTTATTTTTCAGCAGTTTAACTTTATTGACCTCAGTTTCAATGTCAAATTTTAAAATAATTTACATCTCTTGAATAAACATTGCCCTATTCAGATGT
The DNA here is from genome assembly GCA_928085145.1 of Nezara viridula. NCBI lineage: Eukaryota > Metazoa > Arthropoda > Insecta > Hemiptera > Pentatomidae > Nezara > Nezara viridula. The sequence goes on from OV725082.1 coordinate 4,614,120, forward strand.
TAAAAGGAAACCGAACTTAGCCATCCAAAAATTTAATACCTCTCTGCTATGTAATAACTAACTTTGGTTTCCATTAACCCCTTAATATAGACAATTGAACTAATAATAGTAAATATCTGTTTAATAACAATAGTTCCACTTGATTGAAACTGAGACAAGTTTTATTGATTAGATTATTAACTAAAACAGTTAAAATTATACCAAAAAGACCTTCCAAAGATCCATTTGTTAAAAAAATTTAATTTAACACACTATTGTCCTGCCTTATACAACTCATTTTTATATCTTTTATTCTCTCCGATACATATTCTCAGAAGAAGGTGCCCATAAGAAATGAAATCAGAGCTGTTAAAAATATGGAGACCTAATTTTCTACTATAAATAAGCTGAATGCATTCCCTTAAGTCCCTTGTATGAGGTGATGTCATAATCCATATATGCAAGTTTTTAACAATTATATAGTTTAAGCGGCATAATTTTAGTAAATACATCGCGAACATCATATTAAGTTAATATAAACATTTAGGTATTTTTTAACAGTTTTATTTTTTTTATGATTAATTTTAATATTTATTTTTATTAACAATCTCAGTTCCAATTCCAGCCAAATTTTAAAATATCTTGAATAACATTGCCCTCTTCAGATGCTAATAGGAAACTGAATCGAGCCATCCAAAAATTCAATACCTCTCCACTATGTCATAACTATGCTTAGTATCCGTTGACCCCTTAATATGGAAAATTGAACTAATAAAAGCTGGTATCTGTAAGCCTTAGGGAGAGTAGTGTAGGTGTCCTTGTGGGGAAGTTTACATGTATAGTCTGGTGTTATGTGGGTATTTGTGCACTGTCCTGAACTCGGGTACCTGGAGGAGCGTTAAACCCCGCTAGCCCTGCACAAGCTGACTAGTTCCTGCAGGGTAGAACCAAACCAAAAAACCAAACCAGACCTATTAAAAAAAATTAAACATACTTTTCTACTATGAATAAGCTGAATGCAATCCCTTTAAATCCCTCATACAAGAAAATGCACTAGTTTTTATCAATTAGATTGCCTAAATGGCCTAAATTCAAAAAAAATATCGCGACATTTCATTAAGTTGATGTAAAAATTAGTTATTTTTCAACAATTTTACTTTATTAATCTCAGTTTCAATTGCCAAATTTTAAAATATTTTAAATCTCCTTAATAAATATTGTCCTCTTCAGATGTTAATAGGAAACCAAACCTAGCTATCCAAAAATTGAATTCCTCTCTGCTATGTCATAACTATGCTTGGTTTCCCTTCACCCCTTACTATGGACAATTGAACTAATAAAAACTGATATCTCTTTAATAACAATAGTTTTATTTGATTGAAACTGAGACAAGATTTATCGATTAGATCATTACCTAAAACACATTTCAATTACTGCAAATATATGAATGGGTTTACTATATTTAAACTTGAGGAAGATCTCCCGAAGAATCATTTGTTTAAAAAGATTATTTAAGAAACACTCTGTTATCCTTTCGTGCTATACAACTTATTTTTATATCACTTATTCATATTCTCATAGTATGGTACCCATGAGTAACGGAACAAGAGCTATTCAAGTATTGAAACTTACTTTTCTACTATGAATAAGTTTAATGCATTCCCTTTAAGTCCCTCCTATGAGAAGAAGTCATCTTCCATATTTGCAAAAGTTTTTAACAATTATCTTGTATAAACAGCCTAATTAAAGTAAACACATCACGAGATTTTATTAAGTTAATATTCACATTTAGTTATTTTTTAACAGGTTTACTTGATTATTTATTAATTTTATTATTTATTTTTATTAACAATCTCAGTTTCAATTACTAAATTTTAAAATATTTTACACCTCTTGAATAAACATTGCCCTATTCAGATGTTAAAAGGAAACCAAACCTAGCCATCCAAAAATTTAAAATCTCTCTGCTATGTCATGACTATGTTTGGTTTCCGTTAACCACTTACTATGGACAATTAAACTAATAAAAGCTGATATCTGTTTAATAATTATAGTTCTACTTGATTGAAGCTGAGACAAGATTTATCGATTAGATTATTAAATAAAACACATTTGAATTAGCGCAAATATATCAATGGGTTTACTCTATTTATATTGAGGAAGACATCCCTAAAATCATGTGATAAAAAAACTTATTTAAGAAACACCCTATTATCTTTTCGCCCCATAAAACTTATTTTTATATCACTTATTCATAGTATGGTACCCATAAGTAACGAAACCCGAGCTATTCAAATATTGAAACATATTTTTCTACTATGAATAAGCTGAATGCATTCCCTTTAAGTCCCTACTACGAGAAGATGTCATAATGTGCAATAGTTTTAACATTTAGATAGCTTAAGCGGTCTAATTTTAGTAAACACATCGCGAAATTTTATTAAGTTAATATAAACATTTAGTTATTTTTTAACAGTTTTACTTTTTTATTATTTATTATTTTTATTAACAATCTCAGTTTCAATTGCCAAATTTTAAAATATTTTAAATCTTTAATAAAATTGCAATATTCAGATGTTGATAGGAAACCAAACCTAGCTATCCCAAAATTTAATATCTCTCTGCTATGTCATAGTCATAGCTACGTTTGGTTTCCCTTAAGCCCTTACTATAGAAAATTGAACTAATAAAATCTGATATCTGTTAAATAACAATAGTTCTACTTGATTGAAACTGAGACAAGTTTTATTGATTATATCATTACCAATAACAGATTAAAATTATCTCGAAAAGTCCTCCCATAGAGTCATTTGTTAAAAAAAATTAATTCAACAAGCTATTATCCTGCCCTATACAACTTCTCTTTATATCTTTTATTCTCTCCGATACATTTTCTCAGAATATGGTGCCCATAGTAAATGAAACATGAGCTATTAAAAATATTGCGACATAATTTTCTAGTATGAATAAGCTGAATGCATTCCCTTTAAGCCCCTCATATGAGATGATGTCATAATCCATATATGCAATAGTTTTTAACAATTATATAGTTTAAGCGGCATAATATTAGTAAATACATCGCGAACATTATATTAAGTTAATATAAACATTTAGTTATTTTTTAACAGGTTTACTTGATTATTTATTAATTTTATTATTTATTTTTATTAACAATATCAGTTTCAATTGCCAAATTTAAAAATATTTTACATCTCTTTAATAAACTTTGCTACATTCAGGCGTTAATAAGAAACCTTTAAGTCCCTCGTATGAGAAGATGACATAAGTGATAAATGAAATAGTTTTTAACAATTGAATAGCTCAAGCTGCCTAATTTCAATAAAAGATCGCGACATTTTATTAAATTAATGTAAACAATTAGTTATTTTTCAACAGTTTTACTTTATTGACCTCAGTTTCAATGTCAAATTTTAAAATATTTTACATATCTTTAATAAGCATTGCCATATCCAGATGTTAATAGGAAACCAAACCTAGCTATCCAAAAATTTAATACCTCTCTGCTATGTAATAACTAAGTTTGGTTTCCATTAACCCCTTAATATAGACAATTGGACTAATAATAGTTAATATCTGTTAAATAACAGTAGTTCCACTTGATTGCAACTGAGACAAGTTTTATTGATTATGTCATTACCAATAACAGTTAAAATTATACCGAAAAGACCTCCCAAAGATCCATTTGTTAAAAAAATTTAATTGTACACACTATTGTCCTGCCCTATACAACTTATTTTTATATCTTTTATTCTCTCCGATACATATTCTCAGAAGAAGGTGCCCATAAGAAATGAAATCGGAGCTATTAAAAATATGGAGACCTAATTTTCTACTATAAATAAGCTGAATGCATTCCCTTAAGTCCCTCGTATGAGGTGATGTCATAATCCATATATGCAAGTTTTTAACAATTATATAGTTTAAGCGGCATAATATTAGTAAATACATCGCGAACATTATATTAAGTTAATATAAACATTTAGTTATTTTTTAACAGGTTTACTTGATTATTTATTAATTTTATTATTTATTTTTATTAACAATCTCAGTTTCAATTGCCAAATTTAAAAATATTTTACATCTCTTTAATAAACTTTGCTACATTCAGGCGTTAATAAGAAACCTTTAAGTCCCTCGTATGAGAAGATGACATAAGTGATAAATGAAATAGTTTTTAACAATTGAATAGCTCAAGCTGCCTAATTTCAATAAAAGATCGCGACATTTTATTAAATTAATGTAAACAATTAGTTATTTTTCAACAGTTTTACTTTATTGACCTCAGTTTCAGTGTCAAATTTTAAAATACTTTACATATCTTTAATAAGCATTGCCATATCCAGATGTTAATAGGAAACCAAACCTAGCTATCCAAAAATTTAATACCTCTCTGCTATGTAATAACTAAGTTTGGTTTCCATTAACCCCTTAATATAGACAATTGGACTAATAATAGTTAATATCTGTTAAATAACAGTAGTTCCACTTGATTGCAACTGAGACAAGTTTTATTGATTATGTCATTACCAATAACAGTTAAAATTATACCGAAAAGACCTCCCAAAGATCCATTTGTTAAAAAAATTTAATTGTACACACTATTGTCCTGCCCTATACAACTTATTTTTATATCTTTTATTCTCTCCGATACATATTCTCAGAAGAAGGTGCCCATAAGAAATGAAATCGGAGCTATTAAAAATATGGAGACCTAATTTTCTACTATAAATAAGCTGAATGCATTCCCTTAAGTCCCTCGTATGAGGTGATGTCATAATCCATATATGCAAGTTTTTAACAATTATATAGTTTAAGCGGCATAATATTAGTAAATACATCGCGAACATTATATTAAGTTAATATAAACATTTAGTTATTTTTTAACAGGTTTACTTGATTATTTATTAATTTTATTATTTATTTTTATTAACAATCTCAGTTTCAATTGCCAAATTTAAAAATATTTTACATCTCTTTAATAAACTTTGCTACATTCAGGCGTTAATAAGCAAACTTTAAGTCCCTCGTATGAGAAGATGACATAAGTGATAAATGAAATAGTTTTTAACAATTGAATAGCTCAAGCTGCCTAATTTCAATAAAAGATCGCGACATTTTATTAAATTAATGTAAACAATTAGTTATTTTTCAACAGTTTTACTTTATTGACCTCAGTTTCAATATCAAATTTTAAAATATTTTACATATCTTTAATAAGCATTGCCATATCCAGATGTTAATAGGAAACCAAACCTAGCTATCCAAAAATTTAATACCTCTCTGCTATGTAATAACTAAGTTTGGTTTCCATTAACCCCTTAATATAGACTATGGAACTAATAATAGTAAATATCTGTTTAATAACAATAGTTCCACTGGATTGAAACTGAGACAAGTTTTATTGATTATGTCATTACCAATAACAGTTAAAATTATACCGAAAAGACCTCCCAAAGATCCATTTGTTAAAAAAATTTAATTTAACACACTATTGTCCTGCCCTATACAACTTATTTTTATATCTTTTATTCTCTCCGATACATATTCTCAGAAGAAGGTGCCCATAAGAAATGAAATCAGAGCTATTAAAAATATGGAGACCTAATTTTCTACTATAAATAAGCTGAATGCATTCCCTTAAGTCCCTCGTATGAGGTGATGTCATAATCCATATATGCAAGTTTTTAACAATTATATAGTTTAAGTGGCATAATTTTAGTAAATACATCGCAAACATCATATTAAGTTAATATAAACATTTAGGTATTTTTCAACAGTTTTACTTTTTTATTTATTAATTTTAATATTTATTTTTATTAACAATCTCAGTTCCAATTGCCAAATTTTAAAATATCTTGAATAACATTGTCCTATTCAGATGTTAATGGAAAACTGAATCGAGACATCCAAAAATTCAATACCTCTCGACTATGTCATAACTATGCTTAGTTTCCGTTGACCCCTTAATATGGACAATTGAACTAATAAAACTGATATCTCTTTAATAACAATAGTTTTATTTGATTGAAACTGAGACAAGATTTATCGATTAGATCATTACCTAAAACACATTTAAATTACTGCAAATATATGAATGGGTTTACTATATTTAAACTCGAGGAAGACCTCCCAAAGAATCATTTGTTTAAAAAGATTATTTAAGAAACACTCTGTTATCCTTTCGTGCTATACAACTTATCTTTATATCACTTATTCATATTCTCATAGTATGGTACCCATAAGTAACGAAACCAGAGCTATTCAAGTATTGAAACATACTTTTCTACTATGAATAAGCTTAATGCATTCCCTTTAAGTCCCTCCTATGAGAAGAAGTCATCATCCATATGTGCAAAAGTTTTTAACAATTATCTTGTATAAACAGACTAATTTCAGTAAACACATTGCGAGATTTTATTAAGTTAATATTCACATTTAGTTATTTTTTAACAGGTTTTCTTGATTATTTATTAATTTTATTTTTTTTTTTTATTAACAATCTCAGTTTCAATTACTAAATTTAAAAATATTTTACATCTGTTGAATAAACATTGCCCTATTCAGATGTTAAAAGGAAACCAAACCTAGCCATCCAAAAATTTAAAATCTCTCTGCTATGTCATGACTATGTTTGGTTTCCGTTAACCACTTACTATGGACAATTAAACTAATAAAAGCTGATATCTGTTTAATAATTATAGTTCTACTTGATTGAAGCTGAGACAAGATTTATCGATTAGATTATTAAATAAAACACATTTGAATTAGCGCAAATATATCAATGGGTTTACTCTATTTATATTGAGGAAGACATCCCAAAAATCATGTGATAAAAAAACTTATTTAAGAAACACCCTATTATCTTTTCGCCCCATAAAACTTATTTTTATATCACTTATTCATAGTATGGTAAACATAAGTAACGAAACCCGAGCTATTCAAATATTGAAACATATTTTTCTACTATGAATAAGCTGAATGTATTCCCTTTAAGTCGCTACTACGAGAAGATGTCATAATGTGCAATTGTTTTAACATTTAGATAGCTTAAGCGGTCTAATTTTAGTAAACACATCGCGGAATTTTATTAAGTTAATATACACATTTAGTTATTTTTTAACAGGTTTACTTGATTATTTATTAATTTTATTATTTATTTTTATTAACAATCTCAGTTTCAATTGCCAAATTTTAAAATATTTTAAATCTCTTTAATAAACTTTGCTATATTCAGATGTTAATAGGAAACCAAACCTAGCTATCCAAAAATTTAAAATCTCTCTGCTATGTCATAGCTATGTTTGGTTTCCCTTAACCCCTTACTATAGAAAATTGAACTAATAAAATCTGATATCTGTTAAATAACAATAGTTCTACTTGATTGAAACTGAGACAAGTTTTATTGATTATATCATTACCAATAACAGATTAAAATTATCTCGAAAAGTCCTCCCATAGAGTCATTTGTTAAAAAAAAATAATTCAACAAGCTATTATCCTGCCCTATACAACTTATTTTTATATCTTTTATTCTCTCCGATACATTTTCTCAGAATAAGGTGCCCATAAGAACAGATTATTACGCAAAACACATTTAAATTAACGCAAAATCATCAATGGATTTACTTTATTCAAATATGAGCAAAACCTCCCTATGAGGCATTAGTTTAAAAAAAAATAATTTAAGAAATACACTATTATCCTTTTGCCCCATACAACTTATTTTTATCTCACTTATACATATTCTCATACTAATGTGCCAATAAGAAAAGAAAAAGTTCCAAACGAAAGCATAGATATTAAAAAAATTAAAAGATACTGCTCTACTATTAATAAGCTGAATACATTCCCTTTAATTCCCCATTAAGAGATGTCATAATCAATATGAGGAATAGTTTTTAACAATTAGCTTGCATGAACAGCCTAATTTCAATAAAAAGATTGCAACATATTTTTAAGTTAATATAAACATTTAATTAGTTAACAATCAGTAAAATACTATAAGGAAGTCCATGAACTAGATGTATCAATAAAATTAGCAATGAGACAATATAGGTACATTCAGATAACTGGAAAGAAGACAGAAAAAAAATGAAAAAAATAGATCTACAATGTCTGTAGCGCCAAAAAGAGGAAAACAAAAAAAGGAAAACATAAAATTATAGATTTTCAAAGGCATTTAATTTTTCTATATAAATTTATTATTTTGAGAACACTTAAAAATTCTCAACATTTCACAAAACTTTCATTTCAACATTGCATTTTTTTTCTTCTTTTGTATATATCACAACGTTTTTGGACACTTCCACCATTTTCAAGGCTTGAAAACATTTCTTAGGATCATCTAAAAATAATTTAAAATTCATTTAAATGTGTAAAAAACATTATCCTCTTCTTTGTACTTGTTTTTATTCATATTTAAGTTGACTTATTTTAGCAGCACAATAAAACTAAATACAAAGAAGACGATAATGTTTTTTTTTAAACATTTGGATGAATTTTAAATTATTTTTAGACGATCCTAAGATATGTTTCTAAGATTTGAAAATGAGTCAAGTGGCCCAAAACATCATAAAATGCAAAAAAAAAAAAAAAAAAATCAACAAAAATGCAATAAAGTTTTGTGAATTATTAAATATTGTGAAATAATAAATTTATATAGAAAAACAAGATTATTAATTGTTATATCTGCCAAAAATTGTATAAAACTGAAGGATTTATTATATGAAACAAAAGCTTCAATAATTTACAAACATTTTTTTAATTAATTTTCCACATTTTGGGTAATGTATTTTCAAGACAACAAAAAAATTTATATTTTATCGAAATTTTATGATTTGCCAGTAATAAAAAGATTTTATGATTAAAAGAAAACATTACCCTAAATAGAAAATAAATCATGAAAAACATATTTTCTAAATATTTCACTGGCTATAATTTTGTTTATACCATTAATTTACACTTCAATAAGAAAAAATGTACCATTACAACCTATGGAAAGTCTTGGGTTCATTAATTTCTAAGTACCGTTTCTTGGTCAATGGTGCAAGGAGGTGATCGACAGATATCATACTCAACAACCAGATTTTTCTCCTTAATTAATCATTATTTAAGAGTACTCACATTAAAGAGGCTGGATTTATCCTGAGGTCCCTGGACCACAAGATCCATTGACAGCTGACATAACAGAATAAATAATTACTTGCAACAGCCAGGCTTGAACCCGGGACTCGTAGCATTAGAGTGTAGTGCCTCACTGAGCTCTCCCACTTCCTCTTTTTCAGAAAAAAAAAACCCTATACACAAAAAAATTATATTAGGATTGTAAATTGTTAAATTTTAGAACTCAAAACTAAGGCATCTTGAATAATTTAGGTTTTTTAATATATTTTTAATGACATTTATAACTGTTTAAAAAATACAACCAGTAAATATGCACACCTTAGAAATAATGAAATGAACAGACTTGAAGAGATACTATCCAGAGGTATAGTAGAATTAAATACTCCCTATTTAATTCTAGGTAAGACGTCTATTATCAGGTAAACGGGGATTATCAGGAAGCAAGAGCTCAAACAAGTGGATTCGGATGGGACTGGTGTTTATCATGAAAAGATAGGTATCTGGCTCAGGCTAAATCAGTGGCATATGGAACATTAAGGTCTTTATGAAAGGTTTTATTTGTGACAAAATATTAAGGATTTTATGAAGGATTTTGGATTGTAAGGATTGGATAGGAATTCGATAGTTTGGTAAAGCCCCAAAGCTCAACTCCGTATGTCCATATAGATCTTATTATGGTTAAGTAGATGAATCTTTTGTAATTAATTGAAAGTTTAGAGCGTTTTTCTAGTAACTGTTGGAGCAGTAAAAAAAATAATAATTTTTTTATCTACCAATCCAACCATATATGTATAAACATATATACATACATACATACACACACGTTTACACATAGATATTTAGTTACTTTTATAGCACTATTTTTAAAAGGCACTTACTGTAATTTTATAGTATTTTCAAGGAAATGAATTGCCCTCAAAAATGTTTCCATTTATTTAGTTCATTACAACGTTTCAAGAGAATTGGTTCATTTTCAAAATATCAAAAGTTTACGACATATCTAACAAATTTCTGTATTATATAATTGTATTGTCATTTATGTTCAGCACAATATTACAAAACCAAACTTGTTCTTAGCATTTTATTCTAATTTAATCAAATGTATGTCCATTAAAAAAAAACGATACTAGGTAGTCCTTCGGATACTACCTAATATCGTGTTTTTTAAATTGACATATATTTGATCAAATGCGAATAAAATGCTATGATCAAGTTTTATTCTGTATTATTGTACTGAAAATAAACAATAATAAAATTATATAATATGGAAATATGTTAGATATGTCATAAATTATTGATAGTTTGATAATGTAACAATTTGCACGAAACGTTGTAATGACCTAAATAAATGGAAAAATTGTAAGGGTTTCGTATAAATTGACTTATTTATATATATTTGTATATATGTATACATCTACACATATATATATACATACATGCATATATTCACAAAACAACCATATAAATACTTAAATCATAATTATGACTTCTTCACTGATGTGGAAAAAAAAGTTAATATTCAATATTGCATAAAATCAAATATTAATTAATCAATAGTAATACAAAAGCAAGGCATTTTTACCTCTAACATTATAATCCTAAATATAGTTAGTAAAACTAAACAACTAACACTATTAATATTAAATCTTAAACTCTATCTGAGCAGAGCAGTGGACTAGCTAGCAGAACATACAAAAGAAAATGGCGGCTTAAAACTGGAAATTAGTTCCTAACTTCAAACGAATTATTGCCAAAATAAAGTTACATTTAAATAAAATTGTTTACCCTAACGTTAAAGAAACATCAGTTCTAAAGAATAAACTACATTTAATATTGTTTTACCATTAAAAAAGTATTATATTTCTGATTTTTTGAAGAGAACAAATTTTGAATACATACCTTTGGTGAACGGATTTCGAGAAGGGATTACTTTTCTCAATCCGCCAACATAAAAAAAAAAAAATTCAACTTTCGAATTTAATTGAAATAATTTTCAAAATTATGAGTATTATTATGAACTGTTTAGTTATTTATTCTCTAAAAAAAAAAATCTTTGTTTAATTTCTTTGCAATTATATAAAATTTAAGAAGTGATTATAATTAAAAATCCTTTTATTTAAATTCAACAATAAATACAGTACTTAATATCGTACAAAAATGAACACACAATTTTTTTATTGAAAAATAGCCTGAGTATTATAAATAAACTTTTATAAGCTGTAATATGTGTCTAAAATAAATATAAATATATAATACATTGTATTTATTGTCGTTTATTAAATCACATAATGTCATTACATAACGTTTTTTTTTTTTTTTAATATTTTGAATTAATATTTAAATTTTACATCTTGAATCTAAATAATCACGATTATAAAATAATTTTAGCCGTTAAGTATTGTTTGGGAATCGAAATCAAGAAACATTACTCGCGAATCAGAAACTAACTTAGTTTATTGAATTGAATTACGGCACTTCCTTCAAAACAACGAAATATTCTTCAGAAATATCTACTTGCCAATATTTATCTTACAAATAAAAAACAGAAGTTCTTTTCTGAACCTATAAAATGTTTAGTTAATAGTTATTTTAAATTAATAATTTAATTATTTTTATTGAAACATTAAAATTAAATTTTAAATTATTTAAAATATATGTCACATTTTACTAAAAAGATATATTAAACATTATTTTATTATTATATCTGTCTAAATAGTAATATTTACTCAATTTCAAATTACAAAACAGTATTATAATGATTATTAACACCAAACAGATTGGGGTAAAGAATTTTTATAAGAATTTTCCTTATTTTGAACAATTTCATTGATATCATCTCATCGAATGACATATCAATGAAATCTAATTTAACAGTATTTAGGACAAAAGGATGTATATTTAAATAAGATAATACCTATTAGATTTCGTACAATATAATATTTTTACTTTCACTTTTTCATGTGAGGAGGTGGGGGCTCTAAGCGGGTAAAAGTTTTAGAGTGTTCTTTATTAACAAAAAGAAAATAACTTAAACAAATATTATCATAAAACATAGGTTTTATACGTTTATTTTTATAATATTCATTTTTTTCTTAGATATTAATCCATAATTTAATAGAGTCAATTTCTTTTGAAATGTTTTGCTCTCTCTCTCTCTCTCTCTCTCTCTCTCTCTATATATATATATATATATATATATATATATATAGAATACAAGATAGCCATATTATTACATCTTTCCCCTCCCAGAGAGTCTTAAGTATTTCTTTAAACCCTTTGAACAATACTTTCAGAGATTTTTTTTCTCATAAAACATCGTTATATTTTACCATTTTGGGTGGGAGTTTCAGCCCGATAGCCTCTCCCGTAGATCCACCTGTGTAAAATACTGTAGGATCTTTGTTTGCAATTTTGCACTCAAATAGATCTTTTTTTACCATTTTCACCAAAAAAAAAAATGACAAATAAGATTTCTCCTGTGGTATTCATTCAGAGTTTGTTTTAATTAAATATATTTTAGATTTTTTATGTATTCTTTTACGCTTAGATATCTAATTATATCAATTTAATAAAAACAAAAAAATAAAATAAAACATTTGAAACTCTCGTAACAAATGGTTATTTAAATATAAAGCATTAGTAAGTGATATTGAAGAAAACAGAATATCTCCATTTTGAGCCTGAGGAAGTTTCAATTTCCTAATTTGATTCAGTGAAAGATTGGCTGTTTACACAGGATGCTACGTTCGATTCGATTACCTAAGTTAATGCAGTACAGTCTACAAGCGTATATAACCTGGACAATTCTACTTTTCTGTTGTATATTTTTTGAAAATTAAAATGTAAATTATTTGTTATCAATTCTATAGAAAATAAAAAAAATCCATCATATTTTTATTTTTAACGAAAGGGGATTAAAAACGTTACAATTAATTTTACAAATAATTAGTATTTAAGATAAATGTAGCGATAATAGACACTTTAAGAGAACTTAACTACATTAATGTGGATCACAACTTAAGTTATGGCGGTATAATTGACAGCAAATTTAGTCTTTCACCAATTTCGTTTTTTATATTCAGTCAATTACTTTTAATATTCATGAAACATTTAGGAAATTCTGACAGAAGATTTTGTACCAGGAATAAGACATTCCGGTTTTGGGATCGACATAACTTTTGTATAATTAAAAAAACCCAAAATAAATTTTCCATAGTTTTAAACAAGGAAATGGCAAAATACACACGAATAAATAAAAAATTCAAACCTATATTTTAAAGAAAAGTGATAAGGAAAGCTCCCTGAAACAAACACCTTGCTCCTTTGAAAAACTTAAAAAATCAACCAACGGCTATTGAGGTATGATATCACCTGAGGTTCAGACATCCCCTTTCTAAGTGTTCTAGCTTCAAATCTAATCTATTTGTACTCTCTTTTAGACATATAAAGCTTATTAAATGTTAACAAGTTGAAAACTATCTATTACTGATATATTAAACCTAATTAAATTTGCAAAAACTGAAATAATAGATTATTTTAAAGAAATTTAGAAAATATTATTTCCTACAAATATATATAAATATTTGTGAAAGTTTCTAAATTTATCAATGTAATTTAGCGCGTTAATTTATTCATCAATTGAATCAACGATGACCACTAGCGGATCCAGGATTTAATTTTTTTTGGAGGGGGGGCTTCAACCTGAAAGTTTTTTTTTCCAGATATATATATATATATATATATAACGGTAATTAGTTTGTAAAAAATAAAAAAGAGGCTACCTATATGAAGTGGTTTTAATTGATTCTTGAAGTCCTATTAAATGTAACTAGTTGGCCCGTGCGAAAAATTCGCAGAAAATTTTGTTTATTGAAAAAGTAGCAAAACAATATGGAAATAAGTAGTTCCTATGTATTATGTAAGAAAGGAATTAATATTTTACTTATTCGATTACATATTCCATTAAACATAATAGACCAAAATATTTATACCAATTGCTTTGCTAGGACCTATTTTTAAACGCCGACTGGAAAGATAATAAAAGTAATAAAGACAAAATAATGCCCCGATCATAATATAATATAATATCATAATAGGATATTCTAAATTATTAAAAAAAAATGAAATGTAAGAACGATCAAATGTCTTTAAGAAATAATAAATTGAATACATCAGCTAGGGAAAAAAATTAGTAGATATTCTACTACTAAATGCAATATCTTTACACAGGAAGACATTATTAAGTATACCAAAACTAATGGACTGGATCTTTGTTAATAATTTTCCGATTTTTACAATATTTGTTTTGTTTTGTAGGTAATTTAGTAATCTTCCTAATTATTATGGGCATAATCAAGAAAAAATGCATACTTTTTGAGTTATTCGCAAATAAAGGACTATTTTTCGCATGTGAAGGAGAAGAATATCTTCAAAATGAGTGGTCAATCATTGGATTTGATGAAGAATTGACGAAATTATGGAGTACCAACAAAAAAAAAAAACACCTTTTAGAAATAATATATAGGATTACACGAACAATAATACATTAAGAGATATTTTTTTAATACTTTTTACCATAAAAAAGGTAACATTTTACCATTTGAGAAGAGGAGGGGGGGGGCTTCAGCCTGACAATTTTTTTTTTCATATATATATATATATATATATATATATATATATATAAAACGATAATTAGTTTGGAAAATAATAATTACCTACATGAGATGGTTTCAACTGATTCTTGAAGTCGTATTAAATGTAATTACACGAACAATAATACATTAAGAGATAATTTTTTAATACATTTTACCATAAAATATGGATACATTTTACCATTTGGGGGGAGGGGAGAAATGACTTCACCCTGAAAGCCCTCTTCCTATGTCCTCCTATGCCCGTGGCTCAGCTGTTCCATCGCCTTTTGGACTCGATGGATCCGCTGGATGAAACTTCAGTGTTGTTATATTTCAATCTACTTCACATATCTCTATCTTTACTTTCTATCAATATGGACAAGTTCCTAAACTCAGTGCTGAGCTCATCGAGGACATCGGATCCCTCTTTTCACCGGAACGAAATGATACCATCGATGAGTTCAGCACTGAGTTTAGCAACTCGCCCTATTTATGTCTGTCTTTAAATACAGCAATTCAGTAGGTAGATATTTCATTAAATATTTTACATTTTTCGTGTGTTAATTAACCTTTCAGGAATGTTAACCTTCCATAGAACCCACTAGCGGATCCAGGATTTAATTTTGGAGGGGGAGGGGGCTTCAGCCCGGAATCTTTTTCTTTTCATATATATATATATATATATATATAATGATAATTACTTTAGAAAAACAGAAAGATAATAACTACCTATATTAAATGGTGTTTGAGTGATTCTTGAAGTCCTATTAAATGTAATTAAACGAGCAATAATACTTTAAGACATATTTTTAAAATATTTTTTACCATAAAGCATGGTTACATTTTACCATTTTGGGGGGAGGGCTTCAGCCCGAAAGCCCCCTCCCCCACCTCCCGTAGATCCGCCTATGATATAACCCATCAGGTCGTTCCTATACTGAACATCATATATCGTTACCGGATTTATTTGATGGATTGAATCTATCGATGGAATTAACGCTGTGTTTAGGAACGTATTTTTTTTTGTTAATAAGTAATATTATTATTTTACTTCATAAAATTCTAATTTTTGTAAACAATGTTTAAACTCAACAAATACTTTGGTTTTATTACTGTTAACGAATGGTTTAAGATCCTTTTTTTTAGATTTAAAAATTTATTTTTACAATCTATTGTATCGGTCCTTGTAATGAGTTTGATCGATCAATGTTTTTTTTTTTTTTTGTTTAAAAACTAAAATTAATATAATTTAAGATAAATAATAACGATAATGTGAAAAAAATCAAAAATAGTTGATAAATGTTTAGTTAGAGTATTCTGGAAAGAATAATTGAATTTTGTAGATAGGGTCATATTTTAACAATATTCCTCCATCTAATTACAAAATAAAACTATAATTTTCCTATTGATAAACGTATATATTTTTAATAAATACATTAGATGTTTTAATTTAAACCGTATATATTAACAATTTAATACTGTTATTAAGCCTTACGATAATTGCGTACACGATGATATGTAGAATTCTATAACAGATATGTTTAGATAATTTTCGAAATTCTTTTAATTAATATCAATAATTATAAACTTATAAATTAAACTAATAATATAAGAAATTTATAGAAGAGATAACTGGTTGTGGAGTTCAGTAAAAAAAAATTAAAAATAATTATAAACATAAAAAAAATATATATTTATTTTTATTAATAATAACATAAAAAAAAATTATTTATTTTTACTAAGAATCCCAACCAATCTTCTCTTTAATTATTCATTACAGTCGATCATCTATCTATAATTAAGTAAATAATAAAACATACAGTTTATTTTCATCGTTTTTCTGAAAAACAGTTAACTAAACACAAATAAACAAAAACTGACACATTTAAAATATATTTAAATAAGCACACAGAACAATACACCATTCCAAAACCACGGCCGATATAACACTGACCGTTTTATTAAGGAAGGTGGGGATTCTACAGCCAACGGAATTGCAAACTCTTAACTTCGTTATATATAATTCGATTGGCAGTGTATTGTCTAGGAGATCGAATATCCTCCTTTATTAAAAAGGGAGGTTTTCATATTAACTCATTCTTTTCGAATTATTTGCTCGCTATGCGAGATTAAAATTTTAGAGCTAAAAAATAAAACGATAGCTAAAAAAATATCCCAAAAATTATTATTGTTCCTTTTTATTTATTTATTTTTTTAACAAGTCTTCTAAGATGACTTAAATATCATTTTATATAAATCCTTTTTTTTTCCTTCTCAAAGTAATATCCTAGATATTAAAAATAAAAAATAAGTAAATTCTTAATCCTTCATTAAATTCTGAATCTACTACTGCATACCAGTGCTTCAACAAATAAAATTAATCACGATGAAATAAAAATACAGTGGATCAAAAAAGTCAAATTTCAACAGGATTGATATATTTTTCCAGAAATAATAAAGTGAACTTTGAAAATTATATTTCAGAAGCAATGAATGTTCGGAATTCATAAGCTATGTTTAGGAGCTATGGAATTCAAAAGCTATGCTTTATTATTGAATTTAAAAACACACACATTCTAATTTTCTGTGACTCACATTCAGCCCTGAAATAAATACAAAAATTTCAACTTTCCAATAACCCTTTTGCATTTTCCATAACACAACTAATGCAGAAAACAAACAAATTAATAAAATTTCTCTGGGTCCCTAGCCATGTTGGTATACGTGGAAATGAACTGGATGACACTGGTGCCAAAGAAGCCTGCACCATATTACCAGGACCTAAACTTAACGCGATGCTGTACTACTTCAATAAAGCCGTGCTGAATCATTGCAAAGAAGCATGGCGTTACTTTTAGTCCAAGGTACCAAAGACCAACAAACTGAAGAACATTTATGAAGATACAGAACCACTGCCTCAACTAATAGGCAACCATCGGAAGCAAACCGTAATTTGTAGACTCAGAATAGGACATACTAGGCTGGATGCATGGATACCTACTTGAAGGGAAGCCTTATCCTAGATGCAGCAGCTGGAACGCACCATTGACCATCGAGCACATCATGGAAAATTGTCAGCGCTTATGTCCTTCAAAAATTTCACTAAGACTCCGGAGCTACCTTGGAAGCCTTGGAACAGGAAAACCAGAAGAACTTGCTGCAATTTCTGAAGGATACCAAACTGTATAAAATGATTTTAATTATGTAACAGGAACACGGTGCATCCAACCTTTGTTGTACATGGCACCTTAAACTGTAATTAAATAAATAGAAAGCTATGTTTTAGTACTTTAGGATTTTATTTTATTTATTTATTTACTCTTGGCGCTATGGTCCTGTAAGAACCTGGGCCTCTCTTATTATCCTTCGCCACTCTCCTCTATCCCGAGCAAGCATTCTCCATCTTCGAATTCTCATCCTTTTCAGGCTGTCCTCTACCTGGTCCAGCCAGGCGTGGTCTTCCCCTTCCACATTTTCCAGCAGGCCGATCCTCCAGCAAATGTTTGGGAATCGCGTCTTGGGGCATACGCGCCACCTGGCCCAACCATCTGATCTGGTTTCTTCTCACAATTGAGACCAAATCCGGCCTTGCATACTTTTCATATAGTTCTTTATTAGTGCAAATAGCCTTTTTTCCGATGCTTTGGAGATCACCCAAGTCTTAGAGCCATAGGTGACGACGGGTCTGATGACTTTCTCATACACCGTGATCTTTTTTCTGTAAGAAAGAGATCTGTAATTCAATATTTTTCGCATTGCAAAACAGCATCCTTGCTTTTAATTCTTCTACCATTTCATTGTTTTCTGTGTCTAGTGCTCCCAAATATTTAAAATTTTAATAAGTATTTAATACTTATTTAAAAAAATAAGTATTTTAGTAAATAAAGTAAAAATCTGGTGCGCATCACACAACTTTCACTTATCACAGTTTTTTCATGAGAAATAGGTATTTTCAGCTAAAGATAAGATTAACTAAAAATCACAGACAGTACAAACTATTTTTTGAAATAATCAATTACAATATTTTTTTCACAGTCATCTAATACATTTTACTTATATTTCTTTCGCCAATCATTGCCTTTAACGGGTGTATATTTTAATTATTTATTTGATTATAATAAATAATCAGGTGCCATGAAATATTTTTAGTCTGACATATGTGCCACTCATAATGAAAGCTAATAAATATATATATATTTCATTGTAGGTATTTTTATTTGTTTAAGCATAGATAAATATCTATGCATTTTAATTTTTATATTGCTGTAATCTATACAATTAAATAATATCAACGCTTTATGAAAACCGCACATGATGATTAGAAGCCTGTTCTTACCTTCGGCCAAGCTTGGTTCTCAATTATTCTGTTAGGTAATTCTCTTTTAGGTAATTATTGAATTCTTTCATATTTCATATTTAATGACTTTTTATATCATAATATTCCAGTGTGAAATTATTAATTTTTTTTTTTAATTAAACGTACTTT
This sequence comes from Nezara viridula, assembly GCA_928085145.1. NCBI lineage: Eukaryota > Metazoa > Arthropoda > Insecta > Hemiptera > Pentatomidae > Nezara > Nezara viridula. The sequence continues at coordinate 4,633,362 of OV725082.1, forward strand.
AAAGAGAAAAAAAATTGATAATTAGGAATTTAAGCATTGATAGAGAACATAAATGGTAATAAGACTTAAAATATATTTAAAAAGGTGTATCTGTGAGCACTAGTGGATCCAGGATTTAATTTTGGGGGGGGGGGGCTTCAGCCTGAAATTTTTTTTTCATATATATAACGATAATTAATTTGAAAAAAAAAAAGAAATAAATGAACTACCTATATGAAATGGTATTTAAGTGATTCTTGAAGTCATATTAACTGTAATTACACGAACAATAATACTTTAAGAGACAGTTTTTAATATTTTTTTCTATTAAACATGGTTATATTTTACTGTTTTGGGGAGGGGAGGGCTTCAGCCCGAAAGCCCTCCCCCTCCCGTAAATCCGCCTGTGTCTGTGAGATTTGAAAGATTGAAAAATAAAATTTCTTTAAAATTATTTAAAAGAAACTTTGTCAGAGGAAAGGCGTAAAATTGGACAAGACGTAACTCAAAATTTTGATTTGTTATTACCAAATAGATTCCACAATTTCATAGATACCAATAGTATGATAACAAGATATTAATAAATATCCAGTTCATGAAATAAACCTCAAATTAAGATGTAGCAATACTTTTTTTACCGTGTTGAAGTGATTTTTTTAATTAAGTAAATTAAAAATTTTTTTCCAATTATGTATTTTTCTAAATTATTTAATAAATAAAAATGTTTAGCAAATCAATTTTGAATCCTTCATAATGAAACCTAAAAAATGTTAAATGTGCTAATACTCTTTCGATCCACTTTAAATATAGTGGCCTCTTTTATTTATTTCTAAAATTTTGTTCACACTTTTAATTTTCATTCAAGGCACAAATACGGCAATGGTAGGTATATTATTTATTCTGTTAAATTAGCTATAAATCGATCCTAGAGTCAGGAGACCCTCCTAAGGCAGACCTAGCTTCTGTAAAGTGGGTACTTAATTGAATAATTAATCAGGGGAAAACTAGACAGTCAAGCTTCATCTTGCCTCCATCATCTCTCTGTGAAACCGTTGGCCTTGAAATGGTACTTCCACATTACTGAACCCAAGACCCTTCATAAGTTGTAGTGGTAAAGGTTTAAATAATAATAGTGTAATTTTATATTGCCAGCTGAGTTGCTTTGAACACCATCAAATCTCATATAATCATGTAATATCTAATATTGAAACTAACACAATAAGGCAATGAGAAAGTTTATGTTCTTGTAAGAAAGGGTTCAAAATATTGTTATCTGATACTGAGCCATACTGTAGTAAATCATCTAATTTAATCAGGAAATAAATTTATTTCTGAAAATATTCTAAGAAGCAATTTAAACTCTTTATGCATGTGCAAAAAGAAAAGTCAAAATCAAGGATCACCAAACAAGCACACACAGACACCACTATGCCGGCATAAGGTCATGCGTGCCCATGTTCAAAACTGTGTTCGTCTATCAAAACCTGCAATAACGATCAACACAGGAACCTCAAATACGTCTTTCTCTAAAGTACCTTTAATATGGTTTATTTTTAAAAATGAATTCTCTTTTATTGACAGTAACTATAAAAAATGGCTAAATATGAAGTTTGAAAGAATGTGATAATTGTAAACTGGATAAAAAAAGAAAAATGCTTATCTATGTTGAAAATGAATCTCCAGAAATAACTGTCAGAAGGTATACGTATAATATATCACTGGGAAGCATAGAATTTCAGAAAAAAATAATATCAAATAAATAAAGTTGTAGAAGGTAACGGAGAGTGACGTTCCAAAGCTTTAGTTTACTTTTTCTAAAATAAAATAAAAATTGGGCGAAGCGCAAAGGTGCGCAAAATTTGATGATTATTTTTTTTAAGAATATAAAAAGTGCTACAAAATGAAAAAAAAATTGTAGCGGCAGGATGTCGGGAAGGGTATTTCAACGACTATATAAGCGTTATTTATGTATTTCAAAGTATTGATCAAAGCTATTTTTTAAATGTAAGTGTAACCAACATCAAACTGGTTGAACCTAAATTAACCTAGTAAAAAAGAAAGATAATTAACTCAATTATCAAAAGCAGTCTTAAACAAAAACGCCCACACATTGATTTAGATTATAAATAAAGTAATGCTGGAATTATTTGTCAACTGGTGCGACTGAAGACCTGCTCGTCCAAATGTTCCTCTTCCGCACTCTACTGTGAGAGTTTAAACGAACTTTGGAATTTTACTAGGCCACTTTTTAGGTCACCAACTATTTATAAAAGGGATGATATATTACATTTCTCATATTTTGAAAAACATTTTTGTCCTCCTTGATCAGGGATCGACCCACTGTGGGTCAATTGGAACGAATGCTGGGACGTGTCCAATATTTTTCGATGCAGTATCACAGAAGAAATTTGGTTAACATTGGCGACCCACTGACTGTAGACTCTGCTTGTCAAGGACTTTTTCCAATATATAATCAATATATCATCACCAACGATATGAACTGTTTTCTATGAAAGTATTGTAACTCAATTTTATAATACATAGAGATATTAAAGGGTTTTTATTTGAATAGTTTAAAAATGTTGGTAAATTTTAATAAGCTCATTTCATGTTTTTAAATGTTAAATTGATTTGAGTTTATAATATAAACAAGAAAAATATATCGAAATCAGATATTTCCATTTTTCTTTTGATATTATGATAATATCAATTCCTTTGTTTCGATACAATAATAGGAAATATAGAAAGGAATAGAATAGTTTTTACATGACTCACATAATTTTTTGACTTCTAAAATCTGAAGGAAGCTAATTGTATTTTCAAATGGGAATTGTGTGTTCCATTGGTACGTATACACCCTCTTACCTGAAATAAATAAAAAACCTGGTACATTAACAAAGAAATAGGTTATTTAAATAAATTTATTCTATATACAACTTTTAAAAAAATAAATAAAAAATAAAACTTCTATATTTAAATATATTTTATGTTATTATTCAAATTTCTATCTCTTTAAATTTTAATCTAATTTTACCAGAAATACAAAATGACAACATATATTTATTTAATTATAAGTTACACAACAGACTTGACTTGACTATTACTTATTTTCAGTTTCTTAAACTTTTTATAATATTTATATTATTCTGATGAATTGAAAATGAAACAATTGATTTCCTTTATATTGGATTAAAACAATACTCCAAGTTAAAAAATAATTTGTTATTTTAATTTATTCTTAAAAGAATGCTTCTTATCACATACTATTTCTTTAAATTACAAAATAAAAGTCCTAATTTCAATGTAATTCAAACCAGATACCAAAACTAAATTTATAGAAACATAGCAGAGATGCATGGCACCCATACTTATAATTTGGCTCACAATTCTATATATAAAAATATTAATGTATTACATTTTTTTATTATAAATGTTAATATGGCATTAATGAAATGATAAACAAAAATTAAATATTACTTTTAATTATTTAATATATTTTGCCATATATTTAGAAACTTTATTATGGGATTCATGAATAAGCATGATAAAAGTGTAAGTAATTTATTACCTACTTTATTTAATAAAATAAATCCTTTTTATTTTACAATTTTAAAAACATTACATTGTTTTTTTTCTGAAATGAAATGAAACACTTTATTATTTTTCAATACAATGTCTGTACCAAATCAGAAAGTCAAGTTGCAAACCTGGAAACCAACCCATTTCCATTAAAAACTGCTTGGCAATTGTATTTAAGCTTGAATAATCCAAATATGTACTTTTAAAAAGAAAGGTATTTAACTATTTACAGTTTCATAAATTTCAACATGTTATTTGTTTTTCACTATTGCCTTGTTTAGTTAAAAATAACTTTGTGATTATTGCTTATGTATCTCTGAGGCTCCTTAGCTCTCATTTTGGTATTTTTTATATTATTATAAAGTCACTCATCCGAGAATAGATAAAGTACTATTATTATTATTATAAACCGGAATAACTAAGTACAATTTTTTAAATTATACCTGATTTTAACTAAACTTTATTTCTCTATTTTTAGGAGACACAAAAACTATGTGAATAAACGTAGAAGACCCACCTCCCAATCAAAATAAGATCCATGGCACTAAAAGAAACAATAGAAAAAATATTGGATTAAGGTAAGTAAGTATAAACATATAAATAACATTATTTAGTTTGTTGAGGATTAGGAAATAAAAATTAAAATTTAACTGAACATAGAATATGCTAATAAGTATGCATGTGGTACATATAAGTATGCATATAATAGATATTTATGAATATGTATGTAAAATTAAAACTAGCACTGACAGATTCCTGTGGGGAGGGAGGTAGGTCTTTTGGGTTGAAGCTCTCAAAATTGAAAAACAAAATTTTTTTTATTGCTCCATATTTGTTTTGTCATAGATCTGAGCTAAATACTTAAACAATTACGATATGTAAAGTTTAAAAATGATAAAGTATACAGCTATGAAATATGTCTATGCAAATATTGAAAACATTTAAAAGTTATCGCCAAAGCCATTATTTTTCCTGTGAATTTCCTCTTTTTTTTTTTTTTTAACAGTCCTTCAAGGACTACTTAAACATCATTTTGTATAGTTTCTTTCTTTTCTATCCAGAGTAATTTCTGTTATAAAAAAAATACTAAAACAAAAAGGAAATCCTGATTCCACTAATTATATGTAGTGCTGATCTATGATATTATTCGTTTAAACAAATTTTATTTTTTATAAAGATGTGTAGATTACTTGATTTTAATTTCAACACTATTTAAATAAATTGAATAATTTGAAATAAATTGAATATAAAAGATAAGGTATATTCTAGGTGTTATAAAGCATATTATTTTAAATTAACTTATTTAGGAACAAGGAGTTTGCAAATCAAGTTGGAATTCCCAGTGGTCCAACATTGTATTTTTAAATCATTTAATCTAAAAATTCATATTTCAGTTATGGACTCTTGGAAGAAAGGATTTTGTTCATATAAGATTTTATTTATGTAAAGGATTTTGTTTATATATAAAACAATTCGGTTATAAAAATAAATTAATAAAGAAACTAGAGACAAGTTAAACTTCGATACTATTTACAGTTAAACATTCTGCCTATAGATAACAGGAGCATCGTTGAAAACATGTTACCTCTTGTGAAGGTTATTCCCTAACTGATTAGGCTGATAATAATTTTTGCGGCATTAATTAGGTGCATGTTTTTTAATAGAAATAAATCCTTTCTCTCCTTTGTTCATCGATTAATTTTATCTAGAACAATGGTGAGATATCTTAACCAAGATGAAGCTATCAACATTGATGTTCAGCTTTTCAGTAAATACAGGTTTAGTGTTGACCAATTAATGGAACTGGCTGGCCTCAGTTGTGCAAATGCTATAGTAGAATGTTACCCTAACCAAAAAAAAGTTTTAGTTTGCTGTGGACCTGGTAATAATGGTGGTGATGGCCTAGTATGTGCCAGACATTTAAGACATTATGGTTATGAACCATCAATCTTTTACCCCAAGAGAACTGATAATCAACTTTACCAGAACCTAACTCATCAATGCCAGTCATTAGACATCCCATTTATTGAATCTTTAGATGAAGATATAATAAACAAGAGTTATGATCTAGTTGTCGATGCATTTTTTGGTTTTAGTTTCAAACCTCCGGTCAGAGATACATTTGTTCCTTTTATGAAAGCGTTGAGAAAAACCAAGAAACCTATTTGTAGTATAGACATTCCGAGTGGTTGGAATGTGGAAACTGGTAAGCCAACGGATGGCATTGAGCCTGAAATGTTAATATCATTAACGGCTCCCAAACGATGTGCACAGTCATTCAATGGAAAATTTCACTATTTAGGAGGAAGATTTGTACCTTTCCAACTTGCTGAAGAATTTAAGCTTCACTTACCTGATTTTCCAGGAACCAGTAATTTTGTCTCTTTAAAGTAAATCCTAATATATTTTTACTAAAATGTAAAAATGTAACCTTTTTATAATTTTGAATTGCAGTGTAATTTAATAATTTTATTACTGTTAGCTTATATGACAGGTATAATGTAAATAAATATTTTTTTTGTAATAGTTATTGTGATATATTAGTACTATGCTATATTACTATAGTAATGTCATATCTGGATGGTAAGTTGCCCATGATCACAGGATCACACTTTTCCTAGAATTATGAAGCAAATAAATTTAAAGAAAATGGAGGTTGTTGAGAAAGAAATGAATGTGTTAATATATTATATTTTTCTCCTTCAATTTCTGCTTTTTATTGATTTCTGCGTTTAGTAAGATTTAAGTTCGTATTTATTAAGTTGAGGTTTATTTTGGAAAAATTTGAGATTCAGCTCAAGTTTTTTTAAAAAAATGATGATAGTTTTTATGCCATCAAATAAAGGTTCCCCTATATCAGCAAAAATGACCACAAATTATTGTTGTAAAACTTTTATTTCTAGTTTTTCATGATCTAGGATGTATTTTAATAAATCCAATTCTCTAAATATACATTTTATTTATTAAAAAAATTAATTTGAAAAATACTGATTTTTCAAATATTTTAACAGCTACATCGGTTATGAATTGTGTTTTTCACCCAGGTCTCTATTTTAGGAATTGGTCCGTATTTATAAGTGACAACCTAAATATTCCTGATCCTAATTTTAAATTTTTCATTAAAATAATTGAAGCAGTCAGCAGGTTTTTTTAAATGTAAAGTTTAGGACTAAAAACTTTTATTTTTACAAATCACAAATACAAATCAATTCTTATAATAGAGATCTGGATGAAAAAAACAAAAAAAAAAAAAGTTTATTAGCAATTTATCTGAATAACCTTTGAAAAATCAATATTTTTCAAATTAATTGTTTTTATATCTAAAATGTGTGTTTAGGCAATTGGGTTTATTGCAATACATCCCAGAACATGGAAAAACAAGAAACAAAAGCTTGACAACAATTAATTGTGGTCATTTTAGCTTAAAACAGAGATGCTTTTACATGACAGGATAAAAAATATCATTTTGTTACTAAATTTGAGCTTAATCTCAAGTTTTTCCGTAATAAACCTCAACTTAATTAATACTTACTTAAAGATCATTAAACGAAGAAGTTTTTATAAAAGCGGGGTTACAGTAGTATAGTTGGAAGATGAAAAAAAAAAAAAATCATGAATAATTTATGATTTTTTTAAAAACAGAACTTATCTTAGTTTAGCCTTTCAAAAGGCCTCTGTAAATGATTTTAACATAGATAAACTCTATGTTCATTTAAAGTAAATTTGATCTTGTTTACAATGAAGTAATTATTAATTACTTAAATTAAATATTTCTGTAGTTATTGGTTTCGGTTCAATAAAAAACATGATACTTAAAAAAAACAACTTAGATTTCCTACTTTTCTGCTGAAAATTGGCCCGTCGTTTATCTTAAATTTTTTGTATTTCTATGAAAATTTCCCCCTACTTACTTACATCCTGTATATTGTTACTAAAGATATTATACAGGGTGTTCCGTAATTATAGGGAAATTTTTATTGGAGTGATAGCAGACCTTAAGAGATACAAGAAAGTTCATATAAACTATATGCAATTTTTCAGCAGAAAAGTAATAATAATATTATTTATTTATTTGTTTTCGGGGAATGTCCCATACAAATAGAGTTGGCTATAATGATAACAATGACCAAATTAATATCAAAAACATTTACAAATTATATACAAAGTAAAATTCATTAAGATTCAGTGACAACATTCTCTCCTGATAACAACCAAGCATCTGACTGTATGCCTAAATATAAACAATGAAATATAATATAATACCCCACATAATACAATAATTCAAAATAATACATCTGAATATAGCGAGCAATAAAATGACAAATAGTTATAAATAGCACTAGTAATAAAGATAAATACAGGCATGGTATACAATATATAACATATAAACATGTCGATAGTAAATAGTAAATGATACAATATGCATATAAATATGTTTCATGCATGTATAATAAATACCTGCAGAACAAAGTAAATAAACTTCAATGTTTTGGAAAAATATATATAATGTTATTATTCATTGAAAATAAAGGATCTCAATCTGCAACATTGTCTCGTGTAATAAAAGAGGTTCTTGAGGAAGACTTCATTATCAATTTTGAATAATTCGCCCTGGTCATGTTAATGGAATGAGGTAGGAAGTGTAGGCGGAAGTGAGCATAAATCGGGCACCGGACAAAAATATGAAAAAGGTCCTCCAATTCATTTAGGTTACAAAGCGTGCAAATTTCTTTTGGCTTGAAATAGTAATAACTATTATTAGACGTTAATTTAATATTATAATTTCCATATAACCTAATCTGTGTTAGTGTGTTCGTCATAATAATAATAGATAAGGCTGGTGCCTATCACTCGCTGTATACATATTGAGGTACATTGGGCTGTACCTAGTAGGGGTAATCAGTTTTTGTTTATCAAGTTCCTCTATATGGCTTTTAAATAGGCTTATTGTTTCATTTATCTCTAGCTGGAATGCACCTGCGTCCTCTAATTCCAAAATGAACTGTTTATTTACAGAACACAGCAGAGTGTGTAACTGATGAACCAATTCAAATTATGACTCCCTTTGCCACTAATATGTATTTCTTTTAATTTATTAAAACAAATTTTAGGCAATCTATCATTTTCCATTTTTTAAGACCCAAGACCAGTGCCAATTTCAGTATTGCAACTGAGCAATGAAGTATTTTATATTCCAATCTCATTAACCAGAAGGGACAATTTTTATTTAGAGAGAATAAACGTTTATAAAAGTTTAAGCTTATGCTTTCTAGCTTATCAATATCCCTGAGACCCCATAGTTGAACATTATAGTGAAGAATACTTATTGAAATTGAATCGTTTACTTTTATTCTGCTATCCCACGTTCTCAGCTTTGATTTATCACAAATTGAAATAACAAATCCTATTGCTGCCCTAGTCTTTGATTCAAAGTATTTAGTGGCTCTATAAAATAAGCCAAGAAGGAGTTGATCGGGGCTGCGGTTAAATTAATACTAAATTAAACAATTAGAATTATTTAATTTTTGCCATCGTTTCGACCCACTTTGCAGGTCTTCATCAGGGCTATAAAAGATACAAAACATGGTGAAAATACATGGAGATGGTGGATGTCACCTTGTTTGTATCTTCTACATATAATACTTGATATTTTAACTACATTGTCACCCACTATATCTCTGATATCATCTTTTTATTTCTGTATCAGACAACTTATTCTTATTTTATATCTGCTTATATTAATTTATATTATTTTCATCATGTTTTGTATCTTTTGTAGCCCTGATGAAGACCTGCAAAGTGGATCGAAACGTCGGCAAAGATTAAATAATTCTACTTGTTTAATTTAGTATTAATTTGACCGCACCCCCCGATCAACTCCTTCTCATATTATATCAATGGTCAACCATCTCTACATCATTATAAAATAAGCCAGTATCAGAGAATGGCACTCCTAAGTAAATGTACTCAGGGACCCTTTCAATTTCAGTATTCTCATAAAATAATCTTCCCACCCTCTTGCATCTTCCCTTGTGGAAATATAACAATTTAGTCTTATTTGTGTTCACCTCTAGCATTTTTACCGAGCAATATTCGTCCAGAATTTTTAATTTATTTTTAACATCTGTATAGCTGTCGGCCACAATTATTAAATCATCCGCATAAAGAAGTAAGAATATGTCACATAAACTATTGATCTTTATACCACCGACATTCCGACTCCGAAAAAATAACTCGATATCGTTCAAAAAAAGACTAAAAAGATAAGGTGATAGTACTTCTCCCTGTAAGAGACCCAAGGTGACATCCATTTCATCCGAGAACATACCATTACTCCTAATTCTAGCTGAGGGGTCGGATAAATATTTTTTAAGATTCTAATAATTTTGCTGCTAATACCCAGATTGTGAAGACACTGCCAAAGCAAATTGTGATTCAGTGAGTCAAAAGCTTGCCTAAAATCTACAAAAAAACAAAGAAACTCTTTCCACACAATCCCAGCTGTATCTGAATCAAGGTGTTCAAGACAAACAAATTATCCAGACAGCTTCTGCCTTTTCGAAAACCTGATTGTGCTTCAGGGAGAGCTTTTGTCTCGCCATGCCAGATAATCAACTTATCTAGAATTATTTGGGTAAATATTTTGATTATGCAATTGATGAAAGCACGATAATTTTAGGGTAGATTGCGGTCACCTTTTTTAAAGAGCATGGCGTATTCTATTTTTACCCAAGAGTTCGGTATATTCTCAGTCGAAAAGATCCTGTTATATAAATTCAATAGGTATAATTGCCAGTTGCAGCAGAAAAGTAGGAAATCATAGTTTTGTGGGTTTTAAGGAAGTCATGTCTTTTTTTGAATAGGGGGCGATAACTAAAGAAATATTTAATTTAAGTAATTAACAATGTCTTTATCGAAACTAGACAAAATTTACTTCAAATGCAAATATATTTTGTCATTGTTAAAACCATTTAAAGAGAACCTTTGAGTAGTTAAACTAAGCTAAGTATTCACAATTGTTTTTTATCATCATCCAATTATACTGCAGATACTCCACTTTTAGAAAAAATCTTTGTTTAATAAACTTTAAGTCTGTATTAATTAAGTTGAGGTTTGTGCAGACAAATTTGAATTAACATAAAATTGTGTAAGCAAATTATGTGATTTTTTATCCTGTCAAGTAAAAGTATCGTTGTTTAAAAAAAAAATGTCTACAATTAATATATTATACTAGAAGTGTAATAATAAATAAAAGTAATAAGCCTATATATTATACTTTTTATCAATAAAAAAATAAATATGAAAAATAATTATTTTTCCAGTAAAGTGTTTATGAAACTATTTTTTTTTTTTTTTTTAATGCAGATCTTTATTTTAGGAATTTGTCCTTATTTATAAAGGACAAACTAAATGTTCCTGATCCTAATATTAACATGAAAATAATTATAGCAATCAGCAGGTTTCATTATTTTAAATGTACATGTTAGGAATAGAATCATTTATTTTGTCATATTGAATATTTAATAGTTGACCGTTGCATTATAAAGGAAGGAGATGGTTCGGGGTGGCGTTCATAAAAAGGCTAAATAGTGGTAAAACTATTTTTATTAAAAGCCGACGTTTCGACCCAACTTTGCAGGTCTTCTTCAGGGCTAGAACGGATAAGATACAAAAAGATAGAGAATTGTGGCAGTTACATAATATTTAGACAAAATTTATAATCAATGTGAATAAGCTTATTGAAATTATAAACAGTAAGTACATTAAAATATGAACAAAGTAAGCTAAGTAACAAGATCCTAAACTGAAGTAAATAGATGTTAACAATTTCTGTAGTGTAATATATAATAAATGCAAATGTGAATATATTTATACAGATCTATAGGAGAGATTGAAAGAAAAGGAAAAAGGATATAATATGAAATAATAGACATAAAGGAAGATACCTGCCCTTACCCTTGGTTTTCCAGTTCTAAGTGAAACTCCTAGCTGAACACACCTGTAAGTCTCTAATTTCATTCTTCCATCTTATTTACCTATTTATTTAATTTTTGGCTTTCTTTCTTTTCTTTCTCCACATTCCTTTATGTCTATTATTTCATATTATACTGTTTTTCCTTTTCTTTCAATCTCTGCTGTAGATCTGTAGAAATATATTCACATTTGCATTTATTATATATTACACTACAAAAATTGTTAACATCTATTTACTTCAGTTTAGGATCTTGTTACTTAGCTTACTTTGTTCATATTTTAATGTACTTACTGTTTATAATTTCAATGAGCTTATTCACATTGATTATAAATTTTGTCTAAATATTATGTAACTGCTACGATTCTCTATATTTTTGTATCTTGTCCGTTCTAGCCCTGAAGAAGACCTGCAAAGTCGGAACGAAACGTCGGCTTTTAATAAAATAGTTTTACCACTATTTAGCCTTTTTATAACCGCTACCCCAGACCATCTCCTTCATTTATTTTGTCACTTTTAAATAAGTATAAATTCCTATAATACAAATCTGGGTGAAAAACACAGTTCCATAAACACTTTACCTACATGAAAAATATTTGAGAAACCTTTATTTTAATTTTTTTTCTACTTTAAAATAAAAAGTATGATTAGGCAATTATGTTTATTATAATATATTCCAAATCATTCAACAACAAGAAATAAAATCTTTTCAACAAATAATTTTAGTCATTTTTGCTGAAAACAGGTACTTTTAGTTGACAGAATAAAAAATAACATTATTTTTTTAAACAGCTTGAGGTGAATCTCAAATTTTCGTAAAATAAACCTCAACTTAATTAACACAGACTTAAAGCTTATTAAATGAAAATGTTTTTATAAAAGTACGATATCTGTAGTATATTTGAACAGGTACTTTTAGTTTACATTATAAAAGATCACATTATTACTTTCTTACCTATAGTAGGTAAGGAAAGTATTGCAATCGGGTCAAATTTCCGATATGTGGTTTTCGATGGATCTATACGTTTCAGAGCTCACTCAGTCTGAAAAACACATTTTTAGCCATCTGTCTGTGCCAAGATTTTCTTGGGAGCTACTGAACCGATTTTGTTGCTTCTTTTTTATTTTGTTGTGTTTTGACTAGGGATGCCTGTGACAGAAATTCGGTTATCCATGCGCAATAGCTTGCGCACAATAAATGAAAAACATGTTATCGTAGGACTATAAACTGTAGCGCAAAAACGGCTCCAACGATTTTGATGAGACTTTTCTCTAATGTTCTAATCATTGTCCTTTCCATTTTCGTTTATAGACTAAATTCACGAAATAATTGAGGAAAAAAAGTTATAAAGAAAAGAAAAATGTTATGGGGCCTAACTCCCTAAGTATACATTATACTGTAAAATTTATAATAAAACTTTTGAAAGGTAATTAAATTACCAACAAAACAAAAAAAAAAAAAAAAAATCATCCGAACGAACCAGTATTAGCGATGATACAACTTATTCTATTTTTTACACATTTTTTTTAACTTATTACTTTTGTACCTATACTAGGTAAGGAAAGTATTTTCAATTTCCAATGAAAGATTACGAGTTCATATCAGGGGTTTATATGAGGCCAGAAAGGGCTGAATGAGAGAAAAAAGTTGACTAAGTGAAAGTAAGAAAATCTGTTGCCTGCATCACCCAATCTTCACTATTTCCTCTACTTTTAACAGAAATTATTGTTTGACAATACTAAGCTATGGCAAAAAGTTTTTGATCAGCAATATTAGTGAGTATTGAAATTTTTACACTGATCTACCTTAAGTCGGTTTATATTGGTTTAGTTTATCAAATAAATCGTACTCAAATCTTTTGTTTGATTAATTTTCAGGAAAATAAATCTAGTTCAAGTCTTTTTTTTTTCTTCATGAACAAATATAAAGATATAAAAAATTTTCTGAAATAGGTAGGAAAGTCGTGTGAGTGGACACACCAGATTTTTTTTATACAGCTTGAAGTGAATCTCGAATTTTCCCCCAATAAACCTCAACTTAATTACCACAGACTTGAAGCTTATTAAATGAAAATATTTTTCTAAAGTGAGATATCTGTAACAGACCTGAATAATGATAATAATGATTAAACAAAATTTGCAAATAATTTATGATTTCTTTAAACAAAACAGAACTTAGCTTAGTTTAGCCACCCAAAAGTCATCTTTAAATGGTTTTAACAGTAGCAAACTATTTTCATTTGAAGTGAATTTTGTCTAGTTTACAATAAAGAAATTATATAATTACTTAAATTAAATATTTCTTCAGTTATCGCTTCCTATTCAACACAAAACTTTGATTTTCTGCTGAAAATTGGGCATTGTTTATCGGAACTTTTTTGTAGCTCTTGATGTTTGTTATGACTCCTTATTGTTTGAATTTCTATTAATGTAATTTTTGGCCAACTTTGGCTATTGTTTGTATGCACTATGTCCCAGAACAAAACTTTTCTATCTATTAAATAAATAAGTAAAGCCTATCTTTCAGTAGCATTTTTTAATCTTGCTAATTGAGAGCTCATTCACACTCTATGTACTATAAATAAAATAAAATACTAAAAGTAAATGTATATAAACTAAACTAATAAAAATAACTACACACATGCTTCTATACGATATCTAAAAAAAAAAAAAAAAAAAAAAAAAAAAAAAAAAAAAAAAAAAAAACATTCACTCCGGATCCCTGGCCAAGCCTTTCTCCCCACTCGTGAAAGGAAAGACAGGACTCCAGACGATCCCAGCGCTCCTCACTCAGCCGCATTACTGGTATTAAGAACCAGTAGAGGCTGAGAAGAGGCGCTATAATCACACATACATGGCTTGAGTGGAGAATCTGGCTGATGCCAAAACTCCAGTGTATACTTATTCACAAAAGGTCTCTGGGCCACTGCCATTTCAAATCTTCGAGGAGGATTGTAGGGATGGGTGGTGCTGAATAGGGATTGCGCAAGGGGATTAGGATGATAGGTAAGGTTCTGGTGAAATGTGGAGAATGTTTCTGGAATAAGGTCTAAGACAAATGGGATATTAAGGTCATGGTGTAGGATTTTGTTGGTTACATAGAATGGAGCTCAACTACTGTTCGAAGGACTTTAGATTGAAAGGATTGAATGCATTTGATGTTAGAAAATTTTGCAGTCGCCAACAGTTCAAGTGTGTAAGTCCACATAGGTTTCAGGATTGTCTTGTAGATAAGTAATTTGTTTTCAATAGAAAGTTTAGATTTTCTGTTCAGTATTCTGTATAGTTGGCCATATCGTAGGTTGTATTTTGGTCTTTTAAGTCTAGTATGTGGGTTCCATGTTAGTCTTCGGTCTAAAAGAAAGCCAAGATACCGGACTGTGTCTGAGAAGTTAGAAATAATAAAGATTATTTTTTATACATAAATAATTCTAATAATAAGAGTCTTAACAAGTAATTATTATTATATGGGTATACAATGGCAGTTTTTCCTGTTGTCTTTCATTTTTTCAAAGTTTGTTCATTTCATTTTTAATTTACTAATCAGAAATTTTTTGTTATAATTTGTTACAAACATTTTTTTAAAATTTATAGTAACCATATGTTTCATTTCTATTTAATGAATGGATCTGAGATTTAGTATTGCTTAAGAATAACTTGATAATTTAGTAATTAATCATATAAAAATATAAACAAGCTCAGTATATAAAAATGCAATAATTCAGTATTTTCCCTTCAAAATGTTTACTTTGAAACATGTGTTCAACAATAACCTTTATGACATGATTATATTTAACATTCCAAAAAAAATTACAAGCAAATTTCACATGCAATAAGTAATGTAATCTGAGTAGTCTTAATAGTATGTTAAAATTGGACAAAGTAAATATAGAAGAGGATATGTTTGATGGAGATCAGTGCATAGAGGAAGATAAACAAAATGTTTTAGAAGAGCCGCTCGGTTTGCTATTATTGAATAGAGTCATACATTATGTAAAGTTTTTTTTTTCTGCTTTACATCAATTATTTTTCAAATCATCTCAATCAAATACCAAATTTGCTGCCATGGGTCATAGACAAAGGGTAAGGCAGCTTTCTTATCAATACATTTTATACTGATTAAATTTTTAAGTTGTACACAATACATTTATTAATCATGTCTACATGAGATAAGTCTGAAGAAAAGTATTCAATAAATTGAACAAGTCAAAATTATAACTTTTTGTTAGGCACTAACTTAAGTTTTTGATATCCTTACGACAAACATTGAAAAGGCAAAACTGGCCATGGTTGGCTTAAAGGAAAGTAATAAAAGAGACATCTCTTCTTTATTTTACAACTTATAATTAGTAGAGCTGATCCTTCATCCAGCTTCTTTTCAGTCAGACCAGTGTTGTCAGGCTTGTTGGTTCTGTGTGAGTGGATTAGTATGTCCCTGTAAGTCTGTCTTTATGTGTGGTAATTAAGTTTTGGCACATGAAAATCTGTATGTAAAATAATGTTGGTAATGTACTACGGAGTTGCGTTTATAGTGTTTTTGATTGGAAAGTTTGTAATTTATATTTTTCTTGCTGTCTCATTGTTCTGTGAAGTATTGGTTCAAATGGAATGAAGTAAATGTGAGTTTCTCTCTAAGTTTTAATTTTGGACATCTTGAAAGGAAAGAGTACTAAGTTAATCTTTAGCTGTTACCTAAATTGAGCAGGGTAGCTCAGTGAATAAGTCATTGTGCTCCTATGCTCTCGGCTCCATACTGGGTGTGGCAGGTAATTATTTATACTGTTGCATCTACAATGGTCCTGAGGTCGGCAAACCCTGGAGCACACCCAGCCTCTAAAGCGGGAACTCATAATTAAGTGAGAAAACTTGGAGGTTAAGTGTGTTATGGACCCAATTGCCTCGCTCTGCTCAACCTATTTTAGTTGTCATGACAAAATAATTTTTTGAAATTAAGTATTTATTAGGACGGTTTTGTTTTCATCACTAGTGGATTTAGGATTTCATTTTGAAGAGGCAGCTTCAGCCCGAAAGTTTTTTTTTTTCATATATATAATGATAACTACTTTGGAAAAAAAAAGAAAGGTAATAGTTACATATATGAAAAGGCGTTTAAGTGATTCTTTAACTGCTATTAAATGTAATTACATGAACAATATTATTATTATAAGTATTATATTATATTATAAGTATTATTATACTTTTAAGAGATCATTTTTTTGTAATAAAACATGGTTACATTTTAAATTTTTTGGGTGGAGAGGGCTTCAGCCCAAAAGTCCACTCCACTTAGATCTGCCTGTTGTTTTCACCATCGATTTCTGAACTTTCATGCTCTTTCTTCAATATTGACTAAATATTTTCAATGTATTAAAGGATATAAAGAATTTAAGTTGATCTTAACTCTAGATCTCTAGAATCGCCATTCCTATCTGATACACTGAATTCATATTTTTATTGAGTAGCCTTATCTTTTTTTCTTGGATTCTTGACCGAAATTTAGTTTTAAATATCAATATGTCTAATTTTCTCTAAATATCATGGGCAATTTTTAAACATTTCAATATTGTTTTCAAAAATCATTATATTGTTTGGAAATAGCTGTTGTTGACCCTGATCTCTGATGTTGAGCACAAGGCCAAATTCTCATGGGTTATGGGTCCAGAATCCACTTAGGAGCTCTGGAATCCTATCATGTCATATGCCTTTTGAACTACTGAACATAAAAAGAAGTCACTATGAGGATTCTCATACCTTGAACAGCTGATGGAATATTTTACAACTAGTTTTGATGAGCTATTTATCATTAGATAAGTCTCTTAATAGGAATAGTTGATCCTTTGATTTTTGCTTAAGTCCAGTATCAGATGAAATAAAGTGTTTTGAATTTTACCAATTGGCTCTACACTACCTCTCTCTCCCAAATTAGTCAAACAAATCTTCAAATAATATCTTTCTGGCTCAACTCTTTATTATTTTCTACAATCTGATTAAATTAATGATTTTAAATTTACTATTTCATTCGCTAAGCACTTTAGAAAAACTTTGAAAGTATTTTATTTCATTCACCTATATATGTAAAAAAAAAACAGTAAGGAGGAAGTATTGCGGACCGTGAAAATTTTCGAATCTGAATTTACAACGGAAATACATGGTTTGAGATCTCCTGAGTCCATAAAACTAAGTAGCCCAAAACGGTCCGTGTGTGTGTGTGAACAGCCTTGCTCAAAAATGAAAATCGTATGAAACTAAAATTGCGCATTTAAGGTTTTTATATAGCTGGGATGTTACAACTTTTTCGTTAAAATCGGCCAACTGCAAGTGCCACTTTATATTATCGTTTTTAGATATGTTTACGTTTTTTTCGAAAAGTGTTCTTACGAACATAATATCAGTGTAAAAGTAAGCGATTTTAAATATAATGTAGGTCTTATTCTCATTGATGTTTTCTAAAAGGGTTGTAATGCCTAATTTTCCAAATTTCTACCTCTAAAGTACCTTTATTTTTTTTCATTTGAAATAATTAACCATTTAACATTGGAAAGTGGTAAACATAATGGGATGAAGAAAATCGATTGATAACTTTTTTTTAAATTGGATGATTTCTGAGCCAACGTTGGATAATAATAGCTTTATTGATTGTTTTTAACTTTTATATATTACTCATCCATATTTTAAAAAAAATGTTTTCAAGTGCAATGTTGCAAAAAAACAAACAACTCAGAATCCATTTTTGTCCACAATTAGTATTTTTTTTTTTTATGCTATACACAGTCGTAAAAGGAAATGGAAAGTAATGCGAACCTTGTTCTAATTTGTTAATTGTTTTAAATGAAGTTAAATATAACTATATTTTTATATAGACAATAGTCGTTTTCACTTTTACTTATATGAAAATACTTATCTACTCTAAGGTTGTTAAGTGAAAGTTATGTGATGTGCGCACCGCACCAGATTTTTATTTTCAGATAAGTACAAACTTATTTGTTTATTCTATGGCAGTAATATTATCGTTATTATTAGGTTTGCGAAGAGCTTGGTCCTATATATCTTTTGAGGTCTGTCAGAGATCAAGTCCAGCTGTTTCAAGAAAAGCGAGGATACACCCCTGAAGAAAATAATTTCGTCAATCTAATGGCTATCATGGTTCAGCAAGCTGGTAATAAGCTTTTCGTTATATGGAAAACTTATTACTAAATAAGTAGTATTTTGTAAGATATATAATACAGCTTGAAGATTATAACATACCCTTGGAATGATTTAGGAAAGGACATGATGACATTGCTTCCTTTTAATAATTTATGAAATTTATTAGTTTAATTATACTTATTACATATGATCTATGTTCTCCTATGAACTAGTTACTTTTTCAAAATGCGGTTAAAATTAATGGCTTTCATTAATTTAAAGCTGATTCGTAAACTTCATCAACGTATTATTACTAAAAATTTATGTGAATAATAATTTTACCAACACTATATTTTCATAAACATAGAAAAGTTATCAACATTTACACACTTCCTTGTGATAGCCAAGTACAGGTAGAAGTTGGCTGGAAGAAGAGGTGGACAGAGCGAGCCACCAGTAGTATCGTTTGATATGTTTTTTTTTTTTTTTTTTTATTATTTTAATGGAATTTACAACTGTATTACATAGAGAATACAATAAGTAAATGAGAAATTTGTAACATGGCATGTACAACATGAAGAGAAACTACCCATTGGTAGAACTCAAATTAAAGTTCTTTATTAGAAGATCCCGAGGCCATCTTCTTTTCAGACACCTCGGAGGGTTATCAGGGATCGAGGAGGAAGCAAGGTTTGAAACGAGAGGATTCGGATGGTTCTGCAGTTTGTTATGGAAGGAAAGGTATCTGGATTGGGCCAGATCGGAAACATATGGAACATTAAGGTCTTTATGGATGATTTTATTTGTGACAAAGTAAGGAGCGTTGAGGATTTTACGAAGGATTTTGGATTGTAAGGATTGGATACGAGAGGAATTCGATGGTTTAGTGGAGCCCCAAAGCTCAATTCCGTAAGTCCAAATAGGTCTTATTATTGTCATATATACGAGTCGTTTAT
Source organism: Nezara viridula (assembly GCA_928085145.1). Taxonomy (NCBI): domain Eukaryota; kingdom Metazoa; phylum Arthropoda; class Insecta; order Hemiptera; family Pentatomidae; genus Nezara; species Nezara viridula. The sequence goes on from OV725082.1 coordinate 4,652,973, forward strand.
AATTGATTGAAAGCTTAGATCGTTTGTTTAGTAAGTGCTGCAGTAGTCGAAAACGTCGAGCGGTTTCTAGTCGTTTCAGTCTGGTATGGGGGTTCCAAGTGAGTCGTTTGTCAAGGTGGAGTCCTAAGTAGCGGATTTGCTCAACAGGAATAAGTGGAGTATTATTGAAGGATACTGTAGGACAAGAGGTCATAGGTTTACGACGGAGGGTAAAGGTGATTTGATGGGATTTGTTGGAATTTATTTTTATTCTCCAATTTTTATACCATTCTTCAAGGCTTGTGATATGTGATTGAAGAGTTTGGGATGCAATTAAAGGATCGTTATTAACTGATAGGATACACATGTCATCGGCATAGGTATTTGATATGTTAAAATTAAAAGATGGAGCGATACGAAATAAAGTTCAAGAACAATTACGTGAGAATAGGGGTACAATAATAACACCCCTGCAGGACTTGTCTGCGGGAGAGAGCTGGGAATCTGTAAAGATAACTCTTGGAATACCTTGGGACAGTGATCAAAAATTCCTAAGGAGGTCTGGTTTCCAAGAGAAGAAACAAACACGACTTCAAAACCTTCAGAGAACGACAAGGCAAACCACTGACCTTTACCGTCAAAAGAGAGAAAGGAGGCTAAGAAACTTTGTAGAAGAAAGAAAAGGAGCATGAGAGGCTCGAAAAGCTGGAAAACCATTACAAGGCCAAAGAAACAAGAAAATTTTATAAAGGTCTGAAAGAATTCCAGAATGGATTTACTCCGAGATCCGTCTCCGTAAAGGATGAGCAAGGTAACTTACTCCATGACGTAAGCTTTATCGTGATAAAGAGGAGGTTCTAAATAGGTGGTAGAGAAATTTTGCGGAAGTATTAGGAGTGGAAGAAAAGGTAGACTCAAGGAACCATTTAGAGGAGGAACTGGAAGAAGAAGATATTCCACCTGATGTGGAGGAGATAATTGAGTTTATCTTGGACCTTCGAAATAACAAGGCACTGGGAGAGGATGGTATACATAAGGAAATACATGCGGAAGAACACGGAAGATCTGTGAGGATGTGTACCAGCTTACCAATGGGTTCTTAGCATTTCAACGTTGGTTCCGCTTGGCCAAAGCGAGAGCAGTCTGACAGAGGAATTCACAATGGAAAAAGGTCTTACTAAATTCAAGAACTTCGATTGAAAAAGCCAACAGGTCAAAGGTGGATTATCTCATAAGATGAGGAAAACTGAAAATACGAGTGTGCGCTGTGAACCCTCCACTAAAGCCACTCTCTTTTTATATTAATGGTCATACCAGCTTCCTCATTTCTGACGGCTTCAAATATAGATAGATAGATAGAAAGTAAACTTTATTCTGGGACAAGGTCCTTTATGAATAACAGTTATGAACAAAAAAAAAATAAAAACTACATCTGGCCAAAAATTACATTAGTCAATATTAAAGAATATATAGTATCTTCAGTAAAATTAAATTAAAACAAGTAAAAATAACACCATTTTGAAAAAAAAAAACATTATTTAAATGAAAAGAGAACAAAATAAAATAAACATGGGTTGATTTTTAAAATTAAAACTCTATCAATTTTAACAACCATTCACCTCAGTCAAAATCTGTTTCGCAATATTTATTTCATCGTATAACGTCATTTTTGGATGTGAGAAGGAATTGGTAAAGATGACATTTAAATGAGGACAAGAAAGAGGTATGGCGAATTTCAGAAGGCAAGGAATCTCAGAAGGCCGTGGATCGGGCCATAAAGGAATATTCAAACGTCTTAGTTCTATGGGAAGAGATATAAAGGTCGGAAACACGGGATCTTGTTTTCTGGGAGTGGACCACGGGTTTGAACTGTAGCAGACTGTAGATGTAGGAAGGATGTCGGGTGTTGATCGTTTGGAATAGGAAAGATCCAAAGAAATATTGTCTGCGGAAAGAAGGGAACAGCCACTTTAACTCGTCGTAAAGGTGGGACACATGAACCGCCTCGATGTACCGAAGACAAATCTTAAGCACGTATTCATGAGTCGCTTGAATCTATCCTCGAGTACCATCGGGATGTCTCCGTACACCTTAAATATATTGAAATGTTCGTCAAGAAAGCTCCACAAAAGAAATTGGCAGTAGAAAAGCAGCTACTTTTGAGTGCCCAAAGCTTTAAGTTTCAAAGTTCTCACTCGGTCCGTCACGTCCATCATTTATAAAACCCTTTTATTAACCGAGAAGCCAGGCGGTGAAACATGGGTGAAACATGCGAGTAAATGCCAGAGCATCCAAAGTCGTAGACGTCCTTCACTGCGATGTATGTTGTGGCAGATTTAAGGCAGCTCGAAGTTAGAAGTTGCAAAACAAAATTCTCTAGGATCACCTCAAACCATTGAATGACAATATCGCCAAACTTAATATGATATGAAATTAAGAAATCGGATTAATTACTTAATAAAAAAAGGAATCCGAGTGGCTTTCCAATGGGTTCCAAGCCATTGCGGTCTACCAGGAAACGAAAGAGCTGATGAGCTCGTACGGATCGCCTCGGAAATGCCACAAACTAATCCTCCGCTGCCCTATGAATCTGTTAAAAGGATTTTATAATCGTTTTACAAGGAAGAGAACAAGAGTTGGCAAAAGCGACAGGCAGCGGGGAAAAAATGGGAATGTTTAACAGAGTCGGTGGCAAATTTGCGCATGGCAACAGGGCACGATTACCTGCAAAGGCATTTATATAGAATTGGAGTTTTGGAAAGTCCTGTGTGCCCTCTTTGCCAACAGAACGAGATGTACGACCTGCACCTCCCAGTTTGCGCCGCTCTGTCAGATGTCCACAGTACTTCGGATGCGATCGGAACAAATTTAAACAAAGGATTCATGGCGGAGTTGTATTCGGCTGCCAGGAGCCGAATGGCCTAAAAACGGCAGAGGCGTTTAATAAAAAAAAAAGAATGGAAATCGCCATTCATCCCTTCTACATGAAGTTACTCCTCTTTCGACACTTCAAATCAAAATCCATGGAATCAAAATCCATCGCTCCCACGAGCCCAGAATAGGAATCTATCCTATATAATTAATATATAGTGATTATCTATAAATAGGCGCATAGCTTTAGATATTAAGTTATTGAAAATAACTTTTACTTTTCAGGCCATGCTATGTATGGAGTGTTCACCATGTTTCTCGCCCTCCTGCCAGCCGCAAACATATTCCTCCATGTCTGCCACTTCATCCTCGACAGGCTCGTGGATATCGTCACCACTCGCAAGCAATCGGACATCATCTTTAAAGGATCCGTGTTCCTCTTGCAACTCGTGGCTATATTCCTAGCGATACGTTTTGTCACCTCGGCGATATTCTCCCCCATCCTGTACATGCAGATGACTATTCTCTCCAAGATGTCTTTCATGGACGATTCTTCGGTTGGATCTTGCTAATAGCCTATGTAGTAATTTTTTAATAAATTAAATAGTTTACAGAATTTAATTATATATTAATATTTTTAAAAAAAGTGACAAATTGATACATGTTTATGTATTTGCTATGGTTGTGCTTTTAAGTAATTTCAAGGTATTACGCAATGGTTTATTATTTCCCAATATGTCTGGCGTGTCACTCTACATTCCTTACTACATCACAGAAAACATACATAAAATAATGATTCCTTATGATTTTTTACTATTAATTTTTTGTTGAAGAAATTTGAAAAACAGAATTATTTATAATTAGAATTTGATTTTATGAAAGTACTCTGATGTTCGAAATATATGCCATGGGTCAGCTACGAAATAAATTTCAAACCATCTAGGCAGGTTTCGAACGGAGTGATAAGATAGTACCAAGTCTCGAATTGATGTTTCTTTTTTGGAATGATGATTCGAAATATGCTTTCTTTGGTCAGCTTATGTGTGAACTCACGTTTTTCTCCTTACGATGCCTGAATGAGCAAACGTTAAAGTATTTTTACCTGCATTATAGAAACTCTAGACTTTGCAGATAGAAATTTTTTGTTATACATATAACCTCTATTTCTCCTCCTATTTCTCTATTTGTCATAAATATTGATAATCACTGAGTTTGCAGTCGATAAAAATAATAGAACTAAGGGCTAAATTGGCTCTATGGGGAGGAGTGCCCAGCGGCATCCTTTTTATCTTGATTTGGTATTCGTATTTAAGCAAGGAGACTCCTTATCCACCTTCTTTTGAGGCTTATACGCATGTTACCTGACATATTAATAGTGGCAATATCTTGTATGGGTGTGTTAGTACGTATATCTAAGTTATCATGAAATCTTTTGTAGTGTGTCCGTATTTGGTCGTTAACTGTTAGCAGCACTCTTGCTCAATCTCCATAGGGGTTTAGACCCAGTGATGCGGTTTAGAGAGAAGTGCAGGGATCTCCTGTAGTCATACTTTTTCCTCTACAGTTGGAGGAACAAGTCTGGTTTGGAGTTCTCTCGCCAGATTGTAAATATTGTACATAGCTATGTATGTGTTCTTTTTATTTATTTGTTTTGGGTTGTTTTGTTTTTATTTATTGTATATATATTATTTTTCTGTATAATAGTGTGAATGTGATCTCTGAGCACCATTATAAATGTCCTTGAGCCAGATTGTAATATTTTTCAATAAAAAAAAAAAGAAATAACAAAAAAATAAAACTGTTAGCATGTGAACGCCTTTATGTACAGTTATGTTTGTAAGGTATCATAGAGCTTTAGTTAGAGTTGTGAAAATCTGTGACCGAAATGTTTGTTGTTTATGTATGTAGTCTTTTTGGGTGTCCTGCAGATACGTATGTGGAGCTTAGGCCCAGATGGGCTTAAATAGGTAAATGTAAGTGTTCAGTTTCTGTATTCGTTTTTATTTTGAACTTTCGAAAGAAGAGAGTTTTTTAATCCGTAGTAGGAGGTTTAACATTTTACATCATCTTTATATGTGGGCGGCCCCATGTCATTCTTCTATCAAATGTAACTCCAATATTTACCACTTTACCTGTTTGAGGAATTTGAACACTTTCGAGGTAAATTGAAGGGCAAATTTCTTGTCGAAGAGTGAAAGTTATTTGTTGGAATTCGTAACGGTTAGAGTTGCCCAAATGCGAGACAGAGACGAGTCTTGGTCTTGCAAACTCAGTCTTGGTCATGGTCTTGATCTTGCGCAAGAGTATCGCAACAGTCTTGCAGTTACTTATTAGCTTATTACTATATTGATGTTACTATTTTTTTTTAGATAGGAAAAACCTAACTAAGCCCGAATGAAAAATTAGAGGAATTAAATGCAAAAGTATATTGGTATTACCAATTATTAACATATAGTAACTAAGATTGTCAAGTATTAGTAACTATTGTGCCTTAATTTTTATTTAAAAAATCGATTTTTTTTTTACCAATCCTGTTCTTGGTCTTGCAAAGTGCGAGATCAAGACCGATTTTGGGCAAGAGAAATTTTCTAAAGTTTGTAACAATCGTCGAGTTTTGTTAGATGATTTCAGGTTTGAGTAGGATTTTTATACATTGTTGTACCGTCTGTGTAAGTCGCTGTAATAGTTTCGGAAGTGTTTAGAATATCGTGTGTGTTTATATGACGCATAAAATCTGTTATATAATGGATATAACAATCAGTTATCCCTAACTGTTAATTTATGTTTTTTTTTTTTTTTTGCAATGTTATAATAATCGTAAATATATGTTAATCTGCATTTTTTAGGGTATGTCTTCGGTAAAGCGAGATGTTACTAAACCGTTTCTTCCCAAGTGTTCCAACTAATCATGGTTTGAAGAGAGCAATCAATTGCCCGTTAATCAGCAAAATAAATATATTTTTTGTAAGACTCAATAAACCAATTAACTTGTGTAAAATCTCTATCATTCTGGTCTAATACTTTGCTTGTAAGATTTTACTTTTACTTACCTATATAAAATAAATAATAAGGAAAAGTATTGTGTTTCTGAAAAATTTCGAATCCGATTTTTATAAGGAAACACACACACAAATAACCAATACTCGGAAAATGATCTGCGTGAGCCTAGCTCAAAAAAGAAAAGTTTTTCCCAGAGTTAACTTACTGAAATTGGCTCTTTATATAACTCAAATTACATATTTACACAAATTCTTTTCAAAAACGGCTTTAACGATTTTGATTAAAATCTCTCCCCTCTCCTCCTCCCTTGTAACGACTTTTATTCTCCCTGCGACACTTAAGGAGACAGTACTACCTCTCGTATACAATATATCTCGTATACAGTACTAACAATATATCTCTCGTACCCATTTACACTTCCAGCGCTTTAGTTCAACTTCGTCGGATAACCGTTAGAGATGACGCCACCTACATATCTCTTCTCTCTCCCCCTCCATTGTAACGACTTTTATTCTCCCTTCGACACTTAAGGAGACTGGTAGTACTTCTTTTATTTCTTTCTTATTTCAGCTTTCTCAATTTCTTCCCTCCTTCCTTTCATTCCTTTTCTCTGTTTTTAACTCTTTATTATATTGTACATTATCTGTACATCTTGATAGACTTTACAATATTTCAATTTTCTATCTAGCTACTCCATTCTCAATGTTTTAATTTTACTGTTTATTTTCATTTCTTATATAACCATATTTTTATTTTTTATGTTTTACATTTTATTCTAAGATTCCCATTGTAACACTTTTGTCACCCTTTTTGATTATGCCTACTTCATCATTCCACACTTTGTAACGGTTTTTATTATTTATCTCTTAGTTCTGAGTCATTATTCTAACACTTTCATTTTACTTTATATTTATCTATTTTATTTTTCTAATTTTTTTTTTATTTCCTTTTTTTATTTTTTATTATCTTTTTTACCATCATTACTTATGTTTCTCATACCTTGTTATCTGGTTATTTTCTTAGCCCTGATGAAGGCCTGAACTTCAGGTCGAAAGGTCGGCATATGTAAAAAATAAATATTATCATTTATTTTTGCCTTTCTTTTTGACTGACCACCCCAACTATTCTTCTCTTCATTATGCACGACAGTCAATCAATTACCAATTTTGATTAAAATCGTTATGTCAATAAAATTAAGTGGATTTTGATATCTGATACGCCTTATCCCACTAGCGGATCCAGGATTGAATTTATTATTTTTTTTATATATATACATATAAAACGATAATTAATTTGAAAAAAATAAAGTAATTAACTACCTATATGAAATGGTGTAAGTGGTTCTTGAAGTTCTATCTATGTAATTACACGAACAAGAATAGTTTGAGAGATAGTTTTTAACATTTTGTATGTAAAATATGGTTATCATTTCGGGAGGGGGAAGCTTCAGCCAGAAAACTCCCCCTCCCCGCAGATTCGCCCGTGACTTATCCTCAAGGTAATAATAAGTTATAGCCGAATTTTCGTAGTGGTTACTACATGATAAAGTGCTTTTAATATGGTTTATTGGCAATAATTTACAGTCTCTCGTGGATAATGAGAAATGGCTAAATATAATCTACGGAAAAATTTGATAATTAACAGAAGTCACAAGAAAACTAAATGAAATTTCTAAATCAAATGGAAACGTTTACAATTATTTTTAATCTTGATAATCTTCTCCAGTCTCTGTTAACACATGTAGTCCCATAAATTCTTCTCAGAATCTTTCGTTCAAACCTGGACAATTTTAGTTCAAGTGCACAAGTCAAATCACAGCTGTTCATAACTCTGAACAGCTGATCGATCAGCTGATGAGCAAGGTTGCGTTTCCAACCTTATCATTATTTATCAATAAACAGCTATCATTATTTACTGTTTATTGAGAAGATTCTCTGTCATTATTCACTTAAAACAGGTCAAGAATACACAAGCAAGTTGATATTTACTGTATACAGTTATCAAGATAAATTATTTAAATTTTATTTTTGCTTCCTCACTACCGAAGGTAAGGGAAGCATTGTGTTCGTGCGAGAGTTTAAAAAAAATTTTTTTTTCTCAGAATCGAAATTTTTCACTCGCGTTTTACGTTTCAGGCATCAAGGATCAAATTTGGTTCGGTGTCTGTAGTCAAATCGATGTGACGGGCATATCACCTAGTACCGTTCATCCGATCTTCATGAAATTTTCAGGGATTATGCTGATTGGTGCCTAGATGGTCCCATATCAATTCTATCAAATTTCATCCAGCAGTTCCACTTCCGACGCGCCTATATCCAAACATATATTTTTAGATATACCAATATTTCAGAAAGGGCTCGTTCGATTTGGCTCAAAGTTAGATAAAAGGTAGACTTTGGCGAAAAAATAATGTAGTGTAAATTTTATTGAATTCTGTCCAACACTTTCTCTTATATATGCACTACTAGTACGCCGTCCGCCGTCCGCGCATTTTTTCCGAAACTACTGGACTGATTTTTTTCGAATTTGGATATAAAATCAGAGGTCACCCGAGGATGATCATCCTTCAGCGACATTACTATTCGCCTTCTGGTTTCAAATTGGCGGCCGAAAAACCTGCGTTGCTATAGACTGTAGCGCATAAACGAATGTAACGATTTTAATGAAACTTGGCTAAAGTCATTTTCTCTATGCTCTTTAAACTTATCTATACAACATACTTCAACGAAAAGAAGTTAAAAAAAAAGTTACGAGGGATGGTAAAATTAAATTCCGAATAACTCAAGAAGTATACACATTTTTGTGAATATTGTATATGGTTTTTTAAAAGTTTATGAAATTTTCTAAAAAAATCGTTAAAATCGGACAATTAGGAGCAAAGATATGGTATTTAGTTTTTTTTTAGATGTGATATTGCAAAAGGTTTATCTTTTGTTTTGATTTTTTAATGTGTTACTGAAGTAATGCTATTTTTTTTAGCATATTACTAATGATTAAAAAAAGGTTTAGTCCAATAATTGGAATCATCTTTTATTTATTTTTCTTTGTAACTAGGAATTTAATGTTACTTTATACGTATAATTGTTTGGAAATAATATACCATAGTGAAATAATTTGCAGTGGATTTTTCCAAATTAATTATCGTTATATATATATATATATATATATATATATATAAATCTTTCGGGCTGAAGCCCCTCCCCCAAAATTAAATCTGGATCCGGTAGTTATTATCCGGATTATTATTAACGGATATCTCTAATGGAGTGTCTAATAAGAGAATCAGGTCGTTAGGCCTGACACCTTCACCTTCTTCTTCGGTCAAACAAAAGCTTCGTAAATCTCATCAAATTACAAAAGCTAATCCGCCGTAAATCTCCTGGATATGATCTTCTTATTCCTCGGATCCTTCGACAACTTCCATCCACAGCAGTAATATTCCTTACATATTTTTTTTTTTAACTAGCTTTTTATTTATATATACGTTACATCACGTCATAATGATAAATTACATGTTTGTGGTTGCAGTAACCTATGACGTACTAGTGGTATGAATGATGTTTAGAAGATTGAAATCCATTTCATACAGTAGGTATTTATGGAGCTTTTTTATGAGTAGGTTTTTATGAGGTTTTTCCTAAAAAATATATATATATATAAATAGAAAACTATATTATAATCCTTAAAATTACTAGAAAAATAAAATATAATTTATATACATAAGAACACACACACATACACACCCACACATATATACATATACACACCCATCCCATAAATATAAATATACACACACGTCCTATAAATATAATAATTTCCTTACATATATCTACAATCGGATACTACGTAACATCCACTTTCCTCTATTATGGAAACACTCTACCATTATCCTTTTTCCAAAACCAGGCAAACCTCCCAACAGCTTGACATCCTATAGACCAATTAGCCTATTCCCAATCCTTTCAAAAATCTTTGAAAAGATCCTTTTGAAACGACTCCTACCCCTCATAGAATACCCCCAAAATCTTCCTTCCCATCAATTTGGTTTTCGCTCAAAACATTCCACTATTCAACAAGAATTATCAGCCATAATACGTCTGTACATCACTTCCCCAATATCGTTCCGGGAGTTCATTTGGGAGCCTAAGTTGACAAATTCTCGTACCATTTCTATTTTGTGTGAACTCAATTGAACAAAGCCTTCCCGGATACCATGCTTTGTGTTTGCACACATATACTTTGTTTTATCCGTGTTTATTAGGAGCCCCATACGTTTTGCTGTTACTTCCTTACTATCTCCAGTGTTCTTCCACTACGGTTCAAATCATTCGCATAACCAAGAATCTGAACATGTCTGTTTAGGGCCAAATTAAATACAAGACAGGCAAAACTACAGTCCCTGTGTTGAAGCTTCTAGAGATATCCTCGAAAATACAGATTAAGAACAGGAACACATTTAGAAATATTTTGAACGTATTTGACTGATAATGAAGAATGGGTTTTGGAGCGACAATAATAAAACTGAGTGAATAAAATAATTTATTAACTAGTAAATTATGTGTAAATTGAATAAAAATCTTGAAAATAACTTAAAATTTAGTTAACTATTCATCATTAAAAATATTTATATATAAATGTCTTGTTAATTTTCTTTTGACTTCTATTCTCCTTGTTAATTAGGACATATCTTACAGAATCACAAATATTGGTATTATCAATTTATTACATATATTGCACTAAAAACATTAAATAGTTTATTGCTGTAGTAAACATCTGAAAAAACAAAAGTTTTAATTTTAGAAAGAACAATTTTAAATAAACAATAATTGTTAAATATTAATTATATTGTTTATTTTTTAAACATAAATCTCGATAAAATGATCTATAAATCTTTCAAACCTACCACTTGTCTTTCAAAAATCGTCCTATATTTCCTATATTACATAAAGAAATGGTCAAAATATTTGAAAACTTCTCCGAAATCGCCTGAAGCCTGTCGTACAAAGTAGTTTTACCAAATGTCCAGTTTGACATTCGTTCATATCACTCCATAGTGAACGAATAAATGAAAATAATTTTATTATTCTGGGACTACTGTCCGTTTAGCTTTGGAACAAATTATAAATACAGAATATATTCTGGTGTGTCCATAAAATAAATTAAATATTTACTGGATGATCAGTAATAAAATAAAAGTACATATGATAAAAAAACGTACATACATATAAATTAAACAGAGAAAGTAAGATAAATAAACAAAATATCAATAAATCACAAAATAATCAAAGTATCTGGAGGTACTTTGAGATTCTTACTACTTAGATTTTTAAATGCATTTCATGATCAACCGGATTGGGAATGGAGTAGGTGTTTGTAGAGGAGAGATTTTAAAGAGGATACTGATTTAGCGTGTCGAATGTCAGAGGGGATAGAATTCCAGAGGGAGACAGCTTGAATTAAAAAGGATTTGTCAAACGCAGCAGTTCAGTGAGGATGAGGATAGAGTTCGGACGTACGGGATCTGATGGGACGGGATTAAAAGCATTTGAATTGTAGGATCTGCAGAATATAGGAGAATATAGGTCGCCGAGTTCTAATAGCCTGGTATAGGAAGGTAGCAAGGACATATTGACGGGGCGCCGTAGGACGGATAAAGCCACTTCAACGCGGTGTAACACTGGGCGATATGCGTATTCCTTAGTTACGGAATGGGCTTAATCCGTAACAACTATTAATATTAACTTTCATTTAATTTAATCATTCTTTGACCTTTCTCATGACCTTTATCAAAGCTCTAGATAGCAAAGTGAAACCATCTTTGATAGCTTAGAAATAGTTATCTAGAATGTACTGACGGGACACAATAAGACCCTTTATCAACAAACGATATTGGGGGACAATAACAGATTGCAGAAAAAGGCCCCTTTCTCTCATATCAATACTAAACAATAACTGATTTCAGCCAAAGGGCACTTTCTCACTGACATCTTAAGAATATTAACTATTGATAACTTCCTTTGCCGTCCTCTTCCGACTTCTCTCACAGACTTCATATCAATTCTAAAAGATAAGGATATCAATTCTTAACTTCATTCACACGCTTCCTAGACCGTCCAGAATTGATTTATCCCCCCTACTATTTCTGAGCATATAACCCCTATCCTGCTAAGACCAAATGACTTAATCAGTTGCATTCTTGAGTCAGACTCTTCACTGTAAGAGACCTGGAGTGAACTGATGTAGTCAACTCATATATCGATACTATATTACTTATATTATATTTTAGATGCCATTTGTAACATTATGAATAAATCCATTATTTATAAAGTCTCCACTGTCTCCGATTCGTTAACTCTTGAGATCTCGAAGATAAAGCGTATTGAGCAATTCATTAGACGTTTGAGTTTACTTTCGAGTTCTCCCGATACTCCACCATACACTATACAGCCGTAGTCGATGTGGAAAAAAACAATAGATGAAACTATGAGTTGACGAGTTTTGAATGGGAGAAGATAACGATGGTTAAACTGTTTCAGAGTGGAAATAGAGCAATTTGGGAGATGTGTCTTTTCCATGACAAGGTTTGATCGAGCGTAACAAGGTTTCTAACGGTAGTATGGAAGGAGATAGGTGAGTTGTTCAGGATAAAATTGGGAGGTACTGAAATGGATTTGAGAAGTGAGGGAGGTCCGATCAGGATAGCTTTTGTCTTCTACGTATTTATTTTGAGCTTACTAAGATTTGCCCGATATTATATTGATGTCTTGTTGCAGTTTCAGAATGGAATTAGAGGAATCCGTCGGGTTGAAGGAAAGATAGATTTAGACGTCGTTGGCATATAGGTGGTATTGACAGTGCATGATAGGGAAAGGGAGGTCATGGAAATAAAGAGGGAAAAGAGGGAGGGGGATAAAGAGGAACCTTGTGGGATGCCTCTGGACAGGAGTAGAGACACTGTTGGAGGATTATCAGGGAATACAACATATTGAGAGCGACCGGTGAGAAAGGTTGGGAACCACTTAAGGACACAGGACGATAAGGGAATATCTATAAATAGTGATGATATGATATCATGAAGAAATAATGCAATAGTGCCATGAGATGGTGGATGCTATCTCTGTTGCTTTTGAGAAGGAATATTTCTCTGCGGTCTTCCTTTACATTGAAAAATTCTTTTATTGTGTCTTCCACGAGGATCTATCATGTAATCTAAAACCGTACTTATTTTTTTTTCCTGGGTCCTCCCCTTCCTCGCATTTAAGGCCATACGGGTTTTTCCGCACAATGGGGTGTGGGCGGGGATTTAAAAGACCCCCGACACCGGGACACGAACTCGTGACTATTTTAAATCCATTGTATCATAGATCAAGTTGCCAGGCAACGGCGGTGAACACACGTTAGCCCGTTCGGCCACCCACCCACTACTAAAACCGTACTTACTCTGTACTTTAAACACCTCTGATATCTCTGAGCGTCTTTGCACCACCATGTTCACTTTTGCTGATGATATAACAACAATACTAGCAACACTGTCTTCATATATATCCATATTTAGCATTTATTGCTTTTCAGGAGCATTTGTTTGGCGTTGGGAAGTGGTTCAATAAATAGAAAATAAAAACGAACGCTGCCAAGCCACTTAAGTTTCTCTCTATGGATAAGTTTTGTACTCATCTATAACCATTAACAAAAACCCAATGTTTACAAAATATCATGTATGGAACTTCGGACTTAACTTGGAACTGCACAAAATACTTACTTGGAACATACGTGCGAAATTAAAAAGACAAGAACTGACTTGACGATACTACCAACTCTCAAATCTTCTGGATTATGGATTTTCACTTAACTTACGAAACAAGCTACTAATCTACAACACTATTCTAACACTAATTTGGAGATATGAAGAAGATCTTTGGTTTTCAGCAAAACGAACACATATAAATTAAATATAAATAACACAAACCAACATTTTTGGATTATTGTTAACGTGCTATGCTATAAATGGTCGTATGTAACAATTTTTGATTCTTATACTATTTCTGCTAAAGGTGACATTTTGTAGTCTGCTATTATGGCAAATAGTACAGAGAAATAAAATATAAAACTATACTAATAAGTCGTATAGAAATAATCAGTTTTTTGCTCTTTTATAAACTCAATTTTGACATACGAACTTTTGTAACTAACAGTAGCGATATTTATTTTACTTTTCGTCCTTAAATCATTCCAATTCACTGGTTCTATCAATTTCCTCCTTTCTGTTGCCTAATCGACACGCAGATTAAAAAGAAAATGGCTCAGAGATCTGATCCTAAGTTGCAAACGGAGTAAAATAATAAAAAAAAAAACAACATAACATTTAGATAAAAGTTGAATAATTTTATTTATTGAAAGTTGTACTTACAGACCAAATTAATGTATTTCCAAGATAAAAAAATCCACCAGCTGTAAAAACTATTTCTCTTTTAGCTATTAAATGAAATTGTAATGTTTCCTAAAATAAAATTAAATGAAAAATAATTTAACAGAAAATCACTAGATCGAATTTATTAATTATATAAATTTCATTAGTTATTCAATTGCAACAATTTACTTACATCATCTAAATTAAATAATAATCTTCTATATAATGTCTTATTTATCTTTTTTACCTAATAACATAAAAATTGTACTATTAATTAATTATTACTAGCATATTAGGAATATAATAAATTTATGATAAATCAGTGGACTATCCTGTTGTATAATCGTCAAATATCAGCTGGGTACCTGTTTCTTCTTTGATTTGAAATGGTATTAAAAAAAATATATCTGGTGTGTCCACTCACACGACTTTCCTACCTATTTCAGAAAAGTTCTTATATCTTTACATATGTTCATGAAGAAACAAAAAAAAATTGAACTAGATGCATTTTCCTGAAAATTGATCAAACATAAGATTCGAGTACGATTTATTTGATAAACTAAAGCAATGTAAACCGGCTTTAAGTTGATCAGTGTAAAATTTCAATTCTTCCTAATATTGCTGATCAAAAACGTTTCGGCTTAGTATTGTCAAACAATAATTTCTGTTTGGGAATAGTGAAGATTGTGTGATGCGGGCAACAGATTTACTTACTTTCACTTTGTCATCTTTATTCTCTTAATTACCTTTCAAAAGTTTTATTATAAATTTTACCGTATAATATATACTTAGGGAGTTAGGCCCCATAATATTTTTCTTTTCTTTATTACTTTTTTTTCCTGATTTTTTTCGGGAATTTAGTCTATATACAAAAATTGAAAGAACAATGATTAGAACATTATAGGAAAGTTTCATCAAAATCGTTAGAGCTGTTTTTGCTCTACAGTCTATAGAAAAACATGTTTTTCATTTATTGCAAGCAAGCTATTGCGCATGGAGAAATAAATTTCTGTCACAGGCATTAGTAGTCAAAACCCTACAAAATAAAAAAAGAAGCAAGTAGTTCCCGAAAAAATCTTGGCACAGACAGACAGACCAGTGGCTAAAAATATGTTTTTCGGACTCAAGGGGATCTGAAACCTGGCTCTGAACAGGTATAGATAATATATATATACATATATATATATATATATATATATATATATATATATATATATATATATATATATATATATATATATATATATATATATATATATAGCCACCAGAAGAAAACTTTTTATAGCTAAAAAGTAAGAATTTTACGATGTTTTTTTTTCACCTATAACTTCTAAACGGTACTTCAAAGTGAAAAACATTTTCTTAAAGAAATTAAAGAACGTTAAATTCTGCGTCGAACGAATACCTAATACTTAATAATTTGTTTAAAAAGTAAGGGCGATAATCTCGGTCAATTCGTCAAAAACCGAGAAATATTACTATAAATAACCCTGCAACTTCGAAAGGAGTTCCCTAAGACAAAAAACTCAAAGGATCAAAATTTTAGATAATCAAATTCTGCATCCACTGATTACTAACAGTTTTAATATAGGTCACTTATTCCTTTCAAAATTGGAAGTGAATAGCGATAGCTGGAAATGAGTAATTAAGATATCTGTTATTTTAAATATTTAAACAGTTTGGGTGTCTATTATACGCTCAAACTCCATTGGCTTTTAGTGACGCGGTAAAAAAAGTAGTTTATAGATCTCTTGGACTTCTATTTATGCCTTATATTATTTCTTTTTTTTTTAATTTTTTTATATTTTCAGTAAATTTGTTATTGATGCTTAATTTTTTTCTCATGATGTAGCGATGGCAGAGTGTGTGAAAGTGTAAACTTTACTAATCTCGAGTCTAACGATGCTTGTTCGAATCTGGCCTGGGCAGGTTAAAATTTATTACTTGGCGGATCCACTGAATGAATCTCGATTCTCTCAATATGGTTTAAATAGGTTTGGTTATACTTCTAGAACCATCCTCCTTATGCCAAAATTGGCGAGTTAGGAGTATCGAGAAAAAAGTGTTCTTTTCTCAGGATATTTACACTACACAATAAAAAAGTTTAAAACTAAAAAAAAGTTATTATATTCTTAATAACATATAATTTCAATACCTCCTCAGAAATACATCCAATGCATTTTATTATTTGATATAGTGCATTCATAACAGGAAAAATCCAGAAGGAAATCCAAATTGCATCCGGATTAAAATAATCATAATAGACTATATTAATATATATTGTTAAAAGATATAATATGAATATTATTATAATGTAACAAAGGAGTTGTGGTTCGTAAAGTGTGTTCACTTTCAGGCAAAGAGCTAATACTTTTTCGTTCAACTTAACAACTGTTCCACTTTCTTCTAATAGTCTTATATCTCTAAGCATAGACAAACAGATCTCTAGCAAAGCCTGATACTGACTCATAACGCTAAAAATATTAGGAACGGTTACATGCTGTACGATAACGACTTCCCAGAAAAGATAATTATCTTGGAGTACTTCCCAACTGATGTAATTCAAACTCATCAAAACGAAACTGAGGTATTTGGTACACCAACTGGGTTTATGAAACCAATTGACACCGTTTTTCCAAAAATGGTATTCGGCATCCTTCACCTCTTCATAGAGATCCTTGAATAGTAATCTGTTATAGACAAGCCAATATAAATTAAATAAATGAAATAAAATAGGCATTGTCATTAGTTGTGAAAACACTACTTTCTTCGCTAGTGGTATTTCTTCTTGCCATAACAAAAACAACAATACGATTGCAACGACAGCTGCCGATATATTCACAACAAGACCTTTTGCAAGGTTGAATTTGGAAATACCGGAATATTTGGAGTCGATGGGGAATGTCCCAAGAACTCTTGAGCACTTGAAGACGTCTTTGAGAAGGATCTCTACCTTACCAATGTTAGGTTGGATAGGGGTTACTTTCACCATAGTAATAGTACTTTCAAAGGCCTTCAGCAAGAGTCGGTCGAACTGACCGAATGGGGAGCTCTAGCCAACATAGATGGCATCGATTCGAGTCTTGTTATTGTAGGAAATGAAACGAACCCTTTCTAGGTGTCATATATTCATCTTTATTGTGTTCAGCAGTTGCCATGGTTATTTATAATGGTAATAATATAGTCTATTATTATTACTTTAATCCGGATGCCTTTCAATTGACAACAAATTACTGATCTACAAGACAATCCTGAAACCTATTTGGAACAGCAAAATTTTCCAACATCAAACGCATCCAATCCTTTCAATCCAAAGTCCTGCGAACAATAGTCGATGCTCTTTTCTATGTAACCAACAAAACCCTACATCATGACCTTAATATCACATTTTTCCTTGACCTTATCCCTCAAAAATTTTCCAAATTCCATCAGATCCTTATCAATCATCCAAATCTTCTAGCACAATCCCTATCTATTTCCACTCATCCCTACAACCTTCCTCGAAGATTGAAGCGGCAGTGTCCCAGAGATCTTTTATAGTATCTCTGGAGTTATATCTTGGAGTTCTGACAATGGCCAGATTCTCCACTCAAGAGATGAATGTATGTGGCTAAAGAGCTCTCGCTCAAACTCCACTGGCTTCATCACCAGTGACTCGGTTGAGAGAGTAGCGTTGGGATCTGTTAGAACTGCTTTTCCTTCTATTGTTAGAGGGAGAAGCCTGGCTTTAGGTTCCCTGCCTGATTGTATATAGGTATGACTGTGTTTTTATGTTTTTTATTTACTTATCTTTAGGTTATTTTATTTTTTATTCTACATAGTTTTTTTATTATTATTTTACTTTTGTTAATTTTATATTTTCTGTATATATGATGTGAATGTGATCATTTATCACTATAATCATTGTCCATGAGATAGATTATTATATCTCTAAATAAAAAAAAAATCCGGATGCAAGTTAGATTTTCCACTGGATTTTTCCGGTTATGAATGCACTGTATCAAACAATGGTATTTGATAGTTTTTTTGTTCGATTACCCCCTATTCGCCTTATTATGGCATACGATGGGAGGGAATATTGTTCTAGAATTACAATAAAACTAATAACTATAGTGGAAAGGTCGAGATTCATATGATGGGTACACCGGACCGGATACGAGCCTATTATTCGAGTATTCGATAGTGTGGGCCCTAAGTCATTCTTCTGTCGAATATTAGCCCGAGATAACGTACTAAAATAAGAGTCCTGGCAGAAATTCGAGCTTATTTTGCACCTAGGCAATTAGTAAAGAGTAACATAATCCTCTCGCAAAGTTAAAGACATGTACAAAACCCTGATCAGACATGTTGTTACGTATGGAGAGGAAACATGAACATTAAATAATAACATATGTGATAGGCTTTACAGATTCGAAAGAATGATGTTGCGAGGAATGAATTATGATCATTATAACGATCTCCAACTGCCAAATGTAATAGGTATAAGTAGGCTAAAATGATATAGCTATGTCAAGCGAAAGAATGAAGACAGAAAGGTGAAGAAGGTTTTAACAGAGAGAATTTTCTTGCTTAGACCAAAAGGACGACCAATATGGAAGGTGAAGATGAAAGAAGACATGCGACAGGCGGGCATCCGGATGGTTTAGAAGGACATAACTCTGTGTCAACAGATATTAAAACAGGAAAAGGACCGATCTGTCTGATTGACGTGTAAAATTTGTATGGTGTGATTTCTCTTGAAATCACTTAAATGATTTTGGAAATTCAGTGAGGCTTGTCTAAGATCATGTTGTTTTGTTAAAATTTCTATATAGTCCAGCGTAGATAGCAATCAGTATATCGGAATTACTATTGCAGTACATATGTTATTATAATTATATGTAATGAAGAGTGAAGGAGCCAGTATTGATCCTCGAGGTACTCCTGCTATCACTGGTGGAATTGAGAGTATTTCTGAGCCCTGTCGGACAGAAAAACTGTCGAAAAATAAATTCTGCAAAAGTAGATGTATGATTGAGATAGTAATAATAATAATAATAATAACAATAAGGCTTAGCGAACCCGAAGGTTCGATGCCGACACCACCAATCGCTTGTTACACACCTCCTTCCACCGTTCGCCATCCAAACCCAGTTCCTTCAGATCGGCTTTAATGCAATCTTCCCACCTTCGCTTCGGTCTACCCCTCGGACGCTTACCATTCGGCACAGCAAATATTAACCTTTTAGGAATTCTCTCGTTACTAAGCCCAACAACTTTACAAGCCCATTTGATTCGCCTCGATGAAATTACCTCAATTATATTACTCGGATACAGCTCACGCAATTCGGCGTTGTGTAACCGTCTGTAGTAGTTTTGAGTCAAGTAGTTTTGACACAGAAAAATAGCAAGCATTTCCCGCCTTCAGTCTAACCTTAATCTCTTCTTCAATTTCGTTTTTTCTAGTTATCGTAGAACCTAGATACCTAAATTTAATGATTGAGATAGTACGTAAAGTAAATTGAGATATAACAGTACTGAGGGTATCATGGGATTACATCCAGCATCCACTGGATTCTATCGATGAATTTATTAACGTTCTGATAGTTATGCGATGCTACCGATGAGCTCATCTCTGAGTTTTGGCACTTACCCTATGTATTTTGTGATCTTATTTTTTAAAAACATTATTTATGTTTGCATTATATTTTATGTACGATATATATATTTATTTATTATATGTTATTTTCATGAATACCTCATCAGAAATATATCCGACACTTCTTATTATCAGAGGTAATGGATGCAAAAGCATGAAAAGCCTAACGATATGCCAAACGACCTCATCCTCGAAAATATTTGTATGGATGAGTTTCGTATAAAGTGAAAAAATGTAAATGAAGAATATTCCGATGATATATACAAGAAGCTGTTCTTCGTAAAGAGTATTCACTTTTCGACATATAGATAACACTTTCTCAGTCAATTGGACAACTGTTCTTGCGTCCTCCAGTGCACTTATATCTTTCAGTAAAGTAAGACAGACTTGGAGCAGAGCCATATACTGACTCATCACGGTGTAAATACTAGGAATTGTCATATAGTGCACGACATTATACATGAAGAAACGGAAGAAATCATTATATGCATCCCAAATAATGAGGTACAGAATCGACATAATGAAACTGAGGTATTTATTAAACCAATTAGGTTTGTAAAACCAATTGACGCCGTTCATCCATAAGTGATATTCGATATCCTTCAGTTCATCGTAGAGTTCACTAAACAGAGATCTGTTCACTACGAGAAATGATAAATTAATCAGATGAAACGAAGTCTGCAAGATGATTTGTGAAGAGAACGCTATTTTGTTTGAAAGCGCTATTTCATCGTACCATAATATATAAAACAACATTATCGAAAAGACAGCTGCAGAGATGTAAATAATAAGACCTTTTGCGAGGTTGAATTTTGAGATGCTGGAAAATTCAGCGTCGATCGGGAACGTCCCGATCACCCTGGAAAGCTTGAAGACGTCATTGAAAATCGATTGGATCTTGCCGATGGTCGGTTGACAACATGTTACTTTTTCCATTTGCCTACGTTTTAAAATATAAACCTCACTGCTTAAAAGTTCTTGGTTGAACTGATCCACCAGGTGGTATAAAAATTCCTTATTGATTCTACACTCATGTTTTCAGGAATAATAACCTAAGTCATCTTTCCATTTTAATCATATTCATTTCCTTGATATCTTGATAATGTTACTCATTACTAAAATTGATATTGATTTAACTTCAGAAAATTATATCTGAAGTTTGTTTTTCTCATTTATACTGAAGTCCATTTGTACAATTTCATCATTCAGTGCTTTAATAGAGCACTTTACTAATGAAATATTACTCGAAATCAGGCAGATGTCAACTGATTAAACGAATAAATGTTATGAATGGCCGTTTATATTCACTAAAACATCTTAAATAGTTTCATCTTTTCGTAACCTACAACTATTTTATTTACGGAAACTCTTGGAATTCGGTGCGTTTTCAATCTGGAGGGGGGAAAATCTTGTCTATTTAACTAGGTACTAAAAACTCGTAAATACTCATTTGCTTTCTTCTTGGATCGTAAGATAATTTGATAAAAAAATCGAAAAAAAAAGGTAGACTTCAAATTGAGCCGTTCGACGTGACCTACCCCTCCTATTTTTCAAAATAACAAGGTTGTATAGGACAAAACACCCGATATTTTTGTAGATCGCCTTTTTTATTGATTTTGTGATCAAATTATCTTACGATCAAAGTAGAAAGCAAATGGGTATTTACGAGCTTTTAGTACCTAATTAAATAGACAAAGTCTGCCCTCCTCCAGATTGAAAATGCCTCAATTCTAAGATTTTTCGTAAATAAAATAGTTGTAGGTTACGATGAGAAGAAACTATTTACGAAGTTTCAGAAAGATATTATTAATTCGAAAAGGGGTCTGTATGACGAACTATTACTTATGATATGTACGGCCATCTTGAAAAGTGTGGCATACAGTACCTAAACTTACACCAGTAATCGTATATAAATTTATTTTACACAAAAAAAAAAATCAATTATCTACAAATTGACATATATTCAGTCAGCAATAAAATTTGCGTTAGTGAAAACTTTATTTTATACATATACTTCAAAAATAAAACAACACAAATCTTATAATATTTTTTTTTTTTTAATTTTATTGAAATTTACAACTGTATTACATTAAAAATACAACAGGTAAATGTGATATTGGTAACATGACATGTAATACATGAAGAGAAACTACCCATTGGTAGAACTCAAATTAAAGTTCTATATTTGAAGATCCCAAGGCCATCTTATTTTTAGACTTCTCGGAGGGTTATCAGGGATAGAGGAGGAAGCAAGGTTTGAAACGAGAGGATTCGGATGGTTCTGGAGTTTGTTATGGAAGGATAGGTATCTGGATTGGGCCAAATCGGAAACATATGGAACATTAAGGTTTTTATGGATGATTTTGTTTGTGACAAAGTAAGGAGCGTTGAGGATTTTACGAAGGATTTTATATTGTAAGGATTGGATGCGAGAGGAATTCGATGGCTTAGTGGAGCCCCAAAGCTCAATTCCGTAAGTCCAAATAGGTCTTATTATTGTCATATATATGAGTCGTTTGTAATTGAGTGAAAGCTTAGAGCGTTTGTCTAGTAAGTATTGGAGTAGTCGGAAACGTCGAGCAGTTTCTTGTCGTTTCAGTCTTGTATGAGGATTCCATGTGAGTCGTTTGTCCAGGTGGAGTCCTAGGTAACGGATTTGTTCAACTGGGATAAGTGGGGAATTGTTAAAGGATACTGAAGGACAGGAGGTCATAGGTTTGCGACGCAGGGTAAAGGTAATTTGATGGGATTTATTGGAGTTTATTTTAATCCTCCAGGTTTGACACCATTCTTCAAGATTTGTGATGAGTGATTGGAGAGTTTGGGATGCAATTGATGGATCGTTGTTAACTGATAGGATACACGTGTCATCGGCATAGGTGCTGATGACAGTGTTGTTATAATATTTTGAAGGATAAAAAAGTAATTATAGGCCTGTATTTGTTAAGAAATATTTCTGTTAAAAATAAATATACAATCAAAATATGTCCAATATATTCGATCTTGAATTCTGTAGTTTTTGTTAAGATTCTTGTTTCTTACATGTATTGAATAAAAAATACTAAATAATTTATTCCTGATGTAATAATCTGA
The DNA here is from genome assembly GCA_928085145.1 of Nezara viridula. NCBI lineage: Eukaryota > Metazoa > Arthropoda > Insecta > Hemiptera > Pentatomidae > Nezara > Nezara viridula. The sequence continues at coordinate 4,675,961 of OV725082.1, forward strand.
AACAGATAACAAATCTTACTTTAAATTAGATGAATATAAAAAATAAAACAAAAATATGATAAATTATAAAAAAAAAAATATAGGATTTAAAATATGTTATATTAAGGGCAGACATAAAAAAATGACATCAGATCATTCAGTTACATCTAACCATTTAGTTGATTGAAATTCAGAGCCTTTATAAAAAAATTATAAAATAATAAAAACAACCTTAGAAAATTGATGTATAATTAATCAGTTCGTCAATGGACAAGAATCTTAGACCGAAAATTGACAGCTGAATGGAGAGACAATGGGTAGATAGAAATAGTATGAAAAAGTTAAAAAGTGGGAACGGGGTTCCGTTTCACTGTGAAGGTGTAGATGCTATTTGTCTCAAATAAATATATGTTAATAAGTATATAATATATTTATTTATCTGTTACATTTGGTTCTTACCGTACAAATGAGTGCATTCTCAAAATTAAAAAATCCGGCAGCTGTAAAAACGATGTCTCTTTTACCCTCTAAATGAAACTGCAATATATCCTAAAATGACAAAAAAAAAAAAACACACACACAATTATTAAAAACAACTTGTTACAAATTACTACATTCTAAATCAGTATTACATTTTTTTTTTAATATCATTTTGTATTTTTACTTATTGTATTTTAAATCACTTACATCATCTGGATTTGACAGTAATTTTAGGTACAACATTTTGTTGGTTTTCTTTACCTATAAAATCGATAAATTGTTTTTCATAAATTAATTAAACTTGCATTATTATGATCTTTAAAATTATTTTATGTTCATTAGTAATTTTTAATATAAAAAGGTCTGTGTTTGTGTTTTTACTTTCCTACCTATACTAGGTAAGGAAAGTATTGCAATCGGGTCAAATTTCCGATATGCGTTTTTCGACGGATCTACACGTTTCAGAGCCTCCTGAGTTCGAAAAACACATTTTTAGCCATTGGTTGGTCTGTCTGTCTGTGATAAGATTTTCTCGGGAACTACTGAACCGATTTTATCGCTTCTTTTTTTATTTTATAGGGTTTTAACTACTGATGCCTGTGACAGAAATTCGATGCTCCATGCTCCGTATAGCTTGCGCGCAATGAACGAAAAACATGTTTTTTCTATAGACTGTAGCGCAAAAACGGCTCTAACGATTTTGATAAAACTTTCCTATAATGTTCTAATCATTGTTTTTCAATTTTCGTATACAGACTAAAATCCTGAAAAAACTTAGGAAAAGAAGTTATAAAGAAAAAGAAAAATGTTATGGGGCCTAACTCCCTTAGTATATATTATACGGTAAAATTTATAATATAACTTTTGAAAGATAATTAAATTACAAAGGAAGGGGATGGTCCGGGGTTGCGGTCATAAATAGGCTAAATAGTGGTAAAACTATTTTATTGAAATCCGACGTTTCGACCTGACTTTGCAGGTCTTCTTCAGGGAGGTGTGTTCAGCTAGGAGTTTCACTTAGAACTGCCAAAAATTGCCAATTAATTTAATTAATTAATTATCAATTAATTAAATTAACAACAAAATAAAAAAATAATTATCGGAATTGAACTAGTATTAGCGATGATACAGCTTATTCTATTTTTTACACATTTTTTAACTTATTAATTTCCTACCTATACTAGGTAAGGAAAGTATTGCAATCGAGTCAAATTTCCGACATGCGGTTTTCGACGGATCTATACGTTTCAGAGCCCTCTGAGTCCGAAAAACACATTTTTAGCCATTGGTCTGTCTTTCCCTATAAAGCCATATACAAATCATTCATTTTGGACGACTATTAACGAAGTTACAGCTATTCAATTTCCAATGTAAGATTACGGTTGCATATTGTGGTGTCAGAAAGGGGTGAATAAGAGAATAAAGATGACTAAGTGAAAGTAATAGAATCTGTTGCCCGCATCACACAATCTTCACTATTTCCTCTACTTTTAACAGAAATTATTGTTTGACAATATTAAGCTATGGCAAAAAGTTTTTGATCAGCAATCTTAGGAAGTATTGAAGTATTGCTTTAATTTATCTAATAAATCGTACTCAAATCTTATTTTTGAGCAATTCTTTTTTGTTTCTTCATGAACATATGTAAAGATATAAAAACTTTTCTGAAATAGGTAGGAAAGTCGTGTGAGTGGACACATCAGATATTTTTTTATTAATTCAGTCATGTTTCATTGGATCTATGTTGAAAGGCATACATACCTCATTAGAAAACTTTCCAACAAACACTACTATCTGAACGAGTGGTGAAAACAACGACATCATCCAAATCACCGCCACTGGCGTAAAATCTGTCGAGATTAGAAAGAAGTTATATATTGTGAATAGAATAAGCATATATATTGCAAAGATGTACAAAAACAGCTGTGGCTCGTAAAGCGTATTGATCTTTTGACATAGAGCTAATAGTTTATCCATCAACTTGATGACACTCCCACCGTCCTCGATCGATCTTATACCTCTGAGGATGTGCAATGAAACCCCAACCAAGCCAACGTACTGGCTCGTCACGATGAGCAGAGGAACGTATATCATTATATATATTGCACTATTTTGTGGATTCACCAATTTATTATTAATAAATTCCCAGATTAAATCACTCGTTATCATTGTTGTCATGCTGAGATACTTCAAACACCAACTTGGCTTGTAAAAAAAACATACATTACTTCTACATAGGTCGTGTTCCATCTCTCTTAAATCTTCATATATTTCTTTTATTAACTTCCTGTTCTTTATGAACCATGTAAGATGTAACCAGTGAAAAAATAAAGGTGGTAAGGTATGGATTATGCTTGTAAGATCCAAAACAAACGTATCTCTCTCCCGAAGGGCTAAAATTAACCATATTATCGTCATGGCAGTTATTGAAAGATTTACAACAACGCTTTTGGCTAGGTTAAATTTAGAAATACTCGAATAGTTCGGATCGATCGGGAACGCTCCGGTTAACCTCGAGACTTTGAATACGTCATTGAGTACCTGATCCACTTTACCGATAGTTGGTTGGTGAGGTGCTTCCTCCGACATAATACTTTTTATCCAAGCAAACATCCTTTACGTTCAGAAACCCTCGAGTGACATGTTCGAATGTCGAGGATTTACATATTTGCTTGAAATGAACACGAACATAGATTCGGGTCGTGTTATTATATTCTATTGGTAGCAAACCTACAACATCCTGTCCTATATTGTTCTTTAATAATACTCCACTTACTACTTTCGAACTACTCCACCACTTGGAACTACATCTCGATAAAAGTCTTATTTCGAATCCTCATACAAAACTGTAACGACTAGAAACTGCCCATAGATAACTAAAACACTTAATTGTCAAAAGCTCTAACCCTCTAATAATCTCTACAAAAACTCAAATATACTACTAACAAATTCTCTAATATGGTGGTAAATATGAAACATTAAAATCTTGCATTTTTTTACACGTACGCTGTTTCTGAGGCCTATGTAAAATTGTATGCATAAATCATATTGTTAACGCCCGAATCTATTTTATTTTTATTTTCATTTATTTTTTTTCTCACTGTTTTACCCCTTTTAAATGTTAATGAAGAAAATGTTTACTTATTTTGTTTTGTGAAAGCTAAGATATGCATTTAAGTTTTTGGTATTTAAATATTAAACATTGTCTTTGTTTCGCGATGCATTAACGCGTTTGTATATACCCTCCAGCCCAGTGGTAATACTCAGTCTTAAGGGAGGGGGATTAGGACACGAAAATATTACGCTAAGACTGTCGGGAAGTCATTCTGGAGCGAACATTGCTTGCCATCTGACCTATGCCTACTGGACGTCCGATTTTCCCCCACCATCACACCGGCTGTTCCGGATTCAATCTTATCTGTCTTCCGCCATTTTCGAGAGTTACAGCTGTTCCTGACATCGGCAGTAGTCATCGATATCGATTTTTTAAATTTTAATTTTATTTATTGGATAATAATACAAGCAGACACTATTGGAGGGGCTATAAGTATTAAGGCTAAATTTTCTCATTCATACTATATATATATATATACACAAATAATAGAGAAATAACTATAAATATAAAAAATGTAAATAAATAAATAATACTGATAATAATCTCCAGCAATGGCCTGATACCGCTGTCTAATGTGGAACCTACAATTTATTACTCAGGTAATAAATGAAGCTCAGAAAGCGGTACTGTTGAATACTGCCAGAATTGTAAGAAGCTTTCTCAACATCCAATAGAAATTAAAATAGAACATACCTGAGGTGGCTGGAGTTGATTCTCCCCCTCTTAAGTAAACAAAAAACCTTTTGTAAAAGTGTTGACAAATAAAATAATAATAATAATAAAAACTTATTGATGTAGGGATCCCCAATGATAATAATATAAGCTCCACTGTTGGAGAAAAACTGAGAAAATACCAAGAACTGGGAATCGAACTGAAGGAATTATATCATTTGGGGAACGTCACCACCACTCCAATTATAATATCCTCCAATGGATTGATACCAAAGACAACAGTGGCAGGCACGATGGGATTAAAATTACCTCTTGAAGTGCCGAAAGAGGCTCAACACTCAGTTCTCTTGGATACGGCACGTATTGTTCGAAAGTTTTTAAATATCTAAAAAGTAATAGATATTAATCTGAAGTGGCTGGACTTCTGGTCTCCCATCTCAGAAACTTACCCCGCAAAGAATGGACAGAATAATAAAGAATAGAAATAATAATAATAATAATACATAACATAGACCTATCGTATCGGTACCCCCTCACCATCGACGGATGAACATCAGATTGAGGTAACCTTGTTGGGAGTACTTCTCACAAGTATGTTTTTATCATTTCTCCACCGTTTCAAACACAGGCGGATCTCCGGGAGAGGGATGGCTTTCGGGCTGAAGCCCCCCCGAAAATGGTAAAATATAACCATGTTTTACAGAAAAAATATTTAAAACTATATCTTAACGTATTCATGTTCGTGTAATTATATTTGATAGGTCTTCAAGAACCACTTAAACAACATTTCATATAGGTAATTAATTAATTTCTTTTTTTTTCAAATTAATTATCGTTATATGTATATGGAAAAAAAATCTTTCGGGCTGAAGCCTCCCCCAAAAAAAAAAATTAAATTCTAGATCCGCTAGTGGTTACAAAAGACATTGAACATTAATTTAATTCTTGTTTCCCCTCTAAATTAGTTTTAGACAGTTATTTTTTCTCTTGTATTTATCTATAATTTTATAAATTCATTTTAATTATGTTTTATTCTTAATGGTTAATTTGTTTTTATTTTCACTGAATATTGTACTTATGTTTGGTTTTATTTCAGTGCATTTCAATACTTTTCTTTCATTTTGTTTTTTTTTTTAAATTTTGTTTGTTTCAAATTATGTGTACACCCTTTTTTTATTTTTATTTTAATTATAAATTTTGTAAACATTTAGAAGGGGATTTTTTATTTATTTTATTTTTTACATCTTTTTATTATTTATTTATTTGTTAATTAAAAGTGTTAACCACTAGGATCATTAATACCTTATTTTCTTTGAGAATCAGATTCTATTTTCAACTTCATTAAAATAAAAATTATAATGAAATCACTATAAATTAGGCGTTAAATTAAACCTATGGGCAAGAAGGGAAGAGAAAATACAAAAATTAATAATTCTTTAAAATTATTGTAATTGTTTTGAGTAATAAAAAGTAGAAGGTATAAGGATACATTTTTAGGATTTCTAATACAAAAAAAAAAAAAACTACATCATCATGTTATACTTTTATTGCAACAGCCACTACGGTAACATGGTTAGTAAACCAAAACGTTTGAGAACTCTCTTAACTTTTGAAACTTTTTCCTGTTCACGTGTGGAAGTTTCATCTTTTGTTTTTAACGTCAAATTATCGTTGTACTAACTAAAACAAACTCTTGTCGCTATAGCAACACAAACTAGGATACGATAAACGTAATTTGTTTTTGTTCAATGATAAAAATACAGCAATATTTACAATAGATTGTGATTATATTTTTCATAATTAATGTAAGTTCTGAAATGGAAATTCTAAATTTCAAAGCATCAAAATCTAATGAAAAATGGAATCTACAATTTACTCTTTTAATGCCGTTAATGTTTTGCAAACTGTATCTCTGATAATATAATAGTCGATATAGATTGAGAAAGGCTGAAAAGTTGAAATAAATCGATAAGAGAGAGTGTCATCTTAAAATCGATAATATTTAAAAAAAATAAACTTGCGATAGTGGGGGGCAACCTACCCTTTATGTATAAAAGTCTTTGCTAATCTACGTAATGGTTCTTCCCAACCTATTTCTTGGATCCATAAGTTCGTTCGATTTTTGTTAATAGTGAAAATGAAAATGAAATTGAAATGAAAATATTTTTTTTTATTATCCTGGGACTGTTCTCGCTTTCGGACAAATTATAGAAACAGAATAAATGCCTGTGTGGCCTTACATAAAATTAATTATTTACAATTATTATTAAGATTAAGATTTTGAAAAAGGAATGAAACAAAAAATAGAACTATTACATTAAAAACATTCTGATATTTATAATACAAACAGAGTATAATACAATATGTATAATACAAATAGTGTGTATCATTTTCAAATAGCTCCAGTTGTCTTTACCTTATCTGACAATAATGATACTTATCGTAAAGTTCAAAGTCCGCTCTTCGAAACTGTTGTGTTTGGTTTCATCGGCATTAGTTTTGTTTGTCCTACAACGTAATGAATATATCTAGAACTTTTTACGAGAACAGACTAATGAAAATGTTAGAAAGAAGGCAAGAGATCATTAATAAAAACTAATATTTTAGAAAATAAATTATTGAGTAAAATTTATTCTTTATATGAAAAAAACTTGTTTAATTTCACCCTTCAAAAACCGAACGAACTTATGGATACACCCAATATATTCACCTCTCAGTCAAGCCAAACAATATGGCAGATATAATGTTGCATCTATGGTACAAATATTGTTAGCATATTAACATAATAAACTTTAACATTTAAAAAATAAGCTACAAGAGATATTTATACAGTATTATTATGATATTAATAACAAATCCATGATTATGGATTCATAGTACTTCCTTTTCTTTTTCAATTTGTCTCACATATATTTGATTAAAAAAATTAAATAATCCAATCCTGTCGTAACCATCTGAAACAATTAAAATATTATTTTATAAAACGACAACTGTTATTATATAATTATTATTATTATACAGAATTGCGCAAAGAGAATGGTAATTTTCAGTTTAATAAAAGTTAAAGATAGTTATACTGGCCAAGAGAACTAAATAAGAATAGATAAACTACGTTAAATAAATAAACTACGTTATGTAAACTAACAGAATATACAAAACCAAACTATATAAAAAATGCTTAGAACTATATACGTTTACTTAACATTTAAATTCAATTTTGTCTAGTTTACTATGGAGCAATGTTTAATTACTTAAATAAAATATTTTTTAAATTATCGCTTTCTGTTCAACAAAAAACTTGACTCACTTAAAAAAACCTTAAATTTCCTACTTTCCTGCTGGAAATCGGGCATTTATTTGTTTGAACTTTTTTGTAGATCTTGATGTCTACTATCAACAATTTAAATATTGTCCTCTACTTACGGGACATCCTGTATAAATATTTAAAATTAAATATTGTTAACTACAGAATTCCTTCAAGTAAATTAGTAACATTTGCATTGTTAACAATCCAGATGCTTTATTTATTTAAAAAATGATCATTATTACTTTCCTCTCTATCTATACTAGGTAAGGAAAGTATTGCAATCGGATCAAATTTCCGACATGACTCAGAGCACCCTGAGTCCGAAAAACATATTTTTAGCCATTGGTCTGTCTGTCTGTCGTTTGATAGGTAATGAAAGCCATATACGTTCCCTACAAAGCCATATACAAATCATTCATTTTGGATAACTATTAACGAAGTTACAGCTATTCAATTTTCAATGTAAGATTACGGTTTTTTTTTTTTTGTAGGGTGGCTGTGACAGAAAATCGGTGCTCCATGCGCAATAGCTTGCGCGCAATAAATGAAAAACCTGTTTTTCTATAGACTGTAGCGCAAAAACGGCTCTAACGATTTTGATAAAACTTTCCTATAATGTTCCAACCATTGTTCTTTCAATTTTTGTAAATAGACTAAATTCCCGAAAAAATTCAGGAAAAAAAGTTATAAAGAAAAGAAAAAAGTTATGGGGCCTAACTCCATAAGTATATATTATACGATAAAATTTATAATAAAACTTTTGAAAGGTAATTGGATTACCACCAAAACAAAAAAAACAATAATCGGAATCGAACCAGTATTAGCGATGATACAGCTTATTCTATTGCTATGATACATTTCTTTAGTTTATCAAATAAATCGTACTCAAATCTTATGTTTGATCAATTTTCTGGAAAATGTATCTAGTTCAATTCTTTTTTGTTTCTTCATGAACATATGTAAAGATATAAAAACTTTTCTGAAATAGGTAGGAAAGTCGTGTGAGTGGACACACCAGATATTTTTTTACGCAAACATTTATTCATTCATACATTTATGAAATATCATATTGACTGTCCTAATATGTTTTAAATTTTAATATGATTATTAAAATTTAATTAAACAACTTACCGAAAAAATGAGCGTAGTCTCTAAATTAAAAAATCCACAAACAGTAAAAACTAAATCTCTTTTAGCCACTAAATGAAAATATAACGTTTCCTGAAAATTAAAATATTACATTATTATTTTATGTTAAAAGTAAAACGTTATTATGTAAATAATTATAACTGTTTGTATTATACAACATATCTGCTTACATCATCAAAATTATACAATAATCTTCTGTACAACATCTTGTTAATCATCTTTACCTGTTAAAACATCAATAATCATTATTTTATATAGTGAATCGTATAATATAAAAACTTTAACTTATTATTAAAAAAAACTATTCTTTCTAAGCTAGTTGATGTTCAAAATTATCGGTGTATATTATACTCATTATACCACTTTGGATATGTGGTATCGCGAGCTATGGGAATCATCTTCAGGGCGTGGTTTGAGCACTGAGGTTGTTCATGTACTCAACGTTGGAAAAGACAAAAAAAAAATTTAAAAAGACTGCGTCCTGAATATTCATCACCCATGAAAATTGTAGATGCTCATTTTTATGTTACCCATTGACCCTGCATTCCTTTTATCACAACTACACAACTATTACAGTTTTGTAATTTACTCTTATTTTTTTCTTAACCAGTTTTAAAATTCTTTCTAGCTTGGTTTTATTTTATTATTTAATATTATCATTTTTTTTGTCTTTGTTCCGTCCTCCTCGATATCAGCAATCGATTTATATCGTCTTCATATTAGCTTAATGCATTTTTTATTATTATTATTTTTTTTATTACAATCTGTCACATTCAAGGTCAATAGTAATAGTGTAGTAGTATAGTGTAGTAGTAGGACAATAGTAGTAGAGTAGCTCATTCATACTATGCACAATAAATAAAAATAATAAAATTCAATATAATAATACTAAAGTAATAACAAAATAAATAAACCAGACATACATGGCTTGAGTGGAGAATCTGGCCATTGCCATAACTCCTATATATTCTTACAACAAGTCTCTGGGTCACTGCCGCTTCAACCTTCGAGGAGGATTGTATGGATGGCTGGAGCTAGATAGGGATTGTGTAATTGGATTTGGATGATATGTAAGGTTTTGGTGCAATTTGGAAAATTTTTGAGGGATAAGATCTAGGACAAATGGGATATTAAGGTCATGATGTAGGGTTTGGTTGGTTACATAAAACGGAGCATCAACTATTGTTCGAAGGACTTTGGACTGAAAGGATTGAATGCGTTTGATGTTAAAAAATGTTGCTTTCCCCCACAGTTCCAAATAGGTTTTTGTATTGTCTTGTAGATCAGCAGTTTGTTGCCAATTGAAAGTTGAGATATTTTGTTCAGTAGTCTATATAGCTGGCCATATCGCCGGTTGAGTTCTTGTCTTTTGAGTCCCACATGTTACTTGTATGTGGGTTCCATGTCAGTGTTCGGTCTAAGAGAAAAAAAAAACCCAAAAACACACAGTTTTTTGTTAAATTGTCCAACCCCACACAAGTGAGGTCCGGTTCACCCATGTGTCAGGTTAATTCATAGGAAACCTCAAATGCAGCTGTAGATAGCAAATTCGTTCTGTCAAAAATATATGTCTTATTAATTATTTATGGGTTTATTTAAAGATTTATTTAATGAAACCTTACTCAATGACTTTTAATAAGAATGTCTAAAGCTAATTCCACGTTATACATGGATTCCTGTTATCGGAAAAATAGACTAGAGACAGAACGTAAAGCACTACTTTTCAAGTCTGTCTTCCAACCATAGAGAGAAGAGAGGCAGATTCTGAATGAGAGACTTCTAAGCCATGTCACTGCCGCCGAAATGAAGTTCCTTAGGAGAATGGTAGGGAAAACACCCATGGATCCATGAGAAACAAATCCATGGATCTAAACCGTTTCGTCACTGACCTCGAACTCGACTGAGTCGGTTGGAAGGACCCTGCCAAATTGTGACCCCAAAGGTTCATGGTATGGTTAATAGCATTGTGAGGTCGGTTGATCCCCTCAAGACTATCCAGTTCCCACAAGCTAAATCTCTACATGATCCATAGTGACAACCGCAATATGATAATAATAATACTTTATTTATTCTGGGACGAATCCCTTTAGAATAATACAGAAAAACATAAATATGGGCTAAGGAGCCTTAAAGATACATAAACAAAAATACAGAGTAATTAAACAGTCATAGTAGAAAAATGAAAAATTATAAGTTACTTTCTAATTTTAATCAGTTAATAATAAAAAATAAAAATAGAAAAAAAATAGGATGAAGTAAAAATAATGAATAACGAACTAATAATTTATATACATATTTACATTTTCATGGGGATTAGATGGATAAGAAATGATTGAACAGGCGGGATTTAAAGGTAGGAAGGGTATTGGATCGACGAATGTGAGAGGGGATGGAGTTCCAAAGGGATGAGGATCGGATAATGAAAGATCTGTCGAAAGCAGCGAATCGGTGGGCCCATATGCATAAATGAGAAAACTGGGAACGAGTATTGCAGGAACGAACAGAGGATTTGAATTGAAGGAGCAGGATTACATTGGAAATGTGATATATATATATTTAAAATAAATCTATATGACAAGATATATTTTATATATCTATTGAATTGATCTACCTCCTTGGAAATATATTTTGAATAGAGCGTTATCAGCAGAAGTGGAAAGACATAGATCGCTGCCCAACAAACAGTTAATGTATGAATTGGTGAGTTTAGAAGGGTTTTCAAATAAGCTAATACCAGGACAGTAACAAATAAATTGGAAATATAAGTAAGCAGCTGTGGTTCGTAAAGTTTGTTCACTTTCTCCAATACAGCTAATACTTTATCAGTCAAATTTATAACAGCCCCACTTTCTTCAATTATCCTTATCAACTTCAATATCGAATGGCAGAGCTGCAGTAACGCCACGTACTGACTTGTAATACTGAAAACGGGAGGATAGATCATGTGATGCGGAATGCGTAATCCGACGTTTCTCCATTTCATGTAAAATACCTCCCACAAAATATAACATAATGCCATTGTTATTAAACCAAGGTATTTAATGCGCCAACTTGGATTATATGACCAATCGATACCTCTGTTACAAAGTTGACTTTCGATTTCCATCAGCTCGTCGTATATTTGCTTCATGAGCCGTCTGTTCACAACGAGCCAAAGTAAATTAATCGAATGGAAGATGATGATGGGTGTGATCTCAAAGATGTAAAGAATTCTTGAATGCAGTATTTCGTCATCGCGTAGTACACAGTGAGCTGACACAGTTAGAATGATACTCCCTAATACGTAAAAGATTACTCCCCCAGCGAGGTTATATTTGGAGATACCCGAATATTCCGAGTCGATCGGGAACGTTCCTATCACTCTGGAGAGCTTGAATACATCATTGAGCATCAGTTTTACTTTATCGATGTTCTGTTCGTAACGTCTCATTCTTAACATGGCTACTTTTATATTATAAGTTCCTTTCGTATCCTAGGTTGAACTGAACCAACAATGGAATGAATGTGCCAGTCTTGTTTCGATTTCTTAGTAGTTGTTGTTTTACGCAACATTTCCTGCTCTGGCTATTTTTATCGTTGACATAATATTTGTCTTTATTTTCGATCCATTATAATTCAGCACTTAAATTAATACCTGTACCGGAATTCGTACATATTATTTTCGTTTTGCTATACGATCTTAATTTGCTTGTAGACGTATTTCTATTGTACATCGATCTGAAAATACGGTATCATAAGGAGTATTGTCTTATTAAGCAATTTCTTATTTAAAAAATATTGGTATTGATATTACAGTTGGAATACAAAATATACTAGTTAGCGATTCCTGAAAAAATTAAAATCTTGATTAGGTTTCACTTTGGAAATGAACGACTCGTACATCGATTCAACATTTTGCTTCCTCACTACAGAAGGTAGGGAAGCGTTATATTCGTGGGAGAGGTTAAAAAAATTATTTGCTCAGAATAGAAAATTTCCACTTGCATTTTAAGTTCGGTATCTCTGTCTGTCGGTCTGTCTGTAGTCAAATCGATATGACAGAGATATCTCCTAGTAATCGAATTTTCATGAAATTTTCTGGGATTTTACGGGTTGGTGTCTAGATGGTTCCATATTAATTTTATCAAAGTCCATTTAGCACTTTCGCTTAGGCGCACGCAAATATATTTTTTAGAGATTACAATATCTCAGAAACAGCTCGTTCGATTTGGCTCAAAGTTAGATATAAGGTAGATATTGATGGAAAAATTATGTAGTATCAGTTTTATTTAATTGTGTTCTCTACTTTCTCTTATATATGAGCAAACGTGTTTTCCTTGATACGGCTATGTCACTAATTCCGCCCGATCGATCTGGATCAAATTTGGAGTTTAGTTGGGGATTGGTAAAAAGATAATGAAGTATATATGAATTTTATCAAATTCAAAGAAAAAAAAAAGATAGCTTTAAGATCAGGAAATTTATTTATTATTATAGTTTGAATACTGCGTGTTAGATTTGACCTAAACTTGGAGGAAATTTGGAGAACAGTATAGAAATTTGGTATCAATTTTCTTGGATTCCATTTAATAATTAAAATTAATATAAATAATTAGTTACAGCACATCTGCTTATTGTTAAGCTCATGACAGGTGTGGAAATATGAAGACAAGAAAAAAAATATATATATATAAATAATTATTAACAATATAATGGTTGTGAAATGTGACGATATATTTATGAGGTTATACAATTTTAGATTTTATTCAGAAACTTAATTTATAATTTATTGTTTGGTCGATTCCAAACGTTACTGTAATGGCACTTACTGCCGTTACTTAAAATTCTTGTAATTTTCAGTAAATTTAAATTAAGTTTTACTTCTTATGCTCTCCTGTAAAACATTCAATTTTTACATACCATCTTTTGCACTAACAGTTGCGATATTAATGTTCAGTATGCACTGGATTTTGTTTTCAATCACGATACATCAAATATGAAATCTGCAAATGCAGAACTCTTTCACATTTTAGTATTAAATGAACAAAACTCGTTAATATCAAACCCGTTTGTGTTGAGAGATTACTAAATTTCCAAAAACAATTCTCCGAAAGATTTTATTCTCGTACGAAAAATGTTACCTCTTGTAATATAGATATTTTTTATCCAATGAAAACGATGAGGAAGCTATACTGACTTTATTCGGCAGACAGTTTTTAGTTTCTTGAATATTCTTAAATAGACTCTTCATGCACATACCAGCCATTAAAATAGACTGATATTTGTACTTTTTTTTATGCAGCTATAGTAAAGCCGAAAAAATAAGTATTTTTTGGTCTCCAATCCTAACTAACTTAGGGTTTTACTTTTATTTTTTCCATCAATGTGTTTCATGTTTATATTCGTGATTATATATATTATATATTTAAAACTCTTCACTGCCATTTAGGCAATAAGAATGTTTTCTGCAGTGGATACCTACACATGCATCCATAACTATTCAATACTGCAATAAAACCAATTAGATTTTTTTCTCTATCATTCACTCAAGCTGTACATCTTTCTCACATTGGCTCTTTTATCCTCTTTGGCGTAGTTTTCTCTCTTCTGCCCAAGTAGAAATGGACTGGACAAAGTACATCTTTCCATCCGTATAAAAAGGGACACATGTTAATAAAACCACTGTTGTAAACAATAGAAGGTGGGCGGCTTGTTTAGGGAACACATCAAAATTTATATTTGAATCAAATCAAGTAAGCATATCACAGCTGTTATCTCGGAAATGCTGCATGTATGCCTCAGTCATTGTTGTGACGCCGCCATTGTTGAAGCGTAGACGCTCACGTAGCAGAGTGATTGACTAGACTGGCCAGTTGAAAATTTTGTGATTCCACTGATTTATTAAACATGGAGTAAAACACTACAGCGGCCGGCAAGGGGCCAAGAAAGGAAGGAAGATGAACAAGAAGACTGGCAACTAGAAGAAAAGAGAAAATGCAAGTATCCCAACCCACCTATATTTAACCTCCGTATAAAATTACATGTAATAAAATTTAGCAATCAATTTTAAATATTCACTTCTTTAATCCGTTAACTCCTCTAATTTTACAGTCCACAGCAATAAATTAACATCAGCTCTTAAAGCAGAATTATTATGACAATATCCCTGACAGCCTTGGAAGGGATTGGCATAGTAAAGTAAACAAGGCTTTGTAATGCGGGTAGTTCTCCTTAGTCATTAGCTGAGGTAGATCGCGCTACGATAGGACGTTGAGCCCTGTCTCCCTCAGCATCTTGGCCCTCATTGCCTCCCAGGTGATACGGGCAAGTAATATATGCTCGACGGTCTCCGGTAATCTACAACTTGTGCATTGGAGATCGATGTTCTTATGTTTAACAAACTTTGCTCGGAAATCCCCATGTCCGGTGAGGAATTGTGAGACCCAATAGTCCGAGAGGAGATTTGAAGTTTTCACTCTTGAATCAACAGTGGGGAAGTATTTCCTAAGGGTTGACTCTTTTGGCGTTGTTAACCAATGCCGCTGTGTTTCATGTATTTATTCAGATATTGCGTTGATAATTAGAAATTCAAAGAACGTTTGTTTTGTTTTGTATGTACATATTATTTTTTTTTCTTTGCTTGTTTTTATAAATAACGTACAATTCAAATCTACTTTACGTTCATCGTTAATCTGGTAACTTTGAAGTTTTCGGTTCTAAAGTTATTGAAGTTTCTTAAAACTTAAAAGTTCGAGAGAAAAATTAGTTTCAAGCTATCATCTGAGCTGTGGAAAAACCAAGACAACGAACATAAAATATCACAAAAAATGCTTAAGATATGAAAAAAAGAAATAGGGTATAATGACAAGACAAGAAAAATATCCAGAATACGATAAAAGGTACATTTCTAAAAATTGTAATATCAGAATATATGAGACTGTGTAAAGACAATTTAATTGATGAGTCAAATGTATTATTAGTTAATTATTTATTATATGTTTTATGTTTTTATAAATATTCAGCTTTAACTTAAGATCATTAAAAGTCTGACCTGTAAGTCAGTGACTAAACACTAAAGTTAAATTAGTTAGTTCGCTATGTTTGGGCGCCATTTTGGGACAGCGTCGCATCAGTTTTTTTTTTTAATTTCAAACTATGTTCAAAATAACAGGATTAAGGAAGTGCTGAATGTTGGCCCGATTACAACCCCCCCCCCTTTCACGATGTTTGGTCGATGTATGGTCTATTTCCAGGAAAGAAATTTAGGTCCTTTTGCACCTGTCCTTGGACCGAGTGAGGGGCTGGAAAGTACCGTTCCAATTGATCACCTATGAAGCTAGGGTCCGTAGAATTTCGAGGTTGGTTGATCCCCTCTATGCTATCCGTAAGTAACATACGACTATAAAAAGACCACAAACACATTACTAACCTAAATATATATATATATACATGTATTTGAAATAAATATATATTAAAAGAAATATTTTATAAATTTATTGAATTTATCTACCTCTTTGGAAATATATCCTGAAAACAGCGTTATCAGCAGAAGTGGGAAGATGTAGTTCACTACCCAAGAAACAGTTCCTACATAAACTGGTGAGTTTAGGATGATTTTCACATAACTCAAAACCAGGATAACAACAAATAAATTGGATATGTAAGTCAGCAGCTGTGGTTCGTAAAGTATGTTCACTTTCTCCAATACAGCTAATACTTTATCAGTCAACTTTATAACAGTCCCACTTTCTTCAATATTCCTTATCACTTTCAATATCGAATGGCAGAGCTGCAGTAACGCCAAATACTGACTTGTAATACTGAAAATAGGAGGATAGATAATGTGATGCGGAATGCGAAATTCAATGTTTTTTCCATTCATGTAAAATAGCTCCCACGAAATTCCAAAAATTATCATGGCAATATAACCAAGGTATTTAAGAAGGCAACTTGGATTGTATGACCAATCGATGCTGTTCTTCCAAAGTTGGTATTCGATATCCTCCAGTTCTTCGTATATTTCTTTCATTAGCTGTCTGTTCCCAACAAGCCAAATTAAATTTATCGAATGAAAGATGACGATGGGAATAATTTCAAAGATGTAAAGATTTTTTTCTTGGAATAATATGTCAACTTGTAATTCACAATTAGACAGCACAGTTATAAAACTACTCGCTAAGACATATAAGACTACTCCTTTAGTGAAGTTATGTTTGGAGATACCGAAGTTATCCGAGTCGATCGGGAACGTTCCTATCGCCCTGGAGAGCTTGAAGACCTCATTTAGCATCAGTTGTACCTTACCGATGGTGGGTTGGCAACACGTTATTTTTTCCATTTTCTTATTAATTTATAAAATAAGAACCTTATAGCTTAAAGGCCCTTGGCTAAACTTATCCATCCCCTAAACTTGTCTATTGGCTATTGCCTGCTGGTAGGGTGTCATTATTAACTTATACGCTTTTATATTATAAGTTCCTTATCCTGGGTTGAACCGAACAAACAATGGAATGAAAGTTGAAGTATCGATTTCTATTTTCCTTTTTGTTATTGTATTTCTGACGTAAACTATCTTGCTTTGGTTATTTCTATGGCTAACATAATATGTGTGTTAATTTCTAATCCATTATAACTCCCTACTTAAATTAATACCAGTAACATAGCAACCTTTACTCCTTGGTTACCAGAATATATACATCACTTATTTTTAATTTTTTTTTTGTTATTAACGATGAAACCCTCGTCTGTTTCTCGAAAAACTCCGGCAAACATATATTGTTCAGGTAGAATTCTCCCTAAATGATTTTGTCTTTTATAAAAATTCCCAAAATGTAATAACATTCATAATTTCAAGAAAATCACACAAATGGAACAAACTAACTGACAGCTTGAAAATGAGAAATAATGACTAAGACTACAACGTCTAACTATATTATATTTAGATAGCTGTTTCTCCACCAGTATGAATTAATATCAATTAAAATTTACTTTTTATGTAGGTAATGTAATTTACAAATTTTTATTATAAATAAATGTTTTAGAAGTTGGCTTTTTCATCTTCTTTTAAAAATATAACTAAGACTAATTTGTCTTAACTATTACACCTAAGACCTAAGACCACATTTCAATAAAGTTTGTTTTCAAAAAAGTGATAATTGATGAGTCAATTCTATTGATTTTTCAATACTTATTGTATGTATTATGATTAGCATATGAGCACTAAAATCTATGCCAAATCCTATAAGCCAGGGTTTAAACGCTAAAGTTAAATTCGTTAGTTCGCTATGTTTGGGCGCCATTCGGGACATCATTACATCAGGTTTTTTTGTTTTTTTTTATATCAGACTATATCCGGAATAACAAAATTAAGGAAGAGCTGAATGTACGCCCGATGAAAAAACCCGAAGTCTGGTCCATGTTCGATCTATTTAGGAGAAAAATGTAGGTCCTGAGCAGCCATGATACATGAATCTAGACCGATTTATCACTGTACTTGAACCGAGTGAGGCCAATTTTATCGGATATGGAGCTGGGGTTCATAGCATTGTGAGTTTGGTTGACCCCCTCCAAGCTACAAAACATACGACTATTAGAAGACCACAAATATAGTGCAAACCGAAAAAATATATATATTTTTAAATTTATTGAATTGATATACCTCCTTGGAAATATATTCTGAATACAGTGTTATCAGCAGAAGTGGGAAGATGTAGGTCACTACCCAAGAAACAGTTCCTACATAAAGTGGTGAGTTTAGGACGATTTTCACATAACTAAAAACCAGGATAACAACAAATAAACTAGAAATATAAGTCAGCAGCTGTGGTTCGTAAAGTATGTTCACTTTCTCCAATACAGCTAATACTTTATCAGTCAACTTTATAACAGTCCCACTTTCTTCAATTATCCTTATCAACTTCAATATCGAATGGCAGAGCTGCAGTAACGCCAAATACTGACTTGTAATACTGAACACGGGAGGATAGATCATGTGATGCGGAATGCGAAATTCGACGTTTCTCCATTTCATGTAAAATACCTCCCACGAAATATAACATAATTCCATTGTTATTAAACCAAGGTATTTAAGGCACCAACTTGGATTGTATGACCAATCGATACCTCTGTTACAAAGTTGGCTTTCGATTTCTGTCAGTTCTTCGTATATTTCTTTCATGAGCCGTCTGTTCACAACGAGCCAAAGTAAATTTATCGAATGGAAGATGATGATGGGTATAGCCTGAAAGATGTAAAGAGCTTTTAATTTCAGTACTACGTCATCGTTCGGCATACAATGAGCTAACACAATTACAATGCTACTCCCTAATACGTAAAAGATTACTCCTCCAGCGAGGTTATATTTGGAGATGCCCGAATATTCCGAGTCGATCGGGAACGTTCCTATCACTCTGGAGACCTTGAAGATATCATTGAGCATCAGTTTTACCTTGCCGATGTTCTGCTGGTATGGTCTTAAAGTTAACATGCTGCTTTTATATTATAAGTTCCTTTCGTATGCTAGGTTGAACTGGACAAACAAGAGAATAAAGGTGCCATGTATCGATTTCTACCTTTTTTTTGTTGTTTTCGGTGGCTATTTCTATCGTTGACATAATATTTGTGTTTATTTCTGATCCAATAAAATGTATCACTTAAATTAATAACTGGAACACGGCATCCCTTACTCCATGGTTACCGGAATATAAACACTTATGTTTATCGTAAAGCTTTTGTTTTTTCGTCTTACTTTACGTTTTTAATTTGTTATTGGACGTTTTGGAAATGTCTCTTTATATTCCGAATATATTATTATGGTCAATGCTTAAGAAAGCTCCTCGCTTCGGCATCTTTTCTAATTAAGACTAACAATTTTTTATACCAGACTGTATATCGATTTATATTTTTATAGTTTATCAGCTATTCTTGTACCTTTATGGACCTTCAATCAATTCAAAGTACATAGACATTCGTACATTTTACTTATGCCCCTATATTAAAGCCTCTATATTTTATTTTTATTTTTTCTCGATGTGCTTCATGTAATTAGAAATTTAACGAACATTTCTTTTGTTGTGTAAGTACATCTCATTTTTTTTAAATTTTATATATACAACATACGACCTAGAACTCAATTACATCATCGTTAATCTGATTTTGGAGGAAATTTGGAGACTAGTATAGAAATTACCTGGTATGATCATTGATTTCCATTTAATAATTACAATTAATATAAATAATTGATAACAATATAATGGCAGTGAAATGTAAAAGGCACTGATCATATGGAGTGGATGTTAGGTTAAAACGATATTTTTATTAGGTTATAAAATTTTAGGTTTTATAGAAAGAGTTAATTTATACTGTATTGTTTCGTCGATTCGAAACGTTTCATGATGCTTATTGCAGTTACTTATATTTCTTGTAATTTTCAATAAATTTAAATTTATTTTTACTCTGAACCCCCATACCAGACTGAAACGACTAGAAACCGCCCGACGTTTTCGACTACTGCAGCACTTACTAGACAAACGATCTAAGCTTTCAATCAATTATAAACGACTCGTATATATGACAATAATAAGACCTATTTGGACTTACGGAATTGAGCTCTGGGGCTCCACTAAACCATCGAATTCCTCTCGTATCCAATCCTTACAATCCAAAATCCTTCGTAAAATCCTCAACGCTCCTTACTTTGTCACAAATAAAATCATCCATAAAGACCTTAATGTTCCATATGTTTCCGATCTGGCCCAATCCAGATACCTTTCCTTCCATAACAAACTGCAGAATCATCCGAATCCTCTCGTTTCAAACCTTGCTTCCTCCTCGATCCCTGATAACCCTCCGAGGCGTCTGAAAAGAAGATGGCCTCGGGATCTTCTAATATAGAACTTTAATTTGAGTTCTACCAATGGGTAGTTTCTCTTCATGTTGTACATGCCATGTTACAAATTTCTCATTTACTTATTGTATTCTCTATGTAATACAGTTGTAAATTCCATTGAAATAATAAAAAAAAAAAAAAAAAAAAAAAAAAAAAAAATTTTACTCTGAGTTAAAAAAAAATGAATAATCTTATTTGTGATTGTGTTTTTTTTCTTTTTATTTATTTTTTTTTTTGATGTTCAACCAGATCGTCGTGGTGTCGAGTTTCTATGTGATTTTTACATATATTTTTGAATTCCAGCTTAAATAGTTTTGTTTTGACTGTAGAAAAGTATTGGTCTTGTTAACTCTGAACAAAACAATTTTTCTTATGGATGTTTTGTTACATCTATTTTTGGTGTGAAAACGTGCCGATTAAGTAAATATTACTAATGTTAGTGCAAAAGATCGTATGTAAAAATTTTCAACTTTTAATTCTATTTGTGCTAAAGGTGAGATTTTGTATTCTGCAACTGACATAATAGCAGAAAAATAGCAGAGGGCAATAAGTTATGAAATTATATTAATAAATCATAAAGAAACGATCACATTTTATGATTTCTATTTCTAAAACACTCAATGTTTACGTACGATCTTTTGCACTAACAGTAGTTATATTCATGTTCAGTTCGCACTGAACTATTTTTTTTTTTAAGCAATAATCAGCAAATATGGAATCTACATATCCGGATCATTTTGGTATTTTAGTATTCGCTGATGAATAAAACTCGTGGATATCAAACCCGTCTATGTTGAGAGATTACTGTATTTCCGAAAAAGGCTTCTCCCAGAGATTTTGTTCTAATACGAAAAATGTTAGACTTTGTAATATAGATATTTTTTAGCCAATCCAACGGTGATGAAGCTATACTGACTTCCTTGGCAGACTTTTTTTTATTAAATTATTGATCAAATATAATAATAAATAATAATAAAAAGGCTTAGCGAACCCGAAGGTTCGATGCCGACACCACCAATCGCTTATTGCACACCTCCCTCCATCGTTCGCCGTCCAAACCCAGTCCCTTCAGATCGGCTTTAATGCAATCTTCCCACCTTCGCTTCGGTCTACCGCTCGGACGCTTACCATTCGGCACAGCAAATATTAACCTTTTAGGAATTCTCTCGTTACTAAGCACAACAACTTTACAAGCCCATTTGATTCGCCGCGATGAAATTACCTCAATTATATTACCCGGATACATCTCACGCAATTCGGCGTTGTGTAACCGTCTGAACTCTCCGGTTAACTCATCCTTCTTCGGTCCGAATATTCTACGCAATACTTTATATTCAAAAACCTTAAGACGCTGCTCACCCCTTAATGTAAGCGGCCAAGTTTCGCACCCATAAAGAACTGTAGGCAACATAATTGTTTTATAGATTCTAATTTTTAAGTTTCGGGACAAGAGGCGCGAACTAAGTAGTTTTGTCACAGAAAAATAGCAAGCATTTCCCGCCTTCAGTCTAACCTTAATCTCTTCTTCAATTTCGTTTCTAGTTATCGTAGAACCTAGATACCTAAACTTATCTACCTGTTCAAACATATTACCATCTATATTTATATCACCAGTAGTATTGCCATTTTTGCAGCTAACCAAATATTTATTGAACAAATATATATTACCAAAAATATTTTATAAATTTATTGAATTGATCTACCTCCTCAGAAATATATCCAGAATACATCGTCACCAGCAGAAGTGGAAAGACGTAGTTCCAAACCCAGCAAACAGTTCCTAAAGAAAAAGGCGAGGACATGTTGATTTTCGAATAAGCCAATACCAGGATAACAACAAATAAATTGGAGATGTAAGTCAGCAGCTGTGGTTCGTAAAGTGTGTTCACCTTTTGCAATGCAGTCAATACTTTATCAGTCAACTTTATAACAGTCCCGCTTTCTTCAATTGTCCTTATCACCTTCAATAAGGAATGGCAAACCTGGAGTAAGGCCAAGTACTGACTTGTAACACTGATAAGAGGAGGATAGATTATATGTTGCGGTATGCGGAATTCAATATTTTTCCATTTTGTGTAAAATATCTCCCAATAAATACCGAAAAATGCCATAGCAATAGGACCAAGATATTTAAGACACCGACTTGGATTGTATGACCAATCGATACCTCTCTTCCAAAGTTGGTATTCGAGATCCATCAACTCGTCGTATAATTCTTTCATCAGCCCTCTGTTCACAACGAGCCAAAGTAAATTTATCGAATGGAAGAAGATGATGGGAGTAATTTCAAAGATGAAAAGAATTCTCGATGGCAGCGCTACATCATCGTTTGGCATACAATGAGTTATCACAGTTATAGCGCCACTCCCTATTACGTACAAGAATACGCCTCCAGCGAGGTTATATCTGGAGATGCCCGAATATTCCGAGTCGATCGGGAACGTTCCTATCACTCTGGAGACCTTGAAGATATCATTGAGCATCAGTTTTACCTTACCGATGTTCTGCTGGTATGGTCTTACAGTAAACATGTCTGTTTTTCTATATTATACGTTCCTTTCTTATCCTATGTTGAACTGAACCAACAATGGAATGAATGTGGCAGTCTTGTATCGATTTCCTAATCTTTCTTTTCGTTGTTTTTGTATTTATGACGCAAACTAACCTGCTCTGGCTATTTTTAATGTTGACATAATATTTGTGTTTATTTTTGATCCATTATAATTTACCACTTAATAGCCCAGTCAAATTAGAACAACCTCAATCCTCCCTACTTTGTTACAAATAAAACCATCTATTAATTTAATTTTTGAGATCTGGCCCAATCCAGATACCTATCCTTCCATAGTAAACTCCAGAATCATCCCAACCCTCTCGTTTCTAACCTTGCTTCCTCTTCAATTCCTGATAATTCTCCGAATCGTCTGAAAAGAAGGGCGCCGTGATCTCCTAATGTAGACATAAATAACATTAGAGTGCTACCATTCGGTAGTTTCTCAACAAGTCTTTTCATTATATCCATATGTTCAAATTTACTAAATATATTTCTTTTATAGAGCTGTATCATTATCATCATTAGGAAATAACAAAAAAAAAAAAAGAAAAAAAGAATTAGAACAAAATAGGGGTCTATCTTGCAAAAGTTCGGGTGATTCAAAATCCTTTTTTTATATCGTTAGGAATGTAGTAAATATAAAAAAAATCGGATTTTGGTCCTTGGAAGCCTTGAGTGTTGGGTGCAGTACTCCAGAAACCATTTTTAAAGGAGATAGATAAAAGACGGTTTAATCTTAAACAACTTAAAATTATCCAACATTTTTTTCTAAACCCAAGAGGAAAAAAACTACAGAGAGAACTATCGAGCTTTCAAAATCGACAAACTTTTAAAAATTCGCAAAAAACATTTAGTTATTTTTTTTTAGCAAATCATTTCCCTTGATTGGGGAGCTAGTATCCCCAACTTGGGGATTAGTACATGGTCCACTCACTCCTCTAAGACCACTCCGACATGGATGGTCCTATCGGCATAGCTCTCAGGGTCTTCATGATACTAAAGCCTCCCCACCACGTCAAAGTGGAAATCCACTAATGGAAAACTAGGGAAAGAAGAAGACGAGGAAGACCTGGGATAAAGAAGTGGAGGGATCCACGATGGGTCACAGTCTACGGGAAAATATGTCTTAGGTAGCTCATTATGGAAAGAAGCCATCCAAGCATTTTTATGGGCGACTTAGCTCAAATTTTTAAATTAAATATTAAAATACAAACAATTTACTTCAGCTTTTATAGGAAACATATTTTTCTAAACTTAACTAGTTAAATAAAAATCGTTAATTTTAATGCCACATGATTGAATGCTTATAAATGGCATAGTTACAGTGCTTTACAAGAATATGTGGATAAGTAAAAACAATCTTTTGTGCAATTAAATTATTGTATTAATATTCGTTCGTCAATACAATGAAAATAATTTACTAGAAACCTTATTATAACGTTATTTTGCCATTTAAGCGTACTGAATGATGTAGAGGATTCAAGTCATCTATGCCAGTACCGCTTTCCGCCGATTATTTGTATTTTCTAAGTGACTACTTCATATATCTTAAAATGTAATCAGTGTTTTAGAAAAAGAAATGTATTCTCCAAATGTTTTATTTGAAAGTGTTTTTCGTTATTGTTGGTCTTTCATTTACAAATGATGCTTTATTTTCAATTTTAGTTTGGGCGACTTGAAAAAAATGAATTTACGGGTGTTTTTTATTTCCAAGCACAGTAATGTTTCTATATTTTTTCATGTTTTATTATTATTTAATTATCCAGCTTTATTAAAGGTCAGTTATGAAGGAATTAAGCCAAATTTTGAATCTCAGGGACCGAAAAGCTAACTTAAGTCAAATACATTAATTCGCCATGTTTAAACGCTATTTTAGGACAGTTCGGCCACTTTTTTTTGTAAGACCTTCCCATGGTCAGCCAGTTTCCCCCGGACCCATCGATGTCCTGTGAGAGTCTGCGAGACTCAATAATCAGGGTGGACTCAGATCTTCTTGAGACTATCTTGGACGGTGGGAAGAATCCCTGGTTAGGGTGGATCCTATCCTGCTTATCACTATTGGCTTATCACTATTGCTTATCACTATTGGCTAAGAATGGTACTATTTCGAAGATTCTTTTTCGTTTCGTAGAAAATTTGAAACCTCTCTTATCACTCCCATAACCATGAATCAAATCAAAGTATTTTTCCAAAATGTAGAGAAACAATACTTGAAATGAAAATTTGTATGAAATTTGCCTGAAAAGCGAGTATTTGATCACACAGGTTATTCACTTCTTTGTCTCCCACTGCACTCAAACTTCAGCTCCACTGCAACTATATTTGATGTTTATTCATAACTTTTTACTTTCACTTAGGTATATATGTAATATATAGTAAGTGTAAGTATTGAGATCGAGAAAATTTTTGAATCTGAGTTTTCGACGGATTTATACGTTTTGAGGTACCCTGAGTCGAAATGACCAAGTCCCGACAAATGGTCTGTGTGTTTGTATGTTAGCAGTCTAGCTCAAAAACGAAAAGTCCTATGAAACTGATATCACGTATTTAAGATAGGTATATGCCTTAGTTGTGACGGCAACTTTTTTCTTAAAATCGGCTAACCGGAACCGGTGCCACTTATATCAACGCTGAAACACATTTTCACAGTTTTCTCAAAAACGGCTCTAACGATTTTGATTAAACTCGGTGTATCATTGTATAATTAAGTGATCTTTAATATAAATTAGGTCTTACCCCCTTGATGTCACTTTACAGGGCTTAAATGCCCAATGTTCATATACGTCTTCCTCTAAAGTACCTTTAATATGGTTTATTTTAAAAATATAATTATTTCGCATTATTCAGAGTTACAAAAAAATGCTAAATATAACTTTTGAAAGAATTTGATAAGTTAATAAAGGCTGAAAAAAAGTTACGAGGGGTGGTAAAATTAAATTCCGAATAACTCAAAAAGTATACTCTTTTTTGGGAATGTTGTAGATGGTTTCCTAAAAGTTTATGGAATAGCCTAAAAAACAAAAAAAAAATCGTTAAAATCGTATAATTAGGAGATAAGATATGGTCTCTAGTTTTTATTTAATACGTTCTGCTGCAATGGTTATATCCTTTGTTTCGGTTTTTGAATTTTGAATGTGTAAATAAGGTAATGCTAATTTTTTTTAAATGTATTTAAAATCCACCTAAGCAAGTTGATGGCATTGTTAAAAAAACTATTTCAATGTACTTGTGTGAAAGAAGAAATAAAATATAAAATCATTTCATGGATGTATAAATCATGTGTTTATAATATTAAATACATTTACTGTAGTTTAGTAATTATTTATTAAATTTTAAATTGGTCCATAATCGTCTTATCTTTTTGGCTACATTCAAGGAATTGCTGTGTTATATATGTGTGCGATGTTATATTGCGTTCCTGGGGCGTTTGAGAATTTAAAGAGAAAAATGGAATTTTTTTATTTATTTTGGGAATGTGTTTATTATGCTATGTCTATTGTTTAATATGGCTTATTGTTGATAATTTGTAAGAATATTGTTATGAAGGGGAGAAAAACAAAAGAAAAATATAATATAAAATTAATGTTCGTATTGATTGATAAGTATGCTGTGTACAAAGCAACCTACTACATAGGGCAGCATTACATTTACTAAAGTATTTCTCTATAAATAATTAGGTATTAAAGTTAATTCCAAAATATTGTCATATAACTTTTTATAAAACTAAATTAGTGAATAATTCGATAGATCTTCTCTTTGTGATATTCCTCTACCATTTCATTGTACTTGTGTGAAAAAAGAAGTGAAATACAAAAATATTTCATAGATACGTTTATAACCCTAAATATATTTACTGTAGTTTAATAACTCAAGATCTCATAATATATTTAAATATTTAGATATCTATCGTCCGTTTATTCCGAAAAATCATCATGTAACCTTATAGAAAATTAAATTAGTGAATAGTTTGATAATTCTTCTTTTTGTGATATTCCAACAGAATCCACTTACAATTAGTGTGACAACTTTTGACCTGTCTATGACAGACACTGCAAATCTCTTAATTCCGTTTTAATAAACTTTGCAATGGAAAATAACAGTTTAATGACTTATAGTCGTACAATCCATAATCAATGGATCGAACAATCCATAATCAACGAATCGTACAATCCATAATCAACCGGTGATATAATAAATAGGACTTTTGTTATTTTAATAGCATTTGTGTTTTTTTAGCTTTAGCTCAGCTTAAAATGCAATTTAAAACATTTTATAATAGCCTAACACGGCCAGAAAATAATTTTTATTCATAGTTCAAAGAGTAAGTGAAAGTTGTGTGTTGTGGGCATCAGATATTTTTTCTTAACTTAGAAATCTGCTTATTTTTCACACCTGATAAAGAATATAATGTTCAAACCGATGGTTCGTTCAATTATTAGATTTTACGAAGAATTAATCAAGATAAAGTGTACAAAAATAAATTCATTGCAAGATAATATAACGAATTATTATTAGTTTATTATTGATAATTTTGTCTTTGTATATTAGTCTTCTTACATGTTTTGAAGGAAAAAAACCAAGTAGTCGATTCCTGTTGTAACCATCTGAAACAAAAGAAAAATGAACTTTAATTTTTTTTTTCGTTTCGTGGGTATATCGACAGCCACACTGCAAAAACAGCCTATAAGAACAAAAACTAAAAATTTTTAGAAGACGAAAAGAATAGCGTAATTTTTGGTCTATGAGCATTATATTTTCTGCTCAATTTTTTTTGCAGGCCTAAGCCAAAGACGTAATGGTCTGTGAAACTGTTTAAATCGCATTTCTCCCAAATAATCTTCCAAAGTCATTACTTCTAATTTATAGCTTTTTATTTACTTTGAAAAACAGGTATTAGTTAGGTAAAAGCTATCAACTTTATTGTAGTAACACTCATAACTTTGTTAATAATGATCAAAGCATGACATGAACAAAGTCATTTTCCAAAATGTAAAAAAACGATACTTCAAATGAAAATTTGCTTGGAAAGCGAGTATTTGAATACACGGGTTATTCAATTTTTTATCTCTCATTGTATGGGCGGTTCGAACCTGAGAATGTTACTCTGATTACTAAGAGCAATCGGTATTTTACTCAAATATTGACTTTTTTGAGTAGCAAAGAATTTAATTACAACATCAGTTGATGTCAAAGGATTAACTGAAGTAATGATTAAAACTCCAATAGTGATACTATTTGAGTAAAACACTTGTTGCTCGGTACTCGCAGTAGTATTTGCCCATCTCTAGCTCGAACTGAGTCCATGCCTCATTTTGTAGTAATCTATGAAAGTAGTAGTCTATGAAAGATTCCTTTTTATTGATATGAGTACTCAACTTCATATGGTTTGATTCAAGAGTGCTTGGTAAGTTTTAGGTAACCTGTTGATGTGTATATCACTTCTTTTCTGAGCTTCTTGCGATTTCGAAGATTCATTGGTTCTTTTTTCGTCTCGTGTTAAATTTTCCAATTCATGAGTTACGTAATGGACTTAATCCATAACAAATAATAATAATAATGATAATATTAATTTAACTTTTATTTTATTTAATATGCCAATTAAATTATAAACCAATCATGGTTTATCTCTTAGTTTCTCACATAAAAGCACAAAGCCCTAGATAGCCAGGTCAAGCTATCTCTGATAGCTTAGAAATAGTTATGTAGAATGTACTGACTGGACAGAAGACACTTATCAAGACTAAGGGTACAATAACCGTTTTCAGCAAAAGAGCACTTTCTCACAGACTTCATATCGATTCTAAAAGATAAGGATATCAATTCTTAATAGTTATAACTTCATTCACAAGCTTGTTTCGGTAACGACACAGCCTTCATAACCTTCACTGTAACTTACATCACAATTTGCTATTTTTTCTAAATTACATGTGTTAACAAAAGGCCATAGAGAAGAAATGGAACATCGTAGATTTCATTTTGTGAGATCAGAATATACGTCAAGACAAGATTAACCAGAAAAGCTCAAAACCTCATTTTCCATAGAAATTGTCTTAACAAGCTTTTGCAGTGTGGCTGTAAAGATATTATTATATCTTTTCACTAATTTTTGCTTATTTGTCGATTTAATAAAATAATCACGCTCAGTTTGTGTATTATTTTGTATCTTATTAACCATTAACCAAATATACTGATAATTAGGTCTTACCCAATGATGGGGTATATTATGTGGTAAAGACGTAAACAGAGGATTCCTCGAATCGTACAAATGAATAAAGAATAATCAACAAACTATGTTATTATTTTGTTGAATCGAACTATCGATAAAAAATAATGGGAAGATAATCTAGGAATAAAAGTCAAAATTGGAAACTGATACATGCAATTATATGGTAATTTTTGGAAAAGGTTAAAATTACAATTATTTTTTTCTATGTTATAATAGGTCGAAAAAATGTATTTTTGCATTAATTCATTACTGATTTGAACCATAAGTGGTTGAAAAGCGCTCATTGTTATAAATAAAAATAAATATTGATGTAGAGATGGTTGACCGTGATATAATATGAGAAGGAGTTGGTCGGAAGGTGGGGGGTGCGGTCAAATAATAATAATTATTTTTTTTTTCAATTCTCAGTTTTATGCCGGATAAATCCACTGACCCGGACCGAGGTCAAGGGTATTGTTTATTTAATTTGAATTTAAGTTCCCAGCATTACCGCTTTCTGGATTTCCTGAAGTTCCCAACTTAATACAAGTACCTTCATTGATTTTAGAGTATCTTCAGGAATCAGGCCATTAAATCATTGCGGGCATTAAATCATCCATTTATTTTTGGCCTTAATTTTATCTTTTGGACTCAACAACATGTACCAAATATTTTTTGGATTAGTATCCAAGAGAGGACGTGAAGATAGACCAACCTGCTTTTTGCAACATTTAATCTCATGTTGGAATGCCCCTTTTATTCTACCTCAGCTTCCCAATCACTAACTGCCTGTTGTAGATTTTCTTCGAAATTGCAAATGAGAACAATATCATCTCAAAAAACCATCACTTGAGCATGAATTGTCCTCATGTTCCACCTTCCCACGGCCGTTTGTATTATCCTCCGCTTGCATATTCTCAATATTTCATCCATTAATACTATGAAAAGGAGAGGACTAAGCCAATTACACTGTCTAACACCCTTTCTCATGGCGAAGGCTTCCGTTAATTTTAATTTTAGTTCAATCTACTCCATTGAAGTCATGACAAGTAGACATTATGGCACTTATTAATTCAGTGGGAACATTTTTAGTGGCTAAAGCTATCCATTTTTCTTCTCTGGGATTGGAATCGAATGCTTCCTTTATGTTCAGGAATGCTAAGTACAAAGATTACCGGTTTCGAGAAAGATAATTGACATTAAAACAGTTGGTACTCTGTGCACATAGAATTTGATGATCTACACCTTTCATTATAATAATAAATATAATAATAATAAAAGGGTTAGCGAACCCTTTGACATCTGTAGAAGGTTCGATGCCGAACCACCAATCGCTTATTACACACCTCCCTCCACCGTTTGCCGTCTAAACCCAGTCCCTTCAGATCGGCTTTAACACAATCTTCCCACCTCCGCTTCGGTCTACCCCTCGGACGATTACCATTCGGTACAGCCAATATTAACCTTTTAGGAATTCTCTCGTTACTAAGCCCAACAATTTTACAAGCCCATTTGATTCGCCCATTGCGATTAAATTACCTCAATTACATTATCCGGACACAGTTCGCGCAATTCAGCGTTATGTAACCGTCTGAACTCTCCGGTTAACTCATCCTTCTTCGGTCTGAATATTCTACGCAATACTTTATTTTCAAAAACCTTAAGACGCTGCTCATCCCTCAATGTTAGCGGCCAAGTTTCGCATCCATAAAGAACTGTAGGTAAGATAATGGTTTAATAGATTCTAATTTTTCCGGGACAAGAGGCGCAAGCTAAGTAATTTTGTCACAGAAAAATAACAAGCATTTCCCGCCTTCAATCTAACCTTAATCTCTTCTTCAATTTCGTTTTTTCTAGTTATCGTAGACCCTAGATACCTAAATTTCTCTACTTGTTCAAACATATTACCATCTATATCACCAGTAGTATCGCCATTTTTGCAGCTTTGTTTTATCCGCGTTTAATTCGAGTTCTAGTTCTTTAACGGCTTTCATTAACGTTGTCGTATTTAGTTTTATAGTTTCCACGTCTTCGCTTAACAGTACCAGATCACCAGCATAGCCCAGCACGGATGTTGACCCACCCAGATTCAAGCTTTCATTGTATGAGTTTTTTTTTATCTTAGAACACTCATTTCCAAACTGTAGGGCCATTTATAGTAATTTGTCTCAGTTTTTAACAAATTTAATAAAAATCAGCGTTCATTAACTGTGGTTATACTACTTAACCAAGTTATTAATCTAAGGTACTCGTTTGTGGCACAATTTAACGCTCGTTATATTTCTTGAAGAGTATGTTTTTCGCTTCAATATGTAAATAGTTATTTACTTTGAGTGTTCGTTTATTTAATTATGTGAAGTAAACTACCTAAGTGAAAAGTACAAAATGCTTGAACTGATGAATGTTACGTTTGGAAATTAAAATTAATTTTTATCTTTCGTTTATGAAGTGAATATACTTCCTATTTTTAGGAAAGTTCCTCAAATCAGCACTGAGCTCATTGATGAGCATCGGAAATCCATCTGGCTGTTCATCAATCGATTCATGAACGAAATTCCGTGGGTTCCTTTATTCACCGAATGAATCAAAGATGATTCAGTGGTTCAATCGGCGTCTGGAGTAAATATAACCTCAATATTATATCAGTGTTGTTCTTTTTCAATTCAGTTTAATTTTTATCTGTATTTATTTCTATTTTGAAATTAAGTAGATAAATATTCCTTTATATATTTTTTAATTTTCATGTTTTTTTTTTTATCTTCAAGAAGTAATAAGGTTTCGCTGGAATTCATCAGATCGTTCCTAAATATAAATTTCTAAAAAAATATATATATATTCTTACCGTACAAATAAGGGCACTTTCGAGAATGAAAAATCCAGCAGCTGTAAAAATGATGTCTCTTTTAGCCACCAAGTGGAATTGTAATATTTCCTACAATTTAAAGAAAAATAATACTAATTAAGTAATTATTATTTCTCATTAACTAAAATTACTATATTAAGTTCATATCACTATTCATAGTTCATTTCACTTTAACCTGTGAGATTTCATACTTGAACATTACTTACGTCTTCTAAATTTTTCAATAATCTTCGGTACAACATCTTGTTTATTTTCTTAACCTTACAAAAAAAAAATACATAATGGTTATTAAAATTAAAATAACAGACAAATGAAACGACACTTTATTATTAATATTTAATATGGTAGCGAGGTAGCTCATTGGTTAGGGCAGTGACTTCCTATGCGCAAATTCCTGGATTCCAAACCGGCTTATGGTAGACTATTGTTTATTCTGTTTAGTATTGAGTTTATGGCTCGACTGACTTTAAATTTAGATAGTATTTGGTTCAAAATATTGAATTTTCGGCACCCTTAAGGAAACTTTTAGGTGTTTGTCCCGTTTTCAGTCTCGTGGATACTTGGTTCAACAATTTCGGGTTTTTAATTTTAAAATATTTTTCAAAATTTCAAACCCTTCCAGCTGACTCGGAGGCTGGGCTATTTAAGCTGGGCTATCTATTCACTGAGCTATTTAAATATGGTGGTGAAGAGCTACATAAACTCATTTATGATCCGATATTTTCCATCTGGACAGAGGAAAGAATGCCTCTTCAATGGAAATATGCATTCATATTTCCTGTACGCAAGAAAGGAGAACAATGGAAATGCGCCAACTATCAAGGGATTTCGTTACTGCAGTGCGCATATAAAATACTCTCCAACATCCTCTGTAACAGACTAGTCCCATTCGCGGATTGTCAAATTGGAAAATATTCACTCTCCGAACGATTCTAGAAAGAATTCATGAATATGAAATTCTCACTTATCATCAGTTTGTTGATTTCAAGAGCGCCTACGATACCATAAGTGGACACAAATTGTATGAAGCAATGGAAGAACTAAATATTCCCTCCAAACAAATTCGTGTTGCGAAAATGGCAATGCAGGACGTGCAGTATAGCTTTATAGTAGGCTTTCATTCGGAATGCTTATTGGAGTTTCCCACCAATAAAGGACTGAGGAATTGGGCGGAAATTTATTGAAAAGGCCTGGACTCACTGATGATTATAGAGCCATCCAGATCGGTAGAGATCGAATATTTCAAAATTTATGTGAAATAGTGACTTTCATTTATTTTTTTTATAGTAATATTGAAAAATGTAAAAATATCCTTATGCGCCAGTTTTGGCCACCCTGAAGTACTAGTTTTTGGCACCCTGTACACAATTTTAAAAAATCAATAGAATTTAGGCGGGCTTCACAATGAAAGAACTACAGTGATATTGAGCAGGAATGTGTGTTTCTTGCCAAAAATAGAAGACCCGTTTACTATTCTGTCTTTTCCTCTTTGATTTCCATCCTCGAGTCACCTCGAATTGAAATTGTAGAAGCCTACTTACTCCTATATTGAAATGGACTAGGCCTATAACTTCCACCCATACACGAACGAGTAGAGGTAATCTCCCTCGTTCAGGCTGTATAAACCTGTGCTTCTTGGTGATCATATAGAGCAGTTTCTGGGACACCACAACTGGAGCATAGGGGATCAATATTTTTTTCAAGACTAAGTAACTTGGCACGAAAACCCCTTGTCCAGTGAGGAATTGAGAGACCCAATAGTCTTGTTTGATGTTGGGACTGGACAGTGCGATAATACTTACTTCCTTAGGATAGCCCAATAGTGGTAGTGATCTACCGCCTGTTATACTCTTCGACGGTTGCTTCTCTCAATGTTGATTTCCATCTTTTGGGCCATTCCTCCTTACTCGAAGGTCCTCCGGAAACCCACCCGAGCCCTCTCTCTTTTAGGCATATTTGATCAAATCTTCTTGCAGAAGGAAGTCGAGAGGTGTCTCCTCTGCTATGATCTGCACTGCTTCGTGAGATACTGCCTCATGTGGTCTGGTATAGCAGAGGCGTCCCTCTGGACTGATGTTAACTTACTCTTATTTCGGTTGGGAAGGTTCAAGTACCATGAGGTGGTACCACTACTATAAAACTGAATAAATATTAATAGCTGCTAGAACGCAGGAGAGATTCCCGCATCAAATGAGCCCTTTCGCCAACTCTAGTCCATTCTCAATGCTTAATATTCTTCAGTAACTGCAACAAAAACTGGGCGGGGTGCGGACAACTGGGGGTTTTAACCTACGTTTTCTCAAATTTTTGTTGGCTTCATATAATAGCGGTATTGATACACGTTAGTGCTTAATGTGCTGTCATGCTAAGCAGACAGCACATATTTTGAATGAATGGTAAATAACCTATCTGTGCTAATGTGCTAAAGTGTTATTAGTTATAAAAAGGTTATGCCTGTATTAAAAACAAAGTTTGTGAGTTCTAAATTGATCTACTAACGATTTGATTTATTTTTAATACGCCAAAGCGTAATGAAAAGACTGAGTTACTGTATTATTTGGTTAATTTTTTTTTTCGGTAAGCATGAATGAAGATTCAGAATGCAATGAACTTGATGATTACATTGATGAAATCCTAGCTATATTTTTACATTCCATCTTTGTGGATAAAACCTTACAATAATTTTCTCCGTTTCTCAGTTTACAACACTTTACAGGACCGTAGGTTTCGTTAAAATTAAGTGTGCTGGCGGCCATATTTAACACATGTTTCGTAAATAATCTTCTCAACTTTACAAATTTAAGAGGTTTATAATACTTAGCTCAGGTTGCACGAATTCCCCACTATCATTTATAACATCGTGATCATATGTGTTAAATATAAATTGTCTATAATTGAAAAACTAAAAGGGTTAAATTAGAAGGTGTTAAAGTCGCCATTTAAGTACCTCTCTTAAGATGGACAGAATTTCTCGATTTCTGTTGTGTTTTTTTATTTTATTTTGTTTTTTTATTAATTAAAAATGTTTAATTTGATGTGATGTATCAGAAAATACTTCAATATTTTCTCGTAAATTCTCCAATTCTGATTTCTATCTGAACCAGAGGTGAAATGAAAGAATACAAATTATACCTGTATAAAATCATCATTTGGAACAATCGTCAGTAAAATTTAAAAATGATCGAAAACAAATACGTTTCTGGAGTAAATTAGCCGCTTCATTTAACGCTTCACGTACATTGAAACGTAGGATAGCGAAAATGCATGATTTTGATTTATAGCACGAGATGTCGTACGATAACTTTCACCCTGTGTGGTCAGTCGCACATTTAATGAATTTTTGGCCGCGAGTCTTAATATAAACATAATTTGTTATGTATATGAAAATATGTCACTACCTCCAGATAAAACTTTCCAACACTGATTACTATATGAACTAGTGGGGAAATGAAAGATGTCATCCAAATTATAGCCATTAATGAAACACCTTCGTTTCTGAGAATTGTCACAAAAATATAAGAAAGATTAAAGACGAATACGATGACGATGTACAAAAATAGCTGAGGTTCGTAAATCGAATTGAGTGTTTGGCAAAGAGCTATTGTTTTCTCGGTCAGTTTGACAACAGTTTTGCTTCTTTCGATGGATCTTACACATTTTAGAATGGATCGCAAAACATCTAGTAACGCAACATACTGGCTCATTACAATGGCAACAGCATAGTACACTATCATGCCCCCTGCAAAAAATATTAGCTTTCCAAATCTATTATATATTATGATGGTTATTAAATCACTAAGGCATAATGCCGTTACACTGAGATATTTAGTTAAGCAAATCGGCTTGTAAAACCAACAGGCGCCATTATTCCATATTTGATACTCGAGATATTTCAGCTCGTCGTAAAGTTCCTTCAAGAATCTTCTGTTCTTTATCATCCAGGCTAAATGTATCCAATAAAATATCAGAGGTGATACGTAATAAACCATTCTCCATATCTTCACTAACAGCCCAACATTTTCGTCCAAAATATTGATATATGATGATCTGATCGAAATGGCAGTAAGTGAGAGGTAAAGAAAAATGCCTTTAACAAAGTTCACTTTGCAGATACCTGAATATTCGGAATCAATCGGAAAAGTCCCAGTCAATTTAGACAATTTGAAGATATCATGAAGAATCTGTTCTACTTTACCGATCGATGGTTGACGTGATATTATCGTCACCATATTGCGAATTCTTTATTCATAACACCCTCTACAAGCAGTGGTATTTGATTGAACTGAAGGAATGGGGAGTAACTGTAACATTACTATCGATTTGGGTAATATTTTGAGGGAAAATAAATTGAAGGCTTTCGATGTTGCTATTTATTGGTATTCGCAATTATTATAATGAATTCGCAATATTCGCAGTATTGATTTGCCGAATTGCAATATTGTAAGATGTGTGTTATTACGGTATTCCTTTTCTATTGGATGTTACCTCAATTGAGCCAGTGATAAATATTAAATACTCAAACGACAAGAAGGTGTAGAGTGAAAATTCTTGAACGGTGGAGGGACTTTTATCGATGACGCTCCTCAAAAGGGCCTAATGCCGCAGGAGAACTTGCTGTAGAAAATTATAGTCTGGAGAATCCCTATGCCATTCAGGAAGATGAGGTAGAGTGTACCATCGAAAAAATTAAAATACGCAAAGCAGCAGGAAAGGACGGTATAGCTTCAGAATTATTGAAAGTTGGAGGTCAAGAGCTTATTAAATTTCTCCAGCAACTCCTCCAAAATATATGGGATAATCATTCCAAGAGATTGGGAGTTCCGTATCATCGTTCCTATTAACAAGAAAGATAGCTCCACTATCTGTGAAATTATAGGCCAATAAGCATACTTTCGGTGGCTTACGAACTATACACCTCAATCCTAGAAAGGAGACTAAGGACCGCAGTCGAGATCCAAATCGAAGAAGAACAAGCAGGGTTTCGTCCAGGGAGGCAGGCTCAAGACCATATCTTCATACTGAGAAGCATCTCTGAGAAAGCTTGGGAAAGAGATAAGATCATATATATGGAATTCTTAGATCTCAAATCAGCGTTCGACTCCGTCCCCAGAAAAGATCCGTCCCAGAAATAGGGGATGCTTTGAAAGCAAAAAATGTTTTAGGAGATCTTACGACAGCTATTACATCGGTTTATCAGGAAGCGAAAGGAGTTGTGAGGGTCAATGGAAGAGAGTCCAAGCCTTTTTCCATAGAAAGAGGTGTGAGGCAGGGAGACAGCCTCAGTTCCCTCTTAGTCATCATATTCATGGATGAAAACAATAAAATTTGTAAGCACCGAACTGCTTGAACGGTCATCGGTAAACGAAACATGAGGAATGTTATGGTTCAAAGCTTATTGTATGCCGATGATATCGTACTGATAGCAGATATGAAAAATAAGCTGCAACATGCCTTGTGGTTGTGCAGGAATTACTTATTTGGGGACAGTCATAAGCAATACGGAAAAGATTGACCCAGAAGTAACAGATAGGATTTGCAAAGCCAACCAAGTTTATTGTCCTATCTATAACACTATAGTGGGACATAGAAACGTTAATAATGAAACAAAAAGGCATTTATTCAAGTCTTTATACCTACCAGATAAGATGAAGTTCCTGCGGAGGGCCGTTGGTAAGACAAGAAGGGACCACTTCAGGAATGCACGAGTACGGGAGAAGCTACAGGTGGTAGACCTTAAGATTATGCTCGAAAATCGATAACTGAAGTGGTTTGGCCGCATTTGTCGGATGGATGATTAAAGAGAACCTCGGAAAGTGATGGAAGCTCGACCCACGGAAGGAGAACGCGAGGCCATCCCAGAATTTCCTACTAGGAGTATATGCAGCGGATTGGAGGGGAGGTAGGAAAAGCTCTCCAAAAAATGAGACAACTTGGCCGAGACCGAGAGGCGTGGATTCGTTGGATCGACGCTCCTCGACGCTAGGAATGTCATCAGAGGTAGAAAAAGTAGAAGAAGAAAAACCTAAATGCCGAGTCCTAATACCAGGAGAAGTATCTAAAGCCTTTTAAGTTTGAATGGGCTTACGGCAGGGAGACAGATTATCCCCGATGCTGTTCAACTCAGCGCTGGAGAAGATGATAAGAACAACATTACATAAAAATGGAGGGTTCATCGTCAGAATGAATAACAAAATCCTTGGATACGCATATGATATAGCTGTAATTGGAAGTAATCAAGAGGGCATTGAGAAACTCGCTAAGACTATTCAGATAAGTGAAGCAGAGCGAATCGGCCTACATGAAAACAAATAATAATAATAAGACAAAAATTCCAGCCAAACAATCCAAAAGAACTTGCGTAGAAGGAAAATCATTCCCGTGAGGGGAAAAATTCAAATACTTGGACTTCATAATAACTTCAATCAATTACCAACGCTCAAAAATATACATATGCGCATAACAAGCACAAACTGAGTTTTCTTATCTCTTTTAAAAGTATTGGAATTCCAAAAATCTCAAATTAAGAGTGTACAAAGCTATGCTATAAAGCCAGGTCTAGTATATGGCTGTGAGACCACGATATTAAAAAGAGACCAGCATACTAAACAGAGCCCCAGAAAAAGTATTAAAAGATTTTCGAACTTTTTCTGTGCGATATAACCGGAGCGATCTTGGATTAGAGTACTAACACATGGAGAAGAAAGACCAATAAAGAGCGGCTTACAGAAACTGGTCGCTTGGCAACTGATGATATGAAGACACGAGGTTAAGATGGGCTAGGTATGTAGCTCGGAGCAATCCATCTGGAAGCCTCTACACGATAATGAATGCCTCAACAGTAAGAAAAAGACAAATATTCAATAGAGTTGCATGCAGATAACTGAAAAGAAATAGCATAAGATGGAGCAGGCTCGTTAAAGCAAAAAATATCATGTACCATTATCCATATCATATACCAAGCTCCACGCAATTCCAAGTTTTTCAGTTCAGATAGGTAACATTAGTTTAGGCTTTGCTAGGCTAGTTTGTAAGAATTATTTATCATGTAACTGTTTTTTTACAATAAAACTAAAGTAACCGCAAGTCTAAATTGGTTTCAGTAATACTTTATATTATAGAGGGTTAGTTGTTAAAGACAATTTTGACGTTTGTCGAGTAACTTGCATAAAATACTTTATCGTCTTTTATCGGTGGGCAAGAGATCTGATGGTCTGATTTATATCCTGTGATGGGACCCTGTAAAGTTGGCAACAAAATTTGCTCATTGCAAATTTAATTTGATATTCAGTTTCAGTCTGGTTAATAAAATAAAATATTTTAAAACATTTCAATCGAAATACTCCCCATATCTGACACACACACACACAAACATAAAATAGATTATTTATTTAAAAATGTTCAATACCTGCTTAGAAATACGTCGAATACTGAATATTATCCGAGCAAGTGGAAACGTAAACGTTAAAATCCATGTGATAATTATTGTAGGCAGGGATCCCTTCATAATAATCGTCATATAAATCAAAAAAAGATTAACGACGAATATGATGACGACGTACAATAATAATTGAAGTTCATAAAGTGTATTGATATTTTGGAACAGACCAAATAGTTTATCAGTCAACTTTATAACTGCCCCACTTTCTTCTATCGATTTTATAACCCTACAAATCGATAATAATACTTCAACCAAAGCCAAGTATTGGTTCATTATTATGATGAGTGCATAGTACATTGAAGTGCTCCCGATGATAAATATTGGAACTCGATATAACTCATTTATTATCACCCAAAATGCATCACTTAGAAACAACAGAATCAAACATAAATATTTGGTACACCAACCAATCTTGTAGAACCAACGTATACCATTCTTCCACAAATGATATTCGATATCCTTCAGCTCATCGTAAAGCTCTTTCAGTAGTATTCTTTTCTTAAACAACCACCCGAACTGTATCCAATAAAATATTACTGGTGATACGCAGAAAATCAAATCCATAATCTTCATTACTAACAGTTCATATTCTTCAGAAATGATTTTACAAAATGATATGATTGCAATGATAGTAACCGAGATGCTGAGGAAAATGCATTTTACTAGATTTACTTTGCAGATACCAGAGTATTCAGAATCAATTGGGAATATTCCGACCATTCTTGATAATTTAAAGACGTCATTAAGAACCACTTTTACCTTTCCGGAGGTTTGTTGATAGGGTGCCACTTCAACCATCGCACTAACAGAATAAAATCCTTCGTGCTCAGAAAGATAGGGGATGAATGCTTTAAAACGACTGCTATCGATTTTGATGTTTTCACAGAAAATAAAGTATTCAATCCATTACTATTGTGGCAAACCTATGACCCTCTGCGTCGTATATATGCCAATAATTAGACCTATTTGGACTTTGAGCTTCGGGGCTCCACTAAACCATCGAATTTCTCTTCTATCCAATCCTTACAATCCAAAATCCTTCGTGAAATCCTCAACGCTTCTTACTTTGTCACATATAAAATCATCCATAAAGATCTTAATGTGTTTCATATGTTTCCGATTTAGCCTAATCCAGATACTTATCCTTCCATAACAAACTTCAGAACCATCCGTTTCAAACCTTCTCCCTCGATCCCTGATAACTCTCCGAGGCGTCTGAAAAGAAGGTGGCCTCGTGATCTTCTTGTGTAAATTTATTATTTGAGTGCTACCAGTGGATAGTTTCTCAACATGAGATTTCATGTTATTATATTCCTGAGTGCACATTTACTAGATGATTTTTTTTTTTATACGGTGTAAATATCATGAATGAATAAAAAAAATAATTCTAATGTGTATTTATGTTCGTTATGGAGATCTTAATGATTTGTTAAGTTTTCCACAAGGGAGTTCTCAAATGGCACCATCAAAACCATTGAGGAGAGATACGTTTTTAATGAGTTTTGAATTTTTGAAGGGTGCGCATGTTGAGGGAGTTATGAATCATATTTTTGTCAGGTTAAATTTGGAAATGACTAACTTCATACTGTCGTTAGGAAGAGGAGAACAATAAAATTTCTTGGAATGAGAAGGGGACATCGATCTTGGGGGATATGCACTCCTAGAGTCGCATATCAATTTAAAGCATTTGTGAAAAAAATACTATGTTGCGGCATATGCATTATACCATTAAGATGGTAAGTGAAAGTTGTGTAATAACTTAATTTTTGCTTAAAGCTTGAGTCGAGCCTTGAGTTTTAAATAAAATCCAAGTTATTAAATGTAGTTACTATATGTTTTTCAACAAATAAAATGTATTTAACATATTTGAAAAAAAATTATTTTCTCCTAAAAATTGTAATAAAAAAAAAACGCCAATATATCTCATTCTTTCAAATTTCATATTAGATTTCATCCAGTTCGTCCTACATTACCTTTGCAAGTTTTCTGTTCAGAAACTAGGCAAGCTAAATTTATCTAGTGTATAACGATGATTGGTAGGATTTTAGGCAATTTTATGATTATTGTTGATAATGAAACATCTTCAAGCGTCAAAAGCTCTTAAAATGACTTAATTACAATGATAAATATGTTACACAAATGAATAAATTAAGAAAAAAAATATAAATATAAAACTGTAATGAAAAAAAAAATAATACAGCAATTACATGTGATTTATGGTAAATTGATATAACAAAAATTTTTGGAGAAACTTGGTTGTAC